>PUFA01000093.1:2426250-3639375 GCA_003508835.1 Eonycteris spelaea | reverse complement strand
ACGCCCGGCCCAGCCGCCAGGGCACCGATGCTTTGCGCTGCAGTTCATTCAGGCGCCTACTCGGCGCCTGCTCGGCTTTGGTCACTGGTGTACGGACGAATGTGCAAGCGAGTCACAGAGGTGTGCAGTGATAAGTACTGTAAGTGCATATGCACATGATTAATTTCTCTCTCTCTCTCTCCCTCCCTCTCTCTCTCTCTCCCCCCTTCCCTCTCTCCCTGCCCCCAGCGCCCGCTACGGGCACTGGCATAAGAATAAGGCCCCGGGGAGTACCGCAGTGGTCCCCGCCTCATTATTTTCATCCTGGGGGGCGTGAGCCTGAATGAGATGCGTTGTGCTTATGAGGTGACCCAGGCCAATGGAAAGTGGGAAGTGCTGATAGGTGAGTGCGCATGTTTTCTGGAGGGAGGGGCTGCTTCTCCGCACTCTGACTCCATTCCACGCTTCGGTGTTCCGTTCCGTCTTCAACTCGCCATCACCCCTGCAGAGCGTAGTCTCTAGGCCCGTTTGTGGCAGAAGCTGAGAGCGAAGGCTTCCTTCCTCGAGCCTGCACTGTCTCTTCCCGAGAGGCAGCTGCATGTGCTGGAAGGTGCCAGACCACAGACTCCAGCAGCCCCAGGCTCACTCTCTGCGCACTGCCATTGCCCAGCGGGTCACCTGGAGCAAGCGCCTCACCTCTCCTGACCTACCAAATGGGGTGGAGAACACCCACTTACAGCCTCGAACCAGGCCTGAGGTGGGGACTGTTCGTGTCCTGGCATTGCGCCCTATGCCCAGAACGTGCTCAGTGAGTGGGAGTTAAATCACGACCCCCTCCTTTACCTGCCATTGGGGTCGGACAGAGTGGCGTGCAAGCAGACACTGCCCGAACCATAGCAGCCCGACTGCTGGACTCTGCTCAGGGTGCCCCCCAACCTGGACCGATAGCTTTCTGGGTCTGTCGCACCCTGTCTGGTATTTCCTGTTGGTCTTCCAGAAAAAAGGAAGCAACTCGTGCGAGCTGCCTTAATGCAGCAGCAGGTCTCCCTCCTTTTTCATGCCTGGAGCAGCTTTCCAATTTCTAGGGCTGGGAGAGAAAGAGTGAGCTGAAAAAAACCTGGCTTTTCCCAAACGCCTTCCTTTTTATCCCATCTTGCCCTTAACAAAATGGAGTGGCACCTGCCCAGGTGCCTCCTGACATTGATTGGCAAGAGGCTGTCAGCACATACCCAGGCCAGGTCCTGACCTTTCCCCTTATCCCAATAAGGTATGTCAGTTTTATACCTCCACTTTGGGGTGACCAAGTCACAGTGCCCCGACCCCCTTGGCAGGCTCTCAGAGCGAGCAAATTCTACAGACCAGTGTATACAGCCATTCCCGGATGTCTCCAGCTGGACCTGCCACTGTCCACCACCTTCTAGACATCACCATTCAGTGGGGAGATGGACGTCTGCCCCCCACAACTCCCTGAAGCTTCCCCTGTCTGGTCGCCATCTCTCCCTGTCCTGTTTCTTCCTTTTTGTTACGTACGCCCCTGCGACAGAGCTCCCTGCTTGCATACGCGTCGCGTGCACGCGTGGGTCACTCTCAGCCCAAACGCAGCCTTCCTGGGCAGAAGCTGTCATAGCCAGGCCCGGGGGAGAACCTTCCTCTTTGGCTTCGGCCCTGGCCTGAGGCTCCCTGTTGGGCGGTTGGAATCTGGGGAGACCGAGTGGTCCGTGAAGATCCGTGGAGGGGCCTCGCAAAGACAGCCGACGTCCGCCCCGTGGCCTCCCCTGCCCTGTGCATGCCCGCTCTCCTGGCAGTACACGTGCGTGCGTGTGCATGTGTGCGTGTGCGTGTGTGTGTGCACGTCTTGCTTCTGCGTACCTCATTGGCTGCCTAAAATGTAGGCCTAAGTTGGCATGTTCCTGTGACGTACCTTTGTTCAAGCAGTCAGCTGGCCTCTGTTCTCCCGCAGGTTCTACTCATATTCTTACTCCCACCAAATTTCTCATGGACCTGAGACACCCCGACTTCAGGGAGTCCTCTAGGGTATCTTTTGAGGATCAGGCTCCAACAATGGAGTGAGAGCCAAAGAAACAAAGTAAAAGCAGCTTATTACACAAAAGAAACTCTTCCACTCCGAAGGGTTTTCTTTGATTATTCCGTCACTCTTTTTCTTTTTCCCTTTTTACTTTATTATTTATTTGATTTTTCTTTAACAAGAAAATGCTTGCAGTTCTTAATACCGATTGAAAATGTGTCCGATGCCGCCTTCACACACCTGCCACGGGAGCCTCCGGCTCCGGCTTGTCAGCTCCCTTTGGGTTACCTGCCGCTCAGTCCGACGGCAGCAGCCCACGGGGTTTTACACTGAGAAGGAGAATGACTGCTGGGCACAGTCCTCCAGCGGGGGCTGGAAGTTGAGGGATGCCAGAGCGCAGCGCCCAAGCCTGCAGGCCCAGGGGCGAATTTGAGCACCATGCAGAGAACACATTGTGTGTCCTGGTTGGACCTGGTATGAGAACCTGAGAGTGAGGCCAGCAGGTGTTTGAGGGACAGGGACAGTCATATCCAAGAAGGCAGAAGCACAGTGGCGATGCCCTCGGGCACCTGGCCGCGGGAAGGGCTGTCAGAGTAGACTCCAGGTCAGGGGTAGTTAGACACGTAAATGCCTTTTCCCTGGGACAGGCACTTATCCCAAGGCACAATTTCTAAGGAGTAATGGGGCCATAAACCACCATTATTTGGTGAGCTCCAGCCACCCACAGAAACTCATGTCTCATGTTCCTCTGAGGAAAACAGAGCTTAACAGTCATTTGCTCTTCCAGTAATTGCTTTTACTTTAATTCTCCTGTGATCCTTTCATTACTGGAGCGCTCACAGCCCCCTCTCCAACCGAAACCTCTCGGTAGGAGCTGAGAGCCTTTGGGTAGGAATCTGCTGTTAGCACTGTGACCCTTTGAAGGAGCATCTTCTCTCTCCCCGCACCTGACCCTGCACCCGGGAGCCCACTGTCAGGTGGATCATCCAGATTTCACTCTTCACTCCTTCCTCTCTCTTCCTATGTGCTGGGAACCTTGTCTAACGATTTGGAAAACTGTTGAGGAAGAACTCCCCTGCAGTGTTAGTCATGCCCTAGCTTCGTGACCCATTCTGTGGCAAGGCCACGTTTTGTGTCCCTGACTTCGTATTCTCCATTCACAGTGGACCCCGAAAGCGCCCCCTCCCCCTGGGCTGAGCCATGGCCCAGTGAGTCTCAGCGTGTGAGTTGCTGGTGAGCAGTGGCAAGACCTGGACTCTGGCCCCAGCTCTGCCACGAGTACGTCCTGGGCCACAGTGTGTGGAACACAGGGAGGCTGGGTCAAGGGCTCTGACCATCCATAATTCAGAATTGAGATTGGTGACCAAACTGACGCTCACTTGCACACTCTGGCGATCCTCAGGGAAATGGTCCATCAGACCATTAGGTGATGTGAGAAGGTGCTCATTTGTGGGGAGGGAGTGGGCACATCCACAAAGGACCTGTTCTAGAGGCCAGAACAGGAAGCTGCCTTGATCTCCTCCTCTTTTTTCTTGTGGGCAGAGGGAAGGCCCCCCCTAGGGCGGTAATAGCAAATGGTTGTGAACCAGGACTGGGCTGGCTGTGGCCCTGGACTGCCTCCCTTCCTCCAGAAAGTGAGGCCAGTGGAGTGTTGAATAAAAGCAATTGTTGAATAGTTAACGTTTAGAAGCACCTTGGTAGGTTGAGAATCAGAATATCTCGTTCTGTGTGTCGATGGCAGGTGGGTGGGCTGCGTTTGCTGCTAAACGGACTTTAAGACAAATGTTGAGGCTGCAGCAGTAACACCACTTGCAAGCTCTGAATCACAAAGCCAGACCCCGAGGGCTCCGGCCAGGACTCACTCTGGGTTCCCTGCTTCAGAAGTCTCCTTTGCCCACTGTTGTCCTTCGTTGTAGATTCAGTCAGCAGAGAGGGTCTCAGCTGCCGTCAGAGCAAAGGGAACACGAGTAGACTGTGGTTGTGCATCCTTGGCTTCTGGAATGCCTTGTTGCTTTTTAGAGAAACTTCAGTTAAGAAAAAGCGAGGCCCAGAACCCTAACGTCAGGCAGCTCAGAAAGCGGATTAAAGTTCGACTGGCCCTTCTGGTGTGATTGTCCAGGTGACGGAAGGCTCAGACCGTGCAGGATGTTAGAGAACCGGGGATGTCTTCTCCCGGATATCGCTAGTTTCAGTAACATAGCTTCAAAGAGAATATGAGTTTTCCCACTCAGCAGCGATTGAGCGTGTCCCCAGCAGGCCCCCGTGCGTGGTGCCCGTGCCTGGCTCTGTTCTCCCAGCGCCTCCCCTCCTGGAGCTGGGGCCGGCTCCCCAGGGCTGGGTGAAGGGGAGTGGGTGTGGCCAGCTGCACAGCAGAGCCCACCAAGCCTCATCATGATCCCCACCAGTCACTTATCCTCCAGGTTGTCTGAGAAATGAAACCTGTTGATTAGCTATTCACCTCTACACGCTGGGTAACTTATCAAAAGTACTGGTCATTAGGAATGTCCAGAGGCTGTCAGAAGCTAACGAAGGGATTGGAAGGCTGGGTGAGACCTATTATATGGCACTTAAACTTGGGAGAAAGTTTTGGAGTTTTTTTTTTTTTTTTTATATTGAAATGTTGCTTTATTCCACACTGGGTCAGACAAGTTTCATTTTTCAGCGGGACTCAGATCTTTGAATCTGAATTCAGGGCCAGCCCACTGCCCAGCAGCCGTTTAAGCACTCGTCGCCTGTCCCCTCCTGGGGTCAGGGGGCCACAGGATGCCAGAACTGAGACTGGTGACATGGCCTCTGGGCCTGGCTGCGAGCGAGTACCCCACCGCTCTGGGCTGCATCCTCCCTGTGTGGGCCGGAGCATTGTGCTCTAACCCTGGAGGCCGGCACACTCGCCTGGCTGCCCGACAGACACATTTCCAGGTGGCTCCCTGGGTCTGCCGGGTCAGTGGGTCTCTTTCGGCTGAAGCGGCTGATCTGTGAAACTGATTCAGTGTTCAGATTCCGTTCGTGGGGAAAGAAGGGCTTTGTCCTAGCGGAACTCGCTGTGTCTGGCCCCCAGCTTCGAGTCTTCTGGGTGGCTTTGGTTTTGGAGACCAGCATTCCCATCTCACAGGCTTCTGGTCATGTGGAATAAGACGGACCCTCAGAGCGGTGGGACCCGCTTGCTGTTCTATGTGGTCGGCCACCTGTGGGTTCAGAAGGAGACCGTAGGCAAAGTGTGGATGAAACTCAACCCTGCTCACTTTGCGGTGTTTTTAGTGGTGAGGAGCTGGACCGAGGTTTTAAAGCAGTACAGATGATTGGCTCTCAGGTGCTTCGGGTTCACACCTGGCCTGCGCTTTAAAGAGGCCAGGTGAGGGAGAGCCCAGGAGCGTGCGTGCCTGCTGCAGAGAGTCCTGGAGGCCTCGCGGGCTGTCCGATACACCTGGTCCTCAAAGTTTTCCTCTTTTAGTCAAAGACTGGGAAGCACAGATGGTCAGTAATGAGATGATATCAGGAAATTCTAGACTGTGGGTTCCTTGACCTCTGTTGGCCTCCCCCAAACCCTGAATTCGCATCTAAGCAAGGGTAGGGAGCGCTTCGGGTATGAAATCTGGCCAGAAGCCCCCTTTAGATTTTTCCTCTACATCAAGGCTGCTTTCCTCGCTCCTGGAACTCAGTGGATGGCTGAGGAGGAGGCGTTAGGGACCGTTCTCTCGGGCACGCACACTGCCGTTGCCTTAACTTGGGAAGCCGCTCAGCCATCCCCGCACGGAGCACCTGGTGCTGTCTCTCCGGGCGTAGACACACGGACGGCACCGAGTTGTGGTGGGAAGGCCCTCTTTCTGGCAGTGGTTCACTGTTCAGAATTTGGGGACGTATGTCCTGCTTCCCCATTGGTAGCGCAGCCTTTGACTTTCCTTAGGACTTACTTGTAGGGAGACTGGTAAGGTCACAGAAATGAGTGTCCTTGGGGAGAAAGGGGCGCCATACCAGCACCCAGGGACATGCCGCTGAAACCTGTGTCACGTTTGCAGAAGGAGCCTCAGGTCTGCAGAATAACGAGTCAGCTCTAGAGGGCGGGGACTGGTGCCTGCTGCGTGGGCATCACACTGGCACCTCTGGGAAGTAGCGACTCAGAGCAGTGGCTGGGTGTCTGGCCTTGAACTGCAGAGAACAGCGTATCGGAAGAGGCCCTCACACTGGAGGGGGTTCTGCAAGTTTTCTGCCGGCCTAGACTGCCCAGGAAGGTCCAAACCCAGCAGTCCCAGGTCGACCGAGCAGGTAGCGGTCAAAGGCGCAGGGACCCTGCGGTGGAGTCGCACCCAGCCAGAGCCTCCTGCCTGCCCTCGGGGCGGGAGTCTGGCATCCGGGTCTCTCCGCCCCCCGTCGTCCCGTGAAGGCCCGTTCCCTTGCCCCACCTCCAGGGAGGCACATTTTCAAGGACGGATCTCTTTCGTTCAGTTCTCTCCCACCAGGACCTCTTTCTTTGAAGCCCACCGCTGCATGCGCGCAGGCCTCATGCTCACACACCAGTCGCATCCGTTCTGTTTGAGTAAGTCCATGTCCGAACCACACGGTCCATGCATCTGTTTCCTCACCGCACTTACTCGACACCTCTCTCCTTATGCAAGAGGACTTCATTTATTATTTTTTATTCTTTTGTTTTTTGCAGTAGAACTGTATCTAATTCCATTAGCTTAAATTTTTGCAAGCATTTTTAATCTCTTACAATGCGCGGTCTCTGCAAGGTAAGGCCTCAGGTACCCCAGCCCTCCCCCTTTCACACCTGAGGTCCCCCCCCCCACCGTGGCAGTACCAACCAGCGGGCTCCGGAGGTCAGTGGCTTCCCCCAGGGTGCCCTGTCTGTCAGCGTCCTCCCTGCCAGGCACCATTCTTTCCACACACCCCGCTCACGCCCCTGCCCCGTTCCCAACCTTCTCCCCTGCCGAATGGTTTGGAATTTCTCTCCCTGGCTTTACCCTGAGTTCAAAACAGCTGCCCTTCCCCGCCAGATGGCGCTGAGCCCGAGGGACAGTGTGCGCCTCCTTTGGTGCAGCCTGGAACCCTGCCCGAGCCAGAGGATGTGTTTCGTTTATCCACAGTCCCAATGTCTCCCATACCTGTGGTGACAGTCCCCAACCCCAACCCCACCCCTCCCTGCTTCCACCGACCACGACCAGGGTGGGGGCGGGGGAGCGGACGCCGGTCTGGGGGTCTAGAAGAGCAGGAAGGAGGAAGCGTTCGCACCGGAGCCCACAGGCTCACTGTCTTTTCTGCCTCCTCCAGGATCCACGCACATTCTCACCCCACAGAAACTGCTGGACACGCTGAAGAAACTGAATAAAACAGATGAAGAAACAAGCAGTTAAAAAAATAAGCCCCCCCTCCAACCCCCGAACCCCTCGCCCCGCAGCGCTCCGCAGCCCTGCCTCCCAGCGCCTCGGTCCCTTCGCCGGCCCTCTCCCCCTGCCCCCAGCTCTGCACGCCTGGCCGGCGCCCTCGCCGCTGCCGCCACGCGTCCTCGTGTTCAGTGACGCCCTCTTCTCGTTCGAAACAAACGCAAATAATGCATTGTGTTTTTTAAAAAGAGTATCTTCTACACGTACCCTAAGAGGAGACGTTCACGTGCAAGTGGCACACCGCTGGAGAAGGCTCAGAACTGTGTGGAAAGAATGGACGCCTCCTCCCCATCCTCATGATGCCGTGACCTTGTGCATAAGCCAGCGTGACGTGCGCACATCGCTCGAGTATGGGAAGGTAGACGCTGGGGTGTTTTTCAGGATCTGTCTTGAGTTGTTCCTGTTCTTGCTGGGACTCACAGAGGTGTCCGTTCCGGGAGTATTTCAAACTGAGGCTCAACCCGTGGTCTTCACTCCTAACCCTCAGTGCCTGCTGTCGCTCCGACCCGCCGGGCAGTGAAGACCAGGCATCATCTCGGGAGGTCCGAGCTGGAACCGACCTCTGCGCTTTCCCCAGGGGCTCGTGCCCCCGATGCTGTGTGTGGGGGCTGGGGTGTCCACCTGAAGTCAGGCTGGGTGCCAGCTGGTGTCCAGCCTGTCACAGGACCCCCACCCCGGCCCCCGGCCCGTGTTCACAGCGCTGTGATCCTGAGGGAAGTCATTCTGCAGTCTTAAGTCACCGTGCCCAGACAAGTGAGGCGCAAGCTCCCACTGGGGACCCCCCGTCTCTTGGAGAAGTGGGCAGGCCTGACCCCTTTGACCAGACCCCTACCTTCCCCAGGCGTCAGCCCCACCACCTCTTTCTTAGCAGGGACAGCCAGGGTCAAGCTCAAGGGTCAAGAATGGACTAGAACAGAATGGGTTCTGCAGGCTCCTGGTCAGAGGGCCCCTTCCTGTAGAGAGCGTCTGTCCCCTAAGACGTCAAACGGCCGGAAGAATAGCCCGTCGGGTTTATACAGACCTTTTCCCACTCAGGTTGTCCTCAGTTTAAGATACTTCATGACACTTTCTTTTTTGTAGTGCCAGGTCATATGTCGTCGTGCTTGTAAGAGAAAATGGTCATTTTATTCTTTGTATAAAAACTTAGCTGTATAAAACTTAGCTCTAATGCAAAAATTAAAGACGCAAATGCAGACGGGATGTCTCGTCGTCCTCAGACTCAGCAGTTCTCGTCGTCCGCGAGTGAGCGCACTGTTAGTTCTGCTGCTGTTGTCGATGAATATGAAGACAGTGGGAGTCACAAAAACGTCCCCTGCCCAGCCCCCCACCGCCCTTGAACCCCTGCAGACCGTGTGTATATTACTGTCTCGTGACGTCGTTGCAAACGTGGTGTATGCTAGTTCAACGCGCACCCCTTTCCTTTCGGAATACGCCCCTCGCCCGCCCGGTAGGCGCATCGTGGTGTTCTCTTCCCGAGGCTCTGAAATCTCCCCCTTTGCACTCAGATTAGTTTTCCGTCCGCCTCCCCGCTCCCCCAGGACAGCACCTCCTGTCCTTAGGACAGAGCTGTAGGCACTCGCATCGGTTTGTTTCTCCCTGTTCCTGCCTGTGTTGTCCCCTCCCCTCGACCAACCAGTGCTCATGCTTCAGGACCTTGTCTGTCGAACATGTTGGTTTTCCTTTCTCTGTTATTATTTATATAAAAATAATTTATCAAAAGGATATTTTAAAAAAAGCTAGTCTGTCTTGAAACTTGTTTACCTTGAAATTATCAGAATCTCAGTGTTTAAAGGTATTGAAGCACAAACATGTATCATCTCTGTACTGTTCTGTACTAAAGCACTCGAGTCTAATAAATAAATAAATCCGCGCCCATCACGGTGTCCAGAGTGACGCGGGTCTGGTCTTACTGCGGGGAGCGGAAGGGGGGCTTCAGCACTGGCCCGTGGCAGAGGAGACCAGCTGCCCAGCGTGGCTTGGAGCCTTCTGGACCAGGTCACTGTTACTTGCATTGGGATCTGTAGCTCTTTCACCTCTGGGGACAATCCGTGAAGCGTGTCTCGGGCCCCTGGCAGCAGCAGGGCACCGCCTGCAGACTAAGTAGTTCTTCCAGTGCCCACTTTCTCCCTACCTAGAATGTCTCTGTCGCAGGGAATGCAGGGCTCTGCCTTTGCAGATGCTCCCTGCTCAAGCACTTGGTGACGGTGTATTTGGGGCATGCGACGAGGTCACTGTATCAGTGTCCCTGCTCCCCTCCTTTCCGGCTGCCACGTCCTCTAGCCTTCTGACGACCTTCTCTCCAGATCAGAAGGTGGCGCCCATCCTGCTGGTTTCAAAGGCTGTTCATGACCTGGGGAGACTGCCAGGGCTTCCCCCGGCCTGGGGAGCAGGCCCTTAGTTAGGGTCGCGGTCACCGTGGAGACCTGGGGAACACTGGGCACGGGGAGTGGGGCTTTGTCCTGCCTCCAGTCACTCGTTCAAATCCCAGTCTCCTTCATAGCATGAGGAAACCTGACAGGCCACGGCCAGTCGGTGGAAGTTGTACCTCCACGACACAACTGTTGTCTGGTGGAACTTACCTTAAGGCAGGTTAGGATGACAGTGACCATTCATTGAGTTCCTGCTCCGTGTCGGGCCCCACACGGCCCTTGTCTGTTGGACGCGTTCCTTCCAGTTTCCAGAGGAGGAAGCTGAGGCTCAGAGAGAGACAGCCTCGCGCAAAGCTCCCTCCGGCTGGGGAGCACCAGACGTTCGTTGTCTTACATCAGCAGCGGCTTCACCGGCGACCGAAGCGCCGTGGGATGAGATCCAAGCTCAGAACTTTTCAATTCTACATCGTTCTGTACTGAGTTTGCATCAAAGCAAAGTACATACCGTTTGCTCCTTCTGCCCAGGGCCATCTAGTTGTTTTTGTCATGCTTTGACTCAGGGTCCCTGGCCCCTCTCTCCATTCCACCTCACTTCCACCCAGTGGCAAATAAGTCTGGCCCTTTCTACGCCCCTGGCAGAGTCCTGGGTCCCCAGTTACACAGCACAGGTGGAGCCTGCAGGCCGTCCCTCCGGAAGTCTCCAAAGTGTTCAGTGTTCTCAGAGGGGGAGGCGGTTCTGAAACAACTCAAAGCAGAGAGCGCTGGTCAGTAACTGAGCATCGCAAACAGGACAGGTCCCTGAGCTGCGCCAGTCCCTCGGCTGTCCAGGGGCCCAGGTCCAGGCTGGGGGTCTCAGCCAACCCCGCTGAGGGGCCTGTACACCCACCTCAGTGTGACGCCAGGCGTTTGTTCCTGGAAGGCAGAATGGCAGAGTGACTGGGAGCACAGACTTCAGCATCGGGCAGGTCTGCCTCAGATCCACATGATCTCGACAGGAACTTGGTCGCCTCCTGCGTCCTGCGAGTGGTGCTTGCGAAGGAGTGATATTGAGCTGAAGTACTGCTGGATGTAGACTTCGTGGTTGACTGTTTTTCTTGCCACGCTTTGAGTGTCAGTCTCCTGCCTCTGGCCTCCAGACCTCTCGTAAGAGGTCAGCTGCTAATCTTCCTGAGCAGCCCTGGCATGTGATGAGTAGTTTCTGTATTGCCGCTTCAGTATTCTTTTGTCTTGGTCTTTCTACAGCTTGTGATGTGTCTAGGTGTGACTCTTGTAGAGTTATTCAGCCTGGAGTTCATTGAGCTTAGTGGGTATGCAGGTTAATGTTTTTCATCAACTATGGGAAGTTTACAGCCATTTTTTTCTTTTTTTTTTAAATTTATTTATTTTAATTAGTTTCAAGTATACAGTATATTGGTTAGACAACTATATAGTCCATAAAATGATCCCCCAGTTGCTCCCTCCCGCCCCTGGCCCTCTACCTAGCCATCATATTAATGCTGACTGCATTCCCTGTGCCGTGCTCCCCATCCCCGTGACCATCTATCAACTACTAATTTGTACTTCTTTAACCCTTCGCCCCATTCTCCCAGTGCCCCAATCCCCCTCCCCTCTGTCACCAAATTGCCCACTATATTTGTGAGTCCATTTTTGATGAGTTTGTTCTTTTTGTTCCTCAGATTCCGCATATAAGTGAAATCACATGGTATTTATCTTTCTCTGCCTGACTATTTCACTCAGCATGAGAACCTCTAGGTCCATCCATGTCATTGCACATGGTAGGATTTCATTTTTTTTAATGGCTGAGATCCCCTCTCTGGTCACCCAGGAGAGGGCACAGCCTTGGGCATGCATAGCCTTCCTCACTTCTAGGGATAACTGTGAAGTTAATTTTAAGCCCGAGTTCCTAGGAGTCAGCCCTGGGTCAGAGTGTCTAATTGTTCGGTGTTTGTTCCGTGTGGAAATCCCCTTGCACTAGTGAGGCCTCAGCCCGCGTTGATGGGTCTCTGTGTGGCTTGGATAATGCTTTTAAGTCTGCCCCGCATCTTGCACTGATTCCTTCCGAGTGGGTGCAGCCTAGCACGTGCACCCAGCCCCCCTGCCCCCACACTGTGATCCCGGGGTGGGGGTGGGGCATCTCCTCTTAGCCGTCTCTTGCCCTGGTTCTCTGCTAAACTGCTGCTGCTCAGGCATTTTGCTTGTGTCCTGGAGATACCGGCCCCCTCTGAATTACTCCCTACCAAGATCTCCAGTGGTGTTGACGACACCCTAAGACAGGGCGTTTTTGGAGTTCGGATCCAAGCATCAGCTCCTCAGGCAGAGAGCTAGAGTGCTTTGCCTTTACAGCTGCCTTTCCCCAGAGCGGAACCCCTGCACCCCTGCACCCAAGCCGGGGGTGGGACCTGCTTTTCCCGGAGTGACACCAGGCTCAGGGGCTGGCAGTGCCTGATCTCAGCGTGCCCCTACAATGGAGAACCTCCACCCTTTGAGCTCGCCAAGGTGAGGGCCACCCAGGTCCAAGCATTCTCAGCCCGCCGCTCCTGGATAAAACTTCCACCCTACAGGCGGGTCAGTGCGGGGAAGCCCTCTCTGGGGGCCCTGCTTGGAGTAGAGATTCTGCAGCACAAGGCCAGATACTTTAAATGATTGTTTCTTATTTAGAAAAGAATCTTCACCAGTGGAATTGTTGTTTTGCTGAGGAGGGCGCCCATCGGGCTCCTTACTATGCTATTCAGGAATCCCTTCAGTGTGGTCGACTTAGGAGGTATTTCCTGAGCACCTACTATGTGCCAACTTTCATCCTAGGCTCTGGGGATTCAGTCATGAACAAGACAGCCTGGGCCCTCATGAGCTCACACTGGAAGGGGGCGGGGTAGCATCTTGTCACACACCCTGGATAAATGAATCTCTGTCATGTGCTCCATAGAGGTGGGCAAGATGTCGGGCAGGTGCAACGATGCCTGGCCTCCCTGTCCCCTCAGAGGGCAGGGAGGGCTTTCTTCCCTCCGGAGCCTCCCACAGGTGGCAGTGCCCCAGCCCCCGCCACTGCCCTGGGCTGAGGCGCCAGTCATCCGTGCTGAGTGTGCCAAACCGACTCCTCCCAGAGGACCCGGACCACGAAGTCCGGCAGCTCCAGCGGCTCCGGGCCCACCGCCGCCGTCCCCAGTGTAGAAGCAGCAATGAGATGGGGTCACTGGGGTTGGGGACGGCCTGTGGTCTCCAAACAAACCCCAGAACAGGTTATCCTCCGACCTGTGGCCTCCCCGTCCCTGCCACCACGCCGGGACGGCTGGCCTGCAAGTCCAGCTGGTCACTCTTTCATGTGACTGCAGCTACATTTAGAAGCCTGGCCCTGACCCCCAGGAGCAACCCTGGTGCTAACGGCCCCAGAGCTGACACCGCCCATGGGCGCCAAGCAGCCTGAGGGGCCGCTGGCCGCGCTGTCCCATCGGGCTGGGGGTTCAGAGCTCCCCTCGGAGACGGGCCGCAGGTGGAAAGGTAGAAACCCAGGAGGCATGAGTCGGGAGAGGCAGCTGGGGTGGGGGGCACCATGGGGATCCTGTGCCTGGGCCAGGTTCCTGAGGGGGGAGCCACTCAGGTCGGATAAAGAGCAATATCCAGCTGCAGTAGGACCATTGCTTTGGGCTGGAGGGGCAGCCCCCCTATTGGCTCCAAGTCTTGGGCCCTGGGCAAGGTCTCTCTCCTCTGTGGCCTGTGTCACCCTGTCTGCAGTCCTGGGCAGGCAAATCCGAGCCCACTTTTAACCAACCACCGCTCCAATCTGCCTCATTGACAAAACACCTGTGTTTCTGACCCCTCCGCATCTCAATAATACCTCTGCAAGGAGCTAGCCGCTTAGATCAACCTCTGCTACTGAAGTAGTACTGGAGCTTCCCCTTGTCCAGTCATCAGAGACTCTCAGGGTGGATTGCATCATCTCTTGTTAAGTGCCAAGCCCAGAGCCACAGGGATGAAGAGGACCTGCCGGTGTCCCAGGAAGTGCCTGGGCCACATGCCCTGGGTGTACGTAGCGGGAATACAGGCTCGGCTGGCTGAAGAGGAAGGCGGGAGATGGAGCACCGGGGGGCCAGAGGCTGGGTGGGGCGCGTGGCTGCCAGGCAAGGCATCTACCAGCTGGACACCTACCGCCCCCACCCCTAGGATGCTGCCAGCCCAGGCCAAAGCTACAGAGTGGCCCTTCGTTTGCTGGGTCCGTGTGGGGGCCTATGGAACACTCCACCGAGCCTTATGGAAAACCGAGCCAGCCTCTGGACGGGGACCTCAGTATGGTACTGTGCTGCCTCCCACCCCGCTGTGGGTGAACCGAGAGGATGGTTCCGCCGTGTGAGGCATCACCAAAGAATTAAGCCAGCCTCAGAAGCCTCAGGGTGGGGGCTTCTCGGCTTGGGGGCCAGATGACCGGCTTCTGGCCCTGGGGCGCTCTGGGGAAGATGCCCCCTCTAATGGGTACAAAAGGGCAGAGTGGTGGTTTCTAGGGCTTTGACCAACTCTGATCTTCCCACGCTGCTTATTCACATTAAGGAAAGGAGGGGGTCTCCCAGGGCCCAAAGGAGTGTCTGGGGACCGTGGTGTCCAGTCTCTGAGACGCCATGGCCCGGGACACCCCAGCCTAGGGCCTCCTTGGTGCTGTCGCCTTGGAGGCAGAAGCCATTTGCCAGGGTCCAGTCTTGCCAGGAAGAGGACAGGGTCCCTTTAATCCTTGCCTCACTCCCTCAGTTTGTTGCTATGTATAAGATCAACTTCCTTAGCAACCACCTGACCTCTTAAAGGGGCCTTGGGGTAGCAGTGGCCGCCAGCCATGGCTCCCAAGAAGAAGGCAAACAAGGGGGTCAAGGAGCCGGAGGTCAAGAAGAAGAAAGGTGGCAAGAAGGATCCTGGCACGGCCACGGACCTGCTTTCAACCGAGGAGCTGAGGGAGTTCTACCACATCCAGATCCGTGACCTGGAGGACAGGCTGGCCCGGTGCGCGGGCGGGCAGGGGGGCTGGGCCCGCCGGGCGGCCGCCCCACTCCCAGCCGGGCCCTGTGCAGGCTTCCTCGGGGTGGAGGGTTCTCTAACTCTTTCAAGACAAACCCCTTTGGTGCCGGGGAGGCCGTGGTTCACCCCCAGGTGATGTTGCAGGTACTCACGGGTAATGCCTGCGCTGGGGTTCACTGTGTCCTCGAAATGGCCCCACGGAGAGATCCCGACCTCATTCCATTGCACGGGTGGGGGGACTGAAGCTCAGAAAAGGGAAGTCACCCCCAGAAAGTGCCAGAATGGGAGCCCCAGCCCCTCTGAATTCTCTACACCAGGCTGCTTCCTGGCTCCCCAAAGCCCTGCAGCGCCCAGCATGCAGCCGCCGTGCAAACGGCGCTGGTTGAGCAAATTATGAAATAAAACATCTTTCCAAACAACTTCTGCTAACTATTCCACTGGCTACCAATAATCGATTATGAGATACTTTAAACTCACAAGCTTCCCTCCAGCTGAGACCAGATTGAATATATGTGAGAAAAATGCATCTGGGAGATAAGTTTTTCCGGTCACTATGTGCCAAGCCCCTCTGCCAGGCCCCGAGAGCACAGCGGTGAAGGAGGTTCAGGGGTCTGCCAAGTGGAGGACTAGACACATCAGGTCTCAACCGCCCAGGGGCACAAGGGCCAGCCTACAGGAGGGCACCAGAGAGGGTCACGCATGTGGCTCAGGGTCAAGGAGGCACCGCCGAGGAGGTAACTCAATGGATGAGTAAGGAAGACCGCAGGTGCAAAGGTTTGGGACTGTAACAGCGGCGGGGTTGGGGGTAGCGCTGCAGTTAAGAGCCTCAAGTTTGGAGTCAGACTGACTGGACTCAAGTTCCGGTTTTGCCATTTACTACCCCGGAGTTTCTTCTTCCCCCTGGGCTTGCGCTTCATCTGTAAAACGGGTATAATCATCACAGTACCTACTTCCTTATGTGAGAATTCAACAAATATGCACCGAGTACCTACTACGTACCAGGGCCTGTTCTTGGTGGTGGGGACACAGCTGTGAGCATAGTAAACGAAGGCCCTGCCCTCACGGAACTCGCATCTGGTGATGCAATGAACGTAAAGCAGAAGGGCCGGCTGTGGTTGAGTGCAGACCAGGGGGAGATGAGGCTGGATTCCAACCACGAGGAGCCTCAAATGCCCCTCTGGGGTGGGTCCTGAGGACTGGAGGCCTGGCTCACCCAGACCCCCGGACCTCTGCCCGGCCCTCGCCTCAGGTACCAGCGGAAGTGGGATGAGCTGGCCGTGCAGGAGAAGCTGTTCCGCCAGGAGTTTGAGCAGCTGGCCAACAACAAAAAGGAGATTGTGGCCTTCCTCAAGCGGACCCTCAACCAGCGGGTGGACGAGATCACCGACCTCAACGAGCAGCTCCAAAGCCTGCAGCTGGCCAAGGAGGTGGAGAAGGATGCTTTTGAGGCCCAGCTCGCCCAGGTGCGCCATGAGTTCCAGGAGACCAAGGACCAGCTCACCACAGAGAACATCATCCTTGGTGAGCGGGCACTGAGGGCTCACACCATGGGGACAGGGATTCCAGGGCTCTGGCTCTTTGGGCTCAAGTCCTGGCTCTACCACTGATTACTACTGTGGCCTTGGGTGAGCACTTGTCTCTGACCCTGTTAGCTGAGAAATGGGAATAACACATCTACCTGGAGTAACAGCTATGTGCTCCTTCCCACACATTATCTTCCGTAACTGTCCCAGCAATCCCCGAGGCAGAAAATACTGTCACCCCCATTGGGAGGTGAGGGAGCATCTCAAGAAGGTGAAGTGTCTTTGGCCGAGGTCACGCAGCTGGCAAGGGTTGTTTTGAGGCCGAATGACAGCCTGAGTGCCAGGAACAGAGAAGGTGTTCAAACTGAGTAGTGCTGTCACCATCACTTTCATAGAGGGGAATGGAGGCCAGTGTCAAGGGAGGCTTCTCAGGGGAGGTGGAACCTGAACGAGGATCGGTGAGATTAGAGGAAGGGAAGAGAGAACTTTCCAGACTAAGGCAACAAAGGCGGGCAGGACTGGATGTCGGGACGGGTGTCTGAGCCTACTGAATCAGGAACTGTAGGCAGGGCAAGAGGACATGGGGAAGAAGGGGTATCGCTCAAGGGCCTCCCTGCCCCCGGGCCCTGCCCCGCCCCAGGCGGCCCCTCACCGGGCCTGTGCCCTGGGTGGGGCAGGCGGGAAGCTGGCAGCCCTGGAGGAGTTCCGGCTGCAGAAAGAGGAGCTCACGGAGAAATTCACGTCACTGGAGGACCAGCTGCGCAGGCAGGAGAATGAATACAAGGACTACGTGTACAACCTGGAGAAGAAGTCGGTGCTGGACAAGGACAGGTGGGCAGGCGGGTGCTGGGAACTTTCGTCAGTGGGGCCAGGCACGCCCAGTCCTCAGACTTCTACTGGCTTCTAACTGGGGGGACCGCACTAGCCTACCAACTCCCTACCAGCTGCTCCTTGGAGTCCTTGCTGCTTCATGGAGGGTGGGAGAAAATAAACGAGCTCCCACTCCAGTCCTCACGCCGGCCAGCACTGCAGAGTCCCTGAACTTCCTTTTGCCACGTTTCGTGACTTCAATCATATTTATTTCATAGGCAATAATACAGTGATTTGGTTCACAATTCCAAAGGTACAAAGGTCTACAGTGAAAAGCCCCCTGCCTGCAGCCCCGCCCCTCCTGGGGGAGGAGTGGAGAGGTGGCTCTCGGGACTGAGGACCCCCCCCACACACATAGGAAGGGGGTGGTGCCTGAGGCCTGTGCCCCCTCCGCCCGCTGCCTCTCGCGCTCACTCATCTTGACTAGATTGAAGAAGGAGATCATCCAGCGTGTGAACCTGGTGGCCACTGAGTTCCGCAAGGTGACCACCAGCCAGATGTGGGACACAACAAAGCGGGCCATCCTGGAGAACAACAGCATGAGCCTGCAGCTGTCCAAGGTCTCCCAGCACGGCATGCAGCTGTTGCAGGAGAACGAGCAGCTCAAGGGTGCCCAGGACAAGCTGTGCAGACAGCTGGAGCTGCTGGAGGACGCCAAGGAGATCATGGCCAAGCACAGCAGAGGCCACCAGAAGGTGTGCCAGCCGGACCCTCATCACAGGGTGTCTGACACGTAAAGCAGGAGGGAACCCTAGGGGCCCTGCCCTCAGGGCATACACAGGACCCGAGCTGGAGCCAGGTTACGAGGGAAGCTGCAGTGAGCGGTCGGGGACCCTCCATGTGGCGGCTCTGGGGCGCTGGTCCCAGTTTTTCTTGATTTAAAGCCCCCATAACTTGTGGAAGTGGAGCCCACTCCCGGATTGCTGGGCGCTCTGCCCAGCTGCTGTCCAGAGCCCTGGCCGAGTCTGGAGCTGGGAGAGTGGGGCTGGCTGAGGGCCCACAGTGGGCCCAGGGCACGGCCACCTGCCCGCACCCGCAGATCATTGTCATGCTGACGGAGAAGTGCCTGGAGCAGCAGCACAGCAAAGTGGAGGCTGAGCAGCTGCGCGTCTTGAAAAGCAAACTGGAGCAGAGCCTCCTCCAGCTGCAGCGGGACAAGGAGGCGCTGAGGTGAGCGGCAAGTGGTGGGGCCGGCAGGAGCCCATCCCCGTAGGGCCACAGGACACAGGCCAGTGACTGCCCATCTCTAGAGGTGCCCTGAGGCTTCCTCTGTCAAACAGGCTGAGGCCTGAGGCTGGATGAGGGCCCCTGTGGCTGAAGAGAAATGGCAGGGCCCACTGCCCTGGGGCAGGGAGGTGGCTGACTCCTCTGACCCCGGAGCCAGGAGCCAGAGAGACCAGCTGAACGTGAAGCTGGAGCGGCAGCAGGCTGAGGTGCGGCGGCTGCAGCAGGAGCTGACTGAGGAGCAGAAGGCTCGGGCAGGCCTGGAGACAGCCCTGGGCCAAGCCACCTCCTTCCTACAGGGCATTCTGCAGGTGGGTGAAAGCGGGGGGCAGGAGGCAGCGGGCCAAGGCTAGAAGGTGCTCAGTGATAAGCAAGTCATGTGGAGAAGGCTGGGCCAGGGCCAGCAGCCCCCTATTCTTTTCTGATTCTGTACTTCAAAGATCCCTCCAGGTCTCAAAAGACCTGGGTGGAGTCCTCTGAGGCCCTGGAAGGCCTCAGGCCTCAGTCTTCCATGTGGAGAATGGATACCCCACCACAGCCAGGGAACACTTTGCCAATACAGGCTCTGGAGCTGGATTTTCCCAGCGGTGGGTGTCGGGACCGCTGAGGACCTGATCCCCACGGGCCCGTCCCTCACCCCCCACCCCCCGCACCGGCAGATGCAACCAGAAGCAGAGGACGGCGACTTTGATGTGGTGTTCCAGCTGCAGCGCAAGGAGATGCTGCAGCAGCTGCTGGCCATGCTCAGCTCAGCCATGGTCCTCAGCCTCCAGATGGTTCCTTGTCCCCACAAAGACAGCCAGCCCCGTGGCCCAACAAGGAGAGGTGAGTGACCCTGTGTGACTTCAGAAGCAGCTATCGGATTTGTCCAAGGGCTGTCCTCAGTGACCCTGAGCGAGAATTCGGGGTCCCCAAAGCCTTTCTCGGCCTCAGCTTCCTCACCTATGAAACGAAGCCGTGATGACACCAGCCCCTCCCCGCAGCCGGTCCAGCATCCAGCCATCCAAGATGGGTTCTCTGCTGCAGCGGCTGTCCAACATCACACCCTATCAACTGGGGGACCTGGGCCTGGTGCCTCGACGGGCCCACATCCCACCCAACCCCGAGGACCTCAGGCTGCTCTCGCGCACCACCCGCGTGGGAGCATTCCACACACACAGCAGCTCTGAGGTGAGAGTGCCTGGGGACCCAATGACAGCAGGATGCCAGCCAGCCCTGGGTGTAGATCCCAGCATGGCCACACGGCACCTGGAGGGATGTGGCTGGACCTCCCTAAGCCTCCATTTCCCCATCTGTAAACGGCTGAAGAAAGGTGTGGCAAGGCCTCAGTGGGCTCAGGCATGCACACACAGTCCCTGGGAGAGGGGCTTGCGGGGCCCCTCTTCCATAGGCATGGGAGGGGGAGGAACCCCAAGGAGGCCTCAGCTTCCAAGCTGGCATCTTTAATCTTACAGATCCACACCTCTGGTTCTACAAAAAGATTCAAAAAGCTTAGTTTTCCTGAAGTTTCCCTGCTCTCCAAGTAAGACACAGAGAAGACCAACTCCCCCCGCTCCCAGAAATGGACCAATCAGGCCCCAGGCCCCCCTTTAATCCGCAGGAGGCCTGGAGCCACCCAGAAAAGATATATATAAAAAGTGGATACCGCAGGTTGGCTTGGCGCCTCCGTGGATGTGGCTGGGTGCGTGGGCATGGCAGTCAGGCAGGCAGCCACGCCCACTGCTGTCAGGTGCCCGATAAGGGCCCCTGGCTTCGCTGGCGGATGTGCTCCAAGAGAAGGTCGGTGGCACGCTCCAGCAACGGAGGGAGCAGCTCCTGCTCCGCGGAGGAGAAGCAGCCCAGCACATGCGCCTGCACTGCGTCGGGGTGCGGCGGGCGCCCTATGCCCACCCGCAGCCGAGGCATTGCCTGTTGGGGAGTAGAGAGTTCCAGGGAGCTGTGGTGAAGAGTGCCGGGGCCCCATGCCATCCCATCTCACCAGACCCAGAGCAGGACAGAGGGGCGGACTCACACTGGAGTTGAGGCAGGTAATGCAGGAACGAACTCCATTGTGGCCCCTTAAGGGATACAAGAGAAGCAGTCAGAACGTCCCTCGGTCAGCGCCTTCACCCCTCCCAGCCCAGGCTGGAGTCAGAGCACCCCACCCCACTCCAACTGGGATGCCAGCTTCCCTATCCCACCCACACTGGCTCAGGGCCTCACCTGGCGCTTCCCCCAGCTTCAGAGCCAGTTTCCCCAAGGGCTTGTCCAGCTCATCATGCACCAGGTAGACCTCCTCAGCAGTCAGCCCGAACAGCTCCGCTTGGCACAGGGAAAGGGTGGCCCTGGTTACTGCCCATCTGCCCAGGGGGCCGTTGTCCCAACTCAGGGCTCCCAGAAGGAGGCGCTGAAATTAACCTCACTTCACATATAAAGAAACTGAGGCTCCCACAAGACCCAAGGCCATGCAGCAAACGGAGCTCAACAGGCACGTGTAGGTGAACAGGTCTGCCGCAGCCAGAATTCCCTCTGGCCCGCGCCCTCCCGCCGGCTGGCCCACCCCTTGGTGCCTTCACTCACCGGCCCGGGCCACGCTGCGCCCGTTGGCATTCATGAGCCGCCGTGGCCGGAGCAAGACCAGCTGGGCATCCCCGAGCGAGGCCAGGGCGAGGTCGGCGACGCAGCGACGGTCGCGCACCCAGCTCTCCGCCACACCCAGCCGCCGCGCCAGTTGCCCCAGCACAGCCATGCCCACGCTATGTCGCGTGCCGGGCAGTCCAGGGTTCCCTAGGCCGGCCACCTGCGGGCGGCACCGGGAAAACCGAGGTCCGACAACTCTGCCACCCTCTATCTCACAATGCCCCCTGGGACCCAAAGCAAAAGAGGGGAACGGAGAGCAGGACCGGAGTGGGAAAGGGGCGTAAAGAAGGGGCCTAGAAAGAAACCCTGGAGACCCCAGAAGGCTGAGTGGAAACTGGCGCCCCGCGGGTTGGGCAGGCAGGGCGCCCCGGTGCGGGAGCGGAGTTACTGGAAGTTCGGGGCCCGTCGGGTATTGGACCCATTTCCAGATAAGAAATCTGAGACAAGGAATTTGGGAGACTGCCCGGAGACCATGGCCAAACTGGAGCTAGGATCCCGGAGCCTCTACGTCGCCCCTCTCCACTCCACTTACCAGCCACCGCTTCCCCGGAGGTCGAGGTTCCAAAACGCACTGGCTCATGGCGCGACTCAGCCACAGCCCGGCGTGCAAGAGGCAGAGAGGCGGCATGCTGCTCCCATTCTGAGCCCCGCCCCGCCCCTGACGTCATCCAGACCTCGGCCAATAGCGACCTCCACCGCCGACAGCGTCCAATCCAGGGCGGGCCACGGGGGTCGCCATGTTTCTGAGGGGCGGAAGTGGCAGGGCGGCAGCCGTATCTGGGCGCCCGTGTGCATTCCGTGGTGTGGCGTCACTGTGTCCCGGTGAGGTTTGTTGTGGGACTCCCAGAGCCCTTACTTGACCTCCAGATTGGGGGAGGGAGTCTTGTTTTGGTCCCCGCAATGGTCCTGCTTCGCTGCGGAAACCTGGCAAGTCTTTTTCCTTCTGTGGTCTCAGCTTCCCCGGCTAATAAGTTTGCTACCCTCCGTCCTGCTCCAGCAGCCCTTGGATCCCAGAGGTGTGGCCAGTGGGGCGGGGCTGTGGGGGCGTCGTGGTGATGCTGCCTAGCAACGTGAAGGAAGGATGAGAGTCCCGAGGGAGCTAACTCAGACCTGGAGATCCATCTGGAAGGGGCCTTATGACAGACTCCAGAGAAGTGCTGGAGAAGGTGAAAGCACAGGCAGAGAGAGTCGGGGGAGAAGAGACTGAGACTGAGTTCACGGGAAAGATTTAAGTACCAGAGAGGCAGGATGAGTTGTACAATTCAACAAAGTCCCAGGTTGCTGTACAGAAAACAAAGGGCTTGGGACTCGCGCCTGTGGGGAGGTCGGAGGAGTGGCTGGAATTGGTGTCCTGGCAGAGATGGCATTGACCCAGATGAGGTGAGAGCAGAGGAGGGATCTAAGAGATCTTTAGGAATTGGGACAGACAGGGCTTGAGGACTAATGGGACATAAGTCTCTGGCTGGCAGGGAAGGTGAACTCACCGAGGTGGGAAAGCTGGGGCAGAAGTCAGGTGAGGTGCTCAGTTTGGCCTGCTGGGCGTGAGGGTCCCACAGGAAATACTAGGGGCTGCAGGACCCTGGGGCCTGCAGCTTGGGGCAGGGCCCAAGCCAGAGACTAATATTAGCGTTTTGGGTGTCAGTAGCTGGAGGTGGGAGCTGAGGAGGACCAGAAGGAGAACAGAGGGCAGTGTGAGCATGAGAACCTTGGAGGAAACAGGACTGGAGAGAGAGAGTTGTTGGGACATCCCTAAGGAGAATGGGGCTGGGAGTGCCACCAGACCCTAGATTTTGCCTCCTACCAGGCCTCATACCCACCCCTCTTCCATCCTAAAATACCTGAAGAGCGTGAGTGTGTGTGGGGGGGAGGGGGCAGTCATCCCTGAGGCCTGCTCCAGCATGCTGTCCCTTGGTTCTAGGATCCTCTTTACCAGACTCCCTCACAGCACATCCCAAAGCCATGGGCGACTCCAGCCCCAAAGGAGACCCTAAAGCGCATCTTTGGGACCAGCCAGGTGTTCTGGACCAGTGATGATTTAGGACCAGCGGTCACTGGGTCAACAGTACCCCGCAAAGTCAGGGAGTAGTGAGTGACGACCTTGCCCCAGGGTCCAATTCCTACCCTGCACAGCCATTGATATGTCATTCAGCTTTGGGCCAGTTGCTCTCCCTCCCTGGGCTTCAGTGAACTCACCTGTGCAATAGGGCTCTTCACCTCACTGATAAAAGGCTGCTGGCCTGGATGAGCAGTGCCAGCCTCCTCCCGGACCTCTGCCTCTACCCCTCCTGTGTCTCCACCCAAGCGCCCCACCCCCACCCACTCCACAGCCCTAGCTGTGTGCCCTGGGCTGGCCAAAGTCAGGGCCTACCCCTGTGCCTGTGCCCCCTGCCCCCACAGCTACCAGCAAGGCCATCAGTGCTTGGAGAAAGAAGACTGGGAGCTGGCTGTGCTGTTCTTCTCCCGTGCCCTCCACCTGGACTCCCAGCTGGTGAGGGGAAGGGTTTGGGTGGGCCCAGACGGTCTCTGGCACACACTTTCCCCTCATTGTTGCGCCTGCCAGGCCTATCCTCTTAGGGCCACCAAGTCCCTACTGGTAACAGCGTCAAGCCTCAGGTGGGCTGTGGGAGGCAACAGCAGCCTGGGACCCCTCTCCCCAGGTAGACTTCTATGCCTTAAGAGCCGAAGCCTACATCCAGCTCTGCGACTTCTCCTCGGCTGCCCAGAACCTGCGAGGGCCTATTCTTTCCAGCCAGAGAACACCAAATACCTGGAGCGGCTCACCTTTGTGCTTTACCTGCAGGTGCCTGGGGCTGCCCGCCACGCAAGGCGCCCACCCCACACTTGGGCCTGCTGGCTCTCCCTCCAGCTCCGGGGGCTTTCCTTGCTCCTGGGACTAGTTCTGACTCCCTGTGGACCTCCTTGTCCCTGCATCTCTGTCGCCACCTGCTGCCCCTCTCATGACCTCTCCCACCTCCCGAGCTGGTTTACCGCCGAGGCTGGGTAAAATTTTGCAACATTGTCCAATGGAACTTTCTGCCACAGTGACAGTGATCTACTGGACACTGTCCAATCTGGTAGCCATTAGTCACATGGAACTGTCGAGCCCTCGAAATGTGGCAAGTGTGACTGAGAGACTAATTTTTAAGCTGTATGTCATTTTAATGAAATTTGTATAGCCACACGAAGCTTGTGGCTATTGTATTGGACAGCACAGACCTAGAGTCTAGAGGCTCTAAGCACTAAAAAGGTAATGGCGCCCTCACATTGGCGATCCGAAATAAAAACAGTATTGAACCATAAACGCCAACGAAGTTCTAATTTTTCTTCCATTTTGACAATTTGATACCTTTGTTTTTAATGTCAATAATTATTCAGTTCTTGAAACATTTGGGGCACTCAAACCACATGCTTAGTCTGTCAGTTGGAGTCCTGAGTCCAGTACTGGCACTACCTGTGTGACCGTGGGGAAGTTACTTCACATCTCTGAGCCTCCGTGCTCGCATCTAAAAGGTGGGGGGGGGGGGGGGCGGTGCTAATTATCACCAGTGAGATACCAAGTTCAGGTCCTTCACACAGGGCTCAGGGACCTGGAGCCCTGTCAGGCTGGAGCCTGCTCCTATCTACCTCCCAGATTTTCCCTTTCTCTTGGCTCCTGGGTCTCCGTATTGCTGTCTCTTGCCAACTGCGTATTTCTCACTGCCTTGTGCTGTCTCTCCCCAAGTCTGTACTCTCCCCATCTCTGTGTCCCTGTGTCCTGTCTCTCTCCCCTTCCACCCCAGTGTTGCCCAACCTCTGGCATGGGTACTGCCAGTCCGGGGATGCATACAGAAGTGACTGTCCCTTGCGTCCCCAGGGCCAGTGCCTGTTTGAGCAGTGTGCCTTTCAGGATGCCCTGAACATCTTCTTGCAAGCCTGCGAGCTCCAGCCCGAGAAATCCTGCTTCCGGTACCGATGGTGAGCGCCCCATTTGCATCCTTGCCAACCTGCCTTCTCCAGTAGCCCCTGCTTGCCTCTCTCCCCTCACGGACAGAGCACCTTTGCCCTCTGTCCTCAGCATGACCTGTCTCCTGGCCCTCAAGAAGCATCGCGACTGCCTCTCACTTGTCACTAAGGAGGTGAAGCGTGGCACAACCAATGCTGATGTCTATATGCTCCGGGCCAGGCTCTATAACTTCTTCCAGAAGGTAGAGCAGAGAGGGCGGGCAGGGGGTGTCCCTCCTCCCAGCCCTTTCCCACCGCATGCCCCAAGATTATAAAAGGCAGCTAGGCTGTCAGTCAGCCCAGAAGCCACATCCCCACAGTATGGTAGAGGCACTGTTCTCTCTGGGCAGAGGCCCTGAGCAGCACTGACCACTGAGCTGCGCAGGCAGGTAGTTCCATTATCACTCAGCCCTGGCTCCATGCCAGGCTCGTGTTGGCCCCTGGAAACCACAAGGTGAGAGACGCATGCCATCACTGTCCTCACAGAGCTCACAGCCCAGGGGAGACGTCCCTAAGCAGATAATTATGTGAAGAGACATTTCATGAGTGTATGAAGTACCATCCGAGATCCACTAGATGAGGCGACCCTTCCTCCTCCCTCCCTTCCTTTTCTTATTTGCCTCAATGAACATTTACCAAGCACCTCCAGCTGGTGCACCCCCGGCTTGGGCATGGGGACAGACAGCACAAGGAATGGCTTGGGGACAAGGGAAGCTTGGGGTCACAAGGGAAGAGGGGACTGCAGGTATGGAAAGGCATTGAGCAAGGCCTTGTGAACCAAGGACGACCCTGACTTCTCCCTGGAGACAGCGGGAGCCTCAAAAGGGTAATCCCCAGGGCAGTGGGCTTTTGACAGGTCCTTCTGGCTGCCAGGGGGAGTGTGGCCTGGAGGGGACAAGTCTGGAGGCTGGAAGCCTGGGGAGGAGGCTAGGTGCCATCCAGCAGAAGAGGAGGTAGCGAGGGAGCTGGGGGTAGGATGGGCAGGAAGCGGGCAGCTCACTGTCCTGGATGTGAGGATCAGAGACTGACTGGGGGTGGGGGGCATGAGGGGAGGGAGGGATCCAGGACAGTGGCCGGTGTTCCCGCTTGGCCTGGTGCCTGGGAGCTGGGACAGGAGAGGAAGGAGCAGGGAGTGGGTGGAATTGGGTGAGGGTTCACCTCAGTTCACCAGGTGGGGCATCCTGGGGGTGGTTGGGGATGTGCCTCCCTGTGCTGGGGGCTGGGCTTCTGTGGTCAACAGTGAGTCAGCGGGAGCGTCTCCTTCAAAGCCGGGAGACTGGCAATTATTGATAATTATTGTCGACTATCCGGATTTTAGCTGCTCCCGCCACTTCAGTGCCTGCAATGCACATGCTAAGCATCCAGCCCATGTTTATCTTAAAGGCTCAGGATACAACCCCTTGTCCTCCCTTCACAGATGAGGCTGCAGGTCCAAAGGGACTGGGTGACTCATTTAAGGTCATACAGCCAGTTCTTAGGGACACTGTCCTTGAACCCAAGTCTGCCTCCTCCAAAGCCCTGCCCCTGGCCTCCGCTGTCTTCCCCTCCTGACTTCCACTCACACCTGGTGTCCACACTGTTTGCTCTGCTCTCCTCCAACCAATCACCCACAGAACACAGCGTCCTTGCTAAAACTGATGGTTAACCAACTGACTGACAGACCTGCTCAGGAAAGTTATTTTCCTGAGGATGTTTTCCTCTCATGCCCAGGCCTGAATCTGTTCTTGGTCAGAGTTATCTTGGACTTAAAGGTCAAGGGAGTGTGTGTGTGTGGGGGGGGATGTGCAGGGAAGGTGAGAAAGGAAACAAGTCACACAGTCAGGAGGCCACACCCTCCCTCCACCTTGAGTGAGCCTCCCGGAAGTCCTCCAAGGAGGCGGCGTCTGTAACCCCATTCCAGAGGCGGCGTCTGTAACCCCATTCCACAGCAGGAGCCACCGAGGCTGATCTGGCTCACCTGAGGTCACATCTGGAAAGGGGCCAGCAGGAATGGGACTTGGGATGGGATTTTCCCACAATGTTCCCTGCCTTCTTCACGAGGTGGAAAAGGTAGAACAGCAAAGCGGGGGCGCTGAGAATGGGCGGCATGGTGCCAGCCCACCCAGAGAAAGGCCCCTTCACGCCTGGAGGTCCACACCCCCTCACTGGACAGGGTAGGGCTCAGCTTGGCCTGCACCCCTGATGCCACCCCTGGCCCCCTGCAGCCCAAGCTCTGCTATCAAGACCTGCACAGCGCCTTGCTGCTGGATCCCAAGCACGCACAGGCCAAGGTGCTGCTCAAGGTGATGGTGGACCAGGCCCAGAAGTCACGCCAAGACGCTGGGATCCTAGCCGTGCAGGGGAAGCCTCAGCATGCACTGCACTGTATCAACTGTGCCATTGAAAACAACCCTCTGGACCCCAGCCTCTTCCTCTTCCGGTATGAGGCGGGGAGGGAGGTGCCAGTCTTGGGTCCAGCTGTGTGGTCTCAGGAGAGCCCTCGAATCGCCTTAGGCCTCAGTTTCCCCATCTGGCTTCTAATAATATTTCCCCACTCCCTGCTGGGTCAGGCATCATGGGGTGGTCTCTGCTAGCACCCCTGGAGATGGGGCAGGCCGCAGCCTCAGTTAACAGTGGAATCCTGGCCTCCCAGAGCTGCTGAGCAGTTCACGCGGAGAGGATCATCAGCCCAGCACAGTGGACAAGGCTCGGGTGTGAAACTGGACCTGCCAAGGACTCACCATGTGATTCAGAGCCATTTAACTTCCTTGAGCCTAGGTTTTCTTATATAAACAGTGGGGACGAACCACCTGTCTGGTGTGCAAAAGGGCCTTAGCATAGAGGCTGGCATGCACCTTGCTCCCACAAAGAAAGACGGGAGCTATTTTGAGAAAAGTATAGTTACCAGCGACTAGCAGGTCATCTGAGTAGCGATCCAGACCTCATAGGCCAAACCTAGCACATGAGTGGAGCCCCCGCCCCCAGCCCCCTACACACGTGGGCCACCTCTGCGGGTCAAAAGGCCCAGAGCGGCATCGCTAGCCCAGCCAACCCCAGTCAGTGGCGGTGCGGCACTTTGTCCCTCATGTCCCTCTCTCACAGGGGCACCATGTACCGACGGCTCGGAGAGTTTGATGCCGCCGTGGAGGACTTCCTGAAGGCTCTGGACATGATGACCGAGAGCCAGGAGGACATGGTGCAGCAGGCGCAGCGCCAGCTGCTGCTGACCTACAACGACTTCGCCGTGCACTGCTACACGCAGGGCGCCTACCAGGAGAGCGTGCTGCTGCTCAACAAGGCGCTCAAGGACGAGCAGCGGGAGAAGGGCCTGTACATCAACCGTGGCGGTGAGTGGGGCGCGGCCCGGAGCCCCTCGCCTCTCGAGGCTTCGGCTGGGCATTTAAGGCCTCAGAGGGAGGGAGGAAGGGGAAAAAGCAACGGTTAAGAGCCTCAGTGCCCCACGGGCACACCAGCGGAAACGTTGCCTTCGACGGTCTAAGGAACATTCAGAAATCAGGATGGGGGGAGGGGCAATGGTGCGCAGAGAAGCACGGAGAATCTCCGCGGGCGCCCCGAACGCCCACGGGTGTTATCAGCCACCAGTTTCATGCCTTGCGGAGCAGGCTTGGTTGGACTCCTGGGCACTGGGGTCCGGGCCCACTCAGCCCCCGCCCCCGGGCCCCAGATTGCTTCTTCCAGCTGGGCAACCTGATATTTGCCGAGGCGGACTACCAGCAGGCCCTGGAGCTGAACCCGCAGGACGAGGGGCCAACCTGCGCATGGGCCTGCTGCAGGAGTTGATGGGGTTTTGCCAGCAGAAGAGCAAGTGCGCAGGGGCTGGGGGCGGGGCCGGGCTGGGGGCGGGGCCTGGAGGGGCGGGCCGGGCTGGGGGAGGGGCCTGGAGGGGCGGGGCGGGGCCTGGAGGGGCGGGGCTGCCGTGAAGCCGCCTGCTGGGATCCCTGGGTCGTGATGCTCGCCCAAGTATGTCTCCTAAATATAAATTTTATTTCCAAATTTTCTCTAAAAGTCCTTTACTTTTTTCCCTGAATATTATGGTGATTTTGCTTTTTATAAAAAACTTAAGCGTTCAGTAATTTATAACTCAGGACCCCAATGTTCCTTCTAATATCTACCCTACCCCGTAAGCCTCCCCTGCCCCTATACAATCCTCCAGATTGTTTTCTATGCATATTTTAACAGTTATTATCATTCTACGAAAGTGAGATCATGCTAAACTGTGTTTTGACCTGCTTTTTTACTTCCCACAGCATTACGCATGGGACTACCTCGTTCTCCTTTTACTGTTTGCATAGTATTTCATTCCTTAGACAATCCTCTGCTGATGAATTTTGGGGCTGATTTCAGTTTTTTATTATACATGATGCAGTAATGAGCACTCAGGACATACATTTTCATGCATTCATACTAGTAACGCTGTAGTTAGATTGCTGGAAGTTAAATTGTTGAAGAATGTGAAAAGTTAACATTTTAAAGGGTAATACCAAGTGTTCGCCAAAAACAGTGAATATAAACTTCACCCAGGAAAAGAGTCTTCATTTCCGCAAATCTCCTTAGTGGGGATATTAAGACGATTTTTCAACTCTGCTAATCTAGTAGGCAAAAAAACACAAAAAAATGCTCACAGTTGACTTTGTATGTGTAAATTGCTAATGCAGTACAGCGTCTTTTGTGTGTTTACTGGCCATATAGCCCAAATTTTTCACCTATTAATGTTATTGGTCATTTAAATTTTTTTATATTTTTGGTTATGAGTTCTCTGTAGGCTAGGAAAATTAACTTATTGTCTGCCTTATGTAACAAAATATACTTCTCCTATTTATTGCCTGCCTTTGTGGTATTTTTGCTACTCCATAACTTAGGATTTAATCATAGTCAAATTCATTTTTTCATTTTCAGCTGCTGGGTGTATGACATTCTTAGAAAGGGCTTCCCTAATGCAAGACCATAAAAATGTTCACTTACGTTGCCATTTTACACTAGCATTTGAGTGTTGGGTCCATCAAGAGCATAGCTGGTAGGAGGAGAGCAGAGGGTCTTGGTGGCAGGGAGCAGAGACCAGCCTGGGTTTTCCTAAACTCCCCAGTGGGCCCAGAAACTGCTGTTTACCCCCAGGTGGCGTAACTCACAGAGACCCGTGGCCTGCTGTGTCTTGCAGGCAGTTCCAGAAGGCGGAGAGCCACTTCTCGACGGCCATCCGACACAATCCCCGGGGAGCCCAGTACTACATACACCGTGCCAGGTGCCGGGACTCATGCAGAACATTTTTGGGGCCCGCCAAGATGTGGCCACTGCGCTGCTCCTCACCCCTAAGCAACCCAAGGTGGGTTCCCGCTGAGCCAGGAGGGCGGGCTCCAGAGTCAGCATTTCTGGGCACGTGAAAGATACTCCACCCTTCAATGAAATTTGATTTCTTAGCAAATAAGGAGCTGCTAATGCCAGCGCATTTCCTAGGTGCCAGGCACTCTTCTCATCGCTTCGACTTGCATCACTCTGTCTAACCCTTTTCAGCACCCGACGAGACAAGTAACATAGTTATTACCACCCAATTTGTAGATGAAGAGGGTAAGGCTCAGAGAAGCCCGTTTCCTTGCCCCAGGTCACACAGCTTCGAGGTCAGACCCGCACATCTGGCCCCAGAACCCATGCTAGACACGCCATCAGTGCTCCCTCTCTGAATAGTTCTTTTCTCGTGGTCTCCCGATGGTTCTGGTGCAAAAGGGTCCAGCCCTTTAAAACAAGTTTGCAAGCCTTACCCTCTTAAGCCCTGCTGAGGGACTCTGCAAGAGCAGGGCAGCACAACACCACCTGTCCCCCTGACCTGGCCCACACCTGACTCTGGTCGCCCTCTTTCCTAGAAATTGCTCCGGCTGATGGCTGACCTCTTCCCGGGCATGTCAGCAGAGGAGATACTTAGCAGCCAGATGGCCCAGCTGGCCAGGCTGGAGCTGAGTCGGGTGGTGGAGAACAGCCTGCAGGACAGCACCCCTCAAGGCATCATGGGGTAAGTTCCTTGAGCAGCAACCGCAGGCCAGGAATGGAAGTGGCTGGAGCTCAAAGCTCCTCTGGCCCCAGCTGCATCCTCAGCTCACTGTCCAGTCCTAGGGATGGTGGGGAGAGTCAGGGGGCCTTACCCAGTGCCTGGGGCTGTGCTTGGCAGGCAGCTCAGGAAGTGGGAACTCGAGCGCCAGAAAGCCCAGGTCCTGGAGCAGATCTATAAGCTGGAGCAGCCTCCGGTTGAGACCTCTGAGCAGGTAGACGCCACCCCCCAGACCCGGCAGGCAGAATCAGAACACCCAAAGGAGGCCAAAGGCCCTGAGGAAGAGGTGGAGGAGGAGAAGAAGGAGGTGAGTGGGCCACACCCAGGGCCTGGGAGTGCTTGAGGTCCAGGTGGAGTGTACCCCGAGCCAGGGCCGAGAAGCCGGTTTCTAAGCCTGGCTCTGGCACCCTTCAGCTGTGCAACGGGGATGGTACCAGTAAGGCCACCCCCGAGGGAGTCCACACGAGGGTGCGGGCCCCTCAGAGAGGCCTTCCCAAACTTTTCGCACATTCACCTTCATAAATGCTGCTGTGTGCAGTGGCCACGTGTGCCAAAATTTTCTTAATTCTTAAATGCATTTCTAAAAACTTTTTATTGAATGTGACATATAGAAAAGTACAAAAATCATAAATGAACTGTTTGATAGATTCTCACAAACTGAATATACCCATGATACCATTCCCCAGGTCAAGAAAGAACACACAGCTCCCCAGAAGCCCCCTGGTGTGCGCTCTAGCCCCTCCCCGACCCAGCCCACCCCACGAGGCTGTCCTGACCGCTAAGCCCACAGAGGAGCCTGTGTGCTTACTTGTTCAGGGGACAGATCCCCTGTGCCCTCTGCTCCTTTCACATTAAGCATGATGTTTGTGAGACGCAGCCAGGCTGACTGTTCATTCTCATTGCCATGGAGAATTCCATCCTGTGACCATCCTACGATTTTTTGTAGGATGTGCTGTAAAATTTCCTTTATACACAATGTATGTGCTGTCCAGCACGTACATTTGTGTATAAAGGAAATTTTACACAACTGAAGTACATGGGATACCAGCATCCTTTGCCATAAATGGAAAAGATGAGCTGGACATTTTTCTAGCTCACATTAGAATACAAAAATGGAAGATTTTGGGAACCGCCTGAAGTCATCATGGGCTCCCTTCCTCAGGGAGATGTTGAGCTGCACCTGTGTGTTCAGCGCCTCCGTTAGCACTTTGCAGCTCTGCTGCTCTGCTGTTTCTCTCTGGCTTCTGCACGTTCCCCACTGACTGCACGTGTGAAGGGGCCAGCGGGGACCAGCAGCCAAGAGCCAGGCTGTGGAATCTGCAGACCTGGATTGGAGCCCAGCTTCTCTCCTTAGCTGAGTGCCCTGGGCAGGCTGCTTAGGTGCTCAGAGCCTTGGTTTTCTGGTCCATTAAATGGTTAGAGTGGTAGTTCCCTCCCAGATATGTGGGGAGGATGAAATGGGATAAGGCACGTAAAGCATGGAGAAGCTCCTCAATTCCCCGCTAGCCATTCCCCGGGGTATACCACTTTGGTTTACAATGCCTGTCCCACGCTTGAACTAATTTACACTTTGCAGAAGGGGAAACTGAGGCCTGTGCAGCCTCTTGAACACATCCTTTCTCATTGCACTTGGCTGGCCACTCCGTTTCCTGTCCAGTCTTAGCCTCTCCATGTCCCCACCCAACCCTAAGCTGGGACCCTCAAGCAGTTCTAAACTCAGGAGAATAGCCACTGAAGGTCCCAAGGCCTGCTGGCCTTCCAGGGCTACAGCCCCTGGCCCAGGGCTTCCTGGCAGCCCAACTGCCCAGCCTGTCTCCTGCCCTAGGAGAAGCCGGAGCCCGCTCTTAGAAAGCCGACATCCCTGTCTGACAGCTACCTCGACCAGACCTCTTCATGCTCCATCTTCGGCTGTAAGTCCCCAGTGTTCCGCCAGGCCTGAGTAAGCCAAAGCAGCAGTGGGGGCAAAGGTCAGGGGTCACAGACTCCCTGACCTGGGGGTAAATATGGGCTCTGCTGCTTATAGCTGTGTGACCCTAAAGTGCGAATGTCATCCCAGCTTTGCGGGGGGGGGAGGGCACGCTGAGCGCTCAGTGAGGCCTGCCCAGCACCGGGCCTACACCGGCTGTCACCATGAGCACTTCTGTCACCATGTGCACTTCGCAGTTGCCGCCTGCTGCAGCCTCACTCCCCTCTCAGGCCCTTTGTCCTCTCTGCCCTTCGGCCTCTCCCTGAAATCAGCCCACAAACCCTGTGCATATCCACGGGGCTTTTTTACTCCCAATTCTGCCAGTCATCAGCATGGAAGGGACAGAAGTGAAACCCCCAGGAACGCTGCTCCAGACAGAGTCCCAAGGGGCAGGTGTGAGCAGTCCAGGGCAGGGGTGAAAACAGCGGCGGCCAGCCCCGTCCTTCCACTCTGCAGTTCAACCAGTGCCCGGAGTCCCGGGGCTGGGCTTCTGCCGCACGCTGGCTATGGGCGTGAACGGTTCAGTTCTTGCCCTGGGTAGCTCTTGGTCCCAAAGGGAACAAGGCATGCGGGTAAACCGATACCAGGACAGTGTAGGTACACAGTAGAGGGCTGTGAGTACAGTTAGCCCCCTTTAGGGGTCAGAGAGGGCATCCAAGACCTGAAGTAGGAATAGGGGTTCGTCAAGTGTGGGAGGGGCGGAGCAGGTGAACTGCTGCAGGCAGGGGGCCCAGAGCCTCGCAGGCCATTGGTCATGGTGGGAACACAGAGGGCAAGGGGCGGCCAGGAGAGTGGAGGCCAGGGCTAGGTAAGTGGACCCTCAGTATCTCCCCCTTATCTTACAACCCTGGCCACCACAGGGCTCAGGCTGAGCGAGGGTAGGGCTGGCGTGATCTGGCAGGCCTTCCCCTTGGCCATGCGAGGCCTCTGGGGTTTAGGCAAGGGGGAGGCCCAGAAGCCTCCTTTTTCTGGAGCTGCCTAGAGAAGGCAGCCTGACAGGTGCCCTTGGCACTCCCTTCCCAGTCAGGACCCTGTCAATCTCAGAGACGGAGACATCCACTGCCCCCAGGACTACAGGAGCACCTCAGTCACCACTGTGACCTTCTCCAGTTCCTCACTCCTGAAGACTCATTCCTCAGACTTGGGAAACAATAGGGACCTAAGCCTGAGCCATGGCCCCAGAAAAGCCAAGGCTGCCTGGGGCCAGAGCCAGAAGTCTAGCAAGACAGAGGCCACCCAGGGCCAGAGCCAGAAGTCCAGCAAGATGGAGGCCGCCCGGGCCAGGCCGGAGGTCCAGCAAGACGGAGGCCGCCCGGGGCCAGAGCCGGAAGTCCAGCAAGACGGAGGTCATGGAGAGCCAGAGCCAGAGGCCCAGCAAGACGGAGGCCATCCATGCCCCAAGGCAAAAGCCCAACAAGACCAAGGCTACCCAGGGCCCAAGGCAGAGGCTCAGAAAGACCAAGGTTGCTCATGGCCGGAGCTGGGGACCCAGCAAGGCTAATGCCACCCAGGGCCACAGCTGGGGACTGATGCGAAGTTCCAGTAAGACCAAGACTTTCTATGACTCAAGCTGGAACCCCAGCAACACTGAGGCCACCCAGGGGCAGTGCCAGAGTCCCAGAAAGATGGAGGAGCCCCTGAGCTGGACTCAGAGCATGAGCCTAGGTTCCAGCAAGACTGAGGTCACGACGGGTCTGAACCAGAACCCCAGCCAAATCCAGACTTCCCAGAACCCCAGCCCTGACAGTTACACTGCTCCCTGAAGGGGCCCCCGAGCCCCTCGATTCTCACTGGGGATGGGAGATACTCTACCCTCACACGCTGGCACTCAGCAGTTAGAAACCTCCGCAAACATTCCTCTGGTCCCATGGCTTAGTTTATTGTATTTGGTCTCTTCTTCTACAAAATTAAAAATTTTAAAAACCAGGCCCAAGTGGCAGCTTGAGTCCCTCCGTTCACGGAGACTGAGAAGTCTCAGCCTGGCTTTACAATACTGGGACACAGGGTGTGGGATGGAGGCTTGGGGTATGGTGCCGGGGAAAAGGGCCAAGGGTAAAAGACCAAGGAGGGAGGAAGCAGCCACGAGCCACAGTCCCTGAGTTACAATTCACATTTTAAGAAGGCTCAGGCTGGAGAATGAGGTCAAGGCTCATTGAGGTTCTGGGGTGACCAGAGGTTTCCCCTGGAGAAGGAGGCAAAAGCCAAGATGCCCTCAGACCAGTTAAGGAGCTGAGGCCCACCCTGGCCCTCTGTCCTATGGCCTACCGTCTTCATCTGCAATTTGTGCTCTGGGTCCCACTCTCCAGGAGGCTCTGGACAAGGGTCCCTCTGACAGCGGCCTCAGGGCTTTCCTGCATGGCCTGGCCAGGCAGAGGGCGAAACGCCACCTAGAGCATCAGAGGAAGAGGGCAATTCGGGAAGCCACAGTCTTGCAGCCATTGGAGGAGAAGAGCTGCTCGTCCTCAGGGAAGAAGGTGGTGCTGTCCAGCACAGCCTGGATCACCTCATCCCTCTGCTCCAGGCCCAGCTGGGCCAGCTCGTTGAGCACGCAGTGCCGCACGTGGTGCCGCTGGAGCGGGAGGAAGGGCACCAGAGCGTCCAGGAGATGCTCTTCCATGATGCCCGAGCGCCAGAAGCCATCTGCGGGAAAGGGTAATGGGGAAAAGAGGCTGTGCTTCCCAGAAGCTTGGCCTCTGCCCCTAACGGCCAGTGCGCGTACGCTGCTGGTCTCAACGTTTTCAGCCACCTTCCAGGTGAAGGGCTCAGAGAGGCTGTATTACAGCCAGGAGCCCCAAAGCTTGGGCTGGGAAGGACCAGCTCACTGGAGCTGGGGGTGAAGCCTCAGCCCACTGAGGCCATCCCAAGGGCCTCCTGAGCCAAACTCACGGTGCGGGTTGTCCAGCACGGCCTGGGAGATGACCGGCTCCAGCTCCTGTAGGCGGATCTCCTCGCGGTCCCGGCGGGTACGCCATGCTTCCAGCACCACTTGGTTGATCTGCTCACCACCAGTGTTGCTAAAAACATGGGGACCCGGGCCAAGACTCAGACAGTGTGGGGCAGGGTTTGGCCCTCGCTTCCCAACTGCCACCTAACATGACCTGAGCCTAGAAATCCAGCACAGTGCCGGCAGGAGACAAAGCCACTGAAGACACCCCACAGGAGCCACTTCCGCACTCTGGAGCTTGTGTCTACAACAGCAACCCCTGGAGATTCACCTACAGGTGCCATGCACTTTGTAATTTACAAAACACTTTCGAGTCTCTTAATTAACTTTCCCTCACCCGGCCTCTAGAAAGACAGTGGGGCATTCATGCTGCTGTTCAGAAGAGGACATGGGAGCTCAGAGAGGTGAAGTAATTTGCCTAAGGAAACACAGCGAGGACTCTTAGAGGTGGGACTAGAACCCTAGCCCTGTTTCTCCCAGGCCTGGGTTCTCCTGGCCACACAAGAGGGAAAACTGTATGCAGCAGGGTGTCCACAACGGAATGCTGAGGGTCAGAAAGACAGTCCAGAATGGGCTCCGAGATCGTCAGAGGGGAAGTTAACCGCCTTGAATGACAGGGTCACCAGCGAGACTGTGAGGGGCTCTGGGAAAGCCTGATGGGCCCAGAGGGACGGTATTCTGTTGTGGGACCATGGGCCAAGACTATGTAGCTGAGACCTCGAACATGTGTCCTCACATTATGCCTGCTGCACAGCTGGGACTCACCTGATGAAGATGAAGATGGCTTTGCGATAGTTGGTCCCGTACACAACCCAGGAGGAGCCCAGGAAAGGCTGCAGGACCTCCATTAGGCCTGGGGCCAGCTTGTCCATCTCATCGAAGAGGAAGAGGGAACGGCCACAAACGGTGAGGTTCCCCTGGACCCAGCTCTTGAGATCCTTCTGCAAGAGAGAGGCAGGAGTTTGAGGGGGACAGGAAATACAATCCCAGCCCCAGACTTCCTCCCAAGGCAGGAACTCATCCCCTTCCCTGGACGGCTGGTGAAATCGGCCCTGAGAGGGGCAGAGACTTGTCCAAGCTCAAATAGCAAGTCAACAGGAGAACGGGACTCAAACCCAGGCCTGGCACACCTGCCTGTTCAGGGCTCCTTCCCTGACACCTGCTGCTTTCTATAAAAGGAGAAAGGCTCCTCCTCGCTCCATGGACTTTCTCAGCATTGCTGACAGCTGAAACAGATCAGCCTGGAAAGCACCTTGTAATTGACAACAGTAAAGTAGTAAGAGCTAATATTTATTGAATACTTATTGAGCCTCAAATTGGGGCTCAGTGCTTTACAGAAAGAAGATAATACAGACTGTCTGGCAAGGAAAAGAGCTCAATAAGTAACACCTTCAATTATGTAATCCGTGTTCCTCACAACAACCCTGGCAGGTAGGTTGCATTACTGCCCCCTCCCCACCCCAGGAATTAAAGTGAGAACTCACTGCCAGGTTGACTGGCACCATCTCAACTCTGTTCAGGATGGGTCTCGAGGACTAAGCTCCAACTGGCCGTGTGGCCTGGAGCAAATGAATCCCCGTCTCTGGGCTTAAGACTCACTCCCTAGGGTACAGTGCTCCATGATGCAGGCAAATGATAGTCCAGGATGCAACCAGCCTACCTTGTAGCGCTCCATGTTGCTGGGATGGGGGAAGTGGATGACGGGGGAAAAGTGGTGCACATGGGGGCTGCGGAGGCCACCCCGGAAGAGGTAGTGAGCCAGGAGGGAGCTGACGTAGGACTTGCCAGTGCCTGTCCAGCCGTGCAGGGAGAGGACCAGCGGCTTGGTCGGGGCTGGGTCCTGCACGAAGGCTTTCAGTGCTTTCACCACCAGCGCCCTGGCCAAGTGCTGGCCTGCCAGGTGCTGGGCCAGGTCACACTCCAGTCTAGGGCCACAAAAAGGACAGTGTCAGAACTGAGGCCACACTCCGCCACGGAAGAGGTTCAAGGGGGAAGTCATGTCTGGAAGCTGGCCTAGGGATACCTGGGGTCTGGACCGATTTTACAATGTCGGCAAGAGAGTGGTGCCCTTAAGGTCTTCCGCTGCAGGAGTCACCCGCACGCAGGCCCTGAGGCCTGATTCAGCTCCGCAGCGCCCACACCAGGCCGCCCTCTGAAATGAGCAGTCAACGGGGTCTGCCCATCCCCAAGGCGGGCAGGCTTCTCCCTCACGGCCAGCCCACTGTGGAGGTCTAAACCAGCCCCCAAGGCCCGGCTTTCGAAGGCCTCTCTCCCTCTTGGCAGGGCTCTGCCTAGACCCCAAACAGGCATTCCCAAACCCTCGCCCCAAGTCCGGTGCCCCAGGCTCTCAGGGTCCCTCAACGCGGGGTCCACTTCCGGCCCTGGCCGTGGGGCGGTCTGGGGCTTTCGCCCCTAAGTTCCACCCTCCAGGTCCGGCAACGCCAGAGCCCGTGGGCTGCCCGGTCCGCTGGCCCCTTCGCTCCGGGCTTCCGCGGCTTCTCACCCTGGAAGTCGGGCCGGAAGTCGCATTCGCAGAAGGTGCCGAAGTTGCAGCGTAGCGAAGTCAGGTCCCAGGCGGCGGCCGCGGCCGATACCAGCCCGAGCAACCCGAGGAGGAGCGAGCCCCGGGGCTGACAGCCACGCGTGGCAGCCGCCATCCGGGTAAGGCCCGAGCCGGTTCTGAGGGGGCCAACTGCCTCCCCTGAGGACTACAACTCCCGGCGTGCATCCCGGCGGCAGCCTCCGCCTGTGGCCTACAACTCCCGGTTCCCCTCGCGTCCCTCCAAAGGCCGGCCTGGTCATCCCACAGCAGGACCAGAAGGTAGCCTCAAGGGGGAGCCCACGAACTGTCCAATCGGGACGGCTGGCCGCGTTTCCATGACCACGGTAACTAGGGGACCATCATAGTAGCTCCAAAAGAATAATAAAGGATTATGACCACAAGGGTGACGTAACAATTGTAGCAAAAACTTCTGCGGCACCTTACACTGTGCAAAGAGCCTTGTTCTTTAATAAAAGAGCTCTCAGTAACAGCGTTTGGTGAGCACCGACTGTGTGCTATTGCTGTTAGATATCTTGTATATCCTATAAGATGATAACAATACCTGTCACAGAGAAATGGTGATATTCTAATGCAGTACAGCACATAAAGTGTTTGACTCAAAGAAATAAATGATCATTGACAATCTATTATGTATAAAAAACATGGCGGTCCTTTACCTAGCAGCTACTCTGCGCTAAATGGTTTAACAACAATCCTAAGAGATCAATTTTGTTATTGTCCCCATTTTACTGAGGTGGAAATTGGGACCAGAGAGGTTAAGCCTCATATCCAAGGTTACCTAGCCAACAAACAATAGAACTGAACCCAAGTTTGGCTGCCACCAAAGATCTAATGCACTGTCGCCCAGCCTCTCTTAATGAAAAGATTCAGAAGGCAAAGAACCCCAGACATTTCAAATTCAGTGAACGGGCTCCCCAGGCCTCCAGCCTGCCCTGGAATCCTGTCGATCCATATTGCTTACCTCCCCCACATGCAGAATGAAGACAACTCCCCTCATGGCCCTTTTCAAAGTCCTCCTGCCCTCACCCCCAACCCACGACTCCTGGGGCCACATCTCAGAGCCTGAAAAGAAATTAGTGGTTCCCACTATTGAGAAGAGAGAAGGAAAGAACTCCAGGTCAAGACACCTAAGTTCCAGCCTTCCTCATTCTGCTGCTGTGACCCAGGGAAAGTCTCTTCTCCCTGGGTTTTCTCAAAGGGGAGGTGGAATCCTGGATTTCAAAAGCCCTTCTGCCTTAGACATCTGGGATCCTTGGCTGTGTGTTTGTGGGAGCCTCTGCTGTGCCTTCCCCCGGCAGGGAATGGGGTAGGCAAGTCAGCGTTTCTCCCACTGCTTAGAACTGACTGTTTATCTCCCCCACTGGCTGTGAGCTCCTCTGGGACTGGACGGGGACTGGTTCTTAGTATTGGCTGCAACTCTGGCTCCTGGTACAGTCTGGAATGTCCCAGGTGCTAAATATTTGTTGAATGAATTTTGCCACCTTTCATCTAAGAAAAGATGCTTCCTCCCCCTGCCCCCAGGACTCCCTAAGAGACAGAATAAAGAGTCATAAAAGTTTATTATATGAAAGAAAGAGCATGGCTTCTGTACATCTATTTACAGAACAGACATACTTATTTACAGCCAGATGGAGGCCTTGGTGTCGGTGGGAGCAGATGCCTGGAGAAGAGTGAGGAGGCGTGAAGAGCCTCCCATGGCTCAAACACACACGACACCTCAGCAGGAAGGGGAGAAGCAGACGCTGGAGAAAGGAACAAGGGTTCCGGCTCTTCCTGAAGGGAGATGTGGTGTGCATGTGGCAGGTGGGATGGAGCCCAGAGTCTATGCAGGACCCTGGAGGTGAAGGGCGATCCTGGCATTGAGCCCAGAACATTCTTGGGCTGATCACAGTGTCCCTGGGGTGCTCCGGGGAAAGGTCGGTGCCCCTCTGTCCCCGTTGCTGCCTGTAGCTTACAGAGGGGAAGGGTCTGTGTGGGTCACAGCTCGCTGGATCGGATGGCAGGCTCCAGTTTGTGGGACAGGGCAGTGAGAACCTTGTCGAACTTCTCATAGCGGCGGGCCTGGCTGCTGCTGGCGCCCTGGCTGCCCCAGAGGAGGCGCATCTGGAACTCAGTGCTGAACACCTCCAGGAGCTCTGGCCGGGCCTGAAACCCTGTGGGGAAGAGGGGTCCATCATGCAGCTGGGGAGACGGAGCTCGCGCCTGGGGCCACCCCATCCCTCTCTCCAGCTCTGCAGGGATTCGACATGGATTGTTGATGGACATAGCCACGCAATTAGGACCAAGTATTAGCCCTACTATTTGCAACATATAATTTAAAAATGACTAGGAGATAAAATATTAATATTAATTTGGGGGGATCTTGGGTGATTTTTCTACTCTTTCTTTTTTTTTTTTTTTTGTATTTTTCTGTAAGTTACAATTTTTTCCCTAAGAAACATATATACATTTTATTAGTTAATGCAAAAAAATATATTTTTTTTCTTTCTTAAAAAGCAAAAGTCAGGACAGACATACACCAGAATAATCACAGCAATAACCTCTGGGTAATTGTGGGTGATTTTTTTTTAGTTTTGTTTTTTGCTCAGCTGTAATTTCCAATTTGTCTACAGTAAATTTTTATGACTTAACTAATGTCTAAAGCGGTAGCTCCTTTTAGGAGAGGAAGCTCTACCTTTCAACTAGACTGAGGGGCAGGGCAGGGCCTGGGAGGTAGGGAGGTCTGCCTCAGCCCCAGGGCCCCAGGCCAAGTGTTTTGCAAACAACCAGTGAAGTAGGCCTGTTAGGATACCCACTTCACATATGAGGAAACTGAGGCTCGGAAAAGCTAAAGACACACTGAGATGTGATCTGTGGTGCACTTTGAATCATCTCTGTGTCCGCCTGGCGCCTGCCACTAACCATTGCTTGTTGAACTGATGAATGAGGAAGAAAAAGAATGAGAAAAATGCGTCAGAGAGACAGGGCAGGAAAGAGGGGTGGCGAAATGGGAATGGACATTTGGAGGAAAGGGGAGAGCAAAGGCCGCAGGACCAGTGACCGTCTTGCCCCCAGGCTGTGACCAGGGAACTCACCCTGCAGCTTGACCTCGGCGTTGGTGTGGTACAGGCCTCCGTGGTGTGCCACTGTGCGGGCAGCCTCCAGGTGGGCCAGCACCACCTCCACACCGTGCTCCGTGCTGCCCCAGGGCTCGGGGCCCTCAGCAGGGGCTGTGTCACACTCCAGCAGAGTGATGAGAGGCAGTATGTGGGGAAATGTGGTGTTGCTCAGCGGGGGGCCTTCTGCAGGGGAGGAAGCAGTGGGCGCTTAGAGACCCTGGAGGCAAGCCATCTCACCGCACTCCCCCACTCCCGCCCTGGTGCCCTCAGCCCTCCCAGAAACTGAGATGCGGGAGGGGGAGGGGAAGCGGCCAGTCTGGAGTCTCAGGAAGCCTCCAGGGCTCCTGACTCAGGGGCTAGATCTTTCCTTTCAGCTGAACCCACCAAGGCCTTGGCCCAGCCCCAGCCCAGCCTGGACCTGGACTCAGCTTACACAGTCACCGGGGCAGAGTGAGTGCACAGAAAATGGCTCACACTGAGTTCAGTCAAGCTCTTATCATTATCCACACCAGGAAAATCTTTGCTGGCCCAGAGAGGGCTGCAAGCCATGGAAGGTCACACAGGAAGGTGGGGGAGGTACCTTTGCCCTCGTTGAGGCTTTTGAGAAATGGCTTGAGCTTCTTCTCATAGAGGATGGCACCTTCTGTGTGTCGCTGCCGCAGGGTCATCCACGTCTGCTCCAGCCGGACAATCTGGGGAGACCAGACTGTGAGTGATCAGCCAGGAAAGGGGCCTGCAGGGGCCACAGACCACCTTGCTGAGCGGACACCCAGATGTGGGATAATAATTATTTTTATGGTCGCCATTCATGTATGGGGACTGTGCTGACTGATTGCTTTTCACATGTCTCTCATGAAGCCCTCGCATCAACCCTTTTTTACAGATGAGGAAACTAAGGCTCAGAGAGGGGAATGACTTGCCCAAGGTCATTCCAAAAATAAGGGACAGAGCTGGGAGTGGAGTTGAACCACCGCCTTTGAGATCCCGTGGTTACTATTTACTAGGCATGGGAGAGTGGATGAGTTTCCGGCTCTGCAATTAGACAGACCTGGTTTGAACCCCAACTTTTTCAGCCTCTGATTGTGTGACCTTAGGCAAGTACTGCTCTGTCCCAATTTCTCCATAAGTAAAATGGGGACAACAAAGACATCTATGAGATTGTTTTGAAGAATCAGTGCTCGTAACGTACTTAGTGTAGCATCTCGCACACAGTAAGTGCTCACAACATGATAGCCATTTTATATGTATACTTTATACTCCTATAATGCTCCTTGTTCATTTTACAGGTGGAGAAACTGAGGCCCAGAGAAGAGGAAAGAGTTGTTCTCAGAACAGGTCAGCGCTCAGAGAGCTCAGCTCTTTCCATCACCAGCGCTGCGGAGAAAGTCACAGAGTTCTTCCTGAACCAATATACAGCCATCCCAAAGGAATATGTCCCAGGGCTCTTCCAGACGGTCTATGTGATGCCCCGCTCTGCGTGGCCCCCTCACTACCTGGGCCATATCAGGGCGCCCATGACTGCAGCGAAGCTGAACATGTTGCCCATGGTCCCCCGAAGTTCAGCCGCCAGCTGGATGGTCTTATGCAGAAGTGCTGCCCGCTCCTCAGCGGAGCCGGTGCAGCCCAGGATGTCCACAGCCAGCATGATGGACATCGTGTGGAACCTATCGGAGAGGCCAGGTCAGAGGGGCGGAGCCCAGGGCTCAGCGTGGCAGGAAGGAGCCCTGCCATTGCCCAGCTGTTGCACCCGGGCCAGAGAGCCGAGCCCAAACTGAGAGGTTGTAAAGGGTCAATGAGATTAGGGGGCGCCGCCAGAGTGAGGGGCAGGGCCAGAGGCCCTTGAGTGCCCGGCTGAGGGGCTTGTGATGGATCAGGAAAATTCGGAAAGAGAAGCCAGAGCTGATGGGGCTTTTGGCCTGTGACTGGTCAAGAGGATGCAAAGGTGAGACCGGAGATAAAGGACAGTCTTTGAGAAACCAGAATTTCTTGGAGCTAGATAACAAGTTGCGATTGGTCAATGGGATAGGAGGCGTGGCCAGAACCCGGGCTGGGAGACTGTGATTGGCCAATCGGCCACAGCAAAAGGACAGGCTGTAGCCGGGGGATTCCCCGCGCGGCCCTTGAGCGCTGGTGCGCTTGCCTTACCTTTCCAACAGGTCTAGTCGTAGCTGCCGGCCATGGGGGAGGGTGAGCAGCTCCATGCCCCAGCGGACTCCCATTAGGGTCTGCATCTCCTTGGTAACGCCCAGTATCCTAGCAACCTGCAAGGACGCCCAGAGGGCTGATTAATTTCCTGTCGTGGCTGGCCCAAGCCATCTGGGAATCAAGAGAGCTTTGCCTAAGCGGGCAGCCTGGCTGGGAGGCCAGGTTTGAATTCTGGATCTACTGCTAACTCTCTGAAATGGAGCAAATGAGCCTCGTTTTCCTTATCCGATAAATGGAAAAATGCCCAGAGGTCTCTGACATGTTAAATATTCAGTTAAGGTTAAGGACCAGGACTACCTTATTCCAAAAGGCAAACCTGAGTCCCAGGGAGAAAAGGGCTTATCCAAGGTCACACACGGGGCTAGAACCCAGCTCTTTTCCCTTCACACCTACGTGCCCTTCACAAAGCAACATCTGTGCAGTCTCTTTTCTTGCTTCCTGAGCTGTGAGACCAGAGTGACCAAGCAATCAGCGCCCTCCAAACTTCAGAAGGAGAAACTGAGATGCGGAGAGAGTCGAGGTCCTTAGATGGGCAAAAATTCGTTCAAAGCAAACACCCCCGCCTTTGACAATTTATGGGCGCAGGTAAAGAGTTTTGTTTATTTTGTCCACCAGAGGGCGTGGGGGCGGTGAGTAGGGTCTTCTCCATTCCCTGTACCAGCTCTGGACTTTCACCAGGCTCAAAAAGTACCCCAGAAAGTCAGACGCCATTGGGTTTCAGGACCGCCTGATTCCAGGGCCAAACTGACATCTGGAGAAAGCAAAAATATCTTGTTTTTTTCTTTTTTCCTTTTTAAAAGGAGAAAATGGAGGCCCAGAGAAGCCAAGTTATCAGCCCAGAGTCACGCAGCAAGTTAAGGACAGCCATGAAGCCAGAACCCAGGTCCACTGGCTGTATTCCTCACTACCTTGACCCCTGTTCCAAAGCCAAGGGACAGGGATGCTACCCCTGTACCAGCGTGCACCCAGCACCTACCAGGCAGTCAACCTTGGTGACATGCCGGGCCAACGTCCGGGCATCCACCTCGGCCAGCAGCTCCTTGACCCTGCGCAGGAGGCCCACCTCCAGTGGCCGGTTATCCTTGGGGATCAGTAGCGACGGGAAGGTGGCTGGGTTGAAGGAAGAGGTGGCTTCCACGATGGGGACTGTGAAGGCCCTGCCCCAGTCCCCCTCGGGGGCCCCATTTTCTGACAGTTCCTTTAGCCTCTCCCCGTGGCTCTTTGCCTGCCGGCTGGAGGCCTCAACTGTGGCCCATTCACGGCCACGGATGGGAGGCTGGAGCTGGCAGTAATGGCCAGAGTCCGGGTCACTGTAGCTGCTGAGTGATGGTGATGGAGAGGCCTTGCAGAGGGTGTGGGAAGGGCTGGCATAAGGGCCCTTGTCCGGCTCCCCAGAAGGCTTTGGGGCACTTCCAGGACACAGCTGGGGTTCACTGGAACGGCGGGTGACAGGGGAAGCAGGCAGTGTTGTGGCTGAGGAGGCTGCGGGGGTGGTGTGAACACGGGTCACTGCAGGGAGACAGAGGGAAAGGACTGGTTACCATGGCTCCCACCCAGTGAGATTCCCCTACCTCCTGCTCAAAAGACAGGCAGGCTCCCTACAGGTGGCAACCCAGCTTCCCTGCACCCAGGCAGGACCCAGAAGACTAGCAAATGGACCAGCCCTCAGCGATACTCTGAAATCACTGGCCCCCAGGGACCTGCACACAACCACTGAACTATTTGGAGGAGCTTTCAGAGATTCAGGGAAGCTAAGTAAGCACTTGCTGGAGCTCATTGTGACACATGGAATTACTTCTTGATGAATTAGTAATAATGGTTTGGTGGGTTCGCATGTGCCAAGAGCTGGTGACATGCCGGAGATACACTGGTTAACAACTGTAAAACCATCATCCAAAATCAGAGGTGATGCTATTGAGCTCTTACTGCCTGTGAGATTTTTCTTTGCCCATTAACCCTCTCAACATCCTGTAAAGTAAGTACTTTTTGGTCTTCACTCTACAGATGAGAAAACCGAGGCTCAGAAACATGACCTGACTTGCCCAAGGTCACCCAGCCAGTCAGTGGGAGAGCTGGGATTTAAAACCCGGCTCCTGGGTGCATAAGTATGCCATGTTGCTTAGACATTGTCCCGTTGATAATTGGAAACATTCTTTTCTTATTCTTCTTCTAGAAATGAACAAGTGCTGTGTTTCCACAATGTAAATTTTCTTTGTATTTGAAAAAGCTCAGCAGTCTGAACTTTCTGCTCAATTTCACTGCGAACTAAAAACTGCTCTAAAAAATAAAGTCCATTTAAAAGAAAAAAAAAAAAGCAAAAACATAACATGGCAAGCTTGATTTGGGCCGGCCATTTGAAATTGGGGCTCCCTAGGTCCCAGTCGATGCAGGGCCCAGCAGAGCACCCTACACGCATAACCAATGAGGCTGTGCTGCTGTGTGAGTGTATCGTACAGCCTTTGAGCCCAGGTTTGGTGACACCGTGAGCTTCCAGCAGACTTCAGTGCATTCCAGAAACTACTGGAAAGCACTGGAAACTACTTCATGCACAGTGCCTGGTACCCAAGAGGGGCTCAATGAACTGTTGCTGAATGAGCAAACCATGGATCTGATTTGCATGTCGACCTTAATAGTTCTGCTAGCAGGTTTTTAGTGTAAATTCTTGTAGGGTCTTGCTCTTAGAAAAGAGATAGAAACACACATAATCACACCCGGTAATAGAACTCATCAAAAACACGTGTACACACAAGGTCATTGCCACCAGACTGCCACCAGATGCCCCCACCTGCCCTTATCCCCTCCACTGGCCATACCGGTACTGTAGGCAGGGGAGCTGGGGCTCTCGGAGATGGGGGACATGGGCGAGTGCAGGTCTGGGATCTGGTCCATGCTGAGGGCACAGTTGCGGATGGATTCTCGGGGGTGGGGTAGTGATGTGCTGTGGAGCAGATACCTTCATGAGCAGAGCACCCAGAGGTTGGGGTCCTCAGCTAGCCTTAGGACCCCCCCCACCTCTGCTTCCATACTAGATCAGCAGAACTTCAGAGGCAGAAAAGGCTCAGAGATTATCAAGTCCAACCTCCCACTTGACAGGTACAAAAACCGAAGCCCAGAGGAGGAAGGGGTTGTGCAGTCCACAACCTGCACAACTGTTCTCTTCTGGGAACCTTGCCCCCGACTTGGAGAACTGTCTGGGAAGGCGGGCTAGCAGGAAGGATGAGAAGCCCCAGGGAGCAAGGCCTCCCAATCTGACCCCTCCTCACTGTTCCCATGCTGTGCTCAGGGTTCCTGGATCACACATGGCCTGTGGCACCAGTACTGTCACTGGTTCTAAACCGCAGGCCAAGTGGCTGCTGCCCGCAGGGTATCCAACCATCAGCTCCTTGGCTGACAGCCCCTAGCCCCCAGGGATATGATACATATCCAAGCGTTAGTGGCACAGAATGGCAGGTCTTTCTGCAAACAGCCAGGGAAGCCATTGAAATTAGGAGCACAGACTTTGGGTCACAGACCTGGGCTTGAATGTCAATCTCACCTCTCTCAACATAGCAAGCGGCTTCCCCTCTCAGGCCTATTTCCTCATCTATAAAATGGGGGCATGGACAGGAGCCACTGCCCAGCGGGGCGTGGGAGTTGATGAGACTGAGCACAGAGAGCACTCAGCACAGGGCTAGGTGCACAGCCGGCCTCAGGAATGATTCGCTGCTGTGACCTTTCCTGGGATCCGGGCCTGGTCTCACCCAGCCCCAGAGGCAACTGCGTGTCATCAAAGTGTTGCTAAGAACATTCCGTTCACTGCGTGGTGGTTTGTACACAGCAAAGCCCTCCGTTCCTTCGGACGCTCACCTTGGCCTAGCTAGATGGGGTGGGGAGGGGGATCACCCGTGAAAGGCACCAGGCCCTCCGCCTGGGATAGGGTAGTACCCAGGGTCCCCCTTGAGCGAGAGGGGGCTATCCTAGCGCAGGCCCTTTACAGGCAGGAGCATGGGGTGAGAGGAGTGACGAGGCTGAGGGCACACAGCTGGTGGGAGCAGAGCTGGGACACGCCCTGGGTCTGACTGCCTGGATCTCTGTGTGGCCTCCCCGGTAAGGCCTGACCTCCCTCCTGTTCCCTGCATGCTGGGGCCCCAGTTCGGTGTGACGGGGCCTCCCCTTTCTCACCAGTGCTCTCATTACTGAACCCCCACTTGACGAGTGGGGAGACTGAGGCTGAGTGTGGTGTCCTTGCTTACCTGGTGGGGCAGCCATCGCCGCGGGTGACTTTGTCGGCAGTGAGTCCGTCTGTCATGGTGACACTGCGCCGCTTCATGTGGCTGCCCTTGGGGCCCGAGGGGCTGGGGCTGGCAGCCTTGCCACTGCCCTGGCCCAGGCCATAGCAGGCCTCCAGGTAGCGCAGTGGGAAGGTGCGGTTGACAGGGCAGTAGATGATGGCCCCGCTCTGCTCGGACACAGCCTTCCGGCTGCCCACGTGGTACCGCACGAGGGCGGGCACGTGGTCGAAGCTCTCCTGCTCGAACAGGTACTGGATGTGGGTGTAGCTCTCGCCCGCCTTCACCACCACCTTGTTGATCTTGAAGTGCAAGGCCTGGTTGTGCCACCGGCACGTGAGCACGTAGTCCCCCAGGCTGGTGAGCGAGTCCCGGATGAGGAAGTCACCTTGCGCTGCACCAGCGTCTCCGAGACCTGCAGGAGGCAGGGTGGGCTCAGGCATGGTAGGGCCGGTCAGGAGAGGGCCACACCCAGGGTCTTGGGGACAGGGTAAACAGAGACATCTGAGGCAACTCAACCAGAGGCTCAGAAACGCAGGTCCCATCACCCTGGAATGGAAGTCACAGGGACACAGGGTCTGGGGAACTGGGGTCACCATGATCTGAAACTCAGTTTCAGACCTATCCCTTCCCTCCCTCACGTTGGCAGAGGGACAATCCCTGGCTCTTCCAAACACCCAGTGTTCCTGCCTGTCTCTGGGTGCCCTTGAGCCTCTTCCTCTGCCTAGAATATCCTGCCCCGCCCCGCCCCCAACCACCTGGTGAACGCCTTTCCTTCTCACAATAACCCCTCTCCTCAACACCCCCTCCTCGGGGCTCGCCCACACTCCCGGCTGGCACTCCACCCTTGCACTTCTCCCACTGGGCTCTGACTGTCCGCCTGCCGCCTGTCAGCTCCCACCGTGGACCACCAGCCCTCAAGGGAAGCCACCACCTGTTTTATCTTGCATCCTGGGTGCCCAGCACAGGGCCTGGTGGAGCTGACAAAGATTTACAGCATGAATGAAAGAGGAAACAGGTGACCATCAGCCCAAGTGTGAGTCCCAGCCCGAAAACTCAACCTTGCCAAAATTGAGCAGCCTAAGGACTGATACTCATTAACCAAACATACAGGAGGCTGATGTATAAGCCCATAACAAAACAGTAAAAAAAAGTAATAACAACAAAGGACAATGTTCCTTGAACTCACTGCATGTCAGATATCATGTTAGACACTATTATTTCATTTGATTCTCACACTAGCCCTTTGAGTTAGGTACTCTTATTATCCTCCATTTTACAGAGGAGGAAACTGAGGCTCGGAGAGGCGAAGTGACTTGTCCAAGGTCATACAGTCAGTAAATGGCAGAACTAGACCTCATCCTGGTAGTCCACTCTGATCAAACCCACCAAGCAATAGATAGAGCCTTTCTGGACTGGGGCTGGCCGAGCAGTGGGTGAAAGGGTCTAGGGCTGAGGTCCCAGCTCAGGACCCACTCACCTCACGGGGGATGCGGCCATGGTACCAGGCATGGCTACGGAGATCTGTGCTACTGAGCTTGAGTTCTTCTTCCAACTCCTTGTGCAGTTTCTCAGGCGATGAGTCTAGGATGTACTTCTCCTTGGAGAACTGGGCAGGAGATAGCAAGAATGGACATCCAATCTGAAGCCCCCTTCCTCCTTCCCTCCAAACCTCCGCCTACCCCAGGTGAACCCATTCCATCCCAGGACCCTGGCAACACTCAGCACAGGGGCCAGAATGGTCCTTACCCATTTCTTTACTCTTGCCAGGAAGCCCCCATCCTGCCAAGAGTAAAGAAATCTCAATTCCACCAAACAGTTCCTACTGTGTTCTAGGCACTGTACTATGTGCCACGGGTAAGTGAGGCAATTAAATAAACCAGGCCCTTTCTTCAAGCAAGCCTCTGGTCTAAGAGGGGAGGAAACATGAGCACTTGAACAGACTGTGGTCAGCACCATAGTACTGGACAGCGGCAAAGAGCAGGGTGGCTTTTAGAAGGGAGGGGATGAAGCTAGGTGAGGTCAAATGGTCCAGGAATGCTTCCTGGATGAGATGGCAATAAGAAAACACTCGTTATGCACCGAAGACACCAAACTGATGTTAACGTGAGTGGAGGGGGAAGTTCTATGGTGAATCTGGACGGTAAAGCAGCAGGTACCCTGGCAAAGGCATGGACAAAAACATAGAGCCGGATGGCAAGGATATGTTTTGGGACGGTGAATTATACGGTGGAAGGGTACGAGAGAAAGTTATCGACAGGGAAATCAAGGCCTCCAAACAAGCATCTGTGTTGTCCTTTACAGTTCCCAAGTCCCTTTCCTCCTTGCCATCTCAAGCAATCCTTGCCAGATTGGGAAACCACAGCCCAACAGGGAAGCCCAAGGTCACTCAGGGAGACAATGGCCAGAACCCCCTGTTTCCACCTGCCCAAGGGGGACATTCCTGGTTGTCTTGTTTTGTGGCCTGGGGCTGGAGGCCTAAGGGCAATCAGAAGGGAGTCTCAACTGCCAGGAATGCCCCCGCCACAGAGCCCAGCCGATCCTGGCTGTGCTGTGCTCAGAGTTCTCTGAGCCTTGTTTTTTCCTCTGTAAAATGGGTACAATGATAAAACCTGCCTCACCGAGTGGCAAGGATGAAAGGAGATAATACTCCGAGTACTGTGACTAGCCCACAGATGTCCTTGTCACTGTGAGGGCATGTGACATTGCTTCTTCACCCTTCCTTCAACTCTAGGCCCCAAAGATGGCTTCTCCAGGACATCTAGATCTGGCCCCAAACTGGTCAGATGGCAGGACAGATGAAGGGGGGCACTAAAAGACCTGGCTTCAGCCCAGGTGACTGTCTCTTCCTTAGGACCCCCTACTCACAAAGGTTTGAGGTCTTCCCATCCATTCCCTGCCTCCTCAGACCTTCGACAGATTCAGAGCCTAACTTTACAGCTCCATTTTCCACCCCTCAGCATGCCTTAATCTACACTTCTCCCAAGACACCCTGATTCTCAGCTTCAGAGATGTCTAGAATCTCTGACTCCATTATTTCAACATTGATTAAGCCCCAGCTCTAGGACAGGTCCTGAGCCAGGGGCTGAGGCCTCAAGGTCATCAGGACTGGTGGCTTCTGCCCTGGGAGAGCCACATAGACCCTGACAAGTAATTCTAGGGTTTCTGAATGTCCGAGATGCACAGAGAGCTCTGGGAGCAGTTGAGAATGTCCCTCCTCATCGAATCAGGGAGTGGAGTCCCTGAAGAGGTGATGTTTCCAGTGAAGCCCGAAGAGGGACTGGATGAGCCAAGCAAAAGCATTGGATGGGGGACAGACAGGGGCAGATGGGCAGGGAAGAGCTTCTGGGAAGAGAGTGGTAAAGTCAGGGCCCTATGAGCAGAGCCAAAGCCCTGGGGTGGTGGTGGGGGGGAGGTGAGAAGCTTCAAAGGGGCCGGGGGTGGCAGGGGCAGATGGCAGGGTTGTGATGCTGCCTTAGGGAGCTGGGGTTTACCCAGAGGCCACAGCAGAGCCACAGGAGGTTTTTTTAAGCGTTGGAGGCAGGTTCAGCCTGCTGTGTAGAGAGTGATCTAGTGTTTTCAGGCACTGGGAGGGCAGGGTAGGGCATAGGGAAAAGGGGTAGGGGAAGAGCATTTAGGGAGCCATTGATTGGGTGTGGGGGAAGAGGCAGGGAGGCCCGGGGCTGCACAGAAACCTGCAGTTCTCCAGTGTTTCATATTCTTCGGGACCCCTGGCCTCCCCTTATATCACACCACGCCCCGAGGACCGAAGAAGACACCAGCTTTCTAGGGCCCTTCTCCTTGACAAGGAGCATGCAGTTGAGAACTTGCCCGGGTCCCCTAGCTTGAGCAGGAGGAATACGGGACAAAGAAGGGGAGGGGGCTGTGTGGTAAAGAACCTGGTCCCAAGACTCTGCCTGCCACTGTGTGACCTTGAGCCAGTCACTTTCCCTCTCTGAACCTGGGTATCCTCACCTGTAAATGGGGGTGGGACAGGGGGCTTCACTCTTCCAGCCATAATCCATGGTCTGGGAGACTCTGGGGCAGGGGGCAACTCGGTCCTCTCACACATTCGAGGGTGAGGAACCCTGGGGTCCCTGTGCCCTCCTCACCCTCAACGGGAGGGAGCGGGGAGAAGGGGTAGGGCCGGAGCGTTGCAGCATCTCTGCGCTCGGCGCACTGCTATTGGCCAGAGATGATCTCACCGCCTCCCAGCCTGCGTTCACCTGATTGGCCCGTGCGGGGATGCTGCGCTCCGCCGCCGGTGCGGGCGTCATTCAGGCGGGCTCCGAGCGTGTGTGTGAGCTTAGGGGAGCGCAGAGGTGACGCGCCCGGCGTCCCCCAGGGACTCAGGAGGCAAAAGCACGGAGACCCCCAGTCAGGATCTTAACCCCTTCCCACCAGCCTGAGCCCAGCAAAGCCCCTCTAGTTTTTCTAGTCTGGCAATCTCAAGCAAAGCCATCTCCAGATGATGCTCCGCAGAGAGGCGGGGTCCGGGTCCTCCCCTCCACCCCCTTCCGTTTAACCCTTTCACCGCACCACGTCGTCCGGCACTGCCCCGCCAGCTGGCCTGAGAGCCCAGCGCCCAGAGCATGCCCCAGCCAGCCTAGAGGACAGGAGGGCAGCAGACGCTCTGACCCCAGCCCCGGGGACCTGCAGCATCGTTTCTGCTTCCCGCCCCGCGCTCGGACTTCGACCCCAGCCCAGCGCTCCCGGTACAATGGGAAGCCAAGCCGCCCGGGTCAGCCGCAGGAGCCGGAGAGCTGGCTTGAGGTCCGGCAGGACGCCCGGGACCCCCATCTCCCGATACCTAAAGCCCCAGCTCAGGTCCCTCCCGCGGAGAAGGCAGGACCAGAACGGCAGCCCCCGCAGCCCCGAGTCCCGAGTCCCGGGAGTGGCAGCCGGACCCTCACCCTGAAGAGCGTCCGGTGCCCAGAGGTGAGGCTGGGGCGACCCCGCCCCCTCCCGCAGCCCGCAGCCCTGCAGCCCCCTGCCCAGCTAGACCCTGCGCGGCCTCACGGGGCTGCGGCTCCCAGCTCCTGGGCCCGTGGCCGAGCGGCCGGGGGTCCCAGCCCCGAGCGCCTGGCGGGGGCCGTGCCACCCCCTCACCTGCACCTGCACGAAGGAGCCGCGGTAGAAGCAGCAGGCGGCTGCTGACAGGGCGCTCCACAGGCTGCAGCGCTCGGTCATGATGGGGCCGGTGGCCGGGGCCAGGACAGTGCGGGGGGCGGCGACCGGCGGGGCAGGGGCACGGGGACCGACCGGGCTGGGCACCGGCTGCGCGTGCCTCTCGGCGGCGCGATTACCTCATCGCCTTGTCGGGGGAGGAGCGGGGAGGCGGGGCGGGGAGACCCCACCCTCCAGCCGGCCAGGGGAGAGGAGGGGGCCATTGTTCCTCCCTCCGCCCTCCCCTCAGCCTCCGCCCCCCCCCCGCCCCGCGCTCCAGCCCCACGCGCCCCGGCTCCCTGGAGTAGGGAGATGCGGAGCAGAGGACCTGCCAAGGGGGGCAGCGGGGCGAGGTGGAAACCCCTGGGCGGGCGAGGGGAGTCCTGCCTTTCCCACTCGCCGCACCCCTCACTGACCCTGAGCGGGCAGAGACTTTGAATTAAATCCTATCTAAAGCTGGAAAAACCCCTGTATGCGTTTGCCGAAATCCTTTGTGGCCTCAGGAAATCTCCCAGAGCCCAGGATTTCTCCTCTCTGAATTGGAATCAGGGACTCTGCGGAGAATCGCGGGATATTCGACCGAGCGCCTCCGGGGTGCGGAGGGCCAGTGAGCTAGTGGTTAGGGCATCAGCCTGGGTTTGATAGCGCTGTCTCCACCTCCACCCCACCAGCCTCTTCTGTGGGAGCCCAGATGTCATCTAGAAAACATAGCTGTGCTGACCTCGCGGAAGTCTTGTGAGCATTGGCTGAGCTGATGCATGTAAGTTGCCAGGCATAAAGTGCCCAAGAAATGCATGCTGTTATCGTCAAGCTTAGTGTCTTAGAATCTGGACTTTTTATGCTAGAATCATAGGCTCTCCCATGCAAAGGAGTCAGTGCTTACTCTGCATCAGTCAGGCCTGGGGTTCAAATCTTTTTGACAGACTGTGTGACCTAAAACAGGTGAGCCCACCTCTCTGGATCCTAGTTGTATGTTTGGTTGTTTTCTGTAAATACTTCTGAACCTCTGAGCATGGAGCTTGGCATTTATGGCCTTGGAACTTTAGAATTCTTGCCTTAGAATGAAAGTATTCACATCAGGGTCTGAGAATCCTGGAATTCTGGAAGCTGAGTACCTTAGGGCAGGAATGAACTTTTAGAAACTTGACTACTGATTCCACCCTCATCTGAGGCTTGAGGCTAAAACTAACATTCCTTTGACTTCATCCTTTAGGGGATTTCTCAATCAGTTCCAGTGAGTGGGTATTATTTCTTTTATAATATTTTTAATTACATTTTTAGCCCCATAAACTAAAGGGAAAATACAAAGCTAATAATCCTCACAGGGATCTCACTACCATCATCAGTGATGGAGAGACCGCAATGCCTTGCCAGGCAGCTGGAAGTAGTGGGGCGCTGAAATATGCCCCTCCCCGTGTGTTCTCTCCCCACTGGCTTTGGTGCTGGTTCTCCCCAAAGCCTCTTTCTTTCTGTGGTATGAAGCTCTGGATGAGGAGACAGGGCTCCTGCTCAGCTCGCCGCGGCCCTGGACTGCACTTCCTGGGCTCACCCGGCTTGCTTTCTGACTTCGCTCACACTCTTGCCCCTGCCTGGACCGCTTTACTGCCAGTCTCTGCTTTGTCTTTGTCTCTTTCCCGGCCTTTTGTTTGGGGAGGGAATATTGGTGAATGCTCCTGGTAAACTGCAATGGCTTGGATTCAGTGCCTCCTCCTCCAGAAAGCCTTCCGTGATCTTCCCCTCCCCAGCTCCTGAGCTGAAAGTCATCCCCGACTTCTGAAGCTCCAATGGCTTCTTACATGAGCCTTCTGGTGACGGGGGACAGCAATCTGAGCACTTCTCATACTGCCTCATTACTAGTCACTTACACAGAACTTTACACGCAGCATCTCAGGTGTTGGAATGTCTTTGGGGCCTGGAGCCAGGCCATCCAGCTCTGTTCCAGACCCAGCTCTCCCTCGATTCATTGAGTATGAGTTCATTGAGCACACAGCAACCCTGGGTTGGAGGTGCTGCTGTTACCCCATTTCACATAGGTGAACCCTGAGGCTCAGAGAGATGACACACACATCCCAAGTCATGTGGCACATAGTGGCAGATCTGGGACTAAAATTAGAACCTGCTAGATTACAAAACACGAAGCTAAACCGCTGTGCGATTCTGCCCTGGCCCCCACATGGACCGGGAGCCCTTGAACACAGGGCCTGGTGCTCCTCACCCTCTGCTGTATGCTCCGTACTCAGCAGGGGCCTGGCTCAGGGTGTGGGCTCTTGGAAGTAGAAGGTCAAGGGCTTTGTCCATGGTCTTGGCATCAAGTAAACTTGGACTGCATTCACAGTTCCCCCTGTAGTAGCCGTGTGGCTATGAGCAAGTCGCTGCACTTCTCTGAGCCTCCAGTTTCCTGTCTGTACGTGGGCATAAGAAGCCTTTGCTGCCCCGTGATGAGGGAAGAAGTCAAAGATCTCATTCACGTAAAGAGCTCGAAACTGTGTCCCTTCCAGTCCTAGTGCAAGGGCTTCGCGCACCATAGGAACTCAAAGTGTTATGTCGTATTATTATTATTATCATAGTAATCTCAAAATTGCATTTTCAACGTTCGCAGTACCCAGAACAAATTAAACTTGTGATAAATGTGAGCTGTGCCCATTATCTGTGATGAACTGAGTCATTCTTTTTTGCTCCCACCTCCTAGCACCAGCCCATGCTCAGAGGCTGGGTGTAATCAACACCACGGTCCTTGCATAAAGACACCCTTGGGCCCTGTCCAGCTGGCACGGGGGTGGGATCTGCTGGTAACAAGCATCGGGATGTCCTGAGTGTGGGGCCAGGGGAGAATGGTGGAAGGCACAGGAAGAAGATGCTGGGAGTCAAAGCAGACCCCAAGCGCTGTCCTCACCCCCAAACCCTCTCCTCCCGGGGACAGACAGTGAGATCTGGCTCCTAACTAGGCTCAGAGGAGGATTCTGCCCTTCGTGAAACAAGCTCTGAGCACCCTGCCCCGTGTCACCCTGCCCAGTCCCTTACCTTCACATAGTCCCCACCAGCCTCCAGCTCTCCAGCAGCCCTGGAAAGAGAGAAGAGAGGTAAGTATCCCCAGCTCTGTCTGGCTCCCCAGGTACCAGCCTCTACCACCTGCCTGGGGCCAGCACCTGGCCCTCTGGGCCCCAGAGGGCTCATCCTGAAAGCAGGAGGGGGCGCTGCAGCTGACAGCGCGTGCGGGAATCTGCGGGCTGGGCCGCTTCTCCACTCCCCAGCTGTGAGACCCTGGGCAAGGCCCTTTACCTCCCTGAGCCTGGGTTTCTTATCGGGGACAAACGACAGCCTCTGCCTCCTCAGGTCGTTGTGAAGACTCAAGAAGCTGACGAATGCTACATGTTGACACGGGCCTGCTTCCTGAATCACTGTCCCACCCAGCTGCAGGGCACTGCGCCCTCCTGGTACTCATACCCCCCTCTCTGACTTAAGGAGGTGGAGGTCCCAGACTAGGGCTCAGTCTCTTCTCCTCCCGCCCTACACTCACTGCCTAGTACAGAGAGACCCACTCAGCGGCTGCCTAACGCACTGTGGTGCCAGTTGGCTGTAGAATTTACCCCCTCCTCCTTCAGGGCGGCTGGCATGTGGCCTGAAGAAGCCAGAGGCCAGGGTGGCTGTGTTTCCCAGGTGCCAAATAAATACCATCCTTCCTCACGCAGGCCACCATGAGTCACTTCCCCCGGGTCCTTGGTGTTTAACGCTGGCCCTGCTCTGATGTAGCCTGAACCTGCCCTTTCAACATCAATCTCATAAACCCACCTATGTCCTTGTCATCTCCTCCTGAGCGTCTGAAGTCATCTTGAACTTGTCATATTCCAAGCAGGACTGTTGGGTCCTCCCCCACCCTGGCCTTGCTCCAGACACCCACTTCCCATCTCAGCTAATGTCGGTGTCATCCTTCTCGTGCTCTGTTTGGCTAAGAACCCGCGGTCATCTGTGCCTCCTCCCTCGCTCACACTCCACACCCAAGCCATCGGGAGGTCCTGCAGCTCGACTTTCGAAATAGACTCTGACCACTTCTCTCCATGAGCCAACTCTGCCCCACATGGGCCACCGCCTGTGTCTTCGTGGAGCACACGGCAGCCATCTCAGTGGCTCCCTCTCACGCCCCCGCTCGGCTGCCACCCCGCCAGCAGACGGCACTAAGGTGAAAACCTAAGCACACCGGCAGGCACCTCGCCCCCACCCTCCCGTCTCCCGGAGAACAAGGTCGAAAACCCTCCCTCCGTGGCCTGCAGATGGCTGGCCATGTCACATCATCCAACCAGAATGCTTCTTCCCTGGTGAGGGTAAAGAGCGGGCCATCATTACGCCAGAAAAAGTGGCGTAAACTGGGTTCTATGTTCCCCAGTCTATAGGGTCCGGTATGGCCTGGTGGTGCCCAACTGCCCACCTCGCCAACTGCCCCCTGCCTCCCTCACTCACTCTGCCCTTTGTTCTGCCCCAGCCTCATTGGACTCGTGCCCAGCTCATTCTTGTCACAGGGCCTTTGCCCTTCCTATTCCTTCTGCCCTGCTTTATTTTCTTCACATGCCCAAAATCATCCCTTGACATTTATCTACAACAAATAATTGCCGCACACCTCCACAAGGGCACCGACTTTGTCTACATCCAGCACAGTGCCTGGCACCCAGTAGGAGCTCAAGAAATGTTTATCGCTTAAAGGAACGCATGAATAGTAAGCACTCGACCAATGTTAATCCCTCTCATTATTATTAATTCTGTCAGGCTGGGCCCTGGCTCTCTGTCTGGACAAGACTCAATATCCCCATCTCCAAAACAGGGAGGGAGGTTGAACACTGGAGAACTGTTTCCCCACATACAGAAGTGCAATACTGAAATTTCAATGTAGTAAATTGAATAAAATAAATTTAAAGCAGACAAATAAAAAAAAAAAAAGCTGAGCTGAAAACAACGGTAACAACAACAGAAATTGTGGTCAAGGTGTACGTTTCCAGGCCAGGATTTCATACTGGGTCTCCACAGCTCCTGAGGCCCGGGGATCTCGCTGAGAAGCAGCCTGACAGCCCGCTCTGTGGTGACATTCTAGAGTCCCTGTTGCTAACCTTCCCTCCTTCAAGGTCCTTCCTGACCTCTAACTACAAACCCTCAAGCTGCACCGGGCCGCAGCAGGCTCCCAAAGCAGGGCGGGTTCTCCGTGTCCAGCAGTGGGAGCGAGGTGGAGTAAGGGACCCCTGTCCTGCTCGCCTCCACCGCTCTTCCCGGGTGAGATGTCCCATCCCAGCATTTCCGGCCATTCAGGCCCGGAAATCCTTCCACTGCTGGGAACAGATTGGCCAGGACACTGGGGTTGCCCCAGCATTTCCTCCTGCTTCCTGTCCACTTCCCCTCGGGCTCCGGGTGGGAGCAGAGCCTTGGGGAGGGGATGGCGGCACCAGGGATCGGGTGCGATGGGGTGGCCAGGGCCAATGGGGGTGCTCGGGCAGAGGCCCGGGAAGCCGAGGGTCTGGGCAGCACTCAGCCCCCATTGCCTGCCCCTAACCTACAATACTCCAGGATCTCCAAGACATAAGGTGACCATGTCTGCTGACACAGACTGCCATCTCTTGCCTGGACTATGGCCACCACCTTGTTACAGGCCTGTCGTTACCTCAGCAGGCCAAGCAGTCCTGTTAAAATGAAAGTTAGATCATGGCTTCTCTCTGCTCTAACCCACTGAAGTGGCCCCAGTTTTACTCAGAGTAGAAGTCAAAGTTCTCATAACAGCCTTCACAGGCCTTACCACCTCTCCCACCTCAAGTCTGACCACACTGCTCCAGCCAAGCTGGGCTTCCTGCTGGCTTCTGTCCCCACCTTGGGGCCTTTGCACTTTCTGTTCCCTCTGCTGGAATACCTTCCCTCCAGATACCTACCCAGCTTCCTCCCTCCCCCCTTTCAAGTCTCTACTAAAATGTCCCCTTCTCACTGAGGACTTCCCTGCTACCCACCTAAAAGTCTGACCTTCTCAAGGCGCTCCATCTCCCTTCCCTGCCCTTCACCTCTGTAGGCCTCTATCTGACTCACCACATAGCCTACCTCAAGCGTGGACTGTCTCTTCTCACTAACCATCAGCTCCACAAGGGCAGGCATTGGGGTCTGCCTAGAGCAGTGCCTGCCAGATGTTTTTGAATGAATGAATGTCACACAAGCCCCTGCAACCCTGAGGTTAAAGACTAGTCCTCATGGTGGCTTAGCCTTCTGTGACCGGGCCTCTGCCAGCCATCGCTCCTTTTTCTCCTAACTCTTTCTTGCCCTCTGGCCACGCCGCACTTCCTCCAAAGAGTGCAGTTCCCTCCAACCTCGGGGCCTTTGCACATGATGTTCCCTCTGCCTGGAACCTCCTCTTCCTCTTAGGGTCAGAGTAATCCCAACTTTGACTTCAGATCTCAGTTTGCCGTGGAGATTTCTAGAACGTTCTCCCTTCTATTGTAATGTTCACATCCAGGAATTGAGCTTCCATTTCTAAAACCTCGGCTCCATTTAGTTCATTTATTTCTATTTTATGGACTTAAAAGGCACATCCTTTCTAATATTAGTGGTGAAACCAATTAATAAATAATAGTGACAATTGAGCTAAATCAGTCCCATTAATCAACCACATTATTCAAATAAGCAACCCCTTTAATTGCCCATGTTAACTGATTTGTTCTGATAACTGATACCACTCATTGCATGTATTAGCTGAATTAATTGGATTAATGAGCGGTAATTAGAGCCCATTATCTTTTCTTTCCCTGGTGCAGGTTTAAATCTGAGCTTCACCTTCAGGGCTTCCGTACTAGCCCAGAAGAAAGGGTGAGGCTTCCCAGGGACCCTAGAGGAGAGGCAGTGAAGAGAGGCTGCCATTCTGTCCACCCTGGCCTACTGCCCTTTATCTGTCCCCCAGTTTGTTCCCTTGGGTCTGGGGACCTAGTCATATAGCCTTGATTGGAGACTTGCCCAACCTCTGCCTCCTGCTTCTCAACTTTCCCCTTGCCTTCCCCTCTCTTGGGTTCAACTTCCTTATCTGTGAAATGGGCACATTATAACTCTTCCAGAGGGTCAAGAAGATCCCATGGGAAGGAAGGGTGGAAGGTTCCCTCGCCCACATGGCTCCTCTCTCTCTGCCCCACCCCCGTTCTGGAGAGCTCCCTTCCTGGCCCTCCTAGAGGGCTGAAGATTCTTTCCTTCCTTTACTCTGACCTGCACTTACCCCTGGCACGGAAGCAACACTGCTCTGTGCTCCTTAGTCCTTAAAGGCCCTGGACAGTGGGAGATCCGGGGCAGAAAGTCCCGTCTCTCTGGGGACACCATGGGCCTTTGGGATTTCCTGACAAGAAGACTCTTGGCTCTAGCCCGGCCCTGCCCACCACCTCTAAGATGGCCCACCACTGTCCTGGAGACATCTCGGCTCTTTTTCCACCATTCTGCACCCTCTGTCTTCTTGACAGGGGTGAGCTCCCCAGCAGGAACTCAAAAAGGGTGTCAGCCCTGGGAGGAGAGAGCAGATCGCAGCCATTCTCCCCAGGGCAGAGCTGAGGATGCCAAGTTCTGAGATCTGCTACCTGAGACTCAAAGCCTGCTGGAGAAGAGCAAACCGGAAGTCGTGTCGAGTGCTGACTGAATGCCCGGGATCTCCCCATGTTACAGAGGAGAAAACTGGAGCTTGTGACTTGACCCAGGTCACACGGCTGCAGACCAGATCTGAGTTGGCTCTGCTCTGCTTCTTGCATGAAGCCATCTCCCCTGGAAAACGGAGATGCTTTTGGGGTGGACAGGGAAGAAGGTGGGGAAGGGATGGCAAAGAAAACTAATATTTCAACCAGACCAGGAGCCCAGAACTGGTGTCAGGAAAAGGAAATGGAATGGGGACTGACACAGGGAAGACAGCTGGGAGGGAGGAAGCTGTGTGACCCTGGCCGAGTCCCCCTTGTTGGGCCTCAGCTTCCTCTTCTATAACATGAGTACGGTGGTAGCATGAGTGGCTCCTGTGTGCTGGTACTTCCTTGAGTCAAGCCCAGGATAACGGATGCTGCGTCCCATCCACAATGACCCTGTGAAGCAGATGCTGTTATTCTCCTCAATTCCTAGATGGGAAACTGAGGCTCAAGGAGGGAAGGGAGCTGTTCAAGGTTGTACAATCAGTGGGCCTCTGAGCTGCTGATATAGTTGACCCCTGTGCTCCCCAGCCCGCACCCCACATAGGTCCAGCATTCTGCAAATAGGGTCCCCTGAGGGTTTGGGGGATGTGGCTCCAGTTGGGGGCAGGGGCAGTCCATCTTTCCCAAACCAGCACAGTTCCCACAGCCTGAGGCGTCCAGGGGTCTCAAGGACTGTGAGAAAGTCTCCACAGGAAATGAGAGCCAGGAGCAGCTGGGCCCCTTCGGAAGACAAGGACCAGCCGCCCAGAGCCTGAGGAGGCTGGACCGGCTGGGCCCACCACAGCCCCCTCCCCCGGTGGGTAATCACTACCAGATGCCCGGCAGCTGACGTCACTCTGCAGGGCTGAGAGGGTCGTGGGACTCTGGGGAGCTCTGGGAATTCTTGGACCAGAATCAACATTCCAGAAGGAAAAGGGGGGGGGGGTGTCTTGGCCTGTTCTCAGTGCCTGGCTCCAGGGCTGGGGCACAGGCAACACAGGGTTCCCCTAGCTCTCCAAGTCTCAATTTCCTTTTGAACAGCTCAAGGGCGGGAGTGGAGGGGCCTGGGTCTCTAGGTGGGAGAGAAGGATGCTTGGGTGACATACTTTAGAATAAGAACTGTATTCAAATCCTCCTCAAAGAAGAGGTCCTTGTAAAACATAAGTCACAGTGGGGCCCTCCTCTGCTCAGGGCCAAAGCCAGGTCCTTGCCGGGCCAGGCCTTGCATTATATGAACCCATTTCCTGTCTCCCAGCACTCCTCTCTCCCCAGACCGCCATCTTGTTCTACTCCAGCCCCTCAGGTCTCTGCTACTCCTCATACACACCGCCGACGTTCCCACCTCAGGACCTTTGTACATGCTGTTCCCTTGGCCTGGTACGCTCTACCCCAGATAGCAAGAGCATTGTTCCCTCCTCTTCTTTGTTCAAGCATCAGTTTCTCACTGAGACTTTCCTCCTGGCTAGCCTTCCTAAATTGTCACCACCAGCCTCTCCCGCCTGAGACCAATTCCCCTACTTGATTTAAATCTTTCTCATGGTGCTTTTCTCTTCTAGCTGACCACATCTTGTTCCTTTCTCTTCCCCACACTGGAATGGGGACTCCATGAGAGCAGGGCTTTGTCTGCTGTGCTCACTGCTGTTTCCATCTCGGCAAATGTTAAAATAACTAAAATTCCAGCTCAACTGTGTGATCTCATGCAAGTTATTAACCTCGCAAAACCTCAATCTCTCTGATCTCAGAAGCTAAGCAGAGTTGGGCCTAGTTAATACTTAGATGGGAGACCACCTAGGAAGACCAGGTGCTATAGGCATAAAAAATAAAAATAAAGGTTTGGAAGCTGACAATCCTTGCAATCTGTGAGGTCAACCAAGGGTTCCCTTGCCTAAAAATAATACATACATACATACATACATAACATACATACATAAATAAATAACAAAACCTCAATCTCTTCATCTATAAACTGGGCTCCTAATACCTCTCCAGGGTGTTATGGGAAGTCATTTGAAATGATGATAGAAATGGCTTTGAATGTTTTGCTTGCAGGAGGTGAAATGTGGCCTAAGTGGTTAAGAGCTTGGCCTTGGGAGTTGGCCAGGTCTGGGGTCAAATCTAGGCTCTGACACTTAATCTCTCTGTGACCGCAGGAAAGTCCTTTCCTTCTCTGGACCTCCAGTCTTCTTACGGGAGCAAATAGGGGCTCACCCCTCACAGGGCCCATGTGCTAGATAGTGCCCAATGGGAGCTCCAGACGGGCTGGCTCCTTGGGAGATCTTGATCACTTCTGGCAGGACCATGGCCTGACAATTCCCATATGGGTATGGCTGTCGGTGGGAAGGGGTTGGGAGCCTCCCTTCCCTCTCTGAGCCTCTGCTTTCTTTTCTGTGACATGGACTGAGAGGCAAAGGTGTCAGGGGTCTCTGGACTGGCTATGTCCCTCCAGAAGGCGGAGGGTGCTGGGGGGCCGTGGCAGGCTAGGCTGGTGCTCTCCCGTCAGCAGTTGCTCCTCCTCCCTCCTTCCTCTTCATCCCCATGATCTCAACAGGCCACGGGGCACCAGGAAACTCCTGCAGCCTCACCTCTTCCCCTTCCTTCCTTCTGCTCCAGGTGCACCCTGCCTCCCAGGGAGTAGGGAAGGAACAACCAGCTTAGGCTGCTCCCTGAGCGGCCACTGGAACCACCCCCTGGCAACCCCTTGGGAATGAGGCGCCAAGTCTGGCTGAGTGGCAGGTCTCAAATGCCCTTCTCCTCAAGCTGGGTAGATCCTAAGACACCAACCTAGACCCATCTGGGCTGCTGGAGAGATTGAGGCCCAGAGTAGGACAGGACAAGCTTGATCTCACATAGGCAAAGCAGCTTTCCTGACTCCAGGTAGGGAACAAGGTTGGGTTTCAGGGGCTCCTGGAGTGTTCAACAACTCCTGATCTCCTACTTGGCCTGGAGAGCAGGTGGGACACTGGGTCCCAGGGCACCAGGAAGGGGCTCAATCTCACCTGCAAACCCACTGCCTCAGGACCCCTGGACGCTCCGATAATTGGAGGGTTAGGGAAGAGCTTCCTCCAACAGCTTTAGGCCGCATCTGATGCCAGAGGCACTGCCAGGACCACCATGGGCCCTTGCCCACGGGGCAGGAAGGCCAGGTTCTGGCTTGACATTCTTGCAGTGTCTCAAGAATATCCTTCTCAGAGGCCCTGGCCCTGCTGGAGGAGAATGAGTTGCCCAGCCTTTAAGGGCATGGGCCAGGAAGGTAGAGTTAAACCCTGGTTCTGATCTTTTCTATGGTGTCAAATCAGGCAAGCAAAACTCTTTCCTCATCTATAAAGTGGCGATGATAATAGTGGCTCTCTCCCGGGCCTATTGTGAGGAATAAACCTGCGCCCGGACAGACCGGGACAGTCACACCAAAAGAAACCTTAAAAGACCCTTATGCTAAACCAGCACCCCAGTTTGTCAGTTGCCTCAGGGGCACGGATTTCTCGCTCAGGCCAGTACGGTCTCTGCAGGTCCTCCCCGGGCCCAGCTCGGTCACTCACCCTCTGGGTGTCAGTGCTGGGCACCTTCGACCCACTGCAGTCATGGTTCCCCGTGGTCACCGCCTGCAGCCTGGCGACCTCCTCAACCCAACGGCTCCCGCTTTTCTCAGACCACAGAGCTGCGGAGCTCAAAGCAGAACTCCAAGGGGCGGGGCCTAATGTCTAAACCACGCCCGGGACACGCCCCTCCGCCCTTGCTGGGCACCGCCCCACCCACTAGGAAAGACACTTCCTACTCAGACACGCCCCTCCGCCGACCTCACTCTGCCTTCTCCCAATCTGTGTCCGAGGGCCAAGAAAACCACGCCCCCAGGCACACCCCCTCCTCCTCGCCCCGCCCTGCTCCCCACGCCAGCTTCCCCGACAGTCCCCGGTGCCTCCTGGAAAGACCACACCCCTCCACCTCGGCGGGTCCAGTTCCTTCAAACTCAGACTTTGAGGTGCCTCAGAACGCCCCAGGACCTATCAGGCCCTCTCCCTTACTTACAATCCTTGCTCTTTCCAACCCCGAATGAGGCCGAATTTAGGAGGGGCTGGCAGGGCGTCCCAGATGGTGAGGCAGTGAGGGATGGTGGAAAGCATAAATTTTATTAATCATAAAGGTAAGCTCTCCTGATTTACTGAACGTTTGTCGTGTGCCAAGCAGTGTGCTGAGATTTTATAAGTATGTTATTCTTGATTTCTCACCACAACCCTACAAGGTTGGTACTATAGCGATGCCTATTTATCAGGATCAAGAAACTAAGGTTGAGAGAAGGGAACAGACTTGTCCAAGAGCAAGCAGTTGGTAAGAAGCGGAGTTCGGGACTGGATTCACTCTGCAGCTTTACAAGGTCTTGCTGCCCGTCGAAGGGGAATCGTCTAGGATTAATTACCTCAGCACACAGAAGCTGTGCTTGTATCTCAGGGCAGATCCAGTCAAGAAAGGTCCCAGAACCAGCCTTAGAATTACTTTTGCTCCGCTGATATTTTTCTCTTTATTTCAATAGGCACATTGGATCAGTGTGGCTTACACAAAGGCTCTGAGGGTTGAAAAGGCTCCTTTGGTCCAGGTCGAGGCATCTCCCAAGGGCATGAAGTACACGGCTGTAGGGCTTAGGTGTGGGTACAGTGGGGTGGATGAGTATGCGGCCACTGGAGGCAAGCAGTTTCCTGTTCATATTACAGCTCAGAGACCTTGGCTGAATCTCAGTTTCCCCATTTGTAAAAGGGGGCTAATCATAGATTGTTTTACAGAATTTTCAGTGAGTAACATTTGTTTTGACACCCAGTAAAACAAGTGTTTACTAAATGGGAGCTAGGACCATATCATCACTGTATTTTTGTATGCAAATTCTCAACTTACCCTAAAACCAAGTTAAGTGACTTTTTTTTCCCTTGAAAATTAATTGCAAGGGAAGGGCTAAGAGCAGTGCCTGGTCTACAGTAAGCACTTAGTTTAGGTGTGTTTACTTGTTAGTTGGTTTACCCACATGTGTGTGTTGGGGGGACCTCTCCAGTCACCACTGGCAGGAGACTAGAGACACCACCCCTGCAGGTCCCGCCCTCACTCTCTCCTGGTGGGCACCTACCTTTCTGGGGACACATTCCTGGGGGCTCTCTCCTCTTCTATGTCTGCCCTGGGGTCTTCAGGCTTTCTCATGGGGTCCACCTCCATTGCAGAAGGGTTGGGTCCCACTGCTGAGGTGTTCTCCGGGGGAGTTTCGGTCCTCGCCACCACTTCCTTGGCTGCCTCCAAGCCTGGGGGGTCGGGCAGACCTCGGGGTCCCAGATAGGGTGCAGAGCCCACCTCTTGGTCCTTCCGGGCAGCCCGTTGTTCCGAGTCTTCTTGATGCTGGGGCGAGGCATGGTGCCCATGTGACTGTACATGTCACTGGAGCGAGCATAGGCCAGGGGCTTTTGGGGACTGTCACCATGTCATCCTGTGTGGCCTCAAACGTTTCAGACTTTAGGTAGGAACGGATACTGACGGGGGCTGAGGACCGTCTCAGAGTAAAGGACCGATGGAGGTTGGAGAGACTCCCAAGGCCCTTGAACTTGAAGAACTCTGGCAGGGGAGGAGGGAAAAGAGTTAACGCCAATGCCAGGAGCAATAACAATAAAAAATACATGCTGTATTGACTCATTGAGGGTTCGTGGAGGGTCAGGCCTCACCGGGACTCCCTCTAATTACTATGGTATAACTTGGCAGCTTTGGAGTCACGTAGCCCTGGGCTTGAATCCCTGCTCGTCTACATCCTAGCTGTGCAACCTTAGGCAAGTCACTTGACCTCTCTGAGCCCCATTCACCACATCAATAAAATAGATTATAGTACCCACCTCCTATGGGCAGTGAGAGGATAGAAGAAAAGCATGTAAATAATATTCTTAACATGATGCCCAGCACACAGGATTTTCTCAAGAAGTAATGAAGATGATGATGATGACGATTACAATTACACCTGTGCACTTGTTAAACATGCTGCACACATCATCTCACTGAATTCTCAGCACAACTCAGTGACACAAGTTTAATCCTCCATTCTCCAGATGAGGAAATCGAGGTTCAGAAACGTGAAATGAACCACTAAGGTCACACAACCAGCAGGTAAAACTGCCTGCATGTGCATGTGTGTATGTGCATGTTGGGGCAGGAAGGGGCGTTTGAGCACCTGGGGCAGGGGACGAAATGAAAAGGGGGTTGTCAGGAGCCTGAGGGTCCCACTCCCTGCGGTTCTTTCCTTCCTGTCAGCTGAGCCCACGGTCCTAACTTAGGCGACTGACTGTGCTGGGGTGATACCATCTCCACATTTCCGCAGGGGTGCATGTGAATTCCCTCCTTCCTGTCTCCAGCAGTGGGATTGCCCCTCCTCACAGCCACCACCGTTGGACTTCTCTGTGCTTCCAGATGATCAAAAAGGGAAAATCTCTGGCGTTTTCAACTTCCTTGGCATCCTCTGCTTCCTCAGGTCCTCATAAACATGCCAGAATATAGGTAAGATGCCCCCATTTGATGAGAGGAAACTGAGGCCCAGAGAGGGGAAGGAACCTGCCCAGGGTCACACAGCAAGGCTGAGCCCAGTTGAGGGTCCAGGGCTCTGGACTGCTGGATCAGTGCTCTGGGGCTTTCCTCCCAGCCCTGCCCAGCCCTCACTTGGTCTTAGCGTCTGCTTCTTAATACACACTGTCAGAAAATTCTGTCGCTCTGCTCTCAGAAAGCTATTCCATGGGGCAGAAATTGTGCCAAAAGCCAGAGGAAGGACCACAAACCGCCTCCTGTCTCAGCATGACTTGTTTCGTGTCCCAGACGCCAGGGGTCTGGAGGAAAGAGTAGTGGGGCAGGGAGGGAAACTGAGGCTGAGTCCAGGAACATGACATTGATCCCCATATGATCTCAGGGAATTCTCTGGGTCTCGGTTTTTTCATCTGTGGAATGTAGTCATAACCCTTGCACCACACACACACACACACACACACACACACACACACACACACACATACACACAGATCGAAGGAACCAGGGGGAGCAGATTTCTGGGACTGGGAGGGGACTGACCTGGGGAAACAACAATGGGTGGGTGTGGCCCTTCGTTAAGTTGCTCTGGGTCCCAGTGTCACTGCTGGTGGGGACGTAAGATAGCATCGCATGCACACCCCACCCCACCCAGTAACACTGCCTGACCTGACACCCTATGGAACCAGGCCCAGAGGCAGGGGGCAGGGTGTGGGGGGTCTTCCCCAGCCCAGCCGCGAGGTAGGTCAAAGAGAGCCAAGGACCAGGATGTGCAGACTGACGGAGAGAATGAGTCAGGGTGGACCGAGACAGATACAACAGAAGCACAGAGATAGAGAGCCCAACCAGCCAGGCACTGAGAAAGATACTGGGGCCAGAGTGACAGGGAGATGGTGACATGGAAACCCAGAAGCAGAGACCTCCAGAGAAAGACAGACATGGACAGAAAGAGAAACAGAAACAAGGCGGTTATGAAGAAGCAGAGAGCCGGAGATGGGCGGACAGCAGGATGAAGGACCATGCACTCACTGAACTTCTTGCCGGCCTTCTTGGGCCCCTCCGTCATCTTGGCAAGTGGTGCAAAGCCCTTGGCCTGTGGGAAAGTGACGTCTCAAGGCTCTGGACTTGAACGTTGAGATGCTTCTCTCACCTCCCCTTCCCCTTTCTCGCACCCTCTCACTTGCTTCCTCTGTGTATTTTTCAAACCAGTGAAACTCCCACAGCCCCACCCTCCCCATCCTCTCTGCAGGGGCGGGGGCTGGGGCCTCCCCTAGTTCCGGGGCAGGGGTGGGGGTGGGGGGAGCTCTGTGGGCCTCCTCCTTGGCCTTGGCAGCAGTGGGGAGGGGGACAGGGGGCAGACCACAAACCCATGGGACCTGGAAGGTCTGGGGAACAAACCACAGGCTCTGGGAACAGAGCCTACTGGGCCGGGGGCCACTGGGGACCTGCCAACCACTGTTAGGGGGTCTGGCCATTGGGCTGGGTGGGTGTGGGGAGTCAAGTCCAAGCACAGGGCAGTTTCTTCTCAGCCTGCCTGGGGATGGACTGGCAGCAGTGAAGAGATCTGTGGTTATGCCTGTGGCCTCTGGGACCACCCAGACCCAAGTTCAAGTCCTAGCTGGCCACTTTGTTACCATGTGATCCTAGGCTAGGGCACTCACCTCCTCGAGCCTGTTTCCTCTCTGTGATCAGGGGCATTTGCAATGTCCAATTCACAGGGTCCAGTGCTTAGTGCAAAGCCTGGTACAAAATTGGCATCCACCAAGGCACAGTCAGTCCTTTTCAAGCTACCAGGGACATAGCGACCATACCCACCGTACAGAGATGGGGAAACTGAGGCACATATAGGCAGAAGGATTGTCCCAGGTCATACAGCAGGTTGGCGGCACAGACTGAGTTAGAACTTGCCCTTCCAAGTCCCTTAGCCCATAGCCTACCTCCCAGTCGCTGTGTGTATACATGTATGCGCGTGTGTGTGTATACGCGCACATGGACAGAGATGAGGAAATGAAACCTCCTTTATACAGGTTGTCCGAGGCACCTGTGAGGACTGTCAACAGCTGCTGGGGTTGGGAGGGGTCACAAAACCAGCGGCTTCAAATCCTACCTCCGTGTGCTGCCGATGAGTTACTGGAGCCTCTGAAGTCTCAGTCACCTACTCTCTGGACTGAGCACAAGTACTAGGTACTCAGTCAACCCACAGAGGCTCCAGCATGGTTTGACATTATTACCCTGGCCCCGGGGGCTGGCAACTAGGGCTGGGAGACAGGGAGTCCCAGGTCAAAGAGGTCCCTGCCTGCATACTCCATAACAATGATGACTAATGTCTTCTTATCATTTAGTATGTTCCAGCCACAGGGCCCGGTCCTTCTGTCTTAAGAGGTAAATGTTACTTTTTTCCCCCCATTCTATATATGTGAATAAGTCAAGTTACCTAGGGTTGGAATGTGCTTATCCAGCTGTGGTCCTCACTTCCATGCCCCTGGCAGCTGAATGATGGAACTGGGTGGGAGCAGGGTCTGGCTGAACCTCCGTGATGGGATGAGGGGGAGCCTGAGGTCTTGAGAGGGAAAGGGACACAGCCCATGAGACCGAGGCACTGGGGTCCTGCTCACAGACAGACTGGGATCGGTGTTCACAGTTCAAATGAAAAGATGGGGTTTCTGGGCCATGGACTTGGAAGAAATAAGGGGGTGCAATTCCAGGTCTTTCTACTGAGCATTCACTATGAGGCACAGAGCTGGAAGCCTCCACAGCTTGTCTATCGAATCCTTATGATAGACCTGTGAGGCAGATCCTGGTACTGGCCCCTTTCACAGATGAGGAAACTGAGGCTGAAGAGGGGCAGAGGGTAGATGGCTATCCAGGTACCCTAGCCCCCAGGCCGGTGCCCCTCCCATCTCGGGGTTGCTGTTAGAAGAGGGAGAGAGGCCTGTGGCCTGGCGTCGCTGGGGGTCTTCCTAACGAGTCCCTGGCTTCTCTCCCAAGAGGCAGTCCAGTGACTTGGGCTAACTGCTGAGGCTGTGGCATCAGCCAGTGCTGGCTTCCTGGCCAGGCCCACTCCCAACTTACTATGTGATGTTTCATGAGACTTTACTGCTCTGGGTCTCAGTTTCCTTCTCTGTGAAATGGGTCACAGTAGCCCCCACGTCCTGGGACTGCTGAGAGGACAAAAAGAGCAAATGTACACTGTGGCCTCGCAAACCCTGGCAGTTGTCACTGAGGGATGGGGGTGGTTCAGGCCAGGAAACCCCAGAGGCAGGCACACGGCGTGCGACCCGGGCGCCCGGGGACACAGCGAGGCTGTATTGTGTGGTGGAGGTGCCTTGTCAGCGCTGGGGGCCCTGCTGCTGGCCCAGGCGCCAGGGCAGTTGCCGGATCCCGGGGAGAATGAATGGGGCTCAGTGTAGTGGCCCCGCTGAGCTCAGAGCCCCCTTTGTGCTGCCTCGAGTGGCCGTTGGAAGTGCGGCTGGGGACCTGCTGGCGGGTGGCTGTCCCACAGGCCATCCTCAGCCTGTGCTGGAGGCCGCCCAGCCCATGTTCTGCCCCGCGGCTCTGGACACACAAGTGCTTTCCTGCCGTCAGGCCTCTGCTTGGGCTGGACCATACCTGGAATGCCACTCTCCCCTCCACTGGCTCCATCTTTGCCTTTGTTGAGCCCCTCAGGTCTTGTGAGCCACAGTGCCCCCAGAAACCCTACTCTGATTTCTGTCCCCTCCCCCTTTGCTCTCTTCCCTAGTCTATGACTCAGTTACCTGCAGTTTGGCCAGATACTATTAGAGGAGACTGGAGACCTTCAACGTCATAGCTGAAGGCATTGGCCTCAGGCTAACCTGAGTTCAGGCCACCTGCATGACCTCGGGCAAGTCCCATCACCTCTCTGAGCTTCATTTTTCCCATCAGTGAAATGGGACAAATACAACAACTGCACATGATCCCGGGACAATGAAATAAAACGTTTCCAATGAGTATCGCCCGTATTACACTTGTGTCTCTATTGGCATGTTGGTGCTCCCTGCGAGGAGCTGGCCTTACGCGCCCACGCTGGCCCCACGGCTGCCGCCCAGTGCCGTCAGTCTCAGCCGATGCCTTCCCCCAGCTTGTCCTAGCTGTCTGGAATCGGGGGCCGCGTGAGCTGATGGTAAACGATGGTAAATGACTCTGGCCTTTGAATTCACCTGCTTTGAATCTCAGCTCCATGACTTCCTGGCTATGTGGCCGTGGGCAGGCCATGTCACCCCTATGAACCTGTTTCCTCTTCTGTAACTTGGGCCCGATGATAGCAATCTCTGAGAGGAGGGCTGTAAAGTCCCAGGGGGACCACATATCAACACAGGTCCAGGCACAGAGTCGGAATCCAGCCAGTGGGAGTTGAATGTCCATGGTGTTAGAGCTATGCATATCACATAGCCATTATCCATCCTGTACACCCTATCCAAGGACCCCTTGTGTCCCCAGACATACCAGCAACCAAGAGCAGCCCACCCCATGAGCCTGTCTTCTCCTTCCCTCCACACACCCCAACCTTTTCCCTGCTTGAGGAAGGAAATCAAAGGGTCCCCGCCAGGGTCAAACAGCTGGCCCGTGGCTCCCTTTCCTACTCTATGCCTCAGTTTCCCTAATTGTTAAATGGCAGTAGGACCAGGGGCTTAGAGCCTGGTCAGTCAGCAAACATTTATTGAGTACTGGCCACCTATCCAGCTTCGTTAGCTTAGCCATTCAATGGAGCGGGAAGCATCAATCTCAAGCCAGCAAATCAGAAGTCAAGTCAGTGAGGAATCATTTCCAGGCAGACCCTCATCTCTTCTCACTTCCACATGGGGGATCTGAAGTCCCAGGCCTGGGCAGCCTTCTGAATGCTCCTGCCTGCCCTCCTTCCCGAGGGAGGGCTGGGGCCACGAAGCCCAGAAGGGAAGTGACTGGCCATGTTGGGGTTCAGACCAGAGATGATGGGGTGGAGGTGATGACACCACCGGAACTTCTGCTGAGGCTTCTGCCCACAGGATGTGACTTGAGGGTTCGTGGGAAGCAGGCAAGGGCCCTGGCCTAAGAGTCTGATGGCGGAAGCCATCCAAACCCATGGCAGACCCCAATGCTGCTATCCCCTCTCACTCCTCCCACTGGCATCCAGGGTACTCATCCAGCGTGCTGTGCCATGACTGGGCCCCAGCTCCATTCCCAGTCCAGATGGACGGGGTTCTAACGTGGGTAAGTGCTTGGGGTTTGTGCCAGACTGACCTGGTTCAAATACCAGTATGGCCACTGGCCAGCTGTTTGATCCTGGCCAGGTGATGTCACCTCTGAGTTTCACTATCTTTATGTGTACGATGGAAGTGATAAACAGTACTCACCTCATCTGGCTGAGTAAAAATTGAGATAATTCCCATAAAGTGTTAAGTATATGGCTTGGACCATTTATTTTTCCCTCAATAAATAGTAATTACTACAATTATTATTTACTCCCTCCTTGCCCTCACTACCCCCAATTTAGTCAATGGCTTCCCTGCTTCTAGTAATGTACCATGAAGCTGACCCCAGATCATACCCTGATATATTGCTTGACTGCCTAAAAGCCTCGCTGGCTCCATAGTGCCCTCAGGAGAGGACCCCCCTGTTCCTCACCTGACCATCAAGGCCCTCCCTGGCAGGGCCCACCCCAGAGCAGGGTCTCTTAGGACACCAGGATCACCAGACCCATTCCTGCCTCCTCCTCCTGTGAGGAGGCTTCAAGGCCAAGCATGTGGGGTAAGAGCTGAATGGTTTTCTGGGGTGCAATCAGGGAGCACAGCCCTAAAGGCAGGCAGGCCTGGGGAGGCAGAAAACGCTGAGGAGATTTTTGTGGCCACAGCCTAGGAGCGGGGCTGGGAAAAGCCTCAAATGTCACAATTTTGGTTTTTCCTGAAGACAGTGGAGGGAAATACATGCAGACTCTACTTCAGAATGATCTGGTGAGTGCTGTGAGAGGGACAGGTGAAGAGGCCAGGCTGGGAGGCCAGGGCTCAGGTGATGGATGGGCAGAGGGCTGGAAAGGGAGCAGGCAGCCTGAAGGGGTACAAAGGAGGCAGAAGACGGCTTTGCTGTGGGCTGGTTGTTGACTGGTGCTGGAGGGAGAACTGGGAGGCACCAGGAGCCAGGAAGATATGGGAAAGATGCCGGGGCAGGGAAGGCAGCATAGGGCTGGATGGTGGGCTTGGGTGCCTGGCAGAACAGCAGGCCTCAGATAGCACCAGGGCTATACTCCTGGCAAGACTGTAAATAGCCTGAGTTAGGAGAATCCTCTTCAGAGAGACAGGTTCGAGTCCCAGCTTCGTTACTGGGTGACCTTGAGCAAATGACCTCACCTCTCTGAGCCTCAGTGTCCTCTTCTGTAAAATGGGTTAGGGATTCTGACTGAGGCTGTTGATTCAGGAGTCGGCAGGGACGCCTAAGCACTTCTGAGCACTCAGGGGTGCTGAGTAAATGCTGCCAGTTTTTGTGATTACTAACCCGAGGCTCGGTGCAGTTCTGCGGGGACCGGGGTCGGTAGGTTTCACCTCCGTCTCCCAGAGAACAGGGCGGCCAGCACCGGAAGGTCCAGGCGTTGCTCCTTCGCCGCCTCCAGTGTAGCCGCGCCCCCTGGCGGCCGTCGGTTGCCATATCAACGGCGGGTGGCGGGGGCCAGGGGAGGCGGCAGCGGGGGCCGCTCTCCCCTCCCAGGACCGGAGGCCGCTCCCTCGCTGCCTCCCGCTTTGGCCAGTTGCGGGGGGTGGGGTGGGCGTTCCGAGCCGAAGAAGAAGGGGCTCCCCGCGGCAGCTGGCATGTGGCGGTAAACTGAGGCACGCGGCGCGGCGCCCCGCAGCCAGGTGTCGAGTGCGGGGCCCCACCTCCGAAGGCGGAGGAGGGGCCGCAGGCGGTGACGCGCCGAGGGCGGCCGGCGGACAGCGGGCGGCGGCAGTGGCGGCGGCGGCGGCGGCGGCGGCGGCAGGTGCGGCCGCGGAGGGCGGGAGGGCGGAGGGAGGGGGCGGGGGAGGGGAGGGCGAGGCCCGGGCACCTCCCCCTTTATAACGCGCCCCCTCCCGGGCTCTTGGGCCGCCTCCTCGTCGGCTCTTCCCGTCTCGCCCCCTCGCCCGGCCGCCCGGGCCCGGGCCCGGCCAGGGAGCCCCCAAGCCGCGGCTCGGGGGCCGCCCCCCCCGCCAGCCGCCCCGCGCAGCCCAGCGGAGGCGGCGCCGTCGGAGGAGGAGGAGCAGGGCACTGCGGCTGGCCCGGGATCGGGCGCCAGAGCGGCAGCGGCTTCGGCAGCAGCGGCGGCCCGGGCCAATGCAGCGGGACGCACCGCCCCGAGCTCCAGCCCCGGCGCCCCGGCTCCCCGCGCCCCAAATCGGGGCCTCCGCCAGTACTGGCGGCGGCGGAGGCGGGGGCAGCGGTGGCGGCGGAGGCGCCTCTGCAGCTTCGGTTCCCCCTGGCCTCCCGGGAACTACAAGTCCCAGGGGGCCTGGCGGCGGGCGGCGGACGGAAGAGGCGGGGTCGGCGCCGCGAGGCCGGAAGTGGCCGTGGAGGCGGAAGTGGCGCGGCCGCGGAGGGGCCTGGAGCACGGCGGCGGGACCCGGAGCGGGGGCGGCGGGACCCGGAGCGGGAGCGGCAGCGGCGGCTGGGGGCGGCGGCGGCGCGCTGGAAGCGGCCATGGCAAAACAGTACGACTCAGTGGAGTGCCCTTTTTGTGATGAGGTGACCAAATATGAGAAGCTTGCTAAGATCGGCCAAGGCACCTTTGGGTAAGGCTGGGCCCCGAGGGACCTGGTACCATGGGCCTGCACCCCTCAGGGCCGACGTCGGGACGCCTGGGGCTGGGTTGTAGATGGTCGGGGAACCACCCAGACCTAGATTTGTCCTCTGGTCTCGCTGGGCCGCGCCGCAGCGCGTCCGGGTCTGACGGAGCTGACTGGCTGGGAGGAGCCTGAGGCCTGTGGTGGGGGACCGGGAGGGGTTGCAGAGATGCGCTTGTGAGGGGAGCAGGATCTCTCAGAGAGATGCCTGGGTGAGGAGGGAGGAAGTAGAGGCTCGGAGAGGGACTGCAGATACGGGATGATGGTAGGGTAGCCGAGTGCCCTAGGTAGCAGGCCCAGCCCCACCCGAGAATCCCTTGCTGGCGGCTTCCTCTGGTGGGGGAGGGAGAGCCATATGAAAACGTCCTGATGAGCCCTTTTGCGTACCCCTGTTGGCTCCAGGGAGGTGTTTAAGGCAAAGCATCGCTTGACCGGCCAGAAGGTGGCTCTGAAGAAGGTACTGATGGAGAATGAGAAAGAGGGGGTGAGTATGGGTGGGTGGGCAGGCCAGCCCTCTCCAATGTGCACGTGGGTTTCTACCTTGCTAATAGGACTCACACATTGAGATTCAATTTATGTATCGCAGCGTGGGAATTTCCATAGTACAGGGAAATTGACTTCCAAATTAAATCTTTTCATTGAAATGTTTTAAAGCATTTGATATTTCATTCTTAGTCAATATGGTTGGGCCAGGAGGGGGAGCTCATGCTTGCATGCGTGCACCTCTGTGAAATTAGGAAGACTTTACACACTTTTTCTTCAGCGTTTAATTTTGTTCAAAGAAAAATACATGCAGTGGCTTTTAAAAGGGTGCTAGTACTCAACTGAAAAGGAGCAGTCCCTTCCCCCACCTCATCTTCGTTTTAGGCCAGCTTCCAGAGACCTACCTCTTAACAAGACTTTTCAATAGTTATGTGTGTTTTTATTAGCACCCAGCAGGTTAAACACAGGCAGGGAGCTAAAATTTAAAGGTTGAAGAAGTTATGGAGCATCTAGTGACCAATAGTGAAGAGATTAAGTATCACTATATCAATTTATTGTCTCTAACACCTTGAGGGGTGCATAGTACTTTACGCTCATTTTACAGATAAGGCATCTGAGATAGCTGATTTCAGAATCTATGATCTTACTCTGTCTCTTAACTTATACTGCTTAGTACAGACCCCATCGCCAGTTCCTTGAGCTGTAATGCACTTACTCACTTTCAACCCCACTCTCTTTCTCCCATGTAGTTCCCTATTACAGCCTTGCGGGAAATCAAGATCCTCCAGCTTCTAAAACATGAGAATGTGGTCAACTTGATCGCGATCTGTCGAACCAAAGGTAAGGTTTTGGATCTTGTTTCCATCTTCAAATGGAGAAAATAAGGCTCATAACTTGAGGTTTTGTTTGCAAAGTTGAAACCGGACACACTTAAACTGCCTCTTCTTAACACAGACATGCTTACCAACTATGACTCCTTTTTCTGATCCTTTCATCGTAGCTGGTGTTTTTCTAGGGCCTGCCACAGCACCTGGCCCAGAGGAGGCACTCAGGAAATATTTTACCAGTGAAGGAACGCACAGATGGATGCCGGGTGTCCATGAGTTGGAGGGGCGTAGGAGCTGTTTGTGGGGAAAGGAGTTGCATATGGAATTTTTGACTTCTTCTTTTTTGCCCCCCTTTCCCCATTTTTCCTACCTCAGCTTCTCCCTATAACCGCTGCAAAGGCAGTATATACCTGGTGTTTGACTTCTGCGAGCATGACCTTGCTGGATTGCTGAGCAATGTCTTAGTCAAGTTCAACACTGTCCTGAGATCAAGAGGGTCATGCAGAATGTTGCTCAATGGTCTCTACTACATCCACAGGAAACAAGGTGGGGAAGGAGAAACCAAGGCTGGGTCTGGCGTCTACTCCCACTGCTGGAGGGGTGTGTGTGGCTAAAGGAGACCTCAACTCTTGCCCTTCTTGCAGATCCTGCACAGGGACATGAAGGCAGCTAATGTGCTTATCACCCGAGATGGGGTCCTGAAGCTGGCAGACTTTGGGCTAGCCCGGCCTTCAGTCTGGCCAAGAACAGCCAGCCCAACCGCTATACTAACCGTGTGGTGACGCTCTGGTACCGGCCCCCGGAGCTCTTGCTCGGTGAGGACTTCCGAGTGGGCAGAAGGGGCAGGGGCCGGGCGCTTAACCGGGCCTCAGCCCCCCACTGCCAGGGCTTCCTGAGTCGCCAGCCTCAGGGCATTGCGTCTCAAGGAGGCTCTCGGGCTCAAGGGGCCCTCCTGGTGCGCTCTTCTTCCCAGGGGAGCGGGACTACGGCCCCCCCATTGACCTGTGGGGTGCCGGGTGCATCATGGCGGAGATGTGGACCCGCAGCCCCATCATGCAGGGCAACACGGAGCAGCACCAGCTTGCCCTCATCAGCCAGCTCTGTGGCTCCATCACCCCTGAGGTGCGTGGCCAGGCTGCCTGGGCCCTTGGTCCCTGCAGGATGCAGAGACACACCAGTCTCCCTGGCAGGGGAGGAGTGGGGAGTGGAACAGAAGGGAAGCTCTCCCTGGAAAGGTAGCTGCTGGAGGGACAGGGCTTGCTCTTTAGGGCCACACAGGCTGTGTTGGTTCTATCACCGGGCAGTTCTGTGGCCTTGGGCCGGGCATTTGGACTTTTCACCTCAGAGCTGAGTTTCTCTTCTGTGAAACAGCTATGCCTCTATCAGCCTTGGTGCACGTATTCCAGCCAGTTTACATGAAAGGGCCAAGTGCGTGGTCACTGCTGCCTTCACCTCGGAGGGGTCAAGTTTGTCCTCCAGGGGTGGTCTGGGGGCATTTGAACAAAGAAGTTTTTAGTCCCTTCAGGTGCTTGACCGACAGACAAGCCACACACACCCTGAACTAACTCTTATCCGCCCCTCATGCCCCCACTCACAGGTGGGCCAAATGTGGACAAGTACGAGCTGTTTGAGAAACTGGAGCTGGTCAAGGGCCAGAAGCGGAAGGTGAAGGACAGGCTGAAGGCCTACGTGCGGGACCCATATGCACTGGACCTCATCGACAAGCTGCTGGTGCTGGACCCGCACAGCGCATCGACAGTGACGACGCCCTCAACCACGACTTCTTCTGGTCTGACCCCATGCCATCGGACCTCAGGGGCATGCTCTCCACCCACCTGACATCCATGTTCGAGTACCTGGCGCCGCCACGCCGGAAGGGCAGCCAGATCACCCAGCAGTCCACCAACCAGAGTCGAAACCCCACCACTACCAACCAGACGGAGTTCGAGCGCGTCTTCTGAGGGCCAGCCGCTGTCACTCTGCATTAGGGCTCTTGTTTTATATTTTTCTCTTCTGCTGTGGGACTCACACTGTGGAGATGAAGGGGCATTTGAGTTTTTTCTCTAGTGCATATTTTATTTAATCCCCGCTCTGGGCCCTGGGAATGCCAGCTGGATGGACTGGAATAAAGCTTTGGCTGAGAGTCCAGGAGGGCACTGGGGCTGCCCCACCTGGTTCCCTGGTTTTCTGGGTAACACCCAGAGGGTCTCCATTTACCTTAGGACAAGAATGAGGTGGGCGGAGAGGTGCACCCCACCACTGACTTTCTAAGAGCTCCCAGCACGATGGGAGGAGGGAACAGGTCCCTCGTCCATCCCCAGCCTTCCTCTTGGGATGAGAAACTCGCGTCGGGGACAACCAGCCTTGGAAATGGGCTGCTCGTGGCCTGACCCTCAGAAGCACTGGGGCTGGCAATAACTTGGTTTCTTCAGTAGGAGAATTTTATCGTGTTTCTGATATTCGGTTGTTGAGAGACATTCTGGACACAGTTTGGCCAGTTAACAATTAAAGTTGACTCTTTTTCAGTAAATGGCTTTGTGCCTATTCTATATTCAGACTCCCAGCTCTTACCCTGCAGCCAACAGGTTGGATCTTCCTGTTGAAGTTGTTTGATTTGTGAAGTCTTTTATTTTTTTTTGTCCCAATTTATGTCCCCTGACATAATTGTATAGGACTTTTGTCTTTTTTTTTTTTTTCCTCTCAGGTACCTACCAGAGTACTGGCCATCATGCTCCCCAAAGGGCAGGCACCATGAAGTTCCCTTGCCCCTCCCCACTCAGTCTCAGAGGAAGAGAGAAGACACCAAAGGGTCTCAGTTCCCTTTTCTCCGTGTGTGCAGTGGTGACCCAAGTGGGGACCGCTGTAGCTGACAGATATGTTCAAACTTGTGAGCGCAGGAGGCCGCAGCAGGCTCTCACTGGAAATGACAGCATGTGTAGCTTACAGAGGTCCTTCTGGTTCCTGAGTAGAGGGCGGCTTGGAGGTAAGCGAGGAAATGACCAGAGGAGTTGGAGGATGTGTCAGGAGCTTGGGAAGGTGGCCGTAGTTTGGATTAAGGTGATGACGGAGCAAGAGGACAAGTTAGTTTGTGGTTGGATCTTAAGGGCTCAGAGCTGGAACCCTTGGAGGAACAGGACATCCTGAGTAAAGTTGGGGTAAATTCTATGTTCTGTCACAGATGGAGCCCACTGGGAGGGCTCCAGGAAGAGGGGAAGGTCGGCAAAACCTTTGACCAGAACTATCCCTGTGAGAATTGACCCGGATCACAGCTTCACAAAACGCCAGTGAAAAAAAATAATTCTGAAGAGGATTAGTTTCTCGGGGCTGCTGTAACAATTACCACGAGCATGATGGCTTAAAATCACGACTCCTGGTTCGGGGGCTAGAAGCCCAAAAGCCAGGTGTGGGCAGGGTTGGCCCTGGAGGCTCAGGGGGGATCTGCCGCATGCCTCTCGCAGCTTCCAGCAGCTGCCAGCAGTCCTTGTGTCTCTGGCTTGTAGACGTATCACTCCACTCCGTCTTCACGTGGTGTTCTTACCCTCTGTGCCTCTGTCTCTTACGAAGACACCAGTCACTAGATTTAGGATTCACCTTGATCCAATATAACTTTATCTTAACCAATTTTCTCTACAAAGATCTTTTCAAATAAGGTCACATTTCAAGGTTCCAGGTGGACGTGAACTACTCAGTACAACTAATAAAGCAATCCAAAAACAGCAAGGTGTGCTATGGTGAGCCAGTCGATGGATTTTGAAGGACAGATGAGTGTCCTTCTGGTGTCCAACGGCTGGTTCCATTGTTCAAAGTAATGATTTTTTTTTTCTCTGAAGGATAAAAAGTTTCTATAAAAGGTTGGTATCAGAAAGAATACCAGAAATTTCTTGTTAACGATTGTAGTCTATTACCTCATTGAGCCCTCACTGGAAGATGGGAGAAGGGAAGCGTGGCCCACTGGGGCACTCCAAAATGGCCAGAGGGAGAGTGGGTTCCAGAAGCTAAGGGACAGTGTTTTGGGGAGGATGGCATGGTCACTTAACACAAGTTCTGCTGATTGATCCAAAAGGTGGGGGTGAGGGCTGACCATGCGTTTGACCACGTAGAGGTTAGTGGTGACCTCAGCAAGGGCCACTGGGTGGAGCCCTGCTGTTGAAACCCCGCCAGGAGCAGCAGGATCACTGAGAACGGAAGGAAGGGAACCAAGGCCAAGAAATAGCATCTACCGTGGAGAAGGATTCGGTTTCAAGCTAGTCTTGTATAGTCTTCAAATTTGGGAGCCGCGACTTCACGGAATGAGTAGAGAGGGCACGGTCTGGATGGGGCACCTGTAACAAGCCGACGGCCATTGCCCACGCTGCTGGTTGGGATCTGAGAACAGGAACCCGTCAGTGAGCTCTTCCTGCCTGCACACTGGAGGTGGGTGGAGGGCCCGGCGGCAGGGCAGGAGAAGGTGAGGTCGTAGGTATCCTCGCAATGTCCCCGCCCATCTCTAGCTCCAGCTGCAGAGTGGGCCTGGCTTGGCAGAAGTACCCACATCTGTGATCACTGTGTGCCCCTCCTGGATGGGGAGCAGGAAGCCCAGGGATAAAAGTCGCCAGGTCCCTGGCAACCTCCAGGTCAGTGGCTGACAAGCTCTGGTGGGAAGCAACAAACATGGGGCGACCTGGTCCACCTGGGGGGCCTTTCTCAGCTAAATCTGCCTCCTTCCAGGTAGGAGAACAAGGTGGCCTTGGGCAAGTGGCCTACCTCTCTATGCCTCAGTTCTTTCTTTTGTACAAATGGGTATAAATATCCATCCTTTGGGGGTCCAAGGCCGTCAGGAATGATACTAAACCCCACACTTTGCAGAACCCCAAGGAAAAAAACCTTGCCTTTGATAAGCTTTGTTCTAAAGGTCAGGGATGGTCTAGGGACCTGAGGACTTCACAGCTCTACCTACCATCCATCCAGCTGGAGGCTCCACGGGAGCCCCCAGCCAACATGGGCGTGGGGAGGGGCTTGAGAAGGGTCTCTAGAGCAGAACCGATGGCAGGTGTGGGTGGAGGCAGAGGCTACCCCGAGGGTTTTCCTGTGTGCCAGTCCTGTTTACGTGATCAGTAGACTATAGGTTTCATCCGATTTAACTCAGAACTGCTCCATAAGGAAGGACTGTTAGTCTCATTTTAATAGTAACAATGGCAACATCGATCAAGCGCTTACCACGTGCTGGGCCCTGTACCCACTGTTACCTGCGTTTTACAGATCCCAGACCATTAGACCATTATCTGCATTTTATAGATCTGGTAGGTGCGGTCAAGAGCATAATTAGGGATTTAGACTGATAAAGATTTCTGACCTAGTCTCAGGGGCGGAGCCCTCGCTCTGTGATCTGGGCCCAGCACGCTCTCATCCAGCCTCCTCCAGCCCTCTGAGGTGGGCACAGCTGCCATCCCAGCTTTACGAGTGAGGTGACAAGGCTCAGCGAGGTGAGGAGACTCACCAAGGAGGCCAGCAGCAGACACCTTCCAGCCTGGCTCAGGCAGAGTTGCGCCAGAGCTGGAGACGGGAACCCAGGCCAGGCCGTAAGGGGAAGAGCAGGAATCTAGGCTCACATGGTGACAGTCACTAGACAAGTCACTCAGCCTCCCCAAGCCTCAGTTTCCTCCTCTGGTGAATGGGCACCATGAGAAGGTTCATCCCTCCCTCCCTCTTGGGACTGCAGCCTGAGACCCAGGAGAGGCTGCAGCAGGTCAACCAGTGTCCCCCGGGGTGGCATGCCAGGCTAAGCAGGGCCACGCCTCCTCAGGCCCTCTATACAGATGGAACCTTCTGGCCAGCAGCAGAGAAGGGGTGGCCCCAGATGCCAGGGCTTGGGGGTAGTGGCTCCTTTGAAGTCACCTGGGCCCCCTTACTTTAGAAGCCAGGACCCTAGAGAGATGAGGTGACTTGCCCAGGGTCATGTGGTATGGGTCCCTTCACTAGGGCAGCCCCCCAGGGTCTGGGAAGTGTTGGCATTTCACAGGGCCCCTCCTGGTGACAGGGTCTCTCTTCGAAGTAAGAGCAAGCTCAAGGCCAGAACTTTGTCGACCTGGGACCAGATGACCCGGCCACCTTGCCCAGCACAGGGCAGGTGGGGGTGGAGTCCAGGGGTGGCCTGGGGGTGGATTCAGGGGCCCAGTATTCCTGTGAGTGACTCAGTTACTTACTCTGTTAGGCCTTTGTTGCCTCCTGTGAAAAACGAGTCCCAGAACAGAAGCTTCCTCACAGGGTGGGTGAGGATCCAGTGAGAGATGGTGTGAAGGTCTCTGCACAGTGCTGATGTCTAGGGAAAACTCGCGTTAACTATGATTTAAGAAAATCTGAGTTACAAATGAAAAAAAAAATTCGCTTGGTCAGAGGGACTAAATCAGCAGTCACCAGAGTCAGACGGACCTGGGACTGAGCCGCATCCTCGCTCTGCCTTTTGCGAGCTGGTGAATCGCCCAGGTGATTCCTCTCCTCAGGTCCTCATCTTCCCCACCTGTAAAATCAGCTAGCTCAGCACAGTACGTGGCAAGGACAACCCCAGGAGCCAGTGCCACAGGCAGTGGTGGTCGCAGAGTGAAATAACAAAATCAAAAAAATTCTCCATATTTTTTTTCCTCTGAAAATCAGTAAGATAGCTGCTCTCCAGTTTGAGCGGAGAAGGCCTGAATCAGCTCGAGGAGCATTCAGGCCCCTGAGGGAGGAGGCAGACCGGAAGTCAGGCTTTTTGTGGCCTGGCTTACCCCAAAGCCCTGTGTCACATGCCTGGTGCATCCGAGGGCCCCTCTTGGTCATGAGTGGAGAACCTGGGAACTTCGGAGGAGCCACAGCTGGTTCCAGGTCAGTTCTGGCCCCTGCTGGGCCCAAGTCCCCAGCTCCAAACAAAGGAGTTGGTTAAGAAGAGCTCTAAGATATATTTCAAAATGCTAATACAATCACGTGGTTCAAAATGCAAAGAATATCAAGGTGGGTGATGAAAAGAAGGCAGCGAGGACGTGGTTCCAGAGTGTAGCGGTTAGCACGTCTGCTTTACGTGCAGAAGGTCCTGGGCTCGCGCCTCAGTGGAGCCATAGTCCGTGGTCTATGGCCATACCACCCTGAACAAGCCCGATGTCTGATCTTGGAAGCTGAGCAGGGTCGGGCCTGGTTATTGTAAGGTAAACGCGGACATGCCGAGAGAAGTTTCAAAAGCAAGCCTTTATTGGGAGAGGCTCTCTGGTCCAGAGGAGAGGGGGGCCAGAGAAGTCACGCCCTGGGACAGGAGGGCCTAGTTTTTATAGGGTTCTGTGGGGGTAGGGTATAGAATGGGGAATGTCAGTTGAGCGTCTGGATTAGGGCGGTAGCGCCAGGGCCTTAGGGTGGGCCCTTGTCCCGATTCCCATGTCAAGCTGGGAAGCCTCCAGGCAGGTCCCCGCTGACCTAACCGTCAGTACTTGGATGGAAGACCACCTAGGAAGACCAGGTGCTGTAGGCATAAAAAAACAAAAAAAAAAGAATGCAGCAAGAAGGTGACATGTGAGCAGACCTGGAACAACTAGGAGTTGGTCACGTGAACTTTTGGGGGGAAGAACGTTCCAGGCAGAGGCAACCACCTGTGCAAAGGCCCGGAGGCTTTGTCAAGCATTCACTCTGTGTGACCTTTCGCTGCCTGAGTAACCCCTCTGTGCCTCAGTTTCCCACGGAGATTAATGAGTACCTTTAATGCCGAGTGATCACTAGTTGTAGACTTAATGAGTTTGGGGATCAGACGAAAGGCCGGCAGGGCTGGGGGTAATGGAAAGAGGAGGTAAGATCAGAGGTTTGAATTTATCCTAAGTGCAATGGGGATCCACTGGAGGGTTTTAAGCAGAAGAGACACAAAATCTGATTTTCTTTAAAAATGATGGAGAATGGTTGTAGGGTCAAGAGGAGCAGCAGCAAAGAGACTATGAGGTGGACTAGTGCTGGAGGCCCGGACCACAGGGTGGCCCGAGGGAAGGCAGTGGGGTGGCATGGGGTAGGCTGGGCAGGCTGTGGACGGTGGCCTTTGCGGGTGAGGTGGAGGGAAACCCAAGGTGAGGCCCAGCTGTAGATGTGGGTGGCAGGGGGGGAGGCAGAGATGTTTTCCAAGCTGGGAAGGCCTGGGGAAGAGCAGGTTTCGGGGTAGAAATACAAGAGAACATGTGTTGTGGATGTGACCGGTTTAGATGCTCATGGCTGTAGGTCAGTGAAGAGGGACATTTGAAAGTCAGATGGCATCCAAGCTCTGGGACAGCAGAACCTCGGAGAGAGCAGGGTAAGGCCCGGGCCCTCCCGTAGGAAGATGTTGGAGAAGGTACAGCCAGCAAGGAAGGGGGAGAACAAGGAGGGAAAGGGGTCGCGGAAGCCCAGAGAATAAAGGGTTTCAGGAAAAAGGGCTTCATCAGCCATGTCACCTGCCACCCAAGATAGGGCCCAGTAGGCCTCTCTGATCATAGCTCCAATTGTTTCCAGCGTCGGTTTAGAGGTGGAATTGCAGGGTCAAAGGAAGGCCCATTTGCCCTCCTAATAAGCTAAATCTATTAGCACCTTAGCAGCCAGCTGTCAGAGGAGGAGAGGCTGTCCCAGTGAAAATAAGGAATTCTGCCCAAGGCAAGTTGCTTCCTCCCAGTTACAGAAAAGTGTTTCCTTGTAGGTCAGTGGATGTACAGAGATATTTGGCGTTGGGGGAGTCCTCATGTATATCAGGGTCGGAGCCCTGGGGTGGATTTCCCAAATGTACTTCGTACCCTCCTTCTGAATGCTAGGCTTCCGTATAAACCTGCCAATGAGCTTGAACCTCCCCTGGTCTTCACCGCACCCTGGGTGGGGGCAGGGAAGGGGCAGCGAGACCTCTCTAATCCAGACTCTCAGGATTGTGGTGGCCTTTGGAGACTTGTCCTCACTGAGACATTCCACCCCCGGCTCTGAGATATCCCCCGAAATTGTGGCTGGTAAAGAGCTCATTTCAGCCATCACCATACTAAGGAGGAGACCAAGAGTCAGACAGGATCAGAGCGGGGAAGCAAACTGCCCAGGGTCACACGGCACATCAACAGCAGAGAGCCAGGGGTGACCAGACAGGGAGTGAGTTAGGGCAGACTTTAGAGTCGGCAAGTCCATTTTAATCTTGGCTCTGCCACATTCTGCCTGTGTCACCTTCGATGAGTTTTGAACCTCCGTGAGCATCCATTTCTCCACGTATGAAATGGGGATAACCTCGAAATTCACACAATTCTCAGGAAGATGAGAAGAGATTGCAATGCCAAGTACAGGGTTAAGTGCTTAATAAATGTTAGCTGAAAGCGGCCTACCTCAAGAAGCAAAGAAGCAAAGCACAGAGGAGAGATATTTTAGGCAGAGGCAAATGTGAGCGAAAGCCTAAAGGTGGAAGAGGCCAAGATCAATTCTGGAAATCCTTGTCAGCTGGCAGGGGTGGGGCCCTGAAGCGGTGGATAAGGCTAGAGGTGGGCAGAGACCAGGCCACGGTGGGCTGTGGGCTTTATTAATCCTGAGTGCATGATGGGGCAGGAGAGGAGCCGGTCACTCAGGCAGCTCTGAGTTTGGAACGTTCACCCTGGAGCCCAGCACCCTGCCTTTGCTGACCTGCTGGTAGGACTCCAAGCTCAGCCTCAGCCTCCTCCCCTATAGCAGTGAGGGTGACTCTGGTCAGGGTTCGCAGATATGTATGTTCCTCTCTGAATTTCCCTCTTTACTGCCCTTTCACCCTAAGGACAGGGCACTCCACAAGAAAAACTCTGGCATCTGGCTCCAGAACCTGGTGTCCCCAACACCCAGCCCAGGGTCTGGCAAGAGAAAATTTCTCGTCAAATAAATGAGTGCATAAATGAATGGATGGAGATTATCCTTTCTCTTTGGAAGGGTGGGGGTTAAAGCAGCGTCCCTCCGCCCCCACTCACCCTCCGCACACCTCCAGTGCCTGGCCACTGGCCCATTTGCCAATTTCCCAGTACCTTGGTTTTCTTTTCTTTCCAGAAAATGTCTTTGTTTCTATTCTTTCTGGAGAGCAGAAATGCCTTCGTGGTGGCAACGGTGGCTCTCCAGATGTGTGATGACAGTGCCCACGATTTTCTCCGTTATACATTTTCTACATTTCCTTCAACGAACATCTGTGACTTTGCAAATCGAAAACAATGCTACAAAGGAGGTGAGCAGACCGTAACGGAAATGCAAACAGTTTCTAAAAATAGGAAAAAGTGCTCAGCCTCCACCAAATACAATAATGCAACTGATAACTACCGTAAGAATCTGTTTTTCCACCGACCTGATTGGTAAGGATCACAGCTGACTAATGATCTGTGTTGGTGAGGAAATGGCTGGCTCATGCCCTTCGGTGGAGGGGAGAAGCATGAGCTTGGACACTGGCCTCACCCCTTTGGAGAACAATGTGGCAATATATATGAAACTAAGGGAATTTACCTTCCACTCAGCTGTTGAACTTCTTGGAATTTACCCATCAGATATAATTGCACGTGGAAGAAATGAGGGTAAAATGTTACCCGTTGCAACATTGCTTGTGATGGCAAAATACTGGAACCCTAAATGTCCATCAGTGGGAGACTGGCCAAGTACACAATGTTGTGGCGCGTTCAAACCAAAGACCTATGGAGCCAATTGAGATTAATTATGAGCCTTTATTAACCGGCCGGCGACTGATTCTCCCCACCAGAGAATCAGCCCCAAGCTTCCAGAGGAGGCAGTTTATAAAGCCTGAAACTATGTCCTGGTGGCCTTGATCAAGCAAGCAAGCAGATTGCAAAAAGCAGAAGATGGCTGTTAGCTTTTAGCACAAAGATATCTTGTTTCAGGGGGACTCCTAAATCTTGTAGCAAACAAGGCCTGGTGGACAGTTTTGTTATCTGCACCCTGGAGGCAATGTTGTTTTTTCTCGTTGGAGCTGACACCTGAAAATATTACTCCCTGTCTTGTCCTTGGGACTAGCTTACTGGAGGATTTTCCAATTTTACGTTCCCCACTGGTTTTCAAAGGGAATTTAAATTATTGAATCTTTAACCTTGAGTGGCTGGTATTTTGTTCTGAGGACTACGAGTTTTACTGCCTGTACCTACTTTTTGACATAGGTAGTTACCCAATTAATTATATAGGGCCCAAACAGAAGGCCCAGGAAGGCTAGAATAAGAGGGCCTGTAATGGATGTCAGGAGTGTTGTTAACCAAGGGGTGTTATTAAAAAGTCCTTTATACTAAGATTCTTCACACTTGAGTCATTCTTCTCTGTCTTTAACCCTCTGTCTTATTACGTTAGGCTGTCTCGTATAATTCTAGAATGGTTAGCATAAAAACAGCAAGTCTTACCTAAAGCTATACAATTAAAGCAAGATCTATGCTTTATGAACACATTAGTCTTAAATGTATGCATTAATATACAAGATTATTTTATTTTACAGATTTGACACGGTTGATGCAGTAAATGAATATATCAAAACAAACAAAAGGTCTTTCAAACATAATTTTATAAGGTGTGATCTCTTTACAGTAGGGGTGCATCGTGTCCTTAACAGAGGGGAGGGAAGGAGGCTTACCCAGTTTTCACCAGATTCTAATTTGAACTTGGTTAAAGTTTCTTTCAATGTCCTGTTCATCCTTTTCACCTGGCCTGAACTCTGAGGCCTGTAAAGGCAATGTAACTTCTAATTAACTTTGAGAACCCTGGCTAAAGATTGACTGGTCTGAGCAATGAATGACGGGTTATTGTCGGACCGAAGTGTTATGTGTAGGCCAAATCGCGGGACTATTTCTGAGACTAATTTCTTTGTTACTACCTGAGTTGCCTCCTGCTTGGTGGGAAGGCTTTAGTCTATCTTGAAGAGGTGTCAATGAACATAAGCAAGTACTTGAATCGAAGGTACCCGGGCTGACTTCAGTGAAATCCAACTCTCAGTGTTCCCCCGGTGCCTGTCCATGAAGTCTCGTCCCTCGTTGTGCTCCCTTGGAGGGCCCTGGATTCACTCGTGTGCAGATGTGGCACTGGGCCGATACCTGCTTGGCTATTTGTTGCAGCCCCGGAATTAATAGTCTCTTTTTAACAGTTCAATTGACTTTGTACCTCCTAGGTGGGCGCTCTGATGGACGAGTGAGACTAGTTCCTGACCTAGGGCACTGGGCACCAGGGTGTGCCTGTGCGGGAGATGGATCCATCCAGTGGGTCTTTTTATACCCTTTAGCTTAGTGCTTAGTTTAAGCTCCCTCGGGGTGTAGATGGGTGAGTCTGAGAGTGTTCTGGGGGGCAGAACTGGCAGAATGTCAATAGGCCCCACTGGTTTTCGGGCGGCTTCCTTTGCGGTCTGGTTGGCAAAGGAGTTGTCTGGGCTACCTCAGACTCAGTTCTCTGGTGACCTGGACAGTGTATGATGGCTGCTTTCTAAGGCAGCCAGATAGATGGCTTTAAGGAGAGCTAGGATTTCTTCTCTGTTCCTGCTTTCCTTCCCCCTGAGGTGAGTAATCCTCTCTCTTTATATAGTGCCCCATGAATATGTGCAGTAGCAAAGGCATACCCGCTGTCTGTATAGATGTTGACTGTCTTCTCCTTACCCCATCGGAGCGCTTGGGTCACGGCGATGAGTTTGGCTCGCTGAGCCGATGTTCCGTAGCTCAGGGCCTGAGCCCAGCTGACAGTCCCTCTGGTAACTACTGCCGCCCCAGCATACCTGACTCTTTCTGATACGAAGCTGATCCCATCGGTGTACAGTGTGGCATCTGGTGGTAGCCACGGAACGTCCCTCAGGTCTGGCCTTGGGCAGGTGATGTTATCCAAAACTCGAGACAATCAAGTAATGGCTGTTGAGGGTTATCATTAGGCAAAAGGGTGGCTGGGTTAAGAGCAGCAGTTTTCAAGAACTGAATGTGGGGCTTATTGTTGTAAGTAGGACTTTAGTCATTTTCTTAGTCCGGGTGATATTAACTACTTCCCGGTCGTTGAAGATGTGCAGGGCTACCTTAAGTCCTTTTTTAAACTTTCTTATCTTTTGTTCTTTTCTTTCTTCTTTCTTTCTTTTTTTTTTTTTTTTTTTTTTTTTTTTTTTAATATCTGGGGCTGACTGACTGACAAAAGCAAGGTTTTATTATTTGGGTCCTCCGGGTCAATAGGGGTGTATAACCGGCAAGACTCTAAGAGTCGTTCTAGAAACGCCGTCGGCAATTTGTCCTTGGCCTGGATGACTTTGCTTACCTTAGAAAGGTTAGAAGATTTTTGGCGGCAGACCGGAAGCCCTGGAGCAGAAGCTGGCGATACTGATCGAGAGCCTCCTTACCTTGTTCGGTGTTGGGGTCCTAAGGCGGATGGGTGTATGGGACGACATGGTGGACGTGGTGGGATTAGTGGTGGGCTGCCCATTTGGGTCATGTACAGGCTTCGCAGCCTCTCGGAGAATCTGTTCTCGTTCTTCTGAGGCAAAAAAGACCTGGAGAAGCTGTTGACAGTTATCCCAGGTGGGCTGATGGGTAAAGAAAATAGTCTCTAAAGGAGAGATTAGTCCCTGTGGTTTCTCTGAGAAAGAAGGGTGTAAGGTAAACACGTGACACACCGAGAGACGTTTTAAAAGCAAGCCTTTATTGGGGGGCGCTCCCGGGAAAGGTTCTCTGGTCCGGGGAAAGGGGCCAGAGAAGTTGCACCCTGGGACGGGAGGGTGTAGTTTTTATAGGGTTATGTGGGGGTAGGATATAGAATGGGGAATGTCAGTTGAGCATCCAGATTAGGGTGGTGGCGCCAGGGCCTTTGGGTGGGCCCTTGTCCTGATTCCGATGTCAAGCTGGGAAGCCACCAGGCAGGCCCCCGGCTGACCTAACAAAGGGTTTTGATGTTTCCAGTTATACAGATCTTTCCTGTTATCTGAAATTCTAATTTCAGTATTAAGACTATGTATTTACCCAAATTATAGCTATCTAATTATTGTAATAGTTTTACTGTCATGGCCTAAATTAGAGCCATGCCCTTTGCTTCTCTATAAGACCTTTGTTTCTGAATAGTCAGGTCCATTCTTGATATTTATGACATATGACAATTTATAATAACTGAAATTATGACTGATACTATTATACAAGGACATATGAATAGCAAAGATATTGACAAATTTCTAGGAACTTTATACAATTTCTAAAACACTTGTTTAGTAACATGTATTTATAAAAATATAATTTCAAGAAGGCTAAGCATCATTTATTAATTGACAATACTTGCTATATAATTTAATATATCAAATAGACTGAATTAGCTTAACATTGCTCTTTACAAAGTGACAAAACAAACCTTTGAGATTTTCCAGGTGCCCTCTGGGAAGTCTCAAAGTTATTTTGAGATAAAACAAAAGATCCTATTTAGATTTTATGTTGGGAAATTTGTCATAATGTCACAAGGTTTGATCACTGATTAAATAGGATCACAGGTCATTATGAAACAATACTTAGTTATCTATTTAACCAAAGTGATAATAAAAGATTTCAAAGGTAAATATGACTATATAAAAAACTTAGCACTCTTAATGTTAAGAAGACTCGTTTTTTTAAATAATCAAAACATAATAAAGACTATAAAGTACAAGAAATTATTTTGATAAGATATAGAATCTTTGTTTCTTAAGTGTATTGCTCACAGGTAAAGAAAAATCTTTTACAATCTCTTATTAGGACAGACAATAATCAAACTCCAGTTTTGTGTCATACACTGTTGATATTAAAGTTTATTTTAAAACCTTATAATAAATATATTTAATTTTAGCCAACTTGACTATATAAAACAAGATTTTCTCTTTCCCTTTTCCTTTACAACTTCATATATTCACCTAAGTTTTTGTCCTTTATTTTCCTCTTTTGTGCCTCAAACGACCTTTAAATAACCTGAAACTATTCTAGGATAAAATTACTCTCCTTTTTCTTAAAAACACATCCTTCATATCTCAAAACACATTTTATTTTCCTTGCATACTTTGCATACAGAATTTTTCCTTCATTTGTATTATTCCTAGTAATTCATTTACATATACTAGAATTATAACTCTTAGTAGCCTTAATTTCTAGAGAAAACAATGAAGTAGGCAATTGTAAACTGTGTTTTATATATCAGCATTAATAATTAGCAAATTTATGAATATACCAATTTTATAATTTTTAAAGGCATATATTTTTTCATAGTACAATTTTAGGAAGACTTAATTTATCTATAAGTGCTTATTTTTTCTAAACCAACCAAAGCAGAGTTCTTTTACAAATCTACCTTTCTATAAAAATAAACTCCAACCCAAACCGAAGAACCAGTTAGAAAGGAGACTCTACCATCTAGAATTCTGCCCCACAGACATTCTGTGAACCTTCAATCAAATTCACGTTCAGTTACTCTCTAGACTCAAACCTCTAACACGAATGCACATCCATCACCATCCCTCACCACATCCCTGCTCCAATCTCTACTTACACAACCATTTTCTTACTGCTCTCCCTGCTCTAATCTAAAATACAAAGAAGGATTAGCCTGACAGGCTCTTATTAGCTTTTTTAACTCTTGTATTTTCAATATTAAAAATAACTCACTTCCATTACTGGGTAAATTATTTAAACTTCCTGCATCTCAGTTTCCTCACCTAAAAGGCTGTGTGCAGGTCGAGTGACCCCTCTGATGGCCACCCTGTTCTAAATGTGGGCCAATCTAACTGGCAGAACCTCTGAAGATTGAAGAGGGTGATGCAGGACCCATAACCTTGGTCCTGCTGCCTGAAGTCTTTGAAATTATTGAGGAGACACTGAAGAAGAGTCGGTCTGGACCATGGCGGTTGGAACAGCAGAGAAAGAAAATATGATACCTGTAAAAGTTAAAAAGTTAAAGCAAGAGCCACGTGTTCCCCCGGGGACCAGTCGGCAGGGCAGCGGCAGCTAAACTGAGGGAGAAAAGAAGGATTAATAGGCCTATGAGGATAAGAAGAAGGATAAAGACGTGTGACATTCAGAGAGAACACAAATCTAAAAACACACTGGAGTGACAGAAGTGACGGACAAACCCACGACAGGCAACAGGTAACAGGTGCCAGCGCAAACAGACCAGTTGGGAAACCGGGTCAGGATCTCACGTCTCAGTCCTTAACCAAACTAGGGAAGTTGTGCTGCGTTCAGCCTTCCATGAGTCCCTAGGGCTTACAGGCAGACAGGTCTAAGCTGAGACTTAAACATACTCACCTGTGAGGCTGATTCAGGTTCAGGTGGCTCGTGCCCAATTCTCAGTAGAATTTATCTTCTGGCCTCCTGGGCTGAGATTGTCTGGCGTCTGGGGCTGATGAACGTCTCTCAGTGGCTGCCCCCTGAATGCGGCCAAGTCTCACCCGGACCGACCGGGGCCGCAGGTCTGGGAGATGCTCCCCTTTAACTTCGGGGGAGGATCTCACTGGGGCCTCCAAATATTGTGGCGTGTTCAAACCCTATGGAGCCAATTGAGATTAATTATGAGCTTTTATTAGCCGGCCGGCGACTGATTCTCCCCACCAGAGAATCAGCCCCAAGCTTCCAGAGGAGGCAGTTTATAAAGCCTGAAACTATGTCCTGGTGGCCTTGATCAAGCAAGCAAGCAGATTGCAAAAAGCAGAAGATGGCTGTTAGCTTTTAGCACAAAGATATCTTGTTTCAGGGGGACTCCTAAATCTTGTAGCAAACAAGGCCTGGTGGACAGTTTTGTTATCTGCACCCTGGAGGCAATGTTGTTTTTTCTCGTTGGAGCTGACACCTGAAGATATCACTCCCTGTCTTGTCCTTGAGACTAGCTTACTGGGGAATTTTCCACTTTTACACACAATAGCACTACACAGCTTAGAAAAACAAATTAGCTAACGCGGATGCTCTTATGTACTGACACCGTGCAGAATAAGGTCCAGGATACAAAAGCATGTGGAAAATGTACAGTGCAGACTCGCATCTATGGTCATATGTGGTCTGCTATCTGTGACTACAAAAAGGAAGTCATATATATATTTGCATATGCTTGTAAATGGATAAAATATCTCTGGAAAGATCCCAAAGAACATGACTTTGATTGCTTTTGAGGGAGGAAGGTTAGGATGCTGAGACCTGAAGTGAGAGGGGAGCTTTTCACTGTACATCTTTTTGTACCTCTGACTATTTGAATGATATCTATTATCCATCCCAAAATATTAGAATTTAAAATTAAAATTAAAAGGAAAAGTTTTAATAAGGAAAAGAATATAAATCTATTCTACTCCATCCTCTTTAAATTTTACGCCTACAAATTTCCCAGCAACACTGGCTATGAACATTGTCCTTGGAGTAAACAGAGGCCCAGGGAACAAGTGGCCTGCCCAAGGCCACTGGGTGACTTTGCCAAGGGTCTGGTCACCACTTATAACTTCCTGTACAACTGGGATGATACCAGGTAAGATACCTGGAATTTTCTGTGCTGTTTATTGCTTTCTGTGTCTGTACATCTGCTTCTGTTTCTGACTGGAGCTGAGGTCTGCAGCTCAACAATTTCCAGGACTGCAAATTGCCATGCTCTAGAGATGGCCTGTCACTGGGCAGAGGGGAAGACTGACACATGGCTTTCCTCCAGGCAAAGGGAAAGAAATCAGTAAAGATTCAGGATTGTAGGCAAGTGGGGGTTTTCTACCTTACACCCAAGGAGGGAGTCTCTCTCCTGGAATGTCATTTTCCCTAGGACCTCGTTCTTGGAGGAATGGCCCAGAGTTCAGATGCCCTGTTACATATGAATCAGATGCCCCCTGTTAGGCATGAGGAAAACAACTTGCTGTATAGAGGACAGAAGAACGAGAAATAATATCTGTGACACCCAATGTGCTTTCATACTTGATAAGAAAGGGATAAACAGACATTAGAAAAATGGACCAAGGATGAGTGAGGCAGTTTACTGAAATAAATACCTGGAAAGATGCATTGCAGCCAGGGAAATGCAGAGTGACAATGAGAAGGTACTCTACATCCAGCAGCCTGGGGGCATTCTGGGAAGGGGGGGTCCCTTCCTCACACACAGCACAGGTTACAGCGTTGAGGGAAAAGAACGCAAATACCTTTGAACCCAGCCCTCCTATTCCGTGACATCTCATGGCAGGAATGAGAGCCCCTGGTATGCACACTATTCACAGCAGCAAAACACTGGTTATGTGACGGCCCTTCAGCAGGGAAGTGGGGATACTGTCACTGCCACTGACTTAACAGTGTCCCCCACCCAGGATTCGGGAGGCACAGAGGTTAGGAATAAGGACTCCAGGGCCAGAGTTCAAATCTTGATTTTTGAGACTCGAGCATGTGTCTTTATTCCTTTGTACCTCAGTTGGTTCCTCACCTGTGAAACAAGGATGACCATACTAGTACCTTTTTCATAAGACTGTGACGATTAAATGAGAAAGCATTTAGAGCAGTGTCTGGCCCAGAGAAGCATTCCTTAACTGTTTGCTAAGTCCATGTCTTAGAGGAATCCCTATAAGCTTATTGTTGAGTAAGAAAGTTAAAACACAGAAAATATTGTCATCTGCATCAACAAGGCCCTATAGATGTCTAGGTGTGTCTGTGATTTCATGAGCATAGAAAATTGTGGGACCCATGGTTAGTTGTCAAGGATTATCACGGGAGGAAGGCGGGGGGAGTAAGCAAAAGAAAAATATTTCATGATTCTTTATGATCATTTTCATGCCGTTATGAAATTATATACATGTATATTATTTATTAAATTAAATACATGCATATAAGAGAAAGTTTCAATGATTAAAAAAGGAAACCACGAGATGAAAGGACCTCCTTCTCTCCCATGGGGCCGGGTAGGGCACCCCATCCATAGGCCTCAGCCAGGATGTTGCTTTCTTCCAGAAAGACTTCCCCGGACTGCCCAGGGTCAACGAGGAGCCCCCGTAGAGTAGGTGCCTGATTTGTGCTCTTTTACCCCGCAATCAGATTCGTGAGAGCATTAGCCGCATTCCCCAGCCTGTGGTCTCTGCGTTGATTTGGGACATTCGGGCTGTGGTTCAGGGATCCCCATAAGGTCATTCCAACCCCTTCAGAGCTGGTTCCTGCCTGGAGCAGAGACTGAGGGCTGCTGACTGGGGCTGGCTCTTTTGGAGGGGGTGGCTGGATCCTTGAGAAAAGGATGTCAAAGAGAGTACATGTTCGTCTAAGGCAGAGAGCCCAAGAACTTGCCCCCATAAATATGGGCGAAGCTCTCCTGCCCCTCACAAGGATGGCATCAGCGGGTTCTTATTGGTGCCTGTGGACTCCTTGGGCGGCGCTGATTGGCGGGGCGTGTAGGGGCGGGGAGAAGCAAAGAGGGCGGGGCCCCGGTTCCCTCCCGCGTGAGGTCGCCTACGTCGCGACTATGTCGCGGGCCCGTAGTCACCTGCGCGTCGCTGTCTTTCTGACAGCGGTTTCTCCGCGCGGTGCAACGTCTTGGATCGCGGCGCGGCGAGAGTTGAGCGCGAGGCCCGCGCCGCAAGAGCCGGGCATGGAGTATCAGGTATCTGGCAGGCGGGCCGGCGGTCGTCCTGCGACACGTGGGCTGGGCCTTGAGCCACACAGAATCCGGCTCCGTCAGCTGAGGAGAGTACAGAGCAGCCTCAGACTGGGCCAAAGACATCCTGGAGCCCGGGGGTGGGGACAAGGGCTAAGAAGTTGGGGCTGGGCCGCCGGATCTGGGAATTCCGAGGCTGAAGGTGTTCTGCTGAAGGTGTTCCGCGTTAGACTTGGAAGGAGTGCTTATCGATAGGACCAAGAAGTCCAGTGCCTCATCTGGAGTTCTGGTGTTCCAGTCTCCGGAGCTCGAACCAGCAGTTGGGGATTCAGGAATTCTGATTGAGGGATCCCAGAGCCTAGATTTGGGGTTGAAATCCCCAGGATTCAGGAGGTGGAGATCCAAGTGCCTCGGATTGGGAGGCAGACAGGAAGCGGGAGCAATGGGGCTGACGCAAGAATCTGGAAAATAGAAAACTTCCGTTGGCTTTATGCCAGGGGCCCGTCGCCAGAGACCAGAACTTGATGCTAGCTAGCCAGGCAGGTGGCGCCAGTTCGATGGGGGTGGGGCCTCCGACCAGCCACTGAGGCCCTGAGAGGAATAAACAGCATCCCTACTCTTATCAGGCCCTGAGGGAAATAAACAGCATCCCCACTCTCACCCCCAGTGTGAACCCTCCTGAGGATGACCTACCTGCCTTCCTGGCTGGGTGACCCATGGGTACACCTTTCCTCCTTCCGAACCTCCTCCTCTTGCCCATCTGATGGCTTCAAGCAGCTCTACTCTGGGTCAGAATGTGGAACCCCAGTCATCAGGGTTGGCCATGGAAGCCTTTAGGAATTCCTCATTCTAATTCTTCCACTCTAAGACCCCAGCCTTCTGTGGTTCTGGACCCATGGTGGACCTAATGTGGCGGTGGACCCAACTGAAGGAGATCGAGGGCAAAGGCTCCAGGGGTGAAGCCTGGGGAGCTCAAACAGGAAGCAAGGCTAGTCCCGTTAGTCTTGTTATCTGCTTAGTCTGACACTCCCTGGGTGGGGCCGAACTGCCCCAGGCTCCCATTTCAGTCAGAGCAGGAATGCCTCTTCTCTATCACGGGTGCCTAATCTCTAGGCCGGGGCAACAGGACTGGCAGGCGGGTTGCTTCCCTTGCCTGGCTGCTGCTGCACTGGGTTCCTCTGTCCTTATGGACCCCTAGTGAGCCTTAACCTGCTACCTGGGGACTGTGATTGCCAGGATGCTGTACGCACACTCAACACCCTTCAGACCAATGCCAGCTACCTGGAGCAGGTGAAGCGCCAGCGAGGTGACCCCCAGATGCAGCTGGAAGCCATGGAGCTGTACTTGGCACGGAGTGGGCTGCAGGTAAAGTGGGCAGGGCCTGTGACCGCCCGCCACTCTTAGCTGTGAGTCCTGTTGCTGAGGTGGGGACCTTGTCTCTCTGTCCCAGGTGGAGGACTTGGACCGGCTGAACGTCATCCATATCACTGGGACCAAGGGGAAGGTGAAGGACAGGACCCAGGGGGAGGCTATCCTTTGAGGCGGGGGTGGGGTGGGGGGGAGCTGCCGCCAACACAAGAACTTTCTGTGTAGTGCCAGATGGGTCCCAGAGTCATCGGGGAGCAGAGATCACTTCATGGATTGTATAAATAAATGTTTAACGTTTTTAAATTTAAAAGAAAAATGAAGAAAAAGAACTTTTCTTTCTAGGGCTCCACCTGTGCCTTCACTGAATGTATCCTCCGAAACTATGGCCTGAAGACAGGATTCTTTAGGTACTAAGGTGCAGAGGGATGTGGTGTCTCTTAGCTCACTGGGGACTGTGGAACCAGCCAGCCCCGCAGGGCCATGGTCACCCCAGGAGGTCAGCCAGCTTCTCTCTCTGCCCAATGTTTATTTACTCAATAAACATTAAATTGGCATTTACCACAGTTGCTCCAGTTTATGGCAGTCTTTAATTTTCACAATGAAAAAAATTTGGGAGGGTAGCAGCAGCTTGAATGTATAAACTAAATATATAGCTAGAATGGTCAATTTTTAGTAACTTAAATTCCATATACAATTTTTAAATCACAGAAATATTTATTGAGTTAGGGTGTCTTTGTGGTAAGGAGATGAAAACCTGGCTTGTAAGGGCTTCAATGATAAGGGTAGTTTATGACATTTAAGCTGCCTCCTGAGTGGGCGGTGGAGGGGAGCCCTCCCTCCGCCAGCCTCAGCTACTGCTTTATCCTTAAGGCAGCACCCCTCTTGGTCATACTCAGGCATCTAGACTCATACCAGAAGATGGGGGACAGGGTAGCTATGGGTCCCTCTTCCCTGGGCTTTACGTGCCTCTTTTTTAGCTGGTTGGTCACCTGTAAAGCATTGGGATTAACCTGGTAGTTAATTGCTCAGGATTTGGTCCTTGGGGTTGGGGCATTTAAGATTTTTGCCTCCTTATATGTAACCAGTTCCTTCAGGTGACTTATAAGCATCTGAAACCAGCTAACTAAGGTTATTTCAGGCCAGTGTGTTTTCCCTAAATGTCCAAAATAAAGAAAGACTCATAATTGAGAGGGCCTTTGAGGATTCAAATATAAGCCAACAATCTGTCTTCTGAAAAAAGTTATTGGGTAAAAACCCAGCCCTCAACTTGGGCCCATGTGGCCTCATGGGCCAGCCCAGGGAGACACAGAAGGGCCGAGGCACAGGGAAACTACTCCCTAGGGACTCAGGAGAGGTGAGGCACAGAGGCCAGTGGCTTAACCCCCACTGGGGCCCAGGAGGCTGATGGAAAGAGCTGGAACTCTCTTGAGGACAAGAGAAGCCACAGAAGGGTTTTCAGCAGGACAGTGACATGGTCAGATTTGTGTTTCCAAAAGACAGGTCTCACTAGGGGTTAGGGGAAGGCCGGGGCCCTTGGGCAGGGAGTCCTGATGACCTCAGGTCTCCCGGCAGCTCTCCCCACCTGGTGCAGGTGCGTGAACGGATCCGCATCAACGGGCAGCCCATCAGCCCTGAGCTCTTCACCAAGCACTTCTGGCACCTCTACCACCGGCTGGAGGAGACCCAGGTGCCCATGCAGGAGGGCTGGTGGGTGGGCAGGATAGGGAGCGCTGGGGTGGGTGTATGGACCCAGAAAGCACTACATATCCCAGGACCCCATCTTCCCAGAGCAAGGCCACAGGAGCCCCAGGCTCTGACATGCTCCTATCCACAGGATAGCAACAGCTGTGTCTCCATGCCCACCTACTTCCGCTTCCTCACGCTCATGGCCTTCCACGTCTTCCTCCAAGAGAAGGTGCGTGCCCACTCCCCAGAACCTTGTGTCTGAGCTTCAGGGAGGGGAATCTTAGCAGGCTGGGGGCTCCCATGTGGCCCCTGGGCACCCTTGTACCCGTTGCCATGCTCTCTGGTCCTCTGCAGGTGGACCTGGCAGTGGTGGAAGTGGGTATCGGTGGGGCTTATGACTGCACCAACATCGTCAGGTAAGGGCGGCTGCTTGGGGAGATGGACGGTGGCCGGAAGCCCAGGCAGCCCAGGGCAGGGGCATCACGATCCTTTTGTCTTCTGCAGGAAGCCTGTGGTGTGTGGGGTCTCTTCCCTTGGCATCGACCACACCAGCCTTCTAGGGGACACGATGGAGAAGATTGCATGGCAGAAAGGGGGCATCTTCAAGGTGGCCAGGCAGCCCCAGGGATGGGGAGGTGCATGGAGGCTGGGGCTGGGTCCTTGGTATCCTGACTCAGAACAAGATCTTGGGCATCAGTAGGGTCTGGGCTATTGTCTCAGCTCTTCGGGTGACTGCAGCAAATTTAGCCCGCTCTCTGGCCTTAATCTCCCTATCCAGGGGTTCCCATAGGTCCTATGGAGCGAGGCTAAATGGCCCACCCAGCCCAGGGATGCGGGGGCCAGAGATGGCCTCAGGTGGAAGACCTTTGGCACCCCGTCTTACTCTCCCTGTCCTCCACAGCGCGGTGTCCCTGCCTTCACCGTGCTCCAGCCTGACGGTCCTCTGGCGGTGCTGAGGGAGCGCGCCGAGCAGACCTCAGTGAGTCTGAATGGAAGCGCTGGGGACGTGCTTGATCCTTTCGGGCCTCGGTTTGCTCATCTGCGTGGAGCGGACCAGCTGCTCTTCCAGCTGGAGCGCATCTTGGTTCTAGGAGCAGGGCGTGGTGGGGAAAGATGGAAGGGATGGTGACATCAGGAAGGACCTTCAGGCCAGGGTGGCAACAGCATCTCCCCCGATTCCTCTACAGTGTCCCCTCTACCTGTGCCCGCCGCTGGAGGCTCTGGAGGAAGGCGGGCCGCCGCTAACCCTGGGTCTGGAGGGAGACCACCAGCGGTCCAATGCTGCCTTGGCCTTGCAGCTGGCCCGCTGCTGGCTGCAGCAAAAGGACTGTCAAGGTAAGTGGGCAGGTGGGTGGCAGGCAGGTGGGCAGGGGACATGTGGAGCCTGCCTCTGAGGGTTCTGAGCACATTCCGCCTCACACAGTCTTCCCTGGCCCCCAGGTGTCGGGGAGGTGAAGACGTCCAGGCCTAGCCTCGTGTGGCAGCTGCCTCTGGCACCCGTGTTCCAGCCCACACCCCACATGCGGCACGGTGAGTTGGACCTTCCTGCCCAGCAGGTCCCTTCAGTTAATTCTTCGGGTTTCCTGTTCGAGAGGTGGAGGCAATTCGAGGTCGTGTCCAAGAGAAAAGACTCTGAAGTCAATACACATCCCTGATTGTGAGTTCACGAACTCTCGGTGAACCTCAGTTTTCCCTACCTGTCTAGTGAGATGATTATAGGGCCCACTGTGAAGTGACGTCACTTAGAGGCTGAGCCCAGAGCCTGGCAGGTGCAGGGTGAAGTGCCCAGTGGTAACAGCCGTTACTGGTTTCCTGATCATCAGCACCGTAAGACCTTGAGGCTCTTGAGAATGGCGATGTTGTGAGACTTCTTGCTCTCCCCAAAGCTTTCAGCACATAGTAGGTGATCAGAGCTGTTTAACCCCTTCGACAAATGGGGTGTCCACATCAGGGCCATGACACAGCCCTGGAGCCAGGTAGACCTTGGATCATGCTCCAGCGCCAGGGCCCACGTGCACTGTGACCTAACTCCTCTAAGCCTGTAACAGGGACTAATGTGCCATAGCCCTCTCAGGGCTACCTGGGAGATTCCGCCAGATGAGGCAGCCGGCGAGCTGATCCCAGTGACCGGCGCCCAGTAGTAGGCTCCGGTGCTGATCAGCTCCTCGGAGCGCTCAGACGGGGGCGCTGCGGGCTCGTTGTGTGTGCGAGTTGAGGGCTAGGGTGAGAGAGGATGTGGGAGGGCCGCCTCGCGACCGCTGAAAAGCTGCCTTGCCCACTACCCCAGGGCTTCGGGACACGGAGTGGCTCGGCCGGACTCAGGTGCTGCGGCGCGGGCCGCTCACCTGGTACCTGGATGGCGCGCATACCTCCAGCAGCGTGCAGGCCTGCGTGCGCTGGTTCCGGCAGGCGCTGAACCGCCGCAAGGAGCCCGGCAGGTGAACGCTGGATAGGGGCGGGGCCCGGGCGGGGCCCAGGCGGGACCCCGGGGACTGGCAGGACTGGGCTGGAGGGAGAGGCGGGGTCTAGGGGAAGGATGGTTCGTGGAGAAGGGGTGGGAGATGCGGCTCTCTTAACCCCTCCTCGCTCCTCTCTAAGTGGGACTGAGGTGCGTGTCTTGCTTTTCAACTCTACCGGGGACCGGGATGCCGCGGCCCTGCTGAAGCTGCTGCAGGTGAGGGGCCGGCTGGCGGAGGGTGGCAGTTAGCCCAAGCCTGCTTCTCGTTGTGTGCCCCTCATGCACCCCCTAGCGGTGCCTTCAGCTCTGGGCCAAGGTGTTTTCAATTCTAGAATGAGGTTAATTCCCCCTCCCTTGAATGTACTGAGGATGCAATGTTAAAGCCTTGGGCACATGGGGAAGTCTAGTCACTGGTCATGGCCCTCATTCTCCTGCATGGTCAGGCTCGAGCCCAGGGTTAAAGGAGGCCCAGCTAGTGGTGCAACGAACAGGCTCCGGACTCCCCTGTCATGCCGCTTCACCCCACAAGCATGTGACCTTGGACAAGGGCCTCAGTTTTCCTCTCTGGACAATGGGGTGCTGCTAAGGATTCTTGCTTCTGAAGTTTGATTTAAAGAGTTACTGGGCTAAAGCACGTAGGGCCCTTCTCCGCTCGGGAAAACTGAGGCCGCCCTAAGCTGTCAGGGCTGCAGTGGTTCCTGGGGGTCATTTCCCTTTCACAGACGAGGAGGCTGAGGCTGTTCGTATCCAGACCCTCTGCCGTTTGTGCAGAACGCCTTTGCCAGCCTGGATTGGAGCCTGCTCAGGAGCTGGGTGACCTTAAGATGTAGCCCCCGCCCCGAGCCTCAGTTTCCCCATCCGTGGGGAATGCCACCCCGGCCACAGACCAGGCAGGGTGTACTGAAGTAGATGGGGGACAGCCGAGGTGCTGTGTCTCGGCTGATCCTGGCAGTCGAACTGCACTTGGGGGGCATCTCCAGAGACGGAGGTGTAGACGTGGGCTCTGGGGGACTGTGTGGAACTTAGGGGTGAGGGTGGGCATCTTCTCAGGGCTCTGCCACCAAGTTTTTTACCCTTTGGCCCTTCTAGCCCTGCCAGTTCGACTATGCTGTTTTCTGCCCTAACCTAACAGAGGTGTCATCCATGGACTATGCAGGTGAGAGGTGACAGGCATGGTCCCTGGAAGTGGGCGGCGGATGCAGGGCCCTGAGGTGGACTGCTCTGTTGGTGACAGTGGGGGCTTCTGATTTGGAGGTCTAGGGTATTTGTATAAATATCCTTTCGGTACATTTTGAATTTTGCATATGACTGCAATGCTAAAAAAGAATTATTGGGGAAAACATTCTTCAAAATGCAGATTACAACTCACCGATGGTTCTTGAAATCAGTTTAGTGGGTCTCAACTAGCACTTTTTTTTTTTAACGAGATGGAGTAGAAAATATCCATGTGCTTTGCACGAAATAAGGGTAGGTGCTGTTTTATGAGGATTCTATTCCAGACATTATTATACACACATGTGAGGACTGTGGGTCACGTTCAAAAAATTTGAAATAATACTGTAAAGAATATAGCTCCCCAGGCCCCTCATAGACTGTCTAGGAAAAGTCCAATAATCTGCGTTTCTAGAAATGCTTATGCCCACCTGGCGATAGACTCTATTTTACAAACGAAGGCAGTGAGGCGAGGGTGGGGAGATGTGCTCAGTGGGCAGCAGCCCCAGCTTCAAAGCTAAACTGCCTGGCTCCGCTTCTCAGCAGCTCAGAGACAGTGGCAAGTCACTGAACCTTTCTGAGCCTCAGGGCCCTCACGGCATCCACCGTAAGCGCTGATAATGCGTATGAAGGGCCTGGCATTCGACAGGTGCTCCTAGCATGCCTGCCCTTTCCCTGCCCCACACCCCCATCCCCCTCGATGACGTGCCTGTCTCCGTGCCCTGCAGACCAGCAGAACTTCACAGTGACACTGGACCAGGTGCTGCTCCGCTGCCTGAAACACCAGCAGCACTGGAACCGCCTGGACGAGGAGCAAGCCTGTCCGGAGCCCAGCGGGTCCATGTCCTTGCTGCTGGCACCCCGCCCAGCGCACGTCCACAGCACCAGCTCCCTCGTCTTCAGTTGCATCTCCCAAGCCTTGCAGTGGATCAGCCAAGGTCGGGACCCTGTCTTTCACCCACCCAGTCCCCCACGGAGCCTCTTCACCCACCCTGTGGCAGGCAGTGGGGCCAACGTACTCCGTGAAGCTGCTGCCATCCACGTGCTGGTCACAGGAAGCCTGCACCTAGTGGGCGGTGTCCTGAAGCTGCTGGAGCCCTCCCTGTCCCAGTAGCTGAGGTGGTGGGGTTGGAGGTGGGGCCTCCCCACACCTGCCGTGTACCTCTCCGTGAACTCCCATATAAGGTGCCTTTTGTTTTCTGCTTTCCTGATTCTATCTAGACTGGCTCAGGGGCCTGGGCTCTGGGCAGTGAAATAGAGGGGTAGTGGGTGGAAGGCTGAGATCAGACATTCTCTGAGCCAGTGGTGTCCCTGGCCTCTCCTTCCTGCTGAGACGGCCAGTTCTCCTGTGGTGGTAAGCCATCACCCTCCCACCCCTCCTGCTTCCTGCCTCAGTCCCAGCTTATTGTGTGAGCTGCCTGGCCAGGCCTGGGGTCCTGCCAGGTGCAGGTGGTGGCCTTCTGGGAAGGAGAGGGTCCTTGCCTGGGACAAGAAGGTGGCTGAATTGAATTAAAGCTTTTAACTTGCTTTGAAAAGATAAAGCAAAACATTTGTTTTAACTCTTGACCTCTAGTGCCCTCAGCAGACAATAGGAGTAGGGGCTGCAGTGGTACAGAACTGAATTGTGTAGAAGCCTGGACTGTGTGGCCTGGGACGAGTCCCTTTCTCCCTCCCTCCTTCTGAGCCTCAGGTGGCCTGATGTCTATTGACCATACATCAGGCACTGCTTTGCAGACTTCAGAGACCTTATGATCGAGAGTTCTGGTGTTACAGATGAGGTAACTGTGGCTAAAGAAGCCATGGTACCTGCCCACAATCACCCAGACAATAAGTGGCAGGTCCAGAATTTGAGCACCACCCCCCACCCTGTTTTAGCTCCTCCCCTTAGCCCAGCCCAGCCCAGCGCTGTTTCATGGTTTGATTTATTGGTAGTGAGTATATAGGGGTGGGCCCAGGTCAGGCAGCCTGGCCACTCCCATCTGCTGCCTTCCTGATGGGCTAGAAGGGAGGGGATCTTTGTGTGACAGTTGCAGGAAGGAGCTAGGCTCCCCTGTTCCCAGGCTGGGCACCTCTAGGCTTCAGTCTGCCCCCCAGAGTTGTGCCAGTCTCAGTCTGGATGCCGCTGGGCTTGGATCCTGGTGGTTCTGGGCTGGCCACAGAGGAAGGCGCTTTTGGCCTGGGCGGGCAGGGCCGAGTCTGTTTCGAGTCCTTGCCTTCTGCCCAGCCCGGGTCACCGAGTGTTGGATCCAGCTTACAATGACAGGGACTTGGGTTTCTACAGCAATGTGGACATACAGGGCAGGGGTCTGTCTCTCTGTGGTCCGGGGCAGCTGTACCCCAGGCCCATTGAGTTTGAAGGTTCTGCAGGATGGGGTGGGGGGACCCGAAGGCATTCCAAGCTGGTGCCCCCACTGGCAGCAGGCTTCTGAGAGGGAGGCAGGAGTGGTGGGCGTAGAGGGCACGGTTCATCCTCGGTCGAGTGGAAGGGTTGGGGTTCCGGGGTGAGTTCATGCCCAGTGGTTCCCAGCTGGTGGCTGCTCGGTCTCTCTTGTTGGGCAAGGGCTGGCCGGGTGGCCCCTGGGGCTCTAGGCTGGGCACTACGCCATGCTGCTGGTGGAGCAGGGGGTGCTCTGGGTGCTCCCGATGCTGTGGTTGGTGCTACTGCTCTCTGAGGAGGCCGGGGCAGCCACCGCCACCACGGGCTCCCGCTTGCTGGGGGGACCTGGGGGCAGGGGCGGAGGTCAGGGCCCCGGCCAGGGCTCCCCACTCCCCCAGAGGCTTTGCCAGGTTCCCCCAGGCGGTGGTGGAGGGTCCTGCACACTCACGGTGGGGGCCTGGGATACTCACGCGTGTGCGAGTAGATGAACCAGAGTGTGGCGGTGAGCAGGGCCCCGATGAGGAAGGTGCCGAAGGTGATGCCCAGCACGGCGGGCAGGACGAGCGTTTTGCCTGCGCCACCAAGGGAGGGACAGTCAGCAGTGCTGCCTTCCCCGGCCCCCTGCCCCGTCGTGCTGGCCAGAGCACAGGGTTGGTGCGAGTCCCAGCTCAGCCACTGCCCTGGCTTTTCTGAACCTCAGTCTCCTCATGTAGCAAATGGGTCTGTCGCACCCATGTCTGGCACTAACCTGTGGTTGCCGTGACCATCCACCCGGAGGGCCTAGCCAGGCCTCTGGGCCATGTCTCTGCCTCCCAAGGCTGATGGACATACATTTTAGAGATGGTATAATCCAAGCAAAAAGAATGGGGCCTGGGAGTCCAGAGCCTGCCCTGCCTCACTGTGTGACTTTGGGTCGGTCCCTGCCCCTCTCTGAGCCCTATACCATGGTGGGGATGGGCCAGAGCACCTCTGAGGACTCTTTGGTTCTGCTCTTGGGTTTTCCCAAGCCTCATCCCTCCCACACCCCTGACTCCTGTGTTACTGTGGGTCAAGCAGCCTCCCCTTGGGCCTCTGACTTTCTATCTATGAAGTGCAGTTATCAGCCCTGTTCTCCTGGGTGTGAGCTGGGAGTGGGGGCTGCATCCTGGCCCAGGCTGGGTGGCAAAGAGGGGGGTAAACCCCCCCACCTCTGTTTCCAGTGTGGGAGTTTCCCGCTGGGTGGGAGCTACAGGGAATTAACAAAGAGGCTGGAGGATGCTGGGCTGAAGGGGCATCCTCCATGCTGGGGGCCTTAAGGAGGGTGAGGCCGGCACGACCCCAAGGTAGCCTCTGTCCCATCCAGAACTGACTCTGAGGCCCCCTCCCCCCAGGAACGTCACCCAGCCACCGTGGGGATGAGAAGAGCCAAAGGCTCTCCAGCTCGAGGACACGGCTGCGGCCCCTGCTCCAGGCTGCCAAGCCCTCGGCTGCCTCCCAGGGCTGCGCCCTCTGGGGTCTGCCCTGCTGCGTGCCAGGGCCTTCTCCCTCTGGGTTGTTCGTGGTGCCCCACTCTGACGTCAGCCCCTGAACCCCAGAGAGACCTAGAGAGCGCTCACCGGGCATGCCAGGGCTGACGATGTCCAGGTGCATGGAGAGAGTCCTGTGGACTTCCTAAGGGAGGAAGAGAGAGCCGAGGGTGGCACGGCCTTCGAGAGGAAGCTTCCAGGTTTCCTCCCTGGCAGCCCACTCTAGGGCCTTGGCTTTGAATCCCATCCCACCACGTCTGGCTGGGAGCCTTTGAGTCTGTGGAAGAGTGTTGGGCAGACAGCCCTTGGCTGCCACTGGAATGTTTCCTGTGAGGTTTTGGGAGGCCCCCAAGTCCTGTGAGGACTGTGGGAGCACTTCGCGCTGCATGCGTTATCCTCGTGAACGCCTTAGAAAGATGAGCTCAGAGGCTTCCCTTAGGTTCACACGACCAGAGACCTTTCTACGTGCCAGGGCCCAGGATGACTCTGAGTGTGTCCAGGGGTGAGTGCCTGGGAGTGGAGACTCACTGGATGGTGAAACACCGTGGCCAGTAAGTGAACAAAATCAGAAAGTTGAGTCCTCCATGTTAACCCTCATCCTTGAGGTCTCCTGTTTACCAAGATTACACTGGTGGGTGGGTGGGTGGGTGACTGGTCGCATGGTGGGTAGGTGGATGGACGGATGGAGGACGGACAGACGGACGGTTGCAGCTGCATATCCTACCAGTATCCAAGACACAGCAAAGCCTTCAGAGGCTATAGGGTAGCATAAAGAGTACCCCCTGGTAGCCAGAAGCCACACATCTAACTGTGGCTCTGCCTTTCGCCAGCTGGTCTTACAGCCTCTTGGTCTGTCCTGTCCCTTCCCTGAAACTCCGGACCCGAAAGCCACCCTTGACACTGGCAGGCCCCACTCACCAGGGACCGAGTCCTGGAACTCAGGGCTGCGGTGCAGCTGAGGGTGCCGGTCTTGGGTGTGGGCACCATGTAGCTACGGAGGAGGAAGCTGAAGCGCACGTCACCGTGAGGGCTTGGGGACAGCAGGCTCACACAGCTGCCTTTGGGTGCCTGGCTCTGGATGAGTTCCACGGTCTCCGCCTCAGGCCCCAATCCAGCTGGCAGCTGTCCAGCTGAAGCACGAGCTCAGGGTTCGATGGAGACACGCTCACCTGCATGGGCGGGCAAGGGGGATGAGGCATGGGCAGTTACTCTTAACCCCCGCCCCGCCTGCCCTCGGAAAGCAGCTCGACTCCTCCTAGAGTTCCTGCCCCTAAGCCCTGACTGAGAGAGCAGTGGGCCCGCCTGGGGGAGGAGGTGGCCTTTCGAATCACTGGCTCTGAGTTCTGCCTCTTGCATCTCTCCCCTCCGTCAGCCACCATGCACGCTCCCTCCTTCCACCGGGGAATTACGTTCTCATCTTCTCTGTGCGAATGGTGGGAAGAAAGGCTCTGAGAAATCTCGGGAGCTGGCGGGCCTGAGAGATCGAGCTCAGTACCTGCACAAAGCCCTGCTGCCCCAGCTCGATGGTGGTGGAGGCCTGGAGGAATTGTGGGGTGAGGTAGAGGCCCAGCTGGAAGGAGAAGTTTTCCATGTTGATGCACTGCACTTTTTTCTGTAGGAGACGGGAGGGAGACGCGGTCAGCGGTCAGTTCGGGAGGCACTTGGCCAGGAAGGTGACGGGTGGGGGTGGGAGCAGCAGTCACGTGCTAGTTGCCCGACCCTAGCCTCACCTTCGGAAACGAAAAAAAAACATGCGCTTTCCATGTGTTATCTCCGTGACTGATCGTTAAGCCTGCCCATGGGGGAGCCTTTCTTATAGATATGACCTGGAGGCCCAGAAAGCTTAAGTGATTTGCCCAAGGCCACACAGCCAATATGTGCTCGAACCCCCTGGTTAGCTGAGAATGTCACCCTAAACAGTGACAGTCCTGCTCCCCTTGTACAGAAGGGGAGGCTGGGACACTCTGCAGACACATGGGATGCTGGGATGAGCCTGAGTTTCCCGAGGCCTGCTCCCTCCCGGCCGGGAAGGGGCCCCAAGACCCTGGACCAGGATGGGTTAGCACGTGGCGGCGGCCACCATCCATCTCACCCGCTGCGGCGATGAGCTTGACAGCAGGTTGACGACCACCTGCAGGAACAGAGCCAAGGAGCTGGTCAGGGCCAGAAGGAACTCCAGAGGGCATCCCACCCCATGCACAAGATGTAGAGGTTGAGCCAGCCACAGCTAACCTGAGCTCGCCTTCCTCCTAGGCACCATGCCCCGCTCTCTTAAACGCCCCTCAGCCTGGAAGATCGAGGCGGTCCCTGGAGGGGGCGCCAACCGGGCTGGCTCTGATACCTTTCGACCCCAGCTCTTACCTCATTACTGACCACATTTTCTGTCAGTTCCATGTCACAGGTGGAGTAGGCGCTGCGTAAGACCAATTGGTCATCTCTGTCTTCAGCCTGGCAGCTGGGGTCCAAGAAGGTCAGGCTTGTGATGGTGCACTTCAAAGTCTAGGCCAGGGTTGAGGGGGCACCATCAGGCACCAAGCTCCCTGGGGTCTGTCTGTCACACCCCAGCACCAAGGTCTGATCAGAACCCAGGGGTCCCAAATCACGGTCATTCCTCTGCTCTCTCCATTTTTGTTAAGATTCCGTCATCCTACACCATTTAAGACTTATTACTCTTCCTGAACTTGACTCACTTTTGTACTTAATTTGTTCTAAGCAATAAGATCTGTAACATCATGACTTTGATTTTCTACTTATTGTTTTTCTTCTACTGTATATTAAAAATAAATGCAGAACTATTAACATTTTAAAATTTATTGGAGTTCTACATATAGGCACGCCCCACCAGCATAATCCAATCTCAGAACCACAGACTCTTAGACCTGAGGTCAGCAAACCTTTAAAGAGCCAGATACAAAATGTTACATTTTTTCAGACCACAGTCTCTTATAATCACCCAACTTTGCCTTCGTAGCCCAAAACATGTAAACAGATGGGTGCACCAATGAAATTTTATTTACAAAAAAAAACAGGCAGTAGGCCCTTGTTTGCTGTCTCCTGTTTTAGAAAATTCTTGGAAGGCCTCACACTCTCAGGATCATAGCATATCAGAGTCTTAGAGGTGAGGGGGTTGTCGGAGGTCCCCCTTGAGTCTACCTAACTCACACCTACTTCTCCAGAATGCTGTCCCAGCTGCCCAGGGCCAGCTTAGAAGATATCGGCCCACCGAATAAAAATGGCTTTCCACTGGGCGAAGAGCCTCAGTGACAGTGGGCCCGGAATTCAAACTCTGCACGCTGACTACGTTCCGTAAGTCCATGAGACAGTGTGCCCACATTTGGGGGTGAATCTGTTTAGACCCTTGTCTTCGTGCCTTCCTCTATACAGACATATGTCCTCAGAGAAAACGTGTGGATTTTTTTCGGTGTGTGTGGATTTTTAACAAGTGGCATCAGACTGTCCTTCATGCTTAGTTCTCTCGCCGAACAGCAAATCGTATGCATCTTTCTGTCTCGATATTTATGGATCTAGGACATTCTTTTTAGTGCACTGTAATGTTCCAAAGATTGATGGGAAACGATGTACTCGTCTAGGCCCCTTGGGACTGGGCAGCAGTAATGCCAGCCATCACTGGCCACTGTATCACCCCCTCCACCTCGCAGACATCTGTTGGGCCAGGCGCAGGCAGGGGAGGAGAACGAGATGGGCAGTCGATAGGTGGAGCTTCACATAGGCCCTGATACCCCACACCCCAAAAAAACTTCCACATGGACTTAACCACAGAGTTAAATGTCATTCTAAAAATCCCTGAGACCACGGATGATTTATCAAGGCTCTGGCAGCAAGATTTCCTGCCTCTGAAAGGCCAGAAGAAATGACAAAGGGAAGATGGGTAGCCAGGGTGGCCCCATGCTTACAAATGTCCAAAAAGTTAAAAACCGCTGAAGCCAAAATGTAAAGACCTGTAACAAACTGGGAGAAATGATTTTGATAAGAATGAAGAACCAAGGGCCAACATTTTCTCCTTTGTGTGAAAAGCATATAAAAGTCATCTAGGAAAGCACCACCTCACAGCAATAAAGAGATTTAGGTTATTATCAGTCACATGGAGCCATGCCCACACTCACTACTCATCAAAGAATGCCATATTCCACCTCTCACACTGGCTAAGGTTTTAAAAATATATATATATATAGTCTGGAGAGAGAAAGAGAGAGAGAGTCACAGTGCTCTCATAAAGCAGCAGTGAAAATTGGAGTCATCTTCTGGAAAGTAGGTTGTTAACATGTATCAAGACTTCTAGAATGTTCTCTCATTTTGACCCAGCAATCCCACTAATGTGGAACTCTATCTTAAGAAAATAATCCCATATAAAAAAGCTTCATGCACTATAGCATTTTCTGCATGCTTACAATATCGAAGAATTGGAAACAAGCTAAATGTCTACCAAGGGGGGAGGAGTTAATTATGGTGTGTCAATGCGATGGGATAATATGTGCTCGTTAAATGTGGTATTAAGTACATATGTCAACGTTCTAAAAATATGTTAAGCAAATATAGCAGGAGACAAGTCCATGTGAGATTATTCCCCCATATAAGAAATTCACAGAGAAAACATCCTAGAAAGAAACACACCAAAATATTGGTAGCCACTGTCTTTGGATGGGGAGATTGAGATTTTCTTTTTTCTGATTTTTCCACATTTTTAGAAGAGCCTGTGTTATTTTTATAATAAATTCCCTTGCTTCTCAATCAGGCAGAAGTCATATTGTGTAGATATTATAGGTGACCACCCTGCTCAGCCTACGTTTGGGGTTAATAAGGAACTATCAAGTATCTATTGATTGAACACTTCCTATGTATCACAGCTTGCTCAGCACGTTCAGACCTCATTTAATTCTCACCACGGGGTAGGGATCATTTTCAACCCCATTTTACAAGTGGGAAAACTGAAGCTTGCAGAGGGATGTGATTTGTCCCCCTGCTTGGGTTAGGACCCCAAGATTCTTGGGCTTGAGAAGGGACCAGCAGCCCATGTCACCCAGGTCGGAGGGGTAGGGGTTCCCTTACCGAGATGAGATTTTTGTTGAGTACCAAGGTCATGATGTCGTCAGAGCACTTTGGCTGGATCAGGGACATGAGCAGCGCTGGATTGCAGCTCTCCTTGGGAGGGGTGGTCTGGACAGGTGTGGGTGAGGTCTGCGGCCCACTGCCTGCAGGGTAGCAGAGGCAGGCCAGGCAGAGGGTCACTGAGAGCTCCCTGTGAATCAGCCACTAAGCACTTCTGTGGCTAGCTACTCTCACTGCTCCCATGTGGCAGATGAGAGACGAGGGAGTTGATGCAACTTGCCCATCTCACACAGCTGCACGGTGGTGGTCACCACACTGCAGCAACTGACCCAAGAAGAGGGCAAAGGAAGGCAGGAGGGCAAGGGAAGGGAGCTGGGCGCTCACCGCATCTGCTGGCTCGCAGGGAGACGGCACTGGCCAGAGGGAGCTCCACGAAGGATGCGACCGCGCTGGCATTATGCCTCCAGGCCTCCTCCAGCAGGCCTTGCAGTGTATCTGGGAGCGCGGAGCCAGGGATGTTATTCCCTGGAAAGATCTTGACGGAATATTCACCAGTGGTCTAATGACAGAGAGAGAGGCGGAGCACTGAGCCATAGACATTCAGGGGGTGCACAGCCCAGCCTGGGTTCTGCCAGGCCTCAGCGCTGCTCTCTCTTTTGCTCCTGCTGTTGCCTCTGCCTGGGCCACCTCCTCTCATCTACTGGCTCCCGTTTGTCCTTCAACTCAGCATGGGGTTCACTTCTACAAGAACCTTCCCTGACCCTGTGGGTTGAGTTAATGGACTCCCTAAGGATTGATGGAAGGCTTCCTGGAAGAGGTGCCATCTATGTACTGCTGAAAGGAAGAATAGGGCATGGGCAGAGGAGGTGGGTGGGGCCAGAAGTATCAACCTGCTTGTGTGTGTGTGGGGTGGGGTGGCTGGAGCGCTGGTGCAAAGAGCCTTGGTGAGGCCTGCACGGACCGTCTGGGTTGCAGAGCAAGACTCACCCTGATCTGTATGTCGCCGTTGCGTTGATGAGCCAAGACACGTACGGTGGACCCTGCAAGATGAGCATGGTGTTGCGATCGCCTGAAGGGCACATCAGCTCCACGTTCACAGACACTGTCCGGGGCCTGCGGGTAGACAGACCCCCGCGTCACCGTCACCGTGGGCGGGAACGCGGGTTTGGGCAGGGTCTGACGGGGACTGGCCTGGCTGGGACAAGGCCTGGGGTCGAATTGCAGCCTCTACACTATTACCTGGAGGGATGTGGGATAGGGGCAGAAGTGGGCGGAGCTTAGGCTCAGGGATGGTGGCCAGGGGCGGGGCTGAGGCTTGGACAGGGCGGGTCTTAATAAGGTGGGGGGGTGAAAGGGTGGGGCCTGGGGCAGGGTTGGGCACTCTTACCTGGCCTCCGAGCCCGGCAGGACCCTAAGGATGTGTGCCTCCTTTTGGCCTGTCACACCTTCCAAGCGACAGCCGCGGACCGAGGCCCCGGCGAGTGGCTGCCATTCGAGCATGCGGCCCATGTCCATGTGGGGCTCAGGACTGCAGGAGGATGGTGACCTCGGGGCTGCAGAGACAAGCGCAACTCAGTCGCCTCCCCGAGCAGCCCAGCATCTAACACAGAGGCCCGCCCTTACCCACCGTAATCTTGAGGCAAGCAGGATGAAGGAGCAAAGAAGCGGGGGGCGCGTGGGAGGACCTGGACGCCAACCTCCCACGCTGCCACCAGCGTCGCGTCCCTCCCCTCCCCCACCTCCCGTTTTCTCATTTGTCAACCCAGGGGTCATATAAGGTATGAACCATGGCACATGTTAGGGACATGTGCAACAACCAGCTCGTCCCCATCCATATTTTTCTTATGGCCTTTATCATGACCTGAAATTCCATAATTCATCTCTGTACATGTTTATTGTCATCTCCCAACCACAGTGTCAGCTCCAGGAGGGCAGGGCCTGGGTCTGTCACCACAGAGTCCTCAAATGCCTAGCACAGGCACACAGTAGGTACGCAATAGAGGAAAATGCAATTTTTGCAGGTCAAAAAACTGACAAGCAGCGATTTCACGTGGTTCAGTCTAATATTTGGTGAAAGGGTAATTACTGTCCCAATAAAGCACTGACTTGCTGTGCGTGACCTGGAGCGAATCACATCGCCCCCTGGAGCTTTACCGTCCACATCTGGGGAATGGGCCAGAGGACTGCAGATCGCTCCCGTCCGAGCCCAGAGAGTCTGTAGGGAAAGCTGACCTTGGTCCAGATGGAGGAGGATGCTTCTGGGGTCGTTCAGCTTGGCGACAGAGGTGATGGCGCCTTTTGTATGTGCCCAGTTGAGGAGCTGGCTCTTGGCGAAGACTGACAGGTGTGTCTTGTTGACTTCCGGGGACCCTTTCAAGGTAACCAGGCTGGGGTTCTGGGGAGACACATGAAAGTTCAGAGTGCTGTTCCTGGGTCTGAGTCCCCTGTCCCATGCGGGAGGTCAGGAGGTTATTTGGGAAGGCAGCCCACTGGCTGAGCAGAGGCAGCCAGAGAGGAGAATGCTGAGGCTAGTGGATGTCAGGTCAGCCCGGAGCCACCCAACTAGCACCCCTCCCTGGAGCCAGATCTGCCCCATCCCCTTTCCATTCCTGGGTGGCTAGACAGACACATGACTTTGTTCATCCACCTGTCTAAAATCATCCCCCATTCCTCCATAGTCATAATCATTCAACCCACATTTACGACACCAGGTGGCTACTGTCTGTTTCTCCTGTACTCTATGGGTCAGTGAGGGACAATTTCTGCCTTGCCCAGCCCTGCATGGTGCTCAACACATAGTAAGCACTGAGGAATAGTTGTCTGACTTTGCTCCCGGCCCTAGGCCCAGCAGGCAGGATCCTGACTTGTCAGCTTCACTCTGACACCTGGCACAAGGCAGGTGCTCCCTGCACATGGGAAGGGAGAAAAGTGAGAAGGAAGAAATGCATGCAAGAAAGAAAGAAAGAAAGAAAGAAAGAAAGAAAGAAAGAAAGAAAGAAAGAAAGAAAGAAAGAAAGAGAAGGAAGGAAGGAAGGAAGGAAGGAAGGAAGGAAGGAAGGAAGGAAGGAAGGAAGGAAGGAAGGAAGGAAAAAGAAAGATAAATAGAGATGGTATGGCCCCTTCCCTGGGGGATCTTACCATGCAGAACCTAGCTATGCATCCAATCATTTTAAACAACAAAAGACAGAGGATATTATTTAATAAGAAACAAAGGAGCAAGACAGTTCCCCTGGATGGACAGGGATGGGAATTTGGGGGGTTTCAGCACCTCACTGTCCCCACTGACCATTCCCCAGGAGAGACCCTGATGGGCAGGGAAGAAAACAGGGACGGCTTCCTGGTGGAGGTGTTTTCTTGAAGCCAAAGGCTTCAGAGGAAGCTGTTGAAGTCTCAAACTCAGAGGTCTAACCTTCTATCTCCAAAGCCAGGGCATTGTGCTGAAGTGGCATAAAGGCTTCAGGCCAGATACTAAGGGGGACTGTAGGCGAGACAGCACAGAATGGTCCACCTTGAATGGGGCAGGACTTTAAGAAGGGGGCAAAGTGATGAGCACCTGGGTGAGGAAGCCAGCCCCCATGATGGAAGGGTTGGGGCAGTGGTCTAGAGCTGGATGAGGTGGGAGGAACTTTACCCAGTCTTACCCTCAGGGTCATGGTCTGTAAAATGGGGCTGTAATGGGGATTAAAAGGCCAGGTGTTTTTCATTTGCCTGGTGTTGGGTCTGGCCCAGAGGCCAGCGTCCCCAGCCGGGCTGTGGCCCTTCCAGTGGTGTCCCTGTAGGCCAAGGCTGCTAGCAGCTCCAACAGTGCCCCCGCCCCAACCCCTGGGTATTCTTAGCTCAGGGAGGAAGGCAGGGGAAGGTGCGGCTGAGGCAGGAGCCGGTGGCTGCTGAAACCTTCCAGCCTTGGCAGCAGGGCACGTTTCCGGTTCTCTGCGTCACCCAGCACCACGCTGGGCTCAGATCCCCTGCCTGGGCCACTTCCAGAGGGCAAGGGATGAAAAAGGGCGAGGAGGAGCCATTACAAGGCCTGGCGTGAAAGCTCCCTCCCTCTGGGGGCCTTCATGCCAGTCATCTCTGGATCCTTCCCCATCCCCTGCCCACACTTGTCTGTCTCTGGCTCGTCTCCCAAGCGGCCCTGCGTCCGGGTCTGTCTTGGGGTCTCCAGTTTCTCTCCCCCACCTGTCTCTGGTCTCTCAGTGTCTGTCCGTCTGTCCCTCCCACAACGGGCCCACCCTCTTTCCATTTCTATTTTTCTTTTTCTCTCTCTCTCGTTATCTTTGCTGTCTTTGGCAACCCCACCCCGCCCCACTTTTTCTGGCTGTAAACAACAGCTGCTCACATCGGGGTCACCTTCCAGGGCCTCCATGAGGAGGAGGCAGTGCTGACAGTCCACTCCGCTTCCTCCAGCCCTGAACCCCCTTGCTGTAAGTCCCAGCCGGTCACCTCCTCTCTTAAAACTTGAGTTTTGAAAAAATAATTTTTTTCTCTAATATAGGCCACGTTAATTAGAGTAAATCTTACAAAATAAATGTCTCTCTCAATCCCACTTCCCGGCCATAACTACTGTTAACATGTTGTTAGGTTTCCTCCTGACCCTTTTCCTCCGTACTTAAATATTTTCAAATAAATGTCTTGTAACATTTCCCAAAGACAGTGACCAGATGATTCTATGGGATGTCATCGAGTCCAGTTCTCCCACCAGACAGATGGGGAAACTGAGGCTATGTGAGAGGATGGAGTTGGCCAGGGTCGTCCACCCACCTGCATCCCACCTCCAGGCTCAGACTCTACCCCAGACCCTGTTGACTTTTGGGTTCTCTCTGTCAGGCAGGGCCCCACAGGATCCGCCAGGCAGGGCCCTCCCATGACCAGTGCCTCAGCCTGGGGTCAGAGGTGACACTCACAAAGGCCAGGTGGAGTGGGATTCCTGGGGTCTTCAGGCTCACGACAACATACTTGTCTATGCCGAGGACCAGGAGCACCCCTCGTGGCTGGGTGCCATTTGGCCAGGCCATCTGGACAGTCAGCTCCAGCTCTGACACTTCCTGGGGAGAGGCAGGGGAGAGACACACAAACACACCAGTCAGACTTGCGCAGACTGCGCCACCCAGACCAGCGGTGGCAACGGATGCACCAGGGGCTTTCACTCCATTCTCCCCACCCTGCCTCCCAGGGCCCAGCATCGCACTTGGCCCTCAGGAGGCACTCAGAAAAGATTTGCTGAATGAATGAAAGAGATTAGTCCCAGGAAATCCAAAGGCATAAAGAAAAAAATGCGATGAGCCTGAACTTTATCCAACAGTCGATCAAGGTTTGTTATTTCTATCGAGCGCCTGTTGCGTACCAGGCCTGCGAGCATCTGTGTGCCACAGAAAGTACCCTGTGCCCTTTCTCTGTCCCTACACAGTGGTATCGAGGCATCAACCCCTCCTCAGTTGGCAGTACTACTGCTTGTCTTACTATTATAAAGTACTAGAATGTCCATATTTTTGTTGATACACTACCATTATTTCGATATCTTATAAGAATGTGAAGTTGAGATCATTTACACCTTGAGAGGTACCTGCGGCATTCAAATTTTTAGTTAATCATTGTGTACGTATTTAAAATGCGTCCAGAACGACAACAATAACGATACCTAACACTTATACAGTGCTTACTATGTGCCAGGACTGTGCTAACTGCTTTATACATTGACTCATTTAATCCTCACAACCAACCCTAAGAGGTAGGCACCTTTAGCAGTCTCGCTTCCAGATGAGGAAACAAGGCACAGAGAGGTGAAGTCATTTGCCCAAGAACACACAGCAAGGAAGTATGGAGATAAGATAGGAACCTGGGCAGGCTGTTTCTCTCAACCTCTAGACCGCCCAGCCACGTTTTTCTCTACCTCCTTATGGCCAAGGAGAAAAAGAACACAGCAGTCCACAAAGGCAAAGATTCTACCGAAAGAACAACACTTTCTTCTCAAAGACCTTCTGACCCAGAGGAGTGCGAGCTACTGACCTTGAGACAAGTTTATGCTCCCAAAGCTCCACCACAGTCTCACAAGGACAAAGACACATGGAATCACTTTACTGAAAACACAGACTCCAGCTGCTCTCCAAGTTGGCAGTGTCCGCAAAGAGAGAAAACTCGATCCCCCAAATCTCCTTAAACTTATCAAAAATGAGACAGAGATTTCAAGATGAAAAGATCAGTGGAAAGTTTTTAGACTTCGCTTCTAATTATCTCCTGGCTATTTCCCCAGCTGATGTCACAGGGCCAGAGAGCGTTTCAGCCGCTGGAAAAAATCTGCCCAGAAATATTTCCATTACTCAATAATGACACCATAATCACTCTTTGTTTGTAGGTTTGCTCTTTAAAACAACAAAAAAAAAAATAATGTTCTATTTTCAAGGTTTGGTAAATATTTTTTTTTATTTGAGTGAGTTAGTTTGCTTATTTTTGAATTGTTTTTATGCTAATTTATAGTAGAATGATAGATACGTTTGAAAGTTATGTTCATATAAATTCATATTTTTTGTCCATTAATGCTGTCTGATGGGTTTATAACTTTTGGTTTTTGAACTTTCTTGTTTCATCCACTGAAAAAAAATGTTATGCATTCTAAACACTTAAAAAATTAAATACTGGATTTAATATCATATTTTGGTCAAATACGAAACACAAATCTGAATATCAGAACCGACGCTTTGTTCCAGGATTGTGATCACTACTTGAAAGTAATGGGGGTGAAGGGAGACCCACTTCAGTGAGGTCAGGAAGTCCCGGTCACAGCCGACCGGCCAGAACCTTTGACAATGACACACCCCAGCTTCCGTGCCTTGACTGTGCATGTACCATTAGCTTGAACAATCGAATATGATTATACAACTCCGTATATACACTAAGAACTGCTCAGCTGCACACTTTGAATGGGCGCGTTTTACGCGATAAGCTCTTGACTATTCGACAATTGAATATCAGTAGTTTCACGTGGTTCCGGCAGGTCTGTGCCTGGCCCTATGTGCGCACCAAAACAGGGTCAGGCGTTCTCCCATTTTACAGATGCAGCCAGTGAGACTTGGCGTGGGAAACCCGCCAAGGGAACTGTCGGTGAGTGGCGAAGTTGGTCTGGTGCCCAAGTGGTGCCCACAGCCCCTGGCCCTCTGTCCGGGCAGCTCACCTGGACAATGCTTGTCCTCTCAGCACGGCCCCATCTGTCTGTCCTTACCCTGAGGAGTGAACTTTGAGACCCCCACACAGGACAAAAGATGAGCCCCGTGGTTTGGAGATGCCTCGGGCTACGTTCTCTGGCCCTCGGTGGACACTGCAGGCCGAGAGCGCCTACGGGTGACAGAGAGGCAGCCGAGGGGCGCGGCCCCTGAGCTGGAAGGAAAAAGCCTGTGAACATCCACCCCTGCTGCTGCTCGGCAACTGTCCCTGTTCCTGTGTACCTCAGTTTCCCCGCCTGTGAAAAGGACAGGGTTGGGGACCAATACCAGGTGGAGATCTGGGTAAAGAAATCAAAAAAGAGAAGTGGAGGTCAAAGTCAGGTCATGCTGGGGCGAGGGGACGAGGAGACTGGAACTTGGGAACTTTTGTCATGACACTCAGCTCCTCTCCCAGAGTTTACACACCACTTAGCTGTCACTGAGTCCTGCCCTGTAGAATTGGGAGCTAAAGGAAAGGTGTGGGATGGGGATGGCGGGGAGCTGGAGCCAAGGAGGGGCAGTCATGGGCCAGGGCCACACAGGAAGTGGGCAACGTGGACTGTCAGGGAGGCAGGGAGGCTGGAACACGGGGCTGTCTGGGTCTCGGAGCTCCCGGGCCTAGCCGAGGCCAGCTGCTTACCAGAACAAAACAGTCAGGGTTTCCACAGCAAACATTTCCACCCCGTGGCCCTGACTCATCAACAGGTCACTCACACGCACACTGACTTCCCTCCGAGCCTGGGGCCTAAAGGTAAAGAAAGGGGCCTGCCTAGCCCCCACCTCCAAACTCCCAGTCTTCCGAGGGCCACCCTGGGAATTCTGTAAGCCTAGCTGAGGCGGGCGGCCACCTCCTTACCCCCAGCTCTGCAACCTGGGCCAGCCTGGGTCGCCCCGGTTCCCTCCCTGTGCTGGTGGGCGGGAGTCCTCGTTTCTATTTTTGTGCCAGTGTCCCACAGATGCCATTGTTGGCCCAGCAGTCAGTGGCGGGAAGGGGGGATTTCGGTGAGGAGGCCCTGAGCACTAGTAGCCGCTTATAGAAAGTCGCTTCCAGCAATTCTTCTAGGAGTGGAGCCTCCTCGGGGCTGCCTGCAGCCCCCACCCTCCTAGGGCCAGACTGGAGCCGACCACATTGGAGCCAGACGTCCCTCTGTCCACCCTGGCAGGCTCAGAGGGTACATACAGACAGCGTGGCCAAAAAAGGGGTCAAGCCAGACTGACCTGAATTCAAATGCAAGCTTAGTCATTAGCCTGTGACTCTGGACAATCACTTCCCCTCTCTGAGCCTCAGTTTCCTGATCTGGAAAATGGGAGGCTGAAAAATATGCCCACTTCAGAAACTTGTGAGGATTCAATGAGATTCTGCCTCCAAAGCAGGTTGTCCAGTGCCTGGCTAAATACATAGTAGGCCTGCAGTTCCCTCCTTGCCCACTCCCCCAAAGATGCCAAGATCCAGGCACTGGGAAGGCTGGCATTAGCGGTAGGCAGCAGTCAGCTGGAACTGGGACATCCCTCAGCCACACTTTCCACGGCGTCCCCTCTCTGGGCCTCAGTCTCCCCATATGTGCAGGGAGGAGTTAGGCTTAGTGTGACCCCTGGATTTCATCCTCCCTGCTGGGGGTCCCAGAGTTTGGCATCTGGGAGTCACGGTCTCTGGCCAGGTGGCTCCAGGAGAGAGATGCTGCTTTGCCCAGCCGAGGGCCCTGGTCCCTCCTGCTCTCCCCACCTCCCCACATCTTTTGCCTGTCTGAGAAGCCAGCACTGGGCCCAGCCTGGGGCTTCTGTCCTTGAGGAACAAGGCAGAGAACAAGACTACCACTCCCAAACAACCAACGATGAACAACAAGGGACACCAGTAACCCCTGGGTGACAGCCAACCAGCAAACGTTTGCATGTACGTATATTTCTCCTTCTTTCCTTCCATCATCCACTCATCCATCCATCATTCGTCCATTCATCTAGCCATCTAGCCATCTGCTATTTATTACCAGACTGACCCTGGGCTGAACACTGGGGACACAGCAGTGAGACAGCCTCCGAAATCCCTGCACAGCCCGTCTGACTCCCGGTCCATGCCCCTCCCCCAAGCCGGTCCCTAGTATCTGCAAACCAGAGTACAAATGGCAGCCGCTGGCCCCCAGCTCACCACCCCCCTTCTCCTCATGAGTCCGCATGTGACAAGCCAGCCTAGATGCCCAAGCTCTGCTATGCCCACCCCTCACAAATAGTCACCTTGCTGTCCTTCACGTCTAAGGGAGTTTACACCAACTGTTCTCTAAAGGATGAGACGAGAAAGAGCCTGCAGGACTCAGTGAGAGGGAGCTCAGGGCACTTGGGCAGGAAACTGTGATGTCCTGGGTGCCCACGGCATGGGCTGAGGGGGAGAAGGGTGCAGGTTCCAGGCGGGCACCCCCGGGGAGGGATGCAACGGAAAGAGGACCAGAGAGGCGCCACTAATTGTCGGGCCTGGGCAGGATCCCCATTTGCCCAGGTGTGAGGGCACCACTGCCTTCCACAGCCCTCCACAGCCTGCCAGGACATTCTGAAAGCGTCTGGGACCCCTCTCGCTTTCCTTCTGACTGGCAGCCTGGCCTGCCCCTCTGGTCAGGAGTGAGTCAGTGCAAAAGGCCAGCAGGTTCCATGGGCTTCGGGGAGGGATATGGGCTCTCAGAGTTTACCCAGAAGTGGGGTGAATCAGTGGCTGTCCCAGCTCTGGCCCTGCTGCCTGGGGTTTGTTAGAAGGACAGCAGATCAGTACAATCGGCCTGACGGGAACTGCTGAGACACCAGGCCGGTTTCCTGTCTCCGCGGGTCAGGATGTGACCCTGGGCCCTCTCCCGGAATCCAGGCTCCCGCCTGCCCTTTGGGGACCCAGTGAGATAGAGTCCCGGCCCAGCGGCCCCCTCGTCTGTCCGTCGCCTGTCTGCAAACCTCCCCAACACACACGCACGCATGTGCGCACACACACACACACGCACACACGCACACGCACTGAACCTCTCTTCCCCGAGGCTCTTGGCTGCCGTAGCTCATCTGCCGCCCACCCGCAGGAAATGTGAGGATTCCAAGGCCTCGCAGGGATGCCTGGGAAAGCTGTGTGGCTGTGCCAGGACGTGAAGGAGGCAGCCACAGGCCAGGAGGGACTGGGCTGCTTGTTAAGACAGCTGGCTGCCCACGCTACAGCTGCCGGCTTGTGTTCCTTGCCTTTAGGCCTTTGCTCACGCGCTGCCCTCTGCCTGGAATGTCCCTGACCCCCTTTCTGTTTCGGTAGACACTGGGAGCCGTTGCCCTAATGCCCCTTTCCCTCCATATCCAGTCTGATCCCGCTGGGGCCCACGGCCCCCATACCTACCTCCCCCCAAGTGCCGATTCTGTCACTTAACACCAGGGCTGCTGATTCTCACCTCTGTCTACCTCGGCCTGGGAGCGGCCGAGGGCAGGGGCTGGGTCTGCTTCCTCACTGCACCATCAGTGCCCAGCACAGGCTGGGCACAGAGCAGGTACCTGGTGAGGACTAGTAGAGGGGGACTGTGGGGCCGTGGACCCCATTCTTCAGGGCTGCCTGGGGAAGAAGGTGCCTCCCCGGAAAACCACGGGTCCTTCAGCGTCACAGCAGTAGAGCCCAGTGGGATCATGGGCTCGACCCTTGGGACAAGGAGGTCAGGAGCACCCGGGGGTCGGGGACGGGAAGGGCTCCATCAGGCTGTGACCTCAGTTGCTCCCTCTGAAAATGAATTCACGGCCCCTGCCTCAGCCACCTGGTAGCAATAACCTTGGGGGATCGAATTAGTTGACTGACGTGAGCATGTTCCATGAACTGTAGCATGCACGGCAAGGTGAGGGTATTTACAGGTGGGACGTGGAACCCCAAGGGGAGCCTTACGATAACAACACGAGGCACAGCTACGGGCTATCGAGCAGACACTCTGCGCAGGCCCGTGCTCAGTATTTTGCTTGCCCTGTCCCATTGGACTCTCCCAGCCCCCTGAGGAGTGGGGATTCTCGTCTCCACGTTTCTCAACAGAAAACCAAGGCTTAGAGAGGTAGCCCCAAGGCCGGGCCACCATAAGTGGGGGAACCAAAGTTCAATTCGAAGGCTGCTTGGCTCCAGAGCCCATGTTCTTAACCCCTACATCGAGGTCACATAGCAGTGCATCTATTCATTCATCCACTCATTTATTCATTCATTCGTTCATGTATACGTTCCATAGTTACTCGGCATATGCCAGGTCCTGGCCCAGATTCTGATACTCTGTAATTCTTTGGTGAGTCCCTGAGCACAGGGAATGTGTGTCTGTTGGAGAGTGGGAAGAAGGAGCCCCCTCGGCATGCCAGGCACTACACGAGGTGCTGGCCAGTGACAGATCCAGGACTGGAGAGGCCCAGCCTCCTGCATGCCAGGTCTCTCCACCGCCCCCTCAAACACACACGCCTGGAAGCCTGGAGCCTGGCGCTTGCAGCCTGACTCCAGGATCAAAGGCCAGACGCTCCCTGGACTGAGTTCTCTGGGAGAGGCAGAGGGGGACAGAGACATTCTGTTGTCATGAGCTCTAGGGTGACCTGAGTTGCAGTGGCACCTTGCCATGCCCCTAAACACTTGTCACTACCCACAGAATACAGACCTTAATACGATGACAAGGTCGTTTCCGTCTCCCCAGCCCTGTTTCAAGGGTCACCGTGAGCTCCTGCCACAGGGCACAGCATGCCGACCCCAGCTGAGACTCACTTCCCCACCGGGGTGTTTACTTTCTCCTCTGCTTTTCCCCTTCACCTCCTTCACTCAGTGAGCTCCTGGCCGTCTCTACTGTTGCTGCTTCCTCCAGGAAGCCCTGCTTAATCCCATAGCAGCTGGGGAACCCCTACCCTGCACTGCCAAAAGAGGCCACAATCACCTGGATTGGGTGCATCTGGCCGTCTACACCTCTGCCTCCCATAGACCTGGGTGCTTGGAGGGGGCCTCTCTCTGACTCTGGCCCACTATTGAGTGATTAGGGTAGGGGACCCCAGTCACCCAGAGGAGGTATAAAGACCTGAACATCAGGACAAACAAAATGAACGTCCAGAGGACAATCTTATTTTTTCATATCATCACCACTCTTGAAAGAACTCACAATGGCTCTGAAAACCATACGGCGTGTGTTCAGCGCTATCTGCAGCTTGGGGTTATCGAGGCCCACAGTCCCCGTGGCAGGCAGGCGGTGGGGAGAAGGCCCCCCGATACTGGTGGTCTGGGCACTGTCTTATCACCACACAAACGCAGGGCAACTTAACAGTTTCGGGGGCAAGTTGGCCACAAGTTTACCCTGAGCTGACACCGCTAACTCGCTATCAGGACCTGAGGCCGCATCGGCCAGGTGTGGTCACTAGCCCAGGCAGGCCAGGACGCTGCCTCAACACTGAGATCCCTGAGCAGCCAGGTGACAGCCTGGCTTGGAGTCCCCGGAGGCCGAGTGTGAACTCTGGCCTTGGGTGTGTGGCTTCACCTCTCCAGGCCTGCCTCAGTTTCCTCCTCTGCAAAGTGGGGATAATAACAGACCCTGCCAGGTGGGCCCTTGGGAGGCTCAACATATGTTAATATGTTTAACTCCCTTCCTGGCACATAGTAGGCCTAGCATAGGACCTAGCACATAGCAAGTGCTCAATAAATATCTTATTTTTCAGAAAGACTTAGACAATAAACTAAGTGGCGGACCTCAGGAGGGTTCTCGGGGAAAGAAAAATCTCTGAGGCTGTCATTGCTGGCTTCCAATCTCCAGGGGGCTGCTCGCCAGGTCACAGATGTTCGGTGGGGGACATTCTAGGGAGGGAGATTTGGACTCAACTGAGGGAAGCACTTTCTCAAAGTCGAAGCTGCCTAGAGTAGAGGTATCCATTGCAAAGCAATGAGCTCCCATCCCTGGAGAAACAGGAGCGACAACTCACCTGGTCCGCTCCACGGTCTCTCCTCTACTCAGTCGCCAGCCAAACCCAGTCCTTCCCACCTGGGTCTTGTGGTGGCATCCAGGAGAATACCCCAGTGCCGGCCCCAGAAATGGCAGCCTTCCCAGGCCTTGTGAGATGCCCATGTCACCCCCTAGACAGGGGCCCTGGTGAGGACTCGGCCCATTGCTCCAAGGACAGCCACAAGGAAGGCTCCCCTCATCCATCACGGGGTCCCCGCCTGATCCTGCCATCAGACACTCACCCTTGAGAATTCCAGAAAGAGGATGTGGACTTCGAGGGTGGCGTTGGGAACGTGAGCCACGCAGCCCTCAGAAACCTGGCTCGTGAAATATGTCACCTCGGCGTCCACAGGCTGTAAATCACAATGGACAGTTTCTGCACGACCTGTCAGGGAGGCACAGAGGGAGAGAGGGCCCGATAAGACAAAGGTGATGACAGCTACTCCCACTTCGTGAATGCCCACTGGGTGCTTGGCACTAACTAAGGGCTTTATTGCACCTTCACGGCTACCCCATGAGGCGGGTGCCGTATCCATTCCGCAGACAGAGAAAACTGAGGCTCAGACAGGAAAAGTCTCTTGCCCACAGTCACGGCGCTACTGGATGTAAGGTTTACAGATACAATGTAGGACACCCCGTTAAATTCAAATAAAAAAAATAAAAAAAATAAAAAAACAAGTAATTTTTAAGGTATAAGTATATTCCCAAATATTGCATGGGACATACTTATGCTAAAATTTCTTCATGGTTTACCTGGAATTCAAATGTAACTGGGCATCCTCTACGATATGTGTTACAACCGGCGACCTTACCTGAGTGGTAGGACCCACTCGTCCACACACCCAAGTGTCCAGGTTGGTAAACTCCAACGGAAGGCAAGAGCTGAGATCAGCAGACAAAACTCCCCCCTCTGGTGCCTCAAGGAAGCTGGGAAGAATGGAACCTTGAGAGTCTCCTGGCCCCAAGGGACAGAGTGAGCCGAAGGGGTGGCCCAGGTCAGCAGGAGTTGGCCGCGGAGCCTGCCCCGGTGCTGCCCGGAAACGCGGGTCCTGAGGGAAGGCAATGGAATTTCGTCCTGACCCCGCAGAGGAGGAAGGGGAAATGAGGCCCCTACACCTCGTCCCAAGGAATGTGCCGGGGGAAGGGGGGAGGTGGCTCCGGAGGAGGGAAGGAGGACAGAGAAGGGGAGACTGTTTGGAGGTTTGTGCCTCCATCTTGTCGCGCTCGCTTCCTGTTTTCTTGGAGATCAAAGATGGGCGCGGAGGGACTGGCCACACGTCCAGCTGACGCCAGCTCAGGGGAAGGGGGTAGGGAAGCTTCCTCTGAATCCCAGGTTATTGGGCTGCCCCTGCCTAACCCAGCCTTCTTCTCCAAACCTTTCCGCCGCCGTGTTGGGCTCAGGACCACCAGAGGTCAGAGAAGGACGTAAGAGGGCCTCCCAGCTACGCGACACCATCCACCGGCAACATCTTGAGAAGGACAAGTTCAGGACAAGGACGTTTGGTCACCATGGAGGCCCGGGCCTTATCAGTCCTTGTCCTCGACCTGTCCTGTGTGCCAGGGACTCCAGAGTGCCCAGGTAACGTGGCATTTTGGTTAAAAGCAAGGTCCCCCAGAGGCCATCTGACCTGGGATTGACTCTCAGGCCCACCACTTAGTAGCCATGTGGCTTTGGTGAATGATTTCACCAGTTTGGGCTTTGGCTTTCTTGACTGAAAAAGAGCAATAAGAATAGAACTCACACAACCTGTAGAGGCTGTTGGGAGGACTCCGTGAGGAGGAGCATCTGGCAGTTCTTTTAATCCCAATTATTTGATTGACTTTAGTCACTGGAGAGGGGTTGACTGCAAGGGACGGACCTCTGAGAGGCTCTGACGTCTCGGGCCAGCCGACTCCCTCACTTTCAGTAGACTCAAGGGCTGGCACCATCTCCTGCTGTCCCACCCTTTGTGACCACCGAGCCCCTCAAGCTCCCCACCTTCTCCTTCTTCCTATCAGTGAACACACATTTTTTGGCTGTTAGCCAGCCTGAGCCCCTCCTGTACAGATGGGGATACTGAGGCCTGGAGAGGCTGGATATTCCAGAGTCGCACTGCACAGGCTGACCAGGCTGCGCCTCAGACCCACCTCTCCCCATATGACCCAGGGTCTGGCCTGCAGATTAGCGCAGCGCCTTCCTCCTTCCCTTTGGACTTTCCCTGCCCCCTCCCCAGACTTCCAGGAACCCCAGTTCCTCCCGGATTGCCGGGGCCGCCTGGGCCACCTCCTCCATGCCGTCAGCGGGAGAGGCCACAGGCCTGGCCATTATGTAATGATCAGATAACAGGCCAGGCTGGGAGATCAGATAAGAGGTCCATTTATTTTGGGCCTGTTCGAATCCTGGCGGCCCCCACCCCACAGACGAGAATGGGGAGACAGGCGGGAGTGTGACGCCCGGGGCCTGTCTCCTGGAGCCGGAGGCTGGCCCAGACAGAGTCGAAAACAATCCCCGGGCACCAAGGGAAACGCCAGGGCCTCCCGGGACCTAAATTGGAGGAGGTGCCACTGGGGCCTGGGTGACCAGCCTGGTGAGAGACCCGGGAGCCCCCTGCCTCCTCCTTACTGACCCACCAGCACGGTGCCACCTTGGGGCTTCCTAAAATGGCCACCTCCAGCTCCTTGGGAGGCCACAGACAGCAATGGTCAAGAAAAGCAGCTCTGGGGTCAGATGTCCTGGGTCAAATCCCGGTTCTGCCTCTTGAAACACCTGTCGCCCTGACCAAAAGCCTAACTTCTCTGAGCCTCAGTTTCCCCCTTTGCAGCTTTTGTCCTACTCGCTGGACCGGGTACTGTTTCGAGGCATTGCGTGAGCTCCTTCATTTCATCCTCACAGTAGCCCACGAGGCGGGCATCGTTATGATCACCGTTTGACACATGGGGCAACGGAAGATCAGGTAGGTGCAAGAACTGGCCCCAAGGTACCCAACTGTTAAGTGGCAGGACCTGTGTTTGAACCCGGACAGTCCTGCTCCAACAGCCAGCACCCATTTCACAGGCTGCGTGGCATCTGGGTGAGGCGACCCATGTAAAGAGCCCGTCACCCGGTAAGTGTCCCGTGATTATTCCATAATACCCGGGCAGATCCTTTACGAGAGGGTCGATTCTGCTTTTTCGCTCCTTCAGTCACCCAGCCGCCCTTCGTTCTTTTCCGTGTCCAATTATAGCCTCACAGATTTCCCAACTTCTAGCCTGACCTCTTCTCCTGGGCCTGGCGACCTGCCAGGCCCCAACAGTCATTCTTTCAGTCTTTCTTAAGACTCCCCAGCGCCTGCAGGGTCAATCAAATCCATACTCAACAACCTAGAGAGCAGTTAAAAAGTACAGGGACCTGAGAGATGCCAAAGGCTCATATCCTGACCCTGCCGCCTTCCAGCTTCCTTTCCACGGCTCAGTGTTACTGTCTGCAGAATGGGGAGGGTGATAATCATAATTCCTTTCTCATCGAGTGGGTGAGAGTGTTGGCAAGATGGCGCACGCATAGTGCTGAGCAGGCTCCTGACGCATGCGGATTGCTCAACAACTGGCAACTGCTCTCACAGTTATTTATGGCTCGTCAGCAGGGACATGTGAGCTTTTCCTTCAAACAGACCTCACTCCTGCCTCTGCCACGCCCTTCCCTAGACCAATGGACTTCCTTTAACCACGCAGCAACTTCTATTCATCCTTCACAACCCCACGGTGAAAATCTCCTCATCGGAATGTTTTGCTCTAGGTGGGAGACCATGGTAGAAGCGGGGAAGGGGCTGAACGCCCAGGGTGAGGAATCTGGCAACAGAGAGCTAGCTCTTCGTCACTTCCCCTGAGGCAGGATGGTGCAGAGGTTAGGCACGCGGCCCAAGCCCCGGCTGCCCAGAAATCCTCATATCTGGGCTGTGTTACTCAGGCAAATTCCCTCACCGGCCTGTGCCCCAGTCTCCTCAGCTGTAAGATGAGGGTGACGGGAGGGTCTGCTTCATCGGGCTTTTGCGACGGTTGAGTCTGATAGGACACATAACAGGTCTGGGGCAGCACCCAGCATCCAGTAAGTGCCGAAACAATGTCAACTGTTATAATTGTTTCTCCCCACCCACCCCGCCCCAGCCCCTGTCACAGGTACGGAAGTCAGCTCCGTCCTGGATGAGGGTCCTCTTCAGCCTCCAGGGCTCAGGTCCCAAAGGCAGAGCTGGAGCTAAGAGGGGAGGGCCCAGAGCCAGGGAATCAGCTCTCCAAGTCTTTATACCTGGCCACGAAAGGTGCAGGGAAAAGAAGCTGGGTTTGGGAGCAGACAGCCTGGGGATGAAATCTAGACCTGTCACTTGTCCCAAGGCTCGATTTCTTCATCTGTAAAATGGGTTTAGAGACAAAGAGCCACCGGATGCACTACAGACAAAGAGGTGGATTCCTCCCTCTTCCCCGGATCCCCCTCAGGCCCTGGAGCAAATGGACCAGGTCTGTCCTCGGAGAGCCCAGCACTGCCCCATCTGTGACCTTGAGAGAAAGACTCTCTCCCCCTCTGAGTCTTAGTGTCACCATCTTTCTGGCTCAGGGGAGAGAATCTTAATAATAGTCATCTCCGCGGACCCAGGGACCGAGCTTCTCCTTGGCTCACACAGCTCCTCCGCCAACCTCTTTTTCCTCCTGGGAAATGGGAAGCTGTGCCCAAATGCAGCCTTTAAGAGCTGGATATTTTGTGGTCTCTGTCCCGTGTCACTAGCCTCTTCTCCAGAGAGTCCCAGACCTCCATGTAGGTGGCCTGCGGCCTAAGGACTCCTAGTCACACCTCTGGCTCACCCTCCAGCAAACATTCATCCGCACTCAGGAAACACTTTTTGATCCCAGCCACCCAACACGGGCCACGAATCCCAGCACCCCCACTTCTGGGACTCTATCCAAGTGAAATACTCCAAAACACAGGAAAAGGTGCGTGGACCAAAAATGTGCACGGAGGTGGTATTTATAATTAGTCCCAAAAGGAAAACCACCTGAATGTTCAACAATAGGGGATCCATTAGGCAGATGACAGAAGGCACATTTAAGGGAGAGAAGATTCCAGAAGCACAATGGGATGGTTACGGAGTCTGCATGACCACAGAGAAGCCGCTAGGAATGAGAGGGGTACAGAAAACTCTCAAATGTGGATCCACCTGCATTTAACTTACTTAACAAAGCCAGACAAAAACTAGTAAGTAAGCCACCTGCATGCCTGACGATGGTCTCCCCGCTTCTCTGTCTTCTTCGAGGAGCGCACTAAAGTAAATATGGAGTGAAATCGCTTTTTTAAAATCTCTACATGTTTGTTCTCTTAAAAAATTTCGATGCGCCAAAAAAGCGAGTCTTAGAAAGTGAAGATCCCCTAGAGAAAACAGTGACATTGGGACTTGCTCGGCGCATATTGTGCATTCTTACTATTTTATCCTTACAGAAATGAATCATTGCTGTTTGGGCCCTAACAGTCTATCCCACACATCTGCCCACAGCAGTGTAGACATAGAGCTAGCTTTTTCTTGGTCATGGCTGCATGATATTCTACTGAATAATAAATTCAGTTAATGAGGCCCAGGCCTGTGGACATTTGGGTGCTCTACTCCCACTGTTGGGTTTTTGTTACAAGTCCCTACGGACCATGTGTCATTTTAGAGCTGGGCGATTAACTCTCTAGGTCTAAATTCAGAAGGTTGGGGTATTATACAAGTTACGATTTCAAGAGGTTCTACCAAACTGTGTTCCCAGAAGTCCGGACCTGTGTTTGGACCTGTTTTGGACCCATTTTCACTCCCTGCAGCCTGAATAAGAGCGCCCGGGTCACTCCTATCCCCTCCACCGGTGTGGAGATCTGGGTTCCACACCTTGGCCAAGGCCCCCATCTGCCTTCCACGGGCCTCAGTTTCCCAGACTGTAAGTGAGTTGGGTTGGACGGTTTGGGATGCCGTGAGACCCTATGATCACTGGGTGCCTGTGCCTGGTCGCGGGAGCAGACCGATAAATTACCAGGGTTTTTTCCAACTGGCTGTTAAATACAGCCGTAATTAAACGTTAAGTTTTATAAGCTTACAATTACATTAATTATATTTTTTGAAAAGGTAATAAATATCTAACTCCTTACTTTCTAATTATTTTACTATTATCTGTACTCTTGAGGTTATCTACATGTCGTATGTGTGGGATGGAAATTCTGGAAAGGGTGTCCAATGGGCACCATGGACCAACTCCAGGTACGGTGGGTTGGTAGCTTGAGGTCAGCCACGCGGGGACATTTACACCACGGACACTGACGAATGCGACCCCCCACCTCCCCACCCCTGTTGTTAATCATTTGCCAACACAGCACTGCCTCTGCCCCTGTGAAACCAGACCATAACGGTCTGCACGGATCTTCCTCTGATGACCAAGAGGAAGGAAGTGTTATCGAGCTAGAAAGGTGGGCTCGGTGGGAGGAAGGCAGGGCAGGTCTTGCGGAGCTCAGGTAGGGCTCCTATCTGAGCTGGGTGACCTTGGCGGGCCACAGCCTCCCCTTCCTGTCCTACAAAACGGGATGATAGTGGCAGCCATCTTGCACGGTTATCGGGAGCTCTATCAAGAGGGGTTGCCGCATCACACGTGGTTACGAGAAAGAGTTCCGGGGAGCCACGGGCCTGGGGTCAAATCCCTGCTAAGTCACTTAAGGGTCTGAGGCTCAGTTTCCTGTCAATCAGTGAGGCCATGGTAAAAGCTTTAGAGACCAAGGATTAGGGACTTTGAAATGCTATGGGTTTGGCTAGGGCAGGGAGAGGGTAAACACCACTCCTCACCAGCCCCTCCAGATCTTTTAAGGAGTTCATAGGTCCACCATGGGTAAAGGGGAGTCCATAGGGCCATCCTGTGGCTTTAGGTGAATGCGTCCCCAGGGCACAGAGAGGCCACAGTAACTAGGAGTCCCCGGCTCCTCGCAGCCCCTCATCTGGTCAGCTTCAGAGGGCGGCAGAGGCAATGACTGCCTAGAAAAGTCCCGAGGCTGAGGTACCCACAGAAGCCCTGGTCTGGGACTGTGCCCCATCCTGCAGGCTTCTGGAGGGTAGTGAGGCGGGAGAGGCGAGGGAGAGTATTGCATTCAGAAGGCGTCTGGGAGCCACTTACAGGATGAGGATGGAGGATTTAAAGCTAATCATAAAACAGCAACAATAACAACACAGAGACAATTAACCATGCCTGAGCGCTCTCTCTACCCGACAGAGCCTCAACGCCGACCTGCCCAACAGCCCAAAGTGAGTCCGTTAACCATCCCCGCTTTGCTCAGAGGCTAGAAGGCTGTCCCCGAGATCACACGACAAGGAAGTAACAACAACCTAGAGCCCGACTCCGAACGTGAGTCCTCGCGCCCCCCTTCCCACTCCTTGCTCAGATGGAACTCTTAAGGCCCAGAGAGGGCAGGAGACTCTTGGAGGCTGCACAGCACTCTGGGACCTGGGCTTCCTGGGGAGAAATGGGCAGAGGCCAGAGGTCAGGGTTAAGGTAAATAACTATTCACCCTTGTTTGCTGAGACCTTAAGGGCTAAATGTCCTTGATCCTGCCAAACAGGGATGGTGGGTCACCCTGCGGCATCACCTTGGGCTATCCGAACCACCCAGGACAGCCACACTGTACATGAGCTCAGGACACAGGGAGGAGGCTGGGAGCACTTGGGGCCAGGTCTTCCCACCCCGGGTCCTGGACACCTACTTGTGGGGCTGAGGCTGCAGACGGCCAGCAGCAGGGCCACGACCAGGGCGAGCGTGCTTCGGTCCATGCTGTCCACGCGGGGTCTGTGTGCTGGGCCTTATCCGGTGTCCAGGGGCAGGGCTGCAGGCGGGCGCGGAGGCTGGCGTGGGCTCGTGCGGGGACCCAAAGGGAGCAGCGGCCGGAGCGACGGCGTCCCTGCTCCAGCCTTCTGAGGTGGCGGCCAAGGGGTCAGGAGAAGTGGGCACAGGGGTGCAGGGCCGGGCCAGGGGTCGCTGGCCAAGGGATGAGCGGGGAGGGGGTGCTGGGCTCCTGTGGAGGGCAGCGGTGGCAGCAGTCCGGGGCTGTGGCTGCGGAGGGAGGCTGGGTATGACCGACAGCGGGGGAGGGGGGGGGGGTGGGCGCTCCTCCTGGCTCATCCAGCCTGGCCTGGGGAGGCAGGAAATGCGCTTCCTTAGAGAAGGGGCCGGGCCAGGCGGCTTGCCAGGCGGGAGAGGAAGTGCCGCGAGCTTTGTCGCTGGGTGGGGGGCCCTGGGGAGGGGGAGAGGCAGTGGGTGGGAGGACGCAGGCTCCAGGCTTGTCTCCCCAAGCACCCCACCCTCCATCCCACCCTCTCCAGGGCTGGCTGCTGGGGTGCATCTGACAGCCCCCGGGGGACAGATGAAAACAATCACCCTAACAGTCCGCCAAGGGGACCTCTCAGGGGTCAGGCCTTAGCCACGGGGGTCCATGTGGAGTTCACAGCCCCATGAACTCTGTTTTCCCATTTTGCAGATGAAAAACAGAGATGTAATAAAGTGAGCTAATTGGTTTAAGAAGATAGTAGACTTGGGATTTGAACAGATCTCATCGGGGTCCAAAGCTGGCTGACATAGCATGACACTGGCTGCCATCCCCTTGTTTTTCAGGCGGGGAAACTGAGGTCCAGGCTAGGGAAGGAACACTCCCAAAATGGCTCAGCACGGCAGCTGGGGCTGAGGTCTCAGGGACCAGAGAGGACAGGGGACCGTCCCAGAGCCACACATTTTGTATCGGCCCACTGCATGGGTGGGAAATCCTTCAGGGACAAAAGACGGTCCCAAATGAAAGGGGGACACACAATTTAATGACATTTCTGAAGTCAGATAACCCCGGGTTCAAGACCGTGCCCTGCTTGCTCTGAGCTACGGGACCTCGAACAAGTTCCGACTCTCAGCCGCCCTGTTTGTGAAGTGGGCACGAGGGCGCCCCCCTCGCCAGCGCCTTCCGAGATTCGCAGGGATGGTCGCGGCCGCGCTGCGCTCCATGCCTGGCACGTGGAGAGTGCGCTCCCTTCGGTGCTCCCTGGGCCTAAGAGACAGTCCCAGAAACGTCCCTTGTTCATCCTGCGAACGGCAAGTGCCGACAACGTGCCCACCGTGCTTGCTAGCCATGGGCAGCCCTCAGGCCCAAGGGAGCTCAGAGGAGGAAGCCCGGGCTGCCTGGAGGAGGTGGCATTTAGGCCCCACCCTTTAAAAGACTGGGCAAGTGGGGGTGGAGTAGAAGAAAGAGGCGAGGAGGACATATGTGGCCAGGGACCAGCCTGAGCAAAGGCGCAGAGGCAGGAAGTGGTCGCAGCACCGTGGAACGAGCAAGGTGTGGAGGGGATGGTAAGCCTGGAGAGGCAGACTCTGGCCCTGCTTTGGGGGGGGGGGGAGCGGGGCCTTGGATGCCAGGACTTTATCTTAAAGGCCACAGGGAGTCATGGAAGGTTCTGGAGCAGAAGGTGCTGGCAGAGCTGGGCTTTGGAAAGACAAATCTTGGCGTGTGCTGGGGATGGAGCATGGGTCCTTCTCTTTATACTTGTCCTGGGCCCCAGATGGAGAGATGGAGGCCCAGGGAGGGAGGAGAAAGTGGGAGGCCTGGGTGCCTCTGGGGGAGCAGCGTGCACAGTGCGTTTGCTGACGCGGGGGTGGGGAGGGCGGGCGTGGCTCCGGAACTGGCCAGGCATGGGTGTGGGGTTACGGGAGACCCATCCATGCCCCTCAGGCTGGGAAGGCTGAGGCAGAGCAGAGGGGGTCCCACTTGAAAGGGGCAGGCCCTCTGCCTTTTCCTGTGCATGCAGAGATGAGGAGGTGGGCACCATGAGGCAAAGTGTGGCCTCAGTGGGGGACAAAAGGGGTGACGGCGAGGTTTCCCCAGGCCCCCAACCAGGACAGTTAATCCAGCCCAAGGGCTGAACTCTCCCTGTGCACCAGGCCCCACCCTAGGCGTTCACCTTATCAGCTCTGGATCCTCACAGCCACCCCTGGAGGCCAGTGACATTAAACCACTTACAGAGGAGGAACCCAAGGCTCCCTGAAAAGTGAGGGACTGCCAGGCTAGCAAGTGAAGACCCAGGGTTGCCTGGCTCCACACTCACCTCCTTCCCTGCCGCCACTACCTGAGCTTGCTGTGGAGAGGAAAGGTGTCACCAGGGCTGCAGGTGTCACAGGGCAAGGGGGATTGTTGTCCAGAGTGATGTCTGGGCGGTAACAGGGACCGCGTAGGAGCAGCCTCGTCCCCAACCTCCCTCCCTCCCACTTTCCTCCACGCTGTGCAGCCATCCACACCCCGGGTACTAACGGGGCCCATCGATTCTCCAGAAAGCAGGAGAGGCTGCCGGTGGATGGGCGTGAGGAAGAACTTGCTAGAAGCCTCTAGAGAGAGGAAAACCTACGGGAGCCACAGGAGGACCTGGACCTGCCTCCAGAGACCACATGGAGGAAGAGCCCGGGGTCCCCAGAGGGGGACAGGAGGTCCCCCTGGGCCTCCCCTCCACCCCCGGCCTGTGTGGGGTCGTGCGTGCGCCTCTCCACTCAACTAGAAGCCCCGCGAGGGCAGGGATGCTGATGCCCCTGCACCACTGTGTCCCCTTTGCCCCTTGAGATCTATCTATTGAAAGCAGGAAGTGCCCTGGAAGGTAAGGTAGGGGCAGAAACCATGAAAACATAGGGAAACTGGGGCACAGAGTGGTAGCCTTGCTCTTGTTCCCCGGGAAAGAGGCCAGTCTTGGCCTGGGTCACCTGTCCCTGGGAAGCTTGACGGTCATATGGTCTCACAGCTGGGGACAGACCTTGGGGCAATTGTCTTCCATATCCCCCAGATACACTGTCCCTTCCAATGGACACAGCTGCCTCTCCCACCCCCCTCAGCCCTGCACAGAGCAGAGAGGAAGGAGGGGGTTGTTCCTTCAGCTCCTTCTCTGTAGGGTCACTGCCAGTTAGGGGCCTCCCTCCACTGAAGGCAGCCCCGACCTGGCCCTGTCCAGACGACCCTTCAGGCCGAGGGCGCTTCTGGCCCCTGCTGCTGCTGGCCCTGGGGCTCAGCACTGTCCCTTGCAGTTTCTCTACAGCTTGCCCACACCTGTGTAAACAGACCCTTTATTAAACTCTCCTGATCCCCGTGGAGCGTGCCATCTGTTTCCTGCTGGGGCTCCCACTGACAGAGACGTTTTCAGGTGCCGCCTATCCACACACCAGAGATTCATGTGGCTGATGGCCAGGCCCCTGTGCTGGACCCCACAGTGGGCAGGTATACAAATTCATTCTTCCTCCTCCCGGCTAGGCAGGAAGGCCAGAGCTGCAGGAAGGGACAGAGCACATCCACCCTGGCCGCTGGCCACCGGAGGAATTTTAGGCAGCCCCCAGGGACCCCTAAGGCGGCCGTCCATCTCCAACCCAGGCCTGGAGCCAGAGGCTGTTGAAAACAGCAAAGCCAAAGCCACGTAGCAAGGAGGAGAGTGGGTGCAGGGGAGAGGAGAGCACACCGGATTGGGGGGGTCGGTGTATTTGGGCAGCTCTGCCCCGGTGGCCTCAGGCAAGACCTTTCTGCAGCCTGGGTCTCGGTTTCTTCATCTGCACAACGGGGGGCGGCCCGCTGGGCTGGAGGAGCTCAAAACCCAGGGCCAGAGTGGGAGTCACTCTATCACTCCACGCTTGCTTGCCCAGCCCTGTGCCAAGTGCCACCTCACGGCCCCCTCGACGAGCTGAGATTGTCATAGCTTCCTTTCCCAGTGCAGGAAACTGAGGCTCAGATATGCATGGCAACAGGGCTGGGGAAAAGCAGAGGACAATTCACATCAGGGCCTCGTTCCCCTTCGGCTTCTAGAACATTCCGTCTTGGTTTCCCTCCCACCTCCCTGGTCGCCTTATCAGCCTCCTCACGGGTTCCTCCTCATCCTCTCACACTTGGCTCCTGGGCCTCTTCCCTTCTCTGTTTGTCCTCACCCCCAAGTCAGGTTTTCTCAAACCTTCGTGACCATGACAACGTCATGTTCCAGCACAAAGCCCAGGACTCAGGCTCGAATAACTGAAACAAAGGTTTCGTGAACCAACATGTACCCCTGTGATGGGCATCCATGCTGCTCCATTTTCTTTCAAATACCGATCACAAGCCACTCTATTGATTCCATTACCCACCGGTGGGTCCTGGTTGTATAATATAAAACCCGAGATCCTGGTCCTCGAAGTGAGCTCTTCTCTCAGGCCCTGCCCCAGACCTCTGACTTAGAACTTGCACTTTATCAAGACCCCCAGGGCACTGAGGTACCCATTAAAATTTGAGAAGTGCTGTTCAAAGTCAGGTTGCTCAGTGTCCTCCGTGAGCAACCATCTCACTCAGGGTCAAAGCCAGGGCCTCTCACACGGCAGTGGAGCTCCCTACCCCCCCCCATCCTCACTTTCTCCTCTCGCCCCCTCCCTCACGCCGCTGCAGCCACGCAGCCTCCTTGCTTTTCCTTGAGCGTGAAGTGTGTGTCCACCTCAGGGCCTTTGCACTTGCTGTTCCTGTTTTCCTGAAATCGTTTCCCCCTAGATAACTACAGGGCTTGCGCCTCACCCTTTACGTCAGGGATTAAAGGTCACACACTCAGCGAGGGCTTCCCCAACCATGGTGTGTACAGTAGCCCTCTCCTGGTACCACAAGCGGCCCCCAGGGCACACCTCGCCCTCTCACACACTCTGCATTGTTTGTCTGTCTCCTTTGGTAGACTAGAAGTTCCGTGAGGTAAAGGCCCCGCCGCCTAGAATGGAGCCTGGCCTTGGCAGGCATTTGATAAGCACTTATGCAATAAAGGAATGGACTTAACCGTGGGGTGACACAGCTCAGAGTTTCTTAGGTCATCATTCCGAGTCCCCAGGGTGTGGGTGTTGGGGGCATTCTGAGACCAGGGATAGGGTCTCTGAAGACGGGGGATGACTTCCCAAGGGTACGGGGAAGTCACAGGGTCAGGAGTCCCTTCAGATTCTTCCAGAAGAGTGAAGGCCCTCAAACCCTCCCTCTTTTCCCGAGGAACGGTCCTGGTGCCTGCTGCCTCCTGGGCCATGTTCGCCTTCCTGATGAAACCCACTGCCCAAGGTCCGAAGGCCCCAGGAACACCACCCAGGAGACAGGAGGGTTCTGCTGGGCCAGGAGTCTAGAAGCTCTGAGTCGTAAGAGCTCTGAGTGCACAGAAAGGGAAACTGAGGCCCAAAGAGGGGAGAGACTCCCCCAGCACCCCGTGGAGCATGGTGGGCGACACAGGCAGGACACTCTGCCTCAGAACCCCAGGAGGAGGGCAAAAGTAGGAGAGGCGGGCGAGGGTTGAGCCCTGTCCCCAGCCTCGCTGTGTGACCTGGGGCAAGCCACACGACCTCTCTGGGTCTGTTTCCCCAGCATGGAAGCCCTGCGCTGGAAGCTGTGCAGGTCCAGTAGGGCCCTGGCCCCCACCCCTCCAAAGCGCCCCCAGCACGGAGCCGCCAGGCCTTCCTGTTTACTCGAGGCCCCTCTTGCGGCTGGGAGGCGACAGCCTTGGCCTCCTCTGCTCCCTACTTCCTTCCTCTCCCACTTCAGCGCCTCCGGTCAGGCCCTTAGGGCCCCCGAGGCCAAGACTTAGGGGCGCAGTCCAGTGGGGGCATTCAAGGCCACCACCCCAGAGGGACTACCTGGGAGCGCTCCCTCTCTGAGACCTTGGGGTTACAGGGACACTGTACCTTTCCTCTGGCTGCTTGGGGTGTTCCAGCACCTTGGGACGAGCCATTTCCGGCAGCGCCCTGTGTGAGTATGACAGCATCTGCCGTCCCAGGTCCGACACCACGCCCACTCCCGGCCCACCGGTAGGGGGTGAGCACAGGCTGACTTGAGGGGTGCCCCTTCCTTCCTGGCTCTCCCAGGGTCTCACCTCCGCAGGGCAGACACGGAGCTGCTGCCGGATGTGTGGGCTGAGGACCCACAGCAGGGCCTGATGGCCCAAACCAGACCCACTGAGTCAGAATCGGCTTTTTAACAAGACTCTGGGGAGGCTGGCAGGCACGTGAAGCTGGTTTGACCATCCCGCCCAGGTTTAAAACATTTCGTGAGCCCCGCCGAGTAGGTATTCTTGTCCCAAAGGCTTAACTCGAATCTCCAAAGCCTTTACATCTGACTTCCAGTTTACATGAAATTCAGGGGATGCAGGAAGGAGCCAAACACCACCACCACGGGGAAGCAACGGACAAATCTGGAAGGAGGAATTTTCTGCAGGACGACCTGTCCCTCACAGGCCAATGTCATAAAAAAAAAGGGGGGGGGGAAGCCGGTTAAGGTTAAAGAAGCTTGATAGACATCATAACTAATGCAGCCTCGTCCTGGATTGCCTCCTGGTTTGAACGAAGGCACATTCAGGGAAAATTAGAGACCATTGCACGTAGGCTGATTATTATCCATGGATATTAGTGGTAATTTAGTGTCCTCGAAACTCTGAGTTGTGGTTATATAGGAAAATGTCCTTATTAGAGAGTCGTACTGAAGTCGCTCTTTTGGGGTGAAGTTTTCTCATATCTGTAATTTATTTTAAAATAGTTTGGCAACAGTAAAACAACAACGAAGGAAGTATGGAAAAATGTTAACAACTAAATGGTGGTGGTGGGTATATGGGTGTTCACCACATTATTTCCTCCAATTTTCAGTTTGTTTGAAATTTTTCATTAAAAAACAAAACTCTCCGAGCCTCCCAGATACCTGGGTCAGCATTCGAGGCCCTGCAAGCCCGGCTCCCATCACCCACCAGGCTTGCCTCTAGCTACAGCATCCCCTCCCGCCAGCATTCCAGCCCCTGCCAAGGCGTCAGCCCTCCCCACACTCAGCCGGTCCTGTCTCCCTCTGCCCTTCCATGCTCTGTCTCATGAACGCCTAGGTATCTTCAAGGCCCCACTCCAGAGCTCCAGCTCAGGGAACCGGCTACCGCCAGGGGCCCCTCTGAGCTCCCTGCCCGGAGCTGCCCCGTGGTCTCAGTTGAGTAGGTCTGATGGAATTTTATGAACATGTGTCCCCTCCTCCTGCTAAGAGCCACGTCACAGCGGGCACAGGGCTTATGAGCCCTGGTCCCGTGAGCACGGCAGGTGACTCAAAAGTGTTGCGGAGGAACAGGCATGAAGGAAATCCTCAAAGAAAGGTTTGTGGGGACGAGGATGAGGTGGCAGTCACTGAGCTTTAAGAATTTTTTTTTGCTTTTTTTCAAGCTTTCAAGTGTTTTTTTTTTTCCTTTTAAGTGAACAAAATGATTCTGTGGTGACTAGTTTGGATCGGCTTAGTTTTCATAAACTGGGATGCACTTGAATTCATGAAGCGGTGATAAGAAAATAAAGATAACGATGAGGATTTTGTCAGGTGGATTTCTCTAGCTCATTATCAGGTGTATTTCTCTAGCTCATTTTCCCACTCACCCCTGCATGGACCCTCACACAACCCCAAGACAGAAGGGCATGTGAGTGTGAATGCGAGTGTGTGTGTGTGTGTGTCAGACCACTTTGACAGATGTGACATGGACCCCCCAGGTGGTAAGTCACAGAGAGAGTTGGCGCTTCCTGGCACACCCCAGTTGGCATGGAAAACAGAGAGGCCAGCGGAGGGGGCCTTCACCCCGCACCCCGCCCAGACCGGATGGCTCTTCCCCATGACGCCTGCCTCCTCTTCTCTCCCCTGTATTATCATCTCTTTAGTTTCATGTTTTTCTTTCAATAGACTCACCTTTTAGAACTTAAATATATTTATTTGAAAGGAAAGTTTAAATAACTAATGTAAATGGAAAACCAGCAACACTTGCCATAAATAGAAGGGACACGTGACAGGCACAGTTGGCCCACACGGGGTTTCGTTCCAACCAGGTGTGGCCTGCTGAGGGCTGTCTTGGCTTTAAAGAGAGCCAGCTGGGGTTGGGACAGGTGTTAAGGACACGTGAGCACCAAACGGAGCCTTTCTCCGTGACAAGGTCAAAGGGTGAAAGAACAGAAAAGAAGATGGTTCTCCCCAGGGGATTCTGGGGCCTCCGCAGAGCACCCCAGCCTAGCACATCCGCAAGGCTGCTCTGGTCTCTGGCTCCCACGGGTCTCGGTACCCGACAGCCTACACACTCTGTTCAGCGTGTTCTCTTCCTGACCAGGGGGGTGGGCACTGAGCCTAATTTAAATTTTGAAATGGCCTTAGAAAAGACAGGTTGTGTCCAGGGCCACAGGGTAGGAAGCCTTGCAGGTCTCCCCTCCTCGGGGAGGCTCTCTTGACCTTGACCCCCTCCCCCCATTCACTCTTGATGTCCTTTTCAGACCCTCAGGCCAATTTCCTGCCCACTTGGCCGGCTGACATGTACCGCCCCCACTACCAGGGAGCCCCTCACTGCCCATGACCTTGTTGCCTGCTATGGCTCAGTCCCCAGAGGAGGTTAGGCACAGAAAACGGGCTCAGGGACAGAAGAGGTCAGGGCCAAGGCCACGCAGCAAGGATGCAGGCCAGGGCCCAGATCTGTCTGACCACGAGTCCCGGAAAGCAAGGACCCCGGCTCCCCAGCCTGAGCTCGGCACGCCCTGTGTGAGGAAGGGGACCTTCTACCAGGGAGGGGCGGCCGGCCAAGGTGCACTGAGGGGCCTGAGGAGGAATGGGGAGGGTGAGGGGCTCGAGGCCAGGGCGGCCACCCCACGTGAATCAACCCCGATGGAAGCAAAGAAAAAGGAGTAAAACCGAATGTCCTCGGAAATTCCTTTAGTGCTCAGCTGTCCATGAAAACAGGATAAAGTGGCTTCCTCTGTCTGTGTTCCAGCGGGCAGGGCGGAGGCGCTGAGCTCAGGCCAGGGCTCTTGAGTCAGGACAGGGGTGGGGCGGGGCTCTTTGCTGGGTAAGGGGCTCTGGCGCTGCTACTTGAGGGCATCTAGGTGGGTGCAGACCTGGGAGAAGACACTGTCCACGGAGCCTTCAGCATTGACCTGCAGGGAGACGAGCCATGAACACAGAGAGGCTGAGGAGGGCTGGGTGGGCCCCACCAAGGCTGGTCCCTCCTCCAGAGGCCAGGCACGGCTCCCGCGTCCAGCCACAGTGGACAGTGGCCCCTCATCAAATCAGTGGGGAGGGCTGGCCCAAGGTCACAGCAATCTGCCGCCAGGCCCGGCAAAAACCCCGGGCTGCCGAGGACTTCCTTGGCCTGCAGGGGGCGCACCTTACGCACGATGCCACGTTTCTCATAGAAGGCAATGACAGGTTCAGTGGCCTTGTAGTAGGTGTCCAGCCGCTTCTTGATGGTCTCCTCGTTGTCGTCCACGCGCCCGCTGGTCTCTCCCCGCTTCAGGAGCCGCTTGGTCATGGTCTCGGGGCCTGCGTCCACATACAGCAGCAGCGTGGGCTGTCCGATCTGCAGGTGGGGCACTCGTCACGGGGGCCCCACTCCTGTCCCAATGGCCATCTCCTCCCATCTTCTCACTTCTAGGGCCCCACCTGAGGACCATTCAGACCTTCGATCCCTTCCGCGAGGCAGCCCGACGGACCTTCGTAAAACTGGCGCCCTCAGGACCATAGCCTGCACCCCTGCCCGCCCTCCGGGGGCCTGCAGTGTACGGCCCTGCCCCACCACTTGCCTCAGCTGCTGCCTCTCACTCCTGTGCCCGCCTGGCTTCAGCCACGCCAACCCTCTGCGGTCCAGGTTGGCTCTCATCAACCTCTCCCTACACCAGGCCTTCGCTCATGCCAGGGACTCTATCCCCCAGCACCACGTGCTCCCCATCACGTGTGGGCTAAAATCTCATTTCTCTGGGGGTGGGCAGTGTTCCTGGGTGCCACTCACACCCCCAGCCCTGGGACATGCTTTTCCAGTCCCCTTTACTTCTGCCTCAGCATCTCTCAGTGGGGCCAGGAAGTATTTCCTTGAGGTGCCTCTCCCCGGCCTTGTCTGGAGCCCAGGGCGGGGTGGGTCTGCCTTACAGCAGTGGAGCTGGGTAAGTACTCCACAGCCAAGGAACAAGGGCTCAGCGAAGCGGCGCGAGGCGCTACCAAGCTCTGGGAGGTTCTGAACAATGTCACTGTCTCTGGAGGGAGTGTTTCATCACCAGGAAGAGGGAAAGGACAAGAATAAGGCTGACCCATCTCCTTTGCTGAGGACATGGTGCCCCCTGGTGTTCTGAGTCAAAAAGACCAGGTGCTGGACCCCTGCAGGCCTTCGCAGGGCTATGCTAGGCTGGTACCCACACCGGCACCCACAACAGCCCGAGGGGGCATAGGGACTTTTATTAACCCCATTTCCTGGATGTGACCCAGAGGGTTGGAGGTGACCTCGCAGCGGGTACACGTGGGCCAGGCCAGGACGTGCTTCAGGGCTAGGTCAGGGCCCCCTAGTCTGAAGGAAGCCCGGCCAACCTCCATTTCACAGGTAGGGAAACTGAGGCCAGGATCAAGGCAGATATTTTCTTGAGGTCTTGCAGCCACTCAGAGGTCAAGAAATATGGTATAACGCCTCTGGACGAGGCTCAACGCTATGGAAGCCTAAAGATGGGCCTAGCCTCTCAGGATAGGGAGCCAGGACAAGGGTCTGGCCCAGCCCTCGCCTCCTGGGATGCCCGGTCCTCCCTGCAAGGCCTGGGAGGACCCCCCCTGCCAAGCAGCCCTCCCTGAGCCCCCCACACCCTTGCTGACCCCTGCCTCCTAGGCACTGCAGCTATGTTTCCCCTGTGTGACATCAGAGGTATGCGTGTATGTGTGTACATGTGTGTGCATATGTGTGCATCTCCGTGTACAGGCGTACTGAGTCCATGTACACGCATTGCCTGAGGTGTGTGTGTGTACACTGCCAAATGCGTGTGCACATGTGCACAGGCCTGCATGCACGTGTGCCTATGGCTCCATGCACGTGTGTAAGTGCCTCCACGCCTGTGTGTACGTGTGTGTGTGCTTGTGTGCCTGTGTGTGCATGCAGATGACTGTACATGTGTGTTTTAGGCTTTTCCAGATGAGCCCCCACGTCAGGCAGCCCAGAGGCATCATCCTCAAGGCCCACTCTCTCTAGACAGACTCCCAGTGGTCCCCAGAAGGAGACGAGACTCCCCTCCCCAGCACTGGAGCCCTCTGGCCAGGGCTGAACCTCCCTCCACCATGTCACCCCCGGACGCTTTGTCCCCACAGCTTCTGTTTTTCCCACATTGGCCCGACTCCCCCAGCCCCGTGCATGGCATTCCCTGCCCCTCTGACGTGCGTTTACAGGGTACCAAGCCCCACCTTGCAGGGTACGTTCTCTCTCACCCCCTTGCCGCCCCTCAAGGCAGCTGTGCCTGTCTCTCCCCATTTTGCAGATGGGGACTCTGAGGTTCAGAGAGGCAGGAATGATGTGCCCAGGCCCGGAGCAGCTGAGCTGGACCCGGAGCCCAGGCCTGCGAACTCCCCAGCCTGGTGCTTCCTATTCGTTCAAGCTTTTCTTCTCGACTTCTAGGAAGCCTCCCAGAAGGTCTTTCCCGGTTTCCCTCCTTTTTCACCCCCTCCATCCCTGCAATCAGTGTTTCCGTCTCTGCCCATCACAGCAGCCTCTACCTGGCCACCCCACATCACAGCTCCAAAAAGCCACCCACCAGGTCGTGCCTTACCCTCTGCTCAAACTCTTCCCCCTGTCGCACCTCCCGAGGGTAGCCGTCGATCAGGAAGCCTTTGGAAATGTCTACCTTGGCTACCATGGCGTCTCGGAGCATGTCCAACACTGTCTCCTGGGGGCACAGCAGAAGGAGGGGCCGTGAGCCCCTTCCCCCCCACCCCTCACGGGCCCTGGCGTGCGCTGTCCCACAGCTGAAACACCTCTGCCCTAACACAGATATTCCAGACCAGCCCCCTCCCCAGGCCTTCTCCGAACTGGAAGACTTGATTGAATCATTCATTCATTCATTCATTCATTCAGTTATACTGATGAGCTCCTCCTCTCAGCCAGCTCCCGTTAGGGCCCCGAGGACATAGCTGTGAACAAAGCAGGCCTTCCCTGCCCTCAGGAAACTCACAGCCTGCTGAGGGTATAGACAATTACACAGATGATTTATAAATTTCCAAACACGACACAGGTTCTCTGGACAAAGAAGGGGGCTACTGGAGGTTGTGGGGGGAGGGTGTTAGCCCAAATCCGAGGAGTCAGGAAGGTCTGAGAGTTGAGGCGGAAAACATACTCCAGGCAGGAAGGCCTGTGAGGAGCTTGAAGGGAAAACAAGGCCAGGGTAGTAGGAGGGTGGAGGGGTAAGCAGGGCAGGGTCCTGGAGGCTCTTGGGGGCTTCTGGAAGGAATTTTTTGCCAAGGGCAATGGGGATCCACAAAAGGATTCAGAGCCAGGGAAGGTCATGGTCAGCTTTGCCAGCGTGTCACAGGCCTTGCTGGCTGATGTCCACTCTGGGCCACCATCACCCCACTGCCCCCTACCCACCGGGGCTCACTCACCAGCGGTACCAGCTGCCCCTTCTCCATGATTTCCGACAGTAACTTGCCCCTGGCTGAGCCTGAGGTGACCTCGGCCCGCAGGAGGTCTCCGGTGGAGAGGTGAGTGTAGCCATACTTCTGGACAATCTTCTCACACTGGGTGCCCTTCCCCGAGCCAGGCCCGCCTGCAAGCGCCCACCTATTCAGAAGCCCCAAGAAACGGGGCGCCCACAGGGACAGGCTGCCCCGGCTACCCAGTGGCGGAGGGGCAGAGCCCAGGGTGCAACCCCAGGCCCTGGCTCCCACCAGGGCCTGTGAAGACACAGCCCTGCTAGTGCCTCACCCGCCTGCCTTGGACTCACCCACCACAAAGATGATCTTGGTTTTCTTCAGCTTCTCTGTGGGAAAGAAAGGGGGAGCAGAGCTCAGTCACTCACTGGACAAATAGCCAGAAGTACGTCCTGAGTCCCAGGCCTGAGCTGGGCCTGAGGCAGAGGGACAGACACAGCCCATGCTCCTGTTAGGGAGGCAAACGAGTCATAGCTGGTCGTGAGTAGTGATGGGGTTAGGGAAGCTCAGACTGGAACTGGCCAGGAGGCCAGAGGGTGTCCCAGGCAGAGAGACCAGGAGAGGCAAAGGCCTGGAGGCTATAGGCACAGGCTGTGAGGGTGGCTCTCAGGGGCTCTAATGCCAGCCCTCACACCCCCTCCCTGTGGGTGGCTGGACTGCAGCAGCAGGTCACCTCTGGCCTTAAAGTCTTCCTCACTGCGGGAGTTTCCCGAGGAGCAGCAGGCACCCATGGTCCTGCTCCGCTGTGTCCCCTACCCTTCCCCTCCCAGGCCCTGGGCCTGCCCATCATCCGCCTTCCTTGGGCGGTACAAATGTGGAGCTGGCAGCCACAACATATGTTGCCCTGGAGACAATTGCTGAGAAAAGGAACGCAGTGGGTATGTGGAACCCTTGCCTGGAGAGAACGCTTGTCGGCTAACATTCCAACCTCGGCCTCGCTGGCCCTTGGAACACAGAGACCACAGCCCCACCGCCAGAGGGAAACGGGGCCCAGAGAGGCAGGGGCCTGCTCCAGGGCTGCTGGAACCCAGCTGGGAGCCAGGGCCTCTTCCAGGCCGCCGGCCTTCCCTCCTTCTCGGAAGCAAGACCTCACTGTGAGACCTTAGGACAGAATGCCGCACCCCTCGCTGGTTCTCTGACCCTGTCCCAATGAGGAGGTGAGCCTGGCAGTTCCCAGGGGCCCTCCTGGCCATGGGGCTAGAGCCTGGGGGCGCTATCAGAGGAACAATTTCTCCTCTGGGTTCCCACCACCCACCTGCCTGCCACGTGATGGGTGTGGGGGGAGGCCACAGCCCAGTGGCAGGTGACATTCAGAGCTCCAGGGCGGAAGGGTAACCACTGGTTTCGGGCGGCGCAGCAGCAGCCAGGCCCACTGGGCTCCTCTGAGAGCTGCCCAGGCTGAGGCACAATGCCAGGAATGGGACGGGTGGCACTGGCAGGAGGCGGACCGGCTGGGCTCTCTGGCCATCACTCCTTCCAGATCCAGCCCACAGGAGCCAGGGAAGCCTATGACACCCTCTAGACCCAGCCACAGTACAACCTGGACACTGTGTCCCAGAGAGGGCCATGTGCACCTGTGGGGCCCCTCCCCAGGGCAGGCTTCCCCTCGCCAGTGCCCACCCTCTCCAGAAAGAGGCAGGGATTCAACTCTAAAAATACCAGCGTAGGAGGTGAGCTGTGGGGCCCTCAGGTGCCTCAAGGAGGCCTCGTCGCTTCTAAAATTAAGCTTGAAGTCGGCACATCCTGTGAGGGGCCTGAGGAGGATGCTGGAGGCTCCCAGACAGGCCCCCTCTGACAGACCCAGAGCCTCCTTCAACCCCTCCGAGAAGGTCTCCCGAAAGCACGCCCCCTTAACAGATGGGCACGCTGAGGCCGGGGCAGTGAGCAGGAGCGGAGAGGAGCCTCCATACCTTCCATCCTGCCGCGGTCCGGGGAGCCGAGTCAGCACTCTGCAAGACAAGGGCCCAGGTGGAGCCGGTGAGCGGTGAGCGAGAGATTCTCCCCACCCTGCCTCTGCTCCCGCCAAGCCACCGGCCTGCGTGCCAGGCCCCGACATGCCTTTGAACGGAGGAGGGGACGCCGGGGGCGGGGAAAGCCCAAGAGGCTGGGTGACCTTGGGAAAGTCATCTTCCTTCTCGGTGCTTCTGCTGCCTCACCTGTCAAGGGCAGCAGCCTCCTCCCCACCACCGAGGGGCATAAACCGGCACCAGCAACTGCCGAGCCGTTCCCCTTGCAAGTCCCAGGAAACAGAGCTCAGCCCTGCATCTGCCTGACACCTTGACAACGCCCTGGCTCCCCAGGGAAAGCTGCTCAGGAGGTGGAGGGAGGCGCGGGGAGAGACCAGAGCTGCCTGTGTGCCCTCATCCAGGACGGGGTTTGGCAGAGGGTATTCAAAGGGATGCAGAAGTCCGAAGGGGAGGAGGCTGCTGGAGCCGTTCATGTGGACTCAGCCCTGCAGTTTTCCAATGAGGGGGTCCCCAGGTTCTCAGTCCCCCACCCTGCACAGGCCCAACTTCCACTCCCCATGTGACCCCTGCCCTTTCACCCCCTTGAGCACCTTGCTCTACTGCCCTCTCATCCCCCTCAGCGTGCAAATCAACCCCAACCCCTCTTGTCACCCGCTTTGCTTCCATAGCCCCCCAGGGACCTCCCTCACCCTCACCTTCCCATCAGTGTCTTGGGAATTGCCGCCCACACTCCTCGGCCCCCACGCACCAGCCCTCCCCAAGGCTACCAGCAACCATCACAGCCACTCTTGCCTTGACCTTTGACTCTCAGCCAGCATTCCTCTCGCTGGCCCACATACCCCAGGCCTCTACCCCACCCGCTCACGGTTGGTTCCAGGTTCCCAGGAGCCCGCATCCCTGCCCAGCCAGCCCAGGCCTCTCTACCCAACCCCGAAAGTCGAAGGCCCCTGGACAGGCCCGAGGCCCCTCAGGCTCTGAACAGTCAGTCCCTCCTGCTTCCCCAGGTAAAGGACCTTCTCTCACACCCCGCTCCTCCTCACGAGCATATGCCAGTCCTCTTGCTCCTAAGCCCCTCCTCAGTCTGTGTCCTCATGGCCACTTCCTTGCTCCAAGCAGGTCTCGCCACCTCCATACCCCACCAGGCAATCTGCAGGATTTTCCCACAAGCCTGAGACCGTGTCACTCGCCTGCTTAAAACCCTTCCAAGTGTAGCCTCCTCAGGTCCAAGGGATAAAGCCTGGGCCCCTCCTGTAGCCAATGGCCTGGTGATCGGCCCCCACCCCTCTGCAGCTTTATCAGCTGCCGCTGACACTGCTGGGGGCTCCCTCACCTACCATGGCTGTATCCCACCTCCGCTCATGTTAGCCCCCAATGCCTGGATGCCTTTCCCCAAGGTGCTACTGTTCAGGACTCAATTCAGGTGTCACCTCCTTCAGGAAGCCTTCCTGGAATCCGCCCTCCGCTTCCATACTGGCAGCGTCCCCTCTGAATTTGTCCTGGCGTCACACAGAGCATACTGTGTCGGACCTCTCTATTGTGCTGCAGGCCTGTCTTCCCCTGGCCCGGGCTGAGCATAGGCTAGGGGACCTCGCTCCTTCATCACGACTCTTGGGAGGAAACTGAGGCTTGGAGGGGATGAGAGACTTGTTCCAGGGCCCGGCTGGGGTCAAACCTGGGGCTGCTGTTTTCTGCTGCTCTGGGCCCAGCACCCAGGAGTCCTTAAGCAGCTTTGCTGACAATTCCCTTCCTGGGACACAAGTTAGAGCCTCTTTCCTGCTGAGTGTGCTTAAGGAAGGACAGTAGCTGTCAACACCCCTCAGCAGCGGGCAGGAAAGGGGAAGTCCCCAGGCCAGGGACAGCCCACAGTTGCTGTCCATGCCTGAGGAGGTGCCTCGACCCCGTCCTGCCCCGCCCCTCCCAGTAACCTAAGCCCCTCTGTCCTGTTGGCACCTGCCACCTCCTAGGTCCAAAATAACCTGAGTTGTGAGGAGGCCTCCCAGAGGCCAGGGGTCCCAGATGGAGTTCGGTTACGACTCAGCACCCAGGCCTTATAAGGCCGTTGGCTCAGGACTGTAGTGACTCCTGGTATAACGGTGTGGCCCGCCAGTGGCCTGGGGAGTCAGGGCCGGGGGACAGAGACTTAACCACAGCCACACGGCAAGGCCAGGCAGGTCTCAGGTCTCTCACCTCTCGACTGAGAAACCTTTTCAGCATTTGGCAATCAACTGGGGTTCAAATTCCAACTCCATCGCTCAGCTGTGTGACCTTGGGCAGCTGGTATCCCCTCTCTGGGCCCACACCCCCAGGCCCTGTCTGGCGGCGGCTGAAGATTCCTGGGTGGGGATCTGTGCAATGTTCAAGAAAAGCCCCATGTGCCGCCCTGGGGCTCTCAAGGAGCCCTTGCCCTTTCCGAAGACTGAAGCGAGGGGGGAGGGGGGGTCAAACATCCAGGGGCCATCCCCTCCCCTCAGCAATTCAAAATGATGCGGCAGGACAGCTCCTCCAATCACAGAGGCTGTCGCACCTGGGTCCTCAAGGGCAGGGAGTCAGACCACAGTCCCCCGGCCCCAGGCCCCAGCTGGGACTCGCCAAGGACAGGAACCTGGAGCCCCAGGAGTGGACGCCAGGACAAAGAGGTGACTGTCTAGGAGGCTGGGAGCGACTCAACACACACACACACACACACATACGCACACGCGCGCACACACACAGTGTGGCACAAATACCTAGAGCAGAGGCTGGGGAGTACAGACAGGCAAATACAGATCACAAGCACCGGCACCTACGCGGCCACGCAAACCCCACGGACACCGACTCCACAAACGCGCCCTCCCCAGGTGCCTGCGGCTCCCCCCGCCCCTCCCCGCGGAGGCGCTTCCCCTCGACGCGCACGGACACACGCGGGCACACGCACTGACCTGGGGGGTGGGGTGCGGGTGGGCACCGGGGCCAGTGCGTGCCCTGCCGTCCTCGCCAGCCACCCGCCCGCAAAGGCGACTATTTATAAGGCTGTCAGCAGCGCGCGGCATGCTGGGAGCCAGCTCTGTGATGGCAGGAGGGAGGGAGATGGGAGGAAGAGCGGACCGGGAAGGGAGGAGACTGGACCAGAGCGGAGGCCTGATGGAAAACCGGAGTAACGATGGAGGCATCGTGCACCACCAGGTGGCTGTGCCTACACACGCATAAGGCAATCCACGGTTTGCTGAGGGTTTTCCATTCCTGCGTTAGTTACCTCCACTGTGCCCACTTCACTCCAGGGGGACAGGACCACGCTTCCCATGTGACAGCTGGGGAAACTGAGGCCCAGAGAGGACGGGCTCTTTGCACAAAATCCCACAGCAAATTGGTGACAGAGAGAGGCAAGACCAGGGAAGGAGGGGACTGAGGCATGGATTCTGAGAGCTTTTCTGGCCAGACGAGTCCCCCAGCCCCTCCTCAGATCTTGCCAGCGGCCCCTGGGCCAAGACCCACCTGGAATTCTTCCTTCCTTGTTGAGAGGGATCCCAAGGACTCCTCTGGGACAGAAACTCCCCAGGACCCCAAAGAGCACCCACAAAACCCTCTGCCAGCTGGTGGTCGTATAGATTATAAAAACCAGCCCGGCCTCCATGCAGCTGCCTGGCAGCTCCCAGTGAGGTGAGCTCGAGGCTGTGGGACATTCAGAATGCTATACCCAGATCGGGGACCGACGATCCTGATAAAAAGAACAGCTCCCATTAATGAGCGCTCACGGCACACCAAGTGTAGACTCTGGCCGTGTCTGCGAATCCTTCAACATGAAGGAAAGTGAGTTTCACACCTGGAAGCCAGCTCGCCTAAGCTTCCCAAGTAGAAAGTGATGTGTTTATCTGTGGGGACTGACACATGGCAATAGGTGCTCAATAATGAGCAGGGCAGAGACCCGTACCATGCGGCTTCAGAACTCATACACTTGACCCCTAGACCACGCCATGACCTTGAAGGCAGCAGTCCCAGATAGAGGGAGTGGGTTAAATTCAGAATTCGTCTCGCAGGTACTAGGGAGCCACGGAAGGTGTTTCAGCAGGAGCATAAGACTTCCTGGGAGACCATTTCGGGTGGGTGGTTTCTTAGCAAGAGCCTGGACACCAGGAGGCCTGGATCTAGTCCCAACTCTCCCACCTATGACATCAGACAAGGTCTTTACTCCTTGGGACCTTAGTTTCCCCATCTGTGGGAGGGGCAGCTGCTGGGACAGGCAGTCTGCCACAGAAGTTGTTCAAAAGGCCCTCTGCAAAGCTGTAGGCGGCTGTGCACATTGGCATGAGCTTCGGGGAAAGCAAATTAATGATGTCAGTCAAAATTTCAAATGTGCCCTTCGCCTTCAGGAATCCCACATGTGGGCACAAAATGTGTACAGGATGGTCCCCTGGGGCCAGTGAGGACTGACTGGCGGGAGGGCTGGTGGTGCAGCCAGGCGTGTAGGGAGGTGGTGACTGCCCTAGAGTCAGCACGGGAAAGAAAGCCAGAGCTAGCAGGACAAGACGACCGGCAGAAAGTGTCGCTGTGCCAGCCTATCCCACCTTCAGCGGTTCTGAACACACAAGGGGCGTGCGTGCGTGTGCAAAAGCTAGTCCTCAATTTTGTTCTTCGCATTTTAACATCTCTGAAATCATGCTGTCTTAGAAGCAAATTGATGGCATCTTAAAGTTAATGAAGCGGAACTGAGAGGGTGGGTGCGTGCACATGATCCCCCCCACCCCATGGTAAAATTCCCATTTTCTTTTTAATACAACAAGCATCTACTGCTTTATACATAAAACACTTTTAACACGGATGTACCTTGAGGACATTATGCGAAGTGAAATAAGCCAGTCACACAAAGACAAATGCTGTATGAGTCCACTTGCATGAGGTACCTAGTCAAATTCAGAGAAACAGAAAGTAGTGCCAGGGGCTGAGGGTGGCGGGGGGAGGTGGCGGGAAAGGGGTTTGTTTAATGTATGCAGAGTTTCAGATCTCCAAGATGAACAAGTTCCGGAGATCTGTCTCACGACAATGTACACATACTTAACACTACTGAACTGTACACTTAAAAATGGCTACCTTGTAAATCTTATGTTTATTACCACAATAAAAAAAAAGTTTAAAAATCTTAAAAACTGGGAACGAAAACTATTTTAAGTACCTGTTTTAATTATTTCATTTGCATATGACCTATGGATTTTTCACTGATGCTGGACTATCGGAGTTTCAGGATTTTTTTTTTCTCAGCTATAACCTAAAGAAGGAAAAAAAGGAGGGAGAGAGGAAGAGCGGCAGGGAGGGCGCCAGGAAGGAGAGAAGGAACAAGAGGATGGAGAAATGAAGGAAGGGAAGGACAGAGGGAGAGAGGAGCAGAGGGAAGGAAAACAATTGCATGGAAGAAAAATCTGGAAGGTTATACCCTACACTGTTAACAGGGAATAGGACTGAGCAATGCTCTCACTGTCCATCTTATATCATTTGTATGGTTTCAGTTATTTTATAACATAAAAAATACCTGCAAATATAACCATATGAAGTGCAACCAATTTTAAAATACATTTTAAAAATATTCTGGCTAAATAAAAAATTCCCAAGCTTTAAAAATGAGCCAGCATCGGAGCATGGGGAATGAATCTGGGATGGCCTCACTCCGAGGTTCACAGCTGGATTCTGGAGGCAGCACACAGCGCCCCTTAGGGGCTGCTCCAGGTGGGGCCTGAGCATCTGCAGATAACAGCAGGAGGGCCTGGCCCAGGAAGCACATGTTGGGTTTGCAGCCACGGAAGATGTCCCCACTCTCAAGCAGGGCGGGGGTCTCACGGGGTGAGAGGGACACACAGGGATGCAGGGGAGCCCTGAACCCTAAACGAGGAGGTGGGTTTGGTCCTGGCCACAGTGGGGAGCCAGTGAAGGTTTCAGAGCAAAGGGACCCTGATGAAGTGGCTTCAGGAAGATAACTTTGGCAATGAGTATGCGGGTCTCTGTGGGACCCCCCTCTGAGGGAGTGAGAGTTTGTGGGGTTGTGGACTAGGCCCCGGGTCTCCTGCCCTCAGCATCCTTCACCAAAGTCCTACCTCTTGCTGCTAAACTGAACTTTCCCGGGGTCCATGCCCTCTTGATGCCCTCCTGCGCCTCCCTTCAAGCCCACCAGTGGGCAAATTCCCAGAAGCCTTTGCACAAGGCTGGCGTGTACAGTATTCCCACCCATATCCCCATCCCCATGCAGGGCCTCAGGCTCCCCACGTGATGACTTTGCAAGGAATATCTGTCCCTCTGACACACCCACCAGCACCATCACTAGGCCCTGGGCCTGGTGACCTCCCAGCCTCCTGACTGTCCTGCTGCTATCCAAGCAAGGATGTCCTCTCCAAGCAAGAGGGATCGAGCCTTTGCCCTCCTCAGGGTGATGGCCTTCTGCCATCTGGTCTATAATGGCCTCATTCCCACGGCTCCCTCAGCTGTCTACTGAATGAGGCCATGGGTCCCACCGCTGGGCTATTGTTCAGGCCATTCTTCCCACCTGACATTCCACCCCTCTTCAGGTGCACCTAATACAGCACAGGGCATGTGGCTACTTACTGAGAGAATGCATCCATGAATTGAGAGACAAATGCAGGTCACTGTTCTCTCCCCACAGCTCCATGGCCCACCGCCTCGGCTGGCCCAGCGCCCGGAGAGCCTTCCTGGTCCCGAGCAGGCGGCCTGCCCTTGTCTCACAGTCACCCTTTGTTAGGCCTCAGCTCCCAAGGGCATCTTATCTGCCTCAACAGGTTGTAATCTCCCAGAGCCACAGACCCCGCTGCTCCTGCCAATCTAGAGTTGTAAACAAGGCCTTTTACTCAACCACAGCTCGCCACACCCCTCCCACAGTAGCAGCCCTGCCTGCCTCCCACCTGTGGGGCCCTGGAGGCCCTTGCTGCTGCCGGCCCTCAGGACTCCAGGCCCCACCTCTGACCCCGCTGCCTGCCCTCTGCCTGCTCCCCCTTAACCTGATGCTCTGACCTCCTCCCAACTGTCCCCAAACAGCCTTCTGTGACAGGAATGTCATTTTCTCCCGCCCTTTTTCTCCCTGCAGGACGCTCTTCCCCTAACCTCTGCAGAGGTCTCTTCCTCACCTTTCAGGTCCTCAGAGAACATCACCTCCTCAAAAGCCCCTCTCATATCACTTGTATTATTGTCTTTGTAGCCCTTACTGCCCATGGTGGCCTGACTGGGGCAGAACCGGTCATGGGGCCCCTCCCCTCTCTAGAACCTGAGGTCCTTGAGGGCAAGGAGTGGTCCCCGATCAGCCATGAGGAAACTGGGGCTCTGAGGAGGGGAAGTGACTTGCCCAAGGTCACACAGGCAGGGGGAGGCAGGACTGGAAAAGCCAGGTAGGTTTGGCTTGGGGACCTCCCCACCGCCCCAACCCCCAGAGCTGCCAACTCTCCAGCCCAGCTGCAAAATGCATGACTCACTGGCCAGCTGACAAAGCTGGCCATCCTGCTTGAACTCCCGACCTAGAGGGTGTGGGCACTTGACTGTCTCGAGGAGGCCCAAAGCTACAGGCTGGAGAGAGCCCGGCTCGATCAGGAGACACAGGAGATGGAACCGGAGCTTAAGAGCATTTATTCCTGTACAAATCATTACAAAACCAATTCTAGAGGAGCCACTGGCCCCACCCCCCACCCCAATGTGCAATCGCTTGCTTCTAGCCTCCTCCTCCTCCACCTGGCCCCTCCCATTCCACAACCTCTTCCAGGAAGGCCTCCAAACTTCCCTTCCAGAATCCGGAAGAGCGAAGGGCAAACCCAGCCTGCTAAGGCCCAGTAATAAAGTGCCTGATACAGAGTGAGGGCTGCTCGAACCCAGGCAACACAGCTCTTGGACCCCTAGAACTTTCCCAGGCCCGCTGGAGGGGAAATCTTGGGCTGCTTGAAACCCCAATTTGTCTAGGTCCCCCCTTCCTGCACCCCAAAGGCTCCTCCAACAGGTAGAAAGCCTCACTGCCGGATAGCAGAAAAGGGGGCCTGGCTCTTTAAGAGCCAAGCTAAGGGCAGCTTGGGGGAGAGCGAAGAAACAGCTGGTTTGTCTCATTCTTATCAGAGTCTCCCAGACCTGGGGGAATTTGTGCAAAAATACCTTCGTTTCCAGGAGGAGATGGGGAAGGGAACTGCGGGTCCCTAGGGAGTTCAGCCCCCAACAAGGGAACCCCAGACCCCCAAAACCCAACATGGGCAAAAGGGTGCCAGAGAAGAGACAAGGGATTTATCCAAGGCCACTCAGGGGAGAGCCAAGACTGAGACGCCAGCCTCCGACCTCTGGCACCCCCCCCCCGACACAACCGCACGAGTGCCCCGGCCCAGACTCCAGACAGTGCCCACCCTCCACACAACTTCTCTTTCTGGTTCTGGGAAGTGAGGGGCACCACAAAGTTCCCAGCTCCTCGGGATAGAACCCCACTGTTCCGGCCAACAGGAAGTGATTCAAGGGCCATACTGGGGCTCTGAACCAAGGCCTCATGGGAAAGAACATGTCCGTAGCCTACGTTACTCAGAAATACCCTGATTGACTGCTCTGACCCTGACTGCCCAAGAAATCCTGACACCCCTGATTAACCACATAGAAGCCCAAATCCCTGATTGGCCAAGAGATACCCCCAGGCCCTGACTGGCTGGAGGATACACACTCTTCAACACCCTGATTGGCCAGAAGACACTCTGGCCAACCTTAATTGGCCAGGAGATGGCCTTTGATCAAGTGGTTGGGCAGAGAGCCACTTCTGTGTCCCTTGTGAGAGCCCCACTGGCAAGGCGGCCTAGGTCCAGGAGGGATGGGAGAAGGTGATCCCGTACTGCTGGGCCCAGGACGAGAAGACTCTCTTCTCGGTGATGAAGCGGTGGTGGTTGCCCTTGCGGCTGTGCTCATTCTGGATGTAGGTGACACACTCGTCCGGCCCCTTGGGCTCATAGTAGTGGTAGGGCATGCGCTGCAGGCGGGACCGCTGGCTGGGCGAGAGATGGGGCTGTGAGGCAGGGTGGGCACTGGCAGAGCCTTTGCTTTTTCCAGTCCCTGATGCCGTAGGATTCAGTGAGGGAAAATCCTGCCCCTCCTGGGCTCAGTTTCCCATCCTAAAATAAGGTGAACGAGGTGGTGAAGGAAATGTTTTTTCTTTTGCAGTGGACATTTTCCTGTCCCCAAGAGGGTGGCAGAGTAGGGTAAAGGACTATGGTCTGGAGCCTGGTCCCCACCCATTACTGTTTGTGGGACCTTAGGCCTCACACAAACGTCTTCTCAGTTTTTTCATTCATGAATAGGGGAGGATAACATACCTATCACTTGGAGTACTGTGAGGAGTGAATGAGATAATAAGTATATAAGCCTGGGATGGTCAGCACTCAGTAAAGAACAGCTGTCACCTCATGGGATTTTCATATAGTTAATATAATACTTACTATCATACATAAACTCTGGACTCTTGCTGAGGGGTAGAGGCCCGAGGTATCCAAGGAGCCTAGCTCTCTGCAGAGCAGCCCTTGAAGGCCCCCAGCATGGTTTCCAGGCCCCAGCTCATCCACAGCCAGCGACCGGGCATTGTCGTGGAGGGCTCCCTGCAGTAGTCGGGGGGGACCATGCCATAGACGTGCAGTGGTCACACAGCTCCACCGCCAATCACCATGGTGAACCAGCCTGTGCTCAACCACGAATGGGACTTTTCCCTGGGGGCAGAGAGGGAGCATGATGAAGGGGCATGCAGGGGGTGGGCAGCAGGCAGGGAGGACCAGACAACCCACAGAGTTTCCAAGAACTCCATCCACCAACTCATTGGGCAAGGGGTGGGGGCAACTTCAGTCACCTCTGGTCCAGCCCGATGCCAGTAGGGGGCTGGTCTGGGCAGAAATGAGGGGTCTGGAGGGAGGTCCTTGCAGGGAAAGAGTAGGAATAGGGCATGCTGGTAATAAACTCCTTGGTAAACTGGTCACACTTGGGACCAGGCTGGGAGTGACCATGATCACAGAAATGCTAGAAGCAGCTATGCCCATGCGAGCAGCAAATTCCAAGGGGAGACAATCCAAGACAGTCATGCTGGGAGTAACAAGCTCATAGCAAAGCATGGAAGAAGCAGCTAAGAGCCCAGAGCTGTGCTTCTTACTAGCAGACAATGTGGCACATGGGAGCACATGGGAGCACTGAACATGTGGGTGAAATGTGCCATCATATAAAACACACCCTAGATTTCCTAGAGTCTAAAAAGATGTAGAATACATCACTGATAATTTTTGACATTGATTACGTGTTGAACTGAAAATACTTTGGATATTTATAGATTGGAGGCGGTTCTTGGAAGTTTTTTTAAAAAATAAATCTCTCGCAAGACAAAAAAAACACACAAAATTACCAAAATCAAGAATTAAAAAGACCCTCTAAACATAAAAGAATTACATATCACAAAAAAATTACATACACGACAACTCAATGCAATGGGCTAATTTCTTGAAAACCAGAACTACTAAAATCACCCAAGATGAAATAGATAACCTGAATATCTTATAACCATGAAATTGAATTCGTAGTTTAAAATCTTTTGAAAGAGAATTCAAGCCCAGATAGTTTCATTGGAAAATTCTACCAAACATTTAAAGAAGAAATAACACCAATTCTATACAATCTCTTCCAGAAAATGGAAGAGGAATCATTTCCCAATTCATTTTCTGCAGCCAGAGTTATCCTGATACCAAATCCAGGCAAAGACAGTACAAAATAAACTACAGACCAGTATCTCTCATGAACACAGACACAAAAATCTCAACAAAATATTAGCAAATCATATCCAGAATATATAAAAATAATATACCACAACCAAGTGGAGTTTACTTCAGAAATGCAAGGCTAACTCAACATTTTAAAATCAGTCTACAGCCATGCTACCCTGCACAAGCCCGATCCTGGCTGATCTCGGAAGCTAAGGGTTAGGCCGGTTAGTACTTAGATGGGAGACTACCTAGGAAGAGCTATAGGTGTAAAAAAAAAAAAAATCAATACAAGCCACCATATTAATAGTCTTAAGAAAAACCACATGACAATTAATGCAAAAAATTTTGATAAAATCAATATCCAGTAATGATAAAAACTCTTAGCAAACCAGTAAGCAAAGGGAACTTCCTCAGCCTGATACAAGACGGCTACAAAAAAAACTATAACTAACGTCATATTCAATAGTGAAAAACTAAATGCTTTCCCCAAGACTAGGGCCAATGCACGGATGTCTACTGTTGCCATTTCAAATACAATTCAACATCGTATTGAAAATCCTAGTCAGTGCAATAAGACAAGAAAAAGAAATCAGAGGTATACATATCGGAAAGGAAGGAATAAAACTGTCCTTATTTGCATGTCCTTCCATGATACATGATCAAATGCACAGAAAACCCCAAAGAAATCTACAAAAATCTCCTAGAATCAGTAAGTAAATTTAGCAGGATTACAGGATATAAGGTCAACACACAAAAAATCAATCATATTTCGAAATACTAGCAAGGAATAATAGCAAACCAAAAAAAATTTTTGTAAATGCCATTTACAGTAGCTCCAAAACTTTAAATATTTAGGTGTAAGTCAAACGAAATATGTACAGGACCACATTTGAACATACTGGGTTAAATAAAAATGTTAAAAATAACTTCACATGTTTATTTTTACTTTTTTAATGTGACTACACTAAATTCAAATTGTATATGTGGCTCACATTACATTTCTATTGGACGGCACTGGCCTAGCCTTTCTAAGATTAGTCAGAGCGGGGTGGGAGATATATGCTTAGAACAGAGCATGCTGGAGCAACGGAGTGCTTAAAGCAAGAAGTGCTGGAAGGAAGCCCTCCCGGGGAGACGAGGCCATGCAGAGCATATTGGAAATGACGTGTGCTCAGAGCTGGGCACGAGAACTCCCGTAGGAAACCTGGGACGGCGGCAAGACGTGACCACGCCCTCAGAGCAGTGCATGCCGGGAGCAGCAGGCCCTCCGAGGTCGTGGAAGGGGAGCAGAGGGCTGGCTAGAGGGGGCAGGCAGGAGGCTGGTACCTGTCCTTGCCCGTCTCACCCCGGAAGAGGTGGTCAAACTGGCATGCGGCCGGGAGTGACGGCGTAGGCCTCCAAGTTGGGGAATAGCAGGCCTGTCCGCTGGATGACACGCACGAGGCTACCCTGGGGCTTCTGCATCTTGTCTGGGGGGCCCCAGAAGATGAACACCACTTCGGGGTGCGGTTGATGAACTCCTGGGGCCTCCGCAGCACACGGAACACACTGGAATGGGCCACCACGCGGAAGTGGTCTTGTTGCCCACATCTGCTGAGTAGCCCGTGGTAGGCGCATCATTCATGCGGATCGTGCACTCGGCCTGTTCAATCTCAGGTCCCAGCTTGGTGCCCAGCAGGTGGCTGGAGCTGGTGACTATCACACACTGGTGGCACCGGGAGGGCAGCGTCTGGGGAGGGCAAGGAGAGTCAACACTGTCACAACCACTCCGTGCCAGGACCTGTGCTTTGTACTTCCAGGCCCCCTGGTGACCAGAATTATTATGCCCATTTTAAAGGAAGAAACCTAAGCCCATTCAGCCAGTAGTTTAAGAGATATTTATAGCAAGCTGGCTAATGGCCAGGTACTCCAACAGAGCAATGAGCTGAAGAAACCCACTCCAGACAGCAAACAGGTAAAAGATAAAATAATAGTAGGTAGTAGGTAAAGTGTGCTAGGAAGAAAGTAAAATAGGGACAGGAGATCAAGAGTGACAGGAGCAATGGCTGTTTTTGCATTGTCAGGTATCCCTGTGCCTTCCCAAACCTTGTGTGGACTCCCTAGCAGAGAAATATCAGTGAAAACAGGGACACCTTTCCAAAGGGATTTTGACTGAGGAGATAGGATTTTAGTGCTAAGGATGGGAACTTGAAGGGAAATGAGGCCCAGAGAGGGCAGGGCTCTTGTCCAAGGTCACACAGCAAACAGGGGAAGGCACTGGAAGCCAGGGCCTTGGCTCCAGGGTCCACCCTTTCCTTTAGGAGGGATGGAAGGAATGGAGAGAAGAGGAGGAGGAGGGAGCCGTGATGTTGGGCAGTGGGGAGATCAGCCACCAGGCAGCTCCCAGGGAGCTTCCCAAAGTGGCTGCCCTACCTTGTTGCCAAGAATGGGAACATAGCCATCGGTGATGCTCCACTTCTTGAAGTTGAAGGGCCGGCGGCTGTGGACCCGCAGGGAGCCGTAATGGAAGACCTCATTGGCACTATTGGAGCTGTAGAGGATGAGGATGGTGATGAGAGCAAAGAGGATCACGAATACTGCTGACCGCTGCTCCTGGAGAAAGGAGAGGCCAGTGAGGGCCCAGCGACCTGGCAGGCTCGGTGCCCCGCCTCCTTGCTGCTCTGTGCCCAGCTAACTGCTGCTCCTCATTCCAGACCAGTTCAGACACTACTTCCTCCAGGAAGGCCTCCTCCAGCCCTGAGGCCCCCCATCACAGCACTGATCACATTACCATGAGCTCTGAGGCTGGGACTGGGTCAGCCTCGCTCCCCACTGTATCTCAGCTCTCAGGGCAAGGCCTGGAGTACAGGGCGTCCTCAGGAGGAGGGTCTGCTGGATTAGACTGGCTGTGGGTATCAGAAGGATCCCTCCAGCTGCAGCTGGAAGGATGCTTGGAAAAAGGACAGACCAATGAGAGGATTAAAGTCTTCTCCAAACAGTAACTTTCCGTGAATCTTCATTTATCTAAACCTGGAGGGGATGGACCTGGTCAGGAATCGGGCTGCATGAATAGCCAGTGCACCGCCATGTGGCTGACAGGGCAGGAAAGTGATATCCAAAGTGCCCGCAGAGATTCATTTGCCCAGGGTCTGCAAGGCGAGGTGAGACCTTGGAGTCCGGCTCCTTGTGCTGAGCCCCTGTGCTGATTATTGATGTATTGCTTCTTGGCTCCAAATTCACCCTTTTCGCCAGCTCTGTGAAAATAGATCTGGGCCCTTCCCTTGTTTTTCCATGCAAGCTAACTGCATATTAAGGTTTCTCAGTAGAGGGCGCTTGAGAGACACTGCAGAAGGAAAGGATTTTGCTTCCAGGTTCTGGTGGGCTTTGTAGCTGCTTCCGGGGCACTTGCTCCACAGTGCACATGGCGGCTTCTCAGGCATGTGCTCTGTCTCCAGAGCCCAGTGGCCAGCAACCAGCTGCACTCGGCAGCTGCCTCCAGGCGGTTTGGGAACAGAGTGCCTCTGGCTCCTGCTGTGATCACAGCTTCTCCAGAGTTTAGCTCATGCAGTACACTCACCCACCTGAACACCCACAGACCATCAGCTTCCCCTCCCTGGAGCAGTTCTGTATGGAGCTTGAGTGCTTCTTGGAAGTTCTCTCCTGTGAACGACCTCTCGTGTAGTAGCCTACAAGGTGGATTTATAACAACTTCCACCAGCACAGCAGCACAGTGAGTTCTCTGACATCCAGTGGGTCATAGCTCTGCCCTCTCCACAAAGGCCTGGATCTCCGCCCAGGGGGCGATGGCCGCTCCTAATACCTGCTATTCCTGGATTCCTTCAAGATCCAATTCCTTGTTACACCAATGCCTGATTATAGTTAATAGCTATACATTAACCCATTTCCTATTTGCCCCAAGAATACTCGCTGGCAGGGCTTACAGCTGCAGCGTTTACCCCAAGATAACTTGTGGATCACAGTCCTAACCTTACCCCCAAAGTTTGCCACAAAATATCTCACTCTTGTTACCATTTTCACATCACTCTAATATATCAATAGTCTTTGGAATCAAATGACACCATCCTATTTATAGCACTGTGTTTTTAGTATTGGAATTTCCATTTACAAAATATAGTAATTCCTGATTGCTGAAAATGTCAAATCCTAGAAGACATAGCATTTCTACATGTGATGTTAAATTAACACGACAGCGAGCTGCACTTTTTTTTCTAAACAGGAAATGGGTTAAACTTCCCCTATTCAAGTTACTGAGGTTTCTCTCTGCCATTTGGACCCAGACGGATACACCCACAGCACCCTGCCCCCAACCCTCAGATTCTGCCAAGGCTGTGGTACAGTGGAACCTAGGAAAGGGGTGTGCAGAGCCGGGCACATAGTAGGTGCTCAGGAAAGCATGAATGACTGGATGATGGGGAATCCTGACACCCTCAGAGTGATGCTCACAATATTCCCTCATGTTTGGCTGACTCCCTCCCCAGTCCCCCATTCATGTCTACCTCCCCACCCCCACCCCCTACACAGCACTCCAAGTCACCTTCTCAGACGATCCGTTATCACAAATGGACTGGTCAAGCCTAGGAAGGACAGAGATACACCTGGACCCAAAGAGAGAGGCAGAACCTCGTCCAAAGCTATATAGATGAATGGCCACAGCAGGGCTCAAATCAGGACTTCACAGGTATCAGCCACTTCTTGGCAAGGAAGAGACTTGTGATGGTTTGGGTCTGAGACAGGTCCAAAGGAGCCCATCCCACCGAGGAAAGTAAGAGGCTGAGATGAGGACAAGAAATGAAGGGGGACTTACTTTGTTGCTACTCATCTCTCTCCAGCGTCTGCTGAGGGGCAGGGGCCAGCGTCCTGCAGGTGGCCCAGGGGCAGGGATGTGGGTTCACGCCTGCAAGCCACAGAAAGAGTTATGGCCAGCTGCCCTCCCCTAAGTCCAGCTGGTCAAAGGCTACACGGTCCCCACCCCTGCTGGCTCTCCTACCCACCCACTACTTCAAGGCTCAGGACCATATCCATTTTGCAGATGGAGACACTGAGGCCCAGAAAGGGCAGAAAACTACCTGAGGTCATGCAGCCAAGTGGTGGCAGACCCCTGGCTCTCTTCCTGACCCTTGCTTCTCCCCTTCTGCTCCCACAGCAGGGGCCTTCCCACCTTGGCTCTCCTCAGCAGCCAGTACCCCTCAGAACAAAGGAACAGTCCTTGCAGGTCCCCAAACTCCTCTGCACCTGCACGTTTCCACGGCTTGCATAAACTGTCTGCAACATCCTGACCTCCTGCACCGCATTCACACACTCATCCTGCAAGCCTGCACCCCACAGGAAGTTCCCCTGTGTGTCACCTTGCCAAGGCTGAGAGCTCCCTGAGGGTGCAGCCAACTCAGTCTCTACTGTGCTTCCAGAGCCCCTGGAGATGGTGCAAGAGGGTCACTGAATGACTTCATTAATTAACGAGTAAGATCTTGGGGTTAAGGGCTCAGACTCATCTGTCAGATGGCCATAATCGCAGCCCCCACCCCCGGAGGGTGGGTGGGGAACCTCAAGGGACAATGCAGCCTTGGGCAGTCCTTCCTTCCTGCCCCAGCCCCAGGGGCCTCCGTTGTGAGAGGACAAGCCCAGATCTGCGCCTCACTCCCCAACCAGTCCCCATCCACGCAGGACCCAGCTCCTCTCCATATCTCTACATCCCCACCTGTCTAAAGCAAACAAGCACTTCTGTCCAGCCACCTCCAGCAGCTTCAAGCCCAGAGGGCACTAAAATTGGGCAAGTGCAGAGGGAGAAACCGGGGGGGGCTCCCAGCTCTGCCCTCCCCTTCAGTAGCCTCACAGCTCCCGCCACTATCTCCACCCCCTGACCTAGCTGCTGTTTACTCGACACTGCCACCAGGAATAGCAGGAGAACCACAGGCCAAGAGGGCCCCCCACGCCTCTCCTTATTGGTTAAGTCCTGACTCCGCCCACTGCCTAACCCCGCCCCGTCCCCGGAGGAGGCCCCCTATCTGCCCTCCCAGCCGGGTTTCAGGTTTCGCCCAGCTAGTCAGGGAGACCCCGGGATTCTCGCTGGGTACAGATCAGGAAACTGAAGCTCATCAGAGGGAAGAGTGGCTCATCCTTACACTCACAGCCCATCAGGGCAAAAGCCAGAGTCCACAACCCCAGGGTCGCCCTTGTCAGCCTTGAAGCCTCTGACTTTCCAGGCCTCACCGGTCCAGCTGAGCCGAGGCTCCCGACTCACCACTGTTTCCTTCCGTGCCCCTTGTTCCAGACACACTAGCGCACCCCAGTTACCAGGCCGAACCCCTACTCTCCGCCTCCGCTTTCACACCTTTGCCTGAGCCAGGACCACCAACCATCCCCTTGGTCAGCCCCATTCACAATTCTGCTCTTGAGAATACCATGGTCAGTACACCTTAGGTTCAAGTGCAGATACCAGGTCCACCACTTACTGGCTGAGGGGCCTCGGGTAAGCCACGTGACCTCGCGGAGCCTCAATTTCCTCATTCGTGAAATGGGAGTAAGAATAGGCAACTCACAGGGCGGTTCAAGGCCCGCCTCACCGAGTTCGCCAGGGAAACACTCCTTCCTCTGACCTCTGGCCCAGCCACTAATCTCTCATTTCAGGAATGTGTACGGTGGCCACGCTAAGCATCACCCTCTCACTCAATCTTCCCAGCAACACTGCACGGTAGGGGCTCTTACTCCCCATTTCACAGATGAGGAGACTGAGGTTCAGTGAAGCAAAGCCCTGCAGGGCTGTCCAGAGCCTGCTGGGGAGACTTGTTTCCCGGGAGCAGCAAGGGGCTGAAGCTGATGGGATCTCCCTCGAGCATCTCCCAGGACTGGAATGTGCCCAGCACCTAGCCTGGCACGGAGGCGGGAGTGGGGGGGGGGCAAGCCTGTTGGGGAACAACTTGCTCAGGCTGGGGAGATGGCAGTCCAGAGCGCTGGGCGGGGCGTGGACTCCGCCCCAAAGTAACGGTGCAAGAGGCCTGAGTCCCTCGGATAACTGTGGGGGCCACACCCTGCCTGTTTGCGGGCTTTGCCTCTCCGAGCCCCCCACCCCGGAAGCCCTCCTGCAGGGTCGGGATGCCCCCACGAGTCGCGCGGGAGGAAGGGGGAGGGGCACTTAACTCCGAGATGGGGGCCTTCAAGCCCGTGGGTCTACCTGGGGTGGGGGCCATTCACCCTCCGCGCCAACCCCCTTTGCGCTGACCCCAACTCCGGCACTCCGGGGGATCCGGAGCCCTAGCCCCAGCTTGGAAGAGAAGGGAAGCAGGACGGCGGCAGGGTCCCCGAGTTCCAATGGGGTAATCAGCTACAGGAGGCCCCGCAAACCCCGCGACGGCCCTTGGGCGCGAAGACCGCGGTCTCCGAGCACAGTTGGCTAGACAGTGGGTCTAAGGTAACCCCTAAAGCCCCCGCATCATTACTCCCCATCCCCCCGGGCCGCAGGCAGCACCCCTCCCTCTGCCCGCCCCCGCATGGCACCAGCTCACCTCCCCCGGGGAGCGCCCGGCCCCCCGCGGCCCCCGAGTTCCCTCACATGGCGCTAGGAGCCGGGAGCTGGGGTCCGCGCTCCTCCGGCCGCCCAGGCCCCAAAGCAGCCCGGGCCCGCTGGGTCCTAGCGCCGCCGCTCGAAGCGCCAGACCAGGCCAGGGAGGCGGGCGGAGCCTCGAGGGGCCCCGGCTGGCTCCGCCCCTGGGCGGTGCCGGAGAGAGGGTGAGGGGCAGACGACCCCGCTGGCCACGTGAGCGCTTCGCAGTAGTGACAATGAAAATAACCTTCTGGAACCCTTTAGTGTGGGCTCACTTCTGTCTCGCTTTATTGGCTTTGGTTTGGGGAAACTGAGTCTCGGAGCACACGGCGCTTGGAATCAGTTGAGTTGCTCTCTGAGATCCCTTACGCAGGGCATCCAAAGCCCTGCACCCCAGTAGTCACCCTGGGTGAACTCAGGTTCAGCCCTGGATTCAAGTTCAGCTCTACTCCCTCTAGCTGTACCGCCTGGCACATGACTTACCTTTCCCCTGCCTGCCTCTGGAAAATAAGGAGAACAACCTTATAGGATGTTGTAAGGATTAAAAATGTTATTGACTTACATTTTTCAGGGTTTGTTACATCGTTTTACATAACAGTGAAAATAATAAGTAGCCATGATAGGGGCCTGGTGAAATAAAGGCACAGCCCTGCTAAAATGAATGCTGTAGATCAGTATGTGCTGACAGAAGGGCCGACCTGGATATTTACAGGATGGTAAAACAAAGAAACACGTTAAAGAATTGCATCTCTATAATCCCTTTGGAAAACAAAGATGTAAAAATGTGCATTCCTCTCCTGGGTATGTACCCTGGAGAAATTCTTACACCTGTATAAAACGAAGTTCATAGCACTGCTTGATAATACTAAATCGGAAACAGCCCCATATATCTATCGATGGGAGAATGGAATTTTTTTGCATGATGGCATGTTCACAGTGTGAAATATTAAATGGCAGGGGGAAATGAATGAGCTACAATTAAATGGATGAAACTTAGGGACATAAGGTATGAAAAAAACGAGTCTCGAAAGATAAATGAACTACACAATATATTATCAAAGCATAGAGCAGGCAGTAGGCCACCTCTCAGAGCCAGGGACGGGAACTAGCTTTTGCCTCTCAGGGTGCTTAAAGTTTTCAAAGCAAAAGTCAAGAATACAGTCGTCTGTGGGTGAGGCAGGGATGTGGGAGAAGGGAAGAAACTAGTAAGGGTCTAATTTCTAGTAAAGATCTGGTCATGGGTTCAAGGTGTACATTATATTATTACTTATAACTTATAAGTATGATGAATGCCATCATTTGTGTGTGTAACAATATTTAAAAAGAAAAATGGGAGAAAAAAGGGAAAGAAAAAATAAGGAGAGACACCACCGTTTGTGTATCATAGTGTTAATAGTGGTTATTTCTGGAATGATGAGATTATGGGTTGCTTTCTCTTCTTTTGGCTTAACTGTATTTTCAAAAATTTAAGATTACAGTTATATAATGTTTTCATATTTAAAAACTTATTTTTAATTCATCAAAAATGAACTGCATATATAGCATGAGTCCTTTTTTTTAAATACTGCCATCGGTGCATATGTTTGTAAATGCACATGGAAGGTGTCCGGAAGAATCCGGGAGTGACTACTCGCAGTAGTTTCCCCTGGGGAGCAGATGTGGAGCAGGAGGGGTGGGTGCTACCTTCACTTTTGCTTTATAAACTTCCAGGTTGTTTGTATTGGACTAATTTGTTAAGTTAATACCACTTTGTTTTTAATTAAAGCAAAAGTGGGGGGTTGAGGGGCAAGGTCCGGCTTCCAGGCTATGAAGGCACTGCCCACTGGCAGTGGGGGAGAGTGGGGAAGGCCAAGCGTGGATGAAAGGCTTCCTGCCTTTCTGGTGTGTACCTCCATCTGCTTCCTGAACTTCGGCCCATCCCCACCCTTGGCCTTCCTTGGCTGCCTGATGGAATAGCAAACCACAGAGCTGGGGCCAGGGCAGTCAGGCAGGAAGGCTAATGAACCCAACTGCTGGGGGCTCGGAAAAGGGGAGCTCCTTGCCCAAGGTCACCCATCAGGTTGGAGGCTGCACCAGGGTAGGGCATCCTGTCCCCAGCCTTCTCCCTACCCCAGGCCAATGACCTGTAGAAATAAGAGGGTGCAACAGCCTAGCTCCTGGACCAAATCTGGACCCGGAGCTCCCCTCTCAGGCCTGCCGTGTCTTGGGGCCCTGGCTTACCCCAGGAGGCTCTGCTATAGGACTGACTTTCTTGAGCCCTGAGCAATAGAGTAAAAAAATAAATGAAGTCAATTCAGTCAAGTTGCTAAATGACTAAAATCAAGTTGAGGTATATGAGGAAATTATTCTATTCCTATTTCACTGGGAACTTAAACTTTTGAACTTTACAGTCCCAAATCAATGCCCAGAATGACATCAAACCTCCAGGTAACACTCTGATTAACTAAGAAAAAGATGTTCAAGTATCCAGACCACCTGACATCCAGTATCTAGACCACCATCTAGACGATTACAACGTGGCACCAATCCAGGGACCAAGAATGCAGGGCTGATTCTTCTTTAAAATGTACTTTTTTACTAAAAGAACCCTTAGCTTTTCCTTCTCGTTTAGGACACTCTGGGTATTGCCTAATTGTCTTTCCAGTTTGCAAGCCCTAAAACCCTTGAATAAAGCTTTATCATTTATTTCTTGCCAAAGCCTCCAGACTCTGTTTGAGTTTGTTCAACAGCCCCGGGAATGATAACAAACACTTCGGTAATAACGAATATAAGAAAAACAGTGTCATGTGCTTTCTCCTGTGATAGGTACTTTGCAAACATACCTCACCGAAGCCTTAAAATAGCCTATGAGATGGGTATGACTGTTATCCCCGCTTTCTAGAGGGAGAAATGAGGATCAAAGAGTGCACATACAGGTGCCCAAGCTGGGCTTCCCCCAGGCCTGTCTGCTGAATAATCACAGGCCTTTCCGCTCTGAAGCCCCAGGCCTGCCCACACTCACAGCAGGACTTTCAACGGTTGGGTGGCTGTGGCCATTCCTAGTGCCACACCCTGAATCCCATGGTCTGGGGGAGATGGCCTCTGCTTCAGCCCTTCCTGCCCCAGGGTGGGGGTCCTGGGTGTGTCCTCTCTTCTTGCACCTCAGCAATCTTTGCACTGTTAGGATTTTCCCCTTCCACAGGGTTCCTGGAAAGAGTCCTCAGAGACCTCCTCACCTGCCACCCCAGCTCCCAATTTACAAAAAACTGAAAACAGGGCCATAAAAGGGACACAACTTGCCCCAAGATACCCACTGGGCCCCGGCCAGGGCCAAGGTGGGTGCCAGGACTGGGGACTCTGGCCTTCCTCCTTCTGGATAGAGAAGGAGCCAGATGGATGGTCCTCCAAAGAGAGGCCGGTGAGGGCTGCCAGCAGGTGAGGGCCTGCACACAGCAGCTGCTCCGTAAGCAAGTGTTCCTGAGACCTGGGCTTGCGTCTGGAACCAGAAGTACCTGGCTCTTCAGAGACTGAGGCTGGAGTGGTCAGGCTGGCTCAGGTGACACCGGACAGAGGTGTCTACCAGTACTCGGCAGAACCGACGTTCCCTTCCTCACCTGGCTAGAGGAGGTTTGAGTGTGAGTTCCCGACCTGCCCCAAGCTCCTTGGAGTAGAAATGTCCCTGAAGGTAGCTCCAGGCTGCAAAGCTCACATGGCTTCACCTGTGGCCTCAGGAGGAAGTGGGTGAGTCCCCAGAATCGGCTGAAGGGACAAAGGGAGTATAGACAAAGTCCCAAAATGGGGCTGCATGCCAAGGTGCCCCCACCCTGCCACCACATTCCTCAGAGCTAAGAGTAGGCTCCTGTCCCCAACTCACCTCCTGGAAGCTGCAAGAACTGCAGCGGCGGAGATAGGGATCCTCAGGGAGCCTTCAGCTGGCCTGGAACCAGTCACCAGACCAGGAAAATGTCGTCTTCATCTGCCTGGAGGAAGTAGCTAGTGGATGGCTCCTGCCAAGTCACCATACCAGAAAGGCGCATTACTTGAACCAATATAGCAGGGTGGGACAGGGGGCAGGCCAGGACAGAGTCACCTCTGTGTACTGCCCAAGGGCTGGGCTGGCATATTTCAGGGGATAAGGGAGGAGGAAGCAACCGCCTTGGAAGAGTTGAGTTCAAATTCCATCAGACCCAGTAGACCTGGGCCTTGGAGCCCTAGGATGAAGCTGTCAGCACAGAGAGCTGATAGGGATGGGGGTCTTCCTGCTCATCTGTCACCACCAAAGAGGGCGGGGCCAGGTGAGCAAGGGCAACCCCATTGAAAATGATGGCTCCCACATATCAAGTGCCAGCCCTGGGGACAGGCACTTTACAGATGCCATCTCTCTAAATGCATATAATCCTGTGAAATAGGGGTGACTTTAATCTTTTTTTTTATAGATGAAACTCAGAGAGAGGCTCAGAGAGAGATGCTAATCTGCCAGGGTCCCCCGGCAGGAAGTAGAACCAGAATGAGGCCTGGTCTGACTCCAGAGGCCTCCCTCTGGACCCAGAAGTTACCCCACCAGCCACTCACCTGCCAAGTTACATCCCACTCCTCTGCCTGACGCCTGCTCAGAGACACTCGCACTGCCAGGCCAGCAGCTGTGGTTCGGCTGTCAGCCTGCTCCTTCCCACCACAGAGCTTCCTGCCTCCCCAGCTCAGGGCTCTCCTCCCTCTTCTCACACTTGCAGAGCTTCCTGGGCCTGCCTGGCATTGGGTAGGGGAGGCACAGCATAAACGGCCAGATGCCAGGTCTCCAGCCTCTCTTAAGGACATCCAGGCTCCTTGGCAAAACGAAAATGTGCAGCCCTTGTCGGGGTGGGGGGGGGGTGGGGAAGGAAGACCTCCTTGAATTTCCAGGTAGCATCAAGAGCATTAAGCTAAGCAAGCGCAGGGCCCAGGGCACCTGCACAGGTCACACACCTATGAAGTGTCCGACTCCTGGAGCTGGATGCTAGAACCCAGGGCTCCATCCCAGCTGAGAGCCTGAGGTCTGGGGCCCTGGTCCTCCACTAGTCAGTTTCCTGGTCTCCAGATGAAGGAGGGTGAGAGAGAGGAAGAGGGGATGGTGAAGCCCTTGTGGGCTCTTTCCAGGCTCTTGGGTCAGGACCCAGATGCTCAAGCTCAGCTCTCAGACCCGGGACTGCATCCTGGCTAAGCCCAGTGGCTTCGCCTCATCCGTTAAACGGGCTAATACGAGCCCCCCAACCAGGGTGGCTGCATGCCCTCGCCGTTTGCTAGTAGGCCAACTTTTTCATTTCATGGTGAGGGCAATGAAGCGCAGAGAAGGTGAGGCCCTGGCCTGCCCGCCTCCTCCCATCCTCACTTTCTTGCAATGTAACCAACTCGAGTTAATTGGGAATTTAACTGGCAACAGCCTTGGAATCTGACTGTGGACCAGGGAGGAGACATGAAGTGGAAAGATTTTCTTCGCACCCCAAGTGGTTTCCTCCCAGGCTCCGGACCTCTCCTCCCAGTGCCCCCCTGGGTGCAGGGTGGGAGTCCCATGGAGCCTCTGAGTTGCGGCACATCCTGGACCAAGTGCAGCTGTGAGGCCAACCTCTCTGACCTGGTGGGGAAGGGGCAGGCTCTTGGGGAAGAAACGTGCAGGCCGATAAGATGGCGAGAAGCCCAGCCAGTCACGGGCCTGGGGAGAAGCCCCAGGGCTTGGCCTGCCCTCAACTCAACAGGTTATGGGACTGTGGGAAGGAGAGGAGCCCCAGTTCCCACATCACACAAAACCACACTGGAGGCAGCCTTCCAGAAAACGCACGTTTTACCCGTACCCTTGAGGTGGCCCTGGCAGTCATAGTCCAAAGGTCCCTTTGCCCGGTAAACCCCAAGCTCCTGGGAAGTGTGGCACCAAAAGTGGGAGTGTAGAGAGGAAGGGTCAAGCCTGGAGCAAGGTCAAAGGTCACAAAGCTGGTGAGTGGGGGCCATCGGCCCTGGGCGCACCGGATAGACCCTGGAGGTGGAATGGACGCCAAAATGAAGATTCAGATTACTTAGGGAGCGAGGGTAGGGAGAAGGGGACAGAGGTCACCCTGGCCCCCCATCTCCCCTTCAAGTCCGGAGGCCTGAGATGGCTCCAAGTGCCTCCAGGGGACCCAAGGTCCATCTGGCATGTGGTAGAGGCAGGAACCATAAATTAAATGTTTTTGGTGGAGTGTGAACAGAACGGAGGCCTGGTGAAGCCATTGCAGCCGGCTGGGCAACGGGCTACTGTGCCCTCCAGACGGTGTGAATGGAACGAGGGGCGAACACGATGGTCTCTTCTTGGCCCAGCGGGAGAACACGGCCTTCTCGGTGATGAAGCGGTGGGCGCTGCGGGGGCCCGTTCGTGTGCCAGGTACATCTGGCACTCGTCCAGCCGGCCCTTCTCGAAGTAGTGGTAAGGCACTGAGGGGTGGCTCTTCTCCCTGCAGAGTGGGGAACAGGGACAGGCATGGGGCACCAGAACTCGCCTGCCTCTGACCAGAGCCTGCACCTACCTCAGCCACCCTCCCCAGGGACTACAGGCCCATGGTGTCCCATGCCTGATCCCAGGGGAGGTCAGGCGAGCCAGGGGAGAAGCACGGCAGCTTACATGCGGATCCCAAAGGCCAGCGTTCGAGTCCCAGCTCTGTCCCTTGCAAGCTGGTTGACTCTAGGCCAGAGACATACCCCGTAAACCTCAATAACCCATCTGTAAAATGGGAATCATGATAGCCACCTTCCAGGCTGAATCCTTAGGTCAAACAGATAAGCACCTTGCTGGTGCTGGGCTCGTGGGAGGGACCCCTCATGCCCCGTGGCACACACCCACCTACGCACCTGGCCGGCAGCCTGGCCAGTGCCGCAGCAGAGGGCACACAGGCTCCTGCCGTCTCGCCCACATGCTCAACAAACAAGTTCCAAAGAGTACAGAGGGAGAAAACATGGGACCCTTTCTGAACTTTTAGTTACAATGATATGGAAACCTAATTTTAAAAGTAAAAATCAATGACATACGATCGGCCCCGACGTTGCATAAGTACTTCTGTAGATTACTTTCTCTCTAAACGTTTCCATAACCTTCTGAGGAAATGGAGCCTCGATAAAGCATGTGACCAACCTCAGGCCACACAGACAGAGTGGAGATTGGCATCGAGCCTGTCTTAGAGGCTGAGCCCCTTCCCTCGAGTGCCTGGCTTCAGCCACCCACTCGGAAGCCTACACACCCTGCACCCCACAGCACCTCGAGCCTCCAGCCTGAGGCCCCCGGTCCGCCCAGCCTCCCCAGCTCCCCTCCCGCCCTGCCAGGGCCTGGCTGGCCTGACCTGCAGTAGTTGTCGCTGACCATTCCATAGACAACGATCTTCTCGCACAGCTCCAGGGCAAGGATCATGGTGAACCAGCCAGTGCTGAGAAAGGAGCCTGACTGCCTCCTGGCAAGGGAAACACAGTCAGCCTGTCATGTCCCCCACCCAGCTCAGAGCAAGGGGCTGTGTGGAGGCGCTGCTGGCCTCAGCTCTATCAAGGCACAGCACCGGTTACCTTGACCCCTACAGAAGGGGCTCTGGGGGAGGCTGGGGATGGGGCACAGCCAGCCCAAGGCCAGCAACAGGCCAGAGATGGAGCTGGACACAAACCTAGGTCTGTCCAATTCCTCACCAGCCACGCATGCCTTGAGTAAACCTTTGGACAGTGGTGCGGGGGCCCTGGCCACATCCTCTCTGCATCTAAAGAAAGGCTCACGCTTAGTTAGGGAGGTAGTGGGAGGCAGCAGGGCACGGCGGGTGAAAGTGAGAAAGCGGGCTGTCTGCAGTCCAACGGTCTTTCGTTCAAACCCTGCACCTGCTCTGAGGTATCGGGTTTGCTCACAAACCTCTCTGAGCCCCAGTGACCCAGCTGTGAAATAGGTTATATGGGAGGGAGGGAACACTGTCACCCAGCAGCGCCCCCATGACCCCACACCTAACTCAGAACAAGGGGCTGTGTGTGGCCACCCCAGGCCTCCTCTCTCTCAAGGTACCAGCACTGGTCACTCTCCCAGCTCAGGGCCACTCGCCTCCACCTCTCCAGAGGCATGCACGGGGTGGTCATTCACTCAGACTGAGCACTTCCCAGGCCCTGTCCTGGCTGGGAACCGCCGTAGCCAACACTAACGTTCTCAAAAGAGGAAGCTGCTGGGAGAGAACAGCTGAGAACACCAGGTCACGAAGAAATGAGCGTAAAGAACATCAGGTGGGAGCTGACCCGCAGATGGGGCAGAGAGGGAGGGCTTCTCGGAGGCGGTGACATTCCACCGAGGCCTGAATGGCAGGAAGGGGTCAGACAGGGAGAGATCTGGCGAAGAATATTCTAGGTGGAGGGAATGACATATGCAAAGGCGTGCAGGTGAGAACCTGGGTGGACGTCTGAGGAAGCGAGTAAGGCTGCAGCAGGGTGACTGAAGGTCACAGAGAAGCAAGCAGGGGCCAGATCATACAAGGCTCGAAGGCCAGGGGAGGGAAGGACATGGCATCTGTACTTTATTCTCCATGTGAAGTAAAGCTTCTGTGGAATGAGGGCGGGTGACTGACGGGATGAATTCACTGGGGCAGCTGGAGCTCAGACTGCAGGGGCAAGGGTGGCAGCAGGGACGCTATTGGGGGAGGGGTTACTGCGAAGGCAGGGAAGGATGGCGGCACCTGTGGGCATGGAAGGAGATTCGAGGGCCCATCGTGTGTGGCAGATGATGGAATGAGGAGAGGTGGGGGTGAAGCCCAAGTGTTGGGCTGGAAAACTGGAGGCGGGCAGCTGTATTTCCTGAGCTGGGGAGGTGGGGAGAAGCCGGTGTGCAAGGAGGAGGCCGGGATAAAGTGAGATCTTGAACGCAGAGTCGCAACCCAGTGCCTAGTGCACAGAGAGGGCTGTTAGTACTACAACTGTTCCTTGTATTTTCTGGGACTTCGGAAACGGATTCAGATCTCAGAGCATCCCCTCCACAGGGAAGGGCTCCCCAAAACCACCCCACGCTGATCAGTGCTTGCAAGGCCTAACGCCCCTCACCACCATTTGGGATCCTTGATCTATGCAATAATCTGATCAATGACAGTCCCTCTGATTCCCGCTCCTCATTAGAGAGCAAGACCACACCTGCCTCCATCACTGCTGATCCCCAGAGCCTCATGGAGCAAACCCTTGATGGACAATAAGCTCCTGGAGAAGGTAGGCCCCCAGCCACCAGGGAGAACCCAGCCGGCAGGCCCCAGCTCACCGGTTTTTGCCGGTCTCGTCCTGGAAGACCTGGTCGCAGTAGGCCATCATGCGCTCAGTGAAGGTGTACACCTGCAGGCCCGGGTACACCTTGGTGAGCTGCAGCAGCGTGCGGTAGGTGCGGCCGCCCAGCGCCCGGTCCATGTGCTTCCCCTGGCCCCACACCACGTACAGTGTGTCTCGGGCCTGCTGGAAATAGTGTGAGTAGTTGCGCAGCAGCAGAGGCACCGTCGTGTGCGAGATGACGCGCAGGGTGCTGCGCTGGCCCACGTCCGCTTCGAAGCCCACGGTGGGCGCCTGATTCATGCGCAGCACACACTCAGCACCGTCGATCTGGGTGCCCAGGCCCGAACCCAGCATCTGGCCAGAGCTGGACACCACGGCGCAGCTGCGGCATGACTCGCGGACCAGCGGCTGCGGGGGCGGGGGAGGGGGGGGGGGGGGGGCGGGGGGGCGGCAGAGAAAGAGAAAGGCGTAAAGACGTGGCTTTCGTGCCCTGCCCCTCCCCCAGGAACACTCGCTGATCCTGCCTGATCCCTGGAGCAGCTCCAACTACTTTACCAACCCGTTTTACAGATGAGGAAACGGGCTGGGGAAGGTGGAGTGACTTTCTCAAGGTCATGCCGACAGCAAACGGCAGAGCTAAGACTCTACATTCAGAGCGCCATGCCTCATCATCAGCTGTGTTCAAGGCCCTCACCCCGTCTGCTGAGGCCTCATGAGCCCTTCGTCATACATTCCTTATTAGGGTTCAATGAGCAAATATTTATAATGCAGTGACAGCAGTGCCTGGCACAGGCTGGGCGTTGTATATGTGTAAACATGAAACTCATAGCTTCGAAATCACTCCTTCTTCTGCTCAAGCCTCACTCACGCTGTGTCCACTCATTAACTCCCAAGAGGTGAAGCTGAGCCAACAAGCCTGACAAAGGACTTGCTCCCACCCCAGGGCCTCTGTGCCCTCCTGGGGGAAGGTGCATTTATGGAGGCCTGGAAAGGCAGTGGGAACAGTAATTCCAGTTAATAACAGACACACTGTCATGCCCTACTCAGGAGCATTTCATAACTGATATCACACTGATTTAAGGACTCATAAGACTAATAAAAGAGAATTTCTTCTCCTGCTCTCAGTTTGAGCCTATAAGGCCACCACCAGCCCCAAGAGGTGTTCTGTTTCTCCTGCAGTCTTTAAAATAGTTAATCAATCCCTAATTTATAAAAATCAGCCCTTTGGACATTCAAAACTTGGATTTCTCGCTTCTCTGAACAAACCCAGCGGGTCTGGCCACCCTGAGCCCACATCCCCATGAGCGCTCAGTGTCTGAAATGAACACTGGCCACAGCTACAGAAGATGGGACAGCGTCCGCCCAGCTTGCACCACCATTTGTCTCACCTGCTCCAACCTCGATAGCACTTGAGTTGGGGTTCCCCTCACTGTTGTTTCTGCATCTTGATCAAATATTTACACAGTACCTGTCCTGAACACTGTCCACGAATCAGCCAGTCTGACCTACACAAAAGCCCTACAGAGGTAGGAACTACAATGACCACCTTTTACAGGTGAGGAGGTAACTCAGAGGGACAAAGACTCAAACTAGGTCTCCTGTATGCCAGGGTCCCTGAGTACACCTCTCTCCGAAAAACACCCAGAGAGCCATCCAACTCAGAACCGGGAGCTTCCCGGACCCGTGTCAGTGCGGATAATCTGATCGATGACAGTCCTTTGAGTAACCCACCACGCAGGGCCACTGAAATCAGGGTGAGGGACATAAAGTGTTCCAAAACCCGCCTGGCAGAGCCAACAGGGGGCTGTGGGCACCGTGCAGCAGGAATGCAGCTGCCTCGTTACCCCAGGGCTCCAGCATCCCTGCCTCCCCATGACAGGGAGAGCTCAGGGTCGACATGACTTTTATCGCTGTTTTATCTCTCAGCAGCAACTGGCACAAGGCAAGAGATAGTCAAGGGGCCAAATATCCACTTGTTGAATGAATGGATTGTGTGTGTCGACAGAAAAGATGCACGCAACGTGCCTACCACCATCCGGGATGACATCTGTCTTTCCCACTGGAGTGGGAGCTCCAGGAGGCCGGCCACCCTGCCTGACTCACCTTTTTACCTCCCAGCACCCAGGTGATAGCAGCCATGCAATATTTGTTAAATTAAAAGTAAATACATAACCATTTTCTCTTAGAACCGGAGGCTCAAAGAGTGAAGTGACTGTTCAATGTCACACAGCTGGTGCGCAGAGGTGCCCAGACGGAGGACCAGGCTGACCTGGCGTGAGCCCAGTTCTCACTACTCCTCAGGGAGGTTGGGGGGGGGCACCCTGGCAGCCTGGGCCTGCCCCCAACATGCTGCCTGGCTGACTCACCTTCCCATCTGGCACGCTGCTGTACCCATTAAAGTGCAGGGGCCCTGGCACGGTGGGCCTGGAGTTGGATGAGAGGTTGGGGTCCAGGCAGGCCAAGCAGAAGGGCAGGCAGCCCCAGCAGCACAGCAAGATGTATGCAGAAGAGAAGGTCACGGAGCACAGGATGACGAGCAGGAGCCGACTCTGGGGAGACAGTGGCCATGAGATGGGGGTGGGGGATCCCTGGGGCTCCTAGAAACTTCTACAGGGGGGGCTGCACCCCAGCCTCATGGGTCCAAACTCTAGCTCAGTAGCTCCTAGAACATGGGCAGAATCAAAGTCTCTGTTAACCGGGCCTTCTTCTGGACCGCCGATCTCAGGATACGAGCGGTCCCGGAGGTAAGCCCTGCTATTATTATTGTAAGTAAGAAAATCAATTTGGGGAGAAGTGTGTAACTCAAGGCCACATAGCAAGAACACAGCAGGGTGAGGCCTCCAATCCAGGCTGCAGGGCCCATGCTCTTAACCAGAAGCCCAGTGCACTGGGAGACACTGGGTAGGTCTCTCCGCCACTCTGGGCTTGTTCCCTCCTCTACAGAACAGGGACCTGAAGTGTGGACTTACTGCGAGGTCCGTGGTGAAAGTGCTCTGTGTACCGTAAAGTGACGTGCACATGAGGACAGGAGAGCGCCCATCGGAAGGGCAACCCGCCTCCTTCAGACCCTGGACTGAAGAGGCTGCCAGTACGACCAGCCCCCCGCTCCCCACAGCTGACTCAGTGGCAGCCGCCGAGCCAATGACCACAATCCTGGTCAGCAGTCTAGGTGAGTAAGGAGGACAGCGGCAGCAGCAGACGTGAGGGGAGTGTCATTCAAGAGATGGTTTCAATAACGGAAAGCTGCTGTACAGAGACTCCGCCTCCAGAAGCCAGAAAGCAAAGGCCATTTGAACCAGGAAGCCCTCCTGGCCCACTGGCCCTGCTGGCAGACTCTATGAATGTCCCCATCAAGCTTTCAAGGAGGGGCCGCCTGGTTTGGAGGGGGTCATGACCCAGGGCTGCCATCATGTGCTGGGCCACCTTGGTCACCACTTGTGTGTCTCTGGGCTCTCATTTTTTTTTCCTCAGCAACAACCAATCAAAAACCACCCAGCATCTGCCTGGTCCTCTCTGAAAACCAGAGGTGGAAAGGCAGCCTACACCATTCCCCCAGGCATATCTTGCCTGAGGCCAGCCCTCTTCGGCCACAAACCACATCAGCTTCTAAAAATAAGTCTCCTTTGTGTGGCCAGCTGTGGGGGGGGGGGAGGAAGAAGTGCCGCCAGAGGCCTCAGGCTCTGCTTGGCACGTGGTGCCCTGAGCACCAGGGACCCACCAGAGACCTCGATTCAGGATGGTTGACTCTGCCAAGATCCAGGGCTCTGTCCCACAACCAGGGGCTCCTGAATAAGTTCAAGAGCAACTAAACTGAACTTGCACACCATAGCCCACTCCCAGGCAGGTGCCTCGCCTGAGTGACCTCAGTGAAGCTCGTGAAAGGGAGTACTGTCACTTCTAAGGCGGTAAAACCAGGGAAGGAACACCACCTGTCTGGGGCCCCACGACCTGTCAGATCCGAGCTGGACTTTGAGTCCAGTCTGCTCTTCTCAGATCAGGAACAGTGGTGTCAGAAGTGAAAGTTGGTCCTAGGGTGGGCAAGGCCACTGAGGCTGCTATGCCAGAAGCCACCTCCGAGTCCCGTGTGTCCACTTACCGGAGCCTTCATTCTGTCGCTGCAGCTCAGCAGCAGGCCGCCTGCTGTCTCCAGGGCTCAGGCTGGGACCGGATGGGAGCCAGGTACCTGTCAAGACCCAGAAACTCAGAGCCTGGTCCTAGGCCTGAGAGGAAACTGCCCAAGGAAACTGAGGCAGCGGAAGGTACAGGACGGGTCAACGCAGATGGCTTCTGAAAATCAAATACCTCAACGTCCCTAAACACCAGGCTGCACTGTCCCCATCCTTAAGGAGCTGGAATCCGCGACCTATGGGAACCCTCCAGCCAACCCAAACCCCATTGTGCAGATGAGGAAGGAGAGGCAGACAGGGGGAGCCCTGGCTCAAGGTCACCATAGAGTCTGGGTGAGAGCGAACCAGGAGCCAGGAGCCCTGCTCCCACTCAACAACCTCCTGCCTCACTCCCCGCGGGCCATGAGAGGCCTGGGGCGAGACAGGAGGAGGATTTCCGCCCCCCCGTCCGGTTTCCACCTCCCCCCGCCCCCAGCAGGGCGCTAACCGGGTGGGCAGGTTGGGGCACGCCAGCTGCTCTCGATCCGCTGCTCGGAGCTCCATGGCCCGAGGGCCGGGTGAGCCGGACTGCAAGCGCGAGCTCCGAGTCAGAGGCGGCGCCAGAGCCGCAGCTTCTGGAGCATGGAAACCGAATGTGCGCTGCCGGCGGCGGGGGCGGGGTCTGCCAGGACCCGGGGGCGGGGCGCGCAGGCTCGGGGGCGGGGCCTGCGCGGCGGGGGCAGGGCCTAAAAGCGCGACCTGCGGGCGCGGGGCGAGCCTCAGAAAGCGGGGGTGGAGTCTGAGCTCTGCATCCTCCCAACCTTTTCCTTCCTACGGTTTTTCTCCTGAATTCCTGTCGTGGATGTGGGGAGGGGGGGGAGGGGCGGAGCGGCCCGCAGAAAAAAGACCTGGATGGTGTCGCAGCTGCTGAACTGTAGCTGCCTGGCCTTCCAGACTTGTTTCTCCATTTCTGAAACTGAGGGTTGGTAGGAAAATTAAACACGGCTTGGGCTCACGCCGCCCTGGGTTTCAAGCTGGTAGGGTTACCAGATTTAGCAAGTAAAATACAGGACACCCAGTTTCTTTGGAATTTCAGATAACAACGAATAATTCGATTAAAAATCTGAAATTCCAGTGGAACCAGGCATCCTATATTTTCTGGACTGCCCTACCTGGACTGCCTCTGTTGTTGTGACCTTTTCCTGAGCCTCGGTTCTTCTCTGTGAGGTGGGGATGATGACAGCACCCACCTGTGAGTGAGATGTTGCCAGGGCGGTTTGTGGCGGAGTCAGAATTCAAACCCTGGGCAGTCTCGCTCCAGGGCTCTGACCACCTACCCTCACCTCCCAAAGGCCTTCTTCCCAAAGTGTCCTCCTAGCTCGGTAGATGGGCCCCTGCAGGTGCGGAACTGTGTCCCCTTTGAAGGGTCAGATGGAATCCTTTTGGAGATTTCAAAGTCAAGGGCCTTCAGGGGTCAGAAAGGACCAAAAGAGTAGATACGGGCAATAGGCAGGGGTGGGCCTGCTGGGTTGTGGAGTGTGAACTTCCCATTTAAAGTGGTTTTTCATAAAATGCTTCATCTTACCACCCCTGCTACACCCACTTCCCCCTGCAGGGCCCTGGGCCTGGGAACCGGCCCGAGCTCCTGCTCTGACCCTGTCTCAAACTCCAGGTTCCTTTCCTCAGAGGCCCAGAGTATCCATGTTGGGATTCTGCACGCAGCTCAGCAACTTTCCAAGATTCCCCTGCTCTGGGTGCAAAGCCAAGTCCCCTAAGCTGGGGACCTGGGCCTCCAAGCCTCTCTCCATCCTGTTGGGTGGGGAGGGACACTGAAAAGTGGCCCTGCCCCCAGGCTCCCTTTGAGCACAAGTCCCTTTGGCTTCCCCCACCCCACCAGAGCACAGCTCAAGGGTTGTGGTCCAAGTTCAGACTCTCTCTGTGACCCCTCATTCACACATGGAAAGGCACACAGTAAATCCCCAAAGCCAGAGCCCTTCTGTTTACCCCAGGTCTTCATCTGTCAAGTTTCTCTCCGCATAGACCCAACCCCAAGGGGACAATAGTGGGAAGTTCCCTTCGGATTCATACATCACCCATGATGGCTGGTGAAGTGATGATTCCTTCCCCAGAGAGGCAACTCCCTCCTCGCTAGGGCCGCATGGAGACAGGACCATTCCCAAATGTCCTGGGCTCCTAGAGTCGATGAGGATCATATACCCACAGCGGGACTGACACTGGGAAGTCCTGCAGCCTCACGCGAAGCTCTTCGATTTGGTTTTGGCAGAAGCCCACTCTCCTTATCCTGATCAAAGCCCCACTTGTTCTGAACTCCTGCTTCCCTCTTAACCACCATCCACACACCTTGGCCACTCTTCTGACCCCCAATCACACGGAACTCATTCCCACCTCAGGACCTTTGCACTTGCTATATCCTCCAGCTGGACTGCTCTATTCACATGGCCCGCTCCTCCTGGTCATTCAGTTAAAATGTCACGTCCTAGCCAACTGCTCTATTCAACACTTCATCCTTCCTGTCCCACTTTGACTTATCTTTTTCAAGTACTTGTCACACTCTGAAATTACCCTATGTATTAACTGGTTTTCTTGCTTACGGCCCACTCACCTGCTAGACTCCAAGCTCCATGTGGGCAGAGGCAGGCCAGTCATGTTCTCGGAGCATTTCTATCAACTGCACAGTGCCTGGCACACACTAGGTGGTGGTTAACATCTGTCGAATGAGCGAGTTAGGAGAGCCAGGAATCCTAGGCCCCGTGAGATCTTGGAGTCACTTTCCTGTCCAGCCCCAGGCCCTGCCTCAGCTCATTGCTAGGGAACCAAAGAGAGTGAGGGGCTGAGCCACCCTCTTCTGGGAACACGTGTCTGCAGCTCTGACTCAGTCCGGTCAGATCCAGACACCAGGGAAATGTGAGGCTGAATGCATTTCCTGCCATGTTGCCCTTCCACCGCTGAGTTTCCATGAACCCCCCCCCCACCCACAGGGCAGGCGATGAGCTGAACACACTCTCATCTTCCTTATGAGCCACAACAAGAAATTCTCCATGGCTTGTGTCAGTTCAAAGAGGTTGAGTAATCACCTAAGGGCACCAAGCAGCTAGCAGTGATGTCAGTTACATTCTCTGTCTGGATCCGTATCTCCAGGAACCCACACTCCAGCCCCACAGCATAAGCTTTCCATTTCCCATCGACCACTTTGCTTCCTTTACTCTGAAGACCAATGCGATGGCAGCATTTGGTATAGCTGAGCGGCTTTCCCAAGGTCCCGAGTCATCCAGTCTTTGGAGTTAGCTCTTGGCCCACATAGCCTCTCACCACACTGTCCCCACCCACTCTCAACTCTGACCACAGTGAAATGTTTCTTTATGTCAAATGCCAGGCTCTCTCTCACTCCACCCTTTGCGGTGCCCTTGGCCTGGGACCCTCCCAGGGCTGCATCTGACTCTTCTGGTCTCAGTTTAGAGGTTTGAGATAATTAGGTGGGGCCCCTTTCCTGAGCTCCAGAGCCCATGCTCCTTACAAGACTTTGTCACAACAGGTTGCTTTCGTCACCGTCCCTTCCACACACACTGGGAGTTCTGTGAAGGTGGAATCTGTGCCTCTTGCTCCACCTCCAGGTTCCCAAAACCCAGCAGAGAACCTGTCACATAGCAGGTGCTCAGTAAATATTTAATGAGTTAACGAGGTCCATTTTTATCCTTTCCATTTTACAAATCAGGCCACTGAGGCACAGAGAGGTTTAGCACCTTGCTGCAGTCACACAGCCAGGCCCCAGAGCAGCTTAGGGGAAAGGCCCACTTGGGCACGGTCAGCTTGAACAGGCATCAGAGGCCAGGCTGGAGTTTCCTGGAGGAGGGAGAAGGAATGATCAGGAGCTAGGTAAGCACTTTGCTTCTCTGCTCCCGCTGATGTCTGGCCAGGGCCCTTGGTCTGACCACCAACCCTTGCCCCCATTTCTCAGATGAGAAAAGTGACTCCCAAAAGAGGGTAGAGCTTATTCAAGGTCCATAGTGGACCACAAAATAGTGCGTCCCAGAGCCACAGGCTTGGTATACCCCGTCTTCTCCCCCTTTCATCCCTAGAGAAGCAGGAATGAAGGGGGCCACCCTAGAGGAAAGCCAGTGGGTCCTCCTTGAGCCAGGGAGTAGGGAGGCCTGGGATCTAGGGCTAGCCTTGCCACTTACCCGTGCACAAGCCCCTTAAAATCTCTGGGCCTCAGTTTCCCCATCTGGACGACAAAGGGGCTGGGCTAGAGCCTTCAGCCTCCCGCCTTCCCCAGAGCGTGAGGATAGGGCTGTGGGAGCTGGTTAGAGTACAGGCCCCTGAGTCCAAAAGGCATAGTTGAGTCCTGGTTCCAACATTTATTGCTGAATGATCTTGCTCAGTCCCTTCACCCCCTTGAGCCTCCATTTCATGGTCTGTAAAAAAGAGAATAATAGCAATTTTTGAGGATTAAACGAGCTCATGGGGGGGAGTTCCTGGCACAATGCCAGGCACAGCATCGCCATCAAATGAGGGCGCGCTGTCACGGTATTAGTTAGGGAATTCTGCCCTCTGGAGGCCAGTGGGAGTAACAGCAGGCGGGGGGAGCCTGACCCTCTGCCCGGAAGGTTGGAACCCGCCTTCCCGGAGTGCCCCTATTGTCCAGATGGGGAGAGCGCAGCCCGGCGCTTGTCACTCGGTGTGCGCCTCCACCCACTGGCAGAGGCGACGGGCGTAGCGAGCCGGGCTGACGGTGGAGAAAGTCCGGCCGGGGTAGCGCAGCGTCTTCCACAGGTGTTCCAGCCGCTTGCGGAGCCCGTAAACAGTGGCGAGGTCCACGAGGCCCAGGAAATAGCGTTGCTCCGGCCCGTCCAGGATGTGAAGGGCGTTGGGGGAGTCGGGTAGCAGCCGACGGTTCTGGGCTCCTGGTTCATCCGGGCTCTGTACCCCTTGAACAGATCTGGGGGCCAAAAGGTGGGGGTGAGGCTACCACCTCCTCCAAGGAGCCCCAGCCAATTATCTCTGTAAGCCTGGCCAGGCTGCCCCTGGACGGCGCTCTGCCCTAACCCTGTGCTTCCCTTGCTCATTCCCACGCCTCCAGGCGTGTGAAGTCACATAAACCAGGAGTCTAGGTAAGTGTAGTTGATGGTCTAGAGCTGCACTATTAAGTAGCCACTAGCTCCCTGTGGCCTTTGAGCACTTAAATGTGGCAGGTCCCAACTGAGACGCACTATAAGTGTAAAATGGAATTTCCAAGACAGGGTGAGAAAAAGGATGTAAAATATCATAAATATTTATACTGATTAGATGATGAAATACAATTTTGGATGTATTGAGTAAATAAAATATATCATTAAACTTATTTTTACTTGTTTCTCCTTTCTTTTCTCAAGAGACTGCTAGAAAAATCAGAACTACATGTGTGGTTCACATTACATTTCCACGGGTAGCACTGGTCTAGAGCTTGGGGGCCTCACAGACCCTGGCTCTGCATTCATGTGCCATATCACTTTGAGTAAGTCTCATCATATTTGGGTATTTCCTAAACTTCTGTTTGGGGTTATCCAATCCTAGAAGTTTCAGGGAGGCAGAGCAGAAACCTTGGGAACAAAGTCCACCCAAGTTTGCAGATGGTGTGTAGGGTAGTTTTTTTTGTTTTATTTTGTTTTTTGCCTCAACATGTATCCAGATCAGAAGATGCCTTTCACGGGGCCCCTAGCCAAAGTAGGTTCAGTTCCCTAACTTGATCCTACTTCGGGCATGGGGGGTTTGGTGGGGTGGGGAGTGGAAGTAGGGTGTCACTGCAGGGTTCTATTTCTGCCTTGCCCAGGAAAATAAGCCAACGAGAGGCAAGCCCTGCCCAGGCACCAACCAACCAACCAGAACTCAGTAGACTAAGAGCAGGTACCTTCTTGCCATGCACCGTTTAACAGGGATGATGGAGAGGTGTGTGTGTGTGTGTGTGTGTGTGTGTGTGTGTGTGTGTGTGTGTGTGTGTAAAGGAGTGTTCTAAATGAGGGGGTGGGGACAGTGAGTTTTCATAAGCCAGCACAGAAATATTTCAATGACAACAGTTGTTAAATGCAAACTCAGCCATGATCTAAGTACCAGCTGGGGGCTGAAGGCAAGGAAAAAGCTTATCTAACATGGATGCGCAGACTTAGGAAGGTTCTGTGTCCATGACTGGAATTCCACCCTCTAGTCAAGAAGTGCCCAGCCAGAGGGTATGGAGAGCCATTACCCTGGATTCTGCTCAAGCCTAACCCATCCCAGGATCTTCCTCTAACGGGAGGGTATGAGGGTGCTGGATGAGTGGACATCATTTTTCACTTGCCTTTTCCACCCACAGGATAAATAGACTTATTTCCTTAAAGTACCTACAAGCGGTGGGTCTTGAAGGACTGAAATCCAAGTGACTAGCCAAGTAAGTACTCAGAAATCATTCTATAACTTCCCTTCCACTCTCTGAGCCTCAGTTTTCACATTTCTAAAATGGGAATGAGCCCACCTTAATGAGGCTTATGATCAGCACGCAAAGAATGATGGTTACTATTACAAAGGGGAGGACAACAGGATGATCGTGTCAATGGTGATGAAGTGGAATTACTGGGTTAAGGGGCAAGAGCTCATTCTAAGGCAACAATTAAATAGGTCTGAAACCGTCAATGGCTCCATAACCCCTTCTGGAAAATGGGCAGATTCTTCAAATTCAGACGGAAGCCCTTGTCCAGTTGGATGTCACCTGTTCTATCCCCTGCTGTGGTCCACCTGGACCCTCTACCCTTGCCAGCCAGGCTTCTCCAGCCCTCCACACGTTGCATTTTCCAGTCTTCGAGCCTTTGCTTATTTGGTCCCCCACCTCACCATCTGTCTTTCCCATGCCCTCATCACCTCATTCTTGCTGTTGCCCCTGTGAGGAGCCCACCTGGCTGTGCGGAAGACGAGGCTGCTGCCCAGGCCCCTCTCATCCTCGTGGAGATGCTGGAAGGCCATCAGGAGGCTGTAATCCAGCACGTTGAGCTCCCGGAGGAAGGCGGTGTCCAGTTCCATCTGGCGGAGGAACCAGCTCCGCTGGGGCCCTGCTGGAGCATGAGCACCCCCTCCTGAGTGCTCCTGGTATGCCAGACAAGGTGCTGAAGGCTCCACATAAATCTGCCCGGAAGATGTTGTTACTGCCCCATTTCAAATGAAGAAACCCATCTGTCATTTGCCTTGGTCGCCTAGCTAGGAAGCTCTGGAGCTGGGATTTGAACCCTGCCCTGCCTGACTCCAGAATTTATATTCTTAATGGCTTGGGCAAGGGCACTGCCAAGGACACCCTTCTAACTTCACCCCAAATGGAGAAAGAACAGGCAGCAACCATCCCGTGGCTCACCCAGATCAATGGTCTTGCCCTGGAAGTTGAGGTCCTTCAACACCAGGACAAGGGGGCTGCCCTCGGGGGCTGGGTTGACCCATCGGCTCACCTCGCAGCCCTTGATGTCATACCTGGGAGGCAAGGAGAGTGGGGGGACATGACAGAATTCAGCTTTACACAGACCTGAGACACATGGGGACCCTTGCAAGGTAACGATAAGAAATAAGCGCTTCCACTAGGTGACTGTTCAAATCCTCAGCACAACCCATTCCATTATTGTCCCTGTGTTAGTTAGAGATGAAGGAAAAGGCTCAGAGAGTTTCTTTGATTTGCCCAAGACTACCCAGAAAGTAAAGGGCAGAGCTGGGATTTGAACTCAGGTCTTTGGAAGCCCAGTAGAGGTTTTATCCTTGCCTGTGCTTGATTTTCAGCACCTTTTCATCCCTGGAGGCCTTCCAGACACATGGGTCCAACCCTAGGCAGTAGCACCAGGAGGACCTGAAGGAAGTGGTGGCCTTGGGGCAGCGCTAATGGGGAGCTTGAGTCCCTGCTCCTCACAAAGTACCTGTCCCGCCTTCCCCCGCCTCATTTTCTTATCTATAAAATGGAGGTGATAACAACTCCTTCCCCTCAGAGTTGTTATGGGAATAGAAAGATTATAAATGCAAGTGGCTCAACGCAATGCCCAATGCACAATGAATGCTCAAGAGATGCTGGTCGTGGGTATCGCTGTCTCCGACCCCTCAGGAGATGCTGGGAAGATCCCTTCTCTTCCCTGGGCCTCAGTTTCGCCGTCTATCTAGTGAGTGTGGGAGATTCCGGTGGCACATTCCAGGCGGACTGAGACTCTGCGAGGACGACTCACCTCTCGGAGATGCGGCCGCCGGGATAGAAGACGCTCTGCATGATGATGAAGTATTTCTGGGGACAGGGGCAGGGAGTGAGGGAGGATGGGGTCTCGCCCCGCAGCTGCCCCCTCCGGTCCGGCACCCTCGCCTCGGCCTCACCCACCTTTTTGCCCCGAGCCACCCGCAGACTGTGCACTCCTAGAAGGGGAGAGGGTGCCAGGTGAGGGGCTCCAAACTAGGTAACCCGGGGTCCATCCCGTCCCATCCCCAGGCCGCCTCGCCTCTGTCTCGAGTTCCGCTGCAACCCGAGCCCGCACCTCCTGCTGCGCCCCCAGACCCTCCTCTCCCGGAGCTTGACTCTACCCATCTCTAGACTCAGCCCCAAAGATATGGGGTCCTTGGGCATGGCCCCGCCCACATGCCCTCCCCAAGCTGTGCCCAATCCTAACCCCTCCCCTTTGGGCCCCGCCCCAGATCTTGGCCCCGCCTATCGACCCCGCCGTCCCGCTACATTGCCACCTAGGATCCGCCCTGCACCGAACTCTGCCAGCAGTCGGAACTGCCTCCTGCCCGGTCCCCTCCACTCGACTGAGCTCAGGTCCCCTGCGCCCCCCATCCTGGAGCCGCCCCACTCTCTGGCCTCCTCCTTAACCCTTTCCCCTCTGCTCTCAGTCCCAGGTCCGTACCTAGCAACCGCGCGAGCAGCGAGTGCGGGTGCCGCTGCAGGTGCTGCACGTAGCGGGGCAGGTGGGCGAGCAGGGCCCGCACCTCCCTGCGTCCCTGGGTCTTCAGGAAGAAGCGCTGGTCATGGCTGGGGGAGGGTGGGAGGGGGGCGGGACGGAGGTGACGGGAGGGGAGTCACTGCGTAGGCCGGGACGGAGCGGCTCCCATCAGGCTTCCTGACCCGTCTCTCCATGCGTGGATCTGTGTCTCTACTACCAATTCGCGACCCTCGCCCTCAGTCTCTCCTCCTTCATCTGACCTCGATCCGGCTAGGACCCTCCCTGACTTGGACATTCTATTTCTCTCCCGAATTCCTCCCTCCACCCCAGGACACCACTCCCACTCCGACCCCTGCGGCCAGCTCACGACAGGAAGAAGCTGGCCTTGCTCTTGGAGGTACTGAGGAACTGCAGGTAGGGGCCGCCGGGCCCCAGCGCCGCTTGATAGTCCTCCTCCGCCAGGCCTAGGGAGTGGCGCAGCCAGGCGAAGGCGGGGCCAGCCAAGGTGCCCAGCTCGAAGCCCTGCAGGGGAGGAAGAGCAGCCCCAAGTGTCCACCGGGGCCCAGGTGTGTGTAGTTGGCCCTAGTGCAGGAGGGTTAAGGTAACCACACCCGTTCTCGAAGGCCCTGAGGCAAGCCATTCCTCCCACTGCATCCCTGGGGAAACTGAGGAGAGAGAATGAAGATGGTACCTGCCCCCTCCCATGCTGCAGTCTGGGGCTTCCTACCTCCTGAACCTGGGTTAGGACCTCGGAGAAATCCTCCTCAGTGGGCGGCCCCTGCAGGGAGGGCAGAGAGGCTCAGAGCAAGACTCAGCCCCCCACTGCCAGCCCCAGGATCTCCAAGCGTCCTCCACGGCCTCACCCCCTTCACCCAATTCGATTCCTCCAGCCAACAGGGACTGTCCTGGGTGTGCCTACGTGGGGAAGATGGGGCTACGGACCCTCCTAGAACCGGACAGAAGATGAAAGAGTGACCTGAGGCCGGTCCGGGGTGTGTCTCATCCATAGATGGGTCCCCAGCACCTGCCTCTGAGTTAAAGCCTGGCACATTCACCCAGACACACACATTGGCCGAGTGAAGCCAGATACCATCCCAGGAAGAAGACACCAAAGGGCCTGCCTGCCTCAGCGCGGGAGGGGCAGGATCAGAGAAAGCTTCCTGGGGGAGCTGCCCCTCAAGCTGAAATCCGAAGGGCAGTGGAGAGAAGCAGGGTGCTCTCAGCACTGGGAATAGCGTTGGTGGCCGCCAGGAAGGGAAGGAGAGCCCAAGTGGCTGAAGTGAGTAAGGGAGAGATGGAGTGTGAACAAGGCTGGACAGTGGGCCCCTGGGCTTGAACTAGCAGGACTCTGAGGCCATGACGAGTCCTGGGGAGCCATGGAAGATTTCAGCAGATTTAGAGGACTTCCACTGACTCTTACACTCTCCCTGGACCGCTAGGTCCCCGGGCCAGGGCTTGGCTAGTGGGACGTAATCACACTGTGCACACGTGTGCATACACACAAACAACACATATGCTCACCCAGGCCCGTCCAGCTGCTGAGCTTGCATTTGGGTGACCCTTTCTGCTGAGCCAGCCTGGCCCCAGTCTGAGCTCTGGGGAGGATGGGCCTGGCTGGCAGGGTGGGGGTAGGGTCTCTTCTCAACCATATACCTGGCAGGGCTGGGATGGCCTCATAGACCAAGGGGTACAACTCCTACCCCTACAGTCATTCTATAGATGGAGACACTGAGGCCTAAAGAGAGGCAGAGACCCATCTAGAATCACACAGCAACCACTTGGGTCAGGAGGTTCCTCAAGCCCCCAGCGCACGCTAGGGTTTTCCAAGTCCTGGCCTCAGCCTCCACCCCAGAACGTCCCTCCCTCCCTGTATCAAGTCCCTGATTTCCTCCCCTATAGCCCACTCTGGTGCCCAACTCTGCAGTGTTAGTAAGACAGGGCATCAGCCACTCACCATGGGCGGGTGGTCCATAGAGACCTGGGTGGCAGCCCACAGCCCCGCCTGCATCATGCAGGTCAGCCGGTGCAGCTCATGCCCCGGGCCAATCTCGAACAGGCCGAGGCGCGGCTGCTTGTCTCGTAGACGCCAGAGAAGGCCATGGCGGCCAGAACTGGAAGTGGCTGCTCTGCGTCCAGCCTCTGGGGAGAGGGCCAGGACCTAGTGGCCGGAGGCACAAGAAGCAATGAGCATGTGGCAGCATCGCAGAGGGAAAAGACCCGGATGTAAGTCCCATCTCCACTACTTTGAGCCCTCCTCTAATCGCTCTCTGCCTCACTTTCCCCAGTCGTATTACAACTGGGGAAAACAGTTGGGTGTTGCGAGGGGCCACAGCCTCTGGCATGCAGTCAGTACCCCATATAGATTGATGGTTATTATTAGCAGTATAGAGCAGGCAGTTCTGCAGCAAAACCTGGCCCCAAGACTGACTTTCTCACCAGCCGTGTGACCTTAGGTAAGTCACCTAACTTCCTGCACCCTGTCTTCTCATCTGTAAAATGAAAAGTGTAACCACTTCGTGACAAGTATTAACTGTTGTTACTGTCGAGTTCGAGCTCCGTGCACAGGAACCCTTGATAGGAGCTGTGATGCTGGAGATTCAATCATCTATTCCACTCGTCTGCGCTGAGTTCCTCCAGGCGAGCCAGGAAGGTCAGCACAAAGCTGAGATCATATAGCACTGGCCCATTAGTAGTAGGCTCCCACTCTGTGCCCAGCACTGGCTGAAAGCTTGACCTCCTAACAGCCAACCCTATGAAGGAGGAGCTTTTAATATCATCTCCATTTTCCCGATGAAGTAACTGAGGAAGTTCTCGGGGAATACTTGCCAGACTTCCCCCTTTGTACCTGCGTTTCCTAGTGGGGCGTGTTCTGGTTCCCGCCCAGGGCAGGACCCTTCGCGTGCTCGGATGGGGGGTGTGTCCGTCCTGTACAGGGAGGGGAAGTCCGGCTCCTGCCCCCCAATCCTTCCCCCTCCTGTCCTCCCTCGGGTCTGCACCTACCTCGCGGGGCCCCGGGCTTGGCGCGGCCATCACCCCCGCAGCAGCTTCCAGATCTCTGGCCGCGTCCCCCGCCGCCCCGCCGCCCCGCCGCCCGCTGCAGGAGCCAGGCTCCGCCCCTACTCTGGACCGACCAATCGCGCGATGCCGGTCACGGCTGCACCCAATCCACGCAAGAGTCGCGGGCGATCGCCTGCAGGTCCCGCCCCCAGGGCTGCAGCAGCCTTCGGACCGCGGTCCAGGGCTGGGCGGGGTCGCTGCGCTCGGTTGTGATCCTTTAGGAGGTAAGACCCCCCCCACCCCGCGCCCCATTCGTCCCCTGGGGTGGAGGACTCCGGTCTTGTAGTCGCTTGGGAAGGCAGTAACCTAAACCCACTCCCATCCACCCACTCAGGCGTGGAATTCCCACCGACTTTCTTTCAGGTGGAGAAACTAAGGTCTAAAGAGACAAGTGACTGCCTCCAGGTCACACAGAATGTTGGGGGCATTCATTCAACATGTATTTAACACTCGCCCTGGGCCAAGAGCAACGCTAGGCCCAGGGATTCAATGGTGAATGAGAGGAACGAACACAGCTGCCGGCGTGATCTTTAAAAGCATCAACTGGATGATGTCACTCTCGTGCTTAAAGCCTCCAGTAGCTTCTCACAGCCCTAGAACAAAATCCAAACCCTTGCCTGGGACCCAGGCCCTTCTGCCCACTCTCCAGCCCTATCTCAAATTACTCTCCCTAAACCCACCACACCACCGCAGGGATTCCCCTCTGGTGCTTAGCCGCCAAAAACTTTCACACCTCAGTGCTTTTGCAAGTGCTGTTCCCTCTGCTTGAAATCCTTTCCCCTAGACTTCCATTCGCCTTATTCCTTCTTGTCACCATGTCTAACTCTGAATGTTCTCTCCTTCATATCACCTTGATTTATTTTCTTCATCACACTTAACAGATTGTCTCGTTCATTTGTTTATTACATCTCCCCCTAGAATTGGGGTGTCGGGAAGGAGAAACCATGCCTGGCTCAGTGCCTGGCACGAACCCGTTTGATAGGTATGTGTTGAACCAATGTGAGTAGGATGTGCAAAGGGCCTTGGCGAGTGCCAGGAAATGAAAGGTCAGCCTGGTGGTGGGTGGAATGAGGAGAACGCAAGTGAGTGAGCGAGCACGTTCTTGTAGGCCATGGTCGGGAGAGGGGTGGGGACCTGGAGAGTTTTAAGTGTGGGAGAAAGATGCTCAGATGTTTTTAAAAGGTCACATGCAGTCAGACTGGAGAGGGTCAGAGTGTATAGAAGAAAGCAGCAAGGAAGCCTTTGGTGATTTTAGGGCAGAGGATGGTGGCTTTGCATCAGGAGAGTGGCTGGGGGAAGTAGGGGGAGAATTAGCAGGATTTGGAGTCTTAAGAATGGGGTGAAAGGAAAGCCATCGTCAGTGATGTCTGCCAGGCTTCTGGCTGGGGTCAGGGACACAGGATGATGCCAGTCATGAGAGAGGGAGCAGATTTGCGGGGGGGGGGGAGGATGAGAATTCAGATCACAAGATGAATTTAGGTGCCATTACAACATCGGATAGGAACATTAGGTGGGTAGCTGGTGCATGTGCAATATACTAGGGCTCAGGAGAGAGCCGGGCTGGAGGTGAGGCCTAGGTAAGGACCAGGTCACCAAGAAGGATATGAGTTGAGAAGACCTGTGACAAAGCCCTAAGGAACCCACTCTCAGGCAGAACAGAGGAGCATGAGATATAAAATGGCTGAATGGGTCATCACAAACACCAAGAGAGCATCTGAGGGTGCATCAGGGGGATGTCACAGGCCACATATGGTAGAGGGGTCAAGGAAACGTGCTTTGGATTTAAAGACCAGATGTCACTGGTAGTCTTGGGTGCAGCCCTCCTGGAGCGATGCTGAGCACAGTGGCAGTGAGGAAATGCAGGCAGCAGGTGTGGACACCCTTCGGGGAGTTTCGCTGTGAAGAGGAATGGGGAAGAGACCTGGAGGGAATTACTGGGTTGTTGGAGCATCCTTTAAATGGGAGCCTGGAATGTGTTCATGAAACGCTAGGAGGACCTTGTTTAGAGACAGAGGCTCTTCCCATGAGAGGGGGATCGTAAGAGACAGAACCCAAAGCCCAAGCGGGCAGCTCTGCCTGGACTGGAGGACAGGTGAGGGCATGGCAGGTATGCCTACAGTTGGCCTCTGTTCTATGAGGGCAACGTCTCCACTAACTGGAGGAAGAGTGAACACCCAGGGTGTGATAGGTTGGAGACTTACATTAGTCACTGTGAATGGGAGAGCCAGCTGCCCAGACACGTGGAGGGATTGCTGGGGGGCTAGGGCTGGGGCCTGTGCCAGATCAGTCAACCTGACACTGAAACCAGCCCTGCTCTGGCTCAGTAGCAGCTCCCACTGCTCAGAGTCACACTAAGTTGGGCTGTTGGTACAAAAGACAGAGGACGGGCTTCGGCTTTTAGGGGACTGGCCTGCAGGTCCCTAAAATACTAGTGCATGCTGGCTGGCAGGCACGGGAGAGGTGTGGTGGCTGATGTGGGGTCTGGCAGATTGCCATGTTTCCACCAACTCCCCAGCCATGAGCTGCACCAGGATGGAACATCTGTCCCAGTCCCTGCCTTATCCTGTGTCTAGCACAAGGATGATCCAGTAGGCACCTGAGGAGCCTCCTTGCACAAATCAGGGTCTCCTGACCTGCGACGAATGCAGAGGCCAGCTCCCAGCTCCTCCCTAGACCCCAAGCAGCCCAGCTTCCCTGGTTCAGGACGGCACAGAGACAAATACACCATAAATGTTTATTGTTCAGCTCTCCCCAACAGGCCAGTGCTAGGGCCGAGGGACTGGGCCTCCATGAGGAGCAGCAGGTCTGGGGTCTGGTGTGGACACTAATGTGCCCTGAGGCCTGTTGGTGGTCCTTGAGCCCATCAGTCCTCTCCTAGGCTTTCCAAGTCCAGAAGTCCTGTAGGGCCTGGGGCTCCGTCAGGCCTGGGAAAGCGTTATTCTGTATCTCGCACAGTGATGATCCAGTAGGAGGAGGACATGTGGAGAGAGATCAGGTGATGTCTCCGAACTTGCCAAGTCCAATATCGGCATGTGACAGGAGGGACACTTAGGCAAGAGGGTAGAACTCAGAGGAAAAAGTGACGGAGTCTGAAGATGAGGTAGGGAGGACCAGCATCTTTCAGGCCCTGAGCCAGAAGGTGGAGAGCAGGAAACTTCCAGGTACTCTTTCCTCCTGGCTTCTGGAAGGGTGAGCAGGGGAGTGGGGGCTCTAGTCAGCCAGGGAGCTCTGAACAGCTCCATTTCTCAGAGGTATCTGCAGGGCAGCCAGGCTAGAGGAGGCCGCAGGGCCTGGGCACATCCTGTGCGCCCCCGCTCCTGGTATGCCCTGAAAGGAAACAGAGAAGGGGCAGGCAGCCTCGTCCCCACTGGGCCTTCACTGAGCCTTTTTGGCCACCTTCTGGTTCTTCAGCATCACACAGGTGATGAACACTCCTGGAAAAGACAGACCATAAATTCCAGGTAAGATCCAGGCTTGGGTTGCTTAAAGCCAGGGCAGGGCACAGCAAAGCAGAGTGACCCACAGGTGGGGCCTAGCATCTCCCCAACCACCCTTCAGGATACTTGATCATCTCCCTAGTCAGCCATCAAGCTATACATCCACCCACATTCATCAACAAACATCACTAAGTGCCTATCACAGGCAATTTGGCTGTGTTTGGTGTTTTAGATTCTACAGTGTACAAGATCCACCCAACTATCAATCTACTCACCCAGTCGACCACCTGTCCCTACTACCCACCCTCCACCTGCCACTTCAACATTCAGCATCCACCCACCCAGCCCATCATCCAGTCGTCTGATTGTTGATTCATCCAAACCACTTTCTAGAATACCAACGTAGTGCCACTGCCTGTGCCGGAGCTGAGGACACAGTGATGATGAAGACACAGTCCTAAGAAGCCCACATACTAAACCTTGGGAGACAGAGAGGTGCAGGAATCATAAGCCAGGGTGACAAGAGGGTGAGAGGTGATTAAGGAATGAGCAGAGCAATGGTGGTGGTGGAGAGAGCAGGAAAAAGGGAGACATCCATCCCATTAGGGTCCAATGAGCCCAGGGCATTACTGACTTGCAGCCTTGAAGGATGAACAGGAAAACCCCCGGAGTGAGTTAGGGGGAAAGAGCCTAAAGCATGTACAGCAAGTGCCAAAGTGTGGCCACACGTTCAGGGGTGGGAGAGGGCCCTGGGATTCCCTAGACACCTGCCAAGGGTTGGGAGATTGAGACTTACCTACAAACAGGAGCAGCAGGAGGCTGGTAGCTAGTGGGATTGCAACAGCATAAGCTCGGGGCAGGAAATACTTGTGGATGACATGCTGGCTGTCGATGAATGGCTGGCAAAGAGGGCACAACTCTAGTGAGCAATCCTGCCTGGCCCAACCCCTCAACATCCTGCTTCTTCCATCTCAAGGGCTGACCCCACTCAGAGCACTGGGACAGCATTTGCTTTAAGATAATGGCATTTTGGGTGTCTTGAGTTGTTTTCTTCCTTCGTTTATTTAATAGTTGTTTACTGGGCACTGGACTGGTACCTGCTTTAAGTTGGTGCTGAAGACCTGGCAGTGAACAGCAGACAAAGGACTTGTCCTAAGGCCGGCCCACACAGCTTAGCAGGGGCAGAGGGTACATGGGAATCCTCAAGTGATTCCCAACGTGGGCTCCAACGTCTTCTTTACTAACATTTTCCTCCGAATGATACCCAGTTCTGCAAAACTGCCTTCCAAACACCCTGCACTTCTTAAGCAACAACCAACAACTCCCCCCCCCCAAATTCTAAAGGCCCTCCCAAAATCCACTGGCACCCATCATGCCCAGAAGCCAGCAGGATAACCGGAAGGAATAGATCTCTTACCCTCAGCTTCCTGGTCAATAAAATAGGGATATCACTGGCTGTTCTGGAAATTTCATGAGATATTCAGGTAAAGCACCTAGCACAGTGCTTGTCACATAGTAGCTGCTTAAATGATGTTAGGGGTCGGCTGCAAGATCTAGGGATTGGAGATGAGGGCGGGGGAAGAACACATACCAAGAGAATCACCCAGGTGGTGTAGTAGGTGAAGATGATCAGGCTAACGGCGACCAGGCCAAGTCCCACTATCTGGTCCGTCCCTGAGGCCTGGAGAAAGGGGAGGGCTCAACTGACAAAGTGCCTCTCCATTTAGCTGCCATAATGAAGAGGAGGCGTCGCAGCCTGATTACGCTGGCAGAGTGCCGGACCCCGGCGTTTTCAACCGTATAATGGGCCGTCGGGATGGCAATCCCGGTTCCGATTGCCCAAGCTCCGGATCCTGAACAGACCTGGGACCTCCAAACCCAGCACTGGGCCCCAAACTCACCATTTCCTCCGCACTCTGCACAGGAGCACAAGCCACATCCGGTTCCGAATCCGGGCCCTTTTGGCCTTCGGCTGCGGGCACGCCGGGAGTCGTAGTCTTAGGCCGTCCCAGGACTACGTTGCCCAAGACAGGAAAGCACCGCCTTTCCGTTTGCATGTCGGGAAATGTAGTTTCTCAAGGGCATGGTAAAATATGTCGTTCCCAAATCTCAACTAGGGAATGAGAGAGAATTGGGAACCCAGACTGGTCGGTACTCGTGGTCTCAGTCCTTTCGAACTCGCCCCTGAAGAAAAGCCTATGTCTACATATCGGAGAGTCCCAACGCCAGAGCGGGATCGGGTGGCGGAGGGTCGGAAGTCTCATTTTTCAGATGGGGAAAATGAGGCTCACAGAGGGGCAAGGACTTGGGGAGATTACAAACCTTAACTTGTTTGTTGAGGAGAGTGGGGTGCAGAGAATGCTCACGCCCAGCGAGGGATGGGAGGAAGGGCTGGCCAGAGCCCGCGGAGTTGGAGGATTTCGATTGGCTGTAAGCGGGCCGCCCCTACCATCGCCTGACTTTCCTATCCACTCTTCACTGGAGGATGAGGCCGGGCGACCCTACCTCCTCCCCACATGGTCTGCCTCTCCGGCCGTGGGTGCCCCGGCAGCCCAGGGAGCAGATCAGACAGGTCTTTGGACTGCGCGCCTGCGCCGGACCCTCTCCAGGCTTGGAAGCCTTTTCCTCCAAGAGCAAGGGGAGGTTGGGCCTCATCACCTTTGACGTGTCCTCCAACTCTGAAGACTGGAATACTGTCTTCCCACAGCTCGCCGGATGATTGCTTCTCAATCATCAGGTCTCATGGGGATGCCACACGTCCCAGGGAAGTCACCTTCCCTGGACAGGGGTTCCTTCCTCTGTGCTCCACAGTCCCAAGTGTATCTCCATTATGATGCCTGTCACCATGTTTTAGTTGATTTACTTGTCTGACCCACCTGCCTCTGATCTGAGAACAGGGTCCATGGGCTCTGCTGTATCTCCAGTGCCCAGAATGGGGCTTGGCACAAAGCAGCTTTGAATCAACTAGCTTTAAGTTAGGTGACTTTAAATCCTGGAAGCTACTGAACACAGCATCTGGGAACACGAGGGTTCGCGTGAAGCTTTCTGCCCTGTCTCCATTTGGGGAGGTGTGGTGTGAACCCGGCCTGGTTGGCTCCTGCTGGCAGCATGTCTCCATAGGGCATCCAGTCTGAGCCTAGATAGGGGCTGCCCTTCCTACACTGAAAGGAGCAAACTTTTCACTCCCTTCCCTTTGTATGCTGACTTTCACTTAGCATCACTCTGTTCCAGCTGAGCCCCCTTTTGGCCTACAGCCCAATTCCTTCCTTGCCTCAGGGCAGACTTTGGGCTCAGCTGGGAGTCAATTTTGTTCCTCCCCGGTGTGGACTGAACAGAGAAAGGGACCCAAGAGTCAGCCTCCAGGGTTTACAGGGGCCCTGAGAAGGGGTGAGGCTAATGCAGCGCTGTGGTAGGGACTAGGCCTGGTAGTCTGGTCCTTTCTGGCCTGTTCAAGGCCACTGAGATTTCCTGCCACTTCTGAGCTCATTAAAGGGCCAGGGTGACTTGCCTTTCCCAGAGCTTACTTCAGGCTTTCTCTGTAACTTGAGATGGGCTGGGATCAAGGGCCCAGGCCTGGAGACAATGCCTGACTGGAGCCTTTATAGAGAGGTTGGGAACAAGCTCGGCACCGTCAGGCTGTATACCCCCCTTCTCATTTGCTCCACAACCCCATTTGCAACTGAGAAAACTGAGGCATAGACTGGGTTTTGTCTTCAGGCATGCTTGTTACAGGCCACCTGACGATTGGGGAGGTCCAGAGAACAGTGGTTAAGACTTGGGCTCTGAGGTCAGAGCTGCCACTTACTAGGGTCTGGGCCTGTTTCCTCCCCAGGCCTCTGGTATAATAAAGGTGGTAATAATTGTGACTGTAACCAGGACTTGGACAACCCTGGCCACCCACATCTTCCCCACCCCCAGAGTGTCACCTTACACATCTGGCTTTCATCTGATGCTGTCTTTGACCCCAAAGTCAAGTCAGTAAAACAAACAAGGACCAACATGCCATAACAAACAAAAACTGAAACATTTAATTTTTCCCCCCAATCCAACACAGACACTAGGCTGATTTCCCTTTACAATGTTATTTTCTACCAGAGAAGCTGGGACAGAGATACAAACACAGCCCACTAATCAGGGTAGGGTGGTGACAATATTCTGTTAGAAAAGAGGGGAATTAAAAAAAAAAAAAGACCTCCCCTCCCCCCATCTCCCTGCTTACCTCCCTCAAGAGAGGAAAACGTGGACATTCTCCAACCATGACAGATCATGCCCTGTGGTCATTTTGTGAGGTGACCAAAAAAATAACCTAAAAATATTGTAGATCTTCATTTATTTTAAATCTCCCAGTAAAAACGTTAAACTGTCTTCCAAGAAGATTCCAAACTGGCATTGCATAGACCAATTCCTTTCCAAAAATATCTCTAATATAGCCTCTCTCTAATATATAGAATTTTTAAGTCCAGGAGCTGTGGGTGCCTAGCTGTGGGGAATTCACTGAGTTTGGGGGACCAGAGGGCTAAAGAAAGGGCCCCACATGGGGATGAGGCCAGGGCCCCAGGCCTCCAGCTCCAATCAGTATCGATTTGGTTGTGGCCAAATTCTCAGTTAGTCCAATTACCCTGGCTCAGGGCCTGGCATGGGAGGAAGTGACAACCTCTTTTCCTTCTGGGGTGACTGTCAAGTATAGAACTCGCCGAGAGTGGGGCTGGGGTTCCTGGTTTGGGGGAGTCTCTACCACAGCACCAAAGCCAGCTGCTTCATGCCTAAAACCCCAGAACTTTGAATCAGACCCTTTGAATACACATTGGATGCACCTCCCACTGTGCTGAGGTCATGAAGACAGGGAGGGAGGGTGGCACTCCCCCATCTTTTGGGGATCACTTCCTCTGAGACTGCAGCCAGTCCCCTTTTAAAGTGCCAGGTATCTATGGGGAAGGAAGGGACTCACAGAGCTAAGTAGAGCCTCTCCAGCCAGAGCAAATGCTCCATCCTGCCTTGGCAGGCACCTTCTAACATTCATTTTCTAAAAGAGTTAGGTGATTAAAAACAGTAACGATAACAAAATCCTAGAAATGCTCTGTCCCAATGCCAGGAAGTTCCAAGACCAAGGCTCCAACTCTTGTCAGCTAGGCAGATGGACAAGGACCCCTCCCAGCCTGGGGAGGACACCCCCCACTGCCACCCCACCCCCACCCCTACCAGACAGAGAACCCGAATCCTGGCCCTCCATCCAGATCCCCAACCCCGCTGGGACCCAGCCAGCGGGTAGAGCAGAGAACAGAACCACCTCCCCTCACCTGGGGGAAGAAAGTATCAAACTGTGACCCCCCCCCAAAAAAAAAGAGGAAAGAAAAAAAGGTATATAGCTAAGTAAACACCAGCCTGCTGGATTTATACGAAAAATGAGTGAAATTAAGAGCGGCATGGGAGTCTGTCCAGGGACTGGCTGGCAGCCAGAACCCACCTTCAAGCAAGTAATGAGGACGGGGAGGAAAGTGCTCAGAGCAGAGGCTTCAGCAAGGGGCAGGAGCAGGGCCAGACTGCTCCCTGCTAGAAAACCTCCCTTAAAGGGCCCCACCTCTCCCTTGCCCAGAGAGGGGGATGCTTTCAGAGGAGGGCTGAAGTTCTTCTGGCCAGGACGCCAGCTCCGGCCAGTCCAGTCACAGCCCGCCTGCCCCTCCAGCTTTGGCCCCAGCCTGGGCCAGCTGACCCTGATGGGAGAGAAAGGGGCAGTGCTTGCCCAGCCCAGCCAGGTCCCTGACCTCCATGGGCTTGGGGGCACCTCCTAGGCTTCCTACAGGAAACCAGCTGCTCAGGACCCAGCCCTGGGCAGAGGGGAACCAGCACGGAAGCTCGGACCTTTCTCAGCGTGGGTCTCAGGCCTGAGCTGGAGCTAACTGGAGGGAGGAGAGGCAGCGCCACGTTCCAGCCGGGCTGCTAAGCTGGGCCGCGACTGCACTGCAGGCAGCGCCCAGCAATTCTTGGGAAGGGATCTGAGGAAGGGCGGGCGTGGGCCATTGGGGCTGTGCTGGAGACAAGCATGTGCAAAGTGCAGGCTGCCAGGGCAGCAGGAGAACATTCGTTGGGCGAGGGGGTCTCAATCTGGAGTGTGGGTGGGGTCTGAGGTCTTGGCTCCCTGGAGGAGGCCGCCAGCGGGTCCCCCAGGGCACAGGGAAGGGATAGCTGAAGCACTAAGCAGTCAGAGGGCCACGGTGGCAGGATTCTGGGGATGAACTGGCCTCCCAAGGACAAGGGGGCAATAGAACAAAGCCCTGCCAAGACATGGTTGAGCCGGTGCTCCTTGCGTGAGCAGGGATATAAGGAAAGAGGCCCCTCGGCCATAAGCAGCCCCATGTGTGCAGGAGCTGCCACATGTCCTCATCGAGGGGCCAAGGTGGGTCTCCAGCGGGGGCATCCGGGCCATCTTTGTCTTGCCCACCTACTTCATGGGCCCGCATGTCCTGCCCTCTAGTGGTTCAGGGGAGAATATTCACAGTGGTGCCCAGGCCCTACGGGGCCAGGAGGTTCCTGGCATGGATGGGAGGACAATGGAATGATGCTTTGAGGCAGGAGTGAGGCAGGAGTGGGGCTGGAGTGCATGGAGGAGGCACAGATGAGATGTGGTACGGACGGTGATCCGAAGGGGAAGTCCCCTTGTGGAACGACGCAGGTCTGGACACCCATGAAGGCAGGGCCCTTCTCCAGCCTGGACACTCGCTCCTCAGTGGCTTTCAATCACGACTGGCTCGTAGACCCCAGAGGAGACCCTGTGGGGAGAGAGATGTCAACCAGTCCTCCTCGATACTCCTCTGGGACAGGCCCTTGGAAGTATTCACAAGCAAGCACTGTTTACTGGCCCCGTTTTGCAGAGGGGGCTCGGAGAAGTTGAGTCACTTGCCTAGGGTGACAGGGATGGTAAGCATCGGAGTCTGTGGGGCTGCAGAGCTGGCACAGGCTGTGCCCAAGACCTTCCTGGGCAGTAATAGCTTACACACTGGGGTATGCTGTGCCCAATCTCATAGTAATCCTGGCAGGGAGGGACTGTACCCCGCCCACTTAGCAGGTGAAGAAACTGAGGCTCAGAGGAATTATGAGGCCTGCCAAGAGGGCAGCAGCAGATCAGGAAGCTCTTCTCCCCACTGAGGCCAGGCCCACCCATGAGGTTATGGGCACTTGGGGCTCGGCAAGCTGCTCTGCTATGACCTTGCTGCCAAATGTGCTGCTCTCTCCCTCGCAGCTTCAGAGGAAGGTTAGAGATGGGTATTCGGGTATTCGCGAAACTTCGAAGAGGTCCCCATTTTCTTTGTGCCCACCTCATCCCAGGGAGCTGCCCAGAAGGAGGTGGGGAGACGGCGGCTGCAATTTTGAGCCTTAGCCAGCAGGGGCCAGCAGAGCAGCACCGGAGGGCGGGTCTGGGGATTCTGGGAGGCCCAGCCAAGGCCCCTCCAGCCTCTGGCCCTACATGTTAAACAGTACTTTCCCACCCCGCCAGAGGAACATGAGGAAAAGCCTTCAGCACAACCAGGGCTACACTCACTCCCGCATTCACTCCTTCAGTGTAAACATTCTCTAAGTAAATGATTGAGAGGCCACTGGCACGCGATAGAGTTCAAGCCAAAGTGTGATCCTATCACCCCGTAGTCTGTGAACATCATGACGGCAGAAGACTGTATTGCTCAGTGTTGTATCCCCAGAACCTTGCTCACTGCCGGGTGCAATAAGGAACTGTCCAATAAATGAGTCGCCATCATCATTTTTAAGGAGTTCCCAGATCTAGGTGGCAGGGAAAGGAAAGTAGAATCCAAAACAGATACAGGAAGCCCCTGCTGTGAGCTGAGCTCTGCCCTAGGCACTTTCCGAGGTTACCCTTGGGTGCCTCAAAGTCAACCCTGGAGCGCTGTCCCGGGCTTCTGGGTGAGATGATGTGGTCCACAGCGTTTGAGAGATGGGGAAAATGAGGCTCCTTTGAGAGACGTGACTGGCCCCAGATCACACCATGGTGACAGGAGCTGGTATTCAAAGCCAGGTCAGTGGGCTGACCTGGAGACCGTGCTCTCAGCCGCGTGCCCCCGTGGCTACCCTCGCAACGCACCCCTGGACCTTCATCCCTACCTGTTGGCCAGTTGGATGCCACTCAGCGTGGTGGAGCCATCGCGGCTCACGAACAGCCGGAGGTTGCTGTCTGTGGGGACACAGGGGAGGACGGACGCTGAGAAGGGCGGGGGCAGCCAGGCGCCATCGCCCCCCAGCCCGCCCGGCAGCGGCAGCTCACCCTCAGTGTTGCTGCCGTCGGTGAAATCCTGGCTCTGCATGATCTTCTCCACGATGTCATCGGCGTCGATGCGCGTGTCGTCCACCCAGGTTGGGTGGCTCTCCACGGAATCCTTCTTCCGCCTGGAGCAGGGTTACAACGGTCAGGGCAGTAACAGGCAGGACAACGACAAAAGCAAGCACTTGCGGCGCTCAGGATGCTCTAAGGGTACGTGAAAGCTTGTTCAGGTTCCATTCGCTTGACCCCCATGTCAGCCCTGCGATGCAGGTGCCACTGTTACCTGGTCTTATAGACGAGGACAGAGGCTCTGAGAGGCTGCCTAGCGCCTAAGCAGGGGACCTCAGGTACGCTAAATCACACACAGCAACTGCTGATCGGGCATACGCACGCCACTTAGGCCAGGGCTACACCTTCACGAACATCGGCTGGTCAAAGACTCACCATCCAACCCTGACGGAGGGACCCTGCTGTCCCATGTTACAGGTAAAGAAGTGAAAGTTCGAGGAGCTGCCGGGAGGGGTCTGTCCTCTAAGGCACTGAACAGTGAGACTCACCGAAATGAGCGGTCGGACAGGTGTGGGGGCCGGGGTGGCCGCGGTGGCTTTTCGGGGGGCCGATGCTCACGCTCGCTGCCCTCGGGGCCCTCCACAGTCATGCTGAGGCCACCAGAGGCCACTGCTGCTGGTGGACGTGTTGCGACGGTGGGTCAAGTCCGAGAGGCTGGAGGAGCGTGAGTGCTCCGTGCTGTAGCCTGGAGGGCGGGTGGGGCGGTTCATCATGGGGGAGCCAGGGAACATGGAAGGCCCAGGGCACGGGCCGGCCGGCACTTGCCCGGCACTCACCGGAGATCTTGGACTGTGGCTGGCATAGCTGGAGTTGCGGGAGTGGCCCGAATGGAAGACCTCCTCGGGGCTGGACAGGTTCTGGTCCGTCTCCTCTGGCACCCCTGGAAGGCAGGGAGGAAGCAGGGGTGACCGGGGGTGCCCGTCCTCTCACTGAGTCCATTGGGGGCTGGGGGACACTGTGTATTTTCATGTGACAGACTGAAAGATTGAGATTCAGAGGAACTGCGACCTGCTCCAAGCCACGGTTCACCATCTGAACCCAGATTTGTTCACTCCACAAATACGTCAGGGACCTCCTCCACAAGGGGTGCTCTACTGGGCATTGAGAACAGGAGACAGGGTGTCACAGGCCGCTGGGGAGGAAGAGCATTGAACAAAAAATGACCCACAATGGTGAGTGGTGCAGAGTAAGGAGCAGGTGGCAGTCTGACCCCATCTGAGGTCAGGGAAATTTCTCTGAGGTGGAGACCTTCAGGAGGTGTGGGAAGGAGCCAGCCAGGTCAGACATCAGAGAAAGGGCCTTCTGGGCAGAGGGAATGGCATAAGCACATGTCCTGAGAGTTCACTGAGCTTGGGTCGGTGTAGCTGGAGTGAAGTGAAAAAGGGTGAGTGGAAGCAGCTGACAACCCTGTCCCAAGTCCCCCATAAGCCCAACTTTGAAACATATTGCCCAACACTCCCAAAAGGAGGTACAAGGGAACCAGGTGGATACACCCAGGTTCCGTGAGTACCGACCCACCAGTCCCCCTGTGGTCAACACAGGAGCAACGACTCAACCATTCGCTCTTCAGAGATGAGCATGGTCAGGCCACCAGCTAGACCCCAGGCCTGCCCAGGTGGCTTTTCAAGTCCCCAGCAAGTTCTTTGCATATGAGGGAAAGGGCAGAAAAGCAGATAGAGAGGCATGTGGGGGCTCAAACCCCATGCTGCCAGGGAGAGGCACCTCTACCTTGTATGAAGGCATCACCTGCAATGGGGTGGCCTGGTCCCCAGATCTCTCTTTGGAGACCCCTACCCTGATGCTGCAGTGGGGCTGGGAAGGCCCCAGTCCCAAGCACAGCCCCTGGGCTGAGGCAGGCGAGAACCTCAGCTTTCCAGTCTGGGCCTCACCTGGCCAGGTCTCTGGGAAAAATGCAGTGGAGGAAAACCGGCACTTCAGGTCAGAGGGTCCCTCTCTGCGCCCAGCCCCCAGGGCGGACTCACCCAGCCAACATCTGCTGAGCCACCTGGCCCTGTGCCCTAACTGCCACCATGTGCCGCTTTGCTCGCTAATCAGCTGGAGGCAGCCTGCTTCCCAACTCTGAGCTCATTCCCCAGAAGGGGTGCAGGGGCCAAGGCTCATATTCGGGGGCTTTGCTCCACCCACATAGGACTAGATATAAGGCTGGGGGGCAGGCTGGAGCCTCCTCTCCTGGCACCTCCTCCTCCTAATCGCCAGGCCATCTCCTCTGGGGATTCAGGGTCCTCCAAATTGTTTATAACATTAGTAATGGCGATTTAATAGAAATGCGTACAGAGCACACGCTCTGTGCAGGCAGAGCCCCACGTCTGCTAGGTTCATACCCAAAGCAACCCAGGACGCGGTCACTACTGCTGACCCCATTTTATAGGAGGATGCTGAGGCCCAAAGGAGCAAAATGGCTAAAGTCATGAAGCCGGTGGGAGAGCAAGAGCTCACGGCATGTGTCCCTCTGCTGGGAACACTGCACCCCACACCGCAGATTCACCTCTTCAGCGGCCCTTCCCTGGCCCCAGATAGACACCTCTGTACCTCTCCAGCCCTGTTACTCCACAGGTAGACATGCATTTGACTTATTTACTGCCTAATTGATGCCTGTCTCTCCTGTTAGGCTGGGAGGGTCATGAGGCCAGGGACATCATGTCACTCAGTCCAGAGCACTGCACAGTGCCTGGCACACAGGAGGGGCTCGGACGACATCTGCTTAATAGAAGCATGGATGGTGCGATCACCCCTCTACCACCTCTTCTCAGCAAGCATCTCCCTTGGGACATGGGGACACCTTGGAGGCAAAAGCCTTCGGCAGAGAGGAGGGTCATGGCAGGGTGGGCAGGGGAACAGTACCTGAGCCAAGGATGGTGGGCCGGGCCTTAGGGGGCCGGGACCCTGTCAGGGAGCTGGTGCTGCTGCTGCCACTGCTGCTGGTCCCGCCACCCTTACACGTCAGCTGCAGGGAGGAATCCTGGCCTGGGATCGAGATGGACTTGGCAGTGGATGGCGGCCTTGGGAAGACAGAGGTATGTGACTGGAGTGCCCCACCCTCAGGGTCAGAAGAAAACAGGGGAGGCCCTCCCCTCAGGCAGCTTGCACCCACACTCACGTCTTGAAGCAGGGGTCCCCAGAGAGCAGGAACATCCCAATGGTGACCTACAAGACAGGGAGAAGTCAGCCACACTGTGTCCACTCACTCGGCTCAGGCGCCCAACTTGCTTCGGCCTCTTTGCTTGGGCTACAGACAAGGCTTGGACTCTGATCCCATCTCTGCCCCCTGCTGACCCTGGTAGAGCCACCGAACTTCACTGAGCCCCCGTTTCTTCATGCAGAAGACAGAACTGATCCTGACACCTGCCTCGTGGGACGGTGGAAAGGATGCAGCGAGGCGAGGCTTCACTTGGCTCGGTGCCCGGCTTGGAGTGATTGCGTGGCCAAAGCCAGCTCCTATTATTTCAAAACTACAGCTAGACTGTGAGCTCTCACGCCAGGGGCCGCAGTCTCTCTCCATCCTCAGTGCCCAGGTGCTTGAGTGGGCATGGCAGCACCACCCAACATGGCAAGAAGGAAGGCAGCTCAAGAAGCCTACCCAGTGACAACGGGGTTCACCAAGACTGAGGGGGCGGGGGAGGGGGCGGGGAGAGGGTGCTCACATAGTGAAAGTTTCTTGAATAAAGCAAAACAAATAAAACAAAACAACAGAAACTTAATTTAACACCCAATTAGGACAAGAGTTCAGCAATGGCCCAAATGAGGCAAAATTTGGGTCCCCAAATCTGGGCCAAGGTGGGACAACAAGTGATGGGCTGGGAAAGAGGTGCTCGGACACCAGCCACCACAACAAAACTGCAGACCACTGGATGAGGCTGTTGTTATTGGTTTTTTTTTTTTAATGGATTATTTCATTTGGCCGTGACAGCAGCCTACGAAGTAGGTGATGGACCCAGGCTGTAAATGAGGGGACTCTGACTCAGGGGAAGTGACTGCCCAAGGCCCTATAGACAGGACATGACGGAGCTGGCCTTGAAGCCAAGGCCACCTGCCCCCCCACATGCCCTTGATCTGGCCTGAGGATGCATGGGGCCACTGGAGCAAGGCTGAAAGGGCCTAGCTCCCACCGCAATTAGCCTACTCCTTTGCAGGTGCTCCAGTTCCCTCTGTGAAGGGTCTGAGAGGCCCCAGAGCCTCTGCCCACCACCACCTGCCCAGTGCTGCCCCGGTACCATCTGCTCCAGCTGGGTCAGCTCGGAGAGGTGTGGTAGGGACGAGACTATTTTCTCAGCCAGGTGGAAGGGTGTGGAGACAAGGAAGAGAGGTGTGCGGATGACAGACACCCAGATATCTCTGTCCGAGGAGGCCGAGGAGGCAGCTGCCTGGGGGAAGGAGCGGCTCCAGCCACCGGAAACCGCACGTGGCTGGGCCTCGGAGCAGCCACCCTCAGTCTGCCCAGGTCAAGGGACGGCAGGTTCTCCTGGTCACTGATGCTCCACTGGGAGCACAGGTTGCCTCACGTCACATGTGACAATGGTGAGGATCTGGACTGTGGGTTCAAGTGCCAGCTCTGCTGTGACCCCAGGCAAATGATCTAACCTCTGTGCCTCACCTCCTTTCTGTGCAAAAACTGAGGCTAATAATAGACACCACACCCCATGGGGCTGTTGTCAGGCATCACAAGACAAGAGGTGGCAGCACACAGTGATGCTGATCGCACCAAATCCTTAAAGACACTGTTGGGGTTCACTCCCAACCCCCGATTATGAATGGGGAAATAGTCCAGTGGCCAAGACGGGCCTCTGATGGTGGTTTCCTGACCCAGGGCCCACATCCTCCCAGTGTCCCTCACTGCCTGTCTGGGGGAAAACCTGTATTTTTAACCTCCAGGGACTCTGATGAGGACCCTGCTGGGAGGGGGCGCAAGAGGTGGCAGGGCCCCAGTACCTTCAGGATGGAGTTGTCCTGGCGGGTATTCTTTGTGTCGTATCCCTCTAGCAGACAGCAGCGCACCGTGGAGCCCGAGCCCGCAAACTCCGCCAGGTTCAAGTTGGCAAAGCCCAGCTGGGAGGGAGAGAGGAGACTGAGGGAGGCTGCAGGGAGTGTGGGTGCAGGGCTGGCAGCACGAGGGTTAACTCGGCAGAGGGGAGGAGCAGGCACAGCCCCTGGGCCACCCCACAGCCAGACTGACTGTTGCATAACCGGCACCCAAGGACAGAGGCCCGAGCTGGTGGCTTGGGTTGGCGGCTCCAACGTAGTAGAGCCAGGAGCTCACATCTCTGAGCTGCACAAAGCGTCCTTTGTGCCATGTCCCAGAGTACACCGGGGCAGCGCCTGAGATGAAAGGACATTGTTGTCTTTGACACAGACACATTGTTCCCTGGGAAACAAGGCTGCGCTGTGGGAGCCGCCGGGACAGCGGGCAGGGGGGAGGGAAGGCCCGTGGGAAGTTGGCATTGGGACGGGGCGGGGGGGGGGGTATTCTGCAGGGTGGGCAGGAGCGCCTCGTGGATGCTGGAGTGAGGGACTGTTGGGCAGTGGGTGGTGACGCTCCTTGCTCCTCGGATGCAGAGAGAGGAGCAAGGGATGGGGAGCAAAGTGGGAGAAAGTGTGAGAGCAGGGTGTGTGCCCTAGGAAGGCCTCTTAAATGAAAGCAAGACTGGTAGACCTGGAGAGGTGACAGAAATTAAGGTGAGGGGGTGCTGTGCTCAGGGACCCAGGACAACCAAACCGACCAGGGACGTTTATGGAGCGCCTGCTGCGTGCCAGTCTCTACTGCTGACTTTGGATCACGCATGCCAGAATCAGGGACTCGGGTTCAGATCCTGGCCCTGCCATGCACTCAGTGACCCCCATTTTACAGACAGAGAGGAAGTGACGTGCCCAGGGCCCCACATAGCTCAACCAACAGAGCCAAGCCTGAAACTGTGTCAACTCTTGCTACCTGTCTGGGCCTCAGTTTCTTCCTCCGTATCATGGTTGCTGTGTGGATGTTCGATTGGAGAACGGAAGGGAAGGGCCTGGCAGGTGTGACCCGTGCTAGGCGCATGATTAGCGTTTGCCAGGTGGAGGCGGGATGCTCCAGCTGTTTGCAGGCGGTCTCCTTCCTTGCTGGGCAGCTGTCCTCACCCACGTGAGTCAATGGGAGGGGAAATTTCCACTCCGATGGCACGTTTCACAGCGCGGTTCTGGCCACCCTGCCCCCTGCTCCCGGCCTGGGACTCGAGCGCCTGTCCTGAGCAGAGCTCACGGCCCAGACAGCTGAGCTTCCTGAGCTCTGGCCGTGGGGACACACCCCGCACACAGGGAGAAGTGAGGCGGAGGCATTTCCCCTCTGGACTGACTAAACTCACCCCCTGCCACTGTGCCACCTCCCCGAGGAGGCCCCAGAGGGTGGGCTGCAAGTCCCCACAGAGAAAGGGGTTTAAGGGCAGAGCGGTCTCATTCAAAGCCAGAGGCAACCCTCCAAAGGTGTCTCCTCCCACTTTGCCCCGTGGAAAAGGTTTTAGCGCGGAAGGCTAAACTGTCCGTGGGTGCAGTGGAAACCAGGCAACAACAAGGATGTGTAACAGTGGGGACGGGCTGAGTCACCCGTCGTCCCCCAGCCACACAATGGGACACTGCTGCTGTTCAAGCAAAAGGAAATTTGCGATGACATGAAAACATGCCCATGACGTACTGGCAAGTCAAACACCGAGCTGCAGCGTCCACTTAGAACAAGTCGCTTTTGTGTATGAAAACTCTTACTGTGTGCACGGACAGGAGGGCGCACAGAGGGTGCTCACTTCGCATTTCTCCAAACCACGTGCATACGTTTTAGTCACTGCTCAGCATCTCGGATGCATTTCATGATTATTTGTTCTTAAAAGGGTCTGGAAAGAGCCTAATGAATCCCAATGCTGGGGTCTGCGGAGGAGGCCTGGAGAGGAAAGGCGACAGAAGCTCTCCTCTCCACCTTGTGAACACCTGTCCCACTTCCGTTGCAACGAACACGTTCTGCCTTTATGTGAAGCGCGAGACTGTCATAAAATAATTCAAAAAGAACGCAGCTCCTGCAGGGCTGAGTGTCTCCTGTTTGGGGGCTGGAAGATCTTTTGGGAGTTTTTGTCATGCCTGTCCCGTCCCGCCCCATCCCGGCCACTGCCTCTTCACAGAGCCCCACTCACCTTGGAATAAGCCTTTCCGCCTTTCAGCTCCTGCACAGGGAGAGACAGCAACAGAGTGACTAGGGAATCCAAGGGGCCTCACACTTCTCCCCGACTCCCTCCACCCCGAATCCGACGCTGGGTGAGGAGGACGAGAAAAGGGCAGAGCAACTCACCTCGCTTTCCTTGGGGGGACAGGTCAGGGGATGGGCCTAAGCCACCAGACCAGGGGTCCCACACCCACCCTTTGGCCTTAAGCTCACAGTCCCCAGACCTGGCTGGAAGCCTAGCCTCACCTTGCGCACCGACACCCGGAAGATGCAGGGGTCCAGCAGGCCGGTGGCCGGGTTGGCACTCATCTTACACACGAAGGTGAACCTCTTCCGCCACCGTACACAGTTTTCCTGCACCTCCTCCCTGCAGGCCAGATGGGACAGGTGAGCACAAGTAGTCAGGTCAATGCCAAGGGAACGTACCAGGGGCAGGGTTAACCTCGGGGCAAGGGATGGAGAAGAGCTCTCGTTTTTCACTTTGTATCACAGAGTGATTATTTTCATAACAAGAACATGCTTGTGTAAGCATTGTGAAAACAAAAGATATGTAATAAAAATGAAAAGAACAAGGTGGGTAAGGTCAGGCTGGAGGCAGCCGCCCCTCTCTGCTCCCAGTGCTACCCCCCACTTTGTCCTGTGGCCTTGGGTGGCTCCTTCTGCTGCCATTACCTCCTACCAGCAAGGCTCCCGCTGGCCACCTCAAGTGACCCTCACAGTAGTCTTCGCAGGCTGGACCACCGTCCATTTTACAGATAAAGAGACCGAGGCTAGGCAACCTGCCCAGTACCTCTCAGCCAGGAAACTGTCGGTCCTCAGCCCAGTGCTGTCTGGCCCTAGAGGCCCCTCCTTCACCGCTAGCGACAATAACAGGTAACGCTCATACGGTGCTTTCCATGCGCCAGGCCCCCCTCAAAGCACCTTACAAACCCAGCCTCCCCTGGGGCCTGCTCCAGTCACGTCAATCCTTCCAACACCTGTCTGGGGGCAGTCACTGCCATTGGCCCAGTTCCACATTCAAAGAAACCAGAGCTCTGGGACTAAGACCCGGGCCGTGAGGCCCACCAGCGGCAGACTAGAACGGGGCCTTGAACCCAAGCAGCATAATTTGGGTGCTACACACTTAACCCTCACCAGTCCAGGGCTAACACACTCCTCGGGTCCTCAGTTTCCCTGGCACTAACGAGAGCTGTCCTTCCAGCTGCTTGAGTTCCTCCTGGCCTAGGGAGCATGACCAAGCCCCAAATTTCAGCACCCCCTTAACAAGGAAGTGCTTTGTGCCCTGGGAGTGGGTGGGAGCCGGTGGGAGCAGCTCTTCCGAGCCTCTCCTGGCTGCTGCGGGGCCTCAGCAGGAGCTGGGGGGGGGGCAGCGGCATGTGGCAGAGATGAGCTCTGCACACCTGTGCAGCTCCCGCCCCCCACAGCCTGCCTGGCAGAGCTGGTGCTTGGGGAGAGAAGGGAGGGGCCGGCAGGAGAGACATGATCTCCAGCGTCATCCCACCTAACAGGAACGGCCAAGCGGGCAGCTGAGGAAGTGACTGTGCCACACCCCGAGGAGCCCCGGAGTGCGGGTTCACCGCCAGACTGGGGGCTGAGTGGGAGGGTCTGCACAGGACGAGCATCTCCAGAACGTGGCTTGTTTGCTTCTCACTGCAACCTTGGACGGCAGGCTCTATGCTACCCACTTCTGCAGCTGAGGGCACTGAGGCTCCAAGAGAGCACCCCAGATCCCAGCCCCAGTGCCTGACAAAACGGAATTCAAGCCAGGACCGTCCGACTGTGGAGTCAGAGCCATGAACCATCATCACCTTAGTTCACGGGCCACAGAGCCCGGAAAGCCTGGCAGGCGGAAGCCACCAAGGCCGTGTGGCCGGCAGGGCCCTGCTATGCACCTGAGGCATCCACCCCGTCTCTGAGCGCCAAGCGTGTGCCAGGCATCGGGCCCTGCAGTGGACTTACTCACAGACCGACATCTGACGGTCACCCCAGTGATGACTCAGTGTTACCAGGATGGGGTAGAGGGAAGGGCTGAGTCAAGGAAGGTGACTAGCCACAGGGAAGTGACATTCAAGCTCAGACACAAGTGAAGAGTGGGGCGCACAGCCAGCAGGGGAGACAGTTCCAGGCTGAGGGAACAGCATGAGTGAGGAGCGAACGTACTCTAGGTTTCCTTGGCAGACGCCAGCCTCTGAGCGGAGCCTCTGAGAGGAGCTCCCTCCTGGTTCCTCAAGCCTTGAGGATGTGACCGAGGCTTGTCCCATGCCCTGCCAGGTCTGTGACAAGGGGGCAACCGGACTCAGGTCAGACAGACCTGGGCTCACAGCCCTCACTCTCCACCCTCGTCAGTAAAGCAGCCATACCAGCCACTCGCTCATGGGCACCTGAGAGCATTCAGTCAGGTGAGCCCCGCGAGAGGCTGGCGTGGGAAGGTCTGTGAGGTCTGCCTCTTCCGATGAAGACACTGGGGATCTAAAAGGCCTCAGTCACCAGAATGCTCCAACCATGTGAGGAGGGTGAGCTCCAGCAACCCGCCGGAGCCCCAAGACCGGGGACAAACAGAAAAGGTCAGGGCTAGAGAAGAGGGGAGGACGGGAGAGTCCCCAGCCCCTGAGACATGCGCAGGAGCCCTCAGGGGCAGGTGCCAGAGGGGGAGCGGGAACCCTGACCCGGCCGTGCCAGCTCCACTCATTCACTCCAATAGCTGCGCACCAGTCGACTGCCAGTCCCTGTGCTATGCACTGGCACCACCGCGGTGACCACCTTACATTCTGGTAGGAGCAGAAAGATGAGGAGCAAACGAATGGGAAAAACTCGTGGTAGTGGAAAGGAAGGACTAAAACTATCTTTACTGGCAAGTGACTTAATCTTGCGTGTGAGAAATTCTAAGGAATCCAATATAAAAGTTATCAGAAAACACGAGTTCGGCAAGGTTGCAGGATACAAGACCAATATACAAAAATTAATTATTTCTATATACTAGCAATATGCAAATGAAATTAAGAAAAGAATTCCATTTATAATAGTATCAAAAACAATAAAATACATAGGAATAAACTTAAGAAGTCTAAAATATATACTCTGGAAAACTACAAAATATTGTTCAAAGAAATTCAAAAAGCTCTAAGAAAGACATCCCACGATCATCGATCGAAAGATTTATTAATATTGTTAAAATGACAATATTCACAAACTGATCTAAAAATTCAACATAACCCCTATAAAAATCTGGCTGGCTTCTTTGCATAAATTTGACAAGTTGATCCTAAACTTTGGAAAGTCAAAGGACCAGAATAGTCAAAACAATCTAGGAAAAGCAGAACATAATTAAAGGATTCACATGTCTTGACTAAAACTTTACAAGCAACAATGATCAAGACAGTATGCTTGTGGCATAAGGATAAACACACAGATCAAAGGGACAGAGCTGAGAGTCCAGAAATAAACCCTCACATATACGGTCAATTCCTTTTCAACAGGATGCCAGTGGGGGAAAGAACAGTCTTAAAAGCCACTGGGACAACTGGATATTCACACGCAAAAGAACAAAGCAGGACCCACTTACATACCATGTACGATAATTAACGCAAAAGGTATCAAAGACCCAAGTTGAAGAGCTTAAACTATAAAATTCTTGGAAGGAAAACACGGGGTAACTCTCTGTGATCTGAGATCAGGCAATGATTTCTTAGAATGACATCAAAAGTACGTACGACAAAAAATACAGATATATTGAACTTTATCAAAATTTAAAAATTTGTGAGTCAAAGAACGCCATCAAGAAAATGAAAAGACAACCCATAGTACGAAAAAAATATTTGCAAATCATATCTATGTTAAGGGACTTGTAGCTAGATTACACCACTAAGATGGGTATAATAAGACAGGTAATAACGAGTGTTGAGAATGTAGAGAAACTGGGACCCTGAGCATTGCTGGTAGGAAAGTGAAATGACACGACTGCTTTGGAAAACAGTCTGGCAGTTTCTCGAAGGGTTAAACGCAGAGTTATTGTGTTTAATATTGTGCAGAATAGCCAAAAAGAGGAAGCAAGTCTAATATCCATCAACTACTGTGGTACATTCATGCAACGGAACGTTAGTCCCGCAATCAAAAGAAACTTAAACTCTCCTACATGCTACAATGTGGCTTAACCTTAACAACATTATGCTAAGTGAAAGACGTCAGAGACAAAGAACTACATACAACTCTATTTATGTGAACTGTCCAGAATAGGCAAATGGGTAAGAGACAGAATGTAGAATGGCCAGGGGATGGGGGAATAGGGAGAAAATGGGGAGTGACAGCTAATGGGTATGGGATTCTTTCTGGGGTCATGAAAATATTCTAAAATTGATTGTGGTGATGGTCGCATGATTCTAACTACACTAAAAACCACTGAATTGTACACTTTTAAATGGTGAAGTGTGTGGTATGCGAATTACATCTCAATAGACTGTTAACCAACCAACCAACCAACCAAAGTACCGGGTACAATGAGAAGGTGCGGGCTGCTACTTCGGCCGGGTCGTTGGGGAAAGCCCTTATGGCAGTGACATCTGAGCAAGGCCTGGGGTGAAGGGAGGTTGAGGGCTGAGCAAAGACTGAGGGAAGAGATGTCCAGAAGTGTGAACTTCAAGTGCAAAGGCCCTGAGGTAGAGACATCCTTGGCAAATGGAAGAGCAGCACGGAAGCCAGTGGCTGAATGGGACTGGGGAGGAGAACAGAGCGGGTGTGGTCAGCAAGGGAGCAGGGGGTCAGGTCGTCCTGGACCTCGAGGGCCATGGTGAGCACTCTGAATCTCTTTCTGCAGCAGCTCTGTCTCGCCACCACGGATCCCGGCTTTAGCCCGCAGCAGCCGTGGAGGTAGGTGGATGGGCAAAAAGAGCGGAAACAATTTCCAGCGGCCAGGACCAAGCTTAAGGGGGCACGCGGGGCGAGGGGGCTGGCCACGGCTTCCATGAGGACCCTCGCATTTTTACCCACCCCTCTGCTGGACCCAGCCCAGGACGTGGAAGCAGTTGCTGGAGACCAGGGGAAGCTCACAAAGCTGGGCGTGTTGAAACACCCAGAGGAATTAGGGTTAGTGTCTGGAAACAAAAGGTGATATCAAATTGTAGGCTCTCTCCCTTCCCCTTTGTGAGTCTGCCGTGGGAACACCCAGCCAGGAAGCCAGGGGCCCCCCTCGTGATTCCTGGGCAGAGAAAGGCACCTGGTGCCCTCCCAGGCTCAGGTAAAGGGCGGCTTCCTCTCCCACTGGGAGAAGGTGAGCCAGGGTAGGGCAGGCTCACGGGCTCACTCCAGGCCTCCCTCGTATTTCAACAGGACTCCAAACCCACACTATTAAATGCCACCGCTCCCACGGGAAGAAGCTCACAGCCTTGACTTGGCCCACCCAGGAGGTCACAGCAAGGGTAACACACAGCCCCCAGCAGTGGCCATTTCCCAAGAGTCTAGTGTGTGCCACTGGGAATCTTCAACACTGAAAGTTGGGTGTTATCATGGCCCACTTTATGGATGGGGCAAGTGAGGCTCCGAAAGGCTGAATTTCTCACCCCAGTCACAGAACTGTGAGGAGCAGAGCCTGGTCTTAACCCCAGGCACATCTGTGTCTAGAACCCACATCACAGAGCCAGAGACGGCCCGACCACAACTCAGGGCCTACAGGGCCCTGCAGGAAAGGGGGAGCTGGGCACCCCCAGTTAGGTGGTGTGGGTCCCGGGCGCAGGGTAGGGATAATGGTGGGTGATGAACAGGGGTGGTGGTAGAGTTCATAAAGAAGGCAGGAATGAGGGTGCTAAGCAGTTGGTCACGAGCCCCAGGTGGGAGCTGGCCAGCGGCCAGGTTTGAGGAAACCTCAGGGACTTGAGCCACTTAAAAACCTTTTCCTAAGCACTTACCAAGTACCAGGTACTGCTGAAGGCCCCAGGGACATAACCAGTGAACTGGACAGAGCCTCCTGCCTTCAAGGGGCTTATAGTCTGGCAGTGGGTTGGAGAGAGACAAAATGAGGCAAACGCACATCAGATGGTGGTAGGTGCTATGGAAGGAAGGGAAGCAGGGAAGGAGGCAGGCGGTGGGTGCCCAGGTGGGGGGAGATGCCCAGGTGGGGGAGCGTAAGGAACAGATGGCAGGGGGAGGCGTTAATGGGAAGTCGACATCTGAGCAAAGAGCTGAAGGAGGTGAGAGTGACCTGCGTATGCAGATAAGGGAGGGAAGAGCAGTCCCAGGCAGGAGGAAGCGGAAGTGCCGAGGCCCTCAGGTGGGAATGTGGTGACGTGCTTAAGAAAGCAAAAGGTGGCCAGTGCGGCTAGAGCAGCGGTGGGAAATGAGGTTGGAGAGAAGGAATTTTGGTCTCAAATTTACAAAGGGGCCACGTGGAGGTGCTCACGATCACAGCACCCACATGTGCACAAGCAGCCAGAGGAGGCGAGAGAAGAAGTGGGGGCTTCGTGGGGGAGGAGTACTGGATCCTTTCGTTTGGAACTGGAAGTATCAGTTGACTTCTTTTTTTAAAGCATGCCCGGGGGAAAGTGAACTCCTCTGGGAGTCCTTGATTGCAATGAGGTCAGAGGCCAAAAAGCCACTGTGGGGAGGACTTCCAGGAGAGGCAGAGGCCACCCTACTGCAAGACTAAGATGAAGGGGCTACAGGACCATTGTTTTCATTTCTGTCCAAGGATGTTTCTGTAGTAATTGAAATTTAAATTGAAAAAGTGAAAAGAGGGTGTGAGGTTAGAAGGGCTGGCCAAAGTAAAAGGGATTCAAACCCCCATCTTCTGGATTCATGGCCTGGGCCCACAGGCGCCCTCTGGGCCAAGATGAGGAAGGCCCAACCCTCCCTAGCCTGAGGCTTCAGCTCCACACTGCCTGCCAGGGACAGGTAATTACAGAGCCCAGGTTTTTTCAGGGCAGCTTTAGGGAGTCTCGCATTTAGCCTTAAGATATACAATTAGGCGTCCAAATCCCAGAGCGGCAGGGCGAGCCCTCCACCCACCGCAGCTCACTGTGGCCATCAAAGAAGCAGGATTCAGCTATTTCTGGGTTGTCCTGAAATAGAGCAGAGCACCCCGCCAGGCCGGAGCTCCCTTGGAGGTGCTCCCGTGGCTCCCAGTCCTGACCAGGAACCCCATTCTACCTCCACAAACACTGTGGGCACCAGCTCCATCATGCACGCAACAAGGGGTCAGTGTGGTGGGGGCCACCTCCTGGCCACAGACTGCCATGACCCCAAGGTCCTTGCAGGCAGGGACCATTCAGGGCCCCTCCCCGAGCTGACATGGGAGCAAAGGCGCAGCGTGGCTGGCAGTCCCTGCGGAAGTAGTCAGGAGAAGGAAAGCCCGGGCATCAGGGGGCAGCTCGGGCCACATGCTCTGAGATGCCACCCCCTCCGCCTTCCCAGTCTCCTGTTGCAAGTGCTTGTCTGCATGCCTGACTTGTCACCACTGTGTGCCCAACACGAAGCCCTGGCCTGGCAGTAAGCAGCTTAGTTGTGGTCACAGTAGGGGCTGAGGGTGGCAAGGCTGGCAGGTCAGGGCATCTCAGACTTGAGCCAACATTGAAAAGTCCTTAGCTTGTCACAAATGAAGACTCCCAGGCCCTGCCAGAACTGCGGACCCTACCGGCCAGGGAGTCTCAGCCTTGGCACTAATGACATCATGAACCAGATAATTTTGGTTTGGTTTGGTTTGGTGTTGGTTTTCCAGGGGTGTCCCGTGCATTAGGATGTTTAGCAGCATCCTGCCAGGAGCATAACTCCAGCTGTGACAACCAAAACATTGCCAAATGCCCCCCCCCCAGGGCAAAATCACCCCCCACCCCTGGCTGAAAACTGCTGCTGCAAGCTTGGGCTGACTCTTTAAACAAGCTCCCAGCTGACTGCGAGGCTGGATCTGGGCACCTGGCTAAGAGAGGACACATCCACAAGACCTGAGTGGGACCCCAGGGACCACCCAGCCTCAGCTGTGTTCCTGGGTTCCTGAAAGGGCTGGCTCCTGATTCCTCCCATTGGCCCCTGTAAAGAAAGGTGACCTGAGTCCCTCCCCCCAGCTGGCAGCCCCTAGGGGGCTGCCACAGGGTCCAGCCACACCCACTCCATGATCTCCCAATCCTTGGCAGGGTTCCTGGAGAAGCAAGGGGTCATGATGATGCAATCAAGGTTCCCGGCTGATGAAACCCAGCCAGGGAGAGGCGAGAGTCTAATAAGGAAACAATTTAAATTGACAACATCTGCCTGCGCTTCCCAGAAGAGAACACAGCCGCCTGGGGAGGGGCCCACCCCGGGGACCAGCCAAGGCGTCCATCCAGGGGCTGCAGGGCGGTAGAGCCTTGTCCCGGCAACGTGGCCAGCGTGGCAGCCCAGCCGCGTCTGGCTCCTGCCAGGAATTCAGGGCCGTGTGCAGGGGAAACAGCTTGTTGCAGTTCTGACAGCGCCAGCCCCACCTCCTGCAACACCATGAGGCAGCAAGAAGTTCCTAGAAGCCAAAGCACTCTGTGCTCAACACTGGCGCGCTTGACACTGGAGTGCTCGGAGGAGCCGCCTGGCACCCCAAGACCCTGCTCTGCTCTCCTGAGGGTGGTCCGGGGATGGGTAGGCGGACTGGGAGCACACTGGGGGCTTCAGAAACTCCGAATCAGAAACGGAGCAGGGAGCCTGCAGTCTCAGTCTTGCTGGGGAAGCATCAGGGTGAGCAGTAAGGATTCTGGAGTCACGTGCACCAAGGATCAAATCCTGCCACTCACCAGCCGAGTAACCTTGAAATGGATCAAAAAACCCAAAGTGGGCAAGTTCTGGCTTCCTGTTTCACAGACACAGGCACACAGCCCTCCACACCCAGAGTCGGACCACGCAGGTGGCTTCCGGCACCCAGAATGCATGGGTGCTCCTCTCGCTGGATGCTGACTGGCACGCCCTCTGTTTGCACAGCCCGAGAGGAGAGCAAGCCGTTGGGGGGATCCAAGGCCAACTGCTGGTTTTGACCAAGTGCTAGTTCCCCACACACCTGGGTGAAGGCCCCCCACCCTCTGTGGCCCGGCCTGGCTCCTGATACGCACTCCACCCTGGCATCCCCACCCCACAGGATGGCTGGGGAAATGAGCCCAACAGCAGAGGTTCTCAGGGGGCTGTGGCATCACTGTGCCTGTGCTCTGTGGGCTGACCCTTCATGAGCATCAATACCAGGGAAGAGGCCGCCTTGAGACCAGGCTTATGCTAAAGGAGGGGTGGCAACTGGGTCAGAACACATGGTCAGTGGGGCATGGCGCTAGGCCAAACCCATCAAGACCCACTGGTGTCAGGGACCAAGCTGGGTCAATCCACGGTCAGAGGGAGAAATGGGAAAATGTTCCTAATGTCCACTTCCTGCCTCCTGAGCTCGACTTGCCTGACCTCCCAGAATCCACACCCCAGCCCTGGGAGGTAGGTACCATCATCTCCACGTCAGAGACAGGAAAACTGAGGCCCGGAGCACAGACAGAAGCCAGCTGCCGCAGGTCTGGCTGGGAGAGGGCTGTAACCTGAACCCATGGCTGTCTGACCCCAGGTCTCAAACTGGACTCCCACGTCAGAGCTGAGCCTGGCTGCAGGCCCTAGCAAATCAAAGCAAGAAGACGCAGGCTGGGTTGTAGCGGCAACTTCCCCTCCTGCTGGACCCACAACTGTAGAAAACACGGAGCTTCGGGGTTGGCTGTGCCCTGGGAACTTCCCTTCCTGAGATTCCCAGCAGGACTGTTCACAGTCATGGGTAGGTGAGACAAGAGAGGCTGGGGTTCAAGGCCAGGCTCTGCCACCCACTGGGCCTCAGTCACTATTCTGCGCATCTCATGGGGCTGCTGAGAGGCCTAATGAAAGAGGACCAGGCACATACCTGCAGAGCACTCATGCTGAATGGGGGACATGGCCGCCACCATCAGAAGTGACTCTGAAACAGGTGATCCAGCAAGAAGCCAGGCACGCAAGGCCCTGACAGAGCCCCCTTTCCCTACCCCAGGACCCTGGGACAGGAGAGTTCCCCAGGCCTGAACCTGGCCGGGACATCCCGGGAGGTGGCCTGGCAAGTGGTGCAGCAGGCCTGGGCCGCCCTGGCTGACTCACGCCTGGGTGGCGTTTGAATCACCCAAGGAAGGGAAGAGACAGAAGGGAGAGATCCCCATTCCTGGAGCCCGGTTTCTCGAATGGCTGGACTTCAAGAAGTCACGGGGATGTCCCTGTCCTCTGAGCCCCTTCCCAACCCAATAGCCTTTCTTGAAAGCGCCCTCCCCCAACTACTGCAGATGAACAAATTACTTCCTCTTCTGGGCCCGGGTCTTAGGTCTGGGGAAAACGGAACAAGGCTCCCATGTCCCAGGGCGCAGAGGCCTTTGTTTCACTCACTGCTGCTTCCTACATCTGAGGGTGGTACTGGCACGTAGTGGTGCTCAGTTAGTATCCGATAACTCGATTAGCGGCCTTCACAGCCCTGCTCCCAATAAGAGCTGCCCTAGACCTCCTTGTATCACTATTCCAACCCCAGGAAAGGGGCCTCCCAGCTGAGAGGGGCCATGTCTGCCAGCCCTCTGCAGAGTCTGAAAGGTCAAGGGTCATCGCTATCTCTGGATCTGCCCCCAAGTGTTCCCACTGCTCCACAAAGCACTCACCATGGCTCCCTGGACTTCTGAGGTTACTGCGGAATAATGAGGAACTGCTCAGCCAGAGTCACATCTCCTCACACAGCCGCACAGACCCAGTCCTGTTCGTCCAGCCATCTTCTGAGATTCCAACCACTGGACGGAAGGCTTGGGGTCAGGTGAGACCATGAAGACCTGACTTATCAGTCTCCACGTCCTCCCCAGACACCCGATTCTCCTGCAGCACAGACCCACCCTGGGCTGATCACTGCTTCTGCCATTCACTTACTCCACACACATTCACTGAGCACTTGCTACAAGCCGGGCCTAAACAGGACACGGGGACACATTCAGAACAAGCCGAAGCCTCGGTCTTTGCATCCAAAATGGGTGCTGCCTTTCTCACCCAGCTCCATGTGATTCCTCTTTAACGAAACCCTTAGGAGGCACTGAAGCCCAGAATCCAGCCTTCTCTTGGCATTCAGGGAGCGTACCCAGTCAGCCAAGGCCCATCCCCAAGTGAGGGGTCAGAGCCAGCGCAGGCAGGAGCGGCTGCTGCCTCCCGCCCCGCTGTGCTCGGTACTCCTCTGCGAGCTCATGTGTCTAACGGTCTCCCCGGTTCACGGGCCCCTAGGTCAGCGGCCTGACTCTAATCACTAATGTTTCCTGAATGGGTGAACCACCGAAGAGAAAAACAAAGGGAGAGAGTGAGGCACGTGGACCTTTCCTGTCTGCTCCTACCCTGGATCCTCTCCAATAATTGCCCTAGATGAATACCAACCGGCCAGCCTTTGCTGAGCATTTACTCTGTGCCAGGGGCTATGCTGCGTACATAACTGGTGTTAACTTACTTAATCCAAGCACCAAGTGGAGCTTGCTACCCCATTTTACAGAGAAGAAAAGCAAAACTCAGAGAGATCCTGTGGTCTGGCAGCCTCAGGAGGCCTCCTGCCAAGCCCCACGGCCCAGCAGCCCTCGCTGGGGTTTGCAAGAGGCCAAAGGAAAAGCCCCAGCTGAGGAAGACTGCTGGCAGCTGCCAAAGTGAGTTATGGCTTATAAACAGGTCGGGTGGTTCAGGCTGCCCCGCCAGAAAGAACCTGGCAAGACCCAAAGACCACTCCGAGGCCTCCAAGGCACCCGGGAAGGCACCTCACTTTTATCTGGAGGACCTGGGCACTGAGCACCAGCACATGTGTGAGGTGTCTCCGGGCTGCTTCTCACAGACGTGTGCGAATGGCGTCGGTGCTCAGTGTGCAGATCCTCAGAGCAGTCCCACGTAGCCGGCCCCCAAGAAGCAGGACTTTACAGGCCCTAGCAGCCCCTTCCCGACATGACTGCCACCCCAACAACGGACGACACCGTCCTGACTTGTACCAGGATGGGAGGTTTTTATCAGAATGCCTCTGAACTTTACATAAGTGGCGCACGCGATCCCCAGCTTCCTTCCCTCCACACTGTGATTGTTTTGTTCATTCTCACAGCTGCACAGCAGGCTTGAGTTTTGTTTTTAATCATCCCAGTCGACAGAGGTGGGAAGCCACCTCTCTCAGGTGACAGCCACCTCCCCTTCGGCCAGTTGAAGCCCCAAGTGGTTGCCCTTGGTGGTTCTAGAATACAAATCTGAGTGACTCACACCCTTCTGTGGCTGCTGTTCAGAAAAGGTCCCAGCCCCTCCCCATGGCCTCCTCCCCTCCTCCACTCCAAGCCCCCAGGCCACTAGCCCTTCCCTGCTCAGCCCTCTCGCCTTTGCTGCCTTTGCTGTCCCTCTGCTCAGGGCTGCTCTTCTCCCACCACCTGCTAACCTACTCACCCCAGGGACCAAGCCCAGCATCACTTCCCAGAGGCAGGGCTGTGTTCCCAGGAAACAGGTGGGGGATGGGGCACACACAGAGCAGATACTCAGGAATTACCCCTGAGGGCCTGGGGGGCGGGGGCAGCAGATGTGCAGCCCCAGGTCTGCAGAGAAGTCTAGTGCGTAGAGAGGAAGTGGTAGGAGGGGAAGGCACCCAGGCTCCCACTCTCCCCAGCACTGGGCTGTGTACTTTCTCCCTGTCTTGGCAGGTTTAGACTGTTTTCAGCCTGGCCCTGTACTGAGCAGGTACTGCGCTGATTTCAGACAGTTCTCCCGCCCCTGTATGAGCACCCCAACCCCATTCGATAAAGAAGGAAGTCAAGGCTGAAAGAACAAGGCACTTGGCCATGGTCATGGAGCCTGAGAACAGCTGCCAAGGCCCAACTGCAGAGCCTGGGGCAGCCCCAGCCCCCTTCTCCTCCCCATCCCCCACGGGGGCCACCCAACACAACCTAGCAGTGGCCCCAGCTGCCCGGGATGCGACGAGGGCTGCTCCTGACACGGACTGATACCCCTGGCACCAGTGGGGAGGGGCTGGACCCCAGCAGCTGGCAGTGACCAGCACACAGTCCAGCACCACCAGTGTCCGCACTGGTTCAGGGCCAAGGAAAAGAGTTCCAGCCCTGTGCCAGCACCAACCCAGAACAGAAAGCCCCTGGACTAAGATGCTAGTTTGGGGAAGGAGCTAAGAGGCATGGATGGGGACTTTAGTGTCCTGAGATGAGGGCCCATAGTGGGTGTGCAAGGCCAAAAGAAGCCAGGGAAGGCTTCTTGGAGGGGGTGGCCCTTGGGCTGAGCAGTTCAGCTACGTGAAGTGGGGAAAAGGGAGCTTGAGGCCTAGGCAACTACTGAAGGCAAAAACAAGAGTATAAGGTGTAGTGAGGCAAGGGGACTGCCAGGGGCCGCCCCCACTGAGGGCCTTTGTCTTTCTGACCTGCTCCCCTGCCCTTCACCTCATGTGGGGAGCTGTCTTCTGCCCACCACAGTGGGCCCCAGAGCTGAGTATGCAGAGGGCCCTCCCCACAGGCAAAGGCCTCCCGCAGCCCTGCCTGGCCGCACCCAATGGGAGCCCTCCAGCTCTCACTGGCTCAGATCCAAGCACCCCAAGGCAGGGCAGGGTCACTGAGGACCCTGAGCTCCAGCGGGAGCCCTGCCCCTTAGACACTAGGTGTGCTCCTGACGCACCCCCACCCTTTCAGAGGACAGAGAGTGCGCTGTTCGGGAAGTACCGTCTCCCCACAGCACCCCAGTCAGTCCCGGCCCACAAGGAAGTGCCAGCTGCCACAGAAGGGCAACTGAGATACATTATGCAGCGCACTGCCATGACTCAGCCCAGGAAAGAGAGGACGAACTGCAGTGGGCACCGTGCTCTGCCAGGCACCGGGAGCCAAGCTGGACATCTGACAGGCATGATTAAGTCACTGAGATCTCCCAAGAACACAGTGAGGCAGGTACCAGCAGCCCTGCTGGATCAGTCGTGAGAGCCACTAAGGCTTAGGAACTTCCCCAAGGTCGCACGGGCAGCAAAAGGCAGAAGCAGATCAGGCACATCCTCCCCTGCGTGGGGCAAGGCAACAGCCTGACTGAACAGGCAGAAAGTCCTCCACTGGAGGCCCTTCCTCGCAGATGCTGGAACAGGTTAGCTGCAGGGGCTGTGCTGGCCACTCCCAGTTGACATCCAGGCAGGGTGGGGGGCACAGGCGGTACCAGGCCTGCATATGAGCTGTTCCAAGCCCAGGGCACCAACAGAGGCTCAGAGCAGAGACCAATGGTTTACAGCCACAGCCCTAAGCAGACACTAGGGCACAGGACAGGCAGCTTCAGGCCTCACTCACCAAACCACCAAGGACACTAGAAGGCCCAGGGGTGACAGACCTCACGTCACAGAGCACATCTGGGGCCCTGGGGCCAGGTCTGGTGTCCCCACAACCCAAAGCACTTGTGGGCAAGGTCAATAACGAAGAGAGACCTCACTCCCACCCCATGTTAGTTCTGGGCCTCTTTCTAAGCAAATCTGATCTCTCTTCTCTGCTCAAGCATTTCTGTGGCTGAGTGAGATTACCACGGCTGTTATACTGCCCATCCCCAGAAGCAGGCGAGTGACCGCGGGGTCACCACATGGCAGTCACTAGACTTCACACGCTGAGTCCCCAGGCTCCTGAGACCCGAGGACAGACACACTAGCAGCTATCACAAGGCCCAGGCAGCGTTTCCTGAATGCAAGTCAGGACTTCCAGGTACCGAGAAAGCAGAGCTCAAAGGCACTCAGGGTCCCTGGCCACTGCCAGGCAAGCTGGGCCTAAGACACACGGTGTGGTTGCCGCTAAAATCCCCTGACCAGAAAACTCCCAGGGCGGAGCTCAAGGAGAGGTCAGGGCTCTGCCAGTGTCAGGCTGGCGGGCAGATGGCAGGGGCTGCCAGGGTGGCACCTGCCAATGGTGTAGCCAGCTGGCTGCAAAGGCCAGGCCCAAGGAGCAGACACCAAAACCAGGCACAGGCTGGGCCGCTTCAGGCTTCACTAAGGTCCCCAGCGGCATAGTCTAACCCCAAGGGAAGCCAGCAGCGGGCCTGGTGCCACCACCTGGCTATCAGGGACGGCCTCTGTGGCCTGCCAGCAGGACTTCTCTCCACAGGCTTGCCTCCTCATGCCCCCCAGACGGCACATGGAACGCCTCCCACAGGGGCCCCAGGGAACAGGATGACCTGAGTAAAAAGAGGGAGGCGGTCCACAGTCAGGGATGCAAGGGTGGGCAGTGGGGTCAGGAGAAGCCGAGAGAAGGCAGCCCACGGAGGGGGCGGTTGCAAAGCCCCTTGGGCCAAACTTTGCCACACAGCTCTGCTGCCAGATCTTCCAATTTAAAAGACACCCAAAGTCTGGATGTTTATGCTGTCAAAACTATTAGAACACTGTACGGGGCAACGAAACCCTGGCTATGTTTGGCCACTTTGCACCCTCTGAACTTCCATCTTCCGGCACCTACCAGGCGGGAGACGTGGTGCCAGGCACTTGAAGACGAGGAAACCCACCTGCCCACTCTGCCTGCCACTGCCCAGCCGACTCCAACTGTCCTTTCCTGGGTGCCACTCAGGTCCCCTTTCATCTCCTCTACCTGCAGCCAAGAGCCATCAGCGAACCAGGCCACACTGCTGCCCTGGCCCTCAGCGGGACCCCTAATGCAAGGAACAGTCCAGCCCAGCCCCACCATATCTTCATTCACTCCTACTCCTCCCTACTCCTCTTCACGCCCCGACCATGCCAGGACCTTGCCGTGACCACTGACTACAAGCACCCTCTGGCTGGGGGCTGCCGCTCTCTCTCCAGTCCAATCCCCCTTGAACTTCGAGGCTCCTAAGAAGGGTCACTTCCTCAAGGAAGTCCACCCTACTGCAATGGTGTGCCCCATCATGAGATCATGAGCTCCATGAGGTCAAGCACCACATCTAGCCTGGGGTGGATGCGACTCAACATGCATCAAACAAATGGACAGATGACTGGACAGTAATGCCTTCCCCAACTGGCCCACTGGGGATCTGGGGATCCTGAGGAGGAGCCGCCCCCGATCTGCATGGCTCTTCTGTCTCTGTGGTGCCCACCAGGCGCACTGCGCCCACCCCATGGGGCGCTCAATGGAAGCAGGGATGTCTGGTCCCGCTCTCCTCTGAATGCCCAGGACCAAGGGGGTGCTCGGTAAATGTGGCCTCCTCCTCCCTCCTGCTCTGAAGGAAAGTGGATGCCTGCCCACTTAAGGGACCAACATCACCTCTGCATCCCCATCCCCTCAGGTCTAAGGGATGAACTGTGTGTCGTGTCCACACCACTCTCCCTCCACAACAAGATGTGCGTGAGAGCAGACCTGCCAGGCAGCAGACTCCGGTGGCATTCCCGACTCCACAGCGTCTTCTGAGGATGACGGGAGAGGGCCTCAGGGAAGTGGAGGCCCGGACAAGTCTGTGCTGTGTGTGCAAAGACCTGGCCTTGCCAGGCCCGGGCACAGGGCCTGCAGCTGCAGAGCTGGCCTGTCCAAGGCCTCCTGCAAGTCCAAAACGTCTCAAACAACTGTCCAAGGGCTCCCATCCTGGCCCACGGAGGGAAGGCGTCCAGGGTCAAGGCCTGGCCCACGGAGGGTTGCCCAAATAAAAAACCCCATCAAAGAGACAATTGAGGATTCAAAGCTGCCAAAGAAAAAAGGAAGGGGGCAAGGCATCCCCAAGTCATACAGTCTGCTTCTTGGGCAGCCTGGCACCCAAGTCCAGAGCAGGAGGAGCCCCTCCTCTCTTTCTGGACCTGCCGGCCCCCTTCATGCAAAGAGGGGTACTGAGGCACAGGAGACAGAGATCAGGCAGGGCCAGACAAGCATCCACCCAGCTGTGCCATTAGCTCCTCCCATGAAGTGACCTGAACAAGTGCTTTCTCTGCCCTTGGCCTCAGTTTGCTCATCCACTGGCTGAGGAGGCACAGCACTCTCTGCTTGTCTCCTCCAGAGAGGACTTGTAAAGTAAATCAGCACCTCTCTCTCACTCCCTCCCCTGGCACTACCAGCCACATGCAGGGGGCAGGCCACAGGACTGGTGCCAGCTAGGCGCAGAGACCTCAGGAAGTTTGGGATTCATCCTGCCTGAAGGACAGACTGGCTCAAGGCCGAAAGCCTGCTGCTCCCAGCCTGCCCTGGGCAGCCCACAGCCTGGCCCACTGCTTCTCGACTCATCGGACTTGGTAGGGATCTCTGCATCCCTCCCAGGACCCCTAGGAAAGCCTCCCAGATGCCATTTGGATGTATCTGCCTGGAAGGCCTCTGGGCAGGGACCTTGGCAAACGCCCACTGTGCCGCAGTGCCAGCCCAGCCTGGCACCAAACCTACCGCGGTGACTTCAGCCCCACCCCCACCTGTATTTCCGGGACCCCTTATCCTCAGATCTCACAAGATCTAGCTCAGTACCTCCAACCCACTGAAAAGAACCTTCTTCAAAGTTCTGAGGACATCACACGGGGCTGTAGCTCTGTCACCAAGGCAAGACAAGCCTTTGGAGCTGGACCTATCCAAATTTAAATCACAGCTCTGCCACTTCCCAGCTATGTGACACGGGCCCATCACTTTAGGTCTCCTGACCCCAGTTAACTCATCAGCTCATGGGGTGGTTCGAGGACACAACTGATCATGAATTCGAGGTGCTCTGCAGGTCCCTGGGGTACAGTACGTGCACAATCAAAGGAAGTTTAAACCCTAGTGATAAAAGGGTTATTTTCCCAATTGTATTATCAGCTGGGTGACCTATGGCATGTGGCTGCACCTCTCTGGCTTTGGCGTCTCTGCGGGTGGCCAGAAGGATTACCGGACATAACATTTGCAAAACTCTCGGCACGATGCCTGGCACATAGCACAGGCACTCAGAACACGGTCACTGTGAGGATTATGGTTCCTAAGGAGGCCTCAGAAAGATGACGCTGGGAACAGCACGACGAACCACCTGTTCTACCTGTTCAAAGTGGGTCAGGCTGGAGCTGTGTAAGCAGCTGTTGCCATGGCACCCAACACAGGGAAACACTCCAGCTAGCAAGGCTGGTGCTGCAGAGGTGAGGCCTCGGGCCTGCTTCACTCAGACACCACCCATGACGACGCCACCAGTCTCCGGACCACCTCAGGAATCCCGGGGTTGGGGTGAGTATGCCACTGGATCTGGGTCCAGGATCTAAGCAGTCCCATCACCCTGACCCTACCCCAACTCCAAAGTATTGGGGCCTTGGCCACCTGGAGTGGGAGGCTGTGAGGCAGGGCTCCCAGGCTGCAGACCAGGGTGAGTGAGATGGGAGTGAAGGGAGTGTGAAAAACAAACAAACAAACCAACCCAAGAACCTCATCTCCTGAGCAGAATCTCAAGCAGCTCTAAGGCAGCCTCAGGCCCCAACGTCGCTGTCTGCTCACTCTAGCCAGACCTGCACAGCAGCAAACAGGTACCCGAGCCCCAATAAGTACCCAGACTTGGAGGGGCCCAATGTCAGCTCCTCCCTCCTCAGCCTCGCTCAGGTTTCACCCAAGATGAGGGCTGGGAAGGGCTGTTCGGGCTCAGTTGGGTTCAGGGAATCCATGGCCCTTTGCCAGGAGGGAAGAAGGGGAGGCAGAGGTGAAATCCAGTCTCCATGGGCCAAGACTTGGAACTTTCCAGACTTTCCCGGATGACAGGGCAGGTTTAGAGAAATGGAAAGACTGACCAGGTAGGGTGACAGTGGCCCCAGGGCCTGGGAGACCAGGAGAGACCTCAACCTGAGGGTGAATAACAATTCCTCAAAGGCCCCTACCCCCAGCTCACAGGTAGGTCCCCTGCAGACTCTAGCAGGTCCCCCACCTAAGACCTGGGAGGGGTCAGGGGCTGGAGCCCCTTGGCCATAGAAACCACAACTGCCACAATTTGCCTAAGCTGCACATGGTATGGTACATACATTACCCGCGCCCTCTCACAACCCCAAGGATGCATATGACCTCTCCCATTTCACAGGAAAAGAAACTAAGGCTCAAAGGCAGAACAGGACTGGTTAAAAGCATAAACTGAGTTTGAATCTGGACTCTGCTGTAATAACTCAGGCAAGTGAGTTTACTCCCTCTCTGGCCTGTTTCCACCTCTGTAAACTGGGGATAATAATCCTACAGGTCCCCGCAACCCAACCTTCCACGGCACAGTCAAAGGTTAACTGAGAGGTGCCAGTAAAATGGGGAGCACAGCACCCAGCCAGTGAGTGGTAGACCCCAGGCCCTAGCTTTGAGCACAGCTCTTTCCCTGAACCGTTGGGCGACTGTGTGGGTGGCCTGGGATTACAGGCTTCCCAGGCAACAGAGTATGCCACCCCCACCCTACCACCCCCACAGCAATAGGCTGCCCTTGTCTGAATTCCTCAGATAAGTAGCTCTCTGGCAGATTGGGGAACCCAGGCCTCAGCGGGCCCAAATGACCGAAAAGGTGCCCCACCCTGTCCACACCGGAGATTCCTAAATCTAGGTTAGGCTGTGTGGCTCCCCTCCCCTGATCACCAGATACAACCAACAGGTCTCCAAACAGGCCAAGTTCAGTGGACAACTGCCTCCTGAGCGGTCCTTGGCAAGCCACTTACTTTCTCTTTCTGGGCCTCAGTTTCTCCATCTATAACAGGCACCCCATCTCAGAACTGTGATGCAGCTCCAGCTACATGGGCCCACAAGGAGGCCTAAGGAGCAGAGGGACAGACCAGGGAAGGGAACCAGTGTCCTAGGCACTGGGCCAGGCCCTGCACCACCTTCTATCTACTGAAATGTCTCCACAACTCTCTGACAGAGGCCTGTATTGGGCCCAGAAAGTGACAGGCTAGGCCTCTAACCACCACCTGTCAGACTCCAAAGCACTCTCCCAGGGGGACCCCAAGTCAGTGGGTGCAGCTTGGGAACTTGGTCACCCTCAGCAATGAGCTGGGCAGCTGGACCAGCAGGATGAGGAACATAAAACTAAAGTTGACCAAGTCTCTTTCAAAGAGGGCTGCAGCCTCCTTGACAAGGACATTTGCAATGCAAAGCAGCTCAGCTTCAGCCAGAAGAGGACAGTCACTCGAGGGAGCTGGGCAGGCCAAAATCCAGCCACCTCCCTCCAGCCAGACTGGGAGTGCCTGGGAGTGCCTGGGAACCTGTGGCTGACCCAGGCTCTAAATCATGACAGCCCTAGTGGCGAGCTGGGTTCCAGGTGGCCTGGCACACCCCTCCCCATCCCAGCCCCTCAAGGCACAAACCCCTCTGAGCTCTTCCTGCAAGTCTGCAGAATTGGCCTACCGAGCTTCCGAGGGCCCCAAGAGGAGGATGAAAGAATAGACCCACAGGTACCTGTCAGGTCACCTGCAGACGGGTGGGTGCCGGCACCCAGCCAGCTTCCTCAGGCCTAGACCTCCCAGATCGTTCAGCCATGCCTTGTGCAAACCTGCCCCAAACACACATAATCCTCAGGACTCTGGGCCCCAAGGGGCGCCTCTACACCCGTCTAATGGCTAGATCTCGTGCATCAACCCCGTACCCTGCGGCCGCGACTACCCCAGATCCTACCTTGACGATAAACTGACAAAATCTCCGCCATCCAGCAGTCGGACCTTGCAGAAGAGAACCCCATTCACGAAGGGGACCGCCGTCAGCTCCTCCAGGGTGAAAGTGGTTTGGAATTTGAATTTCTTCTTCTTCATCAAGAAAGCCATGAGCGAGTTCCCTGAGTGTGAAGCCCCAAAGGCCCAAAAAAGGGGAGCCAGAAATCCCCAGGATTCCTTTCCCTACACCACACCCCCTCCTCAAAACACCAGAGCCGGATCCCGCCCAGATGGTGGCGGAGGCGGCAGAGCAAGCAGGATCTGAGATCGGAGGGCCCAGGTCTGACGGACCAGTCCAGTTCGCGGGACGGCTGGCTTCACCCTCGGGGAGCCGGGGCTCGAAGGGGCTCAGAGTGGCCGGAGGCTTCACCGGCATGTAAACAGCGGGGCATGGCCCCAGACGCAAGGACAAGAGTGGCTGGCAGCACGCGAGCGGCCGCGCCGGCGGGCAGCATCCCGAGCCACGGTCCCCTGGGAGCTCACGCCACGCGACCGGGCGCGGCAGGCGGACCGGTGAGACTGAGGGCGGCGGGCGGACCGGTGAGGCCGAGGGCGGCAGGCGGCCCCGCCCCCGCCCCGCTGGCGGCCGGGGGTGGTGCCCTCGTCGCGCACACGCCCCCGCACCTGAGTGCCAGACGGCCTGTGCAGGTGAGTCCAGGGAGGCTGAGAACACCCCCAGGGGGCGGCCGGGAGCTCTGATGGCCTCTCCCGGAGGCGCGTCGGGGACACTCTGGGCCGGGAACGTCCGGCTGCGACCCCTCCGGGCGGGCACCGGGCCCGGGTCCGGACAACGAGAGCGTCGCCTCCTCTTCAGTCCTGGGTCCCGCACCGCGGGCCCCGGCGGAGCTGAGGCGCCCTTCCGGCCGGCCGGTGGCGCCCGCCGCCTCTGCCCAGCAGCCCGCGAGCAGCAGTGCCGCCGCCTGCGCTCCCAATGCCGCCCCCGAACCCGACGCCGTGCGGCGCCGCTGCGAGAATGCTGAGGCCCAGTGCGGCCGCCTGCGGAGCCGCGGCGGAGCGCAGAAGGGGCGGGGCGCCGGCGGCCCAGCCCACCCGCGATTGGGCTGCCCGGTGGGGCGGACGCGGAACGTGATTGGCTAACGGCGCGTGGGGCGGGACTTGAGGAGGCAGGAGTGGCCCAGGATGCTCGGATTGGTGTGCCGCGTGGCTGGGCCCGCTCTCAGTGGGGTAGAGCGGAGGGAAAGAGAGAGGCCCGGGAAGACAGTGGAGGTCGCGGAGCGGGAAACCCGGTCCGGCGGGGCGAGGAAGAGGGCGCGAGCAGAAGAAAAGAAACAATGAAGACTAGAAACGATCTACACACTATGGCTGGACTAGGCCTCCAGTGTCCTTCTAGACCTGAGCTCATTGATTACTAAATCTGTCCTGGAAGGTAGCAAGTCCCCCCTCCCTTTTTTTTTCTCCTGAAAACACACCCAGAGAGGTGGCAAGGACTAGACCCAGCAGGTCTTAAAGCCTTTGAATCTCTGGTTTTCAGCACTGAGGAGGGAAGTGTCTGCAGATGCTTCTCCGAGGGTGTGATTGGAAGCAGTTCATCATCAATCTATGGAAGACCCAGCTTCTTCCTTCCCAAGCTGCTATCTAAACCTTTTGTCATTGGCTAGTTTCTTATTTAGTTATGCCTAGTCTTCCTGACTAGATTAACCGCCCTAGCAACAGAAACTGGGAGACTTGTACCTCCCAGGCCTTCCACAAACTGTAGTTCATGTAGTGCATTCATTCAGCTCCCAAATGTTTAGGGACAATCTGCTCTGAGCCAAGCTCATTCCTAGGCTATTGGCGGAGGGGAGTGGGGGAGGTGGGAGGGGTGGCAGTGGGCAAGAAACGGGGCTAGAGGGCCTGTAGTGGCTGGATCTTGCAGAGGCTTGTAGACCAGAGTAAGGAAGGGAGCCACTCACATTTTAAGCAGAAATGTGACTCAGACAGATTTGCTTTTTGTTGTAAGAAGCTTACTCTGGCTGCAGGTAGTGCAATGGGGGAGAAGATGGGAAACGGATGAGGGACTAGTTGTGGCCATCCAGGCAAGAGACAATGATGAGGAACCTCAGCACGGGGGGAAATGAGAAGATGAGTCTGAGAGGCATTTGAGAGACAGAATCAACTGGATATAGGGATGAGTCAGGTCCATACATGTACCTGAGAATTTAGATTTCTGATTTCTTCCTGCTTCCCAGCCATAAAATGGATAGCAACCTGTATTTCCTCCAGTTTGTCCCATAATTTAGAAAACACAGCCAGATAGAAGAAGAAGAATAGCAGTTCCCAGTGCTATTATGTATCCCTGTTTATAGGCAAGGAAGTTGAGGCCTGGAGAGTTGACATCACTTGACTAGGGTCTTGGCTCTGGAGCATAGGCTCTAGAGTGTTAAGCTGTGCTACTCACACCGTGATGTGTGTTCTCATTAATTCTGGCAGGGCTTGCTCCACGGGGAAGAACCTGTGGCTACCCGAACCCGGGAAGGGATTCAGAGGAGGGAGCCAACCAAGGATGTCCCAAGGCCTGGCTGGCTCCTCAGCTGTGACCATAAGTAACCCTAGGCCACTCCAACAGGAAGCAGGGTGGGGACCTGGCTGCCAGACTTAGCTGTGGTTGGGTATTCATCTCTCTGCAGCCTCAGGGCTGGGAACCCAGGAAATTTCCCTTCCTTCATTTCCCAGATGGTGCCTGGGGAAGGGGGAAAGTTTGATGTGGGGACAGGATGCTCCATTTGGGGTGAGACAAGTTCGGGTTAGAATCCTGGCTCTGTTGCACATGGGCAGTGTGGCCTGGGTTTAGCGTCCTGAGGCTTGGGGCCTCCAAATAGAGTTCAGTATGGTATGGCTAGGACCACTTGCCCTAGAGCAAACAGGGTTCAAAATCTGGCTGACACAACATTGATCACCTGTGTCACACTAACTTGGGTATAGTTTAGCAGGCATAGAAAGGAATCTTGAAGGATACACCCTAAACTTTTCCATCTCTGAGCCACAGTTTCTTCACCTATAAAATGGGAGTAAATACACAAACCTTTTTAGAATGTTGTGAGGGCTTCAAGAGGCTGTGCTTGCAAGTGGCTTAGGCCTGGGAAGACGTGGGGATCTGAGTGAGTGGTCAGTGTCGAGCTCTGGCCAGCACTTACACTTCTGCAGCCCCCCGAAATTCCCAACATACCCTGCCCTACCTCCCTGAGGACCTGACCAGATGTACAAGGAAACCAATACCTCACGGATAGTTCAAACAAGTGGTCTAGAGAAGGAACCCCAGGGAAATGTGAGAGAGGATGATTGCATTGGGGGTCCTGATTTAGATGGGATGATCAAGAAGGTCTCCGTCAGGTGTTATCTCAGCCCAGACCTATATTATAGAGGGACCGAGCCCAGGAAGCTTCGGGGGCAGAGACAGGAGCTGGCACGTTTGGGGGACTCGATGTGACTGGAGGGGACTGAGTAGAGATTGGAGAAAGAAGCATAGGGTCTGGCATGTGGGCCCTGTGGGCCTACGAGTTTAGATTTTATTCTAAGCCCAAAGACACCATTGGAGAATAGGAGCAGGTTAGTGACAAGATACAAAATACCTTTTTAGAGATTTTTTTCTTTCTGGCTGCTATGTGGAGAATGGATTGACTTTCAGGGGCAAGAACAGAAGCAGGCAGCCAGGTGAAGAGGCTGTTACAGTCATCCCAGTGGGAGACTGGTGGCTCAGATCAGGGTGGAGCCAGAACGATGGGAAGAGAAAGGAGACACATTTCAGAGGAAGAGCTCAAAATTTGCTGAGCAACGATAACAGTTACTCAATTAGAACTTTTCAGAGATTCCCAGGGTTTTGAATTTGACGAAGCGCCACCAGGTTCATGAAGGGAAGAGGTCAGTGAGCGTAAACATTGCGGTAGGTGTGGGGAAGGAGTAGAGAGGAACAGAGGAACTGAGTGGGACCGCAGCCTCTAAACTAGAATCACAGCTGGAGAGAGTGAGAGGGCCTTAGAGAATCCTTACCCTCACCTGGACCTGGACAAACTCTTCCGGTGCTATTTACGTATCTCTCTCTCCCATGAGAGCCTGAGCTTCCCAGGGTCAAACACCTCACCCATGGTGTCCCCATGCCCAGATCAAGGCTGCCACATGATAGATACTCCATAAATGGTTGTCAGTCACATGAATACATGGGTGGATGGGTAAATGGATGGATGGGGGATGACTGTACATTTCACATGTCGCCCCCTGCTTTAACATTCCTCAATATTACCAATAACTATCAAAATTCTTCTATAAATACCTATTTAAAAACACACACACACACAAGAAAAGAAGGAAAACAAAGAAAAGGGGGAAATCTCCCCCCCAAAAACCCAATGCACACAACTCCTTTTAGAGTAAGTTACTCAATAGCAGGACTCACACTGTATGAGAAAAAATATATAAACAAGATGATCCCTGTAGCCTCGTACGTAATATGAAAATATCAGGAACAGCCGATGTCTGGCTGCAGGAAGAGGAGGGTGTTGAGGCTGAGGACTGTGTTTTGTTCCCTGCCCTCAGCACATGGGACAGTGCCTGATACACAATATGGTTCAATAAATATTTGTGGAATGAAGGGAACCATCAATGAGATGCTACGCTGCTCTGGAGGAGAATGCTGGAGATGGCGTGTGTCCTGAGGTACGAGATGTCCACGCTGTGCCAATGCGAGTCAACAGTATATGAGGGAGTAGCTTATTTTATGAAGAAGAAAATGAATACTTTATGTAGGCATGGAAAAGAATGCTGAAGATATACCCTAAACTGTCACCAGAGGCTTCCCCCTGAGGAGAGGGTTTGGAGGGAAATTTTTACTCTTTAATGAATATTCTTGGATATAGTTTGATTTTCATAGTACAATGAATTCTTTTTACAATGTCATAATATATCATTATAAGGATATTCTAAACGAAAGCCGTTCCGTGCTTCTCTGTTGCCCTTTGTCCAAAGTTCTTAGTCTGACGTCCAGGCTCCTCTGGAAACAGCTGTTCCGCCTCTTCCCACCTGTCTCCCTCAGACCCTTGCAGCCCTGCCCGAGGGTCCTGTCCTTGTCCCCCTGCTACCTGGTGACTCCTAATAAGCATCAAGCTTCAGCTCAAGCATCCTCGAACATTCCCCCACATCAGACATGATGCTCCCTCCCTGCTCTGTGCCCCCAAGCTACCAGCCATCCATGTGCAGAGAAAGCGAGGTCACCTGGCCTTCTGCCTCAATACCTGTTGCATATTTGGCACTCATTGAAAGAGGGGAGGAAGGACCGGAGGAGAGAAGGAGGGAAAAGGGAAAGAAAGGCGAAACTGAGGTAAAGGTGGAAGATGTCACTTGCCCAAACATCCCGAGGGCAGCTACCCTGCTGGCCAGCTCTTTCGGTCACCTGACACCCAGCACGGAGCGCCACGCCAAACTGCTTTCCCAGCCTTGCTTGCCAAGGGCGGTTCGTGCTGATTCACCAGTGACTGGGCTTCAGTTATTTACAGAACTAGAACAGCAGCCGAGCCACCCCGGCAGCTGACCAAGGGCGTATCGATTTGTGCTGGACTTCCCACTAATGTCCGAGCCAGTCACACGAGAAGATAAAGGCTCCAAAGAACTCGCCCACAGTGATGTGTCCTGCCCAAACCTCCCGCGGCCAAGTCCACAGATCTCCTCGTTGACCTATCAGCCAACTCTGCCCTTTACAACCCGAGCTTGACCATCACTCACCGAGGCTAGTCACGATTCAGAACACGGGACCTGGAGTCAGGCGGCTCTGGGTTTCTGCCCAAGGATTGCTGTGTCAAGGCGTATTTACATATTTACTGTCGAGAGATGCTGCCACACTGCCTCCCCAAAAAGGTTGGACCCCTATATACTCCCACCAACAGTATAAGACAGCGGCCGTTCCCCCCTTTCTACCTCTTTTCCAGTCTGTTTGACAAACAAAACTGTTCTGCCGTGCTTCTATCTCTCTCACTAGCATCTTTTCGTGGTTTTCGGCAGTTTAAACTTATTCTGTAAATTGCCTGGCCATGACCTTTGTCTTTTTAAACATTGGAGTAGTCCTCTTTTTGTTATTTATTTGTAGTAGCTTATTACATATGATAGATATCAACTCGTTATCTATATTCAAGCGTTTCTTCCACTTATTTGTCTTTGGATGTGATGGTGTCTTTTTGCCTCACAGAAGCCCCTTGCCAAGCGCCAGCTAAGAGACAGTAGTCAACCTACTTCAGTGGAGCAAGCACTAAACTGGGAGTCAGGAGCCACTGACTCACTGTATGACTTTGAACCCGTTCCTGACCTCTCGTACTCTGTTAAACAAAGCATTGAGCTAAATGGTCCCTGAGGACCTGTCCACCTCCACGGTCTAGACCAGCACTATTAATAGAACGTTCTGCCGTGATGGAGATATCCTACATCTGTACCATCCAATATGTTAAGCGCTAGCCACAGTGGCTATTGAGCACTTACAATGTGGCCAGTGTGACCGAGGAACTGGATTTTGAATTTCATGTAACTTAAATTCAAAATTTAAATCGCCACTCAAGGCTAGTCACTACCATATTGGACAGCACAGTTCCAGATGGTTTAGATCCCTCCCACCTTTGTGTGAGCTGCGATCCAGTTTAATTAAGGCAGGGCTGGAGAGTTCCTCTGTGACTTGGGGCAGATCACTCTACCTCTCTGAGCCTCAGTTTCCCCATCTGTCCAGGAGGGCCCACAGGGATCCCTGCCTCCTGGGGTCATTGAGCAGATTTGATTAGGGAGTGTGTGAAGGTCAAGGCCCAATGCCTGACCCGACACTGCACAATCAGGCCAGATTCCAGGTTGAAATGTGAGAGTGTGTTTACCCCATTTTTATCGTGTCCAGAAACCGACGGTTGGCTTTCTCTGGAGCAGCCTGTCTCCCCGCTACCACTTTGAGGACAGCTTCACCTTAAAATAGGGCTTCGGCTGGCGCAAGCCTTCGGCCCAGGACTCCAATCACCACAGGACAAAGTCCAAACTTCAGCCTGTGTTCCTGGCTCTCAGACCTGCCCCTGCCCCTATGTCACTGCTACTAGTATGACCTGAAGCTCAGCCCAGCAGCCCCATCATCCTCTCCCTGTGTCTGCCTCCTACCCCAGCCTTCCAAGGTCTGCCAGGCACTTCGTTCGTTTACTTCATTCATTCCTTTTTCACTTACAGACATTTATCATGCCATCCGCTGTGGGACTGGGGCTGTGATGGTGAGCATGCAGATGTAGCCCAAGCATGAGAGCTGTGACACACCTGAGGGTCAGAGGGGTCCAGGGAGTGGGGGGCACACAGAGGGGGCCTGACCTGGTGAGTGTGGTCAGGGCAGGCTTTCCTGAGGAAGTGGCATGTGAGCTGGAGCCTGACGAATGGGTAATAGTCAGCTAGGAGACAGGGGTTGGTAGAGGGGAAGTCTGAGCTGGCGAATGTAGGAACCTGGGATTTGCCAGAGGCAAGGGCAAAGCTAGACAGGTAGGCCAGGCCCCATCCCACGGGAGGGCCTTGCAAGCCACTTACTGATATCCTAAAGGTAAAGGGAGCCAAGAAAAAGTATTAAGAGAGGATGATGTAATTATTCTAGGCCAACTCCCAACATGACCTTTCCTGCTGGTGAGATTCAAGAATTTACCCCCTTCAACTTTCCCTTCTCTGCCCACCCCCTGGGTGTCAAGATCCTTCATGAGCACATAGCTTCTAGGGCCTTCTGTCCCAGCCCTGCCACTCCCTGGCTCTATCACTTCAAGTAAGTTAATAACTTTTTTCGCCTCAGTGTCCTCACCCATAAAATAGAGATAATGACAACGTTGCAGTTATGCAAATTACGAGGGAAAAGTATGTGGCATGGAGCCACTTAGGAAACAGAGTCCAGCTGAACTCCTTCTGTGCAAAGTCAAACCAAAGCCGCAGAGGGGGGCTTCCTGAAGGACACTCCCTTTCCCCCTACTCCCGAGAAGAAGTCTCGTTTCTGGGAAGTATTCCTGTGGCTCACCGGTCCTGACCAGAGTGAAGGGAAGAGTTGGCAGAGGCCTTTCTCAGACATCCCGACTGGGTGCTAGGAGACCTCTCAGATCTCAGACACGCCCTCCCCCCCTACACACACCCAACAGGCCAGGGCCAGGAGTCAGCAGGTGGACTCAGAGCTTATATAACTGGGCAAGAGTATGACAACTTTCACCCAGTGATCAGGGCGGTGTTTACTAAGGAGAGGTGTTCCCAGTTCACCTCCCTGTTTCCCAGGTACCAGCACGCACACAGACCTTCAGCCCTGGCTGAACCCCTGGTGTTACTGTCAGCAACAGCTATTATTTTTAAATTGTGAAAATCATCAGTGGTGAGGCACTGGGGGGACAGTAGGGGACAGGGGAAGCAGCCAGGACTGGCAATCAGACCAGGGTGTGAGGCTTAGCCTCCTCCACCTTTGAGCTCTGTGACCTAGAACCAGTTACTTGGAGTCTCTGAGCCTCAGTTTTGACAGCAATAAAATGGGCTTAGTGGCCATATTTATATCATGAAATTCTTCTGAGAATTCGATGAGGTAGTAATATATACAGAGGGCTTTGTAAATTATCCGGCACCAGGGCAGCCGTCATCAAATGTTGGCTATTAAAATCATACTGTGTGTTGTAACCCGTCGTTTCTACTCAACTCATTGTAAACCTTTATCCGGCCACCATAGAGAATTTAACACTTGGGACTTTCTGATGCATCCCATGGATGGAAAAGGGGTTCTGTAAATCTGATCATAAATTCCTAACTGGGCAGGCATGGTGGATGGTCACACCCAAAGCATATAACTTTTTAGTAAAAGGTTTATCTTTGCCTTAAGCAAGCCTTGTTTATTGTCTTTAGGTTAACATACCTTCGCAATGCTTTCTTTTTCAGACCCCTGGGAAGGAAATCGTAATCGCTCTCAAGAGAGCATAAAGTCTGTTAACTATCCTGTAATCCAATCCCGCCACCTTTGTTTCTCCCCTCCTTTATTTAATCCTCCTTCTTCAATTTTGTGTTTCCTCCTTAATTCCAAACGCAGAAAAGAAACTGCAAAACTCATTCCCCAGAGCATTTGAGATCTTGCTTCTGGCAATTGTTGTCAGTTTCACTCAAAGATTGTCTATCGATTTGGACATTTTTTCCATCAACAATCCCCAAACCCTGACTGCCTAGGATCGTGGGGCTGCAAGTTGGGGGGCCCTGAATTTTAATGTCGTGTTTGGTCCTCACTTCCCCCTAACGGAACCGCAGGGGAGTGAGGGTGGAGGACGATGCTTGCTAAGGGCCCTGCTCTCAGCTTCGGCATCTCACACCTAGAGACCCTAGACCCTGCACCCCACTTTTCCTTCTTTTATTCTTTCAACAAACATGACTCAGGGTTTGAACTCTGACTCTGCCACTTCTTGGCTGTATGGCTTTGGACAAGTTATATAACCTCTCTATGCCTTGGTTTCCTGATCTCTAAAATGGGAATATAGTACCTATTTTCCAGGGATGTTATATGCAATGAATGAGTAGATATTTAGAAGAATGCCTGTTTGACGAAAACAAAAACCGAGTGCCCACTGTGATCCAAGTGCTGTTGTAAGCACTAGAGACACAAGTGAGAACAATCAGACAAGGGTCCTGACCTCAGTGAGATTTTGTTGGTGTGGGGAAGGAGGGAGAGGGAAGCAGGATGAGGAGTTTAGAAATCAGCACTAGTGATGAGGTCGGTCCAAGGCAGGGTGGTGTAGACCATTCTGCAAGGCTGTTGGCTTTAAAGAAGGTCTTGATGCTGTCACCCTCTAAACAACAGCCTATGTGTTGACCTTGCCCTTGGGGTCATGCGCCAGGCTAAGTAAGCACTGCGCTCCTAAGAGCTCCTCAAATGCAAACCACGTGAGTGGTTCACCCTGGTTCAGCGGAGACATCCCCAGACTGTGTGGTTGCCACCAATGCCTGCTCCTCCTCCTCACCCTCGTCACAGCTGACACTTCACTGAATGCTTATCACATGCCCCCCGGCTCTGTCTAAGGTTTTCTGTATACGAAGTCTTTTAAACTTCACAACAATCCCATGAGGGATTGCTTCTCACAGGTGAGGAAACCTAGGCACAGAGAGGTCGCATGGGTGATTGATGATGGAGCTGACTTCAGATCTGGAGGCTGGATCCCGAGCTTAATCACCATGCTTTGGGGACATTCTCCTTCTCACCTAATCATTGCTTCTCTGAGTTCAAAGGCAGCACACACTCCACAATGGAGTGAAACTAGAAATCAGTTAGCAGAAGAAAGGCTGGAAAAGTCACAAATATGTGGGGAAAAAAACCGAATAACACACTCTTAAGCAATCGATGGGTCAAAGAAGAAATCACAAGGGGAATTAGACAATATCTAGAGAACAAATGAAAACAAAAACACAACACATCGAAACGTATGGGAAGGGTGTAGCAGTCAACGCTTACGTTGAAAAAGAAGACAGATCGCAAAGCAAAACGAACACGTGCTCCTTGTTTAAAATGTTAAGCATTGCACAATTTTATACAACGACAAGTGAAAGTTTAAAAAATGAAAGTCCCCCGTGATGCTGCTCCCCAGCTGTAACCTCTATTAAAGCATGGCGTATAGATGCGCAGATAGTTTTTTCAAAGCTTGCAGTAACAGTATTTTTTTTTTTTAATGGGATAATACAGTACCCATTGTTCTGTCACTTTCATTTGGTTTTGTGCTACCTAACAGCGAGTCTCAGAGGCTGCTCCTTGCTGGAACATTCTCTTCAAGGGCTGCACAACTGTCGGTGGTGGGGACAGCCACGCTGGATCGAGCCAGTTCCATCAGGATATATGTGGGGTGTTTGCGATTTTTAACGACTTCACGTCACTCCGCAGTGAGCACCCATGTGAATGTCCCCTGTGTGCTGCTGATAGGACGGTCTCTGGGGGTAATTTGCGGACGTAGAACCTCTGGGCCACAGGTCAAAGAACATTTTTAACATTCCTTTTAAGAAGGCAAAACCAGTTTTGCTTAGAGAGTAAGAGAGCGTCAGTTCCCCATCCTCATTGCCCTTGCCTTGGTCTTTGCCCGCCCCCCCCCCCGTGGGGATGAGCCCCAACGGTTGTCTTGCCCTGCTGAGCGATGCCTCACCCTCCAGAGCAGCCTCTTGCGGTGATAGCCTTGCTGCTGCCATTGGGATCCGGAAATTAACCGTAATTGTCAAGAACAGCTATACTCTGGCCGGGGCCAAAGCACTTCTCAAAACCCCAGCATTTGTTTTTTAAGTCAATATCCAAATAAGCCCTTGGAGAGAGGCCAGTGCTGGTCTGTGCAAACCACCAGGCCCCACTTTCAAGGTGAGCAGTGGCCAGGCTGGCCTCTGATTAGCATCTGCACGCATGGGTGGCTGGGCCAACTGAATTCCCTTCCAGAATCTGGCAAGTGGCTTTTTCTCTGAATCATCATGACTCCCGCAAACCCAGCATGGAAAGGATTAGTATCCTTTTGGCCACTTGGGAGCAAACATCTTCTGTGTCCATGGGTTTGTCCTGCTGCCACCTCGGAGAGATGCTGGTATTCAGCTGTGATTGCCAGTGGAGGCCAGGACATCATTTCCTGTCTCCTTTCCCTGGGGTGACCTTCATAAAGGCACTTACCTCATCTGGGGCATGCCGTTCATGCTGTTCCCTCTCACCTGGGCCTCTCCCCTCACACTCTGCCCTCACTGCTTTCCTGGCCCACTCCTTGCCACCTGCAGACCTCAGCATCAGTGTCACTTCTGCAAGGAAGCCCTTCTTGACGCCCCCCCCCAGCCCCTGTTCCCCCCAGGCAAAGATGGTCCCTTTCTAGATAATCTTAGAGTACCAAGCTCACAGCACTTAAAACAACAGTAGCAGCTCAAGATGTGGGTCATTGCTATTTATGGCTGACTCTCTTCCCCCCAGGCAGTGAGGCCCACAAATTGGGATATGTGTCTTGGTCTGCGTCCCAGGGCCTGGAACACTGTCAGGCACGTGCCAGTGCTGAGAGGGCCGTGGTTACAAGCATGACGTCAGAGGCTGGCTGCCCAGATTTGAATCCTGCCTCTGAGAACTAGGGCAAGTTACTGAGCCTCTTTGTGCCTTATTTTCCCATCTGGAAAATGGAGACAAGAGTACCTACCTCTTGGAGTTAGGAGAGTTACATGAGTGGATATATGAGGTGCTGGGATGGGTGCCTGGCCTGTAGAAGGTGCTGAATCACTGCTAACATTAGCATTAAATGCTAGTGCTCAGACAAGGTTCTCCAGCAGTGCACGTGTAGCAGGCACTGGTGTCTGCCTACTCAGCATCCTTCTGCATGGAAATTGCTTAGCCTGTCTTTTTATTATACAAAGCGTGCCTTTCTATTGTGACTTGTTGTGGAGATTGTTGTCTCAGTGGTTCAGTCATGGTACTGGAACGCCGATGGTGACAAAAAGCCCCTCAGAATCACCAGTATTCTGACTCCTCTGCTCTGTTCGGGTGTATCTTCCCACTCTGCTCCTACTGACAGAGCCTGACCTTCCCCCACATAACCTGGTTCAGATTCCTCACAGGGCTTTCCTCATCCTTATTAGGGCAGAGCTTTGCTGCCCTGGGGCAGGTGTCTGAGCAGCTGTCACCAGGGACCTGCTACGACACAGACCTGGGTGGGAAACCACTCCATGGGAGGGGTATTGGACCAGGCTGGCTTGCTAGAGCTTGGGCACCCTCAGGACAGCTGGCACACAAGGAGGCTTCATGCCATCTGTGGGCTAAACCACATAGTCAGATGCGCTCTGCTTGCAGAGTGTAGTGTACAGCTCTTAGGGAGAGGTCCAGCCCACCCCTGCCCCTTCCCTGAGAGCCCCTTCAGAACTCCTTAGAAGGCACCTAGTATACTTGACCCTACCCCATTGGCTGACTAGGTGCCACGTGACCCAAGATGGGCCAATCAGATTCTATCTTGGAAATCTGGCTCAGAACTAGTCTTCATTGGCACATGCACCGCCTGCCATGGGTAGCCACACGCCCAAAGAAGCAGAGAATGAAGCAGGTAGCCCCCTTGGCCCTAAGAACTCAGGCACTAAACTTCTTCCAGGTCCTTGTTTCAGTCCCTTGGGAGATGGGCTGCACACCTCCTCTTTCTAAATTCCCCACTCCCTAATAGACAAGCACGATTGGGTGTCCCTTACTCACACAGACCCTGCACACATTCCGCCCCCTCGCTGGCCCCACCTCCGCAGAGGAAATGCTGGGGCCCCTTCCTTGGGTGATTTACTGATCTAGCCCAGGCTGACCCCCAGGCTTTCCGGGAAGCATCTGCAGGGCTGTTTTCGTCACTGCCCCGGGGGCCTCTGTGCTTGGGGACCCGTTCACAGGAAGCCCTAGAGTCTGGGTCACCTCCCGCCTCCAGCTGAAGAGGATGGGCAGGGAGGAGAGAAGCAAGGCCCTCTTAGGGCGCTTGTTTAGTTTTCCTCTTGCAAAATGGAAATTGTTTTATTTATTATGACTATAAATGCAGACGTGTGGTTGTTTAAAAAGCATTACACAAACAGAAAAGTTTAAAGTAAAGAAGTCTACTTGGCCTCCGATCCCATCACCTAAAAAATACACACATGCAAACGCCTTTTCCCACCCCCAGAAATCAGGCTAGATATCATTAGAACCTGCCTTTAAAAAAAATTTAGCAATGTATCAAGAGGGCATCTTTTCTAAAAAAAATAACTTCATTGACATATAATTGACATGCAATAAATTGTACATATTTAAAGTATATAGTATGTTTTAATATATGTATATATCCATGAGCCCATCACTACATTCAGGATGACAAACCTATCTATACCCTGGAAAGTTTCTTTGTGCCACTTTGTAATCCTGCTGCCACCACCTCAGCAACACACACACACACACACACACACACTCCCCCTCCCCCAGCTCTCTCCAGGAACCACTGATCCCGCTTTTTGCCACTATAGATCAGCTTGCATTTCTAGAATTCTATATAAATGAAGTCACAGAGTATGCACTCTTTTTGGTTTCTTTTACTGAGCATAATTATTTTGAGATTCATCTATGCAGTGTGGATTGATGATTCGTTTCTTTTTATTGCTGAGTGGATTCCATTGAGTGGACATACCACCATTTGTTTATCCATTCACCTGTTGATGGACATTCGAGTTGTTTCCATTTTGAGGCTATTACAAACACAGCTTCTACAAACATTTACATACAAGGTGTTGTATGAACCTATTTCTCTTGAGTAAATACCTCGGAGTGAAATGGCTGAATCATATGGTTAAGTGTATGTTTAACTTTTTAAGAAATGACCAAGCCCTTTTCTAAGGTGTTTATACCATTTTACACCCCCACCAGCAAGCAGTATATGTGATTTCCAGTGACTCTACATCTTGCCAATATTTGTTGTGGTCAGTCTTTTTAATTTTCTCTATTCTAATAGGTGTGTAATAATAGCATCTCATCGTGGCTTTAGTTTGTGTTTCCCTGGTAACTGTGGAGTGGCACACCTTTTCGTGTGCTTATCCGAGGCCATCTTTGTACATCACAAAATGGGGAGCTGCGTCATTTTTAATGACCGTGCAGTACTACAACATGGGACCCAGCCTTTTATTTCATCCAGACCCCGTTGATGGAAGTCTTGGTTGGCTTTGATATTTTGCTGTTCTACATAACGCTGCAATACACAACCTCGTATGCACATTTCTGCATATTTGTCTCTCTCCTTCCTGTGGTATGCACAGGTAAAAGGGACGCAGATTTTTAATGCTTTCAAAACACATCCGTGAAATGCTCCCCTGGAAACTCGCACCCATTAAAGCCCTTTGGCAGTATGTCAGAAACTGTCCCTGCTTTGAATTCAGGCAGAAACCTCCAGAGTGCTGACTTACAGAGTTTGAGGAAGTCTTTTAAATATGACCCCATGACTTTTGGCCAAAAGCCAGAAATAAGGGCAATTTGGCCACAGTGCTACCCTGGAGTGGCCTTGGAAAACCATTGAGGTGGCTTGAGGGAAGGGAGGCTGTTCAGGAAAGATTGGGGAAGGAGGGGAAAAACTGGGGGTCAGGCCTGGGGCTGAGCCCAGCAATATTCCCTCTTGCCCCGTGACCTTGGACCAGCCACTTGACCTTTCTAACTAAGGTTTTCTCAGATGTGGAGTAGAACAAATAATACTAATCTTCAAGTATATGAAAGCCCTTTTCAAACTTAGAAACTTTCCACAGAGGTGTGTTGCCTGAGGAGCTTTGTTTTCTCTCTGGAAATGTGGATGCTTCTGCCTAAGCTCACACCTGCCTGCTGAGGATGGTGAGGAACAGTGGTTCCCGGGGAGGGAGGGAGAGGCGATGTGATCAGCAGACAAAGGGCCCCCCAGAGGTGTCCACATGCTAATACTGGGATTCATGCGAATACTGGTAAGGTAGGTGACATGGCAGAGAGAAGTAAGGTTGCTAATCAGCTGACCTGAAAAGAGAGAGATGATTCTGGATTACCTGAGTGGGTCTGACGTAATCACAAGGGCCCTTCAATACGAAAGAGGGAGAAAAAACAGCAACGGCAGCATGAGAAAGACTCGGCCCTGTGTGGTTGACTTTGAAGATGGAGACGGGGCCCATGAACCCAGGAATGCAGGAAGCTGCTAGACGCTAGAAAAGCCTTAGAGTCTCCAGAAGGAATGCGGGCCTGCCGACCCTCAGTAGAGTCCAGTGAGACCCCTTTTGGACTTCTAACCGCTAGAACTGAAAGAGAACAAATCCGTGTTATTTTAAGCTACTAAGATTGTGGTAATTTGTCAGAGCGTCAAAGAAAACTAATGGAGGAGGACAGATGGGCCCCCTGGCTGGCAGGAATGGGCGATACTGAACAGTATTCCTCACTTCGATGTAGGTTCATGCCGAGGGACAAGGAGAGAGAACCACGCCAGGCCGGGGGTGACTGGAGGCAGTGGGCGGCCACGAGGGTTTCAAGTAAGGCAGGGGGATAATGAGAACTTGCTGTTAGCAGCAGGGATGGGATGAAAGGGCACTGGGCTTGGGGTTAGAGAACAAGTTCAAGTCCCAGCATTGCCTCCCTGGTGACCCTGGGGCAAGTTACCAACGCTCTCTGGATTCGAACTGCATTTTCTGAAAACATCGGGGCTTTTTCTAGGGTTCTTCCCAATCATGGGACACAGCTGGTCCAGACTAATCAGAGCCTTTTGCGGACCAAAGGGGATTCTCCAGCCTGACTTCCAGAGGGTAAAGGAAGTTAAATCAATCAATCGATCAATTAATCAATTAATAGCAACACTTATTGAGCGCTAACCACGGACTGAGGACTTCACATGATGTTATCTCGACTAAGCGGCTCACCATCCTGTCGATGACTACCCAGTTCTCTTAGTTAAAGGCCAACACTGTGGCCCACAAGGCCCTGCGCAGTGTGGTCCTGCCAACCTCTCGGGCCTCATCTCAGACCTCTCTCCCCTTCACTCTCCGCATTCAGTTTCTTCCAGTCCCAGAAGGAATGTGACGTGCCACTCCCACCTCAGGGCCTTTGCACAAGCCATTCCACCCGCCTGCGATGCAGTTACCCTGTCTCTACCTTCAGGTGTCAATTCAATGGACATCTAGTTGTTTCACCTTTTAGCTAAATCAGGTTCATGTGTACTTATACTGATTTCATATATAAGGACATAAAAATACATATCTCTGTATCTCTGTGGTTTACCTGATCAGTCTCTGCCTTCCACTAGACCATGGGGCCAAGAGGCCAGGATGCCTCTTCAGGATGTTTGCTGAAGAAATAGATAGATAGATAGATAGATAGATAGATAGATAGATAGATAGATAGACAGACCGAGATGAACTGTTCACTAAGGAATAAACAGAGCCCCCAGATTAATATTATTATCACCCACATTTTTTAAAAAGTAGGATGGGCTCAGAGAAGGTCAGAGATGTGTCCAAAGTCCCGAGGTGAACCTGGGAGGCTCCTCTCTTTGCAGGAGATGGGGCCTGGGCCTGGGGCTGGGGCCCAGAAGAGCCAGAGGGTCCCCGTGAGTTGGGGTCAAGGCCAGAGGAACTCGGGCCGGCTGTGAGGCAGGTCTGCTTGGGAAGCGCCTTCAAGGGCAGCACTGAAAGAGGATGTGCTGAGCACAGCTGCCCGGGAGGAAGAGGAAGGAACCAGAGAGGGGGGTAGCCTGGGGCCCAGACCCTGCTCCTTGCAGCCACAGCAGATCACAGTCCAGGTCCTCACCCCGCCCCGGCTACCTCTGTAACATTTTCACATGCTCACTCTGGCCGATGGTTCTGTTTAAGTGTCTGTTCAAACTGAGGCACACCAGGTGTGGTGGACAAGGGCTGGGAGCGTGGCCGCCTTAACCACTACAGGGGGAGAGCGAATTGGTAAGACAGTTTTGGAGGGTGATTTGGCAATATCTGTGAAAAATCTTGGCATGTGTACCCTTTGACCCAGCAGTTTTGCTTCTGGAAATTTATCCTAAATATACTCTATTGTCAGTAGACAATGATGTTCACACTGTTTGTCACGGCAAGGAATTGGAGGCCACCTAACGTCCGTCTTAGGAGACAGATAAGTAAATTATACTTCATTGATCCCATGAAAACTGTGCAGTCGTTGCAAAGAGTGAACTGATGGATGTGAACTCACATGGGAGGATGTTCATGACATATGTGTTATGAAGGTGTTTAAAAAGTTGCGAACAATCTGTGTTTCTAATATCTATTACTGAGGAACAAACCACCCCCAAACTCATGTGGTTTTATTCAACTGGGAACTTGGCAGGGCTGGAACTCCCAAGGTGACCTGTCACCCGCCGGGGCCTCCCTCCACAGGGCCTCTAAGCATCCTACACTGGAGCTGCCTTACAGCATGGTGGCTGGATCCCAAGAGTGGGAATTTTAAGAGGACAAGCCTTAACACGCAAACCCTTTTTGAGCCCCTGCTTGCATCATGCTTGCTAATGTCCCCTTGGCCAAGGCAAGTCACATGGCCAGATCCAAATTCAGCGTGAGAGGGGCATGGATGCTGGGAGGCGAGATGCACTGAGGACCCTTAAAGTAACAAAGTGGCACAATATATGTAATTAGATGATATTTTACGAAGAAGCTAGTCATGTTCTTCATAAGATACCACGTATACATTGTATAATATACATATGTATGTGTGTATATACGTTTATGTGTTTGTGCATGCATTGATGTAAGTCTGAGAGATGATTTAACAAACCGCTAATAGTAGTTAACTCTCAGAGGTAAATGAGTAGGTAGTGGGGGACTTTTCAGTTTTGACTCTGTACCTCTCTTTAGGGTTTGAATATTTTAAAAGTGAGATATATTCTTTCTGCATTAAAGGGTGTTTAAATGTACTGTGAAGACCTTTGCCTGTCATGAGATAAAAATTTTCAGCATAACTTTCGGTAGCACAGCTTCGTTCCCCCAGTGCTGGACACTTAAGCTGTTTCCTACTATTCCGCCATTGCAGGCCACATCCTAATGAACCTCCTCTGGACCAGATCTTTTTCCCAGTTTATAATTATCATCTCAGGATCAGTTCTAAGAAAAAGAACGGCTGAGCTGAAGGTTAGGAACATTTTAAGAACGTAACACGTAATGGCGGATTGTCCTGCTAACCCGCAGACGCTCCCAGCCCACCAGCAGGCTAACGAAGTGCATGCTGTGGTCCGCTCTGGGTCCCCCATCCTGAGAACCTGGTGCCCATTTCACAGATGAAAGAACTGAGGCACAGAAGGAAGAAGCACCTGCCCAAAGCCAGCCCAGGGAACACCAACTCAGCTGGGGGTTTCCTTTGTTTTTGTCTAGTCTCTGATGTTAAACCCCAGGCCCTGTCTCCTGGGCCCTGACTCCACCCAGATTAACCTGCTTTCAGTTCCCCGAAAGAATAAAATGCTGCTTGATCTCTGAACCTTTGTACATGCTGTCCCCTCTGCCTAGAACATCCCTCCCACCACAACTCCCACCCCGCTTCCTCCTGGAAGCCTTCCATGATCACCAGAGGGGAGGATCGGTAACACGGTCACATGTACACTGCCGGATTTTCCATGCATTCATTCCTGCTTGCATCATTCATTCGCCAAACGTTTACTGGACGTTTGTTGTGCCAGATGCCAGGCTGGGCAGCAGAGATGCCAGAAGGAGCAGCCCCCCACCCTGCCCTGCAGAGCTCACATCCAGTTTGGGTTGCAGAAGGGAAGGAAGGTGAGGGGCAGGCGGTGCTAGCCCATGTGCGAACAGTGCTGGGCTGGGCATGGGCCACGTGCACGTGGGGGCCCAACATTCCTCCCGCCCGAGTAACACAAACACCCATATAAAAGGGAAACATCTCTCAGCGCCCCAGAGGTGATGTAACTTAGTTCAATTATTCTGTTCCCTAAATATCTGTGAACTTGATAATCACACTAACTTCCCTTGACTGCGCCCCTGCTCTGTGCCCCAACCTGTCGTAACTCGCCGAATCCTTCCTACCACCTGTGAGGCAGGCACTACTATCTTTCCCATTTTACAGAAGAGGAAACTGGAGCTCAGAGGAGTGAGTCGTTTTCCCATGGCCACCCAGCTAGGAAGGGACAGAGCCTGGATTTGGACACATGCAGTCAGGCCACACTGCACCACACAGCTACAAATTAAGCACAAACCAAAGTACAAGAACGACAGCATTCAAACTACAACACAAACTGAATGTGACAGACAATGATGTTTTGTGGGAATGAGGTTGCCCCCCCACCCCCGCATGATGAGTTCCGCCAGGGTGTTCCCCGGGGGCCCTAACTTGCCTACTATATTTTTCTAAACCACAGGGAAATCATCAGATTTTTGTCTTTTGCTTGCCATAGCAGCACCTTTTAAAATTTTAATTTATTTTTGGAACAAATAATACTTTCACAGTGTTCCAAAGATTTTTATAATTATATAGAGAGTGAGTTATACATACGGTTCCCACCCTTCTCCCAGAGAATTCCATGTCGTGAGCTTCATTGTGTGTCTTTCCAGAGGACGTTTATGCAAATGCAAATATATGTTCTGTTTTCTCTCTCATTTAAACAAGAAAACAGAACAGTCCGATGCCACATCTGTGTCTCTGCTGCAGATAATTCTGGAGATCGTTGCCAGTCAGCAGGGGAAGGACTTCCTCATTCTTGTTCACAGCAGCATTGTGTCCCTGCCTGTCCCCCTGCCGATGTGGGTGAGTGGTGGTCCCGACCCTCACCAATGGCCCCTTTTGGTTTACGTCACTGTGGTAAGCAACCTTTAGAGTGGCTCTTGGTGATCCCACCCCATGGTACTTTGTGCCTCTGCGTGATCCCTACCCGGTGACCAGCTCTTAATGAACAGATACAGTGTAAGTCATGGGGGGCTGAGAGGGTCTGCATGACACTGCAGCAGTGAGAGGCTACTCAGAATCCAGTGCTCAGATTCTGGTTCCTAAATACCATTCTCCAATAAAGGCAATCAGGGCTCCTTCAAGAAACGTCTGATGCTAAGGCAAAGACAGGGGAAACATAAGATGAGCCTGGAGCATCTTGTAGGGCCAGAAAGCAAGGAAATGCTCAAAAAGCAAAAGGACAGGGGAAGGTCGAAGGGACCCAGAAGACATCAGAAAGAGTGCCCGATGGGCCAAAGCCAGGACAATTTGAGCAGCAAAATAAATAACGTAGTATTAGATCACAATCAAAGTATTAAAAATATACATGATTCACATTGATGGAAGTAAATGAGCGAATAAATAAATAAATAAATAGGTAGGAGATTGAGGACAAATCATGCTGACAGAAGAATTCTAAAATAATTTTTACCATATTCCTCCAGGGAGCTGGAGTTTAATTTCATACCCTCTAAGTATGGGCTTGACCTACTGACTCACTTCGAATGAATAGAGTGTGGAAAAGGAAAAAATCATAACCTTACAGAGGCGACACCTGTCAGACACCATCTTAACCAAGAGAAGGTTAATTTCATAAGTGATATCACATGTGTATCATGCACCCCTTAATACAAGGTAACAAGGAGGGCACTTCACCCACTTCTGTCGTATCCTACCCTCAAATCCATAACCCCGACATAATCACGAGAAAAACAGAGACAAACCCGAATTCAGGAATGTTCTACAAAAGCCTTGGCCGGTACTCCTCCAAACTCAAGGTTATGCAAAGCGAGGAAAGACTGAGAAACTGTCACAAACCAGAAAAAAAAATCAAAGAGGGATGACAAAATGTAATGTGGTATCCTGGATTGGGTCCTGGAACAGAAAAAGGACATTAGTGTAGAAATGGGTGAAATCTGAATAAAGGTTGGGGTTTGGTTAATAGTATTGTACCAAAGTTGGTTTCTCCTAACAAATATTCTATGGTAAAGTAAGATGATAACAGCAGGGAAACTGGGTGAGGGGTATACAGAAACTGTGTGTCGTCTTTGCAATTTTTCTGTAAATCTAACATCCAATTTATTAAGCAAGAAGTGATGGAACCCTCACACACTGCTGGTGGGATTGGAAAGTGGAGCAGCCACTGTGAAAAATAGTATGGCGGTTTTTCAAAAACTTAAAAATAAAACTACCATGTGACCTGGCAATCTTGTTTCTGAGTATTTATCTAAAAGAAAAATGAAAATGCTAATTCAAAAAGATACATTCACCCCTATGTTTTTTGCAGCAGTATTTACAATAGCCAAGTATGGAAGCAGCCTAGGTGCCCTTCAATAACAGAGGACTGGTGTCCATCGCTAGACGAATGGATAAAGCAGATGTGGTACATCTACACAATGGAATATTACTCAGCCATTAAAAAGAATGAAATCTCGCCAGTGGCAAAAACATGGATGTACCTAGAGGGTATTATGCAAAGTGAAATAACTCAGACAGAGAAAGACAAATATCATATGATCTCACTTATATGTGGAATCTGAAAACCAAAATAAACTGACAAACAAAACAAACCAGATTCAAACTGATGGTTGCCAGATGGGAGGGGGTGGGGATGGGCAAAGGAAGGTGAAGGGATTAAGAAGTACAAACTGCCAGTTATAAACACGGTCACAGGGATGTTAAGTATAGAAAAAGGAATAGAGTCAATAATATGGTAATAACTGTATACGGTGTCAGAATGGTCTCGACTTACCGGGGTGAGCACTTTGCAAGGTATATAAATGTCTAATCACTATGTTGTACACCTGAAACGAATATAATACTGTATGTCAACGATAAGTAAAAAAATAAATTAAAAAAAAAGTGATAGGACGTCACTTCTAAGATTAGGTCACAAAAAGACTCCGTTTTCCATCTTGCTTGCCCCCTCTTGCCTTCTCACCTGCTGGCTCTGATGAAGCCACCTGCCATGTTGTGACATTTCAGTGGAGAAGCCTACGTGGCAGGGGACTGAGCGAGGCCTCGGGACAATAGCCATCGAGGAGCTGAGACCCTTGATCCAATGGGCCAGGAGGAATTGAATGCTGCCAGCAAGCAGGTTTATGAGTTTGGAAGCGAAGCCTCTGCCATTTAAGCCTTGAGATTGGACCCCAGCCCCGTCGATACCTTAACTGCAGTTTTGTGAGACATCTCAGGCTGCAGATTACTGCCCCGCAGAAACCGTGGGATAGTAACTGTGTGTTGTCAGCTGCTGAGTTGTGGGGTAGCGTGTTACCCAGCAGTAGGTAACTCGTACAGTTCACCTCCGCTCTCTGTTGGTCTCTCTTTGGGACGAGAGCCCTTGGCTTACCCATACTTGGCTCAGACACAGGCAGAAATGCTAAGACAGGCCAGGCTCCAGCCTCCACTGGCCCAGTATGGAGGCTGGTAATTTAACTAAGTTATCAAACTAAAAACTCAAACATTGAAAATCCTCAGGAACCACAGTTTGAAAAACATCATTCCCCTGCCTCAGTCCTCCAATAGTGTCTCACCGCTCTTCAGGTAGAATCCAGAATCCTTACCGTGGCTTCGAGGCCCTTGGGTGCCCCCACCTCTCTCTGAGCTCACTTTCCACGTCTCTCCTCCCCGTTTTTTAGGCTCCTGGTCACACAGGGTCTACCTTGTCCCTGCCCGTGCCTGCCTTAGGGCATGCCATGTGCTCTGCCTGATATATCTCTCCCCGCATCTTTCCATGGCTGCCGCCTCCTTGCGATTCAGGCCTCAGTTCCAAGGTCACCACCTGGGACAGACCGATCCTAAACAGCCATCGCCCTATCCCCCATGTCCCCTGGCACTCTCCGCCACATCATTCTACTCTAGCTTCTTCGTAGCATTGCTCACCAGCTGAAGTTATCTCATTTTTTATTTGTATGTGTTTTGTTGTTCTGTTGTTAGTCAGACACGCAGGTGCATGTGCTGGTTAAGAGCCCTGGGCGCTGGTTCGAATCCTGCCTCTGCCACTTACTGGCTCTGCCCTCGAACAGGTTATGTCACCTCTCTGGGCTTCAGCCTCCTCATCTGTGAGGAACAATGATAATACACTGTGCGGTAGGATTTTGGGAGAACTTAAAGAATATATAAAGTGGCTGGCCTATGCCTGACGCATTGTAAGTGCCCTGCACATATGTTTGCTGTTGTTATTATTATTATTATTATTGTTGTTGTTATTGCTATTATTATTCTGTCTCCCACCACCCTGAAGAAAAACTTTATGAGAGAAAGGACTTGGTCAGCTTGGGGTTTTGTTTGCTACTCTGTCCTTATCACAGAGCCTGGCACACAGTAGGGGGGCAACAGATAATTACTGAATGAATGAATGAATGAATGAATGGCGTGGAGTAAGGATTAAGGAGTCAGACAGACCCATTTGCACTCTTTCTTAGCCTCACCCCTTAGGAGCAGTGTGCCCTTGGCTGAGTGATGTTACCTCTCCGAGCCTCAGTTCCCCCTCCTCGAGCCTCCTCAGAGAGTGGCTGGGAGGGCCCGGCATTCCTCTAGGGCAGGCCCTCAGCACCTGGTGTACAGGCAGGGCGTGGGGACAGCAGTCATAACGCTCCTTGACCTTGGCACTGTTCGCGCGCAGATACACACGGATGCACATGGCAGTCTACAAACAATTGCTGGGACTCCATGACCTTGGGTTCGTTCTCAAACAGCCCCACCCTAGGTGATGGGCCCTGCCCCTGGGAAGGGAAGCAGGAAAGGGCACCAGGTCAGAAGGCTGTGTTCCTGACAGGCCACACCGGACAGGCTGGGCCTCCCTCAGCGGGAGAGTTAATACTTCTGGAATGCGCCACATCGACACTTCCTTCCTCTGGGTGGCAGCAGCGGCTGGGGCAGCAGGAGGGTCTGGCGCTAATAATCCCGTGGCTGAGGCTCTTGGATTGGAGAACAAAAGGAAAGTGGACAGTCAACCTGGGGCCCGAGGGGTAGAAGGCCCCGAGGTCACTGAGGAGGAGCCGCAGCCAGAGGGTGACTGAATTCTGGCCAAAGAGGATGTGGGCAGAAGTGACCGAGCCTCATCTCCAGGACTGACCCATGAAAATCTTTCTCTTCATTCTCTACCCTCTAACTTCTCCCACCTGCCAGCTGGAAATCTATGCTCAGGGCCACCTGAGAAGCCATAGGTGATAGTAGAGCCTCAGGCAGTCAGATGCCCAGGGGCTCCGTGCAGCAAAGCCCTTCCCACCATCCGTCCAGCCTTGTGGCTGATTGAACTTCACAAGACTGAGAAATTCCCGCCTAATCAATTAAACCCTGAGATTTCAAGAGCGATCGGTGTTCGAAGCCAATTTATTATCCCTTTCTATCAGGCTCATTCGGGGCAAGTCTTTTAACAATTATTGTATTTTTCCACCAGTTTACCAAATTAAGACAGATACATCATAAAAAGTTCAAACCTCAGAAGAGTGAATGAGGGTCCCCTGTGCTCCCTCCCTGTTTCTGCGAGAAAAGAACTACTATTAATAGCTTGAATGTATTCTTCCAGGTTTTTTGTGTTTTTTTTTTTTTTTTTTGGCTCTGCAATGCCAGCATATTTATACATAAAAAGCAGCACACAATACATACTGGCCTGCACAATTTCCTTTCGCTTAGCGGCATACCTTAGATATCTTTCCATGTTTAGACACAGGGATATACCTCATGCCTCTTAACACTGCCCTGGCATTTCCATCACATGTGTATGCCAAGTGCTTTTCACGGGACCCTGGGCTCGTTATTTACCCCAAAGCTCAGTGGTTTGGATCAACAAACTTATTTTCTCAGAGATTTGGAGGGTCAGGAATCTGGCAGCGGCCCGGCTGGGTGGTTCTGGTTCTGGATCTCTGGTGAGGTACAGTCAAGCTGTCAGCGGGAGCTACCCACCGTCTTCTGAAAAGGCTGGAGCATCGGCTTCCAGGCTCGCTCCTGTGAGTGTTTACAGGCCTCGGTTCCTGTGGCTGGAGACTTCGGTTTCATGGGCCTCCCCATAGGTGGTCCGGGTGTCCCCACGACGTGGCAGCTGCTTCCCCCAGAGTGAGCAATGAGAGAGCCCAGGACGGATGCTGCAATCCTTTAGAATTTCATCTCAGAAGTGACAGACCATGACTGACCGCTGACCACTCTGCCACCGGTCACTCAGACCAATTCTGGTGCACGTGGGAGGGGTTCCCAGGGCTGAATACCAGGCATGGAGGAGCACTGGGGCCACCCGGGGACGGCCACTGCAGTCACCTGCTGATGGGACATGGAACTTTCTCTTACCTTCATTCAGGATCCCGCTGCAGTGAACCTCCTTGCTTGCTTCCCTCTGCACACCCGTAAGAGGGAAGTTTCTGAGGAAATTTACACACGCGACTCACTGAATTCTCATCACATTGCAGTGAGGCAGAGACAGTCCTCGTGCCCACTTTACAGAGGACCACAGGGGCCCCTCGGCTCAGGCACGTGAGGATTCTTAGCTCCCTCGGGAACACAGGAGTCTTGGTGTGAGTTTTCTAGATGGCCTCTTCCAGTGAGTCAATGAAGCTGAGCAGCAAAGATGACCACGAACCACAGTAACGTCAGTCTCGGCCTTGGACCAGCTTTTGGTGGGTGAAAGGTGGGTCACGGCCACCGCCCCCACCACACAGATGAGGAAACTGGGGCTCAGGGGGGCAGAGAGCCTCAGGCTGTGCAATGGTCAATGACAGAACCAGGGGTCACACTCGTGTCCCCTGACTCCTCCCAGGTCCCCAATAGCGCAGTGCCAGGCATGGGACACGCATCAGCTCATTTAATTTCCAAAGAACCCGATGAGGTGAGCTCTAAGCTTCCTGCTATCTAACAGAAGAAGAAAGTAAGGCTCCAAGACACAAGGTGTGAAAATGTTGCAAAAGCCACAGGCAGGCCATGCCTGTGCGCAGGTCGGGGGCTGCTGGGGACTCTCCAACAAGGCCAGAAGAGAGAGGAAGGAAAGAGGAGGCTGAGCTTTACATCAGAGATCAGCTCCTGATGCCTCGTTATCAGAAATTCATATCTGCGAGGCATGACTAGAAACAGGATGTGGGTTTCCCTTTAAGGGGGCTGTGCCTCAAAAGGATGAGTACCGTCAGACACGTGTAAACGCCATGGGAGAGGCAGCATGGCTAAGTGTTGGAGCACGGGCTCTGGAGTCAGTCAGGCTTCTAGCTGTGTGACTGCAGATACATGGCTTGCCCTCTCTGGGCCTCTGTTAGGTGGGTCGGTGAGACAAAGAGTGGCGAGAGCTCTTTCCAACAACAGGAGATGGAAACAGTTCTCAGCCAAAAGAGGAGGCAAAGCCAATGGACTGGCTTGGCCAGATTTATCCCCTTCCCCATCACAATAACCACTGACAGCCCTGTGCCCCGGCCACCCCAAACAAATGCCATTACGTAAAAAGAGTGAGCTCTCTGCACAAGTACAGCTTCTTGACAAGCTCCTGGTGTCCCCTCCCCGCCACCATTTCCCTCCACACTGGTGCCCCCAGGCTCCTCCTTTGGGGCTTCCCTGTCCTGAGGCCAGCCTTGCCCAGCTGCTAATCCAGGCACTCACAACTGTGTTCACAGGACACAGGTTTGCTGAGTCCCCAGGTACTGAGCCCTGCCCTGCCCTCCCAGAGGCCACCTCCCAGGCTCTGCCTGGGCCCTATAAGTGTCACCTGCATTGTGGACCTGGAACCCAAGCTCTCAGTGATGTCCTGAGCATGGAATTAATAGTAAGGAAGGGAGAGACTAGGTTCAAGAGAAGAACACTAGACCCAGGGTTCAAGGCTCAGATCTAGGTCCAGCTCAGCTTTAGTCTTGTGGTACAATTTTGAGCAAACTCCTGTCTCTTTCTGGGCCTTTCAACCAAAGGGGTGGTAGAAGGAGCTCTTTCAAACTAATCATGGCAGAGCTAACTTACTCTGGAGTCAGACGGCCCCTGGTTTTTGACTCATGTCTATCACTTACTGGCTGGGTGATGTTAAGGAAATCACTTAACCTTTCTGAGCCCCAATTTCCTTGTCTCAAAAATTTGAGTAATAATGCAGAATTGTTCAGATTATTAAATAAAAACATGGGCAGGAAGCACAGTGCTTGACCCACAGTGGTTTAATAAACAGCAGGCACTCCAAGTAGTTCATTTCTTTCCTATAAAATAATTATTTTATCAAAACAATGCCAGACTTCAGTGAATCTATGACATCATCGATTATAACATGCACCATTAAAAACACTGCCAATTCTAGCTGGCAGATGCACCATGGATTATAGGAAGATGCATCTTGATTTTAAAGATGCTAAAATATAAATACTGGGCATCTCAGAATGGATCGAATAAGGAGTGCGCACAGAAGAGCGAAGTCAAGTTGTGCTTAAAGAAAGATAAGATGCAGGGATTTCCTGTCTGCCCCACCCGAGTCTGCCCACAACACCTTCCCAGAAGCAACCACTTTTGACACTGAGCTGGGTTTTTTTTAGCACTTACATATCTCATATTTCTAAGTAATAAGCACAACTGCTCTCTTTGATACATTCGTATTAGCCGGTTATGATAAAGGAGGGTTTAGCTCTCCTCTCCCACCCCATTTCCTCTCCTCCATCCCCCACTGTGGAAGTAATGTTGCAATCCAGGATAAATCCCTAGTGGCATTTCAGATTTGTACACTTTTTTATGCAACTCACTGAAGGTATTTATACGGCAATAAAAAAATCATTCTTCTGCATTTACATTTTCCTTATGTAAATATTATTCATAGCTGAGTATGCATTTCCTTTCTTTATATTTTTCCTGAGGTTAATAATTACTTTTTATTACAGCTTTATGGAGATATAATTGATGAAGAATGAATGGCCCATACTTAAACGATGTCCTCACATCCCTTTGTACTTGAGTCCTTGCTACCTTCCCAGACACCCCACCCCAATGGGCAACCATTAATCTACTTTTTGTCACTATAGGTTAGTTTGCATTTTCTGGGATTTTACGTAAAAGGAATCACACAGTGTGAAGTCTTTTTTGTCTGGCATCTTTCACTCAGCATCATTATTTTGCAATTCATTGATGTTGTTCACATATCTGATGACTCATTGCTTTTTATTGCCAAGTACTGTGGGGTGGAGACCCCACAGTTTGTCAACCATTCACCTGTTGTTGGACATTTGAGTTGTTTTTGTCTATTATGAGTAATGCTGCTATGAACGTTGCCGAACAAGTCTTTAAGGGGACATATGGTTTTCTTCCTTTTGGGTGAATATCTAAGAGTAGATTTGCTGGGTGTAAATTAAGCGTAAGTTTAACTTCATAAGAATTACAAATTGTTTTTCTGAAGCAGTTATTATTCCAATTTCACATTCCTATCAGCCAGGATATATGAGTTTCCAGTCGCCCCTGATCACACTTGGGATTAAAATGTACCATTTCGGTGGGCATTTTGGTGATATTTCCTCGTGGTTTTCATTTGTAGTTCCCTTATGGCTAATGATGTTGAGAACCTTTTTAAGTGCTTATTGGCTATGCATATATCTTCTGTTGTGAAGAAACTGTTCAAATATTGGCCCATTTTTAAAAAGTTAATTTACTGTTTTTGTGGTGACATTGGTGAACAAAATCCAATAAGTTTCGGCCGTACATTTTAACAGTAAGGCATATATATGTTTACACTGTGTTTTCACCTCCCATAGTTAGATCTATTTGTGTCACCACATATTTGACCCTTTTACCCCATCAACCCTTTCTCCCCCCTCCTCCCTACCCTCTGGTAACCACTAGTCTCTTGTCCATGTCCACGAGTCTCTGTTTGTTTGTCCTGTTCATTTGTTGCTTTTAGGTTTATATCCCATGTATAAGTGATATCATGTGATTTTCAACTTTTCCTGTCTGGGTTATTTTGCTTCACATGATTATCTCAAGGTCCATCCATGTTGTCACAAATGGCAGTATTTCATCTCTTCTTATGGCTGAGTAACATTCCATTGTATATATGCACCACAGCTTCTTTAGCTAATCATCTATCGTAGGACACTTCGGTTGCTTCCATGTCCTGGCCACTGTGAATAACGCTGCTAAGAACATTAGTGTGCAAATATCTTTTCAGATATGAGTTTTCACGTCTTTGGGGTAAATACCCAGTAGAGGAATTGCTGGATCATATGGTAGATCAATTCTTAGTTTTTTTGAGGAACCTTCATACTGTTTTCCATAGTTATTTTGCCCATTTTTAAATGGGAGTTGCTTGTCATATTATTAAGCGTAGATGTCTGTATATTCTGCAGGCAAGTCCTTTGTCAGAGGTATGTATTGCAAAGTATTTCTCTCCCAGTCTGTGGCTTGCTTGTTCATCCTCTTAATGATGACTTTAGAAAAGCAAAATTTAAAATTTTGATAGTCTAATTTATGGAGTTTTTCTTTCTAGTAGTTTGCTTTTTATATCCTTTCTAAGAAAGCAAAGGCTTTAAAAAAAATCTCTTTACCTTCATTCCAGGAGGGGGATAAATTAGGCGTGTATGATTAATTCATCATCTTACTAAGAAACTTCTCTTAGCTCATTTTCTCTGGTGGGAAATTCTCTCCCACCCGGATCTGCATCCAGTTCCGAGGCAGGAGCTCAAACAGACTTGTGGAAAGAGAAAGCACGTCTAGCTTTCGTTCCTGGCTCCCACCACTCACAGTTCTATAGTCTTGGGAAAGTCATTTAATCTTTTTGGGCCTTGGTTTCCCAATCCAGGGATTAGGGAAATGTCATGATCTCTCAGACTTTGGGCTCTGCAGGCAAGTAAGCCAGTGGCCTTCTGGGCAGCTGGCGGAGGCCTTTCCATCACCTCAGACCGTTAAGGTCAGGGCTGAGGTTTAATAGGCTCTTTCATCCTTACTGCTTGAGAGGAAGACTGGGCCCAGAAAGGGAAGGGGAACCAGAGTCACACAGCAGGGAAGGGCCCCTGACTTCTGCCCCTGAAGTCTCTCCACACCCAGAGCCGCCGCTGGGCTAGACGGGCTGGTGGAACTGGCCATATCTTCTTCCTAGGGTGGCGGAAGAGCCTGCTCCCCTCCAGGACAAGATACGCCGGGAGCCTCCCTCCGGCCTTAAGCATCCCCACCCTCCAGCCTGGAACTCTCTGGGCTGTGCCCGGGACTGCGCCAGACTGCGGTTGTCTCGCGCCACCTACAGGACACATTGAGAATGACACGCAGCACAGCCTCTGAGCCCAGATTCCTGACACTCCAGTCTAGAGAGCGCCCCCTGTGGTCACCCAGAGCTCTGCGCCCTACTCGGATCCCTCGTGGAGTGGCCCCACAATCCCAATAAAGCAGAAATTACAGTATTGAAACAAATCTAAGACGCCTTCATTTGAACGATGCATTATTTATTTTTGTGCAGCTAAAAAATACCAAAAAATCACCACCCAGTAAAATATGACACAGTACTCCTTATCATTCAGAAATTTCATTTTATACTTTCGAAGCTGTTCTTGTAAACGTGGACATGTTTCTCATATCGCACTACAATGCACACATAAAAATAAAACTATGATCAAAATAATTTAGTAAAGATATTCTTGAAACCTCTGGGCAAGGAGAATCTGACTCATCTGCATCACTCTTATCATCTTTCATTCAGAGCCACCGAGGTCTGTGTTCTTCCAGACAATATTGTCCAGGGTCATCAAGAGCTTTTCTTCAGAGTATGCGCGATTGCCTCGGGCATGACCTTCCCAGCTGCAAGTTTTGATGTGCTCGTGCAGGTATTGACAAACATGTCACAGTTGCTACCTGGTCTCTGCAGTTATAGAACGTGTCCTGATTTCAGAAATGTTAAAATATGAGGTGGAAACACATCTTAGGATAAATATGCTGTTATCGCTGCTTGTTTAATAAAATTACTGGGGTGCCTACTTGGTGCCAGGCCTGTGCAAAGGAGCAGGAGACACAAAAACTAAACTGTCTCATCCCTGCTCTCGGGATGATCACAGTGCCACAGGGAGACGGACAGCAAATAAATAATCACACATTGTGTAATGACTACAGTTGTGCTATGAGAGAGGTCAGCGCCAGGAGTGACTGCGTTTGGGGTCAGAGGAGGCTTCCCTGAGAAAATGGCATCTGACCCCTGATGAACGACTGGGTCCTAGATAGGGTGAGAGACTGAAGACACGTAAGGAAGAGGGAAGAGCATCTGTCAAGGCCCTAGGGTTGGGAGGAGGAGTCCAGGGGCTTCAGCGTGGCTGGAAGGTGATGAATGAGGGGGAGAGTGCAGGAACTGGAGCTGGAGAGGTGGGGAGAGCAGATCATGAGTGCCTTTTTCCAAAGCATGATGGGAAGCCATCTTAGGGCTTCCAGTTGAGATAGAAACTTAGGTGTGAGGAGGTTAAATAATGTGCCACGTCACAGAAAGTGATGGAGACAGAAATGGAACTTAGGTCTGGCTCATTTCGGCCCCCAAGCTCTCAAACCTAGCTGGAGGGGCCGGAAGGGACTGTCAATCTGATTTACATCCTCAATTTTGAGGTGAGAGTAGGGCCTAGAAAGGGGAACAGGCTGGCCCTGAGTCGCACAGCCGTACGGGGGCTAATCTAGAACCCAGAAACAAAGCAGGTCTCCAGGCTCCAAGCGCCCCTCCCACACCCAGCTCCAGCAGTCCTGCCCTGACCTTGGCCCAGGCCCCACCTCCCTGAGCACTGGGGAAACTGCTGGTGCTTGGAGAGCAAAGGGCTGTCCCTTCTTAGTTCCAGGTAGCCGCGTCAGCCAAGTGTCCCTGGTTCCAAGTTTGCACTAGTGGTGGCCGGTTACAGCGTGAATCCTGGAGCCTTCCAAGGCCGGGCCAGGTTCCGAATGGGGCCAGATACCTGAGGCAGTCGGGTGAGACCTGCACTGTGCTTTCCTCAAGCCATCCTTCTGGGGACAGATCAAATTCCAATCCCACTGACTTCCTAGGCCCTCTGAGCCTCCCACCCAGGCTGGAGGGCAAAAAGTCTCTGAGCCCCTAATGGCACAGTGCCAAGATCCCAAGTCATCCAGCCAGGTTCCTTTGCAGCCCCCTCCCATCAGCACAACCCCTGACCAAAGGTCCTGAGACAGATAACTCACTGATCTTGTGTATTTATTTTATAAGGGGGAGAAAAAAAAAACACCTTAGAACTGAACTTGCTATGTCAAAGGAACCCACATTTAAGGATTTTGGTGAATTATCAGCAAATTTCTCCTAGATTTTGCACTGATTTCCACTCCTTTAGGAGTGTGCTTGCGTGTAAGGAGTATTCTCCCCACTCCCCGTCACCAGCAATGCCTGAACGCCCTTTATTTTATTTATTTATTTTTTTCAGTCAGATAGGCCGGCACAGGGATGTATCTCAAAATGATCAGGCTGAATGAAAAAAAGCCAGGCAAAGGAAGAGCACGGTGTTGCCTGATTTCATTTAGGTAAAATTCTGGAAAATGCAACTAATCTATAGCGACAGAAAGTAGACCAGTGGTTGCTTGGGGGAGAGTGGGAAGGAAGCAGGATGGGAGGGATGATTATAAAGGGGCACCGAGAAACCCAGTGATAGAGATTTTCATGACATTCTCTTTGTCTTAATTATGGTGATGGTTTCACAGATACATATATACGCATCAAATTGTTAACAGGCAGGATCGTATGGTTCAAAAAGGGAGGGAGGAGAGTGGAAAGGAGGAGGGGCAGAGGTCCACCAGTGTTCTGGAACTTGAGATTTACTCAGAATCACGTGGGAGCTCGTTAACACTCGGGGGCACACACACATGGCCTACACCACCAGTGTCTGTTTCCCTTGGTCCAAGGTGGGGTTCAGAAATACGCATTAACAACCCCAGTGGACCTATAGTAAAGGCCCCTTGGGTTATAACAGATGGTCTAGGCAAACACTCTGAAGATATTTTGACCTGGAATCTGAATAGCGGGTCCTTACAATGGGGAAAAAGCATTAGGACTCTTTCAGCCACTAATGACATAAGCAACACTGGAGAGTTGCAGATGCTGTAACTAGTAACTCCAGGAGGGTATATCCATCTTCCGAACTGCTGGACTCAAGTACTCAAATCCAAGCTAAATCCTTCTCTATCCTCTGTGTAGCCTCTGTTAGATTGGTTTCATTATGAGGTGAGCTTTCTCCATGAGGTTACCTCCCCAGAGCTTCAGGATTTCATCCCACCTGCTTGGAAACTGCAATGGAATGAGCCTAAGTCCCAGGGCAGACTCTCATTCGTCCAATTGGATCATGTGCTCACCCTTAACCAATCACTGTAAACAGAGAGATGCATAAGTCTCATGAACCAGTCCTGGACCACATCCTGACCACTGAAGCCAGACTTGGGGTCCTTCCCTGGAACTGCATGAGCCGAGAGTGGAGGAGGGGTGGTTCCTCTAAACAAAACTGAAGTGCCATAACCACGCGGAGTCCTGGGTGCTGAGTAGGCACTAAAAATAGCCAGAAGAGATCGTAGAGGTTTTTTGGTCCAACCTCCACCCAGACAGGACCTGTGGGAGCCCTGCCTGGAAATAGTGCTTCTCCCAGCCTCAGTCTCAGTGGGAATCCCCAGTGCTGGTGAGTCCCTGTTTGTGTGTGCTTTCTGACAGGCAGGTGGCATGTGAGTATCATTGCCATGTTTGTCAAGATTGACTCAGCTTTGAGCAAAGCAAAGAGCCCAGCCCCTGTCCTCCTAGTAAGTCAAATCTAGCCTGGGCAAAAGAGGGACATCCAGGAGGTCCATCCTTACTAGGGACCATTCCACCTAGGATGGCCAACCCCCATCATACGGATGGGGAGACTGAGCTACAAGAGAAAGAGAGATCTGGCACCCAGGCCTCCTGTCTACCAACCTCTGTCTCCAGCTGCCTTCCTCTAGCTCTTCCCAAGGGGTACAAATCAGCCTCCAAAGGTTAAATACAGAGCTTGCAAACTGACTTCCATGGAATGACTCTAGGCAGGTGTGTTTTATTTGGCTTGCACGGATTGACAAATATTTAGTAGTTAATATGTTTAAACTTGGAGATTTACATAAAATCCCAGATTTCTGGCTGCTTTTGTAAAAAAGGAATATCTGGCAACATGGGCCCACATTCCTGACTGTCGGCATTTCCTGAAGCCTAGCTCGGCTCCATCTAGCCAACCTTGTGCAGAGGCTGACAGGGGAGAGGGGGCCTTGTTATCTGAGCCAAGGGACTCTTATCTGAGTGGCTGGAGTCTGTAAGCATTTGCTTTTGTGACCTGAGTATTAGCATCTTGGAGAATTCTCAGGTGGGCCCCTTCCTGCCTCTTCATTTTTTATATGCATTACCTGCCCAGGGCCAGGCCCTGAGTGGGGCTCTTGGGCTTCGTGTCACCCGTGTACAGCCTTCACACCACCCCTCTACTTCAATGATCTCATTTAATACTCTCAGAACTCAGAGGTTGCACAGAAGGGGACTGACTCCCCACATCCTAGTGGAAAGATGCGACCTGCCCAAGGTCATAGCACTCAGGTAGGGCAGGGCTTCTTAGGGTGGGGCTCCTGTGGCACCTGTCACAGGAACGGGGTCCAGGCCCCAGCTCCGGAAAGCTGATTCATGCTCACGCTGTCACAGGTGTCTGACTCACAAAGAGAAGACTGCACAGCCAGGCACACCTAGACCAGACTCCCAGCTCTGCCATTTACAAATAACGTGCCACCAGGCGAGTTTGCCTTCAGCCTCTTCATCTATCAAATGGGGCAAAAGCAAAACACCTTACAGGTAGGTGTTCAGCACAACCAACACTGCAATAAAAGTGTACCAAATACCTGTCCAGGACTGTGCTATACACTGGGAAAGTAACTGTGAATGTGACAGATGCTGTGCTGTAGGGCCATTGTTCTTCATTGGGGGTGATTTTTGTCCACTCCCAAGAGACATGTGGCAATGTCTGGACACATTTCCGATCGTCACGGCTGGAGGGGGTTGGCATCAGTGTGTAGAGGTCAGGAAAGCCACAAAACATTCCACAATTCCCAGTGAGGGGATCCATTAGAAAACAAGCAAGTCCACTTTGAATGAGATTTAGGGGGACGCTGTCTACAGGGAGTGTGCAGCAGGGGAGGGGCTGCCTGGGCTGGTGAGTGGTTGGGAAGGGCCTCCTGAGGAAGGGACATCCAGTCTGAACCCTGAGGCTTGCCTAGGAGTTGTGGGTGGGTGGAGGGAAGAGTGGGACTAAGATGATGACCTGAGCTGGCAGAGAATCGGCACATTCCAGCACAGCCTCTCGCAGGGCAGGCCACTTCAAGAACCACATCCCTCTTTGTAAATATCCATACCAAGTTTATTTAGCTCATCAGTTCTAAACAAAAGAGTGAGTGTGCCTGTTCCTCTTAGCAACCACCTTGCCACCCTCTACCAAGTGTCTGGAATTTCTCAGGAAGTCTTTTGAGAGAGATTTTCAAACAGGTCTGCACAGATGGCCCCCTCTCAGGTTTGCAAAGATTACTAGCAGCGTAAAAGGATTCAGAGTGGCCCTGCCCTGCCAAGCTTTTTCTCCTAATCTCTTGACTCAAGCCTACTGGAAATGAGAAAGTAGCTTCAACAGGTTCTCTTTCAAAATTTGGGGGAGTTCCCAAATTTCCTTTGCCTCCTGATGGGTGGGCTGGAGGGAGTCCTCAATGACCCCAGGAATGTGGGGGAGAGGCCGTCTTTCATGGGTCTTGAGTTCCAATTTCAGTTCATGACAAAATCAGCAATGTTAGCTTGTTTCCAAAGATGGCCGCCATCACTTCCTCCTCTCCCCGTATGAGCCGTACCTCCATCCTGAGTCTACCCCACTGTCCCCGTGAATCTGGGCTGGCCGGTGATTACATGACCAAGAGAATATGCCAAAGTGATGCTGTGTCAGATTTAAGCCTGACCTTTTAAAAGAACTGTCGTTTTTTACTTCTTCGTTTTTGGAAGTACCACTCTGTGAGGGAGCTCAAGCTGCTGCATGGAGGAACCAAGGTGCCAGCCCTAATTCCTAGTCCCAGATGATCTTCCCAGCTGAGTTCCCAGTCCACCTGTAGCATCAGCTTGCAAGGCAGTGAGTGAGCCATCTTGGAAAAAGAGGCCCCAGGCCCAGCTGAGCCACCCCAATTGACACTGAGAAAGAGACAAGCTTGCTCTTTCTGAGCCCTGGTCAAACTGAAAAAATCATGAGCAAATCAATTACTGTTGCTTTAAACCACTCAGTTTTGGAGTGGTTTGTTACGCAGCAATAGCTCATGAAAACAAGCAGCTACTGTTATGGAGCACCTACTATGTGCCAAGCACTGTGCTAAGTGTTCTATGGGCACTAACTTGTTAACTTCTCACGTCAACCTCATTAGAGCAGGATTTCTAGATAAGAAAGCCAAGGCTTGGGGAAATTAAATGACCCCTGTACTAGGGCACAGAGCCAGTTAGAAACTGGCCGGCTCCAAAGACCTGGCATTTGCTTGTGAAGAGCGCAGCTCCTGGATGCAAAACTACCCGTGATCTTTCAGGCCTGGCCACAGGCCGTTACAGAGGTTTAACATGGCAGGCCTCATGGGGGCGCTGCTCTCCCCACACTAAATCGGGGCACAGTCAGTACACTGCAGGCTCCAAAGGGAGATACCATCCAGAAGGCAGGCCCCCTGGCTGGCCTTGCTAGCACGCACAGCTGCATTCCTAGCCCAGGTGCCTCCATGCGAGGCCTCTTTATTGGGGGCTGTCAACCGAAGCCTTCCTCCAAGTGCCTTTGCCAAGACCTCCTTATCAGGAGGAACGGGGAGACTTTGCTCTGACTCATCACTCAGTACTTTTCCACTTTTAGCCCTTCCCCCTCTCGCCACCCCCAACACACACACAAATCCAGAAAACCGCAGGAGCAGTTTCTTGGGGGTTCCCTCAGCAGTGAGCTGACTCCCCATCTGCAACACATCTAACCCTTGCCTGGCGCTGTCCCATGGGCTCTGGGGGAGCTGTCTCTGTCTCCTCTTGCTTATATCATCACAGTCAGTGATCACAGGCTTGACCGTTACTCCAAAAGACTACCGTGACACGTGGCAGCTCAGCTTCTGACCGCTTGCTCAACCCGTCTCTTCCAGATCACTTGAAGCAAGAGGCTCCCAGCGTCCAGCTCTTTCCTGTACTGGCCTTGGTTCCCATGCCCCAGACTGCCTTGAACCCCCGCGAGTCTCCGCTCCCTGTGCCCTGTACCCTCTAGTTCCAGGGTCACTGTGTTGTAACGCGGCTCAAACCACTTTGGACAAAGCTCCCACTGTGATCTGCAGAAAAGACTCCCCTGGGGGGTATCGGACATGGTGGTAGTGGTGAGAGCTGCCAGTATTTACTGAACACATATTGTGTTCTAGACACACGCTAAGTGTTTTACACACGTGGTCTCATGAAATTAGTCCATACATACAGTGCTTAGAACGGCATCGGGCCACAGTAAGTGCTCAATAAATGGTAGCTATTTCCATTGAATCCTTACCATGCTACTGTACCCCGTCAAGTAGGTACTGTCATTCAGCACCCCCGTTTTGGAATTGAGAAAACTGGAGCCCGAAAAGTTGCGATGGTGAATAAATGGTGGAGATGATCTCAAGCCCAAATCTGCCTGAGCCCTGGTGCTTTTCCACCAGCCTGCTGTGCAAACTCTATTGGATAAGAAACAGCTGGGTCAAAGACAGTTCACAAAGGACATCTTTTGGAAAGACTTTTACCAAAATGGTTTAAAATGTAAAAGGTTTCCATGCTTGAAGTAGCAAGCTTCAGTGGCTGAGAGAATGTTCTTTACATTACTAAGCGAAATTCAACTCAGTAAATTCGAAGATCTAATTGGCTTTCCTAAGTGATTTGTGAATGGGGCAGCATCCCATCCAGCAAGGAGAAGGGCGCTCCAAGGGATGTACAAATTGGAAGGTTTTCTCGAGGACGAGGGTGGGACAAGGGAGCTGTTAACAAAAGAAAAAGGATCATTTTTTAGACCAGGATGGCTTCTTTGGCAGGGAAGGGCATGGCAAGGGTTTTCACATGAAGATCGCCTCTTCTTCCTGTGGGGCACTGGTGTGGGGAACGGAGAGGGCCCACTTGACAGATGACCTTACATACAGTTACTTGACCAGAAAATTCCAGACTGGATGGTTAAGATTATTACATCTCTGGGAGAGGTGGAAACTGCAATTAGGTCAGGTATTCAATCTAGGTTTGGTATATGGGCTTTTAGCACAAGGGATGCCATTGGGAGCCTATGGGTTTAAACATGTGAAACTCCACATTTCAGGAAGGAATCCCAAAAAATCACCCTGATATAAGTGACAGTTCTCATCAGGAGCCTGGGTTTAATTCTGTTAATTTACCCTCTTTCCTCTTAATAAGAGTAAGTCCAAAGCCTGCAAGTAGGAGAGGTCAGTATTCCAAGTGCCCACAATAATAACAACAGGAACTGTCTCCCAGTCCTCCTCCTTTGACCTAGAAATTCCTAAATATCATGCTCAAATTACCGTTAGGAGACTTCACATCTCATTGGCAGTAAGGTCAGAGAAGTTAAGAGCGTAGTTAAGAGCATGGGCCTCCGCAGGGAATAAGGTAGCTGTGTGACCTTCGGCAAACTGTGTAACCTCTCTGATTCTTAGTGTTCCCATCTGAGCACGATATTAGTACCTAATTCATGAGGCTGTTGCAAGGAGTCGATGAGGAATGCTTATAAGGCCTGCAAAGAGTAGGGGCTGGAGAATGGTCAGTTTTTATTATTACTAAATATTGGAGAGTGATAACTATGCCTGAGAAGGCTGGGATCTCTCCAGAAGAGGGCCAGTCCTCATTGAAAATCTCTGCTTGGAACCAGCCCTCCATTCCAGCTGAGTTGAACTCTTCCAATTTCCCAGCCAAAGCTCTTAACCTTCAGGAACTATCAGAATCACCCAGAGAGCTTGTTGTTCGCCATGCATATCCTCAGAGCTCTCCCTCCAGGAGTCTATTCCAAGTTTTGAGGAGCTTAAGAGTTGGGTTTGTTTAACCAACACCCTGGGTAATTCTCACTCAGAGTGAGAAACACTGCCCTAAACCAGGGATAGACATACTTTTTCTGTAAAGGGCCAGATGACTCTGTCACCACTGCTTTACTCTGCCACCTTAGCACAAAAAACAGCCAAAGACATTAATGTACAAGTGTGGCTCTGTTCCAATAAAACTTTATTTATAAAGACAGGTAGGGGCCCTGTTTTACCTGTGGGCCATAGTGTGTCAGCCCCATCTGCTTTCTGCCAGCTCATATCTCCTTCTACAGATAACCAATAAAGACACAGACATGGGTATATAAAAAAAAGATATTTCTTTAATTTAAAATTATGACCTAGAAAGAACTGTCAGTTTAAGTATCCAGGCTTCTTTATACTCAATTGGAAGAGACACAATATTGGCTCAGATTGCCAACCCCAGAGAAAAAGGAAAATCCTCAGGAAGTCCCTGCAGCTACCCTGCTGGGCCACCAGGCTCAACTGAGGGAGATGACCAGGCTGCCGGAGACTGCTGCTTTCCTTCCGCTACCCAAATCCCTCACAAGCCTGACTCCTCTCCATTGGTCTGTGTCTGGCCCTGCGCATGTCTTCCACAGAGAGGATGGTGGCACAGTCACCTGGCCCTTTATAGCAGTCACCTCCCCACCATCTCTGGGGACAGCTTCCTGTGACTGCGACAGTGGAGCTGAGCAATTCTGCATGTACATGCCCAGAAGGGCAGCACCTTCATCGTTTAGCTGAGATCTAGAGCCTTTCGTCGTAACCATCAGTCCGTGTGGTCAAGGCACCGGCAGCAAGATGGCAAAATTGGGAAACAGTCTGGGAAGATGACAGGGTCTGGGTAATCAATTCAGTCAATTTCATTCTGAAAACGAAATAGACAAATGCCATCTGGGTAAGCTCCCACGTGTGGGAGAAAGCATCAAGACAAGCACCACCTCCTTCAGGACCCTGAGGTCTGTCTGCTCTTCCCCCACAGAAATCAAGGTCCCACTTCTCAGGTCTGTGATGCTCCTTGCCTCATACATTCAGGGCCAATAAGGCCTGCGGATTCACCCAGCCAGCCAGTAGGGGTCTCGAAAGAACTCCAAGCTCTGGATAATGTGTGAAGGGAGTTAGGCTGTGATGCCCAGCAAGCTCTTTTTCTTGTACTGAGTTTGGAAGTGTGCAGTCAGTAGAGAGGAGAGGAGGACGGGCATGGCCAGAGCGGCCCTCGAAGATCCTGGAGGCCTGCCCTGGAGGGGTTCATGGACAGAATAAATACAACTGGCTTGAAGCAGGCCTTCTGAGAGGAGCCCGCAGGTCACCACACACCCGCTGCAGTGGGGCGACAAGTTCCCATGACGGTTCGCTTTCTCTAAAATTTACAGCACCCAGGGCCTGATGCCTGATCTGAGTCAAAAGCTGTTGGGACAAACCACTACGGGGTGGCCCAGGCTGCAGTGGAAGACCAGATGGTGACCAAGCCGTCCCACCACACACAGCATTCCTGAGCTCAGCGGGCCACATCCTGGGTATATTGCAGAGGCAGCGCAGGACACTGACAAGGGCCCCTGCTGTGTCTCTGTCACCACTCACTGGTGGGGTAGGTAGGGGAAGAGCACGGCATTAAATAGAGTCCCCTGAGAACTGAGGTGCAGTGAGGAGAAAAGGATGGGGTTTCTTCCTCAGGCCAGTCACTCTGCCTCCCAAGGGAGGAAGAAAATATCACCGTGCCACTGCTAGCACCACCGACATTACCTTACTCAAAAAGGTGGTACCTGGGGCTGGGGCCATTTCTGCAAAGACCCTCGGCTGTGTGACAACCCCCAGCAAGAACTTTCCTTACAACTGTCCTAGACTGAGTCTGGGTCACATCCAAGCCCTGGCTCATGACAACACGTGTCCCATCCCCAACTCCTGACCCCCAGCTAACCAGCCTTCGGATTCTTAACAAGGAAGTACACGCAGTGGGGGTAAGAGAGTCTGGGTCTCAGGACCCCAACAAGTTCCCTTCCCAGTCTCCTTGTCTCAGAAACAGTGGACCCCCTAAATGTCTGCTTAAAGAGCTGCCCACGTGGCTGGCCATAGTCAAAGGCCAGTCACAGAACCCACTTACAAGACCACAGCAGGGTCACCCAATCACAGCAGAAGGCTGGCTCAACCCCTGTCCTCACTGAATGATGCTGTCGGCTGTCCATTCTGGGCCACCTGTCCAGGGTCAGAGGTGGGGGCGGGGCTGGGCGTGTTGCTCTGCAGGTAGCGGCGGAAATCTTTGATCATGGGCCGGAGGACCTGGATGAGGACGCTCAGGGCCGCCTGGGTGCCCTCCATGGCTTGAGCCTGACGCTCCTGGGCACAGGCCTGCACCTCCTGGGAGCGGCGGATCATTTGCAGCAGGTCGTTCTGCTGCTCCAGATGCTGGGCGATCTCCTTCACGTGCAGGTTGGTGACCCGTTGCTCCTGGATCAGCTTGGCCGAGTTAAGGGCGATTCGGCTTTTGAGCGCCTGGGGCTTGACTGAGGGGTCAGCGTGCTGGGCAATCATCTCCACGGGGGTCTCCGCTGGCAGGGGCGGGGGGCCTCAGTAGTGCAGTACTCGACTACTCCCTCCTCAAGCGTGTGATAGGTGGTCTCTGTGGGGACTGTGGAAAGAAAGAACAAAGGCAGTATCAGGTCACTTTTCAGAAAGAATGAAACTGGCCACGTGGAGAGCAGGCCATTAGCCCTATTCTGGGGAATTCAGGCCCCCTGGCTTTATAGCTATTTGTGCACCTAATCTAGAATCTAAGGGGTTTAGAATCTTAATCTACTTGGTAACCAAAGGGTCAGTCCTGGACTGGCAAAAGCAAAGATGCTAATAATAACGCTAGCAAAAAATTTAGAGTACCTACTACGTGCCAGGCACTGCGCTAAGCCCTTTGCACTCATTAGCTTGAGGATCCTTATACTGACATGGAGAGGTAGGCCCTGTCATGTTCAGAAATGAGGACACTGATCAGAAACATTGAGTGACTTGCCTAAGGTCACATGGCTTATTCAGCAGGTCCAGGAAACAAACTCAGGTCTCCCTAACACCAGAGTCCATTGTACTCACTATACACCGACTGGCTGCTTTTGGCTAATACAGGTAGGGCCACAGGCTCCCCGTAATGCCAGCACACGTAGGTATCTTCAGTGGGACTCTCTACATGAGCTGTTTGTAGCCACACTAGTTGTACCTCAGTCTGTGCTTTCTTGACGTCAAGCCTTTTCTGGTCAAGCAGAAGAGGAGGTAGGTGTGGGGAGGCAGCAGTTTAAGTGCCCAATAAACGCCTCCCTATCTCCTTGATCACCCTGGTCAATGGAATACCTAAAAGTTCTTCCTGGTCCAGAACAGGAGTTGATTTAAGCCAGCGTTTGATCCCCTTTCTGACCTTAATATCCTTGAGAAATACCACACGGCAGGGGATGGCACTCACACATACACACCCAATTCTCCGAAGTCCCCACTGAGAATCAGCGATCAATACAGTTTATAACCCATCACAAAGGAGCAGCTAACAGTCACTGATGAAAACCGTATCTGAACTGAAAAGTCCAACTCATGTTCCATTGTTGTTCACAGCTGAGAATCTTTGAAGGGATTCTAGTCTGGCTGTTTGGGCCTCCATGCATAGAGAGAAAGGTCTACCTTCTTCATCCTTCAATGCCAACATCAACTGTGTGCCCCACCCGGACCAGGAAGCCCCCTTTCTGAACTGCCTGGCTTCTTGGGCAGGCCTTAGGTTCTCTCACTGACAGTGCAGTTATTCATACATGGGTCTTATCTGTCTTACTAGAATATAACTGGCCTCTGTCTTAGACACTTTGGCAATCCTAGCACAGGATTTGGCACAAAATAAGTATTAATGTTAGATTAGCTATGAAAAATAGGATAACACCAGGAACCATGAGGTTCCTCAGCTGTGCCTGATGAATGTTGGCTGCACTGACAACCCAGAATGTTTATGTCCAGAATCCATGTCTGACTTGGGCATGATCATTCCCATCTATCTATCATTGAACAAATACATCCTGACTGCCTACTATGTGCCAGGCCCTGTGATAAATCCTGTGGGGCTATACACGTGGTCTCCGTCTTCAAGGACCACATAGTTCAGTCATGGACATGAATGGTGGCAAAACACAGTCAAAAGCAATCCAGCTCATGAGAAGTCCAGACTGCGTGCTGAGGAAGTCCCAAAGAGAACGAGATCACTTCTCTCTGGAGAGCTCTTGGAAGGCCTCATGGTCTTCCAAGACTCCCATCTGACCTTTGACCCTTTGCAATCAACCTTCCCCAGGCTGCCCAAGCTCTTGCTGGCCCTTCCCATTTATGAACACTGGACTGGGCAGGAGAGGTCACTCACTCTGTGTCAGGGTGACCGTAGCTGCTGCTGCAGTGGCTGTGGGTCCGAGGGCCACGGGATGGATCTCTGTGGTACTGGGCAGGCTGATGATGGTGGCCTCGCCCAGCAGGTTGCAGATGCGCTGTTGCATGGGGTGAGCAGTACGGGGGCTACAGCTGGGCCACCGGCACCACTGCTACCACCTGACCCTGGCCCACCAGCTCCATCTTCCTCAGTGGGTCCTGGGGCCTCACCACCCTCCACAGCTGCCCGGACCTGGGCAACCTTGCGACGGACCTCGGTCTTGAGGTCAGACCACTTCTTCTTGACCTCGGGCAGCTCCCTGCGGCAGGTGGCCACGGCGTTAACCCTTCTCAGGATGCCGTGCCAGGCTGCGCTCTTGGCAGCCAGAGGGACCCCAGCGTTGAAGTGGTTCACCAGCAGGTGTTTCTTCAGTTCTAGTTCCTCCACGATGATCTCCACCTCTCGCTCAGAGAAGTTCATCTTCCTCTTCTTGGCTGGGACAGCCATAGCCTCTCCCTACCCCTTTAAAAAAATATATCACGACCCCCTCAACCGCCCCAATTCCCCTTCTCTTCTTTCTGTGCCTCGCTCCTCACCCACCCCCTTATAAGGGATAGGCCGGGCTTGCCCAAGGCCGAGCACCAGGTCTTTGGCAACCCCCCTCGCTACGCAAAGTGCGTAGGGCCAAGCACCGACCGGCCCAGCCGCTGCCAGCCAGCTGCGTAATGGCTTCCTGAATCTGCCTCTTCCGCCGGGGTGTGCGGAGATCCGCCCACTTCCCCTCTTCCCGCCTCCCAGCGCTTTTCGAGAGGAACCCGCCCTCCCGGTTGGGTGCAGCTCAATATCACTTCGTTCACTGGCTCTTTTGATATGTCGCTCAGCCACAGAGCACGCCCACCCACTGGAATTAGCCTGATCATTGGTCTAAGAGTGTGTCTGTCGCTACAGATTCCGCCCACTGAATCTTTTATTCACTTCCACTGGAAATTGTGCTGTCGTTCAATTATCAGTATTACGACAACTACGCTGTTAAATTCAGCTATTTTATTGGTGGTCTAGGGAGTTAGATTATCAAAACCTGGCCTCTTGAGGATCCCTAGTGCTTTCAGCCTTTAGCCGTTGGCCAATTATTTTTAATTCCACCCATGGGCGCAAATTCTGGTTTTCAGCTACAGCTCACAATTACTCTTTACACAAACCTATTTCCCACCGGAGACTACGATCTCTCCGTACATGACCGCTCCTCCCATCCTTACGATTCTGGAGTCTAAACCATATTTCTCAATGGAAATTGGACACGGGGCCTTTCGCCTGCCAATTACATAATTTCTGCCTATAGCGGCGTGATTCCCTCTCTCCGGCCCAGCTCAGCCAATCCCCGCCTCCCTCAGTTTAAATCGGCTCCGGGCTGAGCCGGAATCGCCCCGCCCTTTCCATTGATTTGGGTCGTCCTGGACAGTACCGGCAGTCTCTGGGAGACTCCGCCCTTCGGCTATCCGGTCCTGTGATTGGCCAGAGGTGGGCCTGGGGGCCTCCAGTGGAGTGCGTTGCGCGGCGGGTCGAGTTTCCCCGGAAGCGGCCCCCTTCCGCCGAGTTTTGCCGGCATCTCGAACCCCGCGTTTCACAGTCTGAAGACGCCGGCGTGTCTTCCGCGTTCTCCTTGCCGCACGGCGTCCCTGCCTCGCGCCCGATGGTGAGCAGTGTGTTGTGCCGCTGCGTGGCTTCCCCGCCGCCGGACGCTGCCGCCGCCGCCTCGTCGTCCTCCTCGTCGTCGCCAGCGTCTGTGGACCCGTGCGGCGGCGCGGTCTGCGGGGGCCCGGACCACCGGCTGCGCCTGTGGAGCCTCTTCCAGACGCTCGACGTCAACCGCGACGGCGGCCTCTGTGTCAACGACCTGGCCGTGGGGCTGCGACGCCTGGGACTGCACCGCACCGAGGGCGAGCTCCGGGTAGGTGGTGCGCACTGTCCGCGCGGGCCGGGCGATGGCCCCTTTGTGCCCCAGAACCTCGGGGAAGTCTGGGCGGCAGGTCTGGGCCACTGAGTGACAGGTCGTAACGACGCGGCTTCTTGGGCAGACCCTTGGAGCAGGTCTGCTGGATGGCCTCTTGGGCTGGGTGGGACCCCCGAGTGACAGATGGACACCCTATTTATGACCTGTTGGGAGTGGCGTTCCTTCCTTGCCTCTATAGATGCTTAGGTGGGGGAAAGGCTCTTCGTGCACAGGTGGCACCCTCTGGGCCTTCTGATGGGCAAAAGCCCCCTCCCTATTTGGGCCAAGTCTCAGAAGTCCGCCTGTAGTCACCTCCTGACCTCAAAACTAAACTTGATGCCCTCTCCCGCCACCACCCACCACTGAAGGGTTCATCCTTCTCCTCCAGTGGCCCTTCTCCCTTCCCCTCTTATTTCCATGCCAGGCTGTGGGCCCTGATCTGGTTCCTCTCAAAAGCACGTGGGAGTTGGAAAAAATGGGAACTGGGGTTTCAGGCAGATCTGTGTCTGTGTGGGTGGTGACGATTGACAGTTCTCGTGGTTTAGGCTCGTTCCCGTTGACATGCTTATCCAGAAGATGGGACTGCGATCCCTTGCAGGGTTGCAGATCCTGAAAGAATCTGGGGGAAAATACTTCCTAAAAGTGGAAGTGTTACGCACCTGGGAGGGGATATCATTACTCTCCTCCAAGGGGAAGGGGGATGGAGAGTGGTTGTCTCTGGGCCTGCCAGAAAGAGAAGTGCTGTCCTTTCTTTCTAAGAACCTCAAGCAGAGGCTGTTTCTTCCCCCTCTGTCTCAGGGTACGGTTTTTCCTATCTGACTGTAGGTATAGCTACTCTTTCCCAAGTATTTCATTTACTTGTGGCTTTGCTGGATTTACAACCTGGAGGACTACTGAGAACTTCACCTAATAACCTGTTTCTCTTCAGTTAGTTCATTTGGTCCACTTGTATTTATAACAATTAGAGAACCTCATAGTCAAGTGTGAAATAATTTGGTAAAATCCCAGAATTAAACCAATTTGTTGGTCGCGTGAGTGTACCTAAGGTGTTTTTAACTCATGTCTAAAGTATCTTGGATCAACATCCAAGGTATTTAACCTACTTAAGATCTGCCTAGGAAGAAAACCAACGTTAACACAATGCAAAATAGAATCGATGAGTTAAGCCCAAGAAGTTTAGAGAAAAGTTAAAAAAAATTTTTTTAATGAGTTTTACATAAAAAGCAGTTGTGCTTGATATTTCCCATACATATCTGATGAATAAATCACTTGGAAAGGTCGTCTGGCTAAACTCAGAGGGTCTGTGCCTTCTGGGCTTAGAGAGGTGTGGGCCCAGGTTTACCTTTCTGCTTCCGTGAACCTACAGTTGGCATATACTGCCGGGTACACTGGGGGCATCTGGCTGTGGGTTGTGCCTCAACAAGAGTCACAGTGCACTTGTGATTCACAGCATATCTGATATTGATCTTAATCCATTTTTTGACAGTAAATTTCTAAGGGCAAATAAGGAGAAAGTGATTGTTTTTCTTTCCAGTGTTGAAAGAAACTTTTTTGATTAACCGTATGGAGCCTGGGCCCTTGGGATCACATTGGCTCAAAAATCTGAGTCTGTGACTGGTCTAAGTTCCACGACATGAAACAATTCTTTTTTATTTTTATAGTGTATGGATTTAGTATGGACTCTTTTTACAACTCTTTCAGCTTTTGTAGAAGTTAAATTATCATACAGCTTTGAGACTGGAAATGATCCATTTCATTTGTTTATTATCCGTAGAGGCATGCATGTTAGTCCTGTGGCAAACCTTTTAAGTATTCAGAGAATCTGCCCTTTTGTAAGTAAGTGGGCAACAGGAAGGCACCCTGCCTCATGAACCCCCATACCACTTCCTGTTGAAATACTATCAGTGTTAGCTACATACAGAAAAAGCAGTGCTGTAGTTTTAATCCAAAAGAGAATTTGGGGGCCCTTGGGTTAGAAATGGGTCATCTGGCATAGGAATAGGCGTTGGAAAACACATCATCAAACTTTGGCAGCAGCTTCATGTGACCCTGAGGATCAGTCAGAGATGCTAGGGTTTCTCAGGAATCAGCTAGGAGTGCTTAACAGTGGGTGATGGGTGAAACGAAGGCCACGTGACTATACAAGGCCTCTTGCTAGCTTTCAACAGGTTGGGTCAGATTTTCTTTAGAAATGAACCAGCTATTTTTGGTATTTGCCTTTTTTTTTTTTTCAGAAGAATTGGAACAGTCGAGGAAAAATTATTTAAAATGGAGATGGGTGGAGAAACTCATTGGCAGCCAGCCAGGGAAATTTTCTTTATAAAGGGCATGTGAGCAAGGAGCCCGTCCTGGGACAAAAGAAGGGAAGGGTCTATTAAAAAAAAAAAGATGACGACAGCGGTAGTGACTTTGGGAAATGAGGCTTCAGCTGGAGCTAATTATAGCATTGCCTATTTAAGGCATTTTCATGTGACCAGATGCGGGTGAGGATTCTAGAAGATGGTGTGGTTTGCTGATTTTACAGCCTTGTATATGCACCAGCTAGTTTAAGCGTCAATAACTTTGTAAAATAGACAAGACAGTGATTTCACCCCTTTCTACAGAGGAAGGAACAGAGGTTCAGAAAGACTATAAAACAACCCCAAAACTCATTTGACCACTAAGGAATTAGACCAGAGAAAGAACTGGAACCATCTTTCAATTTCCTGCTCTACTCTGTAACTATACCAGCTGTTTCTGAGAGACATCAAGAGAGTCCCAGTGTGGGCTTTTGAGAGAATTTGAGAGAGATGAGGAGGGATCCATTTAGAACCACATCTGTTATTCCCAAAATAGGTTTCAAGATTATCCAGAGATTATCCTGTCAAAGAATGAGAATCCGCCCAGCCCTAATTCTCTCCTTGACCTGAGCAGTGTACATGAAGCAATCTCTGTTGATTGGAAATCATTGAATATAGGATCATTAAGGTCAAGTTGGTATTGCTTAATCAGACAGTACTGTTAAACTCTATACCTTTTAAATGTTGCCATGTAGGGGGAAGATGTTTACCTAAATAGCCAGACTTAGACTAAGACAGTCTATAGAAAAAAAAGAACCTTTTTCATAGAAAAGGAATAGCATCATTTGGTATAATATAATGGCCCATTAGAAAAAGAAGAATGCTTATTTGCAGCTTGGATTGAGTTCTTACACTAAACTGATTGTGTTATACTGTTGCAAAACTGGTTCCTGGCTTGAAGTAATTATCAAGATTAGATTTTGTTTTTAAGAAGATTTTTAAAAAATTCGTTGGTATTTGAAAAGGTGGAGTCAGGTACCCTGATCCTAAGACCAAGTAAACAAGAATATAGCAGATTAGGCCTGATCTGGAGCTTCGTTGGTGAGTTCCTTTGATGTTCAAAGAGTCATTAATTGTTGAAACCGCAGGGGAATGAGAGGAACAAATATTTTGCTGGTATTTATTTCTAGTCCATCTGAGTACAGTCGCACATTCAGTTCAGTGAACAGAACGGTTGTTGTAGGTCTAGGGCCCTGCCACCCTGAACAAGCCCGTTCCCGTCTGATCTCGGAAGCTAAGCAGGGTGGCACCTGGTTAGTACCTGGATGGGAGACCACCTAGGAAGACCAGGTGCTGTAGGTGTAAAAAATAATAAATAATTAAGGGATCGTAAGCTGACAAGGTCCTTGCAATCTGTGAAGTCAACCAAGGGTTGCCTCGCTTAAAAAAAGAAAAAAGGGAAGAAAAAAGAAAGAAAACAACTGTCACTGCAGAGGACTGGTTGCATCAAGTTGGGACAGACTTTTCATTTTAGCCATTTCTTCTCATACCGATGTAAATTTGGTCTTGGAAGGGTCACTGGCCGGCATCGGCCAGCCTCCTATTCAGTGTGGAGAGCATTCCCCCTGGGGCGTCCCTCACAGATAGCCATTCCATTGTGGTACGGGGTCATCGTGAGTTCTTATGTCAGGCCGAAGTCTGTCTGCTTGTACCTGCTGCCCATTTGCCCCAAGTTTTACCTTAAGGAACAACACACAAAAGTGGTACAGGGGCCCTTTAAGTATCTGAAGACAGCTCTCTAATCTTCTTGTGCTCTCGCCTGCTGTAAAAACGTGCACTTCTCATGCACTTCTCACGTGATAAGCTGTCCACACCTTTCCCTCATCTGAGGCAATGTACCATGGGAGTTCAGAGTATAGACCTTTCCTTGGAAACACTACACTAAGTGAAAGAAGCCAGTCAGAAAAGACCACATCTTATGTGATCCATTTATATGAAAATCCAGAATAGGGAAAGCTACAGAGACAGAAAGTAGATTACAGATTTCCTAGGCCTAGAAAGGGAGGGGAGTGGGGAAATAAGAAAGTGATAACTGGAAGGGTTGGGATTTCTTTTTGAGGTGATCACAATATTCCAAGGTTGACAGTGGTGATGGCTGCACATATCTGTGACTGCTAAAAAGCATTGAATTGTACACTTAATGGTGATTTGTATGGTATGTGAATTTTATCTCAATAAAACTGCTTTTTTTTTGTTTTAAGTTTATTTTTAAATTTATTGGGGGTAACATTCGTTAATAACTATGTAGATTTCAGGTATACAGCTTCATAACAGGACATCTGAGTACTCTATTGTGTGCTCACCATCTGAAGTCTGGTCTCACTTTATCCTTTGTCTGCCTCCACCCCCTTCCGGTTACCTCCCCTCTGGTAACTACCATCATGTTGTCTGTATCTATGAGTTCGTTTTAAATTCCATATATGAATGAAATCACATGGTTCTTGTCCTTTTTCATCTGACTTATTTCACTTAGCATAATAGTCTCAAGATCCATGCCATTACAAATGGCAATATTTCATCTTTTTAAGGCTGTGCAGCATTCTGTTGCATATTTGTACCACATCTTCTTGATTAAATCATCCATTGATGGACTTCTAGTCAGTTTCCATCTCTTAGCTGTTGTGAATAATGCTGCAGTGAACATAGGGGTATATATAGTTTTACGAATAAGTGTTTTCAGATTTTTCAGGTAAATACCCAGAAGAGAGATTGCTGGGTCATATGGTAGCTATATTAATTTTTGAAGAAACCTCCATTTTCCATAGTGGCTGCACCAATTTACATCCCTACCAGCAGTGACCGAGGGTTCCTATTCCTCCACATTCTGTCCAACACTTGCCATTTCTTGTCTCGTTGACAATAGCCATTCCAACAGGTGTGAGGTAGTATCTCATTGTGGTTTTGATTTGCATTTCACTTATAACTAGTGATGTTAAGCATCTTTTCATGTATCTGTTGGCCATCTGTATGCCTTGGTTGGAAAAGTATCTTTTTAGGTCCACTGCCCATTTTTTAATCAGATCGCTTTTCTCGTTGAGTTGCGTGAGTCTGGGATGTTATTAGCCCCTTATCGTAGGTGTTGTTTGCAAATATCTTCTCCCTTTCAGTTGGTTGCTTTTTTGTTTTGAGGACGGTTCCTTTTGCTGTGCAGAAGCTTTGTAGTTTATGTAGCCGCATTCATTCATTTTTTCTTTCCTTGACTTTGGGGTCAAAAATCCCCTCTGAGACCAAGGTCAGTAAGTTTAGTTCCAGTGTTTTCTTCTATGTATTTTATTGTTTCAGGTCTTATATTCAAGTCCTTAAGCCATTTTGAGTTAATTTTTGTGAATGGTGCCAAATAGCAGTTTAGTTTCATTCTTTTGCAGATGGCTTTCCAGTTTCCCAACACCATTTGCTGAAGAGACTCTCCTTTCTCAGTTGTATGTTTGTCAGAAATTAGTTGCCCTTATATATGTGGGTTTATTTCTGGTCTCAGTTCTCTTCCTTTGGCCTGTGTACCATACTGTTTCGATTATTGTAGCTTTGTAGTACAGTTTGAAGTCAGGGAGTATGATACCTCTGGCTTTGTTATTTTTTCTCGACATTGCTTTAGCTATATGTGGTCTTTCGTGAAAAATGCCTTTGGGATTTTGTTGGGGATTGCATTAAATCTGTATATTGCTTTAGGTAATAACGGCCAGTTTTACAATGTTAATTCTTACAATCCATGAACACGGAATATCTTTCCATTTCTTTGTGTCTTCTTCAGTTTTTTTCAACAATGTCTTGTAGTTTTCAGTGTACAAGTCTTTCACCTCCTTTGTTAAATTTATTCTTAGGTATTTTATCCTTTTGGTTGCAATTGTAAATGGGATTGTTTTCTTTATTTCCCTTTCTGATATTTTGTTGTTAATATATATAGAAACACAGTGGATTTCTGTATATTGATTTCGTATCCTGAAACTTTACTGTATTTGTTTATTGTTTCTAATAGTTTTTAATGGAGTCTTTAGGGTTTTCTATATATAGAATAATACCATCTGCAAATGGTGAGTTTTACTTCCTCATTCCCAGTTTGAATGTCTTTTATTTCTCTTTCTTGCCTAACTGCTCTGGCTATGTTGAATAACAGAGGCAAGAGAGGGCATCCTTGTTGTTCCTGATCTTAAATGAAAAGTTTTCAGTTCTTCATCATTGAGTATATTAGCTGAGGATTTGTCATATATGGGCTTCATCATATTGAAATACTTTCCTTCTATACCCATTTAATTGAGTGTTTTAGTCATAAATGGATGTCGTATCTTGTCAAATGCTTTTTCTGCGTCTATTGATATGACCATGTGATTTTTAACTTTCGTTAATATGTATCACATCGATTGATTTGTGGATGTTGAACCATCCTTGTATCCCTAGAATGAACCCCACCTGATAGTATCCCTTTAATGTATTGTCATATTAGACTTGCTAGTATTTTGTGTAGGATTTTTGCATTTATGTTCATCAGAGATACTGGCCTGTAATTTTCTTTTTTTATGTTGTCCTTGCCTGGTTTTGGTATCTGGGTCAAGTTGGCCTCATATTCCCTTATCAAATTTTTGGAAAAGGTTGATAAGGATTGGTATTAAATTGTCTTTGAATGTTTGATAGTATTCACCAGTGAAGCCATCTGATCCCAGACTTTTTTTCATTGGGAGGTTTTTGATTACCGTTTCAATTTCCTTACTATTGATTGGCCAGTTTAGGTTTTCCAATTCTTCATGGTTAAGTTTAGGAAGGTTTTATATTTTTTAAGAATTTGTCCATTTCTTCTAGGCTATCAAATTTGGTGGCATACAGCTTCCTAGTATTTTTATATATTGTAACTTCTCTCTCATTTCTGATTTTATTTATTTGAGTCTTTTTTTTCCTTCATGAGTTTAGCCAGAGGTTTGTCAATTTTATCTTTTCAAAAAAGCTTCATTAATTTTTTTCCATTGTCTTTTTGTTTATTTCATTTATTTCCACTCTGCTTTTTATTATTTCGTTCCTCCTACTGACTCTGGGCTTTGTTTGTTCTTTTTCTAGCTCTTTAAGGTGTAATGTTACGTTGTTTGGGATTTTTCTTGTTTCCTGACGTAGGCCTGGAATGCTATAAACTTCCCTCCTAGTACCCCTTTTGCTGCATTCCCCGACATTTTGATGTGTAGCATTTTCATTTTCATTTGTCTCTCTATATTTTTGATCCATTCTTTCATGTCTTCTTTGACCCAATAGTTCTTCAGTAGGATGTTGTTTAACCTTTACGTATTTGTGGTTTTCCCAGCTTCCTTCTTGTACTTGATTTTCAGTTTCACACCATTGTGGCCAGGAAATATGCTTGATATGATTTCAGTCTTCTTATATTTAGTGAGACTAGTTTTGTGTCCATGTGCACTGGAGAAGAATGTATATTCTGTCATTTTGGATGGAAAGTTCTAAAACTAGCGATTAAGTCCATTTGGTCTAATGTGTCATTTAAGGCTGGTATTTCCTTATTGACTTTCTGCCCCTTTTCCCTTCAGTTTTTATGATATAATTGTTTAATAACCAATTCTGCGTTAGATTTGCAGTTTACTGCCTCTTCCTGTCTGTTAATCACCTTACTCAAAAGTTTCGTATACTTTTGTCTTTTTGTTTCTGGTAGAAGAGTTGCTTTCAACATTTCTTGTAGGTCTTGTGGTGGTAAATTCAGCTTTTGTTTGTCTGAGAAAGCTTTTATTTCTCCTTCATACCTAAAGGATAATTTTGCTGGATATCCTTGGCTGATGGTTCTTTTTCAGTATTTTGACTATTTCCTTCCACTCTCTCCTGCTGTGAAATTTTTTCTCCTGAGAAATCCAATGATTATCTAATGGGGTTTCTTTTGTAGATTAGTTTCTTCCCCCTGTCCCCCACCCTCAAGCCACACCATTGCCACCTTGAGAATTCTTTCTTGGTCATTAATTTTTGGAAATTTGAATAAAATGTGTCTTGGAGAAACTCTTTTTTTAATTATTATTATTTCATTTATTTATTTTTTGGTGTTAATGTAATTATGTATTCTGTTTCCTCTGTTGTAAACTTCAGTTCTTTCCAAAGCCTTGGAAAGTTCTCATCAATTATTTGAGTAGGCTCTTTGTTCCCTTCTGTTTCTCTTCTCCTTCTGGTATACCTATTATTTCGATTGCTCTTTCTAACGTAGTCAGAAGTTTCTCAGACAGTTCTTTCATCTTTTTTAACTCTTAGTTTTCTCCTTCCTCCTGGGTAATTTCAAGATTTCTGTCTTTGAGTTTGCTAATTCCGTCTTCCATGTGGTCTATTTCCAGTGGTCTCTCTAATGCCGTCCTCATCTTATTAATTGAGTTTTTAAGCTCCAGAAATTTCATTTGGTTCTTCTTTACAGCTTCAGTATCTTTGGTAAAGTTCTCCTTTTGTTCATTAGTTTTATTCCTGAACTCACTGAACTGCCTTTCTGAGTTTACTTGTATATCGTAGAGTTTCTTCATAACAGCAATCTTGAATTGTCTTTCATCGGAATCGGCCTTCCATGACTTTGCCCTTGGTTTTTGGAGACTTTTCATTTTCTTCCTGTAATCCCCAGTTACCTTGGTAGTTCATGGTATTCGCTGGGTTGTTTCTCTGTCTCTGCATTGAGGTGATCTTTTTGTTGTTGTGTTTTGCCCTCAACAATTGAGCAGGTTGGTAGGGTGCTTTCTTTTGTTTTTCAGTAAATGTTGTTATAATGCACATTCTTGTTTTGTGTGCACTACTTACCCCTCAGGGATTGCTGTAAAGTGTTGTCATTCAGTTAAGGAAAGTGCCATGTACCCACTGGGATGCTGGTGTCCCCTCTGATCAACTTGCTTCGCTGGGGTGAACTGGTTTTGCCAGCTCCCAGAGCCACCCACCTCCTTTTCCCACTGTATTTTGGATTTTATCAGGCTCTGTCAGAGGGCGTCGGGGAGAGGATGGAGTCCGTATCTCAGGGCTCTGCCTCCGCTTCCAGCAATGGCTGTCTCCGTCATTGTATAGTTTCAAGGTTCCCAGCCACCTCTACCCAGCTGTTGTGATAATGGGCGGTGGGGAAGGGAGATGCCTCTTGCAAGAGGTGGACTGCTTTGCCCCTCTTACTCTCCAGGCCATAGTGTGAGGGCTGCAGTCTGACTTCTCCCCACTACCACGCTTGCTGGAGCTGCGGTTACTACCGACTGTGTCTGCACGCAATGTCCCCTGTCTTTCCCCCGGTCCTGCCTCCCCTACTCATCCTAATACGCCTACCTTTAAATGTCCCAACATGCGGATCTTTCAGGTGTGTTTGTGTGTTGAGCAGGGAGTCTTTGTTGTGTTTTAGTTGTCTAGCTTGTTGTAAATTTAAGGGGAGAAATGATGGAGTCTTCTCACTCTGCCGTGATGCTGACGTCACCCCCAAAACTGTTTTTTAAAAACAGTACTATCTGAGCTTTGTGATATAAACCTGAGTTCCTGCCATTTGCTAGCCACGTGACCTTGAGCATGTGGGGCTTAAATTAGATGCAGCATATAAAGAGCCTGGTACAGTGTCTGACGCACAGGTGTTTAACGCAGTGACTTTTTCCCCCGTTGAGTCTTTGAAAATAAGATGCCCAGAATTGGCCATAATCATCTACATTTTTCCTGGATTGCTTAAGTGAAAAATGGAATAGAAGGAAGGAGAAAGTCTGGGGATGTCAGTAGAAAGGGTCTTAGCACCCAGGTAGAGCATCCTCTCCTACCAGCTGAGAGGCCTGCAGCAGTTTGGGGAGGAAAATGTGGCTTTCAGAGAGCCTGGGCCCTATAGACATTAGGTAAATTAAAACAGAAAATGAAACCCTGGTGCGAGGAGATTTGAGTTCACTTTGAAGTGAAAATGGAAACTTCAAGTAGAGTTAGGTTAAAAGCCTTGGAGATTACCTCTCAAACTGCATTATTTTGCAGAAGTGGGACTGAGGCTTAGGGGCAGCACTGGGTGACGACAAAGCCAGTAGCAGAACCTAGGATTTTGACTGCCCAATTTATTCAATATACACCGCCTCCTATTATGGCTGTGGGTACTTAACTAGCCCCTAAAACTTGGCAGCCTTTATATTCACAGCTTATGATATTGCCATATCTGTGCATGACACGACCTCAGCCTTTTAAGTCCCCTGATGATGCTCAGGAAGCAGCGACTGAAATGATAGGTACACTCCTCTAATATGGGATCAGGTACACTCCTCTAATATGGGATATAAAAGACTCAACACAATACCTAAAAAAAAGACATCGTAAAGATGCACCTTCCTTTGAAGTGAATAAATGAATAACAAAGGTAGGGCTTAAGGAGCTTCTTATCTGCTTTAAACTCTTGGCCTGGCTTTACAGGAAGCTTGAATTTCCCAGGGCCACCTTGGAAACTGGAGATGGTGGCTGTCCCTGTTCCTGCTGTGGCTTTGTGAAGCTTGCCACGCTCCATCAACCCCGGGCCTCGGGCCTGTTTTCGTCCAGTGCTCCTTCGCCTTGGCTGGAGTCTGACCTGGCTCTAGGACACAAAATGAACCACCTACACTGTGTGAGAAAATTCTCAAAAACCACAGAAATGCCAGTGGTGGGGGGGAAAGTGGGCAGAGGGAGGGCAGGTTCACATCACCAAGAATAAGCACAAACTTAAATCCTTGCCCGCAGGTCTGACCTAATCGAATAGTCCTGTTGGTTAAAACCAGCCGGCCACTGTGCCCATCTTTGTCAACCTGGTGGCCTTTCCCCCATCTCACATGTAAAACGCTGCTGTCACCTTTGGTTAACGCCTTTAGATTGAGTTTGAATGCATAGGACGTTAGAACCGGAAAGGTTTTCAAGGTTTGTCCAGTTTAGTCTCCACCATTTGCTGCCCAGAGAAGTTAAATGACTTGTCCAGGGTCCCACAGAGGCACCGGAGTGGGGAAGATGTCCTTGTTGCACCCCTTAGTGAAGCAATTATGGACACGGTTAACTATTTTTTCCTTTTTTCATTCATACCTTGAGCGTATTCTTTTTGATAGTCTCCTTTAACCTATATACAGAATAAACATAGCATCTGATAAATAGTTCTATGGCCACGAAATGCCTTTTCTAAGAGCTGGCTTGGTTGAAACCAGTTACACTTACGCAGGCTTCCCCCAGCTGTCCTTTGCACCCTCGGCAGCCCCGACGTATAGTTGCTGAAGGCAGCCGCTGGGTTGGTTCCGAGTGGGCTCCCACCCTGGTCTGCGCCCTTCTCTCCACACTCCTCCAGGACAGAGCAGGCAGCTGCTGAGAGCTGCGTTTGCATTCATTCAGACAGCCTCGGCTTTCGGTGCGATCCTGAGATCACTTTTAAGATACTGAGAACATTTAGTATTGCTGGTTTGCCTCTGCACGTGGGAGATGGGAAGGCGTGAATGAGGGTGAAGTGCCTGTGACAAGCAGGCTGACCATGTGCTGGTGGTTTGGCTGCCACTGATCAGTTTCGGATTGGTTGAGAAATATCTGATTCTTTTAGGTGATTGGGCTTTTTTCAATATCATATTCTTCCCCTCCCCTTCATACTTGGCACATATGTATCCTGAGCAGAATCATGCTCTCATTTAAGAGCAGAAAAAGAATAGAAATTATGCTGGGTTTCTATGTGGTCTCTCTTTGCTTCTGTAAAACTTTAATTTACACGTTAAATCTCAAAAATCATACACGTAACTCAACGAAAATTAGGGAATTTTGTACACACCTAACTTTCTTTTAGATAAAAGGGGAAAAAAAGACATCTTTGTTCGTAGGCATTGACCTTGAACCTGGGACCCCATGGGGACTGGCGTTTACCAGGAGTAAGCAGAAGCCATCGAAGAGACTTTTCCATGCAGCGCACTGCTCCTTCTCTTCCACAGCCATGGGATTTTCCTTCAGGGAGTTTTCGCCGAAGCTAGAGTTTCCCGTTTTACTTCCTAAAATGGAAATAGATGGAGGGGGTTTCCCCTTTTTCATCACTGCAGTTGTCATCCTCGATACCTGGGTTTCATCTGTGCCCAATGAGGCGAGCACCTGGCTCCTCTTTGTCTAACTGCTGAGTCACGGCAGAAGGCTGTGCAGGTCTCCTGTGTTACATTCTGCGAGCCAGCTGCCATAGGCCGCTCAGGACAGCACGTGGGATCTAAGCATTTAAATTCTCCGATCGATTCATGTCAGAGGAGATGGATGGTCACCTGCTGCAGTTGTGTCTCTGGAATAAAAAAGCAGTACCATGTATCAGTGTATAAAAGAGATTGTTCTGTCCCAAAAAACACATTTTTAAAAATAATGTACCCCGTTGCACATTTTTAAGTTGACATCTCAAGTTTTTTGACATAAGTCTAATAGCTGCAGAGGTATGATTTCGGGCATGTTGTATTTCTGCCTTAAATGTATTTTTTTTGTCGGTTTTGGTTCAGGTCAAAACCTTAAGAGTTTTGCACGTTTGACTCATTGAATTTATTGCAAATGTCCTCCGCATAATCTAATTGGCCCAGCCAGTCCTCACTTTCAAATCAAATCAGCCTGGCTTCCTGTCAGATAAAATCTGGCTTCATTTCTCAATATTTAAAACAGTGTTAATAGTCATCCCTCTGACAACATGTCTTCTGAATATTTTAATAATTCTAAGATAGGTAGTAAGACATTAAAATGGTAGACGTGAGACGTGCAGCATTGCCCTGGAGTGGGTTGTGGGGAGCAATGCCTCATAAAAGATTCCCTCAGGGGTATCTACTTGTCCTTCAGTGTGATGCTCCAGGGCCACTTATCCCCTGGGCCAGGCAGGCCCCATTTTTTTTTTTTTTTTTACACCAGGGACCAGTGCTTGTATGAGAATCTAATGCCTGATGATCTGAGGTAGAGCTGAGGCGGTGATGCTGGGGCTGGGGAGCGGCTGCAAATACAGATGAAGCTTCTTTGCTCTCTTGCCCGCCATTCACCTCCTGCTGGGGGTCCATTCCATTGGAATCTGTCATTTTCTCTGAAAAGTATGGGAGATCCTGTGGCACTTTTTATTCACCAGGTCTCAACTTTTTTAGACTCTTAGAACAGTGACTTACTTCCGCAGGTGATGAGCCTCATCTTAACCAGTTTCTGTTGATGTTTATAAGCTACACTAACAGGAGGCTTAGCATCGCCTGCCCTGTCTCTGGGTGTAGGTGGTCCCTCACACCCAAGAAAGCTTAGTGTGGTAGAGTTGTTTTCTAGTAATAGCATGTAATCCAAAAGGAATTAACAGTCTACTGGATACTTCTGGTTTAGGTGATGCTGCTGTAAAAGGAAAGAGGAATACTGTATTAACCATGAGGAAGTCAAAGATACAAGAAGTGCTTTAAAATAAAAATATTGGCAAAATCTGCAATTGCACAAATTTTCATTGATCTCTGGCTTAGGTACTGAACAAGAGAGATTTCAGGGTAAATAAACATGGTCTCTCCCTGCCCTAGTTTATTATTTCCTTTCTTCTGCTTCTTTTGGGCTTAATTTGTTCTTTTTTGATTTCTTGAGGTCAAAAGCTGAAGGCCATTGATGTGAGACCTTTTCTAACATCTTCCTTCTGAGTACTGCCTCTGCTGCATCCCACAAATTTTGATATGTTGTGCTTTCCCACAATTCAAAATACTTTCTAATTTCCCTTTCAATTTCTTTTTTGGTATATGGATTATTTAGAAACGTGTTAAGTCGTTTCCAGATATTTAGGTATTTTCCAGATAGCTTTCTGTCATTGATTCCTAATTTAATTACGCTCTATCAAAGAACATCTCTTTCTCCTTTCTCTTGAAGACTGAGTATTATTTTTAATTCCATTTTATCTCTTGTTGGCTTTCTCTCTCTGATGCTTTCTTTAGGAATTATGGTATGCATCTTTAATGTGTCACAGCCTGTCTCAGCTGTTATTATTACCACTTCACAAATCGTTTAAGAATCTTACACAGTATACTTTCATTTCTCTCTTCCCAGCCGCTGTGCTGTGGTTTTCATACACTTCTACATATGTTATAAACCCACAGAAAATTGCTTTATTTTTGCTTTAAAAAGTCACTTGTCTTTTAAAAGAGATTTAAATAAGAAAAAAGTCTTGTGTATTGACTCGCACAGTTACCATTCCGATGTTCTCCATTTCTTCCCATAGATCCAGGTTTTCAGCCAGTATAATTTTCCTTTTATGTGAAGGACTCCTTTAACATTTCTTGTAAAGCAAATCTGCTGGCGGTAAATTCTTTCAGCTTTTGTATGCCCGAAAAAAGTCTTCTCTTCTACCTTCCTTTTGGATGATATTTTTCTGGGTATAGAATTCTGGGTTGTTTCTGATGGGAAGTCAGTCCCCTGTCATTCTTATCTTTGTTCCTCCATATGTAATGGGTATTTTTGTCTCTAGCCGATTTTAAGATTTTCCTCTGTTACTCATTTTCAGAAATTTAATTGTGATGCGCCCTAGTGTAGGTTTTTCTTTTTTTCCTTTTTTGGTGTTTCTTATGTTTGGTTTGTTGAGCTCCTTGGAACTGTGGATTTGTAATTATCAATAAAGTTGGGAGACTATTTTTTTCTGTCTTCTCCTTCATAGACTCTAGTTAACGTGTATATATTAGCCTCTTAGGGATTCTCCCGAGGCTCACTGATGCTCTGCTCATTTTTTGGTTTTGTTTTTTTTCTCTATGTGTTTAACTTGGAAAGTTGCCATTGCTGTGTCTTCAAGTTCATTAATTGTTTCTTCTGTGTCATTTAATCTGCTGTTAAGACCAGTGTATTTTTCATCTCAGGCATTGTAGTTTTCATCTGGAGTATCTGCTGTGTCTCTGTGTATCACGATCTTTCCGCAGCTTCTTGAGCACATGGAATACCATGACGACTTTTAATATCCGTGGGTACTAATTTTATCCTTATGTCATTTCTGGGTCAGTTTCAGTTGATTATTTTCTGTCCTCATTATGGGTCATCTTTTCCTGCTTCTTTGCATTCCTGCTAAATTTTTGTTGGATCTTATCTTTCTGATTCCTGGGTAATTTTGAATTGCTATAAATGTTCTTGAGCTTTATTCTGTGATGCAATTTTTTGGGAACAGTTTGAGCCTTTTAGGGCTTTTTAAAGCTTTGTTAGGCAAGAGCAGCATTTGCCGTAGAGCTAGTTTTGCCTCACTAGGCAAAACCCTTGGAGTGCCCTACCCTTCCCCACTATGTTGTGAGGTTTCCACTCTGGCTGGTGAGAACAGGAAGTGCTCTTACTGCTGTGCTGCCTTTGGATGGCTCTTTTCCCACGATCAGGCACTTTCCTCACTTGCATGTGCTGTGACTCAGAGGGGCCTTCAGTAGGTCAGAACTTGCTCTCCCTGCAGCTCTCTCCTGTGTGGTGCTCAGTCCTGCAGACGCTAGCTGCTCTGCCTCCCCGGCCGTCCAGCTCCATCTCTTCAACACTGGGAGGCTGCTGGCCTCTGCCTGAGTACCCACCCTCTACACCAGCCAGAAAGCTAGGCTCACCTCATCTGTAGGGATCTCCCAGGAGTCACTTCCTTCCTTGCCTGATGTCCAATATCTTGAAAACCATCGTTTCATATATTTATTCTGGAAATTTGTTACTGGCAGGAAGCTGAATTGGTCCCTGTTACTCCATCTTGGCCAGAACTCCCTGAATTCATAACTCAGTTTGTGCTATATAGGAATCCATTGAATTAAAAGCCGGTAACCAACTAAACATGGGATTTCTCTTAGGTTTGTATAGGTGGGCACGCAAGACATCACTGTGTCTCCTCCATTTCACCGGACTCTCAGTGCCTAAAAACAAGACTCATTTTCATGAAAGGATTACTTAATTAGGATTTTTGGCTCTGAACTAGCTCTTCTTTAGTTAATATTGTTTAAAAAAAAATCCAGCTGAGTAAATTTGGAGATCTAATTGGCTTTAATAAGGAAGTCATGAATTGGGCAGCATCTCATCTAGCAAGATGAGTGCACTCCAAGGAGTTGTCTAAAATGGATGGTTTTTGGAGGACGAAGGGTGAGGCAAGGGAGCTATTAACAAAAGAAAAGAAGGGATTATTTTTAATCCAGGATGGCTTCTTCGGGGGCGGGGCGGGGGAGGAATGGCAAGTGTTTTTACCATGAAGATCCGCCTCTTTTTTCTGTGGGGCACTGGTGTGGGGAACGGAGAGGGCCCACTTGACAGATTACCTTACAGTTGCTTGACCAGAAAATTCTGGACTGGTTGATTAAGATTATTACATCTCTGGGAGAGGTGGAAACTACAATTAGGTCAGGTATTCAATCTAGGTTTGGTATCATGGGCTTTTAGCACAAGAGATGCCATTTTTGGCCTGCTGGTTTCTCTTTAGCAGTGTTAAAACTGCTTAGTTGCAAAATGGGCCCCTGTCTTGCTGGCTGTGCTTTTTAATCCCTCGGGGTTTCCTTTGTTAAAGGAACCAGGGGCCCAGGTACACTGAGACGCTTATAAATTGAAGAAAAAAAATACAAAAGATTACCAAATGAAGGGCATACCACAAATAAAGGATAATTAGGACAGTGCCCAATTTGAAAACAAAAAGCTCATTAGTTGCATGAACTCACTATTTTCTAGATAATGATAATAAAATAACTAATAGGTCAAAAGAGCATTCAAACCTATAGAATAGTATTTTTTTTTTTTTAGGTGAGGCAACCCTTGATTGACCTCACAGATTACAAGGACCTTGCCATTTTACAATCTCTTATTTTTTACATCTACAGCACCTGGTCTTAGGTCAGATGGGATCGGGCTTGTTCAGGGTGGCATGGCCGTAGACTAAATCTATAGAATAGTTTTGTAAGATATTATTTGAGCCGAATTTTCGAAGACATGCCCGGAAGTAAAATTGAGAAAATGCCCTGGAGAATGGCAGATTCACAGCTTATTTTATACATGCAAATCAAAGGAGGCGACCTAAGGAGGGTTCCATGAAATTCATTGGTCGTAGATTAAGGGGCAGGAGAAGGCAAAGCAATGGAATCTCTAGGATTGGATAAAAAGCAAACTAGAGGAACACATACTTCTCCTACACGGGTGGGTACAGGTAGTTAATAATTAACATTTGCAGCACATAGGGATAGGTGCGGGCAACAAGCTAACAGTGATGGGTTCTGTGGTTTTGTGCTCTGGTGCTGGCAGTTCTACCTCCAGCGGTCTGGAAAAGAATATAACTGACATTTCAAAGGTATATTATCCTAGGTGCGTCAGAACAGCGGACGGGGCTCACTGAATCAAAGATCGGCCTTTGCTAAGGAAACTAATAAGCCTGGGATGTGACCACCTGCCATGGCCTGCCCAGTTAGGAATTTTATGTTCAGACTGTTCTGTGTGGGTACTTTTGGTCACTGAGATTGTCAAGTTTATTAATTAGCCCCTTTTTTGTTTAGTTATTGAGGACTCTATACTGTTCTAAGAGCTTTGTGTATAATCTTAGTCTCTAACCAATTCTATGAAGTCATTGCTATGGTTTTGTTACCATTCCCATTTTGCACATGAAGATATTAAAGCACAGAGAGCTAAAGTAACTTAACCAAGATCACACAGCCAGTAAGTCATGACCAGGACTTGAACCTGGGGTCCGGCTTCAAAGACTGTTCATTTAATCAGCACACAAAACTGCTTCTAGATAACTGCTTCTTAGCTTGGCCATCTTGCTGTCCTTCTCGTGTTTTCTTTTTAAATAATTGTCATATGTATGCCTGGCAATGCATGCTCATCATTCAGTTTCACAGATATGAGGCTATTCAGTGAAAGTCAATCTCCCATCTGCCTTTCTCCCTTCAAACCCGTAAGTGCCCTCCCTGCCCCAAACCATCTTTTCAATTTTAGTGTGTCTTTCCAGAGATAGTTTCACATATACAAAACCTAGAAATAAATGACAGCATGCTATCTATCCCCTTTCTTCTACACCTTGCTTTTTTCATTTAACAAGATATTTTCAAATTGTTCCATAGTAATGTTAACCTAAAAATAAAAAGCCAAAGTAAGAGGCAACAAGCATTTATTTGAGACCCAAAAGAACAGGTATTCAGGAAGCACTGATTCAGATAAAAACCCAAATAGTGTTCCTGTTTGGAGGTAAAAGCAAGGGGTATTTATGAGAAAGGAAAGGGGAATAATTATCTGAATAGAAGGAATACATTTCTATGGGTGCTTTTAAACTAAGGAAGGAATTTCTGTACATGCAGATAAACTAACATGTTAATGCCAATTGTAAAGATATCTTTAATTAACCCAGTTCAAAGGTTATGTTCCCCAGTTTTAACGTTTCAAAGGTTTGAGGAGAGTAAAGCCCACAAGGAAGTTCCACTGGGTTGGCAGCTCTGATTCCTTTTTAAAGTGGCTCCATTTACATTATCTTTCACAATAGTACATGCAGAGCTGCCTTGTTCTTTTTAACAGCTGCATAGGGAGGGTCCCCTTGTATGGGTGTGCCATAATTTATGTACCCATTCCCCTTTTAAGGGACTAAGTTCTTTCCAAACTTGTGCTGTCATAAGCAAGGTTGCAAAAAATAACCCTTATATTTGATCACATATATAGCATATATATGTATATACACACTTCTCACATGCAAATATATCTACAGGATAAATTGCTTACAATAGAATCGCTGTGTCAAAGGGCTTGTGCTTTTGAAGTAGTGGTAGCTGGGACTAAATTGCTCTCCAGAGAGGTCGTACTGATATACTTGCCCATAGCAACGTATGAGGGTGTGTGGTTCCGGATACTCTTCCTGACACAGTTATTAAACTTTTCATGTTTGTTTTTAAAATAATGGTTATGAACACTTTCACAGGGTCACCTTTGCAAGGGATGACAGTAGCCGGTTCCTGCATTTGTCTGCTAGTAAATTAAACAAATGAGCAAAAATTAATTTCCTTTTATTCATAAGCATTTACTCAGATCAGTCTACAGACTTAATTGGTGCCTGGTTTGGTTACAAAGGATAGAAAGATCTGTCACTTGGTTCCTGTCACCAAGCAGCTCATCGTGTACAGGGAGACAAGGGAGGAGTGCATTAGTTGAAAAGAATGGCATCTCGGAACAAGAAGAGTATTACTAGGCGTCAGGAGATGTTGCCAGGGACTTCTGATCATGTTAAACTTGATGGTAAATGTCATCCCAGAAACAACCCAGCGGAGCAAAGGAAGTTGGGCTCCTGCAGACCAGCCAGCACGGGGTGGATTGGTGAGCCTGGAAGCTCATCTGGAGGTTGCCATCGGCTCCTCCCTGCAGAAGTACAGGGCTGCAGGCAGGGAATCGGCCGCCTGTGATTGGAGGGATGTTGTTGGTTGGGATAATGAACTTGGTAGTGTCGCCAGAGGTGATTGGCTGCGCCCTGCTGCAGTGAGAATGCAGGCTGGATGCTCGGGTCCTTGCTTGTGTGTTGATCATTAGTTGAGCGAAGACAGTTGAATAATTGAGAGCTCGAAGTTGCTTCTGCCTCTGGGAGAGGTCTATTGGGCTATTGCTTTTACCTTTTTTAAAAAAAGCCAAACATTTGATCACCGTTCACCTACAGAAGTGAGTTTTCATTGAAGAAGCTCCAGCTGCTCTCTCTCCTCGTTGCCGGCAGCCCGGCCGGGCTCTCTTACAGGGAGCTACTTCTCAGGCCAGGCACGACAGCAGTGCTAGCAAATTTGAAAGAGCAGGAAACAGCCACTGCATGCAGAGCTTCCAGCCTCACAACTCCCCAGGCTAGTCTTCCAAGCCAAGCGGCTGTGTGGCCAGCGACCCTTGATATTGTGGTCACATCTCTCCTTAAAAGTGACCAGTCACCATCGGCGACGTTGGGAGAAAGCCGTGATGTTGCAGATGCTGTGGCATTTTCTGTCCAGCTTTTTCCCTAGGGCTGGGTGCCAAGGCTCCAGAGAAGGGAATGATAACGAAGTCAGAGGCACCCCAGCTCCTGCTCAGGGAGACCAGATGTCAAGCTTTTTGGGGAAACAGGATGGAAGGGCTGAGGCCACCGAAAAGAGACCCACCATTTTGCTGGTGGTCGGACCTGCTGAGCAGTTTCCTAAGGTAACGACAACCCCAAGAAGACCTCTTAGTTTAGGGGCTGGTCTAGGAACATTTTCCTGTTAAAAGCTGGATTGTGGGGAGGAAGAAAGGACTTATAAATCAGTTTGGTGTTGGGGACAAGGCAGAAGAGTTAGACAATGAAGAATCCCAAATCTTCAGTTCATAATCTCTGAGGCCTCTGTAAAAGCTTTATTACCCTGTTATGACCTCTTCAGTGCGGCCATCTGGGGCAGGAAGGTCGAAGCAATAGATTTGCCTTAGATTTGTCCATTTGGCCCCAGAAAGCTATTTGAAAGTAAGGGACAAACAATTACAGTGTGTCTTATGTCTTAGCATATCTGAAAAACGTAGGGAGAACCGAGCTAAGCGGGCGACATAGTGAACCTTCAAAGTTGAACCCAGGGCTGGTTGGGCAGGGCCAGCCTATCCTGCACCCAGAGGTCAGACCCCTTGCCTTGGTGGGCAAGAGGGTCTTTGGGGCTGGGAGGAAAAGAGTGGGTGGTCAGAGGAGAGGCTAGAGTCTCAAGGTGCAGGGCTGGTGCCTCTCTTAGGTCTGCGGGTCTGTGAGTGCCAGGGCCTTCCATCCGCCTCCTGCCCTGAGCGTGGGTTATCTCATCTGATCCTCTTAAGAGCCAAGGTAAGTGTTGACCGCCTCTTTTCATAGATGAGGAAACAGGTGCTGAAAGATTGATTTGTCCAGGGTTAAATAGTTAGGGGGAGGTAGAGGTGATATCACACCCCTAATCTGTCCGGAGTTTTGCCCTGCGTTTCTCTGGTTTCCCGTAAGAAAGTAGTTTTTAATGGGACCAGCCTAATGGGTTCTCAGGATTAGAATGGGAGCACCATCTGGCTGAGATTTCTCCTGCCTACATTGGCAGTGACCTTGTTCACCTCCTAAGCTTTGGTTATTTTGAATCTTTTCTCCTTTCTCAGGGTAAAAATCAACTAGAGGAGAAGATTCTGCCCTGTGTCTGGCTCATTGTAGATTTCTGAAAAAGTGTTTGTTGAAATGAATTGCTACATTTAAGAAATAAATGTTCCATTTTCCTTTGCTAAGTGGGAGGGATCTTTGTTGTAACAACTTTTGCAGTCCTTTAAGCCTGGAGGAGAATCCTTAGTCTGGGATGGGTTTGTTCTGGCTGGTGGGGACTTCAGAGCCTGTATTATGTGCTAGGTGTGCTACGAGAAATGTCGCATTCTACCGTTTGATCGTTATAGATAAGCTCAGAAATGACGGTGGTGCTATCTTTTGTGACGAACTTTTATCTACGGATCTGCTTGCCAAGGGATTATAGGACTTGGCTGGCTCCTTTTTATTTAAAGTCACCTTTTGACTTTAATAATTAACTGCTACGCTTCCTAGACTCATCCTGGTACCTCTTGCCAGCCCTCAGAGTTGCCTCACATCAGGACTTCCTGTAATGAACAGCTTGGCTCCTGGCCTTTAGAATCAGAAGCCAAGGGTCTGAACCGAGACCCGCACCCTTCGCTGGCTCTGTTCCTCAGAAGGGAGACGAAAGCAGCTGGTGGGCGTGGCGGGAACCCCAAAAGGGAGATGGATCAGCCGATTTGGTTTGAAGCAAGAAAGACATCAGGGTAGTGTGGACTCTTTCAAAGCAGATAAAGTGATCATCGAAATCATAGCAGGAGCGTTTCTGCAGTCTGTGTCCTTTTCCCGGGCAGCTACTCTTGGAAGTAGGTTTTGGTGTTTGTGATCGCTGGCCGATAGGGTCTGGCGTCACCATCCTCTCAGGAAGAGGCTCCCAAAATGTTCTGGAAACCTTATAGACAAGTTCATGTTGGTTCTCAGGTTTCTCAGTTTCCCAGCAGCCCTAACTTTTTAATTTTCTTTTTTTGCTCTCATTTCCCCCATTTAAATATGTCTGCTAGTGAGTCAGGTCGCTACAAGCTTTATACTAGGAACCGTTCCAGTTTCTCCCTTTGTTTTACTCTTACAGTTACTCTGCCGTTGGAGAAGAAAGCCATAAGTCTGGGGTGGGAGGGGCCCTCGGGGCATCCGAGCTTGCGGATCCTGAGAGGCTGTTTCCTCAGAAGCTCAGAGAATTTTGCTTATTGTGTGTCTAGTTGCCAACTGTAGCTAGGTTTCATTGGAAACCGGCTACACTGGGCTGTCATGGCAACCTGATCATCAAATGACACTGGGGCCAAAGCAGCAAATGAGGTTCGAGTTTTATCGGTAGGTGGGGCTAGAGCCGGATGCGGGCAAGGCTCCCTTGCATATTAATATTTTGGCTTGGTCTGAGTCACTGCAGAGGAGGGGGACATACTTTATGACCTAATGCAGCGCTCCCCAAGGTAGTCTACCTGCCCTGTCTTACTCACCGACAGGAAGCACCTGTTTTGTTGGCAGGAAGCAGAGTGGTAGAACAAGGAAAGCTTGTGTTGTCATGGGCAGAATCGAGGGTGAGAGGATGCTCCAAGAAGAACTGATACTTCAGAGATTCAATGAAATATGATACCACTAACTTCTAAGGGAATCTAGTTGCTGTCATTGTTCCTGAATACTAGTTGTCATACGAATGGACATCAGACGAGAGGGAGCAAAAGTAAATCTGGGTCACAAAATTAGAATAAGCGAGCAGAGAAAAATCCTAGATGGTAGGACTGGGAGAGACACAGCGAGATACACCGGCATCTTTAAAGGGCCTGAGCTGGTGTGGAATAACAAGAACAAACTCGAGCCCTGCTTTATTCTTCTTCCTTATTCGTATTTCTTTCGTATGTGTTCAGAAGCAGTAACACAGATACTTTTCTTTTGTTGCTTTTTAGCTAAGGCTAAGCTTAATATTGCTCAGGTTACGCCTTTCCCACACACCTACCACCTTCCAATTCGAAGTACTGCTTACCGTAAAGCTCTGTCAGCCTTACAGGTGTTCTTTAGAAACTGAATTCTGAAATCTCCTTTTGGTGGTGTCAGGTTTGGGTGCTGTTTTTAAGTGGCCCTGGGTGAGGCTCACCACCCCCACCCCCCGCCAGGCTCTGGGGCTTGGGCTACCTCTCCTGGCCTGTTTGCTCACCACAGAGATTAAGGGATGACCCCAGTGCCCCTCTGGGCCCCACTGGGTATCATTTTAGGGTTAAAGCATTTACTTTGGACACTAAGTACCTGGAAATTGTCTTGGGAAGAACCTCTGATTCTGCGTATGACCTGTGAAACACGGAAGGATGGGCTGGTTAGATGCCAACTTAAGTTTCTCCAGTGAAAACATTCTGTTATACTTGACCACAGTTCAGAATAAAAATAAGTCATCACCTTTTTAAAAATTAACATTGTATTATAGTTTCAAAATAAATATAAAACCCTTTTTAAAAATTAACATTGGAATACAGTCTACCTACGCCCCATGCCACCCTGAACAAGCCCGATCTCTGTCTAATCTCTGAAGCTAAGCAGGGTGGGGCCTGGTTAGTACATGGATGAGAGACCACCTAGGAAGACCAGGTGCTGTAGCATAAAAAATTTTAAAGAATAAAATAAGGGATTATAAACTGACAAGGTCCTTGCAATCTGTGACTTCAACCAAGGGTTGCCTCACCTAAAAAGAAATTAACATTGGAATAGAATTAACATTAGCATTGTAAAATAACATCTTGATAAGCACATGTAGAATTTTTCAGAGAACATTTCCTGATACTTTTGTAAAGTAATGAGCGTTGTTATAAGCAGAGATTATGTGCTAATTTTTTCTAGAAAATCATTACTCTTATTTGATAAAATTTTAACTATTTTTCCTTATATATCAAATATAATACAGAGTTTTACTTTTATTTGGTATTGTTTTTAAATCTCTTCTCAGATTTGTCTTGTTAAATATATCATAAAACTCAACGGTACAAAGAAAAAACCTCAATGGTACATTTATGATTACCAAAATTATTTGAAATGTACAGTTATTAAGAAATAATCATCTACAGTTGACAACTTATTTATTTAGCCAGAATATCTGCCATTTTATATTGGAACAACTAGTCATCGTTGAAATAAGATACTTTAAGAGATCTGTGTAATTTATTTTCATTTCAGAAGGAGACGTGAATAATTTAACAAAGAAACATCAGCATTTTTAAATTGAGCTCTTATTTAGAAATGAGAACCTCTTTTAAAAAAAAATAATACATTGTCTTGTTGAACTGGATAAAATAAGACCTGAGGACTTCTTCAAGAATGGTCGTGTTTGTTGGGGTTGTAGAGGCCTGCCAAGCCCGATTCATTCATTCTTTCAGAAACTGCTTAGATCTCGCACCTTCCATGATCCTGGCACTGGCTCCCTCTATACCAGGAGGTACAAAGGTTTGAAACAACAGCCTCCTGCCTTCCAGGATCCCAGAGAGATCGATAAGATGTGCGATAAGATCTTATCTCTAAAATAACCCCAAAGCAGAACATTCTGGATAGGAAGGCTTTAACTGACAGCTGCATCTCTTAAGTGTCATGGGATTTAGGTGGAAGCTGAGCTGGAATCTACCTGGATGGTCCTGAGCTGTGTCTGGGCATCTCATGGGATCCATGTTAGTGAAGCCCGAGACCCGTTTGTATTGACTCATCATCAGATCTCTTTCAGAAGGGCCGATATGTCATACCAGGTAATAAAATCTGGTTCATAATGTTGTGCGTAAGCATCAACATCTTATTTTAAAACCCTTTTCTCAAAATCTTCACAAAAAGCTTTTTAGCAAATTAAGAAATTCCTTTCACTTTTGTTGATCCCCAAATGATAGCCGTCCCTTTTTATCCCTCCTAGTAGTGCGATTCGGTCTATATTAGGAAACGGTACACTGTAGCAGGAACGAGGCGAGACCGGTTGCTTTTTCTTCTTTGTGACGTACTTTCTTCCTCCACAGCACGAATCTCTGACACCTTCTGTGGGAAGGAATGAGGTAGAGACTGCAGGCTGGCCTGGAGAGGATCTCCCTGAAATAAGATCACATCTTGACTTTCTAGGACCTGAGATTTTCTCTCATCCTCACCTCAAAGGGCCAGTCTAGAGCAGTATTGCCCAGTGAGTACACGCAGCTGTCGAGCACTCCAACTGTGGCCATGCCACTGAGAAACTGAATCGTTCATTTCATTTCACTTTAATTAATTTAGAGTTTAACTACATCCATGTTGAACAGTATAGCTCCCAGGCCAGAAAGCTATAATTATGCTGAACCCTCCAGTGTTTTGAGTGAGTGTGGGCTTCAGAGACTACCCCATTGGGTCTTAAGTGAGGCTCTGGCTTACCCCAGATTGGTGCGGTCCCTCAGCACAACGAATGACCTTTCAGCCCAGAGTCTCCTCTTCCTGCCTCCATCATGTCGCTGTGGGGCCCCAGGGGAATGGGTGGGTTCCGAAGTGTCACATTTTCCAGGAGTTACCTGGAAAAAGGTCACTGGAGCTTGCTAGAACTGTGCCCGGAAGGCTGTGTGGCCATGGCAGCCCAGTGCTCAGCCAGCTGGTGGGAGAGGGGGCAGCTCCCCTTCAAATGAGTGAGGCCACAGTGGGGCCACTTCACGGGTGGCTGGGGACCTGGCTTTCAGTCACCACCACCACTGCTGATTTCTACCCTAACAGCTACACCGGGCCCCTTGCCAACGAGCATTGAGCCGATCCCTACATCCACTCATGTTTCTGTTGAGAATGATTGACTAAGGGGCGAAAACCACCGTAGTGTGTGACGTGTTTGGGGACCTTGTGAAGAAAAAAAAAAAAAAACAGGCTGAAGACTATTTGTTCATTCGGAGGGGTTGGCAGCCAGAGGGTGAAGGTTTGTTTGAGTAGCATACCAGGGCAGGTCAGAATGCTTGGCTTGTCTCGGAAGAGTTAACTCCGGGAGCAAGTGACAGACGTCAGCCCCGATCTCTACACCCCTCCTCTTGAGCAACCTAAGGGGTCTGTGCTCATTGGCTGCGGGCAGGACTTAGAGTGGGCGGGCTTTTTTCAATTAAGCGAAAGGGCGGGGCTTGAGCAGCCAATGACAGCTGTGCTCCGCCGGCTTATCTTCCCCGTTCTCCACGCGGCCAGAACTTGCTCCTGTGGCCCGTGGCAGCTGAGCACCGCCTCTCCCGCCAGCATGCTCTGCCTGTGCCTGTATGTGCCGCTCATCGGGGAGGCCCAGACCGAGTTCCAGTACTTTGAGTCCGAAGGGCTTCCGGCCGAGCTGAAGTCCATCTTCAAACTCAGTGTTTTCATCCCCTCCAGGAGTTTTCCACCTTCCGCCAGTGGAAGCAGGTCTGTACCCGGGGCCACGCCAGGCCGTGGAAGGCAGCGGGCATTTCATCTGTGTTTGTCGAGCGGATGAGTGCCGCTGGTAGGGGTACATGTGTGAAATGTGCGAGTTCCCTCCCCACTTGTCATGTGGCTGTAGCCAGTGAAGGGGTTACGTCACAGGAATGACTGGCTTCCATGTGACTTCCAGGGAACACTGGAATTATAGGGAAGGCACTTGTGGGAGAGATGGAAAGGAATTCTCTTGCTGGGGACTGGGGAGGGTTCCTGAGAAGCTGGGTGCTGTCCAGCTGCCGTGGGGCTGTTTCTCTGCTGGGAGTTGGGGGCCAGGGGCAGAGGTTTCTTTTTGGAGGCCCAGGTTGGGTCTGTAGCTACAGAGCCAGAGCTGGCAGGACTGTGCCCTGGGTGAAACGAACCAACACTCCAGGTGAGGGGTGCCTGCCTCCCAGACGTCACGGGCCTCCCAGACGTTGCCGTGGGGCGGGGAGGCTGCAGAAATCATTACCGTTTTAAAGATGGGGAGTCAGCTACAGACTGGGGGGGTCGCTTACCCTGTAAAGGGGCACCCTGACCTCTGTTAATCCTATCCCGTGCTATCCCCTGGTGCTCATGAGGGCAGAGGAGGTCAGATGGCATGCAGGGCATGGTGATTTACATATTCTAGGAAGGTGACAGAAAGTAGGCCCAGTCGTTCTGAGGGAGAAGCAAGGACTTGTGCTGCAATGAGCACATCCTTGGGTTGTCTGTATCACTGGGCACGCACCCCAGTAAGGCACATGGTTCGCGTTGGTGGCAGAGCAGCCGAATACCGAAGGGCTTCGTGCCTGCCATTCACCTCCTCCCTAAATGTCATGTAGATTCTATTTCTGCTCCTGCCATAAATCTAGAGCGATCCCTATACATAATTTGTATCATTCTTGGTTAGAACACGAATGTGTGCAGGAAGCTAACTAGATAATAGATAAAATATTTATCGGCCTTGGTCTCACATTCCAGCCACACCCCTGGGTTCTTTGGTTCATGTTAGGTGACATGGCATCTACCCAGCCCTCCTAGCACCCGTAGTGGCTGAGCAATCACAGAGAACCATCAGGTGGTTCAGAGAGTGACTGTGATTGTCCTTGCTGGAGAGCGCCGTCTAGCCAATGGTCCATCAATTTCCAAACACACTGGCTCAGAAGACTTTGAAACCCATATTGGTCTGTGGATAGTGGGTGGATTTCTCACTGTGAGAATTGGTCAATGCAGGAAGGCTATAATCATTTTCCTTAGGAGACTCTAAGTCTTAGTTTTGGGGTGTTGCTGGGTTGGAGTGACTCATGTGTGTCCCCCACCTTCTTGAGATTAACCTTAAGGGTGGCAGCAGCATCTCTAGGGAGGCGGCTCTGGAGTCCCAACAGGCCCAGCTTGAATCCCGCCTTCCCTGGCTGTGTGGCTTTGAATAAATGACTTATTTTCTCCGAGCTCCTGTTTCTTTCTCTGTAAAATGGGGCGGTGATAGCAGGCAGGGCTGTTCGTGAGGATGGCGGGTTACTAGAGGTAAAGCATTTAGCAGGACCCGTGACTTGGAACCTCACTGCCAAGCAGCAGGGTCTCCTCAAGCTTTCTTGGGTCACTAAACTAAGCGGATCTGCCATAGTTTACAGTGCCTGGTGGAGGGAGCTGAGGCTGGTTATATCATCAGGTTCCCCAGAGATCAGGGACCGGTAGCGCCATCGAGCATGTGCCCAAGAACTCCAGCCTCTCGAGTTCTCTCTGACAGTGTTTTTGCCAAGGGGGCATTGGCAGGGGCTGGCTCTGCCCCATACCTTCACCCTGGCCACCCTGATCGTCCTTGGGCCACTGCCACCTGTAGGGATAAAAACAGCAAGCTGCAGAGTTCCAGATGGAACCTGGGCTGCAAGGCCACCCACATATTAGGGCAGAGAGCATATGGGCAGTTGCTTGGAACTGGGAACAGCAAGCACTGCAGGGGAGCCAAGCAGCTGATCCTAGCAGCTACAACAAGTTGGTCTTTAGAACACTTGGAAAGAGAGTGTGCCAAGGCCGCCACTGTTGGCCTGTCTGAAGGTCTCCTCTGAGGGCTGCTTTTCCTCTTTGCTTGTGAGGGAAGCAAGGTGGGCTCTTGCTTGGGTTCTGGCCCAAGTGGCGGCTTTGGGAATAGAGCAGGGGAAGCATCTCGGGTCATTGGGGACACCTCTATTCATGGGTTGGCACAATTATTTCCCGGGAACAGGGCGCCACAAGACACAAGCTGATGCATGAATTAAAGTATGAAACCTTACTTTTGTTTTGTAGAAAATTGTACAAGCGGGTGATAAAGACCTTGATGGGCAGCTAGACTTTGAAGAGTTCGTCCATTATCTCCAAGATCACGAGAAGAAACTGAGGCTGGTGTTCAAGAGTTTGGACAAAAAGAACGATGGTGAGTGTCGCCTATGGAGCCAGCGGCAGGCCTGGTCTTGCGTTCTCGGTGGGCCTGGCTCCCAGCTCACGGCCTCTGTTGTTGCAGGAAGAATCGATGCTCAGGAGATCATGCAGTCCCTGCGGGACCTGGGAGTCAAGATATCTGAACAACAGGCAGAAAAAATTCTCAAGAGGTGAGTGCTTAGCCAGTCTCTTTACTTAGGTTTAACAGAGTACACTGTGAAAAGAAAGGTTCTCGAACTAACACTTTGGTGCCATATCACTGCACTGACCCTGTTTCTCCAAACTTTGGGTTCTGGGCGGTGTTGGGGGATGAATAAGTAAGTCCTCCCGGGTTCCATGGTCAGCTCTCCTTTGAAGAATCACAGATCACCTGGCAGTGTGCCCGTTCACCAGTGTCCCATGAAGAGAAAGACACTAGTTGGGGGATTCAATAGTAGTGAAAAGGCGAGCAAGAAACACCTTCTCCACTTGGTCGTGAAGGGCGCGCAGGGCTCACATGCCAGCATTCCACTTACAGTGAACTGAGCCCCGCAGTCAGATGCGCTGCCCTAAAAGACAGGTCAGAGGTGAGTGGCAGTCCTGGGGGACGCGATAGTGGCTGTGCTGGAGTCACAAGGAAGAAGCCCTAGCAGCGGCTCCCTCTCCTGGCTACCCCCTCCACGTCCCTGGGCCCGAAGCCAGCTGGTCAGGGACAGCAGACTCCTGTGCCCACGCCCTGGCTGCGGTGGAGGGCGCGTCCTCCTGCTGTGTGTTCGCCTCACTAACATCTGCTCCGAGCACTTATATGTGTGTTGTTCTGCTCTCTCCTCTGCATCCTCCTTTGTCTGTCTGTCAGAATACGAATGGGCCACTTCTGGGGCCCTGTCACCTAGTAAGTATCCGTGTCACCCTGGTGACTGCCTTCTCCTTGATCTCTGTGCCTGATCGGAACAGGGTTCTCGTGGGCCATTAAACCCATTTTTGTACAAAGTGGGATGTGGAGCCACCTCGCCTTTTCTCCTGGGGGGCAGGCACCTTTTGTGGTTTCCTCTGTAGCCACGTGCCTGCCCTTGACTCACCTGGAGGCGGGAAGTGCAGCTGACAGATGGGGTCTGTTTGTAAGTGGCACCCGTGTTCCCTCGCAGCATGGATAAGAACGGCACGATGACCATCGACTGGAACGAGTGGCGAGACTATCACCTCCTGCACCCTGTGGAAACATCCCCGAGATCATCCTGTACTGGAAGCACTCCACGGTGAGCCCCAGTGTCCCCTTTGCCCAGCATCAGGCCCATCGTGGGGTGGGGGTCCCGGCTTGCCTCTGTTTCCCACGCACCAGCCCATCTAAACGACCTGACCATTCTCCAAACACAGGGTTCCTCCGCCCAGGGTGCCCTCCCATCCCCACGTGCTTGTTCTTCAAGGCCCACTACACACATCCCTCCCCAGATCCTCCTTGTTCTCCCAAAGCACTGCGAGGCTTCCTGGGGCGGGCGGGGTGCTCTGCAGAGAACAGATAGTATAAGTGTTGTCGCTCCTCTCCACGGCAAAAAAAGGTTCCCACTGTCACATGCTCACGACCCTTTCACCCCGTCAGAGCTGTCGTTGAGAAATACAGATGTGCAGCTTCACCCGTAGTGGCCGCGTTCACCCTGCCTTTGATCCCCTTTCGTGCAGGGTGTGACCCTCTCTGCTGGTCCTCGCTGGGGCCCTCTCATTTTCAGTCTTATCCACACCGGACTGTCAGCTCCGGAGTGGGGGGGGGGTGGGGGAATGGAGCAGAGGTACTCCTGGTCTGTCTCCCTCCTCCTGGCCTGTCTCCCTCAGTGCGCAGGGGACACCTGGTATCTTCGATGGGTGAAACTAAGTGGACTGCTCCTAGGGTAGGAGCAGGCTGACCCGTGGGTGTGACCTGCAGCCCCGGGGGCAGAGAAGAGCTGGCTCTGTCTAACCAGCCAGGCTGCCAGCAAGGGCATTATGCGGGCACCGCCACCCACTCGTGTTCGCTGAGTCCTTATGTAATGTTCTGCCAGTGTGATCTGGTCACACATCAGGTTTCAGGAGAATTTTCACCCCTGACTTGATCCTCTTTGCACAGCCGGCCTGGCGATCCTGAGATCGCCTTCGTCAGCTGTTCCCGCGGGCGCTCCCTGGCAGCGGTTGGAAAGGCTGTGTCTGTGGTTTTGGAACTGCTTTGCTCCAGCCGTGCGCTCAGGCTCCATGCCTGGGCCCCTCCAAGGCCACAGACACGGACCAGGGCTTCGCCACCCTCAGTTAGCGAAGGGGAGGAGGTGCATTAGTTTCCCACCCAGAGTCTTTGGCTTTCTCGGCATCTGAGTGGTCCCTTGGGGTGTCGGCCATGCTGGATGGTGGAAGGCTGTAGACCTAGCTGTCCACCAGAAGCTTTGCCGCAGGCGTCAAGGCTTGTCTGTTTTATCTTTGTCGGTCTTCCTTGCAGATCTTTGATGTGGGTGAGAATCTGACAGTCCCCGATGAGTTCACGGTGGAGGAGAGGCAGACGGGGATGTGGTGGAGACACCTTGTGGCCGGAGGTGGGGCGGGAGCCGTATCCAGAACCTGCACCGCCCCCCTGGACAGACTCAAGGTGCTCATGCAGGTATGCAGGAAAACAGGCCGCAAACCTCCCGCTTTCCACCCCGGGGCTCTTCAGTGGGTGGGTTTCCTGTCTTGTTTGGGGCCCTGCTTTGGGCACTTATTTTTCGATCTCAATAAATTTGATTGGAATTCTTGCTCAGACAGGGTAACATTAGATCCAGGCCTCGGTAACCTTTTACACATAGCCGATCTAATTTTATCTGAGGCCTTTAAGCCAGGGATCACTTATAGGGCTATAATATAGACAGGTGAAGCCATTGAGAACTGGGGTGTGGCAGAAACCTTTCCTTAGGTACATCTTCTATAGGATGCCACATGCAGGTGGGGGTGCGAGCAGATGCTCACCTGGCCCAGACGCCACTACCTGGGCCGGACTCCAGATTCCACGTCCATAGGGCAGAGAGATAAGCTAGGCCAACGTCAGGGGCAGGGTTGCAAAATCAAGCTGTACAGGAATACACTGTTGGACTTCAGCATCGTCCGAACAGGGGCCCGTCACTGCCTTGTCCCTTTGCTTGTGTTCTGGAACATGTTGAGCCAGGAGACCTGCTCAGAAAAGATGTCGTCCTTTCCCTTCCCCCTTTGCCCTCCTGGGCCTGCCTGTGTTTGAAGCCTGGGGATGGAGAATCTAAACCCCCTTCTTGAGCTGAAGCCGGGAAGTAGAGTGGTTCAGAGGGAAGAGCCCTACGCCTGGAATCTGTCCCCCTCCCACCCTCATAGCTATGTGACCTTGGGCAAGTCACCCAGCTGCCAGGACTGCATTCCTCTGAGCCTCAGGGGCTCAAACACAGGGCCTCTTCAGTTTGTTTTCTTCAGGGATTGCCGGGAATGCTGTAGAGATGAAAAGCATTTCACTTGGGTAAAATGACACCATCCTGTGACGGACTTTAAGTAGCCCGGCGGGGCTAGGGCATTGCAGAGACACGAGCAGCTATGGGTTCATGAATGTTAAAGCTGATTATAGGTTCATGGAGGCTCATTACATAATTGTATATGCTTGAAATTTTTTCATAATAAAGTCCTCTGTGGAGGTGTTTTGCAGTGTTGGCACACAGCAGGTGCACAGTAAGATCTAGTCTGACCTCGTGTAGCCATGTTTGATTCTCACGGCACTGAGTTAGTCTTCAGAATGCAAGACGGAAGAGCCTGCCTGCCGACCTTGACTGTTGGCCAGTGAGAAGAGGCTCTTCGTTAGGCGACGGCAGCCCTGTGGCCACTGAGTTCTTTCTGATCTCTCGTCCTTCCCTCCTCAGGTCCACGCCTCCCGCAGCAACAACATGTGCATCGTGGGGGGATTCACCCAGATGATTCGCGAGGGAGGGGCCAAGTCACTCTGGCGGGGCAATGGCATCAACGTCCTCAAAATTGCCCCCGAGTCAGCCATCAAATTTATGGCCTACGAACAGGTGAGGACGCGGCTCCCCAGGAGAGTTGCCAGCTGGCAACTGTCTGTCGAGCTTCCCCTGGGCTGAGGTCCCTGCCCTGCTGATGCCCAGTCATTTGTACCTGAGGGACAGCAGGGCGAGGGGGGAAGTGGGGGCCTGGGGCTGACCCCAGGTCTCAGCTGAACCTGACTGGCTCGGTGAGGGATGGTGGGACAGGGGCGGGTGCTCTGGTCCCTGGGGTGTATCAGTTTATTTGCTCCCTGTTCTAGATCAAGCGTCTTGTTGGGAGTGACCAGGAGACTCTGAGGATTCATGAGAGACTTGTGGCAGGGTCCTTGGCAGGGGCCATCGCCCAGAGCAGCATCTACCCAATGGAGGTGAGGGGCCACCTTGGTCCTGGGACAGGCAGTGTGCATCGGGGTGAGGGTGACGAGCAGTGGGCCGTGCTCACACCTGCTGCTCTTGCTGGGATCCGCAGGTTCTGAAGACCCGGATGGCCCTGAGGAAGACAGGCCAGTACTCGGGCATGCTGGACTGTGCCAGGAAGATCCTGGCCAGAGAGGGAGTGACCGCCTTCTACAAAGGCTACGTTCCCAACATGCTGGGGATCATCCCCTATGCCGGGATAGACCTAGCCGTCTACGAGGTGAGGCCCCAGAAGGCTTAGGCCCCTTGAACTAGAGCAAGAGATTCAGAAACCCTCTCCTCGCCACGGCCCCACCTGTTGTCAGGCCCCCAGCCTGATAGGCCACTGGGGATGGCTGAGACCAGGAGCAGCACCGAAGAGTGTCTCCTTCCAGACTCGGTCTATCTATTGCAAAGGTCCCCTGTCATTCTGCCTGCCCCTCGCAGCCCCTGGGTTCTGCCCCCATGGGCTCAGCAGGCAGATCTCCAGAGCACAGTGCCCTGGGGGCTCAGTGGGCCCCCAGCAGGCTCCAGACCACGGAAGTCAGGCTCTCTAGGCAGAGTGCTACCCCTGCCTCATCCCCATTCCCTGTCCTACCCAGGAATCCCCAGTGACAGCATAACAAAGGGAGCCAGCCCAGGCCAAGTAAATCAGTTACAGTGACCTCGCAGATCCCATGTGATGGGGATCCAGTATCCGTGTCCCCCCAGCACCCGCACTCCAGCCTTTCACTGCCTCACAAGCTCTTCCTGGGGCTCAAAGGTACCTTTGCTCATCCCTGTGCCCCTTTCCCCTTTCAGACGCTCAAGAATGCCTGGCTGCAGCGCTACGCAGTAAACAGCGCAGACCCTGGCGTGTTTGTGCTCCTGGCCTGCGGCACCATGTCCAGCACCTGTGGCCAGCTGGCCAGCTACCCACTGGCTCTGGTCAGAACCCGGATGCAGGCTCAAGGTAAGACTGGTCCAAGCCCGGCCCCACGGGACCCAAGGAGGAGGTGGGGAAAGGCCTCTGATGTGCAGCCTCTCTCACTGCAGCCTCCATTGAGGGCGCTCCAGAGGTGACCATGAGCAGCCTCTTCAAACAGATCCTGCGGACCGAGGGGGCCTTCGGGCTGTACCGGGGGCTGGCTCCCAACTTCATGAAGGTGATCCCAGCCGTGAGCATCAGCTACGTGGTGTACGAGAACCTGAAGATCACCCTGGGCGTGCGGTGACCGGTGACCGGCGACGGGAGGGAGGGCAGCCCCGCCCAGCGGACTCGCTAATCCCGGGCCTGCAGCCCCGGGATGTGCAGCCATCTCATTCTGTGAATGTGCCAACACTAAGCTGACTTAAGCCAAGCTGTGAGAACCCTGGGGTGCACCCGCAAGGGAGGGGGAAAGCGCCGGCGGGCTCGCCGGCTTTGCCCTGCTGACCCTGGCCTACCCCATGTCCATTCCAGGGAAGACCCATTGGTGTTCCTTGGGGTCCAGGGGTCAGCAAGACACAGGCTTACGTGCAGTAGGGCCGGGACGTTTCCCGCAGTGCCTGCCTGCCAAACAGCAGGGCTTGGAGGCCGGCTTAGTTCTTCCATCTCTTCCTCGCACCCAGAACGTGGGCTGCGGGCCCCGGCCCTCTGGTCTGCCGGGCGCCTTCCCTGTGCCCACTTTGCTTCTTCCTCACTGCTGTTTTTAATATGGTAGGAAGAGGGCTGCCAGCCCACTCCCCACACCCCTCCTCTCTCCGCTCTCCTCAGTCCGTGGGCAAAGGCAGTTGCACCCCACCCCGCCACAGCCGCTCCTCAGTCGTGTAGGGAGGGGAGAGGAGTCTGGCTTCTGAGCTCACCAGCAGGTGGGCACCCGATGTGCGTGTGCGTGCAGGGGCGAGGCCCCGCCCCACCACGCTGGCTGCCTGGAAGGCGAGTACTGGTCCTGGGACCCCGAGGCCTCCGCCCCATGCTGCTGGGGGGCCTCCCAGTGCTCTGAGCTGGCCCCAGACTCTGTCAGGACTGGCACCAGCTCAGAACCAACTTCCTGTCCCCGCTCTGGAGGCAGGAGGGCGTGCTGGGCAGTTTCTGCCCTGTGTTCGCGTGCCCTGGTGAGAAGGAAAAGGGTTAAAGGCCTTAATTATGTGTTGTCGAGAAAAGGGTTTTGTTCAGAAAGACAAGCTGGACAAATGTGCAAATTCCGTGCTTCCAGAAGGAAGACAAAGCGAGTGGGTAGCTGGCCGACTGCATTAAAGTCTGTTTCTGATGCCCCAGGGGATTTATGTCCAATCCCAACTGGGGCAAGTGGGACCAGCCTCACATTCCACTGATGTGACGTTTCACACTGCTTGGAGCCTATTTATTTCGTATTTATTTGAACAGAGTTATGTCCTACCTATTTTTATAGATTTCTTTAATTAATAGCCTGTCATTTTCAAGTTCATTTTTTATTCATATTTATGTTCATGGTTGATTGTACCTTCCCAACATCCGAGAGGTGGGGTGAGGACAGGAAGGGGGTCCGTGGGAGTGACCCCTCCCACCACTGCTAGCACCGACGTCACATCTGCCCAAAGGCAGAAGGCGGGGGGGGGACCCTGATTGCAGAGATGCCCTCTGGCAGGTTGGGGTGTATGTGCACCCAGGGAGCCTTAGGATCTGAGGGTTTGGTCGGCGGTGGAAGAGGGGAGAAATCTCAGTTCCATGGACCATGGAAGTCCAGATCACTCCTCAGACTGGGAGGGTTGCTTTATTTCACCCTTTTTGAATGACGAGGCAGCGAGGTGCCTATCACTGTGAGTTTGGGGTGGGGCTAGAGGAGAGGGCAGCCAGCTCCCCACTCCACCTGTGACGTGGGCTCCTCCTGCCGCCCCCCACCTGCTGCCCCTGTTCAGTAATGCTGGTCAACCTGCAACCTCAGTTGTACCTTCATCCCACCAGAATGGCCTGATGAGGACAATTTCAATAGGATGCAAAGATCAATGCAAAAATTACCGTTCTATATAAATATAGTTATAACTGGAATTTGTGAAAAAACAAATTAAGAACGAATTGGAAGTTGTCATTTTAAAAGAGCCTTCTAATAAAGCTGTTTCAAAAGCTGATGTCAGAGCCCTGATTTTTCTGGTTGGGGCTGGGTGGTGTGGGGGCATTCATGTTAGAGGACAACCCCAATTTTCTCATCACGGAAAAGCCACCTCTGGGCTGCTCAGAGGCACTCCCTCTTTAGGATGCGTGTTTGCTGGGTTTGGGGTCCTCTGACCAGTACCCCCTCAGCCCTGTGATTCCACACAGGGAACCAGCTGCTTGAAGCCGTTCCGGGCACTGCTGGGCAACTGTCCACCTCGCAGCTGCCCCTCTCTGGCCTCCCAGCTGGTTCCTGCCCATCTTTCTGACTTAGATGTTGGGGGGCCCCACCTGACATTCTTATATAATGCTTTCTGCCTGTCTCACCTGGAGAGGATGAGGCCTAGGGGCAGAGTTGTGTTTGCCCTAGTAAGTTCCAGTGCCTGAGACAGGCCTGAAGCACAGAGTGTTCAATAAAATGTTTGCTAAATAACTGTCCACACTCCAGTCCCCTGACAGCACTGGGTGTCCTGGGTCGGGGACAGTATGAAACAGCTTGGGGAACCTGCTTAGTTAGGCCTCTGGCATTCAGAGGCTGTAGGGAGGCACAGAAGTGTACCCAGGGGTGAAACTGGCACATGCCACTTGTCTTAGGTTGAATAGTGTCCCCTCCAACATTCGTGTCTTCTGGGAACCTCGAAATTTGCTTTATTTGGAAATAGGGTTTTCGCAGATGTGACGCAGTTGATTTCTTCACTGCTGTTCCTAGCAGATGTCAGGCACCCACTGGTGCTAAACAAACAGTTACTGGTTGAATGAGGCCCATCCAAATGTTGCATGGTGTGGTACACAGAATCACGCCCCTCCCAAGGATGTCCATGTCCTAATCCTCAGAACCTGTAAATTAGGTGACATGGCCAAGGGGTTAAGGTTGCAGATGGAATTAAGATCGCCAATCAGCTGACCTCAGAAGAAGATGATCCAGGATTACTCGACTGGCCCCAAGTAATCATGAGATCTTCCCATGTGTGAGAGGGAGGCAGAGAGAGCGAGCCACAGATGGCCCAAGAGGGACTCAGCCCCAGGTCACTGGCTTTGAAGGTGGAGGAAGGGGCCACAAATTAAGGAATGCAGGTGGCCTCCAGGACCTGAACAAGGCCAAGAACAGGTTCTCCCCTGGAACCCCCAGAAAGAACCAGCCCTGCCGAGACCTGGGTCCGAGCCCAGCAAGCCCATTTCAGGCTTCTGACCCCCAGATTTGCCTGAAAGGGCTGTTGGAAAGTCAAATGAGACAGGAAATGGAAATGGCTGGGCCTTAATAAACAATTTTATCTCCCGGCTCCCTTCCCCATCCTGGATTCCAAACTTACACAGTAATTTCCGATGAAACACTTTTCCTTCCAGCCGTCCAGTGAGGAGGCTCATGCCAGCCTGGCATCTGACTGGCATCTGAGAGGAAATCCAACCTGGAAAGTGGTGGGGGCAGCCACTTGTCCTGGGTGACAGGTCCCTTACCATCCTTCCTGAAGCTAGACCCTTTCATCTTGAGAGTGACACTTACTGAGCACCAGCTGGGGCGCTGCACACGCGGGCCCTTACTTTGACCTCAGCAGTTCTAGGAGTTGCTGTTGATGCCACATCCCCATTTTACAGATGAGAAAACTAAGGCTCTGGGCGGAGAAGGGACTTGCCTAGGACCTCACCATGAGCAAGGGCTGGGAAACATGGGGCAGGCCTCGGCTTGGCACCTAGCACCTAGCAGTGTGATCCTGGGCAAATCTCATGCCTCTGTGAGCCCAGTTTCCTGAGCAAGGTGGGCACAGTACCTTCCTTACGGCTCAGAGGGGAAAGACTCTCCAGGGTCCTACAAGGTGAACGGTGAGCTAAGATGCAAACCAGCTTTGCTGACGCTGAGGCCATGTTCTCGACCTTGGCTCCTGGCTGGGCTGCCCCCAGTCCTGATCTCGCTGGCCTGAACAGGCTAGAATGCAGGGGAGGGGTGAGAGGAGGAGCAGCTGTGTGCTAAGCCCAGCTGCTCAAACGTGGACTTTAATCCCTGGCCTGTGGGGCCACGGAGGAAGCTGGAGCAGACCGGTGAGCCCAGGTCACAGTGGCTGGAGAGGCCAACCAGGGCTGGATGGGCAGGGCCAGCAGATAGGGCAGGGAGGAACCAAGAATGAGGAAACAGGCCAGAGAGAACCAGACAGCTGCCCCAGTGCCCCCCAGGGAGTAAGATAAACCTAGGCTCTGGCTTCCCATGACCTGGAGGTGAGCAGGGTAGTGGCCAAAAAGGAATGACCTCTTTGGGCTGTTTGCTGTCACCCATCAGCACAGCCCCTGTGGCCCAGAAGGAACCATCTGGAGGCTGACAAGAGTGCTGGCGCCACCGTGTCCACCAGGGTGGGGCACCTCACCTGCACCAAAGAGGCCCAGGCCCCCCCTCGTTTTACAGAGGAGGACACGGACAAGGGGCAGGGACTTGCCCAAGGTCACCGCGGCAGTTTCTCTTCCTGACCGCACTGGCTTATACCACTTGTATTAGTCTCCTGTGGCTGCTGTTACAACCTGCCACAAACTTGGTGACTTCAAACAACACACATGTATTCTCTTATAGTTCCAGAGGCCAGAAGTCCAAAGTCAGCTTCACTGGGTGGAAATAAGGTGCCCGCGAGGCCGGGTCCCTCTGGAGGCTCTCGTGAACCCATTCCTTTGCCTCTCCTGGCTTCCGGAGGCCGCCGGCATCCCCTGGCTTGTGACCTCCTTCTCGGATGACTCCAGCCTCTCGCTTGTGTTGTGGTATCTCCTGTAGTCAAATCTCCCTCTTATAAAGACACTCGTGATCACATTTAGGGCCCACCTGGGTAATCCAGGAAACTCCATCTCAAAATCGTGAATTTAATCTACAAATTCTCTTTACCACACAATCACAGGGGCCAGGAATTAGGACTTGGTTATATTTGGGGGCCATTCTTCCCCAAACAATTCCCCTGTTACACTCTGTCCCTATCAGACCTTTCTGCCTGTTAAGATCTTTCTCATTTGACTGGTTAAATCAAAGAACAGTCATCCCATGGAACACTGCGCACTGTTAAATACTGCGGTCATTAGTAATGGTGAAGGAGAACAGTAGTCAGATTGGAATGTGTCATGATCGAGGAGCTCCTGCGTGATCTGAATTTTTACTTAAAATACAGGCAAACTTATCTAGAGAGAAGAGCAATGTGACATGTGATGAAAATCACACACTCTGGAGCCAAGAGATCTAGGTTCATATCCTGCCTCTGCCAATGACTAGCTTTGTGACACTGCTTAACCTTTCTGATGCCTCAGTTTCCTCATTTGTAAGGTATCTGTACGTACCTTATAGAGATGTTGTAATTAAGTGAGGTAGTGTAGGGAAAGCGCCTAAAACAGTGCTTACCACAAAACTGTTAGATATGTAACTATATATGTATTACATATAAATATAAATATATATGCACTATATGTAGGCTACATAAAAAATAAACTGGAAAGCTATACTTCAAAAAGAATCATTAAGTGATTGAATCTATGGGTGGTAGAATGGTGAAAACTTGGTATCTTTCTGTTTATCTGCCAGTTCTATTTCTGTACAATGAACATTATTTGCATAATCAAGGTGAAATTTAAAAGTCTGACAATCTAACAAACAAGCAAAAGCAAACTGGAAGCCTCCCATCCTTGGAGCCCAGCTGCGGCTCACCTTCCCCAGGGAGCCCTCCTGACTCCCAGAGGAGGGGGGGGTCTCGCCATTCTCACGACCCTCCTCCCTTCTTCCTGGAACTCTTGACCATGAGCTCTGGGAGCTCAGCTGGGAACAGAGCAGGGAGTGTGTCCTGAGAACAGACAGTAGACCTCCAAGGGTTTGCCCAAGGAAGGGCAAGCATGGGGCTTGTCCAGGGTCACAGCAGGCAGCGGCCGTGTTCTTACCTCGGGCCTTCTGCCATCGTCCAGGCCATAAGGGCATGCCGTGACCTAAGCGTGACCAGGGTGAGGCAGGGGTTCCTGGCTTGAGGCCCTTTCCCCATCTTCAGGCCCTTGGATGCTAAACCCATTTTACACATGAGCAAATAAGAGTCCCTGGGTAATAGACTGCCCAGGGAAGTTGCAATCCCGAAGTTGGCCACAAGGCGACAGCACCAGGCCTTGGTTCCATCTCAGGACTTCCCATCCTCTACCGCCCTCTGGTGGTTCTGAGAGAACACGCCCCCGGGGACCAGGCCAAAGAATGGGTGAGAAAACTGAAGCAGGTTCTCTCACCTCTTCCCGGGGGTGGGGGGGCGGGGAGGGGAGGGAGAGAATACTCAGTGATCCGCGGTCGCCTTGGGTTGACTAGCCAGTCTCCAGCCCCAGTCACAGAGAGCGTGGCTAGCTAGCACAGTCCTTGGGCATTTCATTAAGGGGACCAGTCAGTAGAGGGTGAAGGTGACACAGGCATGCTCCTCTGTGCCTGCAGCAGCCCCAGGGGGAAAAAAAAGCCCCGTTAGGATTCAGGCCCCTGGCCCCAGCATGGGTCGGCCACCAGTGGTATCCTCCTCTGAGAAATGTGGAAACAGGAAAACGTCTCTGTGATACATGAAAAAGAGAGGGGCGATGGCCGGTGGCTGGGGTCCCCTCTGCTCCCAGGGCCTCCTTAGCGGACTGGGCCTTGGGGGAGCCGGGGTGGGGATCATCGCTGGTAGTGACAGGAGGAGCAGAAAGAGCGGGGGGCACGGGGTGGGGGGGTGGCTGTGGCGGTGAGAGCCTGGCCACGATGTCAAGGCCAGGTGGACACCCTGTCCCAAGCCGGGCACATCACATGTTCCCTTAGGGAAACTTGAGACTGATGCCAAGGCAAGGTGAGTCTGTCTCCCTGGGCAGCTGGGAAAGCACTGCATACGCCTGGGCCACGTTTGAGGACGGCCGGGAAAGGCTGGCTGTGAAGGGAAGTGGGGTGGGGACGGCGGAGGCACGGGACAGGCCCTCCCTCGGGGCCCCATGGCTGCTCCTGGCCTGGGTCCTGCCCTGCTGAGGGAGGCCCTGGGGTCCAAGGCCACCCCAGGCCCCTGGAACAAAGGCCTCTTGGGACTTAAGGCCCAACCAGTAAAGCAGGAACAGCATGCTGGGCACAGTAGTCGCTCTGGGGACCCTCGTACCTGTTGGCCTCAGTGGCAGCCTCCATGCTCATGCTACAGGCCGCGGTGTCCCTCCTTCCTCCCACAGCCCCGCACGCTCGACACTCCCAGGGGGACAGGAAGGGGAGCCTCATGGTGCTCGACACAGGCCTGGCCAGTGGGCTCGGGTGCCTACGTGCCGTGGACACATTGCAGCCATCAAGAACGAGCCGTTGTGACATATACGACTGCCAAGAACGAGAACAGGCAGGTGGTGCGCAGCCCTGTGGGAGAAACAGGCCGCTGCTTCCGGACGGTACGCCGCCTGCCCCCAGAGTGCGCGTCACACGGCCGCCGCATCTGAACGTTTGCTGCCGGGGGACAGGAATTGTTTTTGTTTTTAAAAGTGACAAAGAATAAAAATTAAAAACTCTCCCGAGTGGGTCTGGAAGAGTTGCCCGGTCACTGCTGACAGGGAGGACCCAGTGGCTGGAGTTGGGTACCCTGGCCAGCCGTGGTGGGCCACTGCGCCCCTCATCTGCCAAAAGGGACTAGAGACCCCAGCCCGGGGCACCCTGCTCAGAAGGGGTTCCACCCACAGCCCCTTCAGTCCCAGGGCTGGCTCCTCCGTATAGCCCCCGTCACAGTGCCCACCCCTGTGAAATCCCAGGCCTGGGATGAAGCCTGGGGGTGGCCACCTGCTGCCAGGGGGGCTGTGGAAGGCACTGTGCTCTCCGAACCTCGGTGTCCCGGAAGGACTCCGCCCTGCCGAGCCCAATATCCTTCTGCACACTTGTCCCATGGCTTGTCATCAAACCCTTGCAACTTCCCCGTGAGGTAGGGGCTAGCATTATGCTCATGTGACAGGTGAGGAAACCCAGGCTCAGGGGCACCACCACCGAGTCCCAGTCTGTCCCTCAGAGACCGCACCCTGGGCCATCTCTGGGCTTCCCAGCTGGTGTCCTAGGGATTATGTGACAGGAGGCCTGCTAAGCCTTCCACCCCAGGCCTGAGAGCTCAGTAACCGTGGACGAACAGTAGCTACCAGCAGGGCTGGGCCCCATCCCGAGCCGCCCGGACGGGCAGCCACGTGCAGCTCCAGCCACAGACCCAACTGCAGCACCGCCCCAAGGGGAGCGGCCACCTTTATTTCCAACATGACACAGAGTCCTGGGAGCACTTGGGAAGAGCAGCCGAGGATGGGGCTCTCCCTAAACCGGAGTGTCCCTGCTCCCCGGTCCAGAGCAGGCGCCCAGCCCAACCCCCACCCACAGGGCACAGACAGGGCAGCCACCCAGGGCCCGAGACCAGCTGGAGAGCATGAGGCGCAGGGCAGGGGAGGAGCAGGGCGGTGGCAGGCAGCCCCTCCGAGCCCCTCGGGGGCTGCAAAGGGAACTGGGCCTGGGCCTCGCCCCTTGGTGTCCCAGAAGCCCGGCAGGCATCCCATGTGAGAAGCAGAGAATGCTAGGGGCGGAGGCGGGCAGGGGGCAGCATGCTCCCGGCCGCGCCCCTGCACAGAACCACGGCATGCAGGCTGGGCGGCCGGGTCCCTGGCGGCCCACATCTTCAGCTGGATCCCCGTTCCCCAGTGGGGAGGCTCGGCTCACTGAGGGGCCTCGGCGATGGCCTTCTCCACCCGCAGGTACCAGGGCTGGATGCGGGTGTGACGCATCAGGTCGTCGAAGGCCTCCAGGCCCTCCATCACACGCAGCACGCCATACACCGCCTGCGGTGGGTACAGAGGGGGTGTCCAAACCCGCCCCAGCAGCCACGTGCCCTCCCGTCCGTGAGAGCTCCCAGGTGGGCTAACGGGCTGCTTCCACTCACCGGGCTTTAAAGGAGGTGTGCGGGATGGCTGAGGCTTCGCCTGCCCCTCGCCCACACCCCCCTTCTGGACAATCCCCTTTCTCCCACTCACTCTCAGGTCCTGACACCTCCCCCAGAGCCCAGCTGAGACCTGGGCCACCGATCAGTGGTCCCACCCGGACTGCAGGTCTGCTTCCCAACGGAACTGGCTGGGGGAAGGCGGAGCACTGGACCAGGCTGGCCTCGGAGCTGAGAGGCAGCAGGAAGGCCCAAGCCATGGTAAACCACTCGAGCCCCTGGATCCAGCTGGGCCTGAAGCCAGCGCCTCTATTAAACTTGTCAGTTATGGGAAGCAAGGCACTTTCTTGTAGCTGGTTTCCTTAAGGCCCTGACAGCAGATGGAGCCAGGGGCCTCTCAGGGGGCGCTGGGAGATGTAGCCCACATCTTTCCCAGCCTGGGCCTCTCTGACCCCAAAGACAGGCCCCTCAGTTGAGCACCCCCGCCGGCCACCACCACACTCACCAGATCAGCCAGGTTCGGCCTCTGGCCCCCCATGAAGGGCCGGTCTTTGCCCACGGCGGTCACCCACTTGTTGGCAGCCTCATAGAGGTCCTCACGCACATCATCCTGGAGGTGGTGCCTGGGCGGGGATGGGGGCGGTGCGTCAGGGGAAGTCCAACGCGGCCCAGGCGGGGACAGCGGGCAGGCCGCCGTGAACACACACATGCACACACATGTGCTGTCACCTGCTCTTGAGCCGCTTGCTGATGAGGTACATGGCGGCTGCACCCAGGTACTTGGCCATGGCGCCCTCCATGGCCCCGAACTTGCCCTCCCTGACGATGTAGTCAAAGGAGGCCAGGGCCTCGGCCGGCGTGCGGTACACGTTGGGGGAGATCAGGTGCACCAGCCAGTCATCCGCCCACTGCCGCCACTTCATCTCTTCCCTGCGGGCAAGGGGACAGAGGGGCAGGCCAGCTGGGCTTCCCAGGCCAGGGCCTGGAAGTGGGGGAGCAGCCCCACTGTCTAGAAGCCCAGCGTATGGACGGGAAGCTGTGGCTAAGCGGCAGGTCGTCACGGAGACACAGCCCAGGCTGCAGCTTGGCCCCCACCCCCATGCTCTGCCACACTGCTCTCCCTCAGAGCGCCTCGCTCAGCCGGGTCCCCTCTGGGGAAGACCCCCCGGCCCTCGTCACCACCCCCGGGCCGGCCCCAGCCGCACTCACGTCCTGGCCTCCTTCCCACCATACATTCGCTGGGCCTCCTTCTCGTCCAGCATGAGCCAGTACTTGTTGCAAAATTCGGTCACCTCCTTGCCCTGGTCATTTACGGCCTTCATGGGTGGGTAGTAGGTGATGATGTCTTCCAGGGGATGCCTTCGAGAACCATCCGGAGTCTCACCCCCCGTTCCCTCCTCCTCTGAGAGACTGTACCCTCACCTCCATGGGGGACTATCCACCCCTGCCCGACCCAGCCCTGGGGTGTGGCCAGAACCAACCCACAAAAGCTTTCCACCCTCTGGTGGGTGACACAGGAGGTCCTGGGGCAAGAAGGGTTTGGGGCCGACGCCGGGAGCACTCCCCTGTCAGAAGGGGATGTGCGGAGAGGCCCACTCTGGAAATGTGAGAAGCAGCCCGCCCCGCCCCCATGCAGGAACTCAGGTGAGGTCTCCCTGGAGACAGAGCAAAATGGGATGCCTGCCTGGCCTCTGGGGCTCCTTACCCTGACACCAGGTAGGTCTTGAGGGCACTGATAATGACAGAGGAGTCGTTCAGTTGTTGCTGGAGGAGGAGAGGTAGGCTTGAGTCATGGGTAGGGTAGGGGGCTGATCGGCCCGGCAGGGTCACAGGGACCACTACACCCCACCGGTGCCCAGGCATCCCAGAGAAACCGGTCAGGTGGAACCGGGGGACTGTTTACCCACGTGTGGGGTTTACCCCGAAAACCGATACCCACTGCCTCCCAAGATACAGTCCCCGCTCCCAGCATGGCCCAGCGTAAGGAGCCCCAAGTGTGGCTGACGGGGCAGAGGGCCTGGGGAGCACTCAGGGTCTGGGCCTGCCCACTCCACCCGCCCGACCTCCTGGGCACTGAGGGGCAGGGTGGACTCCAGAAGCTACATACTAGGAGCCAAGCACTGTGCCAGGCATGCAAGGTGGAGAGCATGTTGGTTGGTAAAGAAAGAAACCCAGAGAGGCTAAGTGATTGGCCCCAAGTCACAGCCAGGGGGAGGCAGAGCCACACCTTGAACCTCAGCCGCCCTGATTTCAGAACCCGCATCGTTAAGCTCTGAGGCACTCTGCCTCCCTTAGACCAGGCTGGTGTTTGGTGCTTGGCGGGGAAGGATGGCAGCCTGCTTTTATTGAACATCTACTGTATACCAGTTACTTTGCCCTCATAATCCTCAGCTGAGGCTGAGATCTCAAATTACTTTTATGGCTGTAGATAGAGCAGGACCCAACTCAGGGGTACTCCAGGACAACCCAAGGCATGGTGGGAGTGCTCTCGAAGCTCACCAAGCTGTCTCCTTCCTGGGCCAGCAGGATGGGCACCTTCCTGTAGGAGGAGAACTTGATCTCGGCCCTACGCACGGGGTTCACCTCCACCACCTCGTAGGGCAGCGCGTGGAAGTCCAGGAAGGCACGGACCTTGCTGCAGAAGGGACACGTTTTGTACTGGTACAGGGTCAGCTGCAGGCGGCCAGACAAGGAGAGCTGTGGGGGAGCAAAGGGAGAAGGGCTTCTGAGGCCTGGTCCCCAGACCCAGGGGAACACCAGACATCCTCAGGTGTGCCCTCCCAGATGCACAGCAATTACTTCAACTCAGAGTGCCCACGCCACTCCCCCAATCCCAAGGACTTCTGGGGGAGGGGGCAGAGCTGGGCTACAACCCAGCCAGTGGCCCAGCATTGGCCAGAGTGGGGTCTACCTCATATCTCAAACATCTGGGCCGGGAGCCTGAATGCTGCAGGATCCGCAGGAAAGCCCCAAGCGAGCTTGCTGTACATTCATCTTTGAAAGTCACAGCTGCAGTCCACGGCCCTCCGGGTTCACATGGTAACCTGAGTCTGGACCAGTGGAGGTGGGCAGGGAGAAACGGAGAACTCCACTCCCCTTTCAACCACCCGTCACTCTGGGTTCAGAAAAAAAGCACCTGTGGGTGGGTGATGGAGATGGGAGCAAAGAACAGCTGTGCTGATGCCGTTGATAAAGCATTGCAAGGGCAGTTGGGCCACCTGCTGGCTCCAGGGACACTTCTGTGACCTCCCTGTCTCGGGGCCTGGAGTCTAACGGTCATTGGTTCCATAAAAATACTACTAATAATACTAATACATGCACAACCATAGGATTTGGGGATAATGAGAGGGGGCCGACAAAATGTTTGGAAAGTGATCAACTGAAAGTGTCTTTCTTTTCCTTTTCTGTGATCTCCACAATCTTCCCATTAAAAAGTCTTAAGACAAGTTAGAGAAAACGACTCTAAGACAAAGACAACTATTCCAGTTAGCAGGCATCAGCAGCGGCCCCATTTCACAGATGAGGACGCTGAGATCTCGGAGGCAAAACCAAATCATTTGTCCAAGGTCACGAGCGGTTGCAGGAGGCGATCCCTGACCCCGCCGCTTCCCAGAAGTCCCAAAGTTCGGCGCTGACTCCAGTCCCCCAGCCCCCGGCTCGGTCCAGCCCAAGCTTACCTGCGTGGCTGGAAGCTCGGCGCGGAGATCCTGGGCACGCAGGGTGCCACCGGCGCGGTGTAGTACACCCCAAGGCGCCCCCCAGGGCCAGCGCCGCCGCCCCCAGGAGCTGCGGGCTCCGCTTGTGAGTGCTGGCGGCTGGGCTCGGGCCTCCCGTCGCCCCCGCGAAGCCGGCCCGGTTCTGAGCCGGCAGGCCGGGCGCCGGTCGACCACCCAGCCTCCAGGCCAGAGCGCGCCCGCGGAGCCACAGTCCCCGTGCAGCCACAGCCATGTTCGCTCTGCCGACGCTGCGGGCGGGCGCGCAAAACGAAGACCGCCCGGCTTAGGCAATCCTTAAAAGGCCGGGTCTCCGGCACGCCGCGGGTTGCCAGGGGTGACAGTGACACCGCGCGCGGAGGGACAGCCCTCGCGAGTTTGGGCGTGCGTGCTTGGCGCCCAGCTTTCATTCACTCGGTAGAGTCGCAGAAACACACTCGGGAATGTCTGGGAGTCGCTAAATGACCCTGTTTCTGAATTTGTAGATGTAACGGGTCTCGGTGGTGACCCCAGATGAATGCAAAGAATACTCGGGCACTAGCCCGGGCTCGGCCAGGTAGCTCCCTGTGTGGTCTTTCAGCCCCAATGTCATCCGTAATATCTGGTTAATAATTTCTCCCTTGTGCTCCCAGTCAAAAGAGACTGAACCCTTCGGAGTGTCAGGGAAAGGGTCATGGGTTCGGGTCCCTGAGGGCCGCGGAAACTGCCGACCCGATCCACAGTAGGAAGGCGCCAGCCGCTCTGGCTCTTTCTGCCCTTCCGCACCGCTGCACAGTTTCTCCTATGGCCCGAACCATAAAACCTTCTTTACAGTTTGGGGACCTTAGAAACCACGTGTTTCGGATGCGCCCACGCGGAAGCACCGGCTCGCCCACCCACAGGTCCCCAATGGCGGGGTGGAGCAAAATGGGGGTCCCAGGCTGCCCCCGCCCCTCTGCCGGGCTCGCTAGTCCGAGACGAGGGCCGGAGCCAGCACCACCACCTAGGCTTCTCGGCGGGCAGCCCCGGATGACCCCGCCCAGCGACAGCGCGAGGGGGCGGAGACCTGCAGGCGGGACAGGTTGTGGGCGGGGCGGGACTCGGTCTGGCGGCGGGGCGGGGACAGAGCTCTGCTGCTGGTCGGAGAAGCTGGAGGGTTGACCTGCGGCGGGGACCCGGCTCGGGGCGTGGGGGCGGAGCCTGACGTCAGGGCGGGGCGGAGCCTGACGGCAGGACGGGGCGGAGTTCTGGCCGTGGGGTGGGGCTCCGCCCCGCCGTGTTCCGCCGCGCGGTTTCCCTCGGTCGGCCCCGCGTCTGTACGGGAGATGGTCGCTGCATCCAACCTCACGCTGTTCTTGCGGCGCCCGAGCCCGTGACGTCTGGCCCGGACGAGGACATGGGCATGGCGGTGGAGGCGGGCGCAAAAGGCGAGAACGACGGCTTCAGAGAAGCAGGTGACGCAGGGGGCTGCGGAAGCGACCTTCGCTTTCTCAGGCGAATCTTCCTGGGAAGGGGAATCGGAGCCGGGATAGGGGCTTGGAAGGGACCGCAGAGCCCTGCCCACTCCGCGCCGCTGGATGAGCTGCAGCTACAGGCGCCGTCTCGGGGTTCAGGGAGACGACCTGCGACTGGGTCGCTGGAAACCGCAGCATTCGAGAACTGTGAGCAGCCGACCCCGTTTTACAAATGGAGACACTGAGGCGGATTCAGGGACACTCGCCCTTTTAGGATTTGCTCGAAGCACTTCGTTCAGCCCCTTTATGGACGGTGGCCCCTCTGAGCGGGCGGGGCCGGTGGATCTTGGCTCAGCAGAAGGGGCCGTCTGGGTGGGCGCGCTCGCCCTGCTGAGTCAGCATCCCCAGGCACCTTTTCTGATGTGGCCTGGAGCCCTGGCAAACGTGATGTGCTTACAAAGCAGCCGATTTCGTGCACAGTACAGCGGGCGTGGAGGTAGGGGTGGAGTGGAGGAGTATGAAGAGAGAACCATCAGCTCCCTTTCCACCTTCTCCAGCCTGTTTCCCCATCTGTAAAATAGGAATAATGACTAGTGTCTCCTGCACCGAGATGTGTTAGGATGAAATAGGAAAATGAATGGGCAAATGCTGGCGGCTAGGAAGTCTAGTGAGCCTTAGAGACCCCTACTTTTTGACCACCTGGCAGCTGCTCTAGTTTTGCCAAATATAGGAAGACAATCCAGTGACCAAAATGCTTGACAAAGTTCTCCCTTTGTCCTCCTGGCCAAATTTGGGCAGGACATTAGGGCATGCTCATGCCTCTTGGCTTGCCCAATCCAGTGCTTACAGCTCTTGGTCCCTACACTGCCTCTTCCTAATGCATTCCCAGGGGTCTCCTGTCTCTGGCCAGCATTGAGCACAGCCCTGCTTAATGTCCATGGGACCTCGGGCCTGAGGAAGCAGCTGCAGCTGAGCTGATGGAGCCCTAGGCACAAGTCTGAGCAAATCCCAGGCATGGCTGTGTTCTTCTTCCCTAATGCTGCTGTTGCTGTGTGATGTCAGGGGACCGGTGGCTGAGCCCCAGGGTTCTCACACCAAGGAGAGGAGGAAGCTCTGTCCAGGCATAGCCTAGATTCTGCCAGCCCATGAGGCCTGTTCCAGGCTAGAACTTCTGTGACCTGTCCTCTGTATCTGCCCCTAGTGGCCAGTCTCTCTTGGACGCATGCTGCTCTGTGGCTCTGTGACTCCACCTCTCATTTTTCTTCTTTTAAAAAACAAAACTCAGCTGAGTCAATTAAATAACAAACTGAGTCAATTAAATAACAAACTGTTCAACGATTCATGAATTGACAGCGTCACATCTAGCAAGTAGAAAGGAGCTCTGAAGAGTTGGAAGATTTTTAAAGGCTGAAGAAGGCAAGGACAAAGAAGGAGTATTACCTTACTGCTACTAACCAGGAGATTCCAGACCGACCCAGTTAAAATTACATTTCTGGGGAAGGTTAAAACTGCACTTAGGTTAGATGTTAGCTTAGGTATTGAGTCTGTTTGGTGATGTGGGCTTAGCACACGTGACTCCACTTGGGACCTGTTTTCTCTTTTTTAACAGGCCCCCCTGGACATGCTTCCCTGTCTCCTTGATCCTGTCTTCTGCAGCCCTGCCTCTTACGAATCTGGGTCCTCAGGGTTCAGTCTTGGCCCTTCTAGGCCCCATGCACACAGCCTCGGCTACCTCTCCCCTCCCCTGGTTTCTGTACCATCTATTTCATGAATGCCCAGCTAGGGGCTTCAGGTCAGCCCTATCCTGACTCCAGCCTGGGTTTACAACTGTCTCTGGGCCAGCAAGATGTCCTCCAGGCACCCTACCTCAATCCTGGCACATCCACCCAACTGGCCACTTTCCCATCTAACCACTTTCTCCTCTTCGGCTCCTGCCTCCATTGGTAAGGGAGAATCCAGGAGTCCTGCCAGCCTGTCTAACACCCCATTAGGTTCTACCCAAGTGTCTCACTGCCCTTTCATCTCATCCAGAATCTATTAAAGAGACGAATCTCAAAATAGTTAGGCTAAATGATAGAGACCAGGCAATACAGATTATATACCATTTGGTTCCATGTATATAAAACTAGAAAATGCAAACATGTGACAGAAAGCAGATTGGTGGTTGCCTGGGGATGGGGTAGGAATGTGAGGTGGGGAGGACAGAAGGGACATGAGGAATCTTGGGGGTGATGAATATGTCTACTGTCTTGATCCTGGTAATGGTTTCGTGACATTTATATGTGTCAAAATTTATCAAATTGCTCAAAAACCACAATGAAAGGAGGTTGTCAAAAGGACCCGCCTGGAACAATTTGATCATCAAAATAAAGGAATATTGGATTACAACCCAAAGTATAAAATAAATATCCATGAGCCATACAGATAAATGATTAAATTAATAAATAAAGGGGGAGAAGAGAAATCTCCCATGCAGAAGAATTCCAAACTGTGTAGACAGCCTGTCTTTTAGAGATGGAGTAAAACTCCCACTCCATAGGTCCGGGCTGAGCACAGTGACTTCCTTCCCTAGAGGACAGTATGCAAAAGAGAAAGAAGAGGAATCTTGCAGTGGAGACGTCTGACCACACACCTCAGCCAGGTGACCAAGGTCAGTATCAGCTGTGATCAGTCACATGGAAATATGTGCTCTTGATATGATATGATGAAAATGGCACTTCCCCTCTGTGGTCCTCCTCCTAAAACCCATAACCTCAGTCTGATTATGAGAAAAACACTCAACAGGTCCAAGTAAAGGGACATTCCACAAAATATCTGAGTAGTACTCGTCAAAATTTTCAAGGAAGGTCATCAAAACCAAGGAAAGTCTGAGAAACTGTCGGAGCCCAGACGAGCCTAAAGGAGACAGGACCACTAAATGTAACGTGGGATCCCAATGGGATCCTGGAACAGGAAAAGGACATTACCTGAAAACTAAGGAAATCTGAATAAAGTATGGGCTTTAGTTAATACTACATTGATAGTGGTTTGTTCATTGTAATGAATGTGCCGTTGTAAGATGTCATAGTAATAAGGGCAGCTGGATGCAGGGTGTGTGGGAACTCTGCAAACTATTTTCACACTTTTTCTATAAATCTAAAATTTTTTCAATTAAAGGTTTATTTTTAAAACCTCGTCAAATTGTGCACTTTGAATATGTGCAATCGTATTGCATTGCTGGCGTTCTTTTTGTGGAAAGATTCATTAATTACCGACCTAATTTCTGTGATGGTCGAAAGCCATTCAGACTTTCTTTTACTTCTTGAATCCATTTTGGTGAGTTAAAATTTTCTGAGAAATTTCCCATTTAATTCCTATAGCATTCTCTTACCCTTTTAATGTCTGTAGACTCTATAGTTATAACCTTTTTTTTCTACTTCTGTTTATTTATGCCTTATATCTTTCTGTCTTGAGAAATTTTCCGAATTTCTACCTATGTTATTTTTGCAAAGAGTCAACTTTTGGCACTGATATTCCTGTTAGATATCTTCCTTTCCATTTTATTAATTTCTGCTCTCTATTTCCTCCTATTTGGATTTATTCTGTGGTTTCTTTTCTAAACATTTACTTTGGACACTTTGTTCATGGCGTTGCAGCCTTTCTTATTATAAAACACACACTTAAGGCCCCTTGTTTATTGTGAGCCTGGCGGGGCATTAAGAGTCTGTTTCTGGCTAGATCTGCTTGTCTGGTGGAAGGGGGCCCTTCAGAGTGTCCAGACTGCCCGTTCAGCCAGGATTACTTCTCCAATGGCTCCTCCCCAAGGTCCCCTCGGAGCCACTGGAAGACGGGGCACCCCTTCCTGCCTGCCCTTGCAGTCCCTCCGAGGCAGACTCCCCCTCTCTGGAGCACTGCTTCAGGAGCCGATCCAGTCCATCCCCTCCCTGCCTTTTGGCTTTTCTTGTCTATGGTCTGACTCCACAAGCCCCAAGATCAGAAGTCAGCCCTCCCCCCACCCACATTCCCCAGGAGTTCTCTAAAATAGCCCTCACTAGGCAGGAGCTGGGGGAAGCAGCTCCCTCCCTGCCCACTGCCAGCAGGGGTAATTAATAGATAGGAAGGGCTCAGAACCGTGAAGGGCAGAACCCTGACGACCTCAAATGCCAGACCAGGCCCTCTGGGGTAGCACTTTCCCACCGCCTTTGATATTTAATACTAACCACTGAGCCTACCGGAATCCTGAGCCACACAGGGAGGGGAGCATCAGGAGACAGAAAGAGGAGCCAATGGTGGAAGAATAAGGCTCCTATGCTTCAGCCATAGCACCTGTCAGGGCACCCAGGAACCCTGCCTGGGACAGACCTGACCTGAGCCCTGACACGTCTCAGCCAGGGAGACTAAGGGCTCTGTGAAGCGATGCTACAGCTGCCTGCACAGGCCAAGCCACCTGGGGCCCAGGGCCCCTTCTGAGATGAACCCAAGTCCCTCTGTGAGCAGGTCCGGGCTATGGGTGCCCCAGAACAGGTGGGGCATGCGGCATGGGGAGAAGGGGGTCCAAGTGGGTCAAGCAGACTACAATAGGCTGAAAAATGGCCTCAAAAGACAATCATGTCCTGATTCTGGGAATGTATGATGTGACTTTTATTTGGAAACAGTCTGCAAATGTAATTACTTTAAGGATTTTCTTTATTACTACGTTTTTAAAATTTCATAACGATTAGTGTCCTGATGCCTGGTTTTTAAGATGTGTAAATTAAATGTGTGTTACTCTCGTCAGAAAAAAAAAAAAAGCTATTTCTTTCTCTTGGTATGGCCCAGATTTTTCCCTTTCCTGAAGATCAACAGTATTCTAATTCCTGATTCATAATAAAATAGAGTGCATTCTGTTTTCAAATATCTTAAGAGAAGAATAAAATTACTTTAACAACTCCCCAACATTTTAATAGTAGAAGACAGGTATTCTAAACTAATGGTCAGCCTTTCCCTTTCCCTTCTCAGTCAACCTTTCCAGCACCTACTACCCTGCCCCTGGGCTGGGCACTCTCCTGGGCGCTCAGGGGACAAAGGAGAACCAGCCTTTCAGGAGAGCCAGACCCATCCTCACACAAGCCACCACCAGAGGCCCAGCCAAGGGCCCAGGGAGCAAGGACCCAGCATGGCCGAGGTGGAGATGCCCTCTTCTGGGGTGCTGGGGGCCACAGCCCAGGCAGGAGAGGGGTGCAGAGCTGGGAGGAGCAGGCCAATGACAGCACAAGCTGCTGGGCACCTGGAGCCCACGGCAAACCCTGCTCAGAGCGCTGGCCTCCAGCCCCCTCTTGTGGTCATCACAGGCCCTCTCACCCGCATGGGTGAGTCGGTGCCCCGGAGTGAAAGGAGCAGCCGTTCTAAGGCACATGCTTGGGCCAGGCACCCGAGGACAAGAACTGGGAGAGCCCTGGACCCAGACCTGCTGCCTCTGCCCAGTGGACCCCCAAGACCTCCCCAGGGGAAAAATCCAGTGGGTATTTGGTGGAGGTGTCAGGAGGGGCTGCCTTTCAGGGCGTTTCCACAGGCAGGGTTCCCATCAGGTGGAAGTGGCAGGAGCCAGGAAGTCCTCGAGTGAGTCCTGGTGAGCCCGGGCATGAGACATGGGGCCAGGGGCTGGAAAGCTGCTTCTGGAAACACGAGAATCCAGCCAAGGCCCTCACGGAGCAGGCCTCCCTGCTCCCGGGTGTTTGGACCTGCGGTGGCCAGGAAGAGCCCATCTTTGGACACCAAGGGTTCCTGCGGCCATGACTGGCCTCCTGGGGCATCTCCGTGGAAGCTTCTCCCCGGTGTGGCCCTGAGCTCCAAGAAGCCTAGTCACCGCCTGCCTGGGGACCTCTTGCCCAGCCCTTCAAGCGAGTCAGAGGGCGTTGCTATTGCCCAACCTTCGTGGCTGGCTGAACACTGCTCACAAGCATCCAGAAAACCAGTCCAGGGGGTTGGACTGGATTCCTGAGATGCAGTAAGCACAGAAAACACTTTGCTGCCTTCCTGGGTCAATTAGACCAGGGGTGGGGCCTGGGTCCCTGTGCGGAAGACCAGGCTACCATGATCCCTGGGGATTTCTCCTCTTGGTCATGTGGAGCGGGGAGGGCCACCTGCTCCAGAAGGGTCTGGAGCAGCCAGAGTTCTGGCTTCTTGCCACAGAGAACCAGGTGTGGATGGTGTTTAAGCGCCTGCCATTGCTAAAGGGATGTAGAATGGGACTCAGAAGGCCCAGCCCTGTCTTCTTCTGTGTGGCTTGTGGCCTCACTAGGGACATTTGCAGCTCTGAGAGAGAAGGAGAGGGAGAGGGAGGCCATTGGGGTGGTCCTGTAGGAGCAGCTCGGAGCCGCAGTGGAAATCAAGAGCAGACCCAAGTGCATGGTGTGCCCCACACAGCACCACACACAGCACCACCCATTCTGAGAGTTTCAGGGCTCAGGGACTTTCCCCAGCTCTGGGCAGGGTGAATCCGAGAATCTCCTCCTTGAACAAGGGCCCAGGCCTAGTAGGAAGAGAGTGGGCGAGGAGTGGGGCCACCAGGGTCCTGTCCAACCTGGAACCTTTGGAGTCGGCCCAAGTCCAAACGAGTCTACTCCACGGTCTTCACACAACCCTCGTGTGGGAGGTGTGTGTGCTGAGCTGATCCGCCCCCGAAGCCCTGCTGGACTCTGAGCAGTGTGGACAGAGCGTTTTACCTTAATCCGCAGCCCAGCCTGCAGGACCCCTCCCTTCTAAGGCAGAATGCAAGAAGCACCCTCGCTGATCCCAGGCCCTCCAGCTCCATCCAGCCCAGTACCCGCCTCTGGTTGGCTGGGATCAGGCACGGGTTGGCCCAACCTCTGCCCCAGCCATCCCTGTGACTGTCCTTGGACCCTTGCTGCTTCACAAACTGGCCCCTGTACACAGAGAGAAAGAAGAGACCAAAGAAAGAGGTGGGCCACTCCAGATTGAAGCAAGGGAACTCGCTTATGAGGCTTGTCTTAGGCGCCATAAGATAAGTAGATCTCCACGCCCGCCAGCCAGAATCTTAAGGCTGACATAGAGGCCTTAACGGGGTTCCGTCACGTGTACCATCCAGGTGGTCCCAACAACGCAGTGCTCTTTCAAGGCCGCGTGCGTGAAAACAAGACCCACTGTGGGAATGGAGGGCAGAGCGTACCTTCCAGGACAGGAGCCTCCAATGGTCTGGGTGCAGCTCAAGGATAACTTGTGGCCACACCCTCTCAATAACCTCCTCCAACACAACCCAAAGGCATGGCCGGGACACTGCTCACTGCTGAGGTTCAAATCCCTAAGTGAACCTCGTCCCCTTCACTCTTATCCTCAACCTCGGCTCCTGGACCAGCCTGACCTCCAGGACTGGGCCAGGAGGGCAGGCAGGAGGCAGCCAAGTAAGGAAGAAGTGATGAGATGGCCATCGCCAGGTGTCAGCCAAGGCAAGACCACACAGAGATGAGGTCAGAGAGACAGAGATGAGGAGGATGGGTCTGGACAGCCCTGGGGCCAGCACGGAGAAGCATGGGCCCTGCGTGGGTTGGCAGAAGCAGAGGTGACATCGCGTGGAGACAGCCATGCGTGTGCACCTGGCGCGGTGTGTGCATGGCCTTGAAGAATCCGTAGTGTAGCTCTCTTTACAGAGGGGCACTGATGGGGATTAGGGGTGGGCCGAGATTTGCAAGCTCTCCCCTCCTCCTCCTTCAGCACCCGCCAGCCCCAACTTCACCCTGAATCATCATGCCCCTAGGTCTTGGCCTCACCCTACTGGGGGCCCTGCAGGATCCAAGCCCAGAACTCCATCCCAAACTGATCCCAGCCCCTCCTCGGCTCAGGGTCCCACTGCAGCCGAACTGACCAGGTAAGGGCCTGGAGCGGCAGCTGCGGAGAGGATTCCAGCAGGTGCCCGTGAGCTGGGCCGTCTCCCCTCCTGCACCTGGCCCTGGTTTTCTCATGCTGCAGACCAGCCTTACCCCCACTCCCGGTTCACACCAGAAAGCACTGGCCACTCTGCCCACTGACTCTCAGAGTCTAGAATATTCTATCCGGCGACTCCTTGCTGATTCGGGGGAATGCCCCTCCCCTAGTTAAAATTTTTTTGGGGCTCCTCTGTCAGTCTCCCCATATTCAACAGTCACCACCGGCTCCAAGATACCTTTTAAGGTCAATGAGAGTGGCAGGGGCGGAGCCCCTGGACCCATGAGAGGGGTGGGGGTGGCCACTGGCACCTCGGAAGGATGCATGGGCTGTTGTGGCAACATAGTCCCCCGAAGTTTGTTCATCTCCACTTCCTGCCCTTTCAACACCCAGACAGGCAGGCAGGGCAGGGCCTGAGGGGGCCTCTGCATCAGGATGGCCAAGGCTATGTCCTACCCACCAGCTCAGGACCCTGTTCAAAGTCCCTTCTCTCTGGACGCCCAGGCTGGGGGTGCTGGTTCCCCAGCAGCAAGTGGGTAGAGCCAGTGAGGTCCCCACCAGTTTCCTGAGGCCAGCAAACCCTCAATTCAGCCTCAGGCCAAGTGTTCAGACAGCCTCAGCCCTCATGGTGACATCTGGGAGACAGTGCTCAGGGGCTGGGACCCATCCCTACCTCCCAGAGACAGCCAGGCACCCAGTGGAGAAACTCCTTTCTAGGACAAAGCTGGGATCAGCCATGACAGAAACACTTCCAGGACTCAGGCTTGAGCCGCTGGGCTCCACAGCCCAAGGCTGAGGCCACAGAGATGGCGGATGGTCTCAATGACCTCTCAGTGATGAGGCTACGTCCTTGCACTCTCTATGACCCATAATGCCTGGTACCCAGAGCATTAGGGTGGAGAGCCAGCCTTCAGGCCCCAGCGCATCCCAGCCCTCCTCACCCAGCTCTAGTACGCCCCTCAGAGTATACCCTCTCCCCGCCCCACCCGTTTGCAGCTCAGACTACAGCCTCCGTGTTCTGTTGTGCTGAGCAGCTACAGGTGCTGCTGGGGTGCCCAGGTTGGGGTCTCTGTCCCACTGGACCCACAGGAGGGGCCAAGTGCCAAGGGGCCAGTCGCAGTCCAGGTCCACTCCTGCAAATGGGGCATGGAGGAAGGGAGAGGCCGACTCAAGGCAGGAGTCCTCTCAGGTTGGCCTCTGGGGAGGACCAGGATGTGGGATCCTTGAGCTCAGAAGACGCACAATGCCTTCCCAGAGATGTTTACTCTTAGCTGTCCCGCTCTTCCCTGTTCTTCTGAGAATGAGGAAATGGGACACTGTCTGTTGGGGCGAGGCATTCCGTATTCATCAGGTGCCAGTGGCGGGGCTGTCCCTGTACACACCCCAGCCTGGCTTGGGCTGAGCAGGGGCCTCCTGGAGGTCAGAGATGACAGCTCAACCATATCAGAACCACTGAGCACGAACAGGGCCAACCAGAGCAGAAGGAATGGGTACAGAGAGTGCCAGGGGAGCCTTTGTTCCTGCCAGAGGTACGGAGCTCCGGGAAATGTTCCCTCACGACTATCCTTGCTGCCTCCTGCCCATCTTGCATAATCCTGACCATAGGGGAAAGGGGCAGAAATCTCGCCAAATGTTTCAGCCTGAGTTCCTGGTAGTTACCTCACTCTTCCTGAATTGGGCAAACGATAAATCACCCTGGGGTGAGCCGGCAAATGGGTGGACCATAAGTATGGTCCCCCAGGCCGGCCTCCTCACTCACCTTCTCCTCCTTCTCCACTGCCAGGCTCAGCAGCTGCCCTGAAATCATGTCCCTAGGTCTCCTGTGGCTGGGTCTCACCCTGCTGGGGGCCCTGCAGACCCAGGCCCAGGCCTCCTCTCCAAACCTGATCCCAGCCCCTCCTCTGCTCAAGGTCCCGCTGCAGCAGGACTTCCAAGATGACCAGGTAAGGGGCCTGGAGAAGCAACTGCGGGAAGGGTCCCGGGAAGAGTAGGAGTGGGAGGGAGGAGAGGCAAACAGCCTTAGGAAGCGTGTTGGACCAGGGTGGGCCTAAGCTTCAGCTCGGCCTGCCCTTCGATCCCCTGATGGAAGCCACGCCCCATGACCCCATTTCCACCCCAACCTCGCTGACCTTCCCAGGTCCACACTCTCTTCCATAGTCTCCATAGTCCAGGCAAGGTGGGAACAACTTCAGTCCCTCTATGTGATGAGGAAACTGAGGCTCAGGTGGTGCAGCCGGCCACCTGCCAAGAGTTACACCATCCCTGCCAGACTCATGGCCTAGTGGCTTCTAGCCCCTGCCGGCTTCATCAGCGCAGGCCCAATCCTGGCCTGAGTGCCCAGTCAGGAGCCCTATGGCCCAGGTAGTAGGGCTCCTGGCTCTGGGCCGGCTGCCCAGAGGCGCATTCAGGGACAGAGCACCTGGGGGCCCCGGGGACTGCTCTGCCACCAACAGCTCCCCTGCAGTTCCAGGGGAAGTGGTACGTGGTGGGCGTGGCGGGGAATGCATTTTCAAAAGAAGACCAAGGCACGTTTAAGATGTACTCCACCACCTACCAGCTGAAAGAAGACCACAGCTACAACGTCACCTCCATCCTGCTCAAGTGAGAGCTGCCACCTCCTGGGGGAGCATGGGGGACCTGAGGGAATGCCCTGGGGGACTGCCCTGGGACCTGGCATTGGAGAGGTAGACCGATGTCTGGAAAAGGGATGACCGAAGCTGACAAGTGGTCACGGATCCTACTGCTCTGTGCTGGATTCATTTACTTCTCCGTTCCTCCCTCCCTCCCTTCCTCCCTCCCTCCCTCCTCCCTCCCTCCCTCCCTCCCTCCCCCCTTCCTTCCTTCCTTCCTTCCTTCCTTCCTTCCTTCCTTCCCTCCCTCCCTGATTAGATCAGTATTTATTGGTTACTTCAGCGCAGACAGGCAGATAGTAGTGGGGGTGGACACAGACAGTCCTCAGGAAATAAGACGGAGGGAGCAGGGGTGTCCTGGAGGAGGGTCACTGGGCCCAGCCTGGAACCCTACCCAGGACTGCATTAGGGGCTTCTGGGAAGGTGGCCACTGGGCGGGGCCTTGAAGGAGCCACCCTGCCTCAGAGGGTCACGTGCTGCATTCACAGCTGGGGCTGGCGGACTCCAAGTGAGAGGGCCACTCCTCCAGGCAGCACCAAGCCATTGAGTGTCTGCTCTGGGCAGGGCAGTGGGGGCTGGAGGGAGGGTCTGAGCAGGGTCAGGTGGCCCAAGGCGGACCTTGGCAGGGACAGCCAAAGACAGGCTCAGAGGAGAAGACTCAGCCTCCTACCGTGGTGGGGGATGGGCTGGGCTGGACCCCAGGCACCAGGATCCCAGCCCCTCCAGCTGTAGCCCTGACCTCATCCAGCCCGGGGGGGTGCAAGCCTGTGCGTCTCCCCGCTCACCCATACATCTCTTGCTCCCACAGGGACCAACTCTGTGACTACTTTACCAGAACTTTTGTGCCAAGTTTCCAGCCGGGCCAGTTCAGCCTGGGCAACATTAAGGGTGAGCCCTGAGTGACCTGGGCCCTGGGATTGTGGTTCCCGGGGGCGGGATCCTCCCAGAGGGGACACAGACCCACCTGCGCCTCCACACAGATGCTGTGCTGTGGAGGGCTGGGGAGAAAGGAGCTGCTCAGTCCTCCCAGCCAGGGCTGACCGCTCACCGTCCTCCCCACAGCTTACCCTGGCCTGCAGAGCTATAATGTGCGAGTGGTGGCCACCAACTACAACCAGTTTGCCATGGTGTTCTTCAAGAAGGCTCTCAAAAACGAGGAGTACTTCAAGACCACCCTCTACGGTAGGTCCCCACCCACCGCAGGCAGGCCCCAGCTCCTGGTCACACTTGAGGGGTGTGTGACCCCTGACCCAGCCCCCGAGGTCCCCTCCAGTGCCAGCTCTGCTCTGAGCCCCAGGGAGGGGGGAGGGCTTTCCACAGGACTCCCCCAGGAGGAAGGGGGTCCGAGGCTCATTCATGCACTGGACAATATTGATGGAGTATCTGCCAGCCACTCACCCGCCTTCTTGGCCACAGGGAGGACCAAAGAGTTGACCCCTAAGCTGAAGGAGGACTTCGTTCGCTTGCCAAATCCCTGGGCCTCACCGATGACCACATCGTCTTCCCTGTCCCCATCGGTAATGGCCAGCTGGGGCGAAGAGAAAGGGCTGGGGAACTGTCCAGGCCTGACACGGCCTTATCAGGGAAAGGGGAAGAGGACAGACTTGGTCCCCTGCTCCAGTCACTGGAGCCCCCAGGGAGTCACTTTGGACTCAGGAAGACCATGCCCCACCCCAGGGTTCTGTGGGGTCCCCAGGGTCCTGGGCTCTAAGTATTCTTCCCTGACAGTTAGTTCAGGCCCAGTGAAGATTTCAGGCCCAGGTCCAAGTTTCTCCTGTCTCATTGCCCAGGACCACCTCCTCTTACACCCCAGGTCCTGCTATCCTGGGCCACCTCTTCCTCACACTCCCAGGCCCCTTTGTCCTGGGCCACCACCTCCTTCCCCCTGGGGCTTCCTCACCACGGACTTGGGAGCTGTCTTTGTCTTCAGGCAGCCAGGTCTGGGCAGGGGGCTCCAGCCAGGCCACTCAGAGAGCCACCGCCCCCGCCAAGGCTGAGGGGCTGCCAGGGCTCATCAGGTAAATGGGCAGGAGGCCTGGGTGCCCAAGCAGGTGGCTGGGCCTCACTTGCCTCTTCCAGAGAACAGATGACCCCCAGGTCTTCTCAGGTTTTTCTCCCAATCACCTTCCCACATTATCTGTCCCTCTGCTGAAGAAGCTCCCGCAACCTGCTGCTGCTGGGGCAGCCTGGGGGCAGTGTAGGGGCCCTGGTGGTCCACGGTGACACACACTCCTGCATATTCTCTTCCCCACAGATAAGTGCATCGATGGATGAGTGAATGAGTGGTGAGTGTGGCAAAGGAGGGGGCTGATGGGAGCCCAAGGCAGCAGGGTGGAGGTCTCAGGCCTGCCTTTGCTTCCCCACCCAGCACTGAGGCCATACTTATTGCCTTGTGTCCCTCTCAGATGCCTCCTGTCTCTCTCCACCCCCACTGCCCACACATGGGCCTTTGGCCGAGGTGCTGCCCAGGTGCCCCGACCTGCCTGGATGCCAATAAGAGAGCCAGGAGACCCATCTCACAGTGTGACCCACCAGCTGCTCCCCAGGCCACCCCACTGATGGAGCCCCTCCCTTGACTGCTAAATAAATGCATGCCTCCAAGCCGCCTGTTTGTGCTCCTTGCCCCCTGGGCTGTCTGGGAGGGGGAAGGGCAAAGCAGGGGCTCTCATTAGCATCTTTCCCAGACCCCCTTGCAGTCCTCAGCAAGGGATGGAGGCCACAGAACCCGAGTCCATCTTCGACCGAACGCTTCTTAGCTCCAATGCTGGGCCCACCCCCAGGCCAGTGGTACCCCTCACAGGTCCCTGTCTTTGAGCGGTGCCCAGTCCAATGGGAACACCGGTGGGTTCACACCTCATGCGTGTATACTCAGCCATCTGCAACAGATCCTACAGCAAAGGCCGAGCCAGAACTGGGGAGCGGAAGGGATTGGGCGGGGGGTGCTGAGATGTTGTCACCCCCAACCCACCAGGAAACCTGTGGATGCTAGCAGATGGCAGCCAGGGCAGAAGGGGTACACAGCGGGTGCAGCAGAGGCATTCCCAGAGGTAGTCCCCTGGGCCTCTGCCAGCCTCCTGTGGGTCCCGTGCTCACCCTCCAGCCCTCACTAGTGAGTGGCAATGTCCATGCTGACCCCATTCAGAGCACCGTCCCTCACCCACATCTCCTGTTTATGATGACCCCTGGACCACCAGGTGTAGGGCTGGAGGAGGTGAAGAGGGGCATAAGCTGCCAGGACTCCAGATTCCAGAAGGTCTGAGGGCTCCAGGGCTGCACCACCACTTGGCTAGGTCTGTGCCTGGGGCCTGACAGGGCCCTGTGGACCCAGCCCAGCCCCTCTTCATCTGCATCACACACAGGAATGTATCTCTGGGCTCCTCCCCCCTTACAAGGTCAGAGGCCAGGGGGCGGGCTTCTGAAGAAACTCGGGCTTCTCCACCCCGTGGACTTGCACACCTACCCCATTCTCTCTCAGCCCAAGAGTGGGGATATACTGGAGCTGTGGGCGGTCCCAGCTTCAGCACCCAGGGAATAGGACAGGCCTGAGACCCAGGCCCAACCAGGTGCTGCCCACAGCCTCAGAAGTCCGGGCCAGACCTTAGGGAGAGGCCAGCTTAGTGCAGCCTGAGCTGAGCGAGGGATGGGGTCAGAAAGGCCCACACTGAGAAGGGCACCCAGAGGACCACCGGCCAGAGCCCTGCTTGCTGGCTGACAGAGTGGAGCCTTGGTCTCCACTTCCGGCAGCAGAGCTAGTTTTTCTGCCTTGGCCCAAGCAACACAGCTTCCCAGCACCACCTGGGGCTGCTGGGCCTTCTAGGATCAGACTCAGAGGACATGAATGGGGATCTGTGTTTCCTCCCGGGGTCACCTGGTTTATTAATTTCTTATCGCTGCTATAACAAATCACCACAAACTGGTGGCTTAAAACAACACACATTTGCAGGGCTGGGCTTCCCCCCGGAGGCTCCAAGGAGAAGCCTTCTTAGCCTTTTCCAGCTTCTAGAGCTTTCTTCCTTGCTCTCTTGAGCTTGTGGTCCTTTCTTCCTTCTTCAAAGACAGCAGTGTGGCATCTCCACATCTCTCTTTTGAGCTCCTTGCACGGCCTCCTCCCTTCTATCTGGAGTCAAATCTCCCCCTGCCTCCCTTATTAGGACACATGTGAATATATTTAGGCCCCACCTGGGTGATCCAGGATAACCTCCCCTTCTCAAAATCCTTAACGTAATCACATCTGCACAACCCCTTTTCCCAAATAAATTACCATTCATAGGTTCCAAGGATTAGGACCCAGATATCTTTGGGTGCTGTTATTCAGCCCACCACACAAGACTTGGAGACGGAATGAAGCCAGGGCTTGTGAGATGGGGAGAGGGGAACAGGGACCCCAGAGGCAGGGCAGGGACTGGCTCGGGGAGGAGGCTCTTGGCCTCAGGCTCTCAGGCCACATTCCTTGAAGGCTGGTCTTGCTTGGGGACTTGCAGGGTTTTGCACACCCTGACCAGTTCTCCATGGAGTCTGACTTCCAACAGGACAAGTTCTCCCCCTGCCTGGTTCCTACAATGGGGTGGGAGCCCCGATGGGGGAAGGGGTACTCTCTGGGGCTGGGTTGTCTCTCTGGGAAAGAGTGGGGCTGAGCAGGGTTGGCACTGGGCAGAGAGGTATGAGCAAGGCTGAGAAAGAAAAACTGGGCACTTGCATTTGGCTGACTGGTGAGATCCCCTCCCTGGGACCACGGTATTTCACCTCGTGTCTCCTGAAGGGCCCGGAAACACCTGTGCCTGTGTGTGGCACACAGGTATCCAGAGCCACAGAAGAAACATGGGTCACAATATATGTGGGTATGCTGACAATCCATATACGTCTGTTCCTGTAAGCTCAGGACATCCAAAAAAAACAGACCCGTGTTTTTCCCCCACATGTGAAACCACTCCTGGGCTCACAGGACCTGACTATAGGTGTGAGCCCAGAGCCAGGAGGAGAAACAGACACTCCTAGCACGTGGGGATGGCAGCGGACCCTCAGAGACATATAGGTTCCAGAAACACACCAAGGTACACACAGATACACATCATCAGACACAGCGGGTGGGTATGAAAGCTCATGCATGGGCATCAAGAGGTTCAGCTGACCTAGGGAAGGGTCGGGTCACTCAAATTTGGGGGCACTGATTCAGCTGAGGCCTCGCCTCCACTCAAAAGAAGTCTTCGCTGAGCTTAACAAGTCAGTGGTGACTTTGATTACAGGTGTGGACTCTGCCACACCTCCACCTTCCTCAGGTGAAATGGTGTGACAGCTTCTGTGACAGAGAGGACCCCTCCCCATTGCCATAGTCAAGGAACATTACTGGGCCTGACTGACCCCTATCCCAAGTTAGGCCTACCAACAACCAGAGTGAGACCAGGAGCAGGCTCCTGCAGCCCTGGGGCCTCCTGGTGGCCATTGCTCACAGGATCCCGATTAGAGAGCTCCTCTCCGGTGAGACATGGGCTTCTTCCTCAGCTGACCCCCTAGCAGCGATGGTGCCGCAGGGTCTAGCCCGGGAGCAACACCTGGTAGCTGGCTGGCTTTGGGCAGGCTTTCCTTTTCCAGATGATAGCGGCTGGGCCCATCTTATCCCTCAACCTTGCTTGACGGACAGCCACACGCAGCCCTCGGCCACACAGACCTTGACTGTGAAAGGAAAATTTTCTGAAGCCATAGGGGATTTTTAGAAACCACGCATCTCAGATTTCGACCATGCGGAGGCCCTGGCTCGGCCACCCGCCGGTCCCCAGACGCAGGCTGGCGCAGAATGGGGGCAGAAAAGGGGTCCCAGGCTGCCCCCGCCTCTCACTCCAGCTCGCTCGCCCTCGCTTAGGGCCTGAGTTTCTTAACACCTGGGCTTCTCGGGAGGCAACCTCAGCACGGCCCAGCCCGGCTGCCGGGAGGGCGCCTGGGCTCCTCTGTGAGGCAGTGCGGGTGCGGGGCCTGCGGGCGGGAGGGGACGCGGTTCTTCGTGGGCGGGGCTCCGGCCGCGAGGCTCCGGGCTTGGGGCGGGGCCTGGGCGCCGGGCCGCGGCGGGCCGCGGGGTGCCACCCTTCCGGCCCCGCGTTCTATCCGCCGCCTTCCGTCCGGCGCACGCTTTCGGCGTGACAGTCGCCGCGTTTCATCTTCTCGCGGCCCTTGCGGCGCCCGAGCCCGCAATGTCGGGCCCCAACGGGGACCTGGGCATGCCGGTGGAGGCGGGCGCGGAAGGCGAGGACGACAGCTTCGGGAAGCAGGTGACTCAGGGGAACTGCCGAAGGGACCTTTGCTTTACCAGGGGGAACCCCTGGGAAAGGGAATCGGGTCCGGGATAGGGGCTTAGAAGGGACCGCAGAGCCCTTCCACCGCGCCCCGTCCCTGGGTGAGTTGCAGCTACGGGCGCCGTCTCGGGGTTCAGGGCGAGCACCTGCGGGAGGGAGGGTCGCTGGAAACCGCACCATTCCAGAACTATGGGCAACCGTCCTCGTTTTACAAATGGGGAAGCAGGCGGCTTATGGGACACCCACCCTTTTGGCATTTGCTCTGGCCACTTCGTTCAGCCCCTGTGAGGATGGTGGCTCCTGAGGGGACCAGACGTGGCTGGTTTGGACTCGCAGAAGGGGCTGTCTGGGGGGCGCGCCCGTCCTGCTGAGTCAGCATCCCCTGACCCCTTTTCTGGTGTGGCCTGGAGCCCTGGCGAATGTCACTTTCTTACAAAGCAGCCTATTTCGTGCACAGCACTGCGGGAGGCTGGAGGTGGGGTGTGGAGAGTGAACCATCAATTCCCTTTCTTACCCTCTGGAACCTCAGTTTCCCATGTGCAAAATAATGGTTAGTGTCTCCTGCATTGAGATGTGTCAGGATTAAGAGAGAAAACGAATGGAACATACTTAGTAGGTTTCAAGCATGCAAGTGTTCAGTAAGTGGTTATTATTCTCTCTAGTGTAATGAAGATTGGTTTATTCACTCAGAGTGCAGGGCTTAGTAAATGTGGGGTAAGTATCGTCTGCATTTTTTTGTAATAGCTTTATTGAGCTATCATTTACATATGGTACAGTTCTCCATTCAAATTGTACAATTCATTGGGTTTTAGAATATTCACAGAGTTGTACATCCATCACTCCAATAGTTTTAGAACACATTCATCACCCAGGGTTTGCATTTAATAGAGGTAGAAGACCTCCCACAGGGCCAAGTGGTGGGCTGGCCGCTTTGCCTGGGTACTGCTGGTGAACAGCGGCCAGGTGTGTGTAATCATGCTGGCAGCTGTGGTGGGAGCATCAGGAAGGGCCTCCCAGGAGTCACATTGAGTGAATGCTGGCAGAATCACAGGATTTAGCACAGTGGGGCGGAGGGAGGCAAAGGCTTGGAACTGGAAAGTGCCCTTGAGACTGGTAAAGCCTGGCCCCAGTGGTGTGGAGATACCTGCCTCTCCAGAGCTCCTTCTGGCTGTGTCTCACGATGCAGAAAGTAAATGTTGATAATAATGACCATCTATTAAGTATTTGCTGTGGCCAGACCCTGCCTGAGTTCTGGATATATTTGAATCCTCACGGCCACCCAGTTCTTTCCCTTACCCTGAAAGCTGCAGTGACTTCCTGGGATGGAGCAGAGCTGAGCTGAAACCCAAGTGTCCCTGGTCCCCAAGTTGGCTCTGCCACCAAGCAGAGGACCCTGGGCAGGTCCCTTCCTTCCTGGGCCTCGGTTTCTCCATCTGTACCACAAGAGGGGTGGACTGTAAGATCCAGCAGACCTTCCAGGACTCTGGCCTCCGTGAGGTATGCCAGCCCTGGGTGATGGATGCTCTTCCTCCGGAATGGAGACACCATCTTACACACATCCCAGACACACTCCTCCAGCCCTGGCCTTTTCCAAACACTGTCAGCCACTTCCCCTTTGTCCCAAGCTGGCAGCAAAGTGTATCTGAGTCATGGGCTGGCTCAGAACTGGGTCCCGCATTGGGCACAGGCCCAGACCTTGGGTCCTAAGGGACATCGTGTTGCTGAGAGAGGCAGGTCAGGAGCGGCTGTGGAGGAGGAGTGATGGTTTCTGGTGGAGACCAGGGAAGGCTTCTCAAAAGGAGGGCAGCATTTTAAACTTGTCCTTAAATGGCTGTTGTGGTTGAAGCATTCTGGGTGGTGGCAGGAATAGTTGAGCAAAGGCAGAAAGGCTGAGCAGTTAGAGGCCTCATTCATTCATTCATTTCATTCGACACATGCTTATTGTGTGGCAGTGAGGACCTCTGGGAAACAGCAGTGAGCACAAGACCATTCTACCTCTCACAGAACCCTGTGGTCTGGTAGGGAAGAATGACCAGCACACAAACAATCACAAGCCAATCTGGAGGCGAGGGCCATGGAGGTGTTAGGAGAGGGATCAGGAATAGAGGCCTGATCCCGTCTGGGCCATTGGGAGGGCTCCCTCTGGCGACATCCACGCTGAGACCTGAAGAGTGAGTGGGACTTATCCAGGAAGAGAGGAGGGAAAACAGGACACAGTACATTCCAGGCAGAGGCAACAGCATGTTCAACGGGACTGAGGTAGGCAAAGGCAGATGTGAGAGAGGAAAGGAAAAGGCATGGGACGCGGGGCTGGAGAGGGGAGTAGGGCCTTGGAGTCGTCTGCGTACTTTATCCTGAGGACAGACGCCAAAGAAGAGCTGGAAAGACGGGCTGCCCGGGGCAGAGGCCTGATTGCCCAACTCAGAAATGTGGGCTCTGGCCTCTAGGCAGATAAAGGAAGTAGAAAGGAGATGGCACCCGGCAGGACTTCCTAGGCTGGACACTGCCTGGCGGACCTACCATCCTGACCATCCTAACCCTAGAAAAAAGAATGGTGTGCCAAGGTATCATCTCTCCGAAGCCTTTCCTCATTTGATATGCCCCATTTTCCAGATGGTGACAGAGGCTCAGGGGAGTCTTGCCAAAGACTTTCTGGAGGCAGGATGGGGATAATGATTTGAGGGAGGGTATCCGTGAGCCCTGGAGAGACACGGGACCTTGGCTGTGTTTCCTCTTCCTTCTAGAATACGCTGCCATCAACTCCATGTTGGACCAGATCAACTCCTGTCTGGACCACCTGGAGGAGAAGAACGACCACCTCCATGCCCGCCTCCAGGAGCTGCTTGAGTCCAACCGGCAGACGCGCCTCGAGTTCCAGCAGCAGCTGGGGGAGGCCCCCAGCGATGCCAGCCCCTAGGCTCCAGGAGCCCCCAACCAGGCCCCAACCCTGCCTCCCTGAGCCAGGCTCTGGCCCGGGCACTCACTACCTGACTTACGTACCTTCACAAAGGCTGGCCTGCAGGTCCCCTGGTGGGTCTTCCTGCCTGGGCCACCTTCAGGTACTCCCCTTGGGGTGTCTGGGCCAGCCCTCACCACCAGGCTCCGGGGTCCAGGTGTAGACCTGCGACCCACCCACCTTGCCTGCCTGCCCAATTCCTGGGCATTCTCCATTCTACCCAGGCCTTGAATGTCCACATTAAACGGGTCTCCAATAGCACTGCGCCTCTCTCCTGTGTCCTGAGTTGAGGACCCCAGGGGCCGACATAGATGAACAGAGCAGTCAAGGAGTTCCAGGCATTGCTGACGCATTGGTGGCCGTGGGCCTGTGGTGGGGCTGGGCTTCTTGGCCTTCTTGTGTGGACAGAGGGTACAGGTGAGGTCAGGGCTTCCTCCCCACCTGGTACACTCCTGGCCAGCAGCTGCTTCCCAGCCAGGCTGAGAGAGCATGGGACATGCTGTGTGACCCTGTGTGATGCTCTTGGCTTTCCTGGGTACTGGGCCTTTCACTAAGACAGCCAACACCAAGACATGCTGTGCAACCTTGGGCACTGCCCTCTCTTGGCTCAGCTGGCCAATGACAGGGTCGATCCTCTTGTCTGTCTATAAAGGTCTTTCCAAATGGGGAAATAGCAGAACTAAAGCTCCAACTCAGCCTGGGCCCCACTCACTGATGATTCATCATGGATGGGGGTCACCTGACGAGAAGGGCGGGGTCCCCGCTAGTGAACCATGAACTCGGAACCAGAGGAGCAGCAAGGGCCCCCGGTCCTGCACTTCTGCTTCCACAGGGTCCAGCTGGAGAGAGGGGCCAGCACAGGGGTCCAGAGCTCAGGCCCAGGGTCAAATCCCGGCCACTCACCAGACGTTATGACCTTCAGCAAGTCACTTGACTTTGGCTAGGCCTGTTTCATCATCTAATTTGGAGGTAACCAGATTAAAGGAGATCTTACTTGAAGGTACTTTCCCAGCCCTGATGCATCATTACGAGGTAAACAGGCTAGAGGGGTGAGTGCCTCATGGTCCCAGGTTCCCTGGCTAGCGAACCTGTCTTTGGCCTTCCAATTCCACACAGAGGCTGGGCGCTGCTAAGAGCTGGCTGGGATGTTCCCCTTCCCCCGTCTGCCCAGGCAGAAGTGCCGGTGAGGACTGTACAGCCAAACTACTTTCTTTTATTGGATTCTGAGTAAAAACACTCTGTCACAGTTTCCATGCAGACTCCCACAAAGCAGAGCGGATCTGGGCCCAGACGCCACTGGTGTAGGGAGCCGCTTCTTTCAGGTTTTGAGGCGGGTTGAGCGCCGGGGTGGTGGGGGCTGGGGAGGTTGAGGCGTCACCTTGCTGGGGGATTTTGCTGTGTCCTGGATGCTGGGATAGACATGTGGGCGGCCGTTGGCGGTGAACAGAGCAGTCAAGGCATTGCGGGCGGTGATGGCACTCCGGCGGCTCACAGGCCTGGTGGTGGGGCTGTGGTTCTTGGCCTTCTTGTATTTCTAGACAGAGAGAGTACAGGTGAGGCGGGACTCCCTCCCTACCTGGTGTGCTCCTGGCCAGCAGCTGCTTCCCCAACCCAGCTGAGACAGCAGTGGACATACTGTGCGACCCCGTGTGACGTGCTCACACTCCCTGGGCCAGGGCTCTAGAGCCAGCAGCCTGGCCCTCAGTAACTCCCCAGAACAACAGCAGAAAAAGCCCAGCACCACGCTGGCTCTGGCTCCCTCTGTGGGAAGGGCCTCCCTGTTGGGTGGGCCTCGGGGCCAAGGTCAAGCACAGGACAGACGTGGCCACTGGCCATCATCCCCATCAGCTCGGATGGAGTCTGAGTCCCAGGCAGGAGGCCCAGCTCACCTGCAGGTTCTCGAAGTGGGCCAAGGACTTGCAGTGGGCGAGCTGCGCCTCCGAGTTGCTGTGGTAGAACTTGTGGCAGATGCGGCACACGTGGCCCATCACGGGCACCAGGAAGTCCACACCTGTGGGAAAAAGAAGACAAGGGGATAGGTTACCTGGCCAGGATGCCATGGCTGGCATGGGTCACCTGGAGGCTGGGGCCAGGGCTGGGGTCTTACCGTATGCAGTGTTGGGGCTATAGGTCTCTGAGCCTTTCCATTCCTCTCCGGATGTATCTTTGGACTTCATCTGGAAACATGCAAGTGTCGGCCTCAAATCTGGTTTCCCCCAGACCCCATCCCCTGAATGCAGGTGAGGGGGCCCCTGGAACCCACCCATGCTCTTGAACATACTGTCCCCTTGATTTTGAGGAGGTTGTGGGTGGGATTCTCTGAGCCTCTGCACAGCTGATCCCGTCTCCCAGAGTACCCTTCCCAAGCTATACTTTCAGTCCCCTCCTCCAGGAAGCCCTCCTGCTCCCACAGTGGCCATAATACACCCCAGGCGTGCCCAACACATCACACATGTCACCTCACTGAGTCTTCACAACCATCTTCTATGATTCACCCATTTTACATTATAGGAAACCTAGGCCCACTCACATGCCTGGGGCTACACAGCTGGCTTGGGGAGGTGCAGGGTGGTGAACCCTCGTGGGTCCCAAGTCCTGGTTACATTCTTAACTGTGAGCCCCCTGCCAGGTCCCTAGTTCCCTAGCTGATGCTGCAGTGACCTCAGTTCTGCGGGGTTGTGAGTTTCATGTGATCTAGAACCCCTTGTCACACCTGCTGGACAGACACATGCCCCTTCCAGACAAGGCTATCTGACTCCAGCCACGTCAGCCCCACCATGCCTAGCAGTGCCTTCCACCGTGTACCAGGCAAACATGACTTCAAAGAGTGAACCTACTTCCGTTTGCCACCCTGGGCTGCAACCCTTCCTCACAGCCTGAGTTGGGGCTACTATTTCTGAGCAGAGAAAACTGAGGCTGAGAGAGGCCAAGAGGCTGGCCCAGGACACCACTGCTGACCACTAAGAGCACAGCTGGCTTCGCCCTTAAGCTGCCCAGGGCTGAGGGCTGCCCTCACAACCCCCTGTCCATGCCCCTCTGTGCTCTGACGCCACCCTGGCCCGTAACAGGAGCTCTGTGAGGGCAGGGGCCGGCCTCGCTCCCACATATCACTGGTGCCCAACACCAGGGCCTGGCCCAGAACAGGTGCCCTGGAAACCTTGGTTAAACGGAAAAGAATCCAGGACCCTCCAGCTCCCCAGTCACGGATGGCAGAGGAGCGAGGGCGTGCCAAGCACAGGCTCTGGACACACTTCCTGCCATCCGGGTTGGTGAGATTCTGCAGGGGAGTGCTGGGCGCAAGCCTGGCATGTAGCAGGGGCTCAAAAAAATGTCGACTACTCGCCATCATCAGCATCTTCACTGATGCTTCCTATACACAATGCAGAGTCCCCCCCCACCTCGGTCCCCGCTCATGCCTTTTATTGATGCCATTCCCTCAGCTCAGGATGCCTTTTCCCTTCCTCAACACAGGTCAGAATTTCAGCCAGCCTTGGGGGCCCCTGCATATTTCACCCACCACCCTATAGTCATCTAGAATACAGCTCCGATTAGTGCTAAATTGTGGCATGCGTGAGTGTCTATGAAGGCCAGCATAGTGCCTCTTGGCCCCTGGGAGGTGCGGCAAAGTCCCCATGGGCTGAGTCTAGCCTCCGACCTGCCTCCCGAACCCCCTCCTCCCCCAAGCACCTGCTTGCAGAATTCCTCGTCAACATCAATTTCTTCTTCATCCTCCTCCTCCTCCTCATCACCCTCGAAGCATCCCACGGCATCCACTGTGATGAAGTGGTCCTCATCTTGACCAGCTATGTCCTTCTCGAGCGTCTTCAGCTGCCCGGGGGAGGGGACCAGGGCTCAGGTCAGCTCAGGGAAGCCAAGGTGCTATGCTCCACACAGCCCACATCCCTGGGAATCCCAATCCCTCCGGACCTGCCATGAGTTTAAACTGGGATAGATCTCAATTTGCTCTGTGGCTCTGGTCAAGGCTCCATACCTCTCTGGGCCCATGTCCCCAAGGGAGCTGGAGTTACCTCCTTGGCTTTGTCTTTGTGCCCCTGGGACTTCACAGGCTCCATACCTCTCTGGGCCCATGTCCCCCAAGGGAGCTGGAGTTACCTCCTTGGCTTTGTCTTTGTGCCCCTGGGACTTCACATGCTCCACAAACTTGCGGGGGGTCTTAAGTAGCGGTTGCAAACAGGGCAGAAAGGTCGCAGGGACTGTTTGGCGATCTGGGGAAAGGCAGACCACATGGGTGGCAGGCAGTGTCTCTATGTGCAGCCGGGCAGCGCCCGATGAGACTTCACCTCCCACCTGCAGGCCACCACGTCTGTAATCAGCTGGCTGTACTCTGCCCCTGTACCAGATCACGGGCAACAGGGACCCTCCCTGCCTCTGCGCTGGCTCAGAGACGGGATGGCAGACGGCAAGAGAGAGATGGGGCAGAGCAGACAGGGAGAGAGGATAACCACCAAGGGAGCCCCGTGAGCCCCACGGCCGAACGGCAAGGGGAGACGGCGCTTTGCCACGCTGGACAGATGGGGAAACGGAAGCCCAGAGAAGAAACGTGACTGACTCATTGAGAGGCCACACTCACGAGTGATGGCCCCGCAGAGACAAAGGCGGGCATAGGCTTTCACTCCCAACCTGGGCTACCCCCTTCCCAGCCCTGGGCTTGGGGCGTGGAGACAGCACACGGAGGCGCCTTCACAGCGCGTGGGCCCGCACACCTCACACACCTTGTGGTCCTGTGTCCTGCGGTGCTGGATCAGGTCTCCCACGTAGTAGACCTGGCAGGTGTGGCACCAGCGCTTCAGAGGCGGCTCTCTGAACGATGACAAAACAAGCAGAGGATGACCCTACGTTCTTATTGGACAGACGGCAGCTCTCCCAGATGCTCCGAATGCAGGGCCATGGCAACGGGATATTTTTCGGAAACGTAACAAAATGGTTCTTAGATTCATCTGGACCAATACGTAAATGAGAACCACCAAGGAAACCTGAGGGGGTGGGGAATGAGATCTAGAAGCATTCGGGATACCAGGGGCCACCAGGCCAGCGACACGACTGAAGTTACCGGGCCTTGAAAACTGCTCTTTTCTCCTGCAGTTTAAATGCCCTGTCATTCCCGGAGCTATTCCCTTCCCCGATTCCTGGACCTGTCCCCATCCCAGTAAACCAGGACCCCCTCTGAGGCCCCAAAGTGCCACGGCCGCAGCACTGTCCGTGATGAACTGGCAGGACCTGATCCCGCCTCCACTCACGCTGGGCCACGGCGAGCTCTGAGAGGCCGGCATTCCGTCCCAGCACCCCCGGGCCTGGCGCAGGACGGCCACTGTCGGCGCGGCCCCGGGGCCACGTCGGGATTCAAGGGAGACGTCCTCGGCCAGTCTGATGAATCCCCCCACCTGAAGCCTGGTAACAACGTGGGCTAAATCTGCTCAGAGTTCTTGTGTCACGAGATTGACTTGGATTTAATCAAGCTCGTTCTGCAAATGCAATTTTGAATCCTGTTCTAACCTGACACTGGATCGTACACATACATTCCTGCCATCATCCTATTTATTAATTGCTCTACACGTGGGCTAAACTTAATGGTCTAACTCATCTCCGAGTCTGGGCTATTTTAGATAATTCCCAATTACATTTTTTCACTATTACATTAACTCTGCTAGGAACATCTTTGTGAGTCAGTCACCTTTCTCCTGTGTGATTATTTCGCCTACGTCTGACTCCTAGGTCGGTGGGCAGGGGAGGTTTAAAGCTCGAGAACATACTGCAAAACCATGCAGGGAAACTGTTCTCGGATTGAGGACCGCTAACAGAGACGCCGTCTCCTTTGGAGAGAGCGCCTCCTGTCACTCAGAGCTCCTGTCCCCTCACCCCACTTGGGACTTCAAGTTACACCCTCTGTAAACACTCACAGCAGAGTCCCTGATGACTGCCTCAGGGCCCATCCAGCCTGAGAAAGGGTTTCATTTGGCCTCCACGGGGTTGTTTTAATTCTGAACTAGCTATTAACATTTTGAGATTGGGAGATTTCACATACAAATCTGCATTTCTGGTCTCTCCTGAAAAACTAAGGGACCTGGAGCTGAGGGGCAGCTGAGAGACAGAGCCCATGTCCCCCAGGATGGCCCGAGCCAACCCTGACCTGCTTCCCTCACTGATGATGCCTCCCAGCCCCGGCAGGCCTCTGTGACTGCCACGGGCTCGTGAAAGGGCCTCGGCTTCCACCTTCCCCTCCACTGCCTCCCCTCCCTGAGAGTCCGTCCCAGACTCTGGGAAGGCCCACGGCGTCTGATCGACTGAGCACCCATGACAATGAAAGGGGGAGACGCAGAGTAGCTCTAACCTTAAGATGACCTGATCCTGGCCACCGTGCCCCTATGGTGGGGTCAGCACACATGCCAGGGGGACAGGGGAGCAGCCCCAGTGCCACAACCCCCCTCCTTCCCACGTGGACGGCCGCACCGTTCCTGCCTGCATGGAACCTTCAGGAACTGGTTCATGAATTCCTGCACTGCATCCCTCACCAGGACATTTTACAGATGAGGAAAACTGAGGTCCAAGGCCACACAGGTAACGGCGTGAAGAGGCCTCTGGGGAGGGTGATGCTTCACACAAAGGCAGACCTTGCGGATGGCAGATCGGGGCCCCTCTCAGCCCTACCTGGCCTGTGAGCCTGCCCACCCCCAGGACAGAGCCTCCGCGATCCCCCACTCACTCGTCCTCTCTCTCCAGGACATCCCGGGGCACAGGCAACAGGGACAGGAGGCAGGCTTGGCTCATGTGCTGGATCTCCCCGAGTCGCTGCTGGTGCTGGGCCCCCGACATGTGGTCCTGGAACTCCTGCATAGGTGGGAGCGAGGGACGGGCGTGAGGGGTGAGCCCCGAACAGCAGTCAGGGCTGGGGCCCAGGGAGGAGGCCCCCGACCTCGGCTTCATGGCCGTCCTACCGCCGCTGAGGCCATTCCTCCTATGATAATGCTGTGTGGCCCAGAGGACGGAAAACAGAGCACACAGCGAGCATACGGCAGCCAGAGCTCCTGCTCCTCCTGGGGACTCTGAGTGCCTCAAGGACAAGGAGCAGCCTCATGAACTTCCAGGCCCCCCTTCTGCCCAGGCGAGGCAAAGTGTGACAGAGGTGACAATAGCACTAGAAGTAATAATACAAGTATGATGCTGTTATGAATGCTCGGCTCGCTTTAGGCCGGGCTGGGGGCTCAGGACTTCAGTGCCAAGTCGCTGAATCCTCAGAAGCACCCAACGAGCTGGGTTCTCCAGGTTTCTTCATCTGACTGCGTGAGACGACCAAGGCACGAAGGACAGAATTCACCTTCGGCGGTCAACACAGCTGGTCAGGGCCAATTCAAACCAGTTCTGCCTGACTCGAAACTCCTCCCTTCATGGCTGGTCACATGTTTTCTGAGCCAATGCATAGCTGCCAAGGGTGGGGCTCACCAGGCCCCCCGCCAAGGACAGGGCAGGCTGGGGATCCCGCACAGACCCTCCGCTCCACCGCCCGCCCAGGGCCCGGCCGGCAGTACCTGCTGGCTGCTGCAGTTGGCCTTACAGAGGTAGCAGAAGAACTGAAGGGTCTGCTTAGAGGGTGTGCTGGCGGCGGCAGCAGGGGTGGCAGAGGTAGAGTCACCAGGACGGGGCCCGGGTGTGAGGGGTACAGTGCTGAAGGCCCGGCTGTCGCTGCTCTGCAGGATGGTGACCTTCAGGGAGCCCCCGGCACCCCACACCTGCACCGGGAGCAGGAGCAGAGCAGCTGGGCACTGATGGCGGGCCAGCCCCGGTGCTCAACATCTCATCGGGCCCTCCTCCAGCCCCCTTTCCAGGCTCCCAGCTGCTAGGTGACCGCCCCAGGCTCACACTGCTAGGAAGCACTACAGGCAGTCAGGGGGACTGAAAGCCAGGCCCACCTGACTCTAAAGTCTGCCCGGCCCATTCCTCACGTGACAGATGGAAAACACGGAGAAGGAAACGGGTTTGGCCACAATTCACCAGGAGGTGGAGCTGGGACCCAAACCCCCAGCACGGGCTGCCACTCCGCTCTCTCTGCACTGGAAAAACGTGACCCATGAGGGGACCAGGGGCTCTTGTTATGGGATGCGCAGGCTGGAGGGACTCTTGTCACCAAAAGTACCTCCGGATCTTCAGAGCAAAGGCATGTGAAGACGACACATCAGCATGCGAGTTTGATGAACCACTGTCGAACCCGGGCAGAGGGGCTGTGGTCCATTTCCCGGGGCGGGCGGGGGCCCCGAGGTGGGCTGGGGCAGCAAAGGCCCTGCCACCGCTGGGCACCGCGTCCTCACGCTGCCACACTAGCATCGCTACCCACCCTGAGCATCTCTCTTGCTCTTTTTTCACATTCGCCCACATCCAGACCACCGGTCAGCTCCTCCTGGGTCTTCTCCACGCTGCCCTGGGCGCCCACTGGCTCCGTCAAGGCCTCCTCTGGGTCTGAAATGATAGATGTGCTCTGTTCCCCAGGGTCCGTCTCTCACCTGGCTCAGAGAGACCTGGGCCCAAGGGCCACCTTCTCTGCCCAAAGCCAAGGCCTTGAAGCGTCTGGTGTAAACGGCCCCAAATCCTGGTTCTAGATTTAACCCTCAATCCCAGGCGGCGCCCAGTCAGGGTTGGACAGTGCCAGGGGAGGAAAGAAGGGTCTGGGCAGGGAGAAAAGAGCTGTCCTGTCACTGGACCAGCTGGGAGCCAGCAATTACTTACCTGCTCCAGCTTCTACTGTATCAGGCGGCATCTCCGGCACATTGGAATGAACCGGAACCAGCGCTGGATCCGATGCTGGCACCTGTGGCTGGGTCTGAGGCTGCTCCTGGGTCTGGTCGGCGGCTGCACTGGCGGCTGTAATGGAGGCTGCTCCGGTGGATGCTCCACTGGCTGGACCTTGGGCTGTGCTTCGGCCTGGACCTGTGGATATGTTTGCGTCTGTGCCTGCTTCTGCAGCTGTGGCTGCACCTGCCTTGGGGGCTGTGAATGTGCCTGTGGCTGCACTGGTGGCTGCACCTGCTTCAGTGACTCGGCCTCCTCCTTCTGGAGCTGCAGCTGCCGTGGCACTAAGTGCTCTGGAATGGTCTGTGTCTGTGCCTGCTTCTGCATCTTTGGCTGCACCTGGGTGTCCGCTGGTGGCATCTGTGGCTGAGTCTGTCTCTGCACCGAGGCCTGGATCTGCAGAACCCGTGGCCGGAATCGGGGCAGCACTCGGGCTCCTGGTGGCTCAGGCAGCAGCTCAGGTGTCTGCGTCTGCTTTGGGGCTGTTATCCGGGCCTGTGACTGGACCTTCGCCTGTAGCTGCCCTGGGGGCCCCTTCTCTATGGGTTCCTCTAAGCTAGGCAGGATCAAAAGAAGATCAAATTCACGTCTTCCAACTGGCCCCAGAGGCTCTCTAAAAAGGCCAAGACTCAGGTTCCAATTGCTCCTCTACCACATTTAAGCTGCGCATTAGTGCGACTCTCAGGACCCCAGTGTCACCCAAATGAACCGGCAAGATCACTCACTCCCACCTCCTACGACTTGCTAATATGTACCCAAGGCCCTGTAAAGCTGCCCACCCTCTGGCCACCCTGAGGTCCCAGGTGCATATCTTCACGCCTCTAGCTGGGCCACCTCGTCTGCTTCCAGGTGGTTCAGTCGCAGTAAAGGCACCAGAGTCTGTCTGCCCAGGTGAGGTGCAGAATTAGGTTTGACCTTCCTCCAAGCCAGAAGCCAAAGCCCCTTCCTTGCTCCTGCTCCCCTAAAGGCTCCTGCCCCCACCTACACCCACTTGCCTTTGCAGGAATGGGAGTACAGGCTTCCTGGACCCCGGCAGGTTTTCAGCCTCAGTTACCTCTTAGACCTTTTAGCTGGTGGCTCAGATGCCTCACAAGACTCTGGCTCAGGTGCTGGAGCATGATTCTCCTTGGCGATGCCATCTGGGCAGGAAGGGGAATCTCGATCTAGAATGAAGGGCGGATGAGTAACTGCCAGTGGCAGGTAAAGCATGAACAAGCTCTGGGGGATGGGACCTGGCCTTGCCCCCCACCAAGATCCCTGCCTCCCAGATCTACTGCCATTACCAACCCCACGCCCACCTGCCCCAACCTGTGTCCCCTCTGAAGGGACCAGCAACTTCTCTCACCTGCAGTGTCTGTTCGGGGCTCTGTGGCTTCCTCAGACCCCTCTGGGGGGTCCGCCCCATCTTCCACAGGCGTCGTCTGGGAAGAAGAATCCTGCTTCCTTTCAGAAACCATTTCTGACATCCACTACCCACCCCTGTATACCCTTGCCCAAGAGTGGCTGCAACAGTCCCCCAGGAGATGAAGGGACCTGGGGACTTCGGATGGGCCTGGCCCCAGAGCTGCCAAGAGATGACCCTGAGAATAGTGTCTAGGGAGTTCCATCTAGCTACTTGGCAAATAAACCCAAGCTTAGGGGACACAGGCCCTCTCCAGGCTGCAGCGCTGCCTCCTGACTTCCCCACCCTCGTCTCCACGAAGCCGCCAGAGGAATCCTTCTCAAAGGCAAACCTGATCATGTCTCTTGTCTCTTTCAAGCTGAAACCCTCCTGTGATTTCTTGTAGACCTGGAGTGTACTCTTTTTTTCACCCAGAGCCTGACACTACCTCCCCAACTCGCTACACAATCTGACCTCTGCCCCGCACCCACCCCTCCAGCCTCAGCTCTCTCCACTCTCTCCCTTCCCCCTTCTACACCCACACCGGCCTCTCTAGGTTCCCGGAAGCCCGAGGCCTCTTCCTGCCCTAGGCCTTCATGCCAAGTCTCAAAGGCCTTTCTTGCAGAAAGCCTTCCTGACCCCAGAGTAAGTTTAGATCCCTAGGACAGGTCCTCAGTGGGCCTGGGGCTTCCCCTTTGTGGGAGCATTATTTGCATTAATGTCCTACCATCATTACCACCCCAACACCCTGCTCCCCGGTATCTCCAGGCCAGATACGTCATCTGCACTTCTGAGTCCCCTGCAGGGGGACTCAGGCAGGACGTATTCCCTTTGCAAGTCTCCTGGAGTCTTTCTGCTTATGTCAAAGAGAGTCTTTTTGACAATTTTACCACCTTTCAACCAGCAGAAGCCAGGCGTGCAGGCTCATTTTATAACATTATTCCACCTTTCTTTTACTTCCATGTATGGCAGTTAACTGACACTGATTTTAAATTTCAGGTAGTGATATAAAGTTTCCTAAATGTAACTGAGAAGAAGTTAGTTCATTTAACACTGTGCTTTCCTAGACAGGAGTCACTAGCCACATGTGGGTGGCTTCTGAGCCCTTTAAATGTGGCAGGCCAAACTGCGACGTCAGTATTAAATACACACATCAGATTTTAAGGCTTAATACCAAAAGAAAAAAAAAAAAGGAATGTCAAATACGTCATTCTTTTTATGTTGCTTCATATTCGAATGATAATTTTTTAATATATTGGGTTAAATAAAATATATGAATAAAATTAACTCCACGTGTTTCGTGTTACTCCGTTAATGTAATTACTAGAAAAACTTAAATTACATATATGGCTTGCATTTTAATTCCATTGGGCTGGGCTGATCTTAAAGAGAACTGTAGAATATATCTAAAACTAATGTGTTATGTGTCAATTATACTCCAATTTTTTTAAAAAAAGAAATATTAAGTAAATGATCATACTGTTGCTGTTTCGACACGGCAAAAATCACATAAGGGGTTCCTAACTATTTAAAGTTTGGAAAACCCTAGACAACTCCAACTTACCTCCTGCTCATTTTACAGATGAAGAAACTGAGGCACAAAGAAGAGTGTGACCTGCCCAAAGGCCCATGTGAGCCACAGCTGGGAGCCGGGCTGATCCCCAGGTAAGCCCTCTCCCACACCCATCTCCCCCTGCTCCGCCCCGGCCACCACTCACCTTGCGATTGGGGGTGCCAGAAGAGGTCCGGGCCTGTTTCTGGGGGGTCCGGCCCGAAAGGTTGAGCTGGGAGGGGTTTATGGGGACCCCGACAGGAGGGGGGCCCAGCAGGGACTGCCGAGTGGCCTGGGGAAAGAACTGCTGGAGATTGGCGGTGGCCAGCTGGGGGGGTGTCAGGCTGGGGGCTGTCAGGCTCGGGGTTACCAGGTTGTAGCCACGGAGGTTACCTGAAAGCAAGAAGAGGGAAGAAGAGGGATTACAACCCTGGTTAGGGTTGGGGGTCAGACCCCCAAAGCATCACGGGAACATCACAGATAACTTTGAAGATGACCCTTCCCACCCAAGGTCAGCCACAGGGTAGATATGAGAGCCGAGAGCCCAGTCCCACCTTGGGCGTCGGGCATTGGTGGGCAAAGGGCTGAAGGCTGGCTTTCTGCTCTAGCTGGGGAGGGGCGGGGCACTGCCTTTTTCCATCCCAGATGCCTCCTCCATGGTCAGTGGCTTGAGCAGCCCCAGCTACCCCATCATCCTTAGGCACACTCTAGGACAGCAGTCCCCATACTTTTTGGCACCAGGGACCTGGGCTCCTATGAGAATCTAATGCCTGACGGTCTGAGGTGGAGCTGAAACCGTGATGCTAGTGCTGGGGAGCGGCTGCAAACACAGATGAACCTTCGCTCGCTCGCCTGCCGCTCACCTGCTGTGCGGCCCAGTTCCTAACAGGGGCTGGGGACCCCTGCTCTAGGATACACCTGAAGGAATATAAAAGATCCAGCACAGGGCTCATAGGGAGAACCACCAAGATGCAGGTCCCTGGAGAAATAAGACCCTCCCCCAGCCCCACCAGCTACCCTGGAAACCAGGAACTTGCTAAGCGCTTTCCATTCATGGTCTTATATGGCCCAGCCATCATCAGGGTAGGTATTACTGTCTCTACCAATGACACAACAGATACAAAGTGAGAGATTATCTAGGGTGTCTGGGAGAGGCTCCTTGGTGCCAGCCAGGATTCTGCGGGCCCTGTGACTCTTGCCTCTCTTTATCCCCCTCCCATGCAAGCCAACACCAAACCCTACCGACCCTGTCGCCTGCCCCTCTTCCCAGTCCAGCCAGACTCCCCTTTCCATCTCCACTCCCAGCCCCCCTGCCAAAGCCACTTCATCCCTAAATGTCAACCACAGCTTTTGCACCAGACAGCAGCAAAGATCTTTCTAAAACTACATTCTGACTTTGCCCCCGCCCCACACCGTGCCACCTAAACTCTTCCATAGTAGGAGGGTTGCTCATGGTGGGAGGTCTGGCCCTGCCCTCCTCTCTGACCTCCCTTCTTGCCATTCTCCTCACACATGCCCCCACTAGACTCCAGCCATATGTTCCCAGGATTCTCTCAAACAAGCCTGGTTTCTTTCCTGCCTCTGGGCCTTTGCACATGCTGTTCCTTCCGCCTGGGGCTTTCTGCCCCCACAATCTCCAGTCATCCTTCAGACTTCTGTATAGGTGTTTCTTCTCTGCTCCCAGACTTCCTCTGTGTCCCCAGAGGCCCTAGATGGCCTGTTCTATGACCAGCTGCATAATTTCCTTGTCTGCTGCCCACTGCCCACGATCTAACCACATTGGGAGCTCTTTAAGGGCAGGGCCCTTATCAGGCTTAGGAGCCCAGTGCCTGGGAAGTTTTTGAGCCACATAAGATAGTTCAAATTCTTGCCCCACTGCTGGGACAAGAAGCACAGGGGTTAAGGGCATGGGTCAGATGTACTGTGAGAGCTGGTTCAAATACAGACTCTATAGTGCACACACTATGACCTTGAGCAAATCAGTACCCCCTTCTTAGCCTCAGTTCCCTCATCTGTAAAATGAGATAATAGTGCTTGACTCACAGTGTTTTATGAGGACTCAAAGAGATATACATACATGCCTGGTATATAGTAAGTGTTCAATTAACATTAACTTAAAACAATTAGATACACATATATGTGCAGAGAGAGAATGCTGACCAGCCGTTAAAAACAGCAAGATAAAAGATGGCACACTCTAAAAAAATAAAATAAAATGACAAAGGACATGGACAAGTCACAAAAAGAAATACGAATGTTTTAACAAATATAAAATGTTGAACTGTAGTAGCACTCCAAGAAGCGTACACTAAAACATAAATGATAGAGCTTTTTTTGCCAACCAAATTAGTAAATGATACATATATATATATATAAATATACTTATCCATAAAGAAAAGCATATAATACCCAATGTGGCCGTGGGCACGGTGAGACCGGCACTGTCATACGTGGCTGGTGGCATTGCAAACTGGTCCAGTCCTTTGGGAAAGCAATTTGGCAATACTTATCAAGAGGCATAAAACATCCATCCCCCCCAGTCATTCTACTCCTGAGAATCCATTCTAGGAAAACAGTCTCAAACATGAAATTCCCACCAGTGTTATTTAAAACAGAAAAAAAAAAAAAAAAGGGGGAGAGACAGCTGAGAAGGTTTAGTAAACAAGGGCACATTTCTCCAGAACATTAAACAGCTGTTCAAAATCATCTTTACAGAGGCTGTCAAATTACATGACAAACGATTGTGCCATTCTAGTCAGTAAAAAAGAAACAAGATACGGCCTTTCACTTACATCCCTAACCACGATCATATACAAATTCCGTTTGTGCCTAGAAAAAATAAGAGGAAATACACAAAACCTTGACAGGTGGTTCTTTTCTTCAGAAGGTGAGTACCCATATAATTTCAGTTTTCTTATCCTTTTTTTAAAAAATATTTTTTTCACTTTTCTTTGATGAGTGTGACTTTTAAAATGGAAAAGAAAAAGAAGGAAATATATCTGTAAACATTGTAGGTTCCTGTGTATGGTTTTCTCTCTCCACCCGTTCAGCTGTCATTTCTAAGTCAGCTCCCATCTGATGATGGCAGGGCTAAAGAGTGACAATGGTCACACCTTCTGATCTGGCTGCATACATCGCTGGATGGCTAGTGTCTAAGAACACAGCTCTATAGTGAGATCTGGGCTAATTCTCCCTCTTAATCAACACCTACTCGCTATGTAACCTTGGGCACATGATCCCTCTCCAAGCCTCAGTTTCTTCATCTGCAAAATAGGATCGTGAGCATATCTCCCCTTACGACTGTCGGTAGAGTCAAGGAATGGGGTTTGTAAAAGCCTCGCACAGTGCCCAGCCTGGCAAGTCACACCCACCCTATGGGAAGGGCTGGGTCTGAACATGAGCTAGCCCTAAGTCCCTGGAGCCCTGGATTACTCTTATAGGCTGAGGTATCAGAAGCAGCATCTTAGAAGGAAGAGCTGAGATACTGCTCTCCACATGGGGAAACTGAGGCAAGGGCACAGGCTTAATTCACAGGGCTACAGATACCCACTCAGAGATCCAGAGGGCCAGGAGGCCTAGGCCTTAGTCGAGCTCAGCTACTTTTGGTGCTATGTGACCCAGGGCAAATGACTTCCCTTCTCTGGACCTCTAATTCCTCATCTGTCAACTGGGATGAAGAGGAAGTTGGTTAAAACAGGTCTTTCCATCCATCATCTCATCTTATCCAAACGTGAGGGAAGTGTCTGAGTGCTGCCCACAGAGCCAGCGCTACGGTCAAGGGCACACGTCTGTGGGTAATTTGGAGACTCCTAGAGCCTCAGTGTCCTCGTCTGTAGACTAGGATGCCGACAATATCCCCCCCTCAGGCGTCCTGTGTGCGATTTGACATGACGGCGCTGCTCGGAAGCTGCCACTAAGACAGAGTGAGAAGAGCCTGTGGCCGTACCTTGCAACTGCTGCAAAAGCAAAGCTCTCTGTAGCACAGAGCCATTGAGGAGCGAAGCGGAGCTGGTGCCCTGGAGATTCAGAAGCTGCGGCTGTGGTTGCTGCTGGGGGAGCCCCCTGTGTTGAGAGCAGGTGTCAGAGGGGCGCTAGGAGAGTCAGGGCCCCGTTCTCTGCCCCCGTCTGATGACCTGCAGGGCTCGAACAGGCATGCCCCTGGCAGAAAAGTGCTGGGGAGGGGGTTCTCCAAGGCATGGATCTGAGTGGCAGGGCTAGAGCCATCCAATCCCCCCAGGAGGAACTCACCGGGTGACCGCCACGGCCAGCGGGGCCTGCGGCGGGGGCTGCTGGAGCAGCTGCTGGAGCTGCAGCAACTGCTGCTGCTGCTGCAGCTGCTGCTGGAGCTGCTGCTGCTGGAGCTGCTGCTGCTGGAGCTGCTGGAGCTGCTGCTGCTGCTGCTGGTTGAACATGGCGTCTGGAGGAAGGAAGGGGAGTGAGGCTGGGGTCGCCGCCATAGCGCAGTCCCGTTCTCCTGCCCGTGGCTGCCCACCCCAATCCCTGGCCCTCAGACACTGCCAGCTGAGCTTTAACTCCGAGTCCTGCCCAGAGCGTACCACATTTGCACCCCAACCCATCATGACACCCCAATTCTGCCAGCAGCAGCAGCGGGAGCAAGCACCCTCCCACCAACCTCCTCCAAATCCTGCCAACAGTCCGTCGTTTAAAAGGCCAACCGTACCCTCCATCTCTCCAACTCCCACCGTTCATCAGACCCAAACACACCTCCCCCTTCAGCCCTCCCTGGCGCCAGCTGTTTACGGACGCCGGCCCCGCCCCACTCACTCCCCTCTCCGCTACGGACACCCTCTCCTTTGTGCCTATTTGGTGTCAGAAACAGCAGCACCCCCACCCCCAGACTTTCACTTCCGTCCCCCCCAAGGTAGGAGGAAGGCCTCCCTCCACCCTAACTGCCCCTCAGCCTTTCTGCTAACCCCTTCCTCTGCAGATACTGCAGCACTGCACCTCACCCCGTCACCCCACCTGCCCGCGAAGCCCGCAGCCTCCATTACAGTGGCCCCTAAGCATTCCATGCGTCCCCCCAGCCGTCCTCTGCCCGCGCACCTGGACTCCCAGCGCGGCTTTGGCCACGGGAACTGCACGGCCTCCTCCCCGCACCCCCCTCCGCAGTCGCGTCGTTCCCACCGGCCGTGCGGGCAGCGCGCAGGCTGCGGGACTCCGGCTCCGGATTCCGGAGCTCTCGGGACTGCTCGGGCCTGCCCGCTCGGAGGGCGGGTCTGCGGGCCGGGGAGGGCAGCGCCCTCTGGAGGACCGGAGGCTCCGGTGCCGCTAAGCGCGGCGCGAGACGCGTTCCCGCACACCCGTCACGCTGCGGGGGCGACGTCCGCTCACCTGGCGCCTCCGGCCGCGGGCGCGGTTCGGGGCTGCGATGGGACCCTGGGCAGCTCAGACTCTCTGATGCTCCATGTCCGTAAGGGACGACTCTGAGCCCAAGGTCCGTCTGTCGCCCGGAGGGATCTGTCGTTTGGGAGGGACATCGCGGGCGACTTCCTGGAGGACTATCCCAACCGACCTCCCCGCAGCTGCCGCTGTCCCGCGATCTGGGGGCCCGCGCGAGGCTGGGATGGGAGGGGTGTGCAGGCTGCCGCTGGACATTCGGGGACCGAGACGCAGCGAGAGGGCGACCAACCAGCACAGCCGGGCAGAAGAATGAAGGGGCTGGGGAAGTCCGTTAGAAAGTGTTTTTTTTTTTCTCCAATTTGACTCGAGAGGGGGGTGAGGAGGGCTGAGTTCAATGATAAGAAACTGCGTTCATCTTAATCCGTGAAGGACCCTTTATTTTTGACTCTGTCCCGCGTCCCGGAGGTACCCCCTTCTCCTCGGTACCCCCAGAGTCACTGAGTCAAACAATCCGTGGTTACTAAGTAGCCATACCCGTTCCTTTGCTTGTTACTCAGCCGTCTGTAACTGTAACAGCCCTGGGCAATTCGTTCCCTTTGCGTTAGGCGCTGACTGTATGCGGGCACCGCGCACGGTGGCGCTAGGGCGCGCAGACCCAAGGCCCGCCCAGCGCGTTCAGCAGCGGAGACCCGAGTGTCAAGCAATCTGCAGTCATGTGACAGGCTCTGCCCGAAAGCTCCGGACCGCCTCTACTGCAGCCCCGGCCGGCGGCACCGGCGCCTTCCTCCTCCTGAACTTAGAGGCGCGAAAGTGACTCAGCGTGGCCGGAGCGCGGGTCGTGGCCGCGGTCAGGGGCACGCCGCGGCTTTGGTGGAAGGGCAACCTCGAGGATGGATTTAAAGGCCGGCCTGAAGAGTTGGGCTTTATGCCCGAAGAGCAGCAAGCGCCAGGGAGGGGTGCGACAACATCACATCTACCCAGATTAGAAAACTCATTCGGGTGAGAACCAAGACAGGGCCAGTGGGGAGGGTAAGAAAGGCCAGGTCAAGATCGCCCAGGCTTCCAACCGGGCCCAAGCACGCTGTCACCCTGATCTAGCGTTGGAGATGTCCAGGTTGAATCAGGTCTCCACTACCTTCTGGCTAGGCGACCCTGGCTGTCAGGAGAGTCCTCTCTGAGCCAGTTTCTTCGTCTAGTAAATGGGTGTTCCCTGGGGTAGGGGGGAGGGGGAGAAGCGGTGAGGCGATATTACATAATGCTTAACACTGGCACCTGGCATGAAGCCAGCCTAGCAAATTGCCAAAGTATGAAAACTAAAAATCACGCTCATGCTGGTGAAGGTAGGGACACCGGCATGGGCTTCCTGCGTTTTCTGCTTTTTGGAAAGCAATTAGCAAATAATCCATCAAGACTCTCGAATATATTCTGCCCTTCGACCTGGCAACCCCACTTATAGGAATCTAGCCAAGGAAACAATCGGAAATGAGTTTTAAAAGTCAGCAGGTCATTTATAGAAACATTTTTATAATACCTGTCTGGAAAATAACGCAACTCTAGGGAAAGAGCTAAATAAATTGTGGGTCGCTTCTTAAAGAATAGCACACAGCCAACGGAAATGTGTTTTTCAAAGGAATTTAAACACTCAAATACATTGTGAAAGGAACTCAGCAGTTTACAAAACTGCGTGCACACTAGGATCCTGGTTTTGAAAGAAAATATAAAATATGTGCAGTGGCTCACGGGGCTTTTCACTTTCTCTTCATTTTTCTCATTTTATGATGGGTTTGAACTTCATCATGCAGGGATTGAACATTAAAAATAAATAAATATAAATAAATAAAATATATTTATAAATATATAAATAAATATATAAATAAAAATATATAAATATATAAATATATATAAATAAATATATATATATATATAAAAATATTGAGCTGTATCCTTGAAGAACAGATGAAGAGTGATTAGGAAGTTCTGAGGACACCATTTAGGGCTAGACTTGTGTTAATGCCCCCAATGGAATGTCTGGGAGAGAAGAGACCCCCCCATCTCTTTGCATCCCAAATGAAATCTAGGTCTGTAGCATCAGACAGAGCCTCTTTCTTGCCTCAATTTGAGATGCACCTCATCAAAAATAAACCTTATAATCACATACCATATCCAGACTATTCTGCTCTGAATCTACCTGTCTCTTCCCATGATGATATCACATAGTGTGACTATTAGAGTTTTGAATATATTTTAATGTCTAATAAACAAAGCCCTCTTATTGCTTTATATTAAAAAAAATAAAAAGCTTGCCGATTCCCAATTCGTACATTTATTTTTCAGTAAATTATAGAATGACTTTGTCAAACCTTCTTCGCTCTTCCCCCACCCCGCCCGGAAAAAAATTTCCATCAGCATTCAACTGATGTTGCACGAATTGTGTTAAGTGGAGAAAAGCTGACATCTTTACTCTGAGTTTTCAATTTAAGAACGAGTGAACGTCTCCGTTTATCAAGCCTTGGTGTTTTGCCGATGCCTTGACCTAGCACCTGCAGTTGTTATGATGGCCAAAATCGCTATTTTCCCGGTACGCTTTCTAATCAGCTATTGGTTATGGCGTCTTTATCTTGTCACCCCACTTCCTTACCTGGCATTACCTCTGCCTTCAGTAATGTCATATGCTCCACAACAGCAGAAAGCAGCTGCTGAGTTGTCCCTATGTCCTTGGAACCCAACTCAGAGCATCATACATCATGGTCGCCTGGGAAAGGTCAATTAAATGAGTGAAGGAATGAATGAATGACTCTGGGATGCAGTACCCTCCCTCCATCCTTGGGGTTCTTGTTCATTGTGGCAGCTCTTCCTTCCTTGACATTCCGTGCCCATCACTACATGGTCCCATTGAGGCACCCAGCACAGCACACCAATGCAGGCAATAGAATAAACCCACAGCCAGACACCCAGCTCGGAAACCTCGGGAACAGGCTGTGCTCGGCAACAGCTCCAGGTCAGACAAGAGGCAGAGAAAAATATCAGGCCATATGCTTATCATGTGGCCTCCCCAGTAGCTGTTGCCCACCTGTGCCTTTACCTATAAATAAAGGGGGGGAGCAGCAGGAGGGGCATGGCCTTGTTGCTGCCCCTACTCTCTTGGTGCAAGACCCCTTCCCAATTAGTCATCTCTGCTGGACAGGACTGATTTGTGGGTAACAGGCTCTCCCTCCTCCCCTCCCTTTACCAGGTCTTGATACAGTGGCTGCCTTCTATCCCCAAAGGAACCAAAGTTTCCTTACAATGCTTCCCCACACCTCTCACTTCTGTCCAGATCAACTCCTGTCCAGTCTCCCCAGCTCAATTCGAACATTAGGAGGCCTTCCCTGATTGCTGAATATGCCCTCAAAGCCCTCTGTTCACAAGAGGAATTGGGCAATCTGGGTTCACTGGGGCCTGGAATTCCCATCAGCTGAGCCATCCGGGGACTGAACTGGCCTGCATTACAGGCCTCCAAACCCAGCTCTGTCTCTCCCACAAATCCCGATGTATTTACAATCCTTCATCCTTACAATCAAGAAGTTGTACCCTCTGCTACTTTCACGAAACTGAAGTTTCTTCAGACAGTACAATGGTGATGATAATAATTACACGTAACTCTATTCACTGTTCTAGCTACTGTTCACGTTTTACCAAAATTATTATTTGCCTGGGGAGAACCACCTGCAGTTAACATTGCTTCAGTCCTCACCAAAATCTATTGGAAACTGAGGCCAGGGCAGATTTCAGGTTAATTTCCTTCCGGATTCCATAGTTTTGTTTAGGCTGGTTCCTCTGCCCAGAATAGCAACCCTTCTCTACACCCCATAGTGACATTTAATCCATCCAGTTTTCAAAGCCATTTTTAGCAAACCAGGGAACGAAAACGGGCACTGCCAAACTGTGGAGAACTACGCAGCCATGAACAAGGAACATGAGAGATCTGTCGTTCTTTCACTGAAAGATGTCAGACATACCATCACTAAAAAAGCAAGCTGCGTATGATAAGACATTCCAGAGCTTCTGCAACTTTGATGCGCACAGGAATCTTCCAGGGCACTTGGTTCTTAAAAAATTCAGGTTATGATCCAGCAGGTCATGAGTGGGGCCTGAGATTCTGCTTCTCTGACAAACTCCAGGTGATGCTCAGGCTCCTGGTCCAGCATCAGTGATACAGCAGTACAGGCTATATAGTACGACCCCACTTCTGTAAAAACAAAATGCAACAAAATGAATATATATGGGGAAAAGCCAGCAGTTTAATAAGAGTCTCCTGAGCAGCAGGCCAGGGCATGCTCATTGCATTCCGATCTGTCATTATCCCCATTGCTCAGATTAAATAACTGAGGCTTAGAGACATGAAGGGACTTGGATCACATAACTTCTCTAAGGCCCAGGCCACGCTCCTGGGTTAGGGCCTGCATATTCCCCTCTGCCTTCCTCGAAAATTCCTCCCTTGTTCTACATGGGTCACTCCCTCACTTCCTTCAGGTCTCTGCTCAAAATTTTTACCTTACCAGAGCCCTTCTCTGACCACTCTGATCACAAAATAGCAACACTACCCCTGCCCTCAACTTTTCCCAGCTTTCTTGCTTCCCAAAGCACTCAGCACCATGAGACAAAATCATATTTATTAGCTCATTTGTGCTTCATCTTTCTTTTTCCACTAGTCTATAAGCCACATGTAGGTAAGGAGGGCCTTCTTCTTCATTTTGCCTGCTGCTTTATCTCTGTGTCTAGCATAGTGCCTGGCTTAATAAATATGTATTAAATAGGTGAATGAATGACAGTCTCTGATTCATAGGTCACTGCTCTCCCAGCACTGTCCCTCACTCGGTTTATGATCCACTGACCCCTTAACAGTCCAGGGTAGGCTGGTGTCCCTTTCCTAGTCTCTAAATTAGGTTCCTTAAATGCAGAGGTGGATGGCTAGGCCTGGAGCCCCATGGTCTCTCTGTGCGAAAGGAGTAAACGGGTTAAGGTTGTCCAAGATTTGAATCTTTCTGTTTTATGAATCTTTCTGTTTTACTACCACCCTGATGGGTTGGGGCAAAGATTGCTGCTCTCTAGAGCCAGGAAGTCCCAACAATGGCCTTTTAAGTGTCAGGACCTTTGCACTTGCTGTTCACTCAACCTGGCATACTCTTCACCTGATCTGCCAATGGCTGGCTTCTCCTTATTTAGGTCCCTTCTCAAATGTCACCTCCTCAGAGAACCGCTCCCTGACTCCACCCAAGCTAAAGTGCACTTTTCACACTCACACAGGTACCTCTTTCACAGCCCATTTATTTCCTCCATCACTCTTAATATCAAGTTTTTCACTTTTTCTATTTATCTGTTTTGTCACTTACTGTCTGTCTCTGCCAGATGGATGTAAGATTTTTGAGGGGGGAAGAGACCTTGTCTGTCTTGTTCACTGCTGTATCTCCAGTGACTACGACAGGCCCAGCTTATAGTAGGTGTTCCGTAAATATTTGTCGAATCAATGTTCTATATTTCTCTCTCCAGAAATGGGGAAAGTGAGGCCCAAGAGGGTCTGCTGGAGATGAATCAGTGTGAGAACTCAGAGGAGAAGGCAGCGAGGCCAAATGGAACTCCAGGTCAGGAGGCTGTGACCCTGGAGGAGCCCCGTTCTTTCCCCAAGCCTCAGTTTCCCTATGTGTAAGATGAAGCGAGACAGCCATGACCACTATCTAGGAGGCCCGGTACTAGGGGGTGAGAACCTCACCCACTCCCAGAATGATATCTCCGGTGCATCATCTTCATCTCCCAAACATGGCTCACGCGCCCCAAAACCCGCAGAAGGGGAAAACTACAATCCCCATAGTGCCTCCGACGCGCGCTGCGCACGGCGGCTGGCCTGCAGCGGCGCGGGCGCCCTCTGGCGGCAGCCGAGTGCGGCTCTCCGCTCCGATCCCGGAGGGGCGGGGGCCCGCGGCGCAGGCAGTCGGAGCGCGCGGCTGCAGCGGCGGAGCCGGAGCCCGGAGCCCGAGCGGCAGCCGGATCGCAGCCCGCGGGGCCCGCCGCAGCCATGGGCAACCGCGGCATGGAAGATCTTATCCCGCTGGTCAACCGGTTGCAGGACGCCTTCTCCGCCATCGGCCAGAACGCGGACCTCGACCTGCCGCAGATCGCTGTGGTGGGAGGCCAGAGCGCGGGCAAGAGCTCGGTGCTAGAGAATTTCGTAGGCAGGTAAGAGCGGCGCGCCCTGGAGCGCGGACTCCCCACACCTGGGTCCTCAGGGCCTCCATCCCCGGCCCCGACGGAGCCGCGACCTCGCAGACCCCGGCGCTGCACCCGCGGACCGCGCGCCCCCACCTCCAGCCAGAGGGAGGCGGCCGTCCCCCTCCACGAGAGCCCCTCAGAGGCAGCAGCGCCCCCAGCTTGCCGGCAAACGGCGTCAGGCCGCGGGCCACGGTATCACGCCCCCCTCATCCGCCCCGTCCTTTTGGGAAGACAACACTCTGCCAGAGACCCTTGTACAGGGTTGTCCCTCCTCGTATGGGCACCGAGGGGCTTGCATTGCTTCGGCTTCGTGGAGGGGCAGCAACCCCAGGGCAGTGCCCCCTACCCCCTAGGCTCTACGGAGGACAGGAGGACAGCTCCCCACCCCCACGGGAATTCCTGGACTGTGGCAGGGACACCCCCTAACAGCTCCTGGGAGAGGACATAGCCCTGTAGGCATCGAGGACTAGGCACAACCTCCCCCCATCTCTCTCTCACACACACACACACACACCTCTGCGGCTCCGACCGACATCCGTGCGCAGAGCGGCGGCGTGGGGGAGGCGCAGGCTGCAGGATGAGGAAGGGAAGGGGGTGGGGGAGAAACGCTTCTGATCCTTTTCTGAGCAGCCGGCCCCTTGCTCCACCGCCGCCTCTGGGTGGAGGGCGCCTGTCAATGTCGTTCTCCCCTCGGCCTGGCAGAGGGGTTATAATGGAGGGAGAAGGCGGCGAAGGGCAGAGATGACTAAGACAGGGAGACAGGATGGCGGGGAGGGGGGAGCCATTTGCAGAACCTAATCCCCCTCCTGCCTCTGATCCCACAAGGCGCTGGGAGGGCCAGGTGGCAGGGAGTGGGGGACCACCGCAAAGACAAAAGGCCCTGGGTTTAGGGGGGCAGGCAGTGTTGTGACCCTCCGAGGCTCCCCCAAGAAAGAGGAGGCAGGGATGGCTTTTGGGGTGCTGAGAAGGAGAGAGGATGGCGCCCTCCTGGTGCTGGAGGCCAGATGGGGGCTGGGCAGGAGGGGGAGGAGGAAGCAGGAGAGCTGACACCCACCCCTCCCACTGCCATCTCCCTCCCTCACCCTCTTTGGAAACCCTAGCTTTCTTCCAATGACCTTCATGGCTAAGGAAGCCACTGGCATGTGGGAGAGGGAGGCAGAGGCCCCTCCCTGCAAGGGACAGCAGTTCTGGGGAGAGACGTGCTGGGTCCAGGCCAGGTTCCGCTGTGAAATCTCAGGCCCGTCACATGCCCTCTCTGAGCCTCAGTTTCCCATCTCTGAGACCATCACTTGGACTGGATGGTCGTTCCCGTCCCTCTAATGCCCTGGGAAGCCCAGTGCCAACTGTGGGGGGTGGGAGAGGGAAGGGTCCCGACTAGAGCGACGTGTCTGTGGGATGCTGGAGAGCCACCGCGGGGGTGGCCAGGCCCATCTGGTCAGCAGAGGGGGAGGCCGTCTGTCTCTCAGGGACCGAGGATGGCTCCCAAAGAACCCTCCCCCTGCTCACGTGCCTCCCAGAGCTGCAGAGACATAAGCAACGGACACATAGATAGGTCCCCTCCCCAAGGCCTGACAGAGGGGGCTAGGGTGGGACCCTGGAGCCAATAAAGCCCTGAGGCCTCGGCACTTTAAATGGCACTCATGCAATGCAGCACTTTACAGTGTACAAACCGCATTCCTGCTTTTCATCCATCTCATGTGTGCCGAACACCTGCCTCGTGCCAGGCTGTGTGCTCTGGGCAGGGGTTGGAGGGGAAGGCGACCTCGGCTCCCATGTATGAGCCCTTCCCACGTGCCCACACCACGCTTCACAGGATGGCTCCGACAGCCCCATGAGGCAGGTGCCATGGTGCCCGTCCTGCAGATGAGGAAACGGAAACCCCGAGGCTAGAGGTCTTGCCCAAGGTCACACAGATGGTACCCATGAGACTCCAAAGCCCAGTCTCGGCTGTGCACAGCCTCTGAGAGCAAGCCCTGAACTGGACACAGGGATGTCCAGGTGTGTGGGCCTCCGTTTCCCCCATCTACAGGATGGGAACACTGCTAGCTACTGCCCTGCCTTCCTGAGACAGTGGTTGTGGGTCTCCAGTAAGTCCCTAGGTAGACCTGACCCCTGCCCTCTTGGAGTTCACTGTCCAGCAGAGAGAAGTGGTGGAATTGGGCAGCTCAGCAGGCCAGCCCAGCCACAGCTGGCGCTTGGGGCTGTTTGCTTGTCGTGTGGTGAAGCAGGATGTGGACTCTGGCCCAGGCGGCCCGGGTCCTCTCGCTGCCCTCCGGACCCCAGTGCCCTTCGACAGTGTCCCTGCAGGAAGGTGCACCGAGTGCCCACATGCAGGCCCAGGGTAGAGCAGGTGGAAAGCCGAGTTTCAGTAGGGGGCCCCAGCCAGCCCTGCCTGCTCCCTTGGGAGCTCCCAACCTCTCCAGCTAGGGCTGGGTCCCCAGACCTGTGAGCATGGTAACAGCCGCTCAGCCTCCTGGGTCGTCTTGGGAGTCAACCCCCGACGGAGAGGAAGTAGAAAATGCATCAGAGGAAGCAGAGGCGGCTCCAGGCTCCCAGGAGGACCCCGTCGTCAGCTCCGCAATGGCGCTGGCCCAGTAGCTACCCAGGATCCTGCCGGGACTTGTCTGGGTCAATGCTACTTCTTCATCCCCCTTTACAGAAGGGAAAATTGAGGCTGATCCGTTCAGTCATTTCAGCAGACATTCATGGAGTGTCCACAATGTGTCGGCCCCCGGGGGTTCTGTGGCAGGAAAGGCAAATGCTCTGCATCGCAGAGGAGAACCCCTGAACGGGTGAACTCAGGAGCACGTGTGCAGAGACGCCAGGAGGACGCGGTCCGTGCTGGGGAGGGCAGAGGGCTGCTGTCCACAGGGAGCTCAGAGAAGGTCTCTCGGAGCTCGGAGCGGATAGCCTCTGAGAGGAGAGCAAAGGAATGAGAAGCCACGTGACTAGTCCAGGAGAAGCGTTCTAGCATGCAGGAGCAGCCAATGCAACGGCCCTGGGGGCATGGCAAAGGATTTGGTGTTTGAAGAACAGAAAGGAGCCACTGTGGCTGATATTTAGTGTACACAGAGGGACATGGCATCAGAGAGGCGGGCGGAGGCTAGAGCTACAAGGTCCTCAGACCATGGTGAGGAGTTGGCTTTGTTCTCATTATCATCAGAAGCTTTGACGTAGTAGAGCGACTTGAGCTGATTCCGGCAAGTGTGTGACTTGGGGAGGGGGGGTCAAGAGAGCGGCGGGGGGTCAGGTGAGGAGGCTGCCGTGGTGCACAAGAGGTAACTGGGCCTTGACCCGGCTTGAGCAGTGGAGAGAACGGTGGGGTTCAGGACGTATTTGGAGGAAAAGCCTCATAGGACTCGTTGGTGGATGTGGTGTGGAGGGTGAGGGAGGCCGGATCGAGGATGACTTCAGCACTGCCGGCCCCGGTGGACATCGGGCCATTGACAGAGTGTGGGAGGAGCGGGTTTGGGGCCGGGATAAGATCGGGAGTTTGGATTTAGACACGTTGAGTCTGAGATGTGGGGTGGGCTGTGTGGGAATGTAAGTCGGACGCTCAGAGGGAAGGCGGCTGGGAGTATAAATTTGGAAGTCATCCTTGCAGAGTAGATGAGATCATCATGGGGGTACATGCAGACAGAGGAGTGTGTGTGGGCCCCCAGACACCCCAGCATATCATGAGCAGATGCCCTAGTACCAAGGTTCTGCTTCGTCTGACCCTGGCTGCCTACCCCCTACCCACAATACCCATTCAGCGCCAAGAGCAGAGTGTCCTGGGACAGGCTTCAGGCTCCAGCACCCCGGCCTCTCACTCTGGTGCCCAGAGAGGTTGACAAATGGACAGAGCCCACCCTCCCTGCCCACTGATCCCTGGGGAGCCAAGGCCACTGGGAATGTGGCAGGGGGACTGGTGAGGGAGCCTCTGCCCAGAGCCCAAGGGGCAGCCTGGGAGGCAAGGTTTTGCGTTTCCTTGGTGAGTCTGCCCACCCCTGCTCAGGCTCCCTGTCTTCCACCAATCCCCTTCCCCATTCCTCCGCATCCTCATCCCAACACAACCTGGCACTGATCTCTGGCCTCTGGCTTGGTTAGCCCCAGCCCTTCGCATGAGAGACAGCCCATCCCTACTGCTAAGCTCTGTCTCTTTCTCCCAACACTTTGGGATACATCATAGTGGTCCCAGTTTTGGAGACTGAGGCCAAAGAGAAATAGGGGATAACTGAGACATCTTAGGAGAAAGTCACTGACCAGAAGGGCAGAAGGAACTGACATCTCTGGCACTTGCAATGGGCCAGGCCCTGAGGATACAGCTGTAAACAAGCTGGACCCATCCCTACTCTCAGGGGACTCACAGCTGAGCAAGACAGACGAGCTCTAAATCACACGAAGAGCCTGTTTTGTTGTGTTTGAAGAAGGGCACAAGGAGCCGAGTATTGGAGGGAGAGAGTCATCAGGGGGCCAGAGAAGGCGTCTGAGCATTTAAGTCTGGACCTGAGCAAAAATAGCTGGTCAGGCAAACGAGCAAACACGCTCCAGGTGCAGATCTCACCTGAGCAAAAGCCCAAGTAATGGAGGCCACAGTGAGACCCAAAAGGTCAGGAGGTGCTAGTAGCCCCTGGATAGCCACCCTCACCCGGAGAACCCGTGTTGCTGCCTGCAGGACAGACACACTGCTCAGCATGCACCTGCCACAGGCTGAGCCATGCCTATCGCTAGACTCATGTGTCCAGCCCTGACCAGAGAACATCTTCTCCAAACCCCCGCCCCGCCCCGTGGAGCTGGGAATGAAAGGTGACTCTGGCAGATGGCATCAGCTTCTGCATCTGATCTCGGCGCCAGAATTCCCAGGCCTTGGCTGGGGTCAGAGGGTCAGAGCCTCGGGGTGGGGGTGGGGTGGGGTGGGAGTGGGGAACAAAGGTGATCAGGTACTGAGGGGCAGGGCAGGAGTGGGGGAAGCCAGTCATGGCACAGTGTGATCAGGTGTGGAACAGAGCAGAAATGGAGGCCCACATGCCATATGTCTAAATATTCCATTTATAAATCAAGCCGAGGAACTGCTAAATACAACACATTCTGCCCTCCCACCTTGACAAACACACCTGCATAACGACCTGGCAGGCTGGTTTTCAATTTAGAATTTCAGACTCCTTCGAGTTCCATGATGGGATGTCGAGGCACGGGGACAGGTGGCCCCTCTCTCCAGGCTACCCCTGTCTCTTCCCACTCCATCCTGTACCGCAAGGGGCCTCCTGGGCTCACATGTGGGCACCGCGAGCCCTCGTAATCCAGCTTCTCCCATGGCTCCAGAAAGGATCTGGCCTTGGTCCCGGAACTGCCTCCCAACAGTAAGAACAGTCCTTAGGAGGGCAGACCCTTGCAGTGGACTTGAGACCGCTTGAGAGGGAATTCCAGGGCACTTGAGTGTGGCCTAGAGGGGTTCACAGGCTCCAGCTGGGCCCCTTCCCTTGTCCCCTGGGGGGCCCTTGCTCCATGGATGATGTCCTATTTCACTGATGGGGAAACTGATTTCAGAGCGGGGAAATAATTTAGTGGTGGAGCTGAGAGTCCTTTGCATCAAGCTGCTGGTGATAAGGAATTAAGATCCAGATGTAGCTCCAGGTTGAATGACCTGGGAACTGTTTACGATGAGCCAGCTGTTAGGCAGGTCGGGCTGTACCTAAGTGTGGAGAGGGGCCCGGTGTGTGTGGGTGTGTGAGGGGGCGTCTGACTTCATCTCTCTGAGCCAATTTCTTCCCCTTTAAGATGGGGAAACTGGTCATGCCAACTTCACACAGCCCTGCGATCAATCGAAAGGACCAAGATTTCTTAAATAGCATTATTGGGATATAATGTACATGCCATAAAGTTCACAACTCAATGATTTTTAGTGTATTTATGGAGTTGTGCAACCATCATCGCAATCTAATTTTAGAACACTTCACCCCAAAAAGAAACCTCATGATGATGCAGGTTTGAAAGCCCCGGGCAGGGTCCCTGGCCAGCAGTCAATGATCCATCAGTATTTGCCATGGTTATTATTCTGAATGATTAAATGTTACAGTGGTGATCCTCAGGTGTGGCAATGATGGTCGCTTTTTATTTTTTAAACATAGTATTATTTTCTGAGTATTTTTAAATGGGAGAACATATGATTTTTAAAAGTAGAAGGCAAAAGAGAAATCCGTTTTCCTTTTGAAAATATAAAATTATCAACATTAGGAAGGAAAGGAAGGAAAGAAGGGAAGGAGAAAGGAAGGAAGGAAAGAAGGAAGGAAAGAGGCAAAGAAGAAAGGTTGGAAGGATGAAAGGATAAGATGGAGGAAAGATCATAGATTTTTTTTTTCAATAGAGAAAATGGTTGTCGTGGAGAAAGCACCAGACTCGGAGCCAGAGCCCTCCCTGGGTACCAGTCCTACCCATCGCCAACTTGTACTATGATCTTGGGCAACGTGTTTCCCTTTTTGTGCCTCAGTTTCCACGTCTGTACAGTGAGGATGATGATAGGAAAGCAAAAGCATTCTTTTGGCCAGCGGGGTGCCAGGAATGCCCGGTACGTGCCAGGCTCTGTGCTGGGTGCTGGGGATACGGTGGTAAACAAGACCGGCCCAGTCCCCGCTCGCGGGACATCAGAACCGCAGGGGAAGCCAAGGCCAGGACTGCCCTGAAATGTTCAAACCTCCGCTGGAAATTCACGGGCACGCCTGGGTCCTCCTGGGGCAGCAAGAACAGAGAGGGACTTGTTATGTGGAGGCCGCATCACTTCCTCCCAACTGTATTTCTTGGCGCGCCTACTCCCTCGCCTCCACCCCAGCTCCCTGCGTCAGAGGGCACCTCGTAGCCCACCCGGCCCCTTACCTTCCACTTCCAGGGACAAGATTTAGCTGGATATATCCTGGCCCGCCACGCACTCTCCTAACGAGCCCCCACGAGACCCACCTTCCAGGTCCCTTCTTGCTGCATCATCTGGTGACATGGCTGTGGGACCCCGGCCTGTGTCCTCAGACTGCTCAATAAGTTCTCATAATTTAGAATCCTAACAGCGGCCATTCGTGCAGGCATTCACTTCTGTAAGCCTCACGGCAACCCATTTGGCTGATGTGGGTGGAAACTGAGGCTCAGAGAGGTGTGGTCATTTGTCCGCAGGCACACAGCTCCTAAGTGGCGGCTCTGACAGTCAATGCCGGGCCTGTCTGACATCAGAGCCTGGGAAATAGGAGACTTCTAAGGATGACAGCCGCTGGGGACATGCCGGACCAAGCGCGATACTTTCTGGCATAGTCTGCATTCGATGGGACCTGGGAACCAAGGGCCCTGAGCTTTGGCCCCAGGTCTGAGCCGTCAGACTAGGGCTGCCTTTGGTGTGCTTTCTCCAGATCCCTCTGGGGGTGACAGCGCCAATTCAGACAGGGAGCGTTGGTGTGTCTGGAGGTCCTGAGAGGTGTTTATTGCATCTTCCCTGTGCTTCAGGTTTGAAGGTACCTCTGCAGATGGCAAGGCAAGGCCTCCCTGGGAAGCCACCATCTGCCCAGAATGAGTGGGGAGAGCTGGCATGTCACCTTCCATCCCACCCACACAGCCTGGTGTGTGAGGCTGGTGGGACCAACACTTTTCTCTGGGCACCTGTTCTGTCCTCCCTCGGGCTAACCAGGACTTGGGTGGGAGGGGCAGGGGCGGCACTGGAAGCTGGATCAGGCCCGTATTCCAGCAGGGGGATGACAGGGGCACTTTAACGAAGCACTGAGGGGCAGTGTGTGCAGGTGAAAGGCTGGAGCTGAGGAGCTGCTAGGCCTGAGCGGTGCTCCCGCCTTGGAGAGTTGCTTGAGCACCTACTGTGTGCCAAGCCTGTGTCCAGCACGGGCATCTGGCAGGGAGTGAGGCTGTCAATCTGGGCACGGCCAGCCGGTGCTCTTCACTGCCTCTCCGGCGTGGGTCCCATCTCAGTCACCTCTCCCATCGCTGTGTGGCCTCACAGCTCCCTGCCCCTCTCTGGGCCTCTGTCCCACCCTCTGGACAATGAAAAGGGAATGAGATGGCCTCCGAAGCCTTTCCTGTTCAATGTCCGTCATTTCCGTCCAACATTTCGTGGTCAGAATCCTGAGATCTGATTCAGTTCCTGGAGGAGGTGATGCAAGGGGTTCGTCAGGATCTTGGGTTCCTCGCTGACACTTGGGAACCCTCCCGAGGAGGCGGCTGAGAACAGGAGGCGGTCCTCGGCAGCGCCCTTGGGCTGTTGAGCGCCTACTATGTAAGGGGCGTGGGCTAAGCTCTTTCTGTGGAAAGGCTCCACGAATCCTCCCGCAGACACATGAGTAGTGCGTGACTCCCGGTTTATACAGCACAAGTTCACGGCTGCGTACTCGGAGGTCCGGAGAGTGAAGCAACTTGCCCTAGGGCACCAGGCCAAGAAATGGCCAAGGTGGGATTCGAACCCAGGGCCTATGCCTGGCTCTAGCTCCTAACCACTAAACCAGTGATCCTTAAACTTGAAAGGGAACATGAAAATCACATGGGGATGTTTAAAATCCATATTTCCTCCTCCCCTCCTCTGCCCCTCAGCCCCTCAGCCCCCTGAATTTCTAACCCAGCGTGTCTAGGGAATATGCATTTTCACAAGCTGCCCAGGGAGCTCTGATGCCGTCCCACCATGTGATGCCCTTGCTTTGAGAACCTAGGCCACAGCAGAGATGGGGCCCCTCCCCCCCGGTCATCAGCATCCCCACCCTGGCCCAGGAGATGCTGGTCTGAGGAGGGGCTTTGCTCCCACACATGGCCCTGCCCTCTAATCTCCGCTTCTCATAAGCTGCTTGTCCTTTAAGTAGCCCTGGGGAGCCAGTGACTTGGCGCAGGCTGGCCCAGACCCCTGGCCACCCTCTCCAACCTAGCCCTGGGCTTCTGGCACCCTCTCTACGGCCCGTCCTAGACCTCTGTCCCTCAGGCCGGCCAGGGCCCAAGCGCGCCTATCTGTGCAGGGGGAGGCCCCTCAGGGAAGAGCTCCAGGGAAAGTCCGTGTCTCTGCGTGGGGGGCTCTCTGTGGGGAGTCCCATCCTTCCCAGCCCCTCCTGCAGTTTCCATGGCAACTACGTTGCCATGGTGTTGCTGGGTGAGGAGCTAGTGAGGAACCAGGTAGACCCCTGGCCCCCATGCCCACCCCAAGCTCTGTAAGGAGAGATGTCCTATCCCAAATTCTAAGGGGTCACCCTCCCAGAGAAGTCAGGAAAGGATGGGAGAGATAAAGAGAGGAAGTGCCCGCACCCCCCCTTTGTCACCTCCTTCTCTGTGCTGCCTGGTGCACCTCTGTTCCAGCACATGTCACGCTGCATTACATTATCTGTTTACTTGTCTGCCTCTCCCACCGCACTGCGAGCGGCTCGGGGTGGGAACGGTCTGACTCATCATCTCTCATCCCCAGGGCCCAGCACAGGGCCTGGCACAGAGCAGCTGTTCCCAAATATGTCCTAGACAGAATTTAAATGAATTATATAAAAAGCCAAGTCTGGCTCCTCGAGTTAAGGGAGCAGCAGGGTTTGATGGGGAAACTCCCCAGCTCTGGGGTCCAACAGACACTCTGGTTTAAATCCTAGCTCTGTCAGCCCCTACTGGGTGACCTTGGACAAGTCATTCTACCTCTCCGAGCCTCAGTTACCTCATCCGTAAAATGATAATTTTCATATCAGAGCACTGTTTGAGGACTTGGGGATTCAGTCAACATTTATTAAGGACCTCTTGTGTGATAAGCCTTGTGCTGGGCACTGGGATACAGTGGTGGACAGAGATATGCGTGCCCAGCCCTCTGAAGCTCACAGTCTTGCGAAAGTGAAAAGTACTCGCCCGGCGCCTAGAAATGATGAATAAATGAAGAATTTCTCATCCTTCTTCCAGCATTGAAGGGGCCAACTCCTCCCCATTAGCCTCTAATCTTCCCAGGGGAGGGGCAGGGTGAGGACAGGGGACAAAGGAGGCCTTCTCGGGGCCCCAAGAGGAGGCCTTGAACCCAGAAGCCTGGGCCTACTCTGTTGTGCCTGAGGCCTCTCACCCCCGGCCGTGGGGTGCAGGAAGCTGTTGGAGCCCAGGTTAGGCAGGCTCTGGGCTGGGGGCAGGAGACTCAGGTTCTTGCTCGGCTCCACCCCAGGCCCGTATGAGCTTGAGAGTGTCTTCCCCCTTCCTGGGCCTCTCTGTGCCTCTTCGTGAATGACGCGATGGCCCAGATCTTCACAGTCCTTCAGGATCTAGCCTGCTCCCCCGTTTCCTGGGTTCGGGGCAATCCCATGACTGTGGGTTCTAACAGCCTGATTCCTGGAGAGGCCTCCACCCTCAAGCTTGCCAGCCTGGGTGTTGCTGTGGGGGAGGGGAGATGAGAAGAGCTGACAGGGCAGAGTGAATCTGCACCCACAGGCGTTAGCCAGAAGGACTGCTGAGGTCGACGTCAGCACAAGCTGATGTCTGAGGTAGAGACATCAGGTCTGGGGGCACAGGGTGACTTGGGGACCCCTCGGCCCAGTTCTTCAAGGGAGTTGGGACTGCATGGGGCCGAAGGGCAAAGAGCTTTTACTGCAGAGTCCAACAGATATGGGTCCGGGGTCTGCTCTGTCAGATACTGGCTGTGCAACGTGAACATCTCTGAGCCTCAGTTTCCTCATCCGGAAAATGAGGATGATAACGGCATCTACTTCACGAGGCTTTTGTGTGTAGTCCATGAGATACTGCCCACAAAGAGCCTGGCATGCAGTAGGTACTTAAGAAGCATGAGTTCTTTTCCTTGCTTCCTTCCCCCATCCCCCTCATCCTCAACGCCAGCCAAATGGGGCCCTGGGAAGAGGAAGTGAGACGCTGCCCTTCCCCACAGCGGAAAGGAAGGGAGGAGGTGCAGCCCCGTTTCCTCGGGATCCATTCTGTGGCCACTGGACACGTGCATGTGCGGCACCCTGTGCCTCAGTTTCTCCTGGGTTGAACGGCAGTGGCCGAATCGGGGCAAGAACTTCCTGTTGGCTCAGAACCAACATAAGGCAGACCTGAGAGAGGTCTGGGGACTTGGTGTTCTTGTCTCCTGGCAGCTCAGAGGCATCAGTTTTGTGACCCAAGGGACTTGGGGGAGCTCTTTTCCACCTTTCTGAGCTGCAGTGTTCCCTTAGTGACCTGAGGCCCTTGGGCTAAGATGTGGTGGGGCACTTTAAGGGACTTCCGAGTCCCTAGTGGCAGGACAGGTACCCCTGGTACAGAGGGAGTCCTTGACCCTCCTCTCACCTCAAACTCACTGCAGGGACTTCCTGCCCCGAGGATCTGGCATTGTCACCAGACGCCCACTGGTCCTGCAGCTGGTCAATGCTACCACAGGTACGTGCCCTCCTCCACCAGCAGTCCGGCTGGCCTCTCCAGCCCTCACTCCATCTCCAAGGAGCGGTCCAGCCTCGCCACTGAACGAGCTTGCTGTGTGACTGTGGGCGGGGCTTCCCCTCTTTGGGCCTCGATTTCCCGTCTGAACAGTGGGGATAAAAGCCCATAACGGAGAGGAGGCGTTGTTGCGGGGAAGGAGAAGAAGGCAGTGTTTGGGGTGAAGTTCTAGTCCCGGTGATAGATAGGATCCAGGTGACCCACCTCCTCTCCAACCCTCCCCACCCCACCCCACCCCGCTTCCGGAGCAGAATATGCCGAGTTCTTGCACTGCAAGGGGAAGAAGTTCACCGACTTCGAGAGGTGCGCCTGGAGATCGAGGCTGAGACCGACCGGGTCACCGGCACCAACAAGGGCATCTCGCCGGTGCCCATCAACCTCCGCGTCTACTCGCCGCACGGTGAGAAGACCTGGTCCCGCCCCACCGCCTCTGGGCTCCCTTAGGACTATTTTTTTGGCCCCACCCCCTTGCTGACACCTCTTTGCGCGGCCTCCCCTCCTCTGGTAGACTCCGCCCCCACAACGACCCTTCCTCTGAGCATCCTATCCCAAGCCCCACCCTGTCGTGACTCCGCCCATGCTGGCCAAGCCTCCAACGGGGCCGCCGCTTCAGCCCAGTGTCTTTCCCTAACCCCGCCACCTGCGGCTGCGCTCCCCTGGGGCTCTTCTCTAAGCCGACCCCGTTCCTGAATCGACCCGCCCACGGCCCCGCCCCTCGCCTTGAGCCCGCCCCCTCGCTGCCCTGTCCAGTGCTGAACCTGACCCTGGTGGACCTGCCGGGAATGACCAAGGTCCCAGTGGGGGACCAGCCTCCAGACATCGAGTTCCAGATCCGGGACATGCTCATGCAGTTCGTCACCAAGGAGAACTGCCTTATCCTGGCCGTGTCCCCGGCCAACTCTGACCTGGCCAACTCTGATGCCCTCAAGGTCGCCAAGGAGGTAGACCCCCAGGGTACGTTTCCACCTGCAGCCTGCGACGTGCAAGGCCCCGGAGTCTATTCACAGTATAGGGGGGTCTATTCGCAGAACCACCGGAGGATTTAAGCGAGTACCGGTGGGATCCAATTTGTGCCTTTAAAAATCATTTTGGTCACTCTGTACAGAATGAATGGGGCAGGGGAGCAGAAACGGGCTGTGGGGAGGTGGCGGCAGCGGGGTGAGGGTGGGAATGCATGAGGCTTCCTACGCGAGCGGAAGAGCAGATGTAAACAACCTCACTGCCACCTCCCAGGTCAGCGCACCATCGGGGTCATCACCAAGCTGGACCTGATGGACGAGGGCACAGATGCCCGTGATGTGCTGGAGAACAAGCTGCTCCCCCTGCGCAGAGGTAGGCGGGCCACCCCGCTGGCCCTCCCCACTGCCCTTCCCCTGCACCCCTCCCCCTCCCCCCCTGCAAGGCCGGTTGAGCCTGCCCCCCGACGCTGTCCACAGGCTACATTGGGGTAGTGAACCGGAGCCAGAAGGACATCGATGGCAAGAAGGACATCACAGCCGCCTTGGCCGCTGAACGCAAGTTCTTCCTCTCTCACCCGTCCTACCGCCACCTGGCTGACCGCATGGGCACTCCCTACCTGCAGAAGGTCCTCAACCAGGTAGGGGCTTGGGCCAGAATGAGGCCTGGGGACACCAGCATGAGCACAGAACCATTTAAGTGTGTTTTGTGAGGGTGACCAGCAGAGGTTAGCATCCCCATTATGCAGACGAACCAGCCGAGACCCAGAAAAGCAAAACGACTTGCCCACCGTCCCACAGCGAGGTAGCAGCAGAGCCTTGCTGACCTTCCCCTGACTGGGCCCTGGGAGGGGAGCCCTGGACCACCCCACTCCCCCAGGATGGAGAGAGACCAAGGCCGTGTGCGGAGGGCGACACTGACAAGGGCTTGAGTTCGGAGGCCGGGATTGGCGTGCACATCGCTAAAGACCTCGCTTGGCTCCTTCTACATTGGGGAGAGGCTGATCTACAGAGAGGGACGGTCAGCCCAGGGGCTTCCCTAAGATGTTCCTCCACCTGGACTGGGGCTTCCAGAGCTGAGGCCTGTGTGTGTGTGGATGGGAGAAAGGCAATGGGGAACTCAGTGGGGCACGGAGCAGGGCCGGAGAGTCTGGAGGCCACAGATTGGGTTCCAACCCGCTTTGTCACTTACCCACGGAGACGCTCTCCAGCGCTCTGAGCCTCTCTCTCTCTGCATCTGTAAAATGGCGATAATGGCACTAAGACCCTGTTCAATAGGTTCATTTTACGGGTTCAGGGTGACACTGTGTGTGAGGACCTAGCCAGAGTGGGCCCCAGGACTTGAGAGGGGGGTTCACTGGTGCATTTTGTGTGGCCCTCACGGTGTCTAAAAACAGTAAATGTGTCAAAAATCAGGTAATTTGAAATCAAAGTCTAGATTTCTGGCTTCTTTAGAAGTTAGGTTATTCACTCATTAATTCAATGAGCACCGGCTGTGTGTCGGGCCCTGCCCTCAGGCAGCTTTTGTTCTGGTGGGCAGAGCTGTGGCTGCCCTCTTCGGCTCTCGCCTCACCACAGCTCCCCCGGCGTCCTTCTCCCTGCCTGGCCCTGTGGGCATTCTGGGTTTGCGACCGTGGCCTTAACCCTTGTCTCGCTCCCACCCCAGCAACTGACGAACCACATCCGGGACACTGCCAGGACTGCGGAACAAGCTGCAGAGCCAGCTGCTGTCCATCGAGAAGGAGGTGGAGGAGTACAAGAACTTCCGCCCCGATGACCCAGCTCGCAAGACCAAGGCCCTGCTGCAGTGAGGCCCTCCCCACCTCCCGACTCCCCAGCCCTTCCCCTCCCGCCAGCATCTCAGCACAGGGCTCTCCCAGGGCCCCCTCCACTGGGCGGCTGCTGCCCCCTCAGGCCACACCACTCTCCCCCCAGGATGGTCCAGCAGTTCGCTGTGGACTTTGAAAAGCGCATTGAGGGCTCAGGGGACCAGATCGACACCTATGAACTATCGGGGGAGCCCGCATCAACCGGATCTTTCATGAGCGCTTCCCCTTTGAGCTGGTCAAGGTAGGATGGGCTCCCCAGGGACAGGAGGACTCAGGACTCCCAACCCACCTCCTTAGGACTCTCCCATGTACACCTTTGCTGACCCCACTAGAGGCCCTGCTGCCCTAGGAGTGGGGCGGGTCCCCTTCTTGACCTCCTGGGTAGCAGCACAGGCCCTGACAGGCCATCTCTCGCTCTCCTACACAGATGGAGTTTGACGAGAAGGAACTCCGAAAGGAGATCAGCTATGCCATCAAGAACATCCATGGCATTAGGCACGTATTGGGACTGGGGAGGGAATCTGAACCCAGAAGGCAGAGAGTCTAGTGCAGAGGCACAGGGAGTGATGAAGCAAGCATCCCTCAGGAAGGACCAAAAGCCCTGGTCCCTAACCCCTCAATCCTGACTTTCTGGCTCCCAGCTCGGACAGCCTCCAGCTGGGGCAGGTAGATGGGAGGCCAGGACCACCCCCCTCCCTACAACCTGCTGCCCTCCTTTGTTGTTCCTGGGAACAGGGCCTGGAGGCTGGACGAGCTAGGCAGAGCCCAAGACACAGGTGGCCAGCAGCACCCTCTGGGCCTGGTGCCCTGCCCATCCCTAGCAATGAGATAGCTTCCCCAGTTCTGTCCAGGTTGCTGCAAGAAACTGGCCAAACATTGGGTAGGGCTCAGGGTGGAGCATCTAGGCATTGGTCTGTATCCTTTTATGATGGGACGGGCCTCTCAACCCTCTAGGCCCTCCATAGTCCTAGCAGCCCAAACTGGGCCCATTCACCCCACTGCCCTCCTTCTAGCCAACCTCAAGGCCTATGGAGCAGGAAGAGGGGCTGGGAAATAGATCGTTCCTTAAAAGCTTAGATCCGCTTCAGGGACCCATATATACACTACATGTTCTTTCCATAAGAAAACTTAAAGCACCGCTATGTGCCAGGCAGTGAACAAAAGCAAAACGCCCCTGTTTTCATGCAGGCCCGATTCCAAGGCTTGTCATGGAATCTATAGACTGGTAACTGCCCTGGCCAAGGCAAACCCCATTCAGCAGTTTTCAAACCATTTCTGACCATAGAAACTTTTGTATGAACAGACTCTTCAGAGGAAGCAGGACATAAATGCAGATATGAGCAGACCTGGGCTTGTCCCCAAAAGCATTGATTGAAAGCCTTTCCTTAGAATCCCTCCTGCCCATTTTACAGATGGAGACACTTAAGCCCAGAGAGGGGTAGTGGGAGGAGCCCGAGGGCAGAGCTCAGCGGGGCAGGGTGGGGCCCTGGCCTGGCACTCCGGGGCAGGAGCTGGCCTGTGACGCTGCCCTTCTCCCGCTCCGGACGTTCAGAACGGGGCTCTTTACCCCAGACATGGCCTTTGAGACCATTGTGAAAAAGCAGGTGAAGAAGATCCGAGAACCGTGTCTCAAGTGTGTGGACATGGTTATCTCGGAGCTAATCAGCACCGTTAGACAGTGCACCAAGAAGGTAACCTGGTGGCCGGGCTGGCCCCGCCTCTGCCCATCCTGCACTGCTGCCAGGCGCTCCTTCCCCACGTCCTCACTGCCTCCTCGGTAGCATGTCCAGACCTCAGCGGGGCGGGGGAGGCAGGCGACCACAGACCAGGACAGGGCGACTCTCTGAGGGGGCCTCACCCACCCCCTGGCCCCCAGGCCCAGGAGACCAAGAGGTTACACATTGATAAGACAGCAGTGATGGTGGCCATTTACCCTGAGAGGCCACCAAGGGCCCCCCCCAGCTCAGGGAGAATAGGGTTTAAGGGGACCCTGAGTCCCCTCCCTGCCCTCGGAGGTGGGTCATCTTTGGGGCTCTAGGGAAGGGTCTTGGGGAAGACTCGGCCCTGGAGACGAGTAAGATACAGGACCTTCCTGGGTGCTGCTTCATGGGCCTGGGGGACCAGAGGGGTACAGAGGACCCAGATCTAGCAGGTGCCCTGACCCCCCCTCCACTGTCCTTCATTCTCCCCATTCTCACGCGCCCTCACTCAGGACCTTCTCCTTCCCTTCCATCACATTCAGACTTCCAGAGACAGAGCCTTCTTCCATCTGCTATGTTATCTGAGCCTCACGGAACCACCCGACCAGGGCAGGGCAGGGCAGGGCAGGAAGGATGGCTCCCATTCCACAGTAGGAAAACTCAGGCTCAGGAGATCAAGTGACTCATGCAAGGTCATATTAGCTAAGAGGTGGCAGAGCTGTCACTGGAAGCCAAGGCTTTGGACTCCAAGTCTAATGCTCGTTTGATTCCACTTCCCAGCCTCCTTTCTTTTCCTCTCCCCACTGCTGCCCTGGCCTGGCCCCTCTCTATCACCACCTCCACTCTTTCTGTCTTTCCTCTTCTCTCTGTCTTTCTGAGCTGAGTTCCTCCAGACCCCTTTGGAGGAAAAGCAAAGAATGCCCCTTGAGGAGAAAGGGAAGGGCAGGAGTAGAGCAGGCAGCTGGAGAGCGGAGGTCAGGCAGCTCCACTGCGACTCCAGGAGGCGTCGTCTGCACGGCCGTCTGTGCAAATGGAACCCCCTGGAGTTGTGCAGTGCGCAGCCTGGGCAGCTGGACGCAGCTATCCTAGTGAAGGCTGGGAATCGTGCTGGCCTTTAGAGTGAAATGAATTCAAGAGGTGTTGGGAAAACTAGAATTGAACAGAATGGGCGGGTGGTGTTCTGGCCTGGGCCAGCCCCCATAGGAGGACCCGACGCTGTGACAAATATGGCATTGGGGAAGAGAGGGCAGGCTCAGTGTAGCTGAGGAGCGAGGGGCCAAGCCCTGGGGAGAGGACCTGAACTAAGCGGGGGCTTGGTCCTGCAGAAGCCCACCCCCATACTCACAGAGCCCTGGGGGACGCGCGGCAGCACCCGGGAAGTGCCAGCCCCGGGGGGCGGTAGGGAGGGCCGGGTCCCACGCTCACATTGTCTTCTGTTCTCTCTCTCTCCTTCTCCGTGTCGGTGTCTCTCTCTCTTCCCCCATGCCTGTGCCATCCTCCACCCCCGACCCTGGCCCTGCTTGGCTTATACTCCCTTCCTCCTTCCTGCCCACCCGCCGACCTGTGGTTGCTCCTCCTCCTGTCCCCTCCTCCTTCCCGGGTGCAGGACAGGTCTCTTCACACCTGACCTCGCTTTTGAAGCCACAGTGAAAAAGCAGGTGCAGAAGCTCAAAGAGCCCAGTATCAAGTGTGTGGATATGGTAGTCAGTGAGCTCACGACCACCATCAGAAAGTGTAGTGAAAAGGTACGGCAGCCGCCTGGGCGGGGCTGGGCCTGGTCATCCCCTCCTCACGGCCACAGCCTCCGTGAGCAGAACCATCTTCTGAGCAGGCCTGGCAGCCTCTTAGCCACCCATGTGGATGCCCAGGCCAGCCAGGTGATTCCTCGCCCTAAGGTTTCATGCCGGCTTGCGACCCGGGGTCTATTTGTACTCAGTCCTTTCGGGCGCCCATCTCTGCCAGACGACTTAGCTCCAACCCAGGCATCCTCAGTAGCCCCTTCCACCAATAAGAATGACAATGACATGCTGATAATAAGGAGATAGCGCTGTTTATCGAGCACCTACTATGTGCCAAGCACTGAGCTAAGTGCTTGCCCTTGTTATCTGACCTAAATCTTCTCAACGACCCTAAGTAGCAGTATTACCCCCTTTTACAGATGAGGAAACTGAACCTCAGAAAAGGAAAGGAGAGTGGGATTCACATTCGAGAGGCAAAAGGAAGAGATCTGGGATCAGGGCCTCCTGGGGTGGGGGGCTATCCCCGTCCCTCAAAACCAATTTGCCTAAAAGCACATTGGATTACTCACTTTACAGCAATCCATACGCGTTTGGCAGGGTCAGCCTCTTTTGAGTTTTCTGTGACCTTTTAGATGCCTTTTTCTTATTTGTCTGCTTTTGAGCATTTTGAGGATTTTTAGCCAGATTGTCTAAAGCAGTTCTTTCTCAGAGAAGTGCGTGAGCATCAGTTGCCTGGGGGAGCCTTTCCAGGATTTAAATACCCCCCTCCCCAACACATACAGAAGCAGGCTGGACCGGAAACTCTGAGAGAGGGCCCAGCCTTGCTTGTATTTGGAAAAAACTGCCCCCACTGGGAAGATGGCGGCCTTAACTTCATGTTTCAAGTCGGTATCACTTACAGTTTCCGTGGCCCACACACGGTCACGTGCAGCCCCTTCCCAATGCTGTCTCCCTGTTGCCCGCTTCTGCGTGCAATGGGGTGGACTAAGCAAATTAGCATCCGCTCAGCTCCCATTCCAGGTAGGATAAAACCTGGGCGGGACCCCTCCCCCATTCCATAGTGTTTACCGGGACTTCGAAGTCATGGTCCCACCGCAGCGTGACTACTAAGCAGCACAAACTTTTGTCAACCTTTGAAAAATAACCGAGTTGATTTTGAGCTGCCTCAAATCCCTTTACAAAAGAAGACAAGATCTAACTAAATTTTTTTTCGAACATTGGTTTTTAGTTATAAAAGTTATACATTCTCCATGAAAGGATTAGGAGGGTGCCAAAGAGCAAAAAGAAGGCAGCTCTCCCTTTCCAGAGAGTCACTATTGCAATTTCTGTACACTCCTTTTTTAAAAAGTCAAATTATCAGTATCGATTTTGTTTCGATCATACATGATTATTACGAGAATATTCAAACAGCTCAGAGGAAGCGAGAGTCCCTGTAATCCCACAACCACAGAGCGAAGGACCACTAACAGCACACTCGTCCTAATCACAAATATATGCCAGTTTTAACCTAATCGGATCACACTACGCACACTGATCCATGAGAATTGTATTCCCCTGCAGAGATGTGGCATATGTTATGTATATAATCGATATCCTATTGACAGACATTTAGGTGGTTTCAACCTTTTTTTTTTTTTTTTTCTGTTACAACAGTGCTTCAGTGAGCATCCTTGGAGATGTTTTTGTAGAACTTATCCTGTTGTTTCTTTAGTGCAGATTTCTAGAGAATAGAATTGCCTGGTCAATGAACGTGAGCTTTCACAATTTTGGTAACATTTGAAAACTGTGGAACACTTTACTAAATTGCATCCCAGGAGAAAAGCAATAAGTATTATTGTAAATGGTAAAATTTTGGAAACAACCCAGATATCCATCAAGAAGGGATGATGCTATAAAGTGTCATACAGACAGCGGAAGGTTGCGCAGGCATCCTTCGGCTATGTTACGGGTTCGGTCCCAGACCACCGCAGTACAGCAAATGTTGCAGTAAAGTCACACGAGTCATTTGGTTTCCCAGTGCCTATGAAAGTCACATTTACACTGTACAGTAAGTAGTCTTTTCAGTGTGCAATAGCATTCTATCTAAAAAAGCAACATACATATCTTAATTTTAAAATAATTTTTGCTAAAAAATGCTAACTAGCATCTAAGCCTTCAACAAGTTATAATCTTTTTGCTGGTGGAGGGTCTTACCTTCAATATGTAAAAAAAAAAAGAAAAAAATGCAATATCCATAAAGTGAGCTAAAACTAGGTATGCCTATAGCTGTTTAAAAGGCAAGGCAGATTCATTTCCATTCACATGTCCCTCCACAAATGTACTGTGGAAAAAAAAAAAAAAAGGTTTCAGAAAAGCATGTATAGATCTATGATTTTTACTAGCAAAAAAAAGTTTTAAAAGCTTTTAAATAATTTTAAAAAATAGCTTTGCCTTTTATTTAATGGATAATAATTATTTTTTCTTTACATGACAAAATTCACCCATCTTTGTCTTTGTTTTGTTTTGTTTTCTCCCTTCTCAAGTGTTCTAAGCTTAGCAAGCCACATCTGCCAGAGGTTTGAAAAATAATCAACTCTAATTATTCTTAGCCCTGCTGGAATTAGTTTTCATCTCTGGATGAAATCTAGAATTTAAATCTAGAGTCAGGCATGTGATGTACTGCTCAACCCTCTCGGCAGCCCTCAGGATGCAAGTGCCATTACTGTCGCATTTTACACATGGGGAAATTGAGGCTCAGACAGGGCCAGTCACTTTTCCAAGGAGAGTCGGCAAGTCTGGCTTTGACCCCAGAGCCATGTGGCTCCAGGGCCTTTGCCCCTGACCACTAACTGGTGGGCTCCAGGCTGACCGCCCTGCCCAGCTAAGGACTGAGAGAGAAAAGTTCCATTTTCGAAACTGGCTACAAGTCTTGGAAATGTTCAGAGGCAGCCAGAATGGAAAAAGATGCTCAAAGGGAACAGAGCTTCTTAAAGGGGCTGAGGCTGCCCTGCCATGTGGGACACATGGAAAACTTGACAAATGTAACATGCAGGCGGTGAGTGGGAGAACTGGTCATGCTCTTTGGCAAATTGCTCCCTCCTCCTCCTTCCTTGCCCACCTTCTCCCCTCCCTGCCCCTGCACCCCCACCCTGGAAGGGAGCATTTGGGACCACCTCCGAGGAGGCCTTCTCATGACGGTGACTCAGTCTCGAATCTCCGCTCCAAACTGGAGACTCCGAGAAGGAAAGGGGAACCACCCTTGAGCCTTACGGGGCAGCAGGGTCCGCTGGGCCTCCTCAGCGGTTTGTTTATTAAGACCCTGGTCTCAGGCTGCCCCTCCACCAGGTCCCTTGTGCTTGGCCACGTCGGCCACACCCTTGGCAGAGCCATGGGATGGTGGGGTAGGGGGTGGGGTGGGAGGATGTGGCATCTCTCACGTCTGCCTCTCCTGGGCGCTGCTTCCTTCCCTGTCCTCCTGCCTCTCCCCAAACCCCCACCCCATCTCTCTGGCCTCCATCTTGCCCTCGGAATCACTACCTGTGTGACCCAGTCATGCTAACCTCCAGCTCTCTTCCCACATAGGGGTTCCACCTGTGGGAGCTGATCCAAGCATGGGAAGAGGGACAAAGAGTGGTTCTAGCTTCGCCCTGCCTGTGCCTCACGTGGCCACTGAGTGGGGAGAGGGGTCAGCAGGACCAGACGTCCCCGTGGGTGGGCTCTCACCATCAGCAGCTGAGCGAGTCTCCCGCCCCAAGGAGTTTCTGGTTCATGTGCCAGAGGGCAGAGGAACCGGTGTCCACACGCCGCAGCAAAGAGGGAAAAGACATTCATCCTTCATTCCTTCCCTCGTTCCTTCAACATGCCCTCTCTGAGCACTGCTGGAGCACCTGGCCCTTCCCCTGCCTTCAGGGCAATTACAATACAGTTCGGTGGGGGAAGGTGACAGGGGGGCACAGAGAGGCCCCTAACCCAGCTCTCGGGGTGGGCAGAGCAGGCTTTTGGATGGAGGCAACATCCAACAGTGTCTTGAAGGAGAATGAGTCAACCTGGGCTTTGTCCAGAGACGGGCTGAGCTGAGGACAGAGTCCACAGGCAGAGGGGGAAGGGCTTACGGCAACTTCCCCTTCAGCCTCAGTTGCTAAAAACTGGCGGGAAATGGATGGTGCTGAGCTCCTAACCCCAAAGGAGTGGGGTAGACAGGTTGGCTGGCCAGCTCAGGGCCAGACAGACGCGACTGGGGACGATGGTGCCAAGCCAGAGCATGCAGAGGGAGGCAGGATGGGGTGGAGTCCGCCAAGAGGGCCAGGGGCCCAGCCAGGCCCCCGCGGGGTACTGCTCATGCTGCTGGCACCCACCCCCTCCGCATGCCCCCCCCCCGCACCCGCGCATGTCCGTGCCTGTGGCTGCCATGTCGTCTGTGTGACTGCTGGTCTTCCCCTGCCTCCCGGCTCTGACAAGGAGCATTGCCTGTCCCCAACCTGATTCAGGAGGCCAGTTGGCACCTTGGGCCCTGCCCTCCCCAGATTCTTCCTGGGTAGGAATTCCTTGCCTGATTCTCCTCCTGACTGCCCCTCTAAGCCTTTGAGAAGGCAAGGGGAGCCCTGAGGGTCAGCGAAGGCCTTGGAGCTAACGGTCCCCCAAGCCAAGTTCTCAGCGGCCCACGTCTGTTTCCAAGGCTGCCCCCGAGATGGCGGCCAGGAGCAAGCTAAGGCCCCGGGCGTTTCTGCCTGTGAGCACCGCCCCCGCCCCCTGCCCCCAAGTGGCCCAGGTAGGACAGTGAAGAGGGCCCAGAACCAGGAAGACCCGTGAATTGCCAGTTGGAACCCATACTTAGGGATAGGGGTGGCCATGGCTTGGTGCCGTCAGCTTCCTGGGACCCCCAGGTCTCTCTGCCCCCGCTCTCAGGCATTGCGTGTGACTCCCACCCCACGCCCCTGCACCCTGGACTCTGGTGGGGTTTGGGTGCTCCCCGCCCATGCCCCCCCGTGTACGTGGCTCTCTCCCCTCCCACCCTTCCCCAGCTCCAGCAGTACCCGCGGCTGCGGGAGGAGATGGAGCGCATCGTGACCACCCACATCCGGGAGCGCGAGGGTCGCACCAAGGAGCAGGTGAGCCCGCGGCCCCGCCCCTGGTTCGTCTCTTCTGTCTCAGCCTCCCTCACAGGTTGCATCCTCATCCCGGCTCTCCGCCCTTCTCTCTCTCTTCATTGTGAGAAAATATGTGTGCGTGTAAATATACACATGCATACATGTCTGTCTGTCTGTCTGTGTGTGTGTGTGTGTATAATGAAATGCACTATTTTAACCATTCGTTAGTGCGCAGTTCTGTGGTAGTGAATATATTCGCACTGTCGTGTGGCCATCACCGCCATTCATCTCCAGAACGTTTTCATCTCCCTCAGTCCGAAACTCTGTCCCCACTAAACACTAACTCCCCATTTCCCTTCCCCACGACCCCTGGCATCCACTATTCTACTTTCCGTGTCTATGAATTTGACAACCCCAGGCACTTCATAAAAGTGGGTGCATGGAACATTTGTCCTTTTGCGTCTGGCTTATTTCACTTAGCGTAATGTTTTTAAGGGTCGTCCATGTTGTAGCGTGTGCCAGAATTCCCTCCCTTTTTAAGGCTGGATAATATTCCATTGTGTATACATGCGTTTGTTTATACATTTGGGTGTTTCCACTTTTTGGCACTTGCGACTAATTCTTCTATAAACACCGGTGTACAAATATCTCTCTGAGACCCTGCTTTCAATTCTTGTGGGTATATGCCCAGAAAGGAATTGCTGAATCATATGGTAATTCATGTTTAATTTTCGGGTGTGCGTGGCGGGGAGGACCGCCATACTGATTTCCACAACAGCTGCACCGTTTTAAATTCCCACTATCTGATTCTCAACATTTGGCAGCCCATCCTCTGGTCATTTCTCTTTGGGCCTCTGTCTGTCTGTCTATTTGCTGTTTCTCTGGGTCACCTTATACCTCTCATAGCTACCCTTCTTCCTTTTATTTAGTCGTTTATCAAATAATCATTCATTCATTGATTGAGTCACAAACATCAGTGAGTGCTGTCTCTGAGCTGGGAGGAGCGGAGATGAGCAGGCCCTCCTCACGGTCCTCACAAAGCTCCCAGGCTAGTCCTCTTTCCTAGCCCATCTCGGTCATCCTTCCATCTACGACCACCTCTGACTACTATTTCCCAGCCTCTGTCCTTACACGTCCCTTTTCCACGATGGCACTGTCCCCAATCTTTCACATTTTTGTTGTTGATGTTGTTCTTAAATCCTTATGGGTCTCTTTTTAATTATAAAAGTGATAACCATTCAATAAAATATTCAATCAGTATGGAAGTGATTAAATTACAAGTGTTCCTCCATTTACTCTTCCTCACTCCCAAGTCCCTCCCACAAAATAACCGTTATGAACAGTGTGGTGTGTCCCCTTCCAGGCATTTTTCTTAGGCACCCACAGATTCCAGACTCCATCGTACCCTTAAAGAGCCACGATCCTGCTGTGTCATGCCTTTCTTCTCTAGAGATAACTGTGGAGCTAACATCCGTCAAGCACCTATTGCATGCCAGCTTTGTCACCTGCCTCATCTCACTGTGTCTTGCCCACTACTGCGAGGCAGAAACCCTTCTTTGTGGCACTTGAGTCTCAGTGAGGACAGTCCGCAGGCCCACAGGAAGCAGCACGTCCTGCGTGTACATCAGGAATGTCACTGTCATCACGACTCAGTTTTGAATCCCATCACTCTTAAATCATTTTCAGTGAGGATCTTCCCATGTCAAGACCTAGAAATTGCCCTCATTCTTTGAACAGCTTTGTTGTTCGGAGGGTGCCATAATCTATTTCACCTTCTGATGGCCATTGGCTCGTTCTCAATTTATTTCTGGTATAAGGCACACCACACTGAACACCCTGGTACATATATCTTTGTTCACTTGATGAGTTTATCTGTGAGATAGAAGTGAATATGTGCATTTTAACGTTGTTTAATATTGCCACATTGCCCTCCAAGAAGGTAATACTAATTTACACTTTCACTAATAGTATGTGAGAGAATCAGTCTTTTCACAATTATGCCTGCACTGATCATTACCAGTATTGATTGTGAAACTGATAGGTGGAAAAGGGTCTCACGGTTTTAACTTACATATCTTAATCAATGAAGGTGAACATTTTTTACATCTTTATTGGTTATATGTATTTTTTTCTAGGAATTACCCACTCATATTTTTTGACTGTTTTGATTTGTTTCTTGTCTTTCACTTATTGGTTTGTAGGAACTCTTTATTTATTATGGATGCTATTATGTATGTATATATACATTGATTATGGATTATGGATTTATTTATTTAATATGGATTTTTATATGTGTAGCAAGTATGTTTCTTTCAGCTTTTCATGCATTAAAACTTTGGGGTATCTTTTCCACTTGCCTCCTGACCTGTGCATCCTTGAAGGTTATGCTTCTCATTGATATTGAGCTGGCTTACATGAATACCAACCACGAGGACTTCATAGGCTTTGCCAAGTGAGTGGTCCCTGGGCAGAGAAGATGACACCTCATAGGATGGAGGGAGGGAGAGATAGACAGACAGACAGACAGACAGACAGATGGAGGGAGGGAGAGATAGATAGACAGACAGAGAGATGGACAGACATCAGGCCTTCTGGGGTAACCTTCTGGGTTCGGTTCCCACTGAGCAGTGGTAATGGAGCGGGGCCTATTGAGAGAAGTTCTGAGACTCTTCTCTCTTTCTTTATTAGTGCTCAGCAGAGGAGCAACCAGATGAGCAAGAAGAAGGCTTCAGGGAACCAGGTGAGTGAGCCCCGGTGCCCCAGCCCGAGGGATGAAGGGTGCCGGATGGACGCCAAGCTCTGAGAGCCCCCTCCCCCGAGAGGAAGGGTCCCATGGGGGCCAGGGAGCCTGTCAGCTGCCAGCCACAAGTCTCCCACTCTGCCTCAGTAACCCTCTCTCCTCTCTCCCGATGCTTCTCGTGGTTGCTATGGTTACCTCTTTGCAGGATGAGATTCTGGTGAGTACCAGGACTGGGGCTCTTGGCTTGTGTAGTACGGGGAGGAAGGGCTCATTTGTAGTGGGGCTGGGCAAGACGGCACACTTTTGCTTGAGCTGCTTGCACACACCAGCACAAGGGTGTCCACACATGCTCCCAGGCCAGAGGCCAGGCCTAGCCACACACACAGTTCCATCAACCTGTCCATCCGTGCGCATGAGCTAAGCATATCCTTCAGGCAGAGCAGACCATATGGGCGGGGGCGGGTGAAAATGCCTGGCAGGGGCCTGGCACTGTCTGTTCAGTGGAGGGGTGGGGAGATGGACGGATGTGTGGATGGATGGGTGAGAGAGAAACATGTTTTTAAGATAGCCATCTCTGCCAGGAAGTAAAGAGATAAATGAAATGTTAAGAGACAAGTCCTCCTCACCTGTCCCATCCTTCAGATCTCTGCTGACTCATCACTTCTCCACCCCAGTTGTACACATGAACCATAGAGTCCTGGGCTTTTCCAGAGGCTGGAGTTTCTTTGTAATAATCTTGTCGTTTGTGTGATTACTGGCTTCATACCTATTTTCCTCTCAAACCCCATGAAGGGAAGGGCTGTGTCTGTCTTGTCCATTAGTAAATCCTCGGCCCCTAGCCCAGTGTCTGGCACACAGTAGGTGCTCAATAGGGTGAGGGAACTAATGAACATAATATTTAATGTACTATCTCAGGGCACTTTGGTTTAGGGAACACTCACTGGTGCCTATACTGTGCCGGCCCCTGGACGAGAGTCAGACCTGGCCCTGGCCCTGCCCCTTGGAGACCAGGGCCTGAAGGCAGGGCCCAGGCAGGGTGGGAGCCAGGGGAGCGGGAAGTCCTGGTGCAGGTGCTCTGGACGAGGGTTTGGATGAGCAGAGGGGAGGGCAGGGCTGGGGGTGGCCGAGGGAGGACAAAGGCTGCAGGGCAGGGCAGGGAGCAGGATTCTGAGGCCTGCTGATCTGATGTGGGGCTATGGAGTGCCAGGATGTGGCATCTGGACTCAACTCCAAAGACAGTGACAAGGCACTGAAGGGACCCTAACTGGATGAAGACGGGGTGGGAGAGAGATCATGGGGCACCTAGCTGTTGTGTCCTATAAATGGCTGCTCAGTGACTGACCCGCCATTTGACTTGGATTCTCCTCAAGGTTCTTGGGGGAAGCCAGACAGGATTAAGGAGGTCTCAGAAGTGTTCCGAGGGCCTCGGAAGCAGGTCTGGCCCCTCAGGGCTTTCCCACCAGCCCCGGGCTCCTTGGGTCTTCTCCGGAGGCTGAGAGGAGAAGCCAGGGTAGTAAGGGCCAGGAGAGGAAGCAGAAGCAGCCTTATCCTCTAGGACTGGCCTGCCCCAGGGTCTGGGCAGCGGCTCTGCCCTCGGAGTACGATACACAGGCCTTGGGCTGTGGCGATGGCTCAGGACAGTCCTGGGGACCGCTGCCTCCTGCTGTGCAAAGAGACCTCTGCCTGCTACTCTGAGCTTTCCCTAGGAAGAAGGGGCTTGAGCAATTTGTGCTCCACCCCCTCCCCCTGTCCCCACTCCGTACCACCCCGCCTATGTCTAGGGCTGGGACCAAAGGCTCTTGGACCCTGCTGTAGCATTCGTGTATTCATACCACAGATATTTATTGATCACTTACTGCCTGCCTGCTGGGCACTCTGCAAGGTGTTGGGATACAGCAGTGAGTTGAGTTCACAATTTAGCAAGAGAGGCTGACATCAACAGAAAATCACACACACACACACACACAACGTCACACACACTAATTCAAAATCCCAATCATTATTATAGAAGAGGACTTAAGGGAATGACAAAACATTATAATGGGGGTCCTGACTTATACCGGGGGCCAAGGAGGGTCTGCCTGAGAATATGTCTTCTGAGCCGATACCCAGAGGGTGAGTAGGATTTGCCAGGCAAACAGGAGAAATGCTTTCTAGACAGAGGCCATGGCAGCATATGCGAAGTCCCTGAAGTCAGGAACAAGTCTTAGAACGAATTGGATCTTAAGGTGAAAAGACACTCAGAGTTGTCTTGCCCAGCTAGCCACCTAAGCTCTGCTTGTACACTTTTAGTAGTGGGGAGCTCATCCCCTGCCTAGGCCACCAGTCTCCTCCTCAGAATGGCTCTGTCCGAAGGCTTTTTATCCTGAGCTGACCTCTGTCTTCCTCTGTCTTCCACTCTGTTCGCTTGTGGTCCATACCAGGGCAGGTCTGGCCCCCACCCTCCCTGACCAGCCAGGCCTCCAAAAGCTGGGGGAGGGATGGGTTTTTGATTGCCTCTCTTGGCCTACCCCATCCTGCACCGGGAAGCCCAGCCTCCGCCCACTGACCTCCTGCCCCCTCACCCTCCAGGTCATCCGGAAGGGCTGGCTGACCATCAACAATATTGGCATCATGAAGGGGGGCTCCAAGGAGTACTGGTTTGTGCTGACCGCTGAGAATCTGTCCTGGTACAAAGACGATGAGGTGAGTAAGAGAAAAGGCCACTGGTCATCAAGGGGTTTGGCTTGTGGCCAGATTCAGGCTCAGACCCTACTACAGACGTGGAGTGGATTGGACCACCCAAGAAGGTTTTTTTTTTAAAGTCCCATCAAAGAAAGACCCTTTGGTCTGGAAGTGGGTTACAAGGATCAGGGGCGAGCAATCCTGGGGGCTCATCTACGCTGGACGGAGATGGCTTGGCCAGGTTGGGCATATTGGAGCTGAGCGCCCTGGAGAGGATGGACAGGGGTACTGGGCACCCCCACCCCCCACCCCACCAGCCCCGGGGCCTTGCTGTTTTCCCGCCCCAGGGCGTGCCGCGCCTCCTCTGTGTCCCCCACAGGCCCATGACATACACAAGTCCAGCTGCCAGACACCCTGTTAACCCCTGCACCCCAGTCCCCTAGAGCCTGGCAGTCCAAGGAAGATGCCCAGAGTGCCTCCGGGCCGAGGGGCCAGGAGTGATGAGGCTCCTGCAGAGGCACCATTCAGAACCCCTCCCTGCCCACTGGGACACACAGATCCCCGCCACCCCCCTCCCTTGCAGTAGGTCTCCTTTAAGAATGAATCTATTTGGCTTCCACATCTGGATTCCAGAGGTGACCAGAGAGAGCAGGGAGGGCTGGCGGGGGGGAGGGGGCTCATGGTAACAAACTCCAGCTGGCCACAGGATGGGGGAAGGGACTCTTTTCTTCCAAGGGGACTTGTTGGAGGAGAAGGAGCTCTCAGCGAGGAAGGGGCACAAGATGGGGGCCAGTGGCTTGGGTCTCCAAGCCCCCTCTTGATCTCTGCTCCCTCCAAACCGCCTAGCAGCCCCCCCCACCCCTACCTTGGGCGGGGCCCTCTGTCGTCACTGGCAGGGGCGCCAAGCCATCTGGACCTCATTACCCCAACCCTGGCCTCTCCCTGAGCATAGAGGCCCCTGGAAGGGATAGAGTGTGAGGTGGCGTGGTGGGCGGGTTGTGGGGGTTGTTTCCTGCTCTGTCGCCCAGGCTGGCTCCCTAGACACCCCCCACCATGGGCTGGGTGGGGTGTGCCGACTGTGAGACCCATAACTTATAGTGTGCCCTGGGGCTGAGGGCCAGGGACTGGCCACACTAGGGGGCAGAGGGGACTGGATCTGAGAGGGGCTCTGTCCTCATCCCTGTGAGTGGGGGGTGGGGCTCTTTTTTGAGTTTTGTGTGTCCCCCGGAGTTTAGTTGTGGGTGGAAGCGGCCCTGAGTGTATGTGGGGAGTGGGAGGGGTGTAGGCGGTGGGTGCGGGTGGGGCGAGGCTCATGGCTGTTGTGAGGAGTGTTTCGTAGGAGAGTGTTTGGAGAGTAAGTGCCTAGGTGTGTTTGGTGTGTGAGGGTCCGCGTGTGAGTTTGGGGGCAGGCTGTGTGCGCCTGAAGCGGGACACTTGGGTTTGTGTGCCCGTGCTCAGTGTGTGAGCGTAGTTATGTGTGTGTGGTGAGTGTGCCTATGGAGTGTTAGAGAACGTGTGTGTGTGTGTTTGGGATGTAAGGGCGGGAGCACGGCAGGGTTCCATTGGGAGGGTGTGGGGGGGGCACGTGTGTGTGCTCGCAGTGTGTGTGTGTGTTTGGGGCATGGACGTGTGATTTACAGTGTGAGTGTGGGGCTGTGTGTACCTGAGTTGTGGGGTATGCGTGTCAAGGCGAGGTGGGGTGTGTGTGTGTGTGTGTGTGTGTGTTGGTGTGAGTGTGTGTGTGTGTGTTGGTGTGAGTGGAGTTTTGCAGTAGAACATCTGGGGACATGGAGGTCGTCCCAGCTGCGGGGAGGGCGATCTGTCCCCCTTCTCCCCCCAGCTCCCAGCACGCGGGTCTTTGGGACTTGGGTGGCCCTCTGGGCAGACATGCAGCCACCCTCATCCCCAGCCCTCGCGGACCTCCCCCCATCTCCTCGGGCTTCCTTTGCCACCCATCGGCACCCCCCACCCCATCCCACAGCAGGATGGCACCCCATCCCTCTGTGCCTCCTCCCAGCACCCCCCTCCCGCCCCCCACGACCCTGCCCCAGCTCCAGGCTCCAGCTCTGGGGTGGTGGGATTCGGTCGAGCTCTCCAGCGGCGCCGAGGGTCTAACCCAGCCAGCCTAACCAATGTGCAGACTACTGTACAATTTGGGAGTCCTGAACAGATAGTCTAAACACTGGGTAGACGGAGTGGACGTGTCCTCTGGTCTGTCCGGGCGGCAGTGTCGGTCGTCGGGGGGGAGCCTCAGCCCCGTCCCTGGAGATGCAAGGTCCCTATCCCCATCCCAGCCAGCTCCAGGTCCCCTCTCTGCTCCCGGCTCCCCTTCTGTCTCCTTTGACGTGGCAGGGGTGAGCGGGAGCTGTGGCCGGGAAGGAGGGGCCTGGGGAGGGGGCCGGCCAGCAGGAAAGGAGGGGTGGGGGGAGGAGGCCACTCCTGCCTAGTGTCCAACCCCAGAGCGCAGGGCGGTGTTGGAGGGGCCTCCCTCGAATGCTTCCAGATGTTCCCTGGCTGTGTGTGCAACTTCCTCCTCTCCTCCCCCAGCCACCCTCCGGGGCTCCCAGCCGCCTGCCTGGCATAAAGAGAGCTTTATGTGGCTGGATGGGCCAGGCGGGCGCGGGAGGCAGAGGGAGGTGGGCAGGATGATGGAAGGGTGGAAGAGCAAGGTCCCCCTAAACCCAGGCCCCCACCTGAGATTCAGGGTGAGGCCCCTGCCCAAGCCCGGGGTCCCAGAGATCCACGTAGACCACCCCTACCCCTACAGTGGCATGGATCTTGTAGTGCTGGGTGGGCAAATGGGGTAAAGGCCGCAGAAACCCCCCCTCCTCCCAGAGCCCCATCCTGGGGTCCCCCCTCCCGAGATCCCTGAGCCCCTCCCCTTGACACAGCAGCCTGCAGACATGTCGGCCCGCACCAGGCGTACACGTGTGCACAGAGGCATGGCACCCACATGCCCGTCCACAGATACACACAACTCCTCCCAGACCACTAGAGAAACCAAACGTATGCAGCCCGCGACACAGACTATACGCACGTAAATGTGTGAACTCACTGTACATGTCCAACAGGCACATTCGTGCAGACACATAGACATTCACAGTTGCCACATTCATCTACAAAAGTGTGCCCACATCCTCTTGGACACAAAGACATGCTCACGCGGCCGCATAGCCATGCTGGGCACCTCCTCAGACACACATGTACGCACACGTATCTATCTACGCAACACAGACTCATGGGCGCACACACGTAATGGTGGTAGGATGTGTGCTCGGGCTTGTATGTGTTTGCACACACGCACACAACCACACACGTTTGCACACAGAGACTCACCATCTCCAGGCCTGTGCCGTGTGGCTGATTGCTAACACATGGGTGTCTGCGGGGAGTGGGCTGAGCCAGCCCTTCGAAGTCGTGGGGCCGGTGGCCCCCCTTCCTGTCTCTACAGTCAGGAAATGAAGTCAGAGCCTTATCCAAAGCAGGCCCCACAGCCAGGCCGGGGGCGAGGGAGGCTCCAGTGAGGGGTCCCTGGCTGGGGCTGGCCTGGCTCGCATCCCGGGCTTTCTTGGGGCAGGATGGGAGAGTCACCTTCAGCCTCACCACCCTGGGCTCGTGGGCGCTGGCGGGTATGCAGAAGTGGTGGGAAAGGCTTGAATGCCACTGGGAGCCAGAGGTCCCCAGCAGGCCCAGGGCTCCATGGCCAGGCTTTCGTCAGGCAGCTCCTGTGCAGTGCGAGTGACAGGTACCCAGAAGCCTGGGGCCACTCGGAGGGTCCACAGGCCCAGGTGCCCCGCAGCATGGAGCACTCTGAGGGAGTGAGGTGTGGCAGAGAGCAGTGCCAACCTCACCCGTGGCTCTACCCACAGGAGAAAGAGAAGAAATACATGCTGTCTGTGGACAACCTGAAGCTGAGGGACGTGGAGAAGGGCTTCATGTCAAGCAAGCACATCTTCGCCCTGTTCAACACGGAGCAGAGGTACCCGTCTGCCCCCTGCTAGGGCTGTACACCCCAGACCCTGCAAGCCCCAAACTACTCCCACTGAGGAGAAACAGGGCACACAGATCCAGAAAGGAGGGACACCTGCCCCAAGCCCCACAGCAAGTCATTCATTTGACAAATATTCAAGATCTCCTTCCCGTGCGCCCTCCCTCCATCTCTCTCTTCCTTCTCCTTTCCTAACCTCCCTCCTCCCCTCCTTTCTTCCCACAGTCATTTGGTGAGTGTCTGCTCTGCATAAGACACTCTGCCAGGCACTGGGGACAAAGAAGAGCCTCAGGCAGACCTGGTCCCCTTCTCATGTGGCTCAGTGCCCAGGGGGACCAGCGGCAGTACCAGGCCTCTCCCCTTTCAACCCAGGGCTGACTAATGGATTTTCTTCTACTCAGAGATGAGGGTTCAATACAAGTGCCATCAGAGGGATCCCCAGAGAGCCAGGGAGGGAGGCCGTGTGGGCTGAGACACAAGCCAGGAGCTGCACTGTCACAGACGCCCCTTCATTGAAGGCTTAGTCCCTTGCTACTAGAGCGTTTCATACTACTGAATCCTCACAATGACCCTAGAAGGAAGAAGTCGTTATTGTCAGCCCATCTTCCAGATGAGAAACTGAGGCTTGGAGAGAGGATGGGACTTGCCCAGGGTCACCCAGCTAGGAAATGAGAAAGTCAGGACTGGACCCAGGCGTTGTGACCCCAGTCCATGCATGCCCTTGACCACCAAGGCGAATGAGCTTCACCTCATCTCCCCTCACCACCTGCCCCATCTTGCAGAAATGTCTATAAGGATTATCGGCAGCTGGAACTGGCCTGCGAGACACAGGAGGAGGTGGATAGCTGGAAGGCCTCCTTCCTGAGGGCTGGCGTGTACCCCGAGCGTGTTGGGGTGAGTGGCAGGGCAGGGAGGGGAGGGGCAACCTGCTTACAATAGGGGGCCTAGGGCACCATCCTCAGTGATGCCAACTCATATTATGTTTATTGAACCCTCACCAGGTTCAGAAATAGCAGGGGCCTCGCCCTATGTGCCCCGGGGCAAGTTCGGAGTTAAGCCTTCCTCCCATCCTTCTCCAATGGCAGTTTTGTGGGTTCCCTTCTCCGCCACAGATGGCATGGCCTGCGTCCCCTTCATATGATGGTGGTTTCTTGTGGTTGCCTTCTTTTTCCTCTCCTCTTTCACTGTGACAACATCTAGAAGTCCCTTAGACTTGGAGTGCCGTGCCCTAGGTTCACTTAATCCCTCCCTTTTTCCTCTCTGTGTGTCTGCTTCTGCTGTGCTCCTTGGTGGCGGCGGCGATGGCAATGCTGGTGTGGTGACCTCTATGGCTTTGGTGTGGGCTTCCCAGGACAAAGAGAAAGTAAGTATGCCCCTCCCTCGCTTTCTGCCAGGCCTCTCCAGCCTGGCACCCCCACCGGCCAGGTCTTCTGGGAGATGTGCTTTCCTAGTTTATGGGCTGGGAAGCTGAGGCAAATTTAGACACTGATATCATATCATAGCTGAGGTAAGGTTGAATGAGGGCCTGGGGTCCTGAGAGGCACTGGGGCGAGCAGAGCCCAGAGACTCATAGTGCCTGGGGGCAGCGGTGTCTGTGAGTTCAGGCCAGTTGCTCCTCTCTGGGCCTCAGTGTTCCAAGTACATTCAAAGGGGAGGGGCTGAGACCCCAGAGAATCACTGGAACCTGGCTTCCAGGGACCAGCCACCCTGATGCCCTCTGATCTTGATGGCAGGCCAGCGAGACTGAGGAGAATGGCTCAGACAGCTTCATGCACTCCATGGACCCACAGCTGGAGCGGCAGGTGGAGACCATCCGGAACCTGGTGGACTCGTACATGGCCATCGTCAACAAGACCGTGCGGGACCTCATGCCTAAGACCATCATGCACCTCATGATCAACAATGTGAGTGCCCTGCCGCGTGGGGGCAGTGCTCCTGTGGGGCCAGGGAGGTTAGCTTGGGGGAGGCATAGGCCAGCTCCATGGGACCAGGTCTAGGGAGAGAGGCATGGGTCCACACAATAGAAATATAATGTGAGTTTCATATATTATTTTATAGATTCACTTACCCAAGTAGTTTCCAACATGCTTAAATGTTTTCTAGAAGGTGCTAGGAATCTGGGACTTTTGAGAACTTCCGGGGCATGTTTGGAAATACATATTCCACATAACTACTACCCACTGTGGCTAGGTGCAAAAACATGGCCCCTGGAGGATTAGAACTGTGATGGAATCCTGGCTTTGCCACAGATTCTCTGTATGATTTTAAGCAAACGAACTACCCTCTCTAAGCCTGTTTCCTTATTTGTAAAATATGGATAATAGAGTTGAGATTTAAATTAATAAAAGTGCATAGCAACACAGTGCCTAGCATGTAGGAGGTGCTCAACATAGATATGAATAACAAATAAGTAAGGCACAGGCCTATGGCAGAAAAAAACTTCAGCATCTCTCGGTGAATGACCCAGAGCCTAGGCCACATAGCACCTAGAGAGTTCAGTGAGAACGTTAACACACCTCCTACACAGACTCACAGCTCCCCCAATCTAGACGCATTTACACCTGTTACAGGAGGGCTCAGAAAAATTTAAACTGTCATCTTCCTTATTTTGGTCCAGTGGATCATGCAAGTCCTTGAGAAGGATGTAACTACTGAGGCTGAAAAAAGCTAAATAAAGATGCGTCCTAGTTATATGAGAGACCCTGAGTGTCCTTCCAGATCTGTGGCCTTAAACAGGTTACTTTTCCTCTGGAACATCTTGGAAAAGAGCAAGGGTCGGGGGTTGGGTAAGGGCTGAAGCAGGGGAGATCTGCGAGATTAGGCGGAGCTGCTCTCGCGGATCTTCCAGACCAGCTCACAATTCTAGCAGAAAACGGCAGGGCTGGCAGAGAAGTACCAGCGTCAGGTCCCACCCAACACCCTCCTCTCTTTGCCCGCCTGCATGCAGACCAAGGAATTCATCTTCTCGGAGCTACTGGCCAACCTCTACTCGTGCGGGGACCAGAACACACTGATGGAGGAGTCAGCTGAGCAGGCACAGCGACGTGACGAGATGCTGCGCATGTACCACGCACTGAAGGAGGCGCTCAGCATCATCGGCGACATCAACACGACCACTGTCAGCACGCCCATGCCCCCGCCCGTGGACGACTCCTGGCTGCAGGTGCAGAGCGTACCGGCTGGACGCAGGTATCAGGGCTGGCCCCCACGGCCCCAAAGCCCCCCAACCCGGGGCCCGCGGGAGGAGGGCCGGGACCGGGCAGTGGCGCGCCCGCGTCACCGGGGTGGCTCCCACTTGGAGCGAGGGGCGGAGCTTAGAGAGGGGCGGGGCTTGTCGCGGGGCGGGGCTTGCCGTGGAGAGCTGGCTGCGGGGCGGGGTGGAGCTGGAACGTTGGAGCTACTGGGGGCGGGGCTTAAGCTCCGGCGTTACCTAGGGCGAAGCGGGGCTTGCGCGCATGGGCGTGGCCGCACTGGCCTGGGGGCGGGGCCTCAGGGTGGGACGGAACCACTCATCTCTCGCGCCTCCTTGTCCTCCGCTCGGTTGTCGTCCGCAGGTCACCCACGTCCAGCCCCACGCCGCAGCGCAGAGCCCCCGCCGTGCCCCCAGCCCGGCCCGGGTCGCGGGGCCCTGCTCCTGGGCCTCCGCCTGCTGGGTCCGCCCTGGGGGGGCGCCCCCCGTGCCCTCCAGGCCGGGGGCTTCCCCTGACCCCTTCGGTCCTCCCCCCAGGTGCCCTCGCGCCCCAACCGCGCCCCGCCCGGGGTCCCCAGGTGAGTAAGGGCTGATAGCGGCGGCGGCAGAGACCGCCGGGCGGGCGTGGCCTGGGAGGGAGATGGGGCCGGATTCTGGAGCATTGGCCCTGGCCGTCAGAACCGGCCCTCTCCAGCCAGGGCACTGGTGGGTGCCAGAGCCACGGGAGGTGTGGCCGAGGGCTGGCGGAGCCTGCCCCCCAGGCGCTGAGTCCCGGAGGTGGTCGTTTCTGGGGAGGGGGCTGTGGGACTCATCCCACTTGCCCCCTTCTTTCCAGCATTTGCATGGCGCTTCCTTCCTTTTCCACTCTGTCTCGCACACATTGTATTCCTCCTTCTTTCTCCCCTTCTCGCTCTCCTCTGTTCTCCGTTCATCCTCTACTTCTCTCTCCCCGTCCCTAGTGAGCCTTCCTTAAGTCTGAGGATCTGAACCCAGATCCTCTCCTGATGTGCAGATTGTGTTCACTGACACTCAGGGCTACCCCGATGCCTCCACTTCCCAGTCCTGACTCCTTTGAGCTGTCCCAGGAGGGTGTCCCACCTCTGGCCCACAGAAACAGAGGCCGGGCTGTGACTGTATGATCAACAAGGTGTGTGATGTGTGTGTGGGCGTGCACACAGGTGTGAGAGTGTAAGAATGGCACCCAGGCAGTAGGGTCAGACATGGAGCAGCTGGGAAGGGGGTATGGAAGCCATGGGACAACCTGATGGCTTTCTTCCTTCTCCTTGCCTCTGGCCATGCCTGGCCTGGACCAACATGGTGGGTGTGGGGCAGGCGTGGGTGAAGGCCGCCCCTTTCCCAGAGATTTTCAGGGAAAAGGATTCTACCTCATCCCTTGGCTTGGCCTTCTTGATCCACGACCCTCTTTCGAGGAAGCTCACTCTGGTATCAGTCTGCCCTGTTTCCCTCTTTTCAGAGGAAGGACACTTCAGACCAATAGCATTCATTTATGTTCTAGGTGGCTGGAGGGTCGGGCCATGGGTATAGCTTCCATGAACACAAAATGAAGCAGAGATGGGGCTTGCTCTATGGTGACTGATGACCAAAGTAGATGGAGTAAAGCAGGCGCCTGGTATTGGTCAAGATCACTGGACTGGAGTCCGGAGGTTCTGGTTCACCTGGGCCTTTAGGCGAGTCACTTTTCCTTCTAGAGCCTCAGTTTCCCTTCTATCAAATGATAATTAACATTCTGCCTTTCTCCCAGGGTTGGTGTGGGGATCAAGGGAGAGAATGGCTAGAGGGATACATTAACTGCAGGGTGGCTCTAAGAGCACTTGGCTAACTTCCAACGTGAGTTCCGATTCTTAAGGGCATTTGACATGCCCACGTCTGTGCTGAGGTGTGACGTGTGGGAACTGTAAGATTTGGTACCTGCTCTAACTCCATACTTGCTAACACACGGGAAACAAATCATGGCCCTGCCTTGGGGAAGAGAGCTGTCTGGGGGAGCGTCAAGGCAGCTTGACTTCATCGAGGTTTGGGGCTGACTAAGACTCAGGTGGGAAGGAGTTGGGGGGCATTTGGGTAGGGAGTGGCAGTGCAGGCACAGGTTTGGTGTGGGCTGCATTGAGAAGAGCCACTGGCCGGAGCAGAGTGCAGATAGAACGAGGAAGAATAAGCAAAGGTTGCCATGGGTAGGGTGGGGCAGGCTGGAAAACCTTCCAAGGCCGCAGAAGAGTTTGACTTGTTGGGCAGTAGGGAGCCATGGAAGGCACTTGGCCAGAGCAATGACAGCTGGACCTTAAGAAAGCAAAACCTGTCCCTTCTGGAGCATTGCAGGTGGCCCTCTGAGCACACCAGGCACGAGTGTGCAGGGAGCTGGTGCAAATGCCTCCTGTGTGCGGGCGAGCTTCTGTGTTGTAACTCAGCCCACGCGTGTGCTTCAGTGTGCCAAGTGGCTGCATGCCCCAGACCCGTGCTGCACGTGCCGGCCAGTGGGGGTGCTGGGCAGTGGGAGGTGGGGGAGGTGTATGCGTGCTGTTTGTGGGCATGTGTGTCAGTGTGTGCATGCGGGGCCTTGGGGCCTCACAGCATGTGTGTGCACGCCCGGGCGTGTGCGTGTGCGTGTCCCCCACCCCCAGGCCTGCCCCATCCGTGCGTGTGAACTGCCATGTTGATTTCGTGCTGTCTTTCAGAATCACTATCAGTGACCCCTGAGGAGTGTCAGCCACGGTAGGTACATGCCTCTCGGCTTGCTGCATGAACGGTGTGTCTGTCCCCTGCTGCACCAGCTCCACATTGGGTGGTACACCTGGGACCTCAGAGCCAGGCTCCCCTCCCCTCCCTTCTGCAACTCCGGACTTATTCTTTCTTCCTTCTGTCCTCACTGCCAGCTGGCTCTCTCACCTCCCTTCTCAGCAAGCCTCGGGACTCAGTGCCACTGCTCAAGACCTCCAAGGCTGAGCCTGGGGAGCTCTTGGGACAGGCTCCGCACCCAAACTGGCAGACATAGGTGCTCTCCGGAGCTGTCAGAGGGCAGAGAGCTCGTGGTTTATGGTGCAGGGGCAGGGAGCTTTGGAGGAGGTTGTGTGTGGGACGGGACTCAGGCAGCCAGAGGCCTTGGAACTTCACCCTGGGGGTGCCATACTCATTCCCCAATCTGAGCACTGCTGCTGGGGCAGTGCATCCTAGAGTCTTTGGGGACCGAATCCACGATAGGGCAGAGGGGGTCAGAGTCCCACATCCATCATGCCAGCAACTGAGCAGCGATCTGGGGCGAAGGCTCTGGTTGTCTGATAATGTCTGAAAGCCCGAAGGCCCTCCCCACGCCATCAGCCCACAGCACACCTCACAGGCAAGGCGGGGCCCCACAGCGCCTCCCCCACCTCCTATTGTTATCGCACCTGCCAGTGCACGACCGAAGGCAGCATCTTTGGTCCCAGGGAAAGCACCGCAGCCAGCCCATGGGCTCATAGACCTGGGCGACCTACACTTTTCAACCGAGAGGATGACAGTGTCTGCTGACCTGGGCAAATCAGCATGTCTGAGTTCTACCCCAGCTAGGCCACAGAACTCACCCAGGGGACACACCTGCCACTCTGCCCTTGCCGCTGACTCTTGCTCTTCTGCTTTTCCCCAGCAGGAAGGGCCCAGCCTCACCTACGCGACCTGCGGTCCCCCGACCAGCTGAGGCTCCCCTCTTAGACTTATAAGCCTCTGGCCACTGGCATCCGGCTACCTGCCCTCCCTGCCTCCCCAGGGTCCTCCCAGAGGGCTCCCGGGCCTTCTGCCCACCCAGAGGGGCCTCCAGTGCTCCCTCCAGCCATCCTTTCAGCTTTGTTCTCCTGGTTCAAACAGTGTTCTTTCTTCTGTCTTTTCCATCAGGCCTGGTGGCCGTGGCATGGGGCTCACATCCCCGTACTCCCTGAGGCTAGCGGTGGCCCTTGGCCACTGGGATGAAAAACAGGGGGGTCAGAGAACAGGGAACAGAGGGGGCCGAGCACATGTCTGGAACTGTGGGTGCACTGCCTGGTGGTGTGTGAGAGACCAGCGTGCGTGGCAGGGGGAAGGCTGCCTCAGCCTCCAGCCCAGACCCCATCCCAGACCCCCGTGAAGCTCTGGCCCCTGCCCATCTCCAGCTCCTCCTGTCCGCCTTCCCTTCCCCGTCCCTCTCTATTCCAGAACCCTTGCCCACACCCTCAATTGTGTCTTCTCCCCCTGCGCTCCCTGCCCACCCCTGCCAGGCTTGGCTGCCCTTGCCTTACCAGCTCTCTCCCTCCTTCTCTCCCCTGTTCTCTTTGCTTTCTCTCCAACTGCCAGCCGATCGGGTCAGGCAAGTCCATCCCGTCCTGAGAGCCCCAGGCCCCCCTTCGACCTCTAACCAGATCCCTTCTATTCCTCGGAGAGCTCCCTTTCCAAGCCTGCCTGGACAGCTGTTCTGTGACTTGACAGTGGCTCCCCAGCCCCAAAGCCTCCCTCTTCATCTGTGACTTAGTCTGTCGTAGTGGTGAGCTGACACACCCAGCGTGACGTTGGTGAAACTCGTGCCCCTCTGTGGTATTGCTCCTGCTCCGTTCTATAAATATCTATAAATACTCATATATATATATATATTCACACACACATACATATGGCCGCCATAGCCTCGCCTCTAGCGCTGGGAATCACCGTGCTGTCCTTGAGGAGTCTTGTGGCCCAACTACAAGGGAACACTGTCACCCTGACATCCCCCTCCAAAGTGTGCCACTTCCAGTGAGCCTCCCTGTCATGCCCAGCCTGTGGACAGCCAGCCCCACTCTGCCACCTTCCCGTCCCCCCCCACCTAAGCGTGGGGGTGCCGTACCGGCAGCTGTGTGGCTCTCACCGCGACCAGTCTTGCTGTCTCTTGGCTGAGAATAAATTCCATTTCTGGACGATGGGGAACAGTGTGTCTTCTGCTGCCTTGTGTTCTCTGTGGCACCCGGGGAGAGGTGAAGGTTTAAACATTGGGGTGCAGGAGTGGGGCAGCACCTGGCCATTGGTAGGGTGCTGTTGGGAGTGTGAAACAAGGCCCCGTCCTCTCCAAGACCTACTGGGAAGGCACCTGGAGATTAGCAGGCACTCATCCTGTGAACCCCGCCCTGACCCCTAGGGGACAGGAGCACCAACTCAACCGGCAGGGAGGATGCGGGGCATGGGCAGGCCCTGTGGAGGGACAAAATAAACAGGCCACCAGGGCAGGGACATGGAAACCGTGTGGCCTGGAAGTCAGCTCTCTTGGGTGCTGGCACCCTGCTTTCCCTCCCCAGGATTATATCAGGCGTCTGAGTCTGTCAGCCTTAGGGCAGGCCTGTCCTTTGGAGCCCCCTGGTAATCCCCTTGGGATCTCCCAGGCTTCACCAAGCAGCATGCAGGTGACAGGCCCAGATCCCCACTGGGTGCACTGAGACGCCCTCTGCTGGCAGGACCCGCTCCCCGTTCAGTGCCCATGGCACGGAACCCAGGACCCAGCAACCTGAAACAGGACCACACAAGGCCAAGCAGTATGGCTAAATTCATTTATTCTGAAACAAAAAGTAAAACAAACAGGATTCGAATCACCCAGGCACCACCCCATCCCTGCCTCCTTCCTCTGTCCTATGCTATCAATAAATAAATTCCCCCATCCCCAAATATTTAATAGAACCTGTTCCCCATCTGCCAGTTCCGATCTCTGCTATGATACAGGGGGCCACCCTACCCCTGGAATATACAAAATGTTACATAGATATAGTATGTACACTGGGAGGGAGCCCACCCCGCCACCAGCTTATGCCTGTGCCTGGCCTTGGTTAGCCCCAAATGTCCCAAGGCCTGTTGAGAGTGCTGCCCAGTTGTATACCTGGACAAGGGGGGCACTTGTGCCCCAAAGTGCCTCTGAGCAGAGGATGCATGAGCCCCTCTAAATGAAGGACTCCTTGGCAGGGGTGAGGAGGCCACCAGGGAGCCCCTGCTTCCCGAGAGAGGTAGCCTCTTAAAATAAACTACCTTTCCTGCACTTCTGGCTCTTTGTTCTTCTGAAACTAGCAGCAGCCCAGAGATTAAGACAGCCTTGGCCAAGGGGCCAAGGGGCCTATATCTGTGTGTCTCCCCAAGTAGGCAGGGGCGTCATCATACCCCTTTCTCGGGGGCCCTATCTTGCTAGTGTAGGGATGAAAGGGTGACCTGGAAGGGTTGACCAGGAAGGGGTGCCAGGAAAGGAGGAACAGTGATGGGGTGGGGACGAAGCCCCGGCCCCACTTCTCCAGGCTTTGTCTTTTAGTGTCAGGCAGTTAGATGACCATGATCTTCACCTCGTCATTGTCATCAGCCCGGTAGAAGAAGGGGATGCAGGGGTTGCTGCCCAAGCCTGGGCGCTCCTGGGGGTTCTGGATCTCTCGCAGCAGCTGCATGATCTGCTGTGCGGTGGGGTTCTCAGGGGCAGCAGCCAGGCCCGGCAGGGCCTCTCCCTGAGTAGGCTCCACATTGTCGGCAAGGCTCACCTCGTGGAGATCTTTGAAGAGAGGGAGGCAGGGCTCTGAGCAATGTGCGAGCCCTCTCCTGCCTGCCCGCCCGCCCTGGGGGCTCTACTCACCACCCTGGCTGTCGGCAGCACCATTCTCCTGGGGGGCTGGGGGCGCTGCACTGGGCTCACCAGCAGGGTTCTGGGCAGCCGCCAGGAACTTGCCATACCATTCATTCCGCTCGCCCACCAGGCGTAACACCAGCTCCTGCAGCTCCAGGAGCTTCACCTGGAGGGAGAGGTGCTCAGCACATGACCCCTGCCCCCTTCTCCCCACCTGCAGAGATGGTCAGGGCCTCTACCTTCATTTCCTCCTTGTCCTGAGCCAGCCGGCTAATGTACTCCTCCTTCTCCCGGTGCCGCTCCTTCAGCACAGCCCTCTGGCTCTGGTAGAGGGCAATGTACTCTCCTGCGGGAGGGGTGGGGCGGGCAGGCGGACAGGGCTCAGCTGCCGGGGCTCCCCACCCACCAGGGCGCCTTCCATCCGAGCCCCGGCCGCCTCGCTCACCAATAGTGTCCGTCTCTCCAGACAGCTGGATGCAACGATGCTCCAGCTCCTCTACGCGCTCCTTCAAGTCCACTTTCTCCTGCATGAGCTCAGTAAAGCGGCCCTGCAGCCGAGAGGAGGGGTCGGGGCTCAGCAGCCCCGTCCCGCCCAGCCCAGCCCTCCCTGGCCTACTGCTGGGGGAGACTCGCTCACCTGCAGCTTGTCCATGGCCCCCTGGAGGGCCTGGTGCGTCTCTGCAGGCACATTGTTCCCCCGGAGTGGGGGGCTGGGGCCTCGCCCTCCTGCTGGTGCTGGGATGGGGCTGCCAGCTGAGCCAGGCGCCGGCAGTGCAGCTTCTGCTCCTTGAGCTGCCCACGCAGCCGTGCCTGCTCTTCGTCAGCACTGGCCAAGGCCGAGTTAAAAAATGCCACCTGAGAGCGAGAGGAGCATGTGCGCTTTTGTGGGGACACGCTCAGGACGAGCAGGAAGGGGCCGAGGCAGAAAGGACCCCCCCACTTCTCAGGGCCTCCATGGGCACATCTGTGGTTCGAGGATGCCATGGTGTCTGATCATCGGCTCCCAGGGGAGGTTGGGGACCAAGAGAAGTCACAGGGTGGAACCCAAGGGTAAGAAGGGTGTCGGGGAGGAACCTCAGAGGGAGGCAGGAAGGTGGGATGGGGAAGGGGCGGGGAGGTCAGCTCACCATGGCCTCTGGCTCTCTAGGTCCTCCGGCATGCTCAGCTTTGGCTGGGGAGCCTCCTTGTCCTCTTCCTCACTGTCCAGTCCGTCTCCTGTTGGGACAGCCAGAGAGTCCTCAGACAACCCTGCAAGGGAGGTGGAGTGGCCCAGGAAGAAAGCTCGGGACCCAGCTCTGCCCCACCTCACTGTGCAACCCTGGGCCAGCCCGTGCCCAGGGGAAAAGGATTCACCGTCTCCTAAAGGTCCCTTCTAACTCAGTTCTATGCTGCTAAGTCTCCCTCATCCTTGGGCTCCATCTTCCCCCTCTGGAGAGTCCCAATTACCTTCCCCAGGCAGAGCCATGAGGCTCAGCTGGGCCTGCAGACTGTGATTCTGCTGGTTGGCAGCTTCAAGCGCTCCTAAGGGGCCAGGAAAAAGAGTGAGAAGGGACACATGTTGCAGACCTTGCTGCTCAGGAGCCCACCCCTCACATCCCTCACCTGGGTCTCCTGCAACTCTTGGCGGGCCATGTCGGCCTCCATCTTGACCTGAACTTCCTCATGCTGTAGCTGGTCCATGAGCTGGGTCTGCAGCAGGACCTGTTTGTGCAGCTCCTCTTTCTCGGAGGCAAGTTGCTGGTAGGCGGCCACATGCTGCGCTGCAGTGACTCAGTACTGCGTGGCTCAGGTACTGGTCCCGGCTGCTGCAGACTCTGGGCCTCTTGGCTCTTCAGCTCCACCTGTGGGAAGGCCCAGGGAGTGAGGGTGAGTAGTGGCTTACCTCCCGATTCTGGACTCATAGCTTGCAGAGGGCGGGCATTGTACCCTGTGCCTGAGGCAGGCACTCAGGGCTCCACTGCCTGCCAAGACCCCTGACTTTCTCACTCAAGGGACTCAGTGACTGCTTCCCTTGCCCATAGCCTCCTGTCACCTTCACCCAGCCTCACGCATCTTGACAACATGCTATCTAACTTTAGGCCACAGACTCGTGGAAAAGTGACCAACATCTGTCTGTTAAGTGCACACTAAATGCACACTAAATGCCTGATACTTTACATGTATGATTCTCATTTAATCTTCACTACCTCTATGAGGAAAATGCTAATTTCTCTTTTAAGTTAAAGAAACTGAGGCTTAGAGATGCGACGTGAATAGTGACCAGTGGGACTGAGGTTAGAATCCAAGGCTGACTGCCAGGGGCCGCCCATCATGCACCGGGCACACTGCTCCTCTAACTCGGCTCAGTGCCTCCATCGGGGATAATGACCTGTAGCGCAGGGCTACCCGCCTCTGAAGGTCAGCGGGCAGGTCACAGTGGTCACAGGCTCAGAAGAACCATAGGGTCAGCTGTCTCTCTAGCTGGAGCTATTTCGTTCTGGCCCTAGTGCCTGGCTCACCCCTGCCCGAGCGCCTCCAGCCCCAGAAGCTGGCGCTCAGCTCCCAGCCCTCCCCAGCCCTGGGGCAGGGTTACCGTCTCCTTCAGCTCCCCCAGCTTCTCCTGTAGCTGGCCCAGCTTCTTGGCCAGCTCCTTCTTGACATGCTGCTCCGACTGAAGCGCACTGGTAATCTCCATATTCTCATTGGTCTGGACAGAGAGAGAAGCGATCAGCGGCCACCCAACACGGCTGGAGACCCAGTACACGGTGTCCACCTCCCCTGGCTCAGGGAAGGGAGCAGGGCTCCCCCCGCACACATCGGGGGAGGGCTCTCGGGGTCATAGGGTGCTTTCATAGGCACCGTTTCACGTTAGGCCCATAGCACCCCATGTTAAAGGCGGAAAAATGAAGGCCCAGAGGGGTCAAGTGTCTCGCTCTGCACCTAAAGACCCGACGGGGAGGGCGGGGCGGGCGGGATGGCGCACCAGCCTGACGAAGCCATTCTGCAGCTCGGCCAGCTGCTCCTTGAGCTCCCGGTTCTGGGAGAGCGCGCGGCTGATGGTCGTGCGGTCGCTCTGCATGGTCTCCAGCACCCGCTTGCGCTCCTCCGCCTGCTCGCCCCAGAGCTCGGCGGCCTGCTCCAGCTCCAGCAGCCGCTGCTCCTGCTCCCGATTCAGACGGCTCAGACCCTCGTTGTCTTGCACCTGGGCCTGCAGCTGCCCTGCCAGGCTCTCCAGTTCCTTCTGTAGCTGCTTGGCCTCAGCTTCCAGCCGCTGTTCCGCCTCCGAAGGCCCTGCTGGGGGCTCCTGGGGTGGGGGGATGGCTGAGGAAGGAAGCACATGGTAAGAACCTCTGCAGTTTCAAAACACCCTCTTCTTGGCCCCTGGCTCCTAACTTGGCCTCCTCGCCCAAAAGCTTGGCTTCCTGGCTGATAGCTCCTCACACTCATACGATGTTCAATCTTTCAAGACACTTTCAAATAGAGTTGTTTAAATTTTTATGCTCAAGACAACTCGGTTGGCAGTGAGCGTGCCATCCTTTTGCAGATGGAGACACCGAGGATCAGAAAGATCGCAAGACTTGCCAACTCCTGGAACAGACCTCTTTCCGCTGCCACAATGACCTTCCATCCACCCACCTCCTTGGGGGCTTTCTAGCCACCCTCACCAGCTCTCCTGACACAAGTCCTGGTCCCGGATCACCCTGACCTCAGCTTACCTATCTGGTTCCTCAGTTCAGCCAAGCTGGTCTCCAGCTCCTGCACCTGACTCACGCTCTGCTCCTTCTCCTCCCTCAACTTGCACATCTGCCAAAAGCACAGGGGAAGGAGTGTGTGGAAGGAGGAGATGGATGAATAGCCAGGCGACCATCTCCCTCTCTACGCCCACCTAGAAACACACACACCCACCTCTGGCTGCACACAGCAAACGATATGATTCCCATTTTCCAGATGCCCAGAAAGATCAAGTGACCTATCTAAGGTGGGGGAGGGGGGTGGTGAAGGTCACATCTCACCTTCTCTGACATCTGCTCCATCCTCTGTTGCCAAATGGCATTATCTTCCTTCAGATTCTTGGCATACTGGTCTCTCTCCACCTGCAGTTGCTTCAGCAAATCCTTCAACTGCCAGAATGGACACAGAAGTTAGCAGGGGCTGTCACTGGGCCTCACCTGCTCCTGGTCACCTGGGGTCATCCTCCTTCCATGCCCCTCCCTCTGCAAAGCCTCACCTGCTCCACATGTGCCTCCAGCTTTGCACGCTCCTCCAGGGCCTGCTCTAACTGCTGCTTGCTATCAGGGATTTCAGACTGACTGGAAAACTGGATGGTGAAAAATGAGGTTAGATCCGGCAACGCATGCAATGCCTCCCAAAAGAGTCTGAGCTAGGGTCAACGTACAACGCAAGGGCGATAAAAATTTTCCACCCCTCGTTTAATAGTACCCACATCCACAGGGGTTTATATGTACTAAATACTCCATTGTAAACTAATTCAAACAATAAGTGTCAAAGTCCTCCCAACCTTTCCTCTAGCCCCACAATCCCACCAAGCTCACATGGACCCTTCCAGACCCTTTCTATGCACATGTAAACAAGTTTAATTAATGCACATTACAAGTTGTGTTGTCTTGGGGGCCTATCATATATGATTCTACAACTTATTTTCACGTTGCTACGAATTATAATTTTAATTTGTAATGGTTTCATAGTCTTATATATCAAAACAGCGTGCTTTCAGTGTACCTTTACCAATGGCCTTTTAGATGGCTATAATGAGTAAGGCGACACATGTGCTGATCCTCAAAATGGAGTGGTTGGGTCAAAAGTATGAGCAGCCACCTGAATTTCGGAGCACCCTTAAGCCCTGACTTCCTATATCTCTAGTAACTGTTTATTAGACTGCCTATCACAGGAACAGGCACAAAGATTGCCCCCTAGTGGACAGATGGATGGGAGACGAGGAGAGGAGGTATTAAGCTCTGTTTGCTGCCCAGGCCAAATTGGAGACTCATGTTTCACTCTAGGGTCCTGACCATAGAGGAGCCCTGACAATCATACCCAGGAGAGAGCAATCGAGGGTGACAGCATGAGAAAGAGTTGAAGGAGCTGGGCTGACTAGCACAGAAAAGATCTTAGGAAGCACAGGGAGCTCATACACCCCCTTACACAAGATCTCAAGGTCTGCCTTAGTAAAAGAGATGAGATTTTTCCTGTGCTGTTCTGGAGGGAAGAAAGACCAGTGGACAGCAGTTACATGAAGGCAAAGTATTGCTGCTCAGTGTGACGAAAAACCGGAGAGGGGCTCTCTGACCCAGGAGTGCTGACTACCTGGTGGCTTGGCCCCCAAGAGGAAGTCAACAGACTCATGGGCTAGCCTGATAAATGTCATCTATAAAACAATGGTTTTCGACTATGATGCTTTAAAAATCAAATTAAAAAGCCTTATCCCTGAGGTCTGATTCCACAGTTTGGGGAGGGCCTCAAGTTGCATTTTTATCAAAATCTAGAGGATTATATAGCAAGATCAGAACAAGGATCCAAATTTCCTAGCTCCTTGGGGGGCACGCACGATGATCCCGAGAGAAACGACCCCAACTGCCCTGTAGTCCCTGGGGCTCCAGCCCCTCACCTGCTGCAGCAGCAGCTCTGACATCTCCAGCTTTTTTTGTGACTCCTCAAACCTCATTTGCATAGCCGAATTCTCAGTCACCAAGACCCGAAGCTTCTCCTCCAGTTCTGAGTTCTGCTGCTTCAGGTCCTCATTGGCTTTGCTATGACCAGAGACAGCGGGAAAAGGCATGAATAAAAGACCAGAAAGGATCACTGTGGTGATCGACCCACCCCCCTCGCAAAGAACTACAGAATAGTGTCACTGGAAGGGATCCCAGGATCAAGAGTCACAAATGACAGGCCAGAGAGAGGACAAGAATCACATGAGGCCAAGCATGAGTCGGTGGCACATCTGGGACTAGCGCATGTCCACAGCTGGTACCCCTCCCACTTCCTAGCACATCCCCCGGCCCGAGGACCCCCTGGCCTCCCAACCCCCATCCTACTTGCTCCTGTATAACTCCAGCCTCAGGGTATCTCGATCTTTGGTTAATTCCTTGGTGTACTGAAAAAATGAAAAGGCCAAGTCAGGGCTAGGCAGGCAGACGATGCAGCTCACACTAATGGCAATAGCAATAATGCTGCAGCCGCACTTAGTCACCCAGAGTCACCGTATATTTTTTCAAAGCACTTCCAAGACCATGTTCTCATCTGCTTTTAATAAGAACTTGGTAAGGGTGGAAGGGGCAGGCCGAGATCGAATTCACAGCTGGCTGACAGAAGGCCAGAGATAGCTGATAATATTGCTATCATTATTGCTGTTATCATCGTCACTCTTGAACCTTGATTGAGCACTTTACCAGGCACTGTGCCAACCCTTTTAATCCTCACAATCGCAACTGGAGGCAATCACTATCATTATCACCATTTTACAGGTGAATGACACAGAGCATGAGAGGTTAAGTCGCTTGCCTAAAACCACTTAGAGCTATAATTAGATATTCAGATCTGTCTGATTCTTTCCACATTTTCTTCCTGGAGCGGAGGCAAGAGAGGGAGAACTAAATTTGTGTTATAACTTTGTGTTCATTTTTTGAATGGATGATACATTCACATTGCCTCAAATTCAGAGGGCACAGAAGTGACACATCTCCCAGCCACCCTGTTCCTCTCCCCTGGGTTTTTGTGAACTCTTTCACGCACACACACTCCTCCCCTTTCTGCACAGAGAATAACATACTGAAAACACTGTTCTGCACCAGAACGGCCCAAATACCTAGCATCCTGGCCCAGGCCCACACACAGCCAGTCAGGGAAGGGCTGGCACCAGGCTCTGAGCCCTGCACCCCAGCCTCGCTGGAGACAGCACACCCCAAATCCCACAGCAACCAACTCACCCCTGGCTGCTTCTCACGACCTTAAATCAGTAAGAAATGGCGCGGGCTGCCCTCTGGGCAGCAAGACACTCCATTCTACAGAAGGGACTTTGAGGCTCACTGCCCACCCCCCAAGTGGCAGGGCTGGGTTGGGTGCCGGGCTCACCCTGTCCGCTTGTTTCTGCTGAGTGGACATTGCAGACAGCGTCCGCTCCAGCTCTGCGATGCGCTGCCGGGAAGACTTTAGGCGACAGACAAGATCCTCCACCTCTCCTGAAATGACAGAAACGGAGCCCAAAGAAGGAATGCCACTGGAGGCCTGCCTGCATGCCAGGGCGAAGGAGGACAGGGCGTCCAGATTCCCACCTGCCTTCTGCCTGACTGCGTGGTGGGTATGGGACAGGGCCGTCTGTAATTCCGACTTCTCAGACACTAGAATCCCTATGGTCTGGATATGAACCTTTGGGAGAAAAACCAAATAAGTGCTGAAAAAGAGGAAAAGAAGTGTCTCCTAGGGGACACAAGGGAAGACCCTACGGTCCACTCACCTGCAGCTGCTCTCTTAGAGCCCCCTGTTCCTTCAAACGCTTTTGTTCACATTCTTCCTTCTCCTGTGGGGAAGAAAGAAGAAATGCCTCTTGCTGGGAGGAGGCAGAGATGAAACAGCAAAGGACATGCTCCCAGAATGCCACCAATGGCCCAGGACAGGCCCCCCCAATGACATCATATTGAGGTGGGAGACAGGCGGGGGATGGACAGGAGATGGGCAGAGTGGGCCCTTTATTTTTCTAGGCTAGGGGCAGGCCAGACGAGAACAGGCCTATGCATCTGAGTCCTCCCTCAAACCCCTCAGCCATATAGTGAGCAAAGAAACCACGTTACTTTTTCTAGTTGATCCACAGTTTCCTGGTTCTGTTGTTTCTGTGGGAAGAGTCAAAGAAAGGTAACTGAGGTTGTCCCCTTTGCTATGATCCTCAGACCAAGAAGGAGAAATGGGCAGGGGCCAGGAATGGGTTTTAAAGGGAACGTTCGTGGGGAAAGTTCAAAGTGCCCAAGCAGAGAATTTGGGTCTTGGGTGACTTTGCTCCCAGGTACAGAAATGAGTGTCTCAATCGAAATTCCCATGAGAGGACAATGACATAAACCTCTAGAAATGAGGTTTGAGAAAAGAAAGACTACCCCTTCTGCCAGCTCGTGATTTGGAAAGGTGTATTCATTCAACGAGTATTTACTAAGCACATACCACAGGTGGGGTTCTGTTCTCAAAAGCAGAGATATAGGAATGAAAAGAACCTTCGTGTCTTTGATTTTTCTAAGCTAAAAGGGACCTTGGACACCCTCTAATTCTACCTTCTCAGGAAAGTGAAGCGCAGAGAGAAGACGTGAATTGTTCAAGGTCAAAGACAGAGCAAGTTTAGGGCAGAGTCAGAGCCAGAACACAACAGTCAAGCTACGCTTCCCCCAGAGGCAACAGAGCCACCAGGGCCGGTGTAAAGAGGGCTTAAGCAGGAGTGTCTAAAGAACAGAGAGCAGGCAAAGGGGCAGCCAGAGAAAGAGCCATGCTACATGCTCTGTGCTCTGGGGTCCCTCCAGCTGAGACCTGAGCCCCCCGGCACCCCATTCTCCCTTGGCACCAGGGGCCCCGGCCCCTTTCTTCAGAGCCCCCGACTGGCAGCGAGAAATCAGGGGACCCCACTGGACTCTTACCAATTCCTCTATCTTGCTAATGAGTTGTTTGTTTGTAAGATTGCTGGAGTCCAGGGCTAGAGATAGCTCTTGATACCGGCTCTGAGGCGCATGCAGAGAGGAGGAGTTGGAGGAAGGTGGGGGAAGAGGTAGAAAGAGCAATCATTAGGGTTGGGGGATGTCTGGGCTGTCTCAGCTGGCAGCGGGGCACCCAGCCCCCACTGTTGGGGCAGAGGCTGGCCTATAGGGTCACTGGGCCAGTCCAGGGCCACTCACCTCCAGAGCCTTTATATTAGCAGAAGATGCTAGGCCCTCCCCGTTGACGTAGGATGTGGACTAGGAGAGATCAAAGAGTTCACATGGAGATGCTCTATCCCCATCATGACCAGCCCGCAGACTTCCTGTCTCCATGACTGGCAAAATTTTTTCTGCCTTACTTGACCCCTCCCCAGTAACCCCTCTGTGCCAACCTCTCCTGGTTCTTATCTCCCCGTCACCTCTCTCGAGCAGCTCTCATCCTGTGCTTTCTGCAGCGAGATAAAATGATGCAGCCAATCTCTGGTCCAACTCCTTCATTTGCACAGCTTCAAAGAGTCGTTACCCAGCCAAGTCGACTTCTCTCACATCTGCCGCCCCCAAGGGACCCTCTGCCTCAGTTTCTATTCTGTGTTCCTTCCCCTTCTCACCCCCTCTCGGTTCCCACTTCCTGGGTACCTCGGACACAAGACCGTTGAGCTGCTGAGAAAGCTGACGCAGGCTCTCGGTAGATGAGAATCTGGGGATGAACACAGGAGTCAAGGATGCAGGAGGCTCGATGGAAAAGAAGGGGTCACGGGCAGTGACCTGCCCTGACTCCCTCAGCCTCGGAACTGCTGCCCCCATAGGAGACACTCACTTGCTTTCATCCATGGGACTAGGACCATTTTCAGCATCATGGTTCTGTTGGGAAGAAACACATGGTAGTAATTCAATTTCCGGTAAGTATCACCCAGCGGTGGGTGAGCCAAGCTCATTCCGAGAACCTTCCGTCTCCCTAAACCTTAAGGAAAAACCTGGTCTTGGCCTCCCTCACCCCAGTCCTCAGGAAGGGAGCATGGCCCTAGGAACCAAGCTACCTGAAGCAAGGGGAAGAATCCGCAGCGGGTCCAGTCCTCTGGGGAGGAGGAGGGGTGAACATACAGAGGGGCAGAGGGCAAGGGAGAAGAGGCACAAACCTGAGTTGATGCCATGCTAGTGACACGGGGGGGACTAGCACAGGGGGAAACGACACCGCCAGGTGACATGGTGTCATCGGTAGGTAATGCTGCAGGAGCAGCGCAGTCTTTGGGCTCCTGTCACAGAACAGAGCAGGGGGTTAGGGAGCCATGTGGAAAGGAAGACATCTCACTGCCATGGAGACAGGGTGTGGAGCGGGCAGGACAGGTGTTGCTGCAATCAGAGTGACAATCACACATGCTGGAAGCCACTCTGAGGTGTGGCTATGGCTCACCCAGGGCTCAGGCCGCTCTGCAGCCTTCGGGCCTCCTTCATGAACATATGGGGGCTTTGTTCTCCCTGGCGTTCAGCAAAAGACAGTATCAGGGTCTGAGCTGTGGCAGTCCCAGCAGATGGAAGGAAGGTGTGCCGAGTCAGGGGAAGAAGGCACTGTCCTTCCAGAAAGCCTGTCTGTGCCTCACTACGGGCCCCAGCAGGGTGCAGGGTGGCAGTGAAGAAGCCGATGTGGTCAGCGCAGCTCTGCCTCCGTCCTCTCATGCTCCCCTTTCCTTCCTCCACTCCCTCCACCAACCAGTGACTGTGTCGGCCTGACTGAGGCCTTTTCTGGGAAAGAAGCTGCCCAACTAGAAGCCTCTCCCTGTTCCTGGGGGTAAAAAGCAACCCCACCCCAACCTCCTAGTCCCAAAACACCGACCCAACCAAGAAACCACCTGAGAAACCAGGAGTAACTGTCCGCCCTTTGACGCTTGGCTTCCTGAAGAACAATCCTGGGATCGAGGACCAGGGGCCCCGGAGAAGCCACCCTCTCTTCCTAACTGGACCCACTTGCTTTACCAGAACCCTACCCAGCCTCCCTGCAGGCTCAGGCCTGACACTCAGTCCAAGCCTCCACTCAGAGAGCTAATGTCCAACAGGCCAGGCGAGCAGAGATGGGGAAGATGGGTGACAAACTGAGGCTTAACGAGGGAAAAGTGCTAGGGAGCCAAGACCTGTGCAGTGAAGCTGGGTCCAGGAGGAAGAGGCTGCACCTCTCTGGGGTGGAAAAGGGCTGACTGCCTGCTGGACCCCTCAGTCCTGGCCTCTGAAAACCCCAATCTGCTGCCCTCCTTAGAGCGAGCGCTAAAGAGCCTGGGGGAGCTGAGGCTGGATCAAGCTATTTGCTGGTTTACTGTCACACTATGACCTTTGACCCTGGAATCCGTGTTGCCTTCCCAACCTGTATAACTGACTCTAATAGGCAAGAGCAGGGGTTCAGAGCTAGGCAGGTAGAAGACTTTGGGGGAGGTGGCATCCTCCCAACCATGGGCTCTGGCCAGCACTGGGTCCCTCTTGGCATCTTGTGATTCCTACTGATCCCTAGCATTAGACACAAGAAAGCTCCAAAGGGGAAATAAAGTATTTTTCTGAGAACTTAAATATTCGTAACATGACTATTTTGTGAGCAACCAAGTTATTTCATAATTTTAAGTCCTGTAGCTAAGTCTGGAGTTCAAAAAAAAACAAAAACAAAAAAACAAACAAAAAACAAACAAACAAAAAACATTGTCCACTCCCTTCAAATATCCCAGTCCATTAAAAATCTTTTTATTTCTCCATTATTCTCCATTTCTGGAAATGCTATCATTTCTGCCCAGGATACTGCATTCACAGGCCTACATTATTGGAACAGAAAACTTAAGTGGGAAACAGTAACTGATAAAGAGAGGATTTAAAATCAGCAAGAAGGGACTATGGGAATCTGAGTCTTTGTTTCCAAGACAACAGAGGGACACGGGTGCAGAACGTGAGTGTAAATACTTGGCTTCAGGACTCCTTTAGGCCTGTGCTGCCCTCCCCATGCCACTCAGTGCTCCTCTGAGCCGACAAGGTGAGTCACAGAACATGGAGAGGCCTGACTGGGCGTAAGCAGTCCCGATGACTGAGAAGACTCTAACACCAGCCAGCAGTGCCCTGTCCCAGCCCCTTTCCTCACGCCCATCTCTAACAGGACCTGGCCCCATTTCAGCTCTACTCCTCCAGCCTGGCAGATGTCCCCTGAGAAAGTTAATGAAGGAGGAAGTGCCAACATCACGTCCGGGAGAGGTCATCTCCTGGCTCCTTGACTTTCTGGGATGTGCTCTGTGAGCTCATAACCCTGGCCGCTATCTGCATCACGTCCTCGGCCGGGGACTCCTATTTCCCTCTCTCTCCATATGGATGGCCATTACCCACCTCTAATCTTCAAACGAGCCTCAAATGCCACCCCCTCCACCTCAACTCCATTTAAAACCAACCTCGCCCTCAGCTGAGCATCTGGAATGTTGCCCACTTTACCTTGCCTCTTTCAGGGGACCTGCCTCCCTCAGTGGGCATTCTATCTGGTTCCTCTATTCTCTCCAGCACTTAGCCAAGTGCCTCTGCGATCAAGGGCCCACTAAATATGGTTAAGTGTCCAGCTGATTTTTAAAAGAGCATCAGGGCGAAATGTCCTGGTCACTCATCTGTTTGTTTAACCTCACATCCTTAGTATCTCTATAACTCTAATGCAAACTCCTTGTTTCATAACTCTAGGCTGCTGACTCAAACTAAAATGAATTAGTCAATTCGAAAAATCACAAACTGCTCTGTTTTCTTGGTCTTTTGAGGAAAGATGCCCACAGGACAAGACGTAAAAGTCTGGTTTTATTGACTCTCTCCTAGTCTGGAAGCACCACTGGGACACTCAAACTTGAGGCTCAAAAAGCCCATAACCCACACACCTGCTCTGGAAGCTATTCCCAAATTACCCTTAGCCTTCAAGGTACATCCTGCCTTCTCCAAGATGATAAAAGATGTGGGGGAAGGGGAAAAAAAACCCACTCAACCAAGCAGGTGAAAAAGCAAACATTAACGGGCTGAGGGTTAATGGCAGCAACATAAAATAAGCCAGAGGCGAAGTATCTCGCAAATCACAGAAGCCTTGGGGACATGCACAGCTGGGAGAGAGCAAGCCAGAGAGGGGTCTTGGCACTGCCTCACCTTCCACTTGTCCAATGGGGGGAGCACTACCCCATTGGAGCGGTTAAGGTCGGACACCAGCACCTTCAGAATGTCCTGAATCTACAGGAGGCGAAAAGGGAAAAACAAGGGCAGGGGAGAAAGAGAAAAGTGGCTTAGAGAGAGGCAAGAGAGTCAAGGAAGGAAGAACAGATGGTTTCAAAGACACGGAATGCTGGAGAAGAGAGAAGGGGATCAATAGCTTGGTCTGCGTCATCTCTCCAAACGGCCACTTGCTGCCTTGCCAGAGGCTGAAATCAACACAGACAGACAGATGGAAAAGTCCCCTGAACGATGCACTCACATAGAGTGAAGTCATCTGGCCACTGCAGCTCTGAATCCGCTCATTAGGCCCTCTCCTCAGGCCCAGGGAGATAGAGGTGAATCTGGCAGGGCTCCAGACCCCTATCCCCATTTTATAAATCAGAATTTCGAGTAAACGTTTGCTTCAACAAAGGGGATTACAGCTAAAAAATAAGTTTCAAAGACACTGATCTGATACAACAAATGTCATCTTACAGATATGGAAACCAAGGCCCAGGAGAGGAAGTGATTTTCCTAAGATCACCCAGTGAGCTGGTGGCAGAGATGGACTCGACACTCCGAATCCAGAGCCTGGGCCTCTCCTCACCACACCTTGGGGCTCTCTTGGTGCTTCCTAAAGGGAGAGCCTGATAGCAGGTGGTTGTTCTCACAGCCTGGCTTCCCCTTGAAGCAGAGGATGAGGAAAACCACCAGAGCAGAAAGTCCAAAAGCAACTACCTTTTACTGAATGTTTACTCCGCACCGGGCCCTATATTAAGGGATTAATATAAAAACAACAACATCGTAAGTGTAAGTAAGACATACTACCAGGATTTTACTGATGTGGAAACAGAGACCCAAAGAGTTCAAACAGTCTGCCCTTAACTACATCCCTAGCAGGAAAAGAGGTAGGATTCAGACCCAGAATTCTTACCCAGTACCTGACACTTCTTCCACAATCTTAACCACTACCCTCTACTGCCCGCTGAGCGCCCCTATTCCCGGAAGCCTGGCTAGCCAAGACTCACATCCTCAGCTGAGTGACAACCATCAGAAGTGGGTGTCTCAGGAGTACTGCCATCTTTAATCTTCTTTTTCTTCTTAGGTCCTGGGGGAATAACATAGCCGTGCTTCTGCTGATATTCCCTTAACTGCAGAAAGAAAAAGCAGTGAAACTTATGAGACCTATAAACACCTGTATACACATCCTACTTTACAATTTACAAAACTCTCATATTCGCCATCTGATTTAATGCCACAACAACCCTACAAGGTGTTATAATTCTCACTTAAGGACTGAAGTAATGGACTGATAATATAGCTTTTAAAAAAGGCAATAATGGAATTTAATTGTTTTGTCCTTTTTTTATGGTGGCATTGGTTAACAAAATCCAGTCAGTTTCAGGTGTATAATTTAGCAGTAAGGCATACACACACAGACACACACACATATTGCAGTGTGTGTTCACCGCCCATAGTTAGATTTCTTTGTCACCACATATTTGATCCCTTTTACTCTATCAACTTCTCCCCACCACCCTCTGGTAACCAACCACTGGTCTATTGTCCATGTCCATAAATCTCTGTTTGTTTGTCCTGTTTGTTTGTTGTAATTAGATTTATACCCCACATATAAGTGATATCATGTGGTTTCAACCTTTTCTGTCTGGCTTATTTTGCTTAGCATGATTATCTCAAGGTCCATCTATGTTGTTTGCAAATGGCAGTATTTCACCTCTTCTTAATAATGAATTTAAATCGGTCTTTTGACTCTGAGTTCTGGGCTTATGCTATGTATTTGCAGCTGCCAGGGGGCAAAACCAAGGTGGTGGTGGAAAAGTAAATACTTAAAGTAATCAGACATCAGGATCCTTTCTCAGACGTCTGTTACAGGTAACACATCACTACTCAAACTTTTCCTTCAGAGTAGCCTAATGGCAGAAGGCAGTGAAGGGATACCCCTAGTGTATCTGGAATGGTAACAGGGAAAAGACAAGCCAGGCACCATTTCAGAGAGAAGTCTATTATGATCTTACAAATCTATGTAAATGTCATCCCTAAGTACATTACTATTAAAGGCTTTTTTCTTTCTCAAGAGAATCCAGCAAAACTGATGCTTGGGTCCCATATGTTTCCTGTGGCACTCCGCAGAACACCCCATACTGAGATGCCCATCTGGAGATTCCCAGCTGTGCGGTGCAGTTTCCCCGAGATCTGCTCCACAGAAGATGAGCAGATCTCACGGCAAAGAGCACTAACTGGGAGCCAATCCGGTCCCAGAATCATAGGGAATTAGAACGTGAGGAAGAGAATTCGGATGAAAAGTTAGAAAGTCTCTCGGGAGAGCAGAAACCGGGGAGAAAACCAAACACATTCTGCCCCTTGTCACCCAGAGACGTGGTCAACGTTTCGAGATCAGCAGTAAAATGTAGACTTTTCATGTCTAAGGGTAGGATACAGTCTAGAGTAAGAGAGCCTGAAACCTCTCCGACCTAGGTCCTATAGTCCCGAGTCCCCTTCAGGCTGGAAATGGGTGCCACGACCAGAGAAACAGGAAAGGTGGCGAAAACACCAGGGGACTGGGTCGTAAGATCAAACACCGGGCTCACGGCGGTAATGACAGTTCGGAGGGGGATTGTGACGTAACTACATTCCACTCCTCCCCACCGAGTCGCCGCTCCGCGGAGGGGGGAGGGAGCGCAGGGCCCGGACCGAGGTCCTTAGCGACCAGGAGCCCAAGCAGCCCAGGAGGTCCGGTTCTGGGAGGCAAGAGGCGAAGACCAAGCCTGGAGCCGGCAGTCCCCAGGGACACCGGCCCAAAGTCACCCGGGGGCGACAGGCGGGGGCTGGGCTGCCAGGGGTGTGGGGGGGCGGGACTGGTGAGAAGACGTTGTGGGGTGGCGCCGAGGGGCTTGCCCCGTGTGCCTTAGAGGCAGCACAAACTCTGACCACAGACCAGCATTCGGAGAGGCCTTAGGCTTGGTCAGGGAGCCGCGACCCCGACACGTTTTACCTTTTTCCTGGCCGCGGCCAATTTGCTCTGTCGGGTTTCTTCCGACATCCCGGGAATGGGAGGGGCCATATCACTTCACTCCCAGCGACCACTGCGGAATTGCTTCCGGCAGCCGCGCCGCTGGTTTGTGAGCCAGAAAAGGAGGAACCAGGGTACTAAGCAACAGCGGTGTGGGCGTGGCCTACATTCTCTAATCCCATTGGTCTGTGGGTGCGTGGCAATGCCTACGCGGGCCGCGACGGACGGGTAGAGTCACAATGAAAGCTGCGCGCGCAGCCGCTGTCTCCGCCCACCTCGGGAAGGGGCGGGGCCCAACCTCTCTCAGTTGCACGCACAGCTCGCTTTGTGTCAGTTGCTGGGCTCCTCACAGCGTTCTAGTTAACTGGCGGACCTGAGAGGCTGCTCTCCCAGCCACACCCTGGATCCTCCTGTATTGCAAACCACCCCGAAACGGGGACCTCGGACCCCGGGGCTCAGGAGGTGGGCTGGGAGCGGACAGCAGGGGGAAAGTGCATCCCTTCACAATCCCTTTCCTGACTCCCTATAGGTCTGCACCACACTTTCTTGTCCCAGAGATCACCTCTAGAGACCCGATCCAGTAGGCCCGTCAGAATCTCCCCTTGCTCGAGGATCTTCTACCCTGATCCCGGGAGCATATCTGCCCCCTTCCTGACTAGATCCAGGCCCAATCACTCCTACTTCCCAATTCCGCCGCACCCCCCACAGTACTCCTTTTTCCTGGAGCGACTCTAGGTACAATCTGCCATTTTTCCTTTGGATTCCTCTCCAGGACCCAACCAGGACTTTCCAAAAGTTGCCGCGGGGCCTTCCGATCCCCGGTGAGTATGCCCGTGTCCCCCGCCCCACTCCCGCCTGCCGCCACCGTGTACTTCACTGCTGCTCCCAGCCCTCCTCTCTATCCTCACAGCAGCTGATCCACCCCCAGCCGACCTTCTGCTGAGAAACTCCCAAGTTATTTCTCAGCCCTTCCCTGTCTTTTCCTCATGCCCACTAAGCTTCAAAGAAGTAGTGTCCTGTCCTTGTCAATGACACCCCAATCTAGTTGATTAGTTATTTGTCATTCACTCACTCATTTGACAGATTTTATTGCGTGCCTACTTCATGCCGGGTACTATTGTAGACATAGTGTAATCAGCAGTGAATACAGCAAAGTCCTTGCCTTCGTGGAGTTTATGCTCCAGTGTTGTAAGGCCAACAATGAAAATCGTATTATCAATGAGAGGTAAAACATCATAAAACATCAGCACAAAGGGATAGTGAGTGGTTGAGGAGTGATCATTCAAACGGAATGGTCAGAGAAGGCCTTTCTCATGACGTGTGACCTGTGAGTAGAGCTTGAAATGGAAATCTCTGGAGGAAGAGCATTAATTGTTGAGTGTTTTATGTTTGGTGAGGCTGTTGTTCCATGAAGGCAGGGGGCCAGGCTTGCTGTCTTCTCCATTGCTAAACCCCTGAAGCTTTTGCCAGTGCCTGCAAAATAGTGCTTATTCACTACTGTTGTTGACCTGGAAGAATAGGAACCACGTCTTCCTCGGTCTCTTGTATCACGTGTAGACAGCTGATCCAACGCACATTTCCTAAAGATTAGCAGTGTACCAGGCACCAGCCTTCACAGCTTTTAGAGGCAGAAAGAGTAAAGATGAACTGTAGCCCCAGGAAAAGATTTTGTCATAAACCCAGCGACATCACAGACTTAAGAGAAGAATCCGAGGAGACCTGACGTGGACTCCCTGGGCCCTTTAGGTAGAATTGGATTTGGCTGGGACTGAAAGAAAACCCCAAATAATGGTGGCTTAAACAGTCATCAGAGACCCAGGCCTCTATCTTGTTCCATCATGCCTTCAATGTGGCTTCTATTTCATCATCTAAGACACTGTTCAGCTCCAGCATGACTTCTACATTCCAGCTAGCAGAAAGGATGAAAGCCAAAGAAAAGCCTGTCCTCTCCCTAGAAGGACAGTTCTCAGACATCACATACACCATTTCTGGTTACGTTCCACTTGTCAGAACTTAGTTATAAGGCCACATCTAATTCCAAGGGAAGCTAGGAAATGTAATCCTACTTGGGGCTGGGGAGTGTCTATTACCAAGCAGAAGAGGGGGAGTGGCCATTGGGGGACAATTTGTAAGTTCTGGATTGTGGATAACTGGTCAACCTGGCTAATGACTTTTTGTGCCACTCAGCGGCCATCACCCAAGTCTGGCCAGTCTGATGGGGCCAGCGAGGATTCTCTGCACCTTGACATTCAGAAACTGAAGGAGAAGAGAGACATGCTGGACAAGGAGATCTCTCAGTTAATAGCTGAGTAAGTCTTATTGGGTTCCTGAGCATACTTAAGATGACTTTTAACTAGTGCCCAGTAACTGCAGCCTAGTCATACTAACTTAGCATAAAAACAGGACTGCAACTTTGAGTTCAAGATGTCTCAGCAGCCTCTCTCGGGCAGGGTGTGGTCAGGCGGCAGGAAGACCAGGAACTAGGAACTCAGGAATGCAGGTTGTCCCTCTCCTGGTCTATCTCCCAGGCCTGCATTCTCTGCCTCTGCTCTATTTGCACTGGGCTCCATTCTTTCTCTGCAAGTGGGGTTTTCAGTGCCTGGGGGAGGCTGGTTCTTCCACAGCTCCTGGGTTTTCCCATGCTCCTTGCTCCAGCCACTTGGCACAGACTGAGCTGCTTCTGAATGTACATTTCACACTTGAGGAAATCTGACTAGCCACTCATGTGCCCTTCTGTGAATCCCTCATCTGTAGCCAGGGTCACAGTATCAGTGTGGCTAGGACTCCTCCCGGAGGGTATGGGAGCATTTGCCAGGGGCCGATCCCCTGCCCCCTGTAAGCTTCAGTGGGCAGGTCTATCTCACCATCTCTAAGTGTCTGTAGCGCTGAGCACCTGGTAGGCCCCTAGTGAACATTTGGTAAATAGATGCCTCATGACTCTGAACCTTGGAACCTCATCGGCTTCCTTAACGATTCTCTCTCTCCACCCCTCACCCCAGAGGCTACAGTGTAGATGAACTAGAGGACCACATCTCCCTGCTCCATGAGTATAACGACATCAAGGATGCAGGCCAGATGCTACTGGGCAAACTAGGTGAGTAGCAGGACTCCAGAGGGCAACCAGGGCTTGTAAGGAGTCCCCTGCCCCCAGATTTTGCTCCTGGGCCTTCTAACTTAACAACCCTCCCACCCTACTCAGCAGCCCAGCTTCCGGACCGAACGCCCCTGCCCTCCCTGCCCACCTGGCGAAGTAGCTATACAACTCTTACCTGAGTCCCTGGGGTTTTTTCCCTCCAGTGTACAGTCTGCTTTGGAGCTGCAGGCAGGTGTGAGCACAGGCTCACCCCACTGCTGGACTGAAGACTAGGGTTCCCAGTCTTCTGGGGGCTACTCAGACTGATTGAGACACTATCCTTGCTATCTGGTGGCTGACTTGCTACCAAAGCAGAAGATGCAAAGGCAACTCTGTGTGGCTTGAAGGGGGTATGTTGTCCCCTCTTGAACTCAGTCTCACTATCCAGAGGGCTTAGCCAAGGCACAGACACTTGTGTGTGTGGGTGGCTCAGACAGCCTACCCTGGAGGTGAGGGATTGTGTAGGTAACCTCAGTTGCAGCACCTCGCTCAGACTGGTGGGCATTCTGATGTTCAGCGGCCAGTGACATTGGGGATAGTGTTCAGAGCCAGGATCGTCTGTCCAGCTACTGCCTGAGTTTTATCAACGGTTGCAGAGCTGCCTATCGGCATCCAGGATTTTACAGCGGGGAGGGCTTCTCTGCCTTTCGGGGAGGAATGGGTCCCAAAGGGGGGGAAGGAGAAAACGGAAGGAAATACAGATAGATGAATAGAGGAGGATGCAGGGCCCGGGAAGAAAGGAATAGGAGGGGACTGTAGCCCAGTGGTTAGGGCATAAGGTCTTGTTTAGATAGACACCAGCTTGAGACCTGTCCTCCTGAGACGTAGGAGCTGGCGTGGGTGGCCTATCATTTGTCGAGTGAATATTTACTGAGCACCTACCCTGCGCTGCTCTACAAGGCATGGGTATACGTTGGAGAACCAGACCTTCGAAGGTCTCTTTCTTCAAGTGAATTGTTTCATTGTTGGGGTTAGGGAGGAGAGTGGCCACTAAGTAAAGGAACACAAACAAATTATAAAACGTGGTAAGTGCTGTGAAGGAAACAAAGGACAGAGATGGAACAGGGTGGCAGGTAGAGATGAGATAAGGTGGTCAGGGGAGGCCTCTGAGCAGAGCCCTTCTCATGGGAGGAAAGAAGAGTCTTTGTGGGAACAAGAGGAACAGTGTCACCAAGCGGCCAGGGCCTGGCACATGAGCCAGGCTAAGGATTCTGGTTGTTAGTAGACCCTGGGTCCAAGGTACATGTACACTTCCATTTTGAGCAGGTAACTCTAGCTGCTCTATGTGAAGAAAGGATTCTAGAGAACTTTGTTTGTTTGACTCCTCTGTAAAGTGGGGCAAGGGTTCATGAGTCTAGGTTGGGGTGGCCTGACAGGGCCCACAGTGGAGAGACCCGGAAGGAGTGGCAGGAGAGTTACCTTGGCGACCAGGGAAGCAGGAAGAAGGCGCAGGAGTGGGCCAAGGTTTTGGCCATTCTCCACTGCTCCCGCTGGACTCTCATCCTTATTTTCAGCTGTGATCCGAGGCATCACCACCAAAGAATTGTATCCAGAATTTGGCCTAGACATGAATGACTGAGCAGAGGTTCACAGCCCCTAGTCCACAGCCTTCCGAGACAGGCAGATGTGGACACGAGAAGCACTGAGAGCCCAACCAGCATGCCTACAGGCTTACCAGCAAGAAAGTGTCAGAAGCCCTTTTCCGGAGAACCCAACCTGAGTCAGGAGGGAGCCCAGCAAAGAAGGGGAGCCCAGCTTCAAGGTTCCCGAGATGTCCCAATGATACGTGTGTATGTGTGTGTGTATCCCATTTGTAAATAAACATGTGAACAATCTTGGTGTGAATCTGCACGCTGAGTTCCTCTCTTCTGATAGCCCCCATCGCACCCAGGAGAAAGGAAGCCTAGCCTGCCTTTGTGATAACAGTCTCACACCTACCAGGCACAGTGGCAAGTGCTTTACATCCATGATCTCTAATGCTTAAATCCGTCCTATGAGGAATTAGCATCACTATCCCTATTTTACAGCTGAGGCAATTGAGGCTCAGAGAGGCAAAGTGACTTGCCCAAGGACACACAGCCAGTAAGTGGCACAGCAGGGATTAGAGCCCAGATCTAACTCTGAAGCTGATGGTTTGCAGTACTGCCTTTCTGGGTTGGGGGACAAGCAGGTAAGTGCTGAGAACAGAATAGCAACATTGGGAGGAATTCTTTCCTTGTAAATCAATCTACAGAATGAGAGTTCCAGTCCCAAGTTGTAACCGCTGCCAAGCAAGGGTGAGCTGTCACTTTTTCATTGGGTGTTGCTTATCAGGACCTGCCATCACAGGCAGGAGCAAAACTGGAGTGTTGCAACTGCTTGATGTGAGCCACGTTGGCAGGATCTAAGTGTTCTGACTCTTCTAGTTGTCCCTCTGGTCCTGTCCTACTGGACAGTCTCATAAGATTCAGATGTGACAGTAGCACTTGGGGACAGGCTATCATGAGGTGAAGTAAGTATCGTTTCTAAAAAACCAGCCATGCAAGTCTGGCCTAGGTTTGAATTCCAGCTCTGCCCACTTACAAGCTGTGTGACCATAATGACTGACTTGGCCTCTTTACAAGTGGAAATAATAGTAGTACTGTATGCATCAGGGCAATCAACAAACAATCCCAAATCTCCATGACTTACCCCAACAAAGGTTTCTTTGTCTCACAACATCTGATGAGGGTCTGGTAGCCTCCTATGTCAGAGCTTCACCAGTGACTCAGCAGGAGAAAAGAGATGGAGAAGACACATCAACTCTGAACTGACCCCCAAAGGAGCAGATGTCACTTCTGCTCAAAGACAATTGTCCAGAACCAGTCATGTGGCCCAAATTGGCCGAGGAGGCTGGGAAACGAGAGTGAACACATGGATATTCGGTGGGCACTAGCTGCTGTCAGCTATGAGCACCTAGCTCCAAAAGACACTTCAAAGATTTGGCGAGCACAGGACTAGGGCCTAGGAACATCGGAGTCCGGCTCCCTTTGGCACTGGAGAGCACCCTGACCTCAGGGCTGTGGTCCCACTCCAGACTGCAGTCACTGTTTGCATTTGTGCACCCTCCGAAATTCACCATGAACGCCTGCATGCCTTCTCATTTGGGGGCTTTTCTGGCCGTTTCTTAAACTTTCACATCATATCTCCAGCTCTTCACAAACCACCTTATGAGATAGGTTCCATTATTGTCCCCATTTTGCAGATAAGGAAACTGAGGCTCAGAGAGCGGAGGCAACTTGTCAAAGTCACACAATAGCAGAGCTGGGATGAGAGCCCAGGCCCATCTGGCTTCTAACACCAGGCTTCTAGCCTGGACCCACACGTGAGGCCTCACCCTGGACTCTCTGAGTACCCTCTGAGGACAAGACTCAGATTCATCTCGAACAAAGCCCTTCCCACCTGCACCTCACACATGCTCAGTATTTGCCTAATTGAATGTGGCCTTGATCCTGTTCGTTGGGTCGTGGGTGAGAGAGCGAGCGATCTAACTAGAGGTGGAGCCAGGACTGGAATGGGCTCCTGAGATTCTCACACTGCTTAGGCCCCATGCAGCTGTCACCTGGCCTGACCCACTCACCTCTCACCTTCCTGGGCCACATCATTTTACAGTGGAGGAGGAAGAGGAGAGGTAAGCAGCCAGGCTCGGAAAGGTGGGAACCCCAGCAGAAGTGACCCCCGTCCTTAGCTTTCCCCCACCTCATCCAATTTTCTCCACATGGACAGTTGGCTTGTCTTGCCTCTGTCCACACAAAGGATCTCTCATTTCCAGGAGCTGGGGAGCCACAGTCTCTGAGCCTCTGCCACACATTGCTCACCTACCAGCAAGAAGACAGGGAACTAAGAAGCGGTGACAGTGAAGTTTAATCAAAGGTTGTCATGAGGTTTTAGGAGCACCTTTGAGTGGCACCTAACCAACTTGGGACATTGGGGAAACTTCTTGGGAGAAGAGACATCAATGCCTCTGCAGTAGAAGGCGTCAGCCAGACCAGAATGTGGGAGGCCCGAGGCAGAGACCCTAGTGGGCACAGGATGCTGAGGGACTCGGTCTGATTGAAGAGTGATCACAAACAGAAACCCTCCCAACGTAATCATAACCCACCTCTGCATTTTGGACCAGTTTTGGGGGAGGGGAGGAGGGATATGGGTGTAGGGTGTCGTTTTTCATTTCTACAACTCATATGTTTTATGATTTGACTGATGATTTTAAAAATCCAATAAAGATATTAAATCCAATAAAGACATTAAAGGCAGATGTGCAGGAAAGGATAACAAAGGGAATGCACCCAAATAATAATAATAATGCGTATGTAAGATGGTAGGATCATTGGCGGTTTTTTCGTGTTTTCCCACATTTCTGTACGGTACTCGATGTTGTTATGCTGCCTTCGGGCTGGCCGTTGCTGGCGGCTGTCCCCACACCCCCACCACAGTGCTCTTACCTCGCTTAGTTCTCAGTCCTGTCACTAATGCTTACTTGCTTTTATTCTTTATTTCTCTCACCACCTTTTTGGTATCCAATATCAAATTTTATAGCAACGTATCCTCCTTTCTCCCTTAACTCTATACTAGTTATTTTGCTTAACTCTAAACTTATCCTCAACTGTAATTCCACATGTTACTGGAAAGCAAGGAAACGTGTTACTTGTTCAGTAAACCCCTTGCCTCTTTACAAATCACAGATAAGCTGGAGTCCTCCGACTTCTTGTGGCCGTGTTACGTGCTTTCTGGCGGTCAGCTTGAGCTGCATTTCTTCTGGAAGGCAACGAATGGCACGAGGGTAGATTCCAGCTCAAGTTGGGAATGAATACACTGCCAGTGCTTCAAGGACTTTTTGCATTTGGGGGCAATTCGAATGCACTAAATAAAATGCTTGGGAGGAAAGTATCATCTGGGTCCAGTTCCTTCTTGGGTGACGTCTCCTCTCCCAGGTGTCATGGCAGGCAGTGGCCTCTCGGGGGCAGTGTCGGCTCAGAGTTGCAGGCAACGGGCCTGCAAGCTATCCCTGGGAAAGCCTCGCTAGGAAGCTCTGGGCCTGCCAAGCTGTTGGATGCAGACTAGATCGATCCTCCCAGTGCCCCACACAGGAGGGGCGTTCTCTCTGGCAGCATCTTTCCCAGGAGTCTGAACTGACCCCTCCCCACCCCCCCCAAGGACAGTAAGGAGCCAACTGGTTGTGAGATGTAGATAGTGACATGGGACATTTTTCAAGGCCTGCCCAATGGTACTGGAAAACAGGCAGCCCGGGGGTGAATGGTAGTGCAAGAACATGAGCATAGTTCGATCACATTCAGTTAAACATTACCTAAGAGTATCACCTGGCACATATGGGCACACACTAGCCTGCATTCTCATCCCTGGAGACTGAAAAGGGTCATTTCTGGGCAGCCTGATCTCATGGAGGCAGTATCACCAAATTGCACCCCACTTTCCTCAGAGGAAGGAGACACCTCAGGGAGAAGGGAGAAAGAGGAAGGAAGGCCATGCCAGGGCCCAGCCACAAGTGAAGGTTTCCCCAGAGAATGGGGTCGATGGCAGTAACGACCAACATTCACACAACACGGTGGGTCAGTGTAGCTAGTTCAGACATTCCCAGTTCGGTGTCCCCAAACTCAAGCTCAAAAGGGTGAAGTGACTTGCTCAAGGTCACAGGTCCACACTCCAGAAGCTGGCTGATGATGTGCTGTCCTGCCTCCCCATAAGAGGCTCGGCCTCTCTCACCCAACGTCATGTGTTAATAAAAGGAGCTAGAACTTGAACCCAAAACTCAAACCCAGAACTCTCTGAGCCCTTCAGCTTAAGGTCTTAACCACAAATCTCTGCTGTGTTTCTTACACGTTGTATCCGCCCAAAACCCAGACCTAGAGGCCAGGACAGTGGCCCAAAATGAACGGCCTCGGCCTTGGCCTTGGGCTTAGCCTTGGCCCCTCTCTCCTAATTCTGCTAAGTAGGAGACTATGCTTTCTTCTCAGGAAGCCTCTCATTTCCAACCTCGAGGACTCTGAGCAGGAGCAGATCCTCTCTTGACCTTCAGCTCTCTCAGCTTCTTGTGTTCACCCAAGAATCGCAAATGATCTCAGCTAGAATAATAATCACAGCAGCTAACATGCTGAGTACATACTCCGCGCCAGGCCCCAAGCCTAGCGGTCAGTGTGACAGTTGCACGGGTAGCTAAGGCACCCTTCAGGGGTATGTAGTTATTTCCATTCTCCAGATGAAGCAAATGAAACTCAGAGAGATTAAGTCACTTACCCAAGGAAACATAACTAAGTAGCAGACTCAGCAGTCGAAGGTTCCCAAGACACCCTTTAAAGAAGAACGATAGTTTCCAAACCTCGGAGTATCACAATTATCTGAGAGAACTTTTAAAAATAAAGATTTGGGTCCCTAGGGATTCTGATTTTACAGGCCTGAGGCAGACCTACATATTTTTTTAACAAGCAATCCAGGTGCTCTTGGTGTCTGGCCTCTCCTGTGAGTGTTCCTTGATGGTTGACAAAATGGATTTTAAACACCGGTAATAATGTCCAATCAAATCCTATTTCCACACCAGCCACCTTTAAACCCATCTCCAGAGCCACCGGCCCCTAAGAGCCAGCTCCATATCAAACCAGCTGGGTTTTCTCTGGCTTCTCCCAGATCCCTCTCACAGGCCCCGGTATTTATCCGCTCCATTCCTGAGCTGGAGTTGACCAGCTGCTCCACCCCTCGCCCTGGCATCCTCAGACCTGCTCAGCTGGTTAGCCAGGGAGGAGCTCCCTCTGTTTTGCCATCTTATGGCTCTTCTCAATTCTGATTTATTAGGGGTTCAGATAGTGCCTGCAGGGGTTGAGGGTGGGGACAGCCCCAACACCCCACCAATCACAGCCGGGCCACCCACCTGATGCTCTCTCTCTTAGTCAACTGAGTCTCTCCCAGACAAGAACTTCTTTGTGTAACTAATGTCAGTCCCTCCTGTTATCCAGCACATCTCCTGATGAGCCCTTTGCCTCCTGCTAAGGTGCTCAAAGGAGGGACTGACAGGATATGACAGAGGAAGTCACGATATAGACGAGCCACGAGTGGGTATGGTTTGTTTGTTTTTTATCCTGTAGCCGCACAGAAAAAGCTCGGCAGGGTGTGCCTGTAGAGAAACAGATGTGGGAGGCTGGCCCGGTGCCTTCCGCCTCACCAGGCCTCAGTTTCTTTGTCTACAAAGTAAGTAAAAACCTACTTGTATCATCGCAGGTGATCATAGATATAAAGGCTGCTTTAATGATTGTAAAGATAGAGGCCAATGTCAGCTCATTATGGCGATGATACATTTGTGTGTTCTAAGGATATTCCTGGTTCCTAGGGAATACAAGTTCCTTATAACTTAAAGTGGGACCTTAGTGAGCCAACAATCTGGGTGCAGTGGGGTCTGGAGAGGGGTGAGGAGAGGAGGGCTGGGAAGGGTAAGAGAGGGGGAATTTAGGTGAGGGAGGAGAGGGGAGTGGCTGGGGAGTGTGCGAAGAGAAAATTCTTACCTTGAAAGCTGCAGGTATCTGGGCATTGATATTTGTTCGTTCATTCATTCATTCGTTCGACACTATTTTTCCTTGTGAAACTTATATTCTAAAATGGGGGAGACAGACAAAAGCAAATTAAAAAAAAAAGTCATTCTTCAGATGGTGATGAATGCTGGGGACAATAAGTCAGGGAATAGTGATGGGATCTGAAGCTTATAAAATTTGGGCCTTTCCTCCACCTCAATACATATTGACCAAAATCAAATTTAGGTCCCGGGCCCATGAAGGAGCCCAGGAAGGGGCAGTTTTACATAGGACAGGGAGGTGTCAGAGGAATGGGGACATGCAGGAGGGGAGGAAGGGAGCCTGAGGCTACCTGGGGGGACCAGCAGGAGGAGGCAGGAGTGTTTGAGGAACAGGACAGAACCAATGTGGACTCAGTGGATGACTAAGGAGGAGAGCAGGGAAAAGAGAGAAAATGGAGCAGATCTGGGGGCCTTTCGAGCCATTGTAAAGACTTTGGCTCCTATTCTAGGTGAGACGGGAAGAGCTCTGAGCAGAAAAGTAACAAAGATCTGACTTGCATTTTTACAAAATCCCTCTGTCCCCCCGGGGGGTGTGCAAGGGTGGACGCAGGTAGATGGTGACAAGTGATTGGCTTCTGAAAACAACAGCATTTGAAGGCAGAAACAACAGGATTTGCTGGTGGAAAAGGGCCTGCTAGGTTTTGGCCTGAGCGACTGGTAGGGTGGGTCGTGCATTACTGGAATGAGGATGTGTATGCGAAGAACAGGGAGCAGGGGAAGATAAAGGCTTAACCTGGGGTTCTGTTAGGTTTGAGATGGCAACCCAACACGGAAGGGGAGATGTTAAGGGACAGACAGACCTATGAGGATGGAGTCGGTGGGGCAGGTCAGGTGAGAGATAGAAGTTGGACACTGGCAGTATCCCAACAATTTCGACAGTATTGACAGCCATGTGATTTTGGAAGGCGACTGGGGAGCAGGTGTCATGTCATGGGAGAAAAGAGTCAGAAGGGAGCCCATGAGCACCAGTGAGGGGAGCTGGAGGAGGAGGAGGATCCGGCAAAGGAGACTGAGAAGGAACCAGGGAGAAGGGAGAAAGGAGAAGACCCAGCAGCGGGCTCTGAAGACTGTCCCAGGAGAAGGCAGCTGAGAACACACTGCTGGGCTTAACAAGGAGCAAGTCATGGCCGACCTCGGCAAGAGCGGTTTCTGGAGAGCAGGGAATGAAAGTCTGACTAGAGTGCGTTCCAGGGAGCATGCGATGAGAATTGGGGACAGCGGCCAGAGACAATCTTTCCAGGAGTTTTGCTCTTAGACAGAGAAACGCACTCACTGGAGGGAGATGTGAAGTTAAGAGTTTGTTTATTCTTCTGCTTGAGGCTAAAATATACATAAAATTTACCACTTTAGCCATTTTTCAGTGTGCAGTTCAGTGGCATTAGCATATTCACGTTGCTGTGCAACCATCACCACCACCCTCCCCGTCTCTACAGCTCTTTTCATCCTGCAAAACTGAAACTCATCCCCATTAAACACTAATCCCCTCTCCCAGCCCCTGGCACCCACCACCCTACTCCCTGTCTCTATGAATTCGACTACTCTAGGGAATTTAAGTAAATAGCATCACACAGTATTTTTCTCGTGATTAGCTTATTTCATTTAATATAATTCCTTCAAGGCTCATCCATGGTGTAACATGTGTTAGAATTTTCTTTTTAATGCTTGAATAATATTCCATCGTGTGGATGGACCACGTTTTGCTCATCCATTCATCTGTCAGGGAATGCTTGGGTTTTTCCCACCTTTTGGCTACTGTGAATAGTGCTGCTATGAATGTGGGTGAACACTTCTCAGCTTGGGTCTTTGCTTTCAATTCTTTTGAGTATATACCCAGAAGCGGAATTGCTGGATCCTATGGTAATTCTATGTTTAATTTTTGCAGGCCCACCATGCTGTCTTCTGTTTCCTTTTAAGATAGGATTTACCAGCATGTTTTTATGCTAATGAAAACAATCAAGTAAAAAGGAGGAAATCGATGAAGCAAAAGAAAGGGGAAAATTGCCAGTGATGACCTTGGGTCAGAAGAGAGGGTGGGATCTCGTGCACAAATAGAGGCTTGGCCATGGGTAGCAACCACAAGTTTATTCTAGTTATAGGAGGAAAGAGATCTCTGGACCTGGATGCAGGGAGGGGAGAAATGGTAGAGGGAGCTCATGAAGTCCTGCTTCTAGTTTCTCAGTGCATTAGGAGGCAAATATATAGAGCTCTCTAGCTTTATTTATAATCACTAAAAACTGCAAGAAGACCTTCAGACTGGCCAAAGGATAAACAAACATGTCATGGAATACTACGCTGCAATAAAAGGGAATGAACTCCTGATATAGTGGACGTGGATGATGCTGAAAAAAGCCGGTCTCCAAAGTTTATACCCTGTCTGATTCCATACATATGACATTCTGGAAAAGGCAACATAATAGGAACAGACAACGGACCAGCAGTTGCCAGGAACTGGGAAGGGGGAGGGGTCGACCGCAGAGGGGCTCGGGAGGTAAAGGACCTGTCTGTATCCTGATTGTGGTTGTGGTTAGGTAACTGCATGCACTTGTCTAGAACTATGCACCAAAATGTGTGAACTTGAAAATCATATTTAAAAAATAAAGAGAGACTAGAGATCGCTACTTTTAGGAAAAGTTTTCTTGGCTTTTATTTGACACCTACTACCAACCACATGCAGCAGAGGCGGGGTACCATGAGGCTAATGATATTCAAGCTTCATTCTTTTTCTTAGAGGGCCCCAAATTGTGTAAGCGTCAGGCCACATGCTTCTTCCTCCCCAGCATTCCCGGCTCTGAGCCTCTTTATTGCCTTCAGCTCCTGATTCAAATGACTCCCTCAACAGCCCTACGGAACACGGCCACCCCGTGTTGGGCTGTCGTATTTACTGATGTATTCCTGGTGCCTACAACAGGATCTGGTGAATAGTAGGGGCTCCATAGAGAAGTATCTGTTAAGTGAATGTTGAATACACTGGCTGGAACCCAGGCCTTTGGAAAGCCATCAAGTCCCTACAGCAACGACCTGCTCAATAGGCAGGAGCAACCCAAAGCGGGAAGAGGTGGGGCCTGAGAAAAAGCCCAGTGTCTCTGGCTACCCTCCTGGGGTCTGGAGGTAGAAGCACCCATCCATAACCTGAGGGTCGGATAGGGAGAAAAGGCCACACTCTATCGCTAAATAAAAGCCAGTTGTGACACACTGTATAATTCCACTTTGTTAAAAATTAATCACTTGGGTTCATTCAGCACCTATTAAACACATACACGGGTAAAGGAAAAATTCCTATTTCCTCTCTGCACGCAACACTAAAGTGTGGGGTCTTCCACACCAAGCAATTCTGCAACTCCTGATGGACACAGGCTGGGTGTTCGACAACAGTCCCCAACCTTTTTGGCCCCAGGGACCGCTGCTCCTATGAAAATCTGATGCCTGATGATCTGAGGCCGGGCTGAGGCGGTGATGCTGGCGCTGGGGAGCGGCTGCAAATACAGATGAAGCTTCGTTCACCCACCTGCTGCTTACCTTCTGCTGTGTGGCCTGGTTCCTAACAGCCACTGACTGGTACCGGTCCCCACCCCGAGGGTTGGTGACTCCCATTCTACAATTTAACTCTATTCTGACACTAAATGCCTCGAGTTAACACAGGTCCCACAGGGTAAGGTTCAGACATAAATCTCAAGTCCTAGGCTGTCACCTGTACTGCTGACTGGCTATAAATTGGGAGTTCCCCTCCCATAAGTTTGATAGTTTGTTTGAACAGCTCACAGATCTCTAGAGAAACACTTATGTTTACCATTTAATATAAAGGATACAGCTCAGGAATGGGCAAATGGAAGAGAAAGACAAACAGGGCAAGTAAGAAAGGGCACAGAGCTTGTCCACGCTTGCTGGGTACACCGCCCACCTGGAACCTAGGTGTGTCCACGAACCCAGCGGCTCTCCGAACCCCATCATTTAGATTCCTGGGCCCCACTCTAGACCTATCAAGTCAGAATCCGAGAGCTGGGGTTAGGATGTGGATTCTCAAAGATCTCTCCAGATGATATATATATTTTTTTCCAATAGACTTTTTTTCCCCCAGACTGTTTTTTTAGAAGTTTACAGAAAAATTGATAGAGAGTTCCCATGTACTCAGCTCCGAGTTTCCCACTTATTCTAGTATTAACATCTTACGTTAGTATATTTGTTATGACGAATACTGGCCTTTATTAACTAAAGTCCAGAGAGTATTTAGATTTCCTTTATTTTTACCTAAGTTCCTTTTTTCACTGTTCCAGAATCCCATATTATATTTAGCTATCATGTCTCTTTAGGCTCATCTTGGCCATGGCAGTTTCTCACACTTCACTGCTGTTGATGACCTTGACAGTTTTTTAAAGCGAACTGGTCAGGTGTTCCTTTTTTTTTTTTTTTGGTCAGGTTTTTTCTAGGATGCCCTGCTACCGAGATCTGTCTAATGTTCTTCTCACGATAAGACTGGAGTTATGGATTATTTACCTCAGAGGTAAAAGGCCATTATCATCACTTCATATCAAGAGTACACACCAGCGACATGACATCACTGTTGATGCTGACCTTGATTCCCTGGCTGAGGTAATGTCTGTCTGGTTTCCGACTGATTTTTATACCAGAGAACCGAGAGGTGCCGGAAAAAGGGCTTCTGACTCTACCTGTGACAGCTCTTTAAGGTCACTGTGAAAAAGAAAGGAGCCACAGCGAGCAGACAGCTCACACGCAGAGAGCACGTCTCATGTATCAGGCACTGTGACAAGCACCTGACCATGACTTCACTTGTCCCAACCACCTCACAAGGTGGGCGAAATCATGATGTCACATGGCTGAGGGAGCCGGGCTTTCGAGGCGTCACAGCCAGCGGCCCACGGAGCCACGTCTGCTCGACGCTGCTCTGAGCTGCGGGCTGCCCCAGAGGAACGGGTGAGGGAGCTGTGGTGGCAGGGCCTCCTCTCCCAGGCTGACAGTAGCGACGACACATGCAGCACTTTCCCTCAGGGACCAAACCAGAGCCCTCGCCAGAGGCCAACTCGCTCCTTCCAGCCCCAGTGTTCTGAGTGGGAATTACCCACGTACCTAGAGGTTAAAAGACGACCCCCAAAAAAGCACACACGGGACTAAGGTGTCCGAAGCCTAGAGAAATACAATTGGCAGAAAAAAATGGCTAACTTTTTTTTTCTTTTGACTTTGATGGTATTAGAATAGAGCCTTTCGACCACGTGTAGGTCACATTTATTCAACCAGTCCCTTACTGACGGGTGGTCGTTTTGATGCACGCCACCAAATTGCTCCTAGGCTTGCACAGGCGCATATGCTGAGCAAGGATACAGACTGCCATCTTCTCACACATCACCCATGCTGTCACCTTTGGATTAGTTTTGAAAGCAAAGGAAAAAGTCACCTTATTTTCACCTGTACGTCTTCATTACTAGAAAGGTTGAGCATGATTTCTGGTTTACTGAAATTATCTTTACATAGGATTCATGTCATTTGCCCAATTTCCTTGTCATCTTCTTGTTTTAAAAGAGCTCTTTATATGTTATGGATATCAGTTCTTCGTTAAACATACTGCAAAGATTTTTTATCAGTCTGTCATTTATGTGTCATCTTTTCCTCCATAAAGCAGCTTCTTCTTTTCAACTGGGTCGAATCTGTTGATCTTTTCTCTCACAGCTTCAGTCTGAGGCACACAGAGAAAAGCATCCCCTGCTCTTTCCGCGTGGTCATCAGTTCCGGTTCCCGAACAACTCTTACCTTTATCCACCGACTGCCCCACCAGCTGCCTGGCCTTTCGAGGCAGACCTTGGCCCCTGGGAATCCCAGTGCTGGCCTCGCTGCGGCAGCTGCTGGGTGCCCAGCCGTGGACTCAAGCTCTTCTCCAGCTCCGCTGCCACCCGGGGGGCTGCGGCCTGGATGGCATTTTGGATGCTGTGTAGGTCCCACTGGGTCCTCAAGAGGGCATCGTCCAGGGTGAAGCAGCCGTCACGCGTACGCCGCACTCGGGAGCAGACAGCAGTGCTCTTCAGCTCCAGGCCGATTTCATGGACCAGCCTACGCAGCTGCTTCTGCGTCTCGTGCATGCACTGCACCTCTGCCAGGGACACACGAGGACACATAATGTAGTTGGGGGCACCACCTCTGGAGTCGGCTGATCTAGACCCACACCGCTTTATACCTCTTGACTATGTAACAGCCTTAGCAAGACACCGTAGTTCTGTGGGGCTTTGCTATTCAGAGTGCAGCCTAAGGACCACCCTGTGGGTGCCACCTGAAGACATATAAATCTCAGGCCCCACCCACACCTGCTGAGTCGGAATCTGCCTTTTAGGAAGATTAGTCACAGAGCTGCTCTGACACTTCATTTGCTCATCTGTAAAACAGGTGGTTGTGAGAAGTCTAGCGGGTAATTAACACAACGGGTTCAGCATGGGGAAGGACTTGGTCAATGCTCAAGAAAAGGAGCCCTCGTTAATATGATCAACAAAGAAAGGAGTCGGGGGCCTGGGCCGGGAGGGACTGAGTAGCTGACAGTGCTGTCTGACGGTCCACATCAACCTGATGCACTGGGCAATGAGCCGCTAATATCATCTTTGCCTGTTAGGGTCTGGCTTCAAAGGCTGACTTGGCAGGAGACAGGACCGCATTTGTTCTGTGTGCTATGTGACCAGCCAAGCCCAGCCCAAGGCTGGGAAGGAAGCTGGCCAGCAGAGATTAGGGCTGGGATGTGCTGGCCTCTGCCACGGCATTCCGCAGTGACTCCCCAAACCCAGGAGCCCCATCTCCCTGCTCCAACTTCCCAGGACAACTTACCTAAGAGGAATTCTGGAGGCGCAAAGTGGAGGCACCGGATGCCCGTTATCAGCATCGGGGACTTGTTCATGGGCCGGATGGAGCCTCTCACGGCCATCTCATAGGCTTCCTGAGTCTGCAGGTCGAGGTTGGAGTACCTGGGGATCAGGAGGTGAGCAGTCAGGTGGCTTGCGTGGGGTGGGGAGCTGCGCTGACTGCTCACCCCTGCCCCGCCCACTCCTGAAAGACGCCCTTCCGGAAGCCCTTCATTCGCTCTCCATCTCCCTCGCCCCTCCAGGTGCCTTTGCAGTCACTGTTTTCTCTTTCCCTTCCAAGCCTTAAATGCAGTCTGCCTTCCTCTGCACACCCTCCCTGGCTTCAACAGTCACACACATGCTGATGACCCCTGACCCCTGGCCCTATGTCATGATGATGCGGGTCCCCAGCTTTCCTCTCCATTAGATCATATGCCTCCTAGGAGGGCAGCTGGTGTCTCCTGTTCCCTTCAGTCTCCCCAAGGACTGGCCTCAGACCTGACATGCAGACATATTTGTGTGCTATGGAAGAAATGAGTGGTTCATGGGATCTGCCCCAGGGTGGGTGGAGCCCAGGGGGGCCCTGTGGGCACCTTCTGCTCTTCCAGCACCATCTTGAGGGCCCTTTCAGAGCAATGTGGGTTGGGCCCCACTTACATCACCAGGGCCTTCTGATGGGAGCCTTGAATTACGGCCAGGATTCGGTCCAGCTTCTCTCTGGTCACGTGGTCTAGAAAAGCCAGGAGATGGTCAGCAGGTACCCACTGAGGATGGGCAATGACAAACTGACAACTCCTTTCCCCCAAACAGGCCCTGTCCTTGGAATCTGGAGGGGGTTCCAGAGCATCCTCTGATCCTAGGGGTCCCATCTGGGGGTTCAGAATCGTTTGAGGATCTTATGAAAGCTTGGTCCCTCTTCTCAGAACAATACGCATGAACTCTATATTTTGAAGACATTTCCAGGGAACTCACAGACTCCAGCTTAAAAACATTTCTTCTGGAAATGAGACGAAGATGTAATGTGACTTGTCCAATATTCTGAGCCAGGCCTCCTGAGCCCCAGTGTGGGGTTTTGGTGCCAGGAACCCCAGGAGGGAGGGTGCCATCTGTCCAAATGCAGAAACAGGTGGCAAGGAGTGGCTGTAGGGCAGGCAGCAGCAAAGCTGGGGGATACTCACAAGCTCTGCTGGCAGGCTGATCCTGCGGCCCAGCTGGGGCAGGCGCCAACTTCTGGCTCCAAAGGCCAGAGCGCTGGGAGCAGGTGTGGTAACCATGAAGACTTGCCAGCTTGGAAAGCCTTAGGACTCTCACCCCTTCTGCCTGGCTCATTCATGCTGTTGTCGTACCTGGCGTGCACCCCACACTACCTCCTCCCCTTTCATTTACTGTCCAGCTCAAATGCTGCCTCCTCCAGGAAGCCCCTCCTGGAGCATGTTGCTTTTACCTCCTGGCTCCTGCCACACAGTACCTGGGTCTCTTTCCCACCACTTAATTTTCTTTGGTTTTTATATTACTTTTTAATTATGTAATTGCTATATGGATCTTCTTTAAGAAATTCAGATCAGCACCAACAGACATCTCCCCTCCTCCAAATTCTAGTTCCTCCCTCCTAAAAGTGTCAGTTTGGAAGCTGTCTTTATATGTGTCTTGGAGGCTGACACACACCTACACATACAAACATACAGGGTCGTCTTGTCATGTTTTAAACCTCCAGAAGATATAGAGATATGTATCTGCTCTCCTTGCCAGTCTGAGTTCACTAAGACTGGGGACGGCATCTGAGATTGGGGACACCACCCTATGTACCCCCAGTGCCTAGAACATGGTTTGTGCCAAATAAGCAAATGCAATAGATGCTATGGAGAATGTGAGAACATGGGGAGAGTAAGAGGTCAAGAACGGGCCATTTAGCCATCCATCCATCCATCCCCCATCCATCCATCTATTCCCCAACTATCCATCCATCCATCCCCCATCCATCCATCCATCCTCCCCATCCATCCATCTATCCCCAACTATCCATCCATCTTCTCCCATCTATCCATCCATCCATCCACCCCCCAACCATCCATCCCCCATCCATCCATCTATTCCCCAACTATCCATCCATCCATCCCCCATCCATCCATCTATTCCCCAACCATCCATCCATCCACCCCCCCATCCATCCATCCATCCCCCATCCATCCATCTATTCCCCAAATATCCATCCATCTTCCCCCATCTATCCATCCATCCATCCGCCCCCCAACCATCCATCTCCCATCCATCCATCCATCCCATTCATCCATCCACCCCCCAACCATCCATCCCTCATCCATCTATCCACCCCCCATCCATTCATCTATTCCCCAACCATCCATCCATCCATCCCCCATCCATTCATCTATTCCCCAACCATCCATCCCCCATCCATCCATCCACCCACCCTCCCTCCATCAAATAAGGACCTTCCAGGTCCCAGGCCCTGATCTATGTGTGACCATTGTAGTGAAATTACACAGTCCCTGCCTTGCATAGGTGACAGTCTGGTGGGGAGAGGGATACTAAATAATCACTAATCGTCTACAGCCATGCCACCCTAAATGTGCCTGATCGCGTCTGATCTTGGAAGCTAAGCAGGGTCGGGCCTGGTTAGTATTTGGTTGGGAGACCAATTAGGAAGACCAGGTGCTATAGGTATTAATAAATAAATAAATACATAAATCACTTATCATTAGTTGATTACTAACTATTCTGAGAGTCCATCCAGTCCAAGTCTGAGGGCCAGGAAGCTCGCTTGGGGAGGTGACATTTAAGCCAGGCGAGGAGGCAAAGGGGAGCACAGGGCATTCCCGGAAGACAGCATGAAGTATCCAAAGACCCCTAAGAGCCAGCCTGAGCTTGGTATGTCTGAGAGTGACTGAGAGGCAGCCACACAGCCCATGTGGGGGTGAGGAATCGGGAAAAGCAAAGGCGGAGGCAGCCACGGCTGTTTCTCCCACCCACCCTGGGCTCCCACAGGCTCTCACCGTACGTCGTCTTCTCCACCAGCCGCCCATCCTCACAGAAGTCATCTGTGGCTTTGCCTAGGAGGCCACGCACTGTGTAATCCTACAAGGACAAGAGGGTAAGACCCAGTCAGTGTCTCTGCTCTAAGCCTCAGTGCTGAGGGGGGGTGGGGGACCCTCAGGGAGCTCAGGCACTCAGCCCCTACCCAGCTGCCCCACTATCCCCTGGGGAAGGGCACCAGACTTTCCCATGACGGTGAGGGCTGGCAGCCCAGAAAGGGCACTGATGACCATTCTGTGATAACCCCATGCTGCCACACCCCTTCAGTCCAGCCAAATGTAAATTCATCACGCTGGGCCCTTCCTGGCATGCCCTGTTGGTGACTCTCCATCCCTTTAAGTATGATCTGTGAGGCTAATGGCCTTTGCCACAAATTAACGACGACTATGATGACAACGACAAGCGACAATGACTGAGCATTTACCATATGCCAGTGACTGCTAAGTATGTTACGTGTGGTCACTCATTTAATCTCCAAAGTGACCCTATGGAGGTGGTACTATTATCACTCCTGTTTTAGAGGAGGAGATGCAGGCACACAAATGTCAAGTAACCCACCCAAGGACCACAGCTGGCAGACAGGTAGAAGCTGGTTTTGAACCAAAGCCATTTGGCTCCAGAATCTATACGCTCTTAACCATTAAAAATTCATGCCCCCTAACATGGCACCTCTGTACACACTCGTGGGGCCAGATTTTATGGACCCAGCTGGGACACAAGCAGCCTGACGTCTAGGCAGTGACATCCACTTCTGTCTTGGGGAGAGAATGGAGTGGTGTCATGGTAAGGCTCTGGTATTAGACAGACATGGGTTCCAATCCCAGCTCTGTCCCTTTCAGGATGCATGACCCTGAGCAAGCGACAACCTCTCACTGAACCTCAGTTCCCTCATCTGTAAAAGGGGTGAAGGACAGAACCCACAGTCATTATTATGTTACAGGCTTCCACAGCATGTGACCATAAAAACATGTTGGCTGATGGCCTGGGAATTCCCAGTGGAATCCTCTCAGCCTCAGACTCCTGCTAGTGACCCCCAAGGAAAGGACCAGAGGATAAGCAGTCTGTCCGCAGCGCCTCGTACCTTGGTGAGGTGAGCGTTGTACATGTCGGTGAGGAGACTGCGTCCATGTCCCACGCCGAGTACTGAAAGGCACCCAACCTGATCTCACAGCTGGCTCCGCTTTCCCATTTCCCAGGGACCCCAACCCCCACACCCGCCATCAGAATACTCCCACCTGCAATGCTGCTGAAGCCAGCGAGGGGACAAGGAGAGCTTCTTCTACAGGGAGCAGAAGAACTCCTCTGGGTATATGTGACAATGCAGATTTCTGGGCCCCACTGTCTCCGAGTTGTGGTGGGGAGGGGCTTTTGATACACTCAAAAGAGACCAGTGGCCCAGTCACATGGACCTACGCTCTAATCAGGGGAGGCTCTAAGCCTCCTTGTGCCTCAGTAAAATGGGGATAAAAACACTGTCTGATCCCTGCAATGTTGTGGAGACTGAGGAAGCACAAGAAGCAATCAGCACAAAGGAAGGGCCCCATAAACGGGGGCATTGTGGCCACTCCCTGCCTTTCCCCAGCTCTATTTGTCCCTCTGGCTGAAGGAGAGAATGACTCTCCATTCACTTCTGGAGGGAGAACAGGGAGGGGGCATGAGGTCACGTCTGCCTGCCTGTGTCCCAGGAAGCAAGACAAGGGGACTATGGCTATTGTACATGGAGGACGCGGATACCACCTGACCCTGGGGACACAGATGGCTCATGACTCAGAGCTTTGTGTGTCCGGATCTGGCAACATCCAGACACTAGCTAGTGGGGTCAGAATCACGCGCTTTGCTACCCCATGCAAGTGATGATGGTTTCCCCTCTCTTGACCAAGATTGTTCACTAGCCATGTGACCCAGGACGAGTCACCTGAGCTCCTGGAGCCTTACTTTTCTCATCCATTAAAATCATACAATATCTATCTAATGAGGTTGTTGTGGTAAATGCAATGTACACAAAAGGCTTCATACTACATCACATTCGGGAATGATTTGATAAAGGTGGGCAATTGTGAACTCCCCACTTCCAGCTGATCACTCTTGGGGCAGGAAGCAGAGGAGAGCATTAGTAGAAAATGGCTGTCAAGCTGGAAGTGTGCTGGGCTCTTAGAAGCTCCCTAATCCTCGAAGCCTATATGACTACATCCCCAGGCTCACCACATCACCTACCAAGCACCCCAGATGCCTGGGCATCCAGCCGGTGTCCCACGCCAACCTTCAGGCTGGTGAATGCTGGTCCACGTACTGGAAAGAAACACATGAGGTCCCTTTCCTCAATTAATCCAGACTCCAGGATGGCTTTAGGCTGCTCAATGACCTCATTCCTAGAATGCAGCCTCACAGTGCTCAAACCAGGATCAGGTTGGGCTCCCAGGCTTCCTTACCACAAAACCTGGGGCCTAGAACCACTTCCTCAGTTCCATGGGCCCAGAGAAAAGACAACCCAAGATACCTGTTACTCTGCCTATCACCATTCCCTCAGAGAGAGTCTGAGTGGACTGCGCATGACACTGGGAATCAAGATTATATGGTTCCCTAACCAGCTCCTGCAGAAGGAGCATCCTGGATTGTCTGCCAGTGAGAAAACAAAGGCTGTGAGCTCCTTAAGGCAGGCCTGGGTCTGCTTGTTCACAGTTCCAGAGCCCAGAACTCACGAGCTGCTCAGGAAATAACTACCGAAAGAATGACTCATCAAAATATATACATTAAAATAACTGTAGTTTTTGTCTATCGATTATGCCTCAATAAAATTGCTGTGAACACATACACATACAAAGAAAAACAAAAATAGAGTGAATGCAGGAATGAACCAGAAGCATTTATACCACAGCAGACTCTAGGGGGAGGGTGTAAGGTAGTTAAGAGCCTAGTGAATCCAGGCTATGTTATTTAATGTCAACATTGAGTCTCAGTTTCCTCTTTTGTGAAATGAGAATAGGATTCACCACCCAGGATTGTGGTGAAGATTCAATGAGATGGTATTTGGGAAAAGCTTAACACAGTATCTAGTACAAAGTAGATCCTCAATACATTATATTTGTTGTTGTTATACTGTAGAATCACTGAATATCACTGTTGAAGGGGGTTTAGAGGTTTCTGGTCAAGGCCCTTGGTCTTCCTAGAGTGTCCTGACTTTAACCTCCTTAGGACTTCTATCTGAGGGTCTGAATTCCCTATGGAGTCCCAGAATAATAGAGGGGTCAGCAAACTATAGTCACAAGCCAAATCCTAAAGCCTATTTTTATAATGGCCCATGAGTTAATATTTTTTTCTACATTTCAATGGTTCAGAAAAATCAAGAGAAGAGTTAGTGACATATGAAAATTACATGAAATTCAAATGTCAGTGTCCATAAAATTTTATTGGAACGCATCCCAGCGCATCGCTTTACATATTACCTACAGCTGCTTTTGTACCACAATGGCAGAGGTGAACCGGCAAACCCTAAAATATTTACTATCTGGAAAATCTGCCAATTCCTGGTCAAATACTTAATCCTCACTGTGGCCCTTCAAAGATCTGGGACAGGAGTCTGAGCACTGACTGGGACAGTGACTCTGGGCAGAGACTTCCTGGGAAGTGACACCCAGACCCCTGCCTGCAATGTGCCTTACCCAGCAGATGGTCCGTGAGGGTGGGCACACTGGTGGCTGTGAGGGTCAGTTCCTTCTCTTCGCTGCCTTCCATGGGGCCCAGCAGGAAGCGGACGCGCTGTTCTGGGGCAGGAGGCCTCCCAGCATTGAGACCTGAGTATACACAGGTAGAGGACATCTTGTCAATTCCATTCGAGGAGAAAGAAGGGCCAACGCAATATGAAGATGGGGAAGACAGATGAAAGCCCACGGCGGCGAACAAAACAGCAATAATTAAGTAAGACTTGGGTTCAAATCCTACTTTATTACTTATTAACTGCTTATCACAACCAACAATACTGAGTTGTTTACCCATCTGAACACGTGAAAAAGTGAGGAGTAACAGAGTATACAGAACAAATTAGGAAAGCGCTCTGCCCAGGCGACCAAGTCACATGACTTTATTTAGCTAGAAGGATCAAGAGCGAAATTGCACTCTGGCAGGAGGCACTCACCCTTCAGAAGCTGCAGCTCCACAGTATCCCGCAGGTGCTTCCATTTTAGCCCCGGAGGCTTGTAGACCGCGAAGAGTCCATGCAGCCGTGCCAAGCCGGCGGACCCCATGTGGGAAACCGGCGGTCCAGACTCGCAGCAAAGCTGGAAGGACGGAAGTGCCTTACAGTCCCACACTCAAATATGGTCCTGTCAATGGGCGCCGCCATGTTTCGCAGCCGGAAGCGGTTCTCATCTTATTATCCTCGGGGGGGAAACGTGATGCAGAAAATAAGTAGGGCCCGGCGCTAAACCCAACCTAGCAAGACTTACCTGGAGACCCTTTCTGGGGTGAGGCGGAATGAGAGTTTTACGTCGGTAGAGTAGGTGGCCGACAGGCTGCCTGGGCTTCCTACTCCCCTTAGCGATAGAGCCCTTTCCTGTTCGAGCTACGATACCCACGGCTCAACAAGCTCTACTTAGAGTAATAACGATCGAGTTATTTTGACCCCTCCGGCGCTCCGTCGCCAGAAAAGTTTAGAGCGTCGGCTTTGCCCCGCCCGTCCTCTCGCGTAGGTCAGAAAGTGTCCGCTGTCATGGCGACGGGGTTATGGCGGGCTCTGCGGCCCATCCGCCCACTCCAGTGCATCCCTGGGCCTCCCGCAGGCAAGTGGCGGGGGCGGGAAGGAGTCTTAGGGGCCAGCCACACACGTTTGACCACTGCCTTTTTCTTGCCCCACAGATGTGCCCCTCCGAGCCGCGAGCCATGGCACCGCCCAGCTCTACCCCGAACACATCCCCACTTCGCCGCTGCAGAAGGCGCTGTTGGCCGCGGGCTCTGCCGCAATGGCCCTCTACAACCCGTATCGCCACGGTAAGACCGCCGGCGCTTCGCGCTGCCATGGAGGCAGCAAAGGGTCCGGGAGCGCCCTTGTTTTGGAAGCTTGGGCAGGCCCCGACCTCTGTCAGAGCTTTCGTTTCCTATGGGTAATTGGAAAATAGACTAGGCCAAGGTACCCAAATTTGGCTGCGCCTCACGTCACCTGGAACATTAAAAAAATGCAGATGCCTGCGTCTCACCCCAAACTCAAGTCTGTCAGGCTTGGAGAGGTGCGGGAAGAAGGGGCGTGGAATCTGAGCTGCCTTTTGAAACTACTTCGGGGATATTGTCATCCAGCTACAGTGAGAACCTCTGGACTAAATAGATGATTTATATCTACCTACCGCATGATAACATCCCACTAGAAAATAACTTTTAAGAGGTCAAAGACCATGACTACCCTGTTCCATTGTATCAACAGCAATTTTGGATATGCCTGGCACATAATAAATGCTCAGTAAGTGTTTCCCGAATGTATGATAACATCCTAGGATTCTATGATGCCTTTCTCATCCCTCTCAGGATTCTTTTTATTGTTATTCATTTTTATAAGAGTTTATTTGAGAAAAACTGATGATATATGCCAGGGAGCAAGATCTCAAATGCTCTCTCACCGGCCCCCCCCCCCCAGGATTTTTAGGTCTGGAGAGTGCTATTACTCCTACTAATAAAAAAATGCTAACTGATCACTGAGCACTTATTCTGGCTAAGTGCTTTATACATATGCATGTTTTTGGCTTCTCATATTAACCTTATGAGAAAGGTGTTATCTGCCCTTCACAAAGTAGAACACTGAGTCTTAGTGAAGTGATTTATACCAGCTCACCTAGATGGTAACTGTTCCTGGGCTCAAACCCAGCACTCTAATGCCAAAGCTTGTACCTGTCGATTTTTTATGAATAGGAATTTTCACACAAAGGGCTGATCAGCTCTTCGTTCTGCTTCTGTAGATATGCTTGCTGCATAGGCTGTATTCAAATTAACTAAAGACTCATCTTCCCTTTTGTTCTAAGCAACAAATGTAACTGTCTGTACCTCCTGTGCTTTATAACTCTTTTATAACTACCTTCAACCATAGCAACTCCCGAGTTTTGTAACCATTTAGCCCATGCCAAATAAGTTCTATATAAGGAATGTTGCAATTGAGCTCCAGGCCCAGATCTTCAGAGCGCTTGCTCTCCTGGGATGCTCTTCTGGAACCGCTGGCAATAAACCTGAGTTCCCCAACTCTCCAGAGTGCTGCTTGGTTTCTCCCTGTCTGATTTTTACAACTTTTCTACAACAGTTATAATGGATGTGAAAGTGATTTATAACCTCTTTAGAGCACCATGCTAACCAGGCCACCTTACTCCAGTAGATTAATTACATAATACGAATAATTACAGGTATATTGAGCTGTAACTTTGTGCAGGGTGATCAGCTAAACGTTTAACATGAATTCTCATAACTAAGAGGAAGATCTCATCCCTATTTTGTCATTTATGAAATTAAGACTCAGACCAGGTCAAATAACTTGCCTAAGTTTATAGCCTCCATTTGTCCTCATGTCTATCCTTTCAGACATGGTTGCAGTTCTAGGGGAGACCACAGGATGCCATGCCCTGAAGGTCCTCAGGGACCAGATGAAGAGGGATCCAGAAGGTGCCCAGATCCTGCAGTAGGTCCTCGCCCTGCCTGGGGGGTTAGGAGCATTCTTTGGAGACCCTGCTCACTCTGGAGTCACATTGTGTCAACCTTGTTCTTTGAAGGAACTCTTCTTGATATCGTGGCTCTGGATGGCTGCGCTGCCCAACTTCAGGGGTGCCATTCATATAAGACACTACGATGATCCCTGGGTACTATCGTGTGGTGACCTTAGCCCAGTTCCATCCATAGGGGTCTGTTATAACATGTGTGGGCTATCCCCTCTACCCGCTCCTGTACCGCCCTTCGTGAGTACCCTGATCACATCTGAGGCCGACCTGCCTAGATTGTGCCCTGTGGGCCGGAACCATGACCTTAGCTTGTGGTAGTCTAGAAGATGCTCCATCAGAACTTGTGGCCCTATTGCCACTCTGCCCCTTTACCTCTCACACCCTCTACCTTTGCTGGCACCCTCCCAATACTTAAGTCCTAACTTCTGCCTCGCAGGCAGCGTCCCCGGATCTCTCTGTCCACCCTCAACTTGGACAAGCTCCAGAACCTACCTGAGGGCTCCCTCGGCCGCGAGTATCTCCGTTTCCTGGATGTGAATGTGAGTTTCCAGCTTCTGGGTATTTGACAGTCACCAGGAAGGTTAAATGAGTGGAATAGGAATGATATCTCAAGGAAGAAGAGCAGGTGTGCTTTCAGTCTCTTGTGCCAAAGCTTTGTTTTTTCTATGGCACAGGTAAATGGGCCTGTAACATCACTACAATTGATAACACTGGGCAACATTTGTTAACCTCTTGTTGCATGCCAGATGTCAGGTTCATACATGATTTTGCCAAATTCTTCCAATAACCCTGTCAAGTGTGTTTTGATTATTCCCTTTCAACAGGTGAGGAGATTAGAGGTTCAGAGATGTTAAGCAATTTGCCGACTTCACACAGCCAGTGTTAATAGAAGCAGTATTTAAACCTAGGTCATGTCGTTAACTGCTTCCTGTGTCTCTGTTTCAGAGACACTGCTTTTCCTATGGTATGACAAGTTATGGCATTCTGCAGCCCCAGGCAGCAAAGATGGCCTGGGGGAGCGGAGGGCCCAACTACTGAGGAAGTCATTTGTTCAGCATCTGCCATGTGCTGTCCATTGTTTCAGGTGCTGGGGACATAATGATGAACTAGACAGGCAAGGTCTCTGCCCTCATGGCACTAATATTCTGGTCAGGGAGGCAAAGTAAGCTCCAAAAGAAATTTTCATTTAAAAATTCATGCAGAATATTTGAATACTTAGAACACACCAGACACTGTTTTCAGCAATTGGAATAGTGTAAACAAAACCAGCAAAAAGCCTATGGAGCTTCCAGTCTAGCAGATGGTGCTGTGAGGACAACAGTCCTCATGATAGATGACAAGGGTGGGGCGGGGAGGTGGTCCCACCCCTCTGATACGGTGGTGTCTGGAAGCCCCTTTGAGGAGACTTAGAAGAGGAGGTGGAGCCAGCCCTTAGAAGAGATGGGAGGAACAGTCCCAGCAGAGGGACTGACAAGTGCGAGGCCCTGTGTGTTTAAAGAAAGGAGAACTAACCGATCTGGCTGTAGAGAACTGAGTGGGGAGAGACAGCCAGTGGCTGGGACCTGCCAACCATGGGAAGGAATCTGTATTTTGTAATAGGAGCAGTAGGAAGCTATTGAGGGTTTCAAGCAGGAGAGTAACATGATCTGATTTATAAGAAGGGTCTTAGGCTACAGCTAGGTTCCCTTCCCTGTCCCTGCTCCCACCCGCCAATACACACACATCCCAACGAAGGACCTCTGTGAAGTGGCTATCCAGCCTAGCTGCAGGAACCAGCCAGGCTGGAAGATGTGAAGGAGTGAGTGAAGCCTTCTTTAGAACTGGGTTTCTGAACTTTGGCCCTATTGACTTCTAGGGCTGAATAATTCTTTGTTGTGGGGGCCTGTCCTGTTAGGGTGTTACCAGCATCCCTGGCCCCAACTCACTAGACACCAGTAGTGCCCCCCATAAATTGTAATCACCACAAATAACTCCAGACGATGTCCCCTGGTGGATAGTTAAGAACCATTGCCTAGAAAAGATATTGTCCTTGAAAAAATTACCTGCTTCCCATACTCAACTGACACTCGTCCCTGCCCTATTTTATATCATCTCCCTCAGATTTCACCCTGATGCAAGTTATTTAATCAGTGGGAAACTCACCAGGGTCATCTGCCCCAAGTGTGACCCCAGGAGGGACAAGCTGCTTCTGAATTTCCCCTAGAGCCTTTTGTCCTGTTATTATGGAGGGGATAGGACAGCCAGGACCTACCTGGGCACCTTGCCCAATCACAGCCCTAGTTGTAACAGCCCTAGAGATTATGACTCTTCTAGAGGATGGGAACCAGCAGCGCAAGGAATGTGACGTAACACCTTTGCTCCAGAAGAGATTTAGATCAAGGTCCCAGGTGAGGCCACCCTCTTGGAGGCTGACCCTGGTAGGAGGTGTGCCAAGATTACAGGCTGGGGGCTCTGGAGTTAATAGTCCGACTTAGAATCCTGTCTCCCTTCCCAGCTTTATAGACCTGGGCAAGTCATTTGACCTGAGGCTCAGATTCTTTATCTGAGGAAAGGGGACCTAATGTTTATCTTCCAGGGCACTTATATGGCTTATTATTAACAGATGTTAAAGCCACTGGCTCTGGAGTCCAACAGACTGTTTTGAATCCTGCCAAGTTACTTTATCTCTTTGAGCCTCATTTTTGTTATCTGTATCTGAGGGTCTACCCCCAGATAATGATGAGGATGAAGTATGATAATATATGTAAAGGACATCATACAGGGCAGGCACATAGTAGGGACTCAGTAATGTAGCCTCTCTCATTATGACTGCCTTCAGCCTCACACAGGAAGTAGAACTCTGCAGAAGAAATCAAGGCCTGTGACCCAATAAGGCCAATGGACACAGACCATATCACGGAGCTAGCAGCCGCAGAGCAATATAAACATCAAACCTCTCAGACTCTGGACAGGCTGAGGCCATGCCTTAGGTACAGGAAGACCAGGCTGTTCCCATTCTGTGCTACTGAGGACTCAGAGAGGCAGTGAGTGGATAAAAGGACAGTTGACATCCCTACCTGGGGGTCAGAAAAGTGCCTGGAACTAGCCTTTTACTCATGCATTCAAGAGCTGTTTCTTTATCCAGGCCCTAGAGATAAGACTGAGCAAAACAGAGCCAGCCCCGTCCTATGCAAATGAGAGGCTGCTACAGCACTGTTCTTAGAAAGAGATAAGAAGCCACATAGGAAATTTAAAGTTTGCTACTCGCTACTTTAATAAAGCAAAAGAAACAGGTGGAATTAATCTTAACATTTTGTTTACTCCAATGTCTAAAATATTTCAACATGCAGTCAATATTCTCAAATGATTGTGATTTCACATTATTCTCCTCATACTAAGTCTTGAAATCCAGTGCGTATTTTCATGTACAACATATCTTGGTTGGAACCTGTGGCGAGCATAGGTCTAGGAAAGAGACATTAACAATCACATGCACTGAACGTCACGACACAATCACGTCAAATGCCACAGAAAGGTACAGGATGCTACAAAAGGTCACACCGTGGGCCTGATCAGTCTGAAGGTCAAAAACGGTCTCCCCTTGGAGGGGACCCTTAGGCTGAGTCATAGAAGATGAGCAGGAGTTATCAAGGTGGAGATGAGGGTAGTCGGGAGAGAGCTCCCCAGGCTTTTGCTTGTGCTAAAATCTTTTTTTTTTTTAATTTGTAATTGTGGTAAAAACAAAAACATAAAATTTCCCATCTTAACCATTTTTAAATGGACAGCTCAGTAGTGTTAAGTAGTTAAGTAGTGTTCATATTGTTATGAACCCAACCACCAGAGCTTTTTTATTTTGTAAAACTGAAACTCTACACCCATTAAACAACTCCCACTTCCCCTTCCTCCCCAGGCTTCTGTGCCATGGATTTCAACAGGTTGCACAGGCATGTGTGGGGGCGGGGGGTAGGCTGAGGGGCTGCCAGTCCCTGCGGGAGGACTCCCCAGTTGGCAGGTGTAGACAGAAGCTAAGTCTCCAGAGAGTTCGGTGCGAGTGGTTGGTGGAGTCAGAAGCTGGCAGGTGGCCTTGGGAACTGTGGGGAAGGGGTTCTAGGGGAAGTTCATGGTTGTCAGAGGGTCTCCCCAGACACCCGAGCGCCCACACAATTCGTGGATGACGAGGAGCTAGCGTATGTGATCCAGCGATACCGGGAGGTACACGACATGCTCCACACCCTGCTGGGGATGCCCACCGACATCCTGGGTGAGTGCTGCCTTGCCGCCTGCCTTGGCGGGAGGGGAGGGCTGAGGGCTGAGGTGGCTTGGGGGGGGGCAGTGAGGAGGGTGTCGGTGTTCAAGCCAGCCTGTCCACAGGCTCTGTCTTCACGGCTAGGGCAGGGCTCACCTGTCTCTGCCACCCCACCCCAGCATCTGGGCCCCCTCTTCTGACCCCCTCAGAAACTCCCTAGGGCCTGTAGGAACCAGCCTGGATGTGGAGTCCTCTGTGTTCTGACCTCAAACTTCTTTCCAGCCCTTGTTTCCTTTGATTTCTTTTCTTGGTCCTTCTCCTTCTCTCCAGGCCAAGTGCCCCAGGGCCCATTAGACTAGCCTGGGCATGGCTGATCCATGGCAGGTTCAGAGAGGAGCAGACACCTCCCTGTTCTCCGTCATGAGTACCACTGGCTTCTCTTCTGGGCCCTATTCACCTGTCCCCCACTTACCCTGCCCCCCAGGGGAGATCGTGGTGAAGTGGTTTGAAGCTGTCCAGACCGGCCTACCCATGTGCATCCTGGGTGCATTCTTCGGGCCAGTCCGGCTCAGTGCCCAGTAAGTTCTCAAGTGGCCAGGGCTCCAGAAAATGGAAGAACGTGCAGCCTTCCTGAGCAGTCCATGGCGGAGGCCAGAGGGGGGTGAAACTGACGTGGCACGGGGTCTCCAGGGCGATGATCGAAGCCTGGACATTGCATGGACCTTAGGGTCTCTCAGGCCAGGCCTCAGTCCAGGTCATGATGATGCACTCAGGGCTGGTGGCAGGCAGTCTAGCATCAGTTTCTGGAATTAGCTGTCAATTTAAACCTGGGCGTTGGCATGTTCCAGGTATGTGGCTCTGGGTACAGGATTATAACATCACTGAGCTGCTGTTCCTCATCTGGAAAGTGGCAATAACTACCTTCTTCGGTCTGTGTGAGGATTAACTGAGAAGATGCACGTTGACTGCTGGGTCATAGTGTGCCCGGCCCTCAGGGCCTAACATTTTTTTTCTCCCCTGCTGCCCCACAGGCACCTGCAAGTCTTGGTCACGAAGCTGATCCCATGGGCAATTCAGAATGGGCGCAGGGCCCCCTGGTCCTCAACATATACTACGAGCAGCGCTGGGCGCAGCCCCTGCAGGCCCTGCGGGAGGAGTTGGGCATCACAGACCCCCCGTACACGTGGGCTAGGCCTAGCCCCTGAGCTGCTGAGCCAGGAGGGCCCGCCTGGCTCCCCACCCTGACCCCTACTGCTTCCCCAGGGGGCAGAGGGCTCCTTTGCCACTACCTTTGATTGTTTTCTTTGAACCCTGATCGTTGGACATCATTTATCAGAATCTGTCCTGACCACTGCCGGGTGACTTTGAGGGCTAACCCAGGAGGGAGTAGGCAGTGGGGTTCCTAGGGGAGCCGGGAGCTGCCTGAGAGAACCACATGTGAATAGGAGTCATCCCAGCTCATGCTGAGATGTCTCAGGTCCGCAACCCCCGTTCCAGACCCCTCCCTGCCAGAAGTGAGGACTATACCAGTTCCAAAGGCCAGAGAAAGAAGGAGATCGATGGAATAGGGGTCTCTGTCTCTATCTGAATAAGCTTCATCAGGTCACGTGCCTGCTTCCCGTCTTCACCCAGTGCAGACTGATGCTGGCAGCCTCGGGCTCTTGAGCCCCGAGGGCAGATGCCCTTCCAGCCCGTTCCTTAGCTGCCTGCCCCATCTCCCCTGGTCTGAAATTGGGTAGACTGGTATTTAAGCTCCCAGCCCCTGCTCAGTTTTCCAGCAGAGGGACTTGGTGCAAATCCCTTTCCCTCAGCCCATTTCCTAATCAGTGCAAGGGAAATAAAAGCCACCTGTCTCCTATGGTTATTGTGGGAGTTTCATGAGGTGCCACTCAGTAGAAAGGTTTCATTGGAAGAAGCCAAGGGGCTGTAGCAATCATGCTATTGTGTTCACCCGTGGAGGAGGTGACCGTGAGGCAGGTTTATTTTGGAGGCAATCAGGTATTTTCCTTGGGTCGGAGGCAGGGAGTGCAGACACCCAGGGTGAAAGGTACTGTTGACAAGTGGGTGGCCCTGTCTTTGGATTTAGAACCAGATGTCACTCCCAGAATGTCAAAGCTTTCGAGTCTGGGCGAGGCATCTCTTCCTCGTGTGGATGGGGCAGCTAAGGTCCAGAGATGGGCAAGGAATCGCCTGGAGTAACTAGAATACAGGCTGCAATGCCTCCTGTTTGCTTTTCCTATGCATGATAACAGCTACGGTGTACTTACAACTATACTGTGTGGCAGGCGGTGCCAAGCACTTAGAGGCATTACCACACTGACATCAACAACTCAAGGAGAGAGGTGGTACTATTGTAGTTTACTGACGAGGCAATAGGAACAGCTGAGGCTGGAACCAGAGGTGTCTGAATACCTGCTCAGCACTGCTTCCTTGTGCCTACCACATTCCAGTCCAGGGCTCCCAGTAGCCGAGGGAGAGCGTAGGAGGCTGGAGACCAACCTCAGAACCTCTTTTCAAGAGGGAAGCCTTGTCTGAACTCTCTGAATTTCTGCAGAAAGAGAAAGGGATTAGGGTGAGCTCCTCACACCTCAGACGTTTGCAGTATAGGCCGCCTTTCTGGACCTGCCAGCGGTTTCCTTGGCTTGCCAGGGTCCCCGGCACCCCCATCCCCAGGTCAGTAAAAGTCAACATTGTCAAAGTTGGAGAAGAAAGATCGGACTCAGATGGCCTCTGCCCAGCTTGGTAGCTCACCTGCTCCAGCCCCTTGGTGCCTGCATGACCCTGGGCCTTTACAGCGTTCGAGACAGGTGCTGTTGTGTGTTCAAATCTAAGACCCACGGAGCCAATTGAGATGAATTGAGCCTTTACTAGCCCGCCGGCGACTGACTCTCTACCACACAGGGTCAGAGGAGATCAGCCCCGAGCTCCCAAAAGAGGCAGTTTATAAAGCCTAGAACCACACCCTGGTTAACAGCATCAGAAGTAAATCCTTAATGCTGGCTTACTGGAAAATTTTCCACCCTTAACAGTGCTAAGCATCTTGATTAGCTGGGAGTGGAGTCCTGTCTGCAGATCTTAAGGTGGTATTTTTGTCACCAGCTCACAGCTGGAGAAAAATTTTACTGGCGTTATCTACCACTTAACTGAGTTCTTACCACAGCCCATGAGGCCCTGTCAACTCTTGCCTAGAAACTTCCATTCTTCATCTCAATAAACCACGCTGGTCTTTTTCCTGTCTTTGTCCCCAGGTCATTACTTAGCTTTTCGTCATTCACATATGTGCTCAAACGTCACCTCAGAGGCCTTCCTTGACCACCCCACCTAAATCCATCCCCTCCCCCTCACTCCATCGAATCGCCTTATTTTCTTTAGAGCACTTCCCACTCTGGCATCTTATTAATTTATTTTCAAGTTCATGGCTGTTCCAAGAGGGCAGGGTCCTTGTTCTTTCCCTTCCCTGCTGGGACAGTGCTTGGCACCAGCAGGGGCTGCTTCACCTTGAAGGAATGGAAGTTGATCCTCCATGCTGTCCTGTCCCCACAGCATGCAGGATCGTACTTGGGCCCCACAACCTCACTTCATGGAGACCCTGTCTCGGGTTCAGGGAGTGTTCTAGGGTCACACAGCTTGAGTATGGTGGAACAAGCCTGTCCTGGGACACACAGGTCCTCTCCCAGTAGCCAAGGGAAGCTCCTCTCCCTCTGCCTAATAGAAGACATATGTAGCTGACCCCAGAGTAGTGTTTGGGGGCACAGGCTCTAAAGGCAGGCAGACCTGGCCCACCCCTGACCAGCTCTGCAATCAGTAGTCACATCGCCCCTTCGAGCCTCTGTCTCATCTGTAAAATGGGGAAAGTACATGTCTATCTCACAACAGGGGCACTGTGCATGTGTGGCGCTTTAACACATAGTAAGCACTCAGGAAACAAGCTGACATTTGCCAGGGAGGCCCATTGAGGCCTCCGAAGTCGTTCTGTACACAGTAAGCCAGAGGTATTTATTTTGTACACACCCAGAGTGGGTGAACTTAGCTCAGAGGTCACTAATGCCACATGCACCTGAATGTTTATGGAATAAGCACCTACTGCGTGCTAGGTGCTAAACCACTTCAGCCCTCTGGGGAGGTTTAATTCAAGTAGGCCAAATGTCATTCTCTGGTAAGTCCAGAGATTCAAGTGCTGACATTAGTTCCTAAAGCAGGACAGGTGGGGGTCAAGTCAATGGAAAGGAGCCCACTGTGAGGTCAGCCTAAGCTCAGCCTGTCCTACAAATGACAGCACCCAGCTCCGGTCCTTCCGAAGAACCCTCAATGGCTCTTCACTGCACTGGGATAGACAGCCTGGCTAACAAAGGCCTTTCCATTTCTTCCCTCTACATGGACCCTGCCCACGTATCCGGATGCACAAGCCCACTAGTCTTCAGTGATTTCACAAATATCTTCTAAGCATTTGCCAAATGTTGGGGGTTCTGCAGTGATCAAGACAGCTGCATCCCCCTCCCTTGGAGTTGAGCAATTACGGCGACTGAGGGCCTTCCATGTGCCACTCCTGCGTTAAGAACTTGACAAACATCTCTCATTGAATCCATACCCAGCCCCAGGAGGCAGGGACTGGGATGACTGCATTCCCTCCTACTAATCAGGACACTGAGGCGGCCTGGGGAGAGGTGACCTGCCCCATGTCTCACAGCCAGGGCTGGGAGTGCAACCCAGATGTATCAGACTGCAAAGCAAAGGAGACATCACAATAATGTATGGTGGGTGGGAACAGAAGTGCAATGGGCACTTGGGAAGAAAAAGCTATTCTAGCGTCCTACTTGCCACCCGCCCTCTCTGTGCGTCTAACTAGACTCTAAGCAACTTGAGGGTAGACTGTCTTGTTCCTTCTTGTCCCTTTGCACCTACTCCTCAGGCCTGTCCCCATGTCTGTGGGGTAATGGCTCTGGCTTCACCAGCGTGACCAGCCTGGGCAGAGGAGAAGCGGAGGCTGGTCACCACCGCCATCTCCAAATTCTCACTTGCCCTCTTTGCATATGACCTCAGCAGTGGGTGAAAATAATCACATTTGTACCCCTCGATTCTGATATGGATAAGGTCAGAGGCCCCAATTCACTCTTCCTGTCATTCATTCAACAAACATTCATTGAGCTTCTGTTATTTGCTAAGCCCTGAAATAACAATGAGGTAATCATGTCTAGAATTTACAGGTGCTTTGCGATCCATGAGCCTGTAGGCTACAATAACGTGTCAAGTGCTAATTCAAATGCTCCCCGCGATTCTCCACACACACCCTGTGCGGTAAGCATTATTAGTATGTCCTCATTTTTATATATAAGAAGAAATGGAGGCTTTGAACTGTCAACTGAGAAGTTGACCCAAGTCTTTTGGATGCCCAAACCACTGTACCACATTGCCACCTGAATGTAACACCTAAGAGGGAGGTAGTGCTCTAATTCACCTAGGTCCCCCAAAAGATACACCCTATATTCTGAGAGAAATAGATCGAAATACTTATCAGACTAAGGGCTCCAGATTCTCCGCCAACGGTTCGGGTGGAGGCGCTCTACCCCACGTCCAGACGCCCGGGAACTTGGGGTTCGGGGCCCAGACAAAGCCCCCGGTCTGTTCCCCGCCCTGCGGGAAGTCTCCGCGGTGGGCGGGAGTGTGCCGCACGGACTACAACTCCCAGAGGGCTGCGCGGGACCCCGCCCGAAGCCGTCGCGCGCTCAGGGCGGGCTGGGCCGCGCGGTGTCGGGCGCGCTAAGGTTGCGCTGCGCCACTGGATCTGCAGCTTGCCGGCGCGGGGGAAGTGCGGGAGGTGGTGTTGCTGGCCGGCGCAGCCGGTTTGGGCTGCTGGAGGCGGGCGGGAGGAGCGCCGAGGGCGGCGGGCCGGGAGGTGGGCGGGGCGGGGCGGGCCGGGTAGGGCGCAGACCCGCCTCTGCGCGCCTAGGGGCGGCCCATGCTCGCCGCGCTCCCTAGTCGGCTGCAGAAGCCGGGCAGCTTCTGGAGTGGGCCGCGCGGCGGGTCCGACGCCGGGTGAGTATAGACTAGGCCAGTGGGTCCCCAAGAGTGGGAATGTGCCAGGCTGGTCGGGAGATGACGGTACCGGCTTGGGAGGGAGGCGCGCCCTGCTGTTCTGTCTCCTTGCCGGGCGCTCTGCTGCCCTGGCTCTTTAAAAGGGGCCAGGACTATCCGCAGTGACCTGAAACTGGAGCACGAGGGAACTGGACATCCCCTTCTCTCCACATCCCCATCCTCCAGCCTTCCAAGACGGGTTTCTGCCCTCTGCTCTGGCGGGTTCTGGGAGGCCAGAGGTCTGAGGACCTTGGAGATCCTGGCTTTGGAGTTGGGGCCCGATTCAGTACTCCTCTCGACTTTTGCTTTTCGCATTGAGAAGGGGAAGGTGGTCTGTAAGGTCTCCCTGTGGTCCAGACCATGTCCACATCCTGGCTTGGAAGCTCTCAGGCTACATCACAGCCGTGACCTTCACCCTCTCCCCAGGAATAGGAGGCCCAAAGGAAAACAGTCCTTTCTGCTGCCCCCTTGAGCAAATCCCTAAAGCGCCAGAAATAGAACCCAAGAGTCCTAATCTCAGCCCAGCCAGCTGTTCCCTCCCCCTGAGCCCAATCCCCAAATATTCATGTGAGCGCCTTACGGAGTGTGTTTGTGAGGATACCTTCAAGCCCTCTTCCTCTCCCTCAATTACCTTTCCCCTCTGGGCGGTCACCTCTCAGGTACCTCCAGGTTCCATCGCCCTCTATAGGCCAGCAGAGACATGGCGCTGCCGGAGCCTGTGGGCAGGGACTGAGCAGGGCCCCTTCCCAGGAAGCTGCCTCTTTGGGCGTTGTGACTTGGCCTGGTCATCCACAGAACCTCCCTAGGCCACCAGTGGGGAGTTCAGCCAGAGGTGCTTAAGTCAGTACCTCTCTCCAAGCTGTTTTGGTTAGGGACCCTGGATGTCAGGAGAGTGGACTGTTCTATTTTGGCTGGAAGGGATTCTGAGAGCAAGTCTCAGCACATGCATTGCACAGAGCAGGGGACTAAGTCCTAACGTGGGAAAAGGACTTGTCCAGGGTCACTCAGAGAGTCACAGGCAGAGATGGGACTCAGGGATTAGAACCCAGCCGCCTGCCTGTCACTCCTGGAACTCCTTACCTCAAGTCCCTTGTCTCTAGTCTTACAGACAGCCCTGGAAAGGGACCCTGTCCTCACCCACCCCACTTAGTATTGCTAAGCCTCACTACAGGTTGACCCCTTGGAGTCATAGTTGCCTGGCTGATTGGGCTGGGAGGTGAAGGACCTAGACATTTTAACCATTGACCGCCCTATACCCATAGGCCACAATGCTGCTTGGGGCATCCCTTGTGGGAGTGTTGCTGTTCTCCAATCTGGTGCTGAAACTGCCCTGGACCCAAGTGGGGTTTTCCCTGCTCCTCCTCTACCTGGGATCTGGTGGCTGGCGCTTCGTCTGGGTCTTCATCAAGACCGTCCGGCGCGATGTCTTGTGAGTACTTGGTCTAGCCCTTCCTGGGGTCTCCCATGCCACACTGGTCTCCTAGTCCCCAAAATCTTCTCAGACCAGACCCATGGCGTCTACTAGTATAGGACATCTGGGCCCCACACTCTCTGCCCCACACCTTTCCCCCGATACTGGTAGCTGGTACCTCCATCTCCAAGGTCAAAGTCTCCTCCTGAGGAATCCCCCTGACTTGGTGTTCCTTAGCCTAGGGCAGACTTAGGGGCCCCGGTCATAACAAGGAACACCAATTATGTCGAGGAGACGTCTGCAAGGGGTCCTGAGGATACGCTGTAGCTTGTGAGAGGGTGACAGGGAACCGGTGTGAAAGGTCCCGTCCTCGACTTGGTGTGAGTCTGAGAGGGCACTGAATTCTAGAGCAAGGCCTCAGGTCAGGTGCCTGGGAGACCCCGTTTCCTAGAGAACGTTAAATATGGTCCATCGGGATATCCCGTACCTGAAACACCTCCTGCCACCTTTTCTGTGCCAGGTGTCAGGCTGGCTCTGGGGCCCAGAGAGGCATAAGACAGACCCAGCCCCAGGCCAAGCTTAGGCTGGTCAGGGAGATAATTGGGGGACACAGTAAATCCCTAAACTGGCAGTGCCATATGGGCAGAGACCCTGGCCATCTTGATCACAATAGTGTCCCAGTGCCCAGCACGGTGACCCACACCCAGGACACGCAGCTCAGCATTTATCAATCTGAGTTGATTGCAAAAGGAGGTATCCAGTGGCCACTGCAGGAAGGTGGGGGCAGCGGAGAGCTGTGGGAGCATAGATAAGGACACATGGCTCCAGCCAGGGCTTTGGGGATTTGGACGCCTCCTGGAGGTACCTCAAGAAAAGGGAGATACCCCCAAGATGGTGGCAGCAGGGGATTCCAGCCAGAGAGTTTAGCATCAGCAAAGGCATACAGGCTAGGAAGCTGGTAGAGTTCAGGGGGTCAGAGGTGGCAGGACCAGGGCAGGAAAGGGGGGCGTGGCCAGAGATTCCACAAACGCTTGCTGAACTCCTCTGTGCCTGGCAGTGAGCAGGACCTCGGGGACAAGGTGGTGAACAGGAAGACACTGGACAGGTCACAGACTCATCTTTTATTTACTGTGGCTTTGTGGCGGGGGGGGGCTTGAAGTTGAGGGAAGTATGATATGGCGTGGTGGGAGACCCCAAAAGAGGAGTTGGGGCCGTGACTTGGGCCATGGAGTTCCAGAAGGCTCTGACAGAGCAGCAGACTCAGAGCAGACATAAAGGGTAGTAGGAGTTGAATTCAGGAGACAGAGAGGACTGGGCTTCGAATCTCAGTTCTGCCACATCCCGCCCATGAAGCCAGGGCAAGCCATGTGCCAGCAGGGCCTCAGTTTCCCCCTGCACAGGGGAGGGAGTAATTGCCTTGGTCCCTGGTGTTGCTGTGCGACATCAGAGAGCCGGTGTGTGTAACGGTGCCCAGCGCACGGCTGCTGGACCACGGGAGTGCCGCAGGCGATTGGGCTCAGGTACACGGGGCAGCAACCTGGGCCAGCATGTTGGGAGCCCGACTCCCAACCCAGCGTTCACAGCTCTCTCGCTGGCTTCCACGCAGCGGTGGCATGGTGCTCCTGAAGGTGAAGTTGAAGGTCCAGCGATACCTGCGGCAGCGGCGGACAGTACCCGTTTTGTTTGCCTCTATGGTACAGCGCCACCCCGACAAGACAGCCCTGATCTTCGAGGGCACAGACACCCACTGGACCTTCCGCCAGCTGGATGACTACTCGAGCAGCGTGGCCAACTTCCTGCAGGCCCGGGGCCTGGTGTCCGGCGACGTGGCTGCCCTCTTCATGGAGAACCGCAATGAGTTCGTGGGTCTGTGGCTGGGCATGGCCAAGCTGGGTGTGGAGGCGGCACTCATCAACACCAACCTCCGGCGGGACACCCTGCGCCACTGCCTGACCACCTCCCGGGCCCGGGCACTCATCTTTGGCAGTGAGATGGCCCCAGGTGAGCCCCCAAAGGGGGGGGACAGGCGGGGAGCTCCACAGGACCTTGCACAGACCGCAGCCCCCCTCTAGCCCTGCGGGGGCTGTGTGGCTCTTGGGTTAAGAGCAGAAGTCCTGCAGTCAGATGGCCTGATAAGCCAGAGACTGGAATGCTCTGTGCCTCAGTTTCCTCACTATATTACTTACCTCACATTATTCTAAAGAAGGTACTTCACCTGAAGCACCAACAAAGTGGCTGATGCTAGATGAGCCCTCAGATTTATAGGAACCATCCCTGCGGCTGATTAGATCTCATTTCCTCGTCTGTAAAAATGGGAACAAGAATCCATTCTCGCTCTCCTACAGAGCGTGTGTTCTATTCGCTGCCACGTTGGGCACTGAGCGAGTGCTGAGCGCGGTGCTTTATAAGAACAGCTCTAACCTTCACAAAGCCTGGTGAGGTAAGGATCGTCATCCACTTTATAGATGAGGAAACCAAGGTTCAGAGTGGCATGAGGTCACACGACTGGTAAGTGGCCAAAGCCAGATTTGTCTTTGGACTCGATCACAGTGTCCCTGTTCTCTCTCTCCATGCTGCTGCAGTCTGTGGGGTAAAGGACAGGAAAGGTTATGAAGGTGTTAAAAGGGGAAGAGAAAGGGTGCAGCAGGGAGAAAGGAGAGGGTTGGACAAACCAAGAGGAAGTGGTGTCAAGTGGGCCCAGGGGTGAGTTTCTGGACAACTGTAATGCACGGGGCAGGCTGAGAGAAGGCTCCCATTGTCTAAAGAGGCTGGGGGCTGCTGGCCTCTGAGCCTCCATCCTCCCTTCCAAGGGGATTCCCAGGGACTGGCGTCATGTAGTGGTTAAGGGCACAAACTTTGGTGTGAGATAGAGTTGGCTTTGATTCGCAGCCCCAGCACATTCTAGGTGTAAGCAAGTACCTCTCGTATCAGGGCCTCAATTTCCTCATCTGTAAAATGGGCTAATATTGGTACCTACTTCCTAGGGTGTATGAGCAGGAGAATAAATAGATGTTAAGGGTTCACTGTGTAATTAATTAGCCAGCAGCTAATGGGAGCCGTTGCTCCTCTCAGCGTTTTCCTCGCATTGAGTCCTGGGTGCCTCACCCATCACTCTCCCCCCACCGAGCCAGGCTCCCCTGGCAACACGCTCAGCCCTGACATGAGCAGAGGTCCTAGGAACGCAGGGTTTCCTGGCCTGCCTGCTGATCTGCCCTGTTTCCCCTACAGCTGTCGTTGAGATCCATGCCAGCCTGGACTCTTCACTGAGCCTCTTCTGCTCCGGTCCCTGGGAACCCAGCTCAGTGCCGCCCAGCACAGAACACCTGGACCCCCTACTGGAAGATGCGCCCAAGCACCTGCCCAGTCGCCCTGACAAGGGCTTCGTAGGTGGGCTTTCCCCCCACCCACCGCTTCCACAAAGGGCTTCTAAGATGACCAAGGACAGATCATGGGCCTCAGGGCCAGAGGCCTGGGTTCTGCAGACTTGCATGTGACCTATAGTGAGTCACATCACCTCCCTTGATCCATCTGGGAAAATGGGGACAGTAGCCCTCGGGTTACTGTGCAGGTAAATGAGATGATGTGTGTGAGAGTGCCGTGATGGCGCCATGCACACAGGAGCTCACAAAATCCGATTCTTTGATTTGTTGAACAAGCCTTCGCAGGTGCGTAATGTGCAGCCTCACGTTGGTGCCCAGGAACCGGCTACGTCTGAATTTCATTTGGAGTCGGGCCACAAGCAAGACCCTTCGAATATTCCTCCAGCACCCGTTCAGTGCAGGCCCCTATGGGCTGTGATCCTTCCCTGCACTGGGCTGCCTTCCCCTCCCCTCCTGCAGGGAGCTCCCCCACACACATCCTGCCATGCTCTCTCCTCCTCTGCATCTGCCTTGTGGCGCCCAGAGCCGTTTGGTGGCTCAGAGCTTGGGCTACTTTATACACCAGCTCTACTGCTTCCTGTGTGCGAACCCAAACACCCGAGCTGCCCTCTGAACCTCAGTTCCCACGGCCATGAGATTGGGGGTGGTAACAGAACCTATTTGATGGAGCAACTTTGAGGATTGAAAAAGATGCAGTGGGAAGCTAGGGTGTGGCAAGAAGTGCTCAGTACCTGGGCATTGACTTCATCATGGTTATTTAAACTTTGTCACGTGTGGATCTTATCTCCTGGTGCTTTCGTAAGCCACTTGAGGCCAGGGACTCAACCGGCTCAGCCTGGTGCCTTCATGGTGCACAGCCCAGAGCTGGCATACAGCAGACATCCAGAGAGCAGGTGACGGTTAATACAAAGTCATCCCATGGCTTTTGTAACTTCCAGCCTGGTGGGGCTGAGCCGCAGACAGAAACCATAATGTGACAGTCCCTGGATTGAGCTGCAGGGTGAGAGAAAGAAATGGTCAGTGGTCAGCACCCTGTTTCCTGCAGGCGATGCCTCTCCACGCTCTGAGACTTGGGGTAGGCATCGCCTCCTTTGAGCAGCCCTCCCTGGTGTCACCTCCCCTCCCTGAAGCCTGGGTCAGATGCTGCCACTGGGCTTCAACAGGCCCTGTGCTTCCTGGCACTTTGTGCTCAGAATGCCCGTGTTCTCAGCTGCTTGTCCCACTTGGCTGCAGCCTCCACCAGGGCAGGGCCTGTACCCATCTTAGTCACTGATGTTTCCCCGAGGCTGGCACAGAGTGAGGGCCCAGAAAAAGTTTATCGAAGGAACGGGTGCATTCGAGCAAAGTGTGATGTCTGGGGTCATCAGAGTAGGCTTCCTGGAAGAGATGTGATGGAGTAGGCATTAAATGATGCACATGTACGGACGTCCATCTCTCCGATTCCGTGCCGAGCTCTTTGCTGCACCCCCCTCACAGCCACTTGTGTATCTGTTTCCTTCAGATAAGCTCTTCTACATCTACACCTCGGGCACCACGGGTTTGCCCAAAGCGGCCATCGTAGTACATAGCAGGTAAGGGGCAGATCTCCGGGGGGAGAGCTGGGGGTGATGGGGGCCTGAGCGTCTACCCTCCTGCCTTCCAGCGGGCCCACTGAGCCCTCCACCCTTGGCTTCCCAGGTATTACCGAATGGCTGCCCTTGTGTACTATGGATTTCGCATGCGGCCCGATGACATTATCTACGACTGCCTCCCGCTTTACCACTCAGCAGGTACCTCGGGCCTGTCGCTCAGCCTCCAGCACCCCCAGAGCCTCAGGAACCCACCCCTCTTGGCAGGCAGCATGTTGCAGTAGAGACACATGAGCTTTGGAGACAAATCAGGGTTCAAGTCCAGACGTAGCCATTGACTGGTGCTCTGAATGAGGATGGCCACACCAGTCTGATGGTGTGTGTGACCATGTCCCGCAGGGCACCTGGGCAGGTCTGACCATCAGTTCATTTTCACGGGTGTGCATGGCCTTGCGCCTTGGTCTTAGGGGCTTAAAGGAAGACAGATGGAATAAATATAGTGCTTAGAGTCAGGCATGTGTTCGGGGATGAATGACGGGAACCCTCCTGACTCTGTGTAAGAAATGGCATGGTGAGTGTGAGAGAGGCAAGGAGCGGGAGCTGGGCTCAAGGGAAGAGCCCAGTGATGGCCGGGAAGGTCCGCTGCTGGGGAGGTGCACTCGGGGCAGGCAGGCTAGCTCGGTCCCCGCAGCTGGATGGCAGCGTTATGGTTATTAGAGCAAGAACGAGGGGCCAGCCTCAGACCTCTGGGGAGTAGACCAAGGAGTGTGCACCTGATCACATGAGGAGCCGTAGAAGGTGTCTCACTATGGGAGAAATACGATCATTAGTGTCAGAGGGAGAGGACAGGAAAGAGACCAGGGAAAGGGCCTTTGGCTGGACAAGAGGAGGCTCTGGAGGAAGGGTGTCCCGTCTCCCTGAGCTCCGGGGCCCACTCTGCCTACAGGAAACATCGTGGGGATCGGGCAGTGCCTGCTGCATGGCATGACAGTGGTGATCAGGAAGAAGTTCTCAGCCTCCCGGTTTTGGGATGATTGTATCAAGTATAACTGCACAGTGAGTGAGAGGGAAGGGGATGAGCCATCCCTCCCCCTGTGACCCTCCCACCAGCCCCGCCCAGGGACGGCTGCCTTATGACTGAGCAGCCTGTTGTCCACTGAGGAGACTGAGGCCCAGAGAAGGAAAGGACCGCCCTTTGTGGGGAGGGACAGGACTCATGAGTAGGGGCCTGAGGGACTGGGAGGTGCGAAGTGACAGCGACTTCGGGGGGGCCCAGACTCACGCCAAGTCCACCCCCAGATTGTGCAGTACATCGGCGAACTGTGCCGCTACCTCATGAACCAGCCCCACCGGGAGGCAGAAAACCAGCACCGGGTGCGCATGGCGCTTGGCAACGGCCTCCGGCATTCCATCTGGACCGAATTTTCTGGCCGCTTCCACATCCCCCAGGTGGCTGAGTTCTATGGAGCTACTGAGTGCAACTGCAGCCTGGGCAACTTCGACGGCCAGGTGCGTCCGGGTTGGGCATGCGGACGGGCCGCGGACGGGCCACGGAAGGCACTGGCAGCAGAGGGGAGGGCAGAGTTCCAGTGAGGAAGTGCAGGTGCCAGAGTGCGCGCGCACACACACACACACACACACACACACACAGTCCAGTTTGGGGCCTATGGTAGGAGAGCCCAGGCCGAAGTCTTGGCTTTTACAGGTGGGGGCCTGTGGCTTCAACAGCCGCATCCTGCCCTTCGTATACCCCATCCGCCTGGTACGTGTCAACGAGGACACCATGGAGCTGATCCGGGGGCCCGATGGTGTCTGCCTTCCCTGCCAGCCAGGTCTGCCCCGGGGTTGGAATTGGGGATCAGAGGGGGTGGGGTTGGCCCAGGACGGGGGTAGGACGTGGGTGGGTAAGTAATCCTGTTCCGATCATTGGCCACCAGTCAGCTCTTCTCTGCATCCATCCATCCTCTCCTTCACCGTCCCGTCCATCATCATCACCTGCCCATTCATTCACTTTCACGTCGAAGACCCTGGGTCCAGGGCCACCTGGGATGATCTTAGGTCAGCCCCTTAGCTCCAGGTCTGAGTCCCCGCATCTGTGGTGGGGCTGATGGCAGCACCACCTCATGGGGTGGCCCTGAACATGGGGCTCTCTGAGCAGAGCCAGGAGCCCAGGGAGTGCTGGCTCTGCTCAGCTGCCCGGGCATCGCCGAGTGCCCACATGTCAGACTTGCCAAGGGAAGCTCCCTGCCCTGGGGGGTCTCCCAGGCCAGGGGGTGAAATGGGTTTTTCTGTGGAAGCAGTGTGACCGGAAGTCAGGTCAGGAATCAGGGTGCATTTGGGGGTTGGGGGAACTGGCGGAAGAGGCCACCCAGGGTAGGTCTGACCCCACCTGCCCTGCGCCCAGGTGAGCCGGGCCAGCTGGTGGGCCGCATCATCCAGCAGGACCCCATGCGGCGCTTCGACGGCTACCTCACGCAGGGTGCCAGCAAGAAGATTGCCAGGGACGTCTTCAACAAGGGGGACCAGGCCTACCTCACCGGTAGGTGGGCACCTCTCCCCAGCCTTTGGCAGCCTCATTGGGGGGTGGACAGGTATACAGGAATGAAAGAGCCTCCCCCACCTGCAGAGAGCACCTCCCCAGAACAACGCCCCCCCCCCCCGCCACCACCCCCCAGGCCCAGCATCTACAGTCAGGCAGATCCTTGGGATCCAGCGAGGACTGCCTGGCCCAAGCCCTGCCTCACATAACCCCTCCCTAGGCGACGTGCTGGTGATGGACGAACTGGGCTACCTATACTTCCGAGACCGCACGGGGGACACGTTCCGCTGGAAGGGCGAGAACGTGTCCACCACCGAGGTGGAGGGCATTCTTAGCCGCCTGCTGGATATGGCCGATGTGGCAGTGTATGGTGTCGAAGTGCCAGGTATCTCTGTGTGGGAGGTGCCAGGTGTGTGTGGGGAGGTGCCCCCAGGGGCCACTGCCAGCAGCTCACTTTCCGCTCTTCTGCCTTCAGGAACCGAGGGCCGGGCCGGAATGGCAGCTGTGGCCAGCCCTGCGGGCAGCTGTGACCTTGAGCACTTGGCACAGCTCCTGGAGAAGGAGCTTCCTCTATATGCCCGCCCCATCTTCATGCGCTTAATGCCTGAGCTGCACAAAACAGGTCAGTCGCCCCTGCCCCCCGCTCCCCCTCCCAGGTTCCGGGCCTAGGCCCCTTCCTGGTTCCTTCTGGAGAGACCTGCGTGGCTCTCCCTTGACTCACCCACAGCCTTGCCTGGTAGTTGGTAAACTGACCTCCCCGTGTACAAGCGAGCAGACCAGACTGAGCCTTCAGAGAGAAGGTTCACCTGTTCGTTAGTGGAGCAGATATTGAGTACCTACTGTGTGCCAGGCACTGTGCTAGGGCTTCGGGACATAGGTAACATTCTGACAGGACCCGTGCCTTCTTGGGGCTTCTGGTGCAGCAGGGGAGGCAGCCTCAGGATGGGGAATTCCAAGGTAATGAATGGAATACCGATCAAACTGACGGAAAAGCAGATGAAGGGGCGTCAGACGACCAGGAAGCTTCCCTGAGGACGTGTGGTTTAAGCTGAGACCTGAATGACAGGAGGACTTCATGGAGGGGGAGGACGGGAGGCATTCCGGGCCGTGGGAACAGCATGCCTGAAGTCCCTGAGACAGGAAAAAGGACTTGGACACTAGAGGAGTGAAAGGAGGTCCCCAAAGCTGGACCCAGGGGAGGGGTGGGCAGTGGATTGAAGTGGGAGGGCGGCCAGCGGGGGCCAGAAGCCCGGGGCCCTGCGGGGTGGGCGGGGGGCAGTAGGAAGCCAGGGCAGTGTCTGAGCGGGGCGGTAACCTGGTCAGCTTCGTGCCCTGCGAAACTGCCGCACGGAGAGGGGCAGAAGGCTGCGGCGATGGTCCTCCCAGGGGAGAGGGGGTGGCGAGTCCGCTGCCGCATGGCGGGGCGGTGCCAGCCTTGTCTGCTGGTCCGCTGGAGGCTCTCGGGAGTTCCCTGGTGGGCGCGAAGGAGACCCTTACCCTGCTCTCCTCTGTCTTTGCTGCTCAGCCTCGGGCCTCCTCTGCCTGGCCACCTCCCACATGGTCACCACATGGCCACTGGATGGAAGGCCTTCCCCGACTGATGTGGTCCCTGACAGATAATGGCCCCTGGGAGCACCCGGAACAGTAGGGAGGGCCGGATGGGGACACTGGTGCTGGGCTCCTGACGGAGACTGCAGGCTCCCTGGGGATAGCTGTGACATCTCTGTCCAGGAGAGGCAGGGAAACCGTCAACTTGGCTTTGAAGAGAGGTTTTGCCGCAGAACAGACACCCCCACATGTACTGAGTTAGGGCTTAGCACAACCATTTGCTCACGATGCGTGGGTGAGCCCCTGAGGTTAAGTTAAGCGGAGTGGTTCTTCTGCTGGCCTCGCCTGGGTCAAGGAGCTGCCGTCACGCAGAGACTCAGCCGAGGCTGGAGGTTCTGCGACGGCCTCTTGTCTGGGTCCGCCGCTTGGTTCTGCAGCACCACGCAGCAGCTTTCTGCGATGGGAACGCTCTGTGTCTGCGCCATCTGGCACAGCGGCTGCTGGCCCGCGGAGCTGTTGAGCACTTGAAATGGAGCTGGTGTGACCGAGAAATTCAGTTTTGTTTAATTAATTTAAATCGCCACTTAGGGCCAGTGAGTACCCTCTTGGACAATGCCAGTCTATGGGGCCTTTCCTGGGGTGATTCATTTCAGCTCCCCGTGGCTTCTCCTCCTTGAGGCTAGACTGGTCCCAGAAACCCCAAGAGGGTGGAGGTGGAAGCTGCAAGGCCCCTTGAGGCCTAGACCACTCAGAACTCTCCCAGCATCGCTTCTGCCGTATTCCATTGGCCAAGGCAAGTCATAAGAATTTAGGTAGAGATTGAGAAAGACTCCAGCTCTTGCTGGGAGAACTGGCCAAGCCACATGGCAGAGGAGTGTGCCTACGAAGAGGGGAGGAACCTGTGGCCACTTTCGGCAATCATACCTGGATTCATATGCCAGCTCCACCACTTCCTAGCTGTGTGTGACTTTGGTCCAGGGATGTGCCTCTCTCGGCATCAGTTTTCTCATCTGTACAGTGGGGCTAATACCACCGATTGATGCATAATTTATTTGTAACATATTAAGAAAAAAACAGTGCTGCTGAAACTACTTCAGAGATGTTAAAATCTGAAAACGTGCATCTTAGAATCCATAGCATACGGTGGAACACACTGAGGTTGGTGTGTAGATTAAACCTAGATTGTACCTGGGAGGTGCTCAGATAAAGGGAGTCTCACAGAAGACCCAAATTCTTCTCCTTACTCTGCTGTCACTCAGTGTGTGTCCTTGGACAAGTAGCTACCCTTCTTTGGGCCTCAGTTTTCCCATCTGCAAAAAGAGGCCAGGTAGCATGGCCCCCAACCCTTTTGCCAGGGCTGTTCTGAGAAGCGGGACATAATGAGATTGATGGAGCATTCTTTGCAAACTGGAAAGGGCTCAGCCCTCCTCCCACACGTCCCCTTCCTATGTCTCCGGCCCTCCTCTGCCCCTCTACTCTGGCAGATGGGTCCCCAGGAGCTTGGCTCCTGCCCAGCACCCTCCGACTCTTCTTCCCCCATCTTCCTGCTCCCTCAGGGACCTTCAAGTTTCAGAAGACAGAGCTGCGGAAGGAAGGCTTTAACCCTGCGATTGTGAAAGACCCGCTGTTCTACCTGAATGCCCAGAAGTGCCGCTACGTCCCGCTGGACCAAGCGGCCTACAACCGCATCCAGGCCGGCAAGGAGAAGCTGTGATTTGCCCCGAGGCCCTCTCAGGGCCAGCAGTTGCTGGACCCAGAGCTCCAGACCCTACCTAGAGGGGTCTTGGGCAGTGTCAGACCAAAGCAAGCAGGGCCCAGAACCTCAACCACGAGGTGCTGACCCCCACTTCAGACTGCCACGTGACTCACTGCCACTTCCTCCCTCCCCCAGCGGCTTTCTGTGAAAGCCTCGTGACCGTGTGTATCTTTGAGCCTAGACTGGGCCTCCGGGTCCTGAGATTGACTAGGCCCCTCAGGGTGATGTCCCAGGTCAGGTCAGGGGAGGTGGTAGGGCTGCCAAACACTCCTCAGAGAGCAGGGAGAGTGTAAATGGGACCAGGGTGGAAGCCCCCAGACTCAGGAAGCCTGTAGAGCTGGCAGGGGCAGCAGAGGCCATTGATCCAGTGGCTGAAGAGAGTCCTGACCCACGCCTCCAGGAGGACAGAAGCACCCCGACCAGCAGGTGGCCTGGACTGAACACCCCTCTCTCCCTAGGTGGCCGCCTGCCTGTCTCAGGCAGGTCCTTTCTGTTTTCTTGGGTCTGTCCGTGTCACCTTCATCTCAATGGCCTAGTACTAAAAGGAGGATGGGTGGGGGGCATTCAGGAGCCAATAAACTGCCTTGACTCCCCCAGCCTGTGTACATGCCGCCTGAGCTCGCTGCAGCCTGCTCAGGCCCCACCTCCTGCCCCTCTGGCCCATTCACTCACTTGGACTTAGGACAGGTAAGATGCCACAGCCCTGCCCTCAACACCCCAAGTCTGGCTATGTGTTTAACTTCAAAGTCCAAACTAGCTTTGTCACTTAACAAGCCTGTGGCCTTGGGCAGGTGACTCGGTTTTATTAATGAAAAGGAAATAATCAGAAGGATCCAGAGCTGAAGTAGCCGTTACGGGGAAAGGCCTGTTCAGAGCCCTTGAAGGAGAAAATTCTAACCCAGGTTAGGATCGCATCTCCAGGCTCCTGCTCATGCTGTTCTCTCTGCCTGGGATGCATTACTCCAGGGTTCTGGGAGCTGTGTGGAGCCAGAGCTGGGAGGGGCAGGGTCCAGGAAAGTTTCCTGGAGCAGTCTTACCAGGGCTGTGTGTATAGTCAACAGTGCCAGTGGAGAGTCAGCTGTACCCTAGGCCCCATTGCTGGAGTCACACCCAGGCTCGGAGCTGCACAGCCTGATGGGAAAGGGGTCCACCCCAGCCCAGGGCAGTGGGTAGCACGTGCCTCTGGGTTTTATCTTTACTCACTCTCACCACTGGCTCACATGGCCAAGATCACAGCAAGTTGCCAGAGCTGGAATGCACAACCCACCCCGTGCCCATCCCCATGCTCCACCCACCTCCTGTTGTAGAAGACAGGAAAGGGGAGGGCAGGGAGGGGGGGGAGGGAATCCCATTCCACGCATGCCTGTGGAGTAGACTGAGCCACGCCCTAGGCCAGCAGCTGACAGTTCAAGTGGAGGGTGGTAAGACTAAGCAATCTGGGGTGCCTCCTAGGGGAGTGACCTCTGAAAGGTAAAGGAGTCTGGTACCTCTCTCGGGAAAAGGGGGGGGGCAGAGCTAGAGTTGGGTCCCTGGAGAGCGACAGTGATGCTGAGTAAGTAGGCTTAGAGATGGCAGGTAAGCCTAGTGTCCTGATGTGCAGTGTACTGATGTGGCCAGCAGAGGGCGCGCAGGGCACGTAGAATCCCAGATCTTCCGAGGGAAGCGAGGAGGGAGCTGTGAGTCCCCTGCCTCAATCATGCCCGGGCGGCCCGTACTCAGCCCAGAGGACCCTGAGGTGAGCTTCGAACGCCTTGGCTGGGCTTGGCTGATAATGCGGCCCTGCGTCTTTAACCTTCAGCAGGGCATGCTCTCCAATGGCAAGGAGCCCATGCCTTCCTCCGGGTTGAACAGTCACCAAGGGCGGTATGGAGTGTTGACTAAATGCTCCAGCTTAGGAGTCAGGCAGCCCTGCGTTCAAATCCTTTGCCAGACTCAGCCTCAGTTTCCTGTATTTGAAAATCTAGGAATCCCTACATCGTAGTAGTTGTGCACATGCAACGAGATGGTGCATGGCAATCTCTCAGGGGGTCTGGTCCTGATTTCTGCTCAGTATATGGTAGTTAAAAGGAGACGGTCAGGTGTTAAGACCCCAGACTAGGCCTACATTTCCATGCAGGGGTGGGAGTGGCGGGCCTCTGGTCATCCCGAACCATGGCTGTGTGCGTCATTTCCATGCACAGGGGAAGCAGGCCCTCAATGCGTGCTTGTGAAGTTAACCAGGCTACTGTTTATGGGCCATTTCCCGACATTTATAAAGTGGTTCCTAGTTTACAGAGCACGGTGTAAGTTCATCTAAGAGCAGATTCAAAAAGCTTCTGTGCAGGGGGTAAGGTGGGGGTGAGGGGGCCCACGGTGAGCAAGATAGAGACTGGGCCCTAGATCTGCCCTCAGAGAGCCCACCGTCTGGGGGCAGGGGGCAGAAGCAAAGGGTTTGTGCTTAGCTGCACCTAATCCAGCCCCCGGGCAGGTGTGAGAGTGAACTTGGGGGGGGGTCATCATTACTGCTCAGAAAGGCTTTTCAGGGGAAGAGTGCCCCAGACAGAATAAGCAGCAGAATGTAACGGTCTGGAGGTGAAGGGCTAGCCGGGCAGATTAAGAAGAGCACTGAGGCTGGGGGCATTGGGGTTGGGTGGAGTTGAGGCAAGATCTGAAAAGTGAGTCCTTTGTGGGCATTTGTCCTTAAACACCCTGGACGCTGGGGGCCCCGCTAGGAGATCCTTAGACTTGCTAATGGCCGCCACGTATGGGGCACTTCCTATGTGCCAGGCGCTGTACAAAGCACTTTAAGTGCATTATTTCATTAAGTCCATAAAACAAAGCAGCTGCTATTGTGAGCCCCATTCCCCAGATGAGGAATCTGTGGCTCAGAGATGCGAAGTCTCTCCACAGACCACAGAGCCTGTGAACAGCGGTGCTGGGACGCAGGCCCCTCCCGGGAGCCTCAGTGTTCCCATTGGCAACCTGCGCCAGGGGTCCTCCAGCGACCCCGGAGGTCCTACCGCCCTCGGGACAGGCAAGTGGCCACCGAGACCAGTGCTTGGCATATCACTTTCAATTCCTGAGAAGGTTAAATACCTCCGAGGGGCCCATTGAGGCGGTGGCGGCAAGGGAGGGGGCGACCCGGTGACTTTCAAAGGGGCCTGAATGAGTAGCCGCCCCTCCCCCCTCTCCCCCGAGGAGGGGGCCCTGCTTCCTCCCAGCCTAATGATATTCTGGGCTCAGCCCTAGTCTTTGGCGGCAGTTTAACCCGAGCCGGGGCGGATTTCTTTCTCACTGATCTCAGCTTGACACTCAATTAGCACAAGAATGGGAGGAGGAAGCCTGTGAGAGGCGCCTCCCAGCCTCCCGGGGCGGACGAGGGGAGCCGGCGGGAAGACAAAGGGCAGCGGGCAGGGGGGGGCATCCCGCCCTTGCCTCCCCCTCCGACCCCACCATTGTCTCCCTAGCAGCTTCAGAGCGGCTCAAGGCCGGCGCCTGGGCTGGCCGGCCTGCTGGAGGGGATAGGGAATGGGTCCAGCCCCTCTTCTGCGTGGATCTCAGGAGGCATTTGGGTGGGACTGGCCCATCGGGAGACAGGAGGGTCAGTGAGTAGGGCCAGTGATCCTGAAGGCACGACAACCTGGGGTGAGGCATGATACTTAGGGGTCCATGAGCAAGCCGCGATTCTGAGCCTCAGTTTTCTCATTTGAAAAATGGGGATATTAATCTCTGCATGTAAAGCACCTGGCAGGTGCATAGAGGGCATTAATAAATACAGAATGAATATTTTAAACTTATTGCTACCAACTAAAAGGTTGAATGGATAGGCTCCAGGTCAGGAAAAGGAAGGACTTTCTTAGAGTTAGAGCCAGGCATTCACAGAACGGCTCATTAGTCCAGAAGTGAGCTACCCATCGCTGGGGCTATACAAGGAAAAACTGGAGACACCCCTGCCTATTGAGCTGTGGGAGGGATTCCCACTCCTCCTTTTCTGGGAGGCAGGGAATGCCTCTGGCTTTCCCTTGTGCCCTCTCCCCCCCACCTCTACCTCCCACAATTCCTTTCTATTTGGGCTTAGAGGTGGCTTCGTCTGGGAAGCCTTCCCTGATCCCAGGGCTGGATTAGGGGCCTCCTCCTGCTTCCACAGGCCCCCATGTTCCCCCTTCATAACACTGATCTCACTGTGTGGTCCGTTTTTCCCTCTGTGTCTCCTAGAACATCAGCCCCAGGAGGGCAGTGACCCACTGGTTTTGTTCACCACTGTGTTCCCAGCACCAGCACTGGGCCTGCACTTCATAGGTGCTCAATAACTGTCAAATGGATAAAGCTCTTCAAATGCTCCCTAGCTCTCCTGTTCCAGTACAGAGAAGTGGCAGTTCCCAGGGTCAGAGCATATTGGGAACAGAGGCTCTAAGGCCTCTGAATGCCTTCTGGGAAGGCCCTTATCTTGTTGGCAAAGAAAAGCCACTAAATGACTTTGAGCAGAGGAGTGATATGTGTTTATTTGTTTACTCATTCCTTTATTTGTTCATTCAGCAAGCACTTACCAAAATCCTACCCTGTATGGTACAAAGCTCCTTACCACAAACTAAGGATCAGAGATGAATCACTATACTGTTTCTGCCCTGGAGGAGCTGTCCAGTGGAAGAATCTTAAAATATTTTTGCTGAAAGGACCTTAAGAGATCATTTGGTCCCAAACTTTCACAGATTGGAGAAACTGAATTCCAGGGAGGGGAAGTACCGTACCCACACAGCCTGGTGACGGGAGGGCCTCTCCATTTCCACAGGATTCCTTTGAGGACCAGGGCTGTCCTCATTTTGTCAGTGCTCTGAGACAGTGCCTGGTACATTGCAGGGGCTCAGGGCTGTCTATAGGTTGAACTGTACAATGAAGCCAAGGCCAGAGAAGCAACGGGTGCAGGGGACAAGTGATGGGGTGGTAGTGGAAGAATGTGGGGTTGTAACATTAGCTTAGAAGGGAGACAAATCCAAATATGGTGACTGGATGTAGAAAAGAAGTGAGCACAATGTCTAAGGTTTCTTTCTTGGGCGTTTCAGCAGGTGATAGTGTTGCACAAAAATCAGAAGGGCAAGAAACCAAGCACCACTCGGAGAGTTGGAGAATTCGGGATTTTTACGCCGGCGGTCCCAGGAGAGCTAGGGCTGTGAAGATCTGGGCCCCCGAGCTCAGGGGTAACCTTACTTTTATAGGGCTTATCCGCACAGTTACAGTTGGCAGTTACAGTTGGTATGGGCCGACTGGTTAATTCATCCTCAGGTAGTTACAGAGCGCAGTGAGTTGCTATGGGCTACGGGCAGTTACAGAGCATGAGATTTTCAGATAGGAACTTAGGCAACACATCTGTTATCTAGACAGAACAAGCAAAAGGGAAGTTGAGTCTTCAGTTGATCTTGAAGTCACTTTGCCCTTTAGCCTATGAGGCAAGCATGTCTACAGAAGCGGAGATGATTACAAGGTTAGCCATCTGAGTGGAAAATTCCTCTTCAGCAGTAGTACATATGAGATGAAGGACACAGGGGAGAGCCTGTTTTAGGGAAAGAGGCACTGTGCCAGAACTCATTTAGTCTTTATTACAACCCTATGAGGTAGATTTATTATCCTCATTTTACAGATGAGGAAACTGAGGCACAAAGACGTTAAGGGACTTGCCGAAACACACAATGAGGAAGTAGGAGAACATGAAGACAAAGCTGGTGGTCAAACTCAACCCATTGAACCATTACATCATTCTGCCCTTAACCACCAGGCTACACCCCCATACTCTGCCAATGCTGAATTCAATTTTGAAAGTGTGGTTTAGATACCCCGGGACATCCACTTCACTCCATTTCTGCCCTTGGCTTTTGTAACAGGCTCCAGTGTTATCCCTATCCTCTTCCTTGTTCCCCCCCAAACCATTCTCCACACTGCAGCCAGAAAGGACATTTTAAAACACAGTTCTAATAATGTCACCCCCTCCCAAAACCTTTCAAAGGCCTCCCATTGCTCTTAGAACAGAGACTGAAATTCTTACCTGGTTCACGATGCATAATTTGGCCCCTGCCCACCTTTCTAGCCTCATCTCTTACCAGGCCCTCTGCTCTCCAATTTCTACCTCTGTTGGTGATCCAGCATGTTCTCTCATCCAGAGCTTCTGCACCTTCTATTCACACTGGAATACTCCTAGAGGTTTTCCTCCCCTGGCATCTACCTAGTTAATTCCACTCAGGCTTTAGAGTTCAGCTCAAGTCCAGACCAGTCCAGGCCAGTCCTCTTTCTTTTTAAAGTTCCGATAAGTCCAGATCATTCCTTTCCGTTTGAGATTTTACGTTTATTAGTAAGATTGGCATGTTTATTTGATCGGGTTAGTTTCCCCCACTATACTGTGAGCGCCCTAAAAGCAGGAACCTCGCCCATCACCACTGCATCCACAGCACCCAATCAAGATGCCTGGCACACGGAGACCGTGCAATAAAAATCTGTTGTATGAGTAAAATCCAAGTCGACAGCAAAGGAATTGGTTGGATATTGAGTCGACAGGGCTGGAAATAAAGATTGGGGTGAAGCTGGGGTGGGGCGGTTACTTATAATTCAAGCTAGAAGGGTAGACGAACTCGCCCAAACGGTGAGTGGACTGAACAGATTTTATATATAATCCAAGATAAACAGTAACATGACTCACGGCCACTGCGCAAAGATGCCAGGGGCTCTCCTCGGCCTAGCTGTGCCTCGTGCAGATCGCCACCCACCCTGGCTGCCCGAGCCCGGTCCCTAAAAGGCAAGAAGTGGACCAACTTAAAAAGCCCCATCAGCGCCGGTCACCTTCCCTCTTCCGCTCCGCTCCAAGTCTACCTCCAATAGCTGAGGACGATGGCTCTCTGGGCACCGCCTCTTCCGTCCGCGGGACCGGAAGTGGGGGTGGGAGCGCCGGAAGTTAAAAGGAGTTCCTGTGAGTTCGGCTTCCTCAACATGGCAGCGCCCTTGTCAGTGGAGGTGGAGTTCGGGTGAGTCACAGAGTTGGGGTGCCGTGGGGATGGATTGAAATCGTCGGGCCGGGAACTCCCTTCTTTTTGCCTTGGGGCCTGTCACGACCGAACCTCTGAGGCTCCTGGCGCCTTCCGTGAGTTATGTCATCCTCCTCGGAGGGTCTGAGAGGTTCGGTCTCCCTTGGCGACGAAGCCGTATGTCCGGGAATAGAGGCGCACACCCGGGTATGGAGGTGCGCTTCGGGCACTTCTCGGTGCTCTGCGCCCAGCCGGACTCAAAAGGCGTGACGGTTAGCAGGAGGCTTTCCTACCTTCTTTGCCAGTCCTGTTTTAGACCAGGCCCTTGAGTCTGGCATCTTAGCTCCTAGAACCGAAAAGGACCACCCTTTTCCTGCTTCCTTTCTTTGGGGAGCAAGTTCCACTACACGGTTCTTGAAGCCTTGTTTCTCATGGGATGTGTGGCCAAGACGAGATTCCTTTCTTCTCTATCCCAAGATTTGGGAAAACAGATCTGAACCCCTTTTAGGATGTTTAGTAAATTTGCCTGCCGAGTGTCCTCTGCAAATCTCGAGTCAGGTGGAGGCAAGGGGATAAATAAGATAGCACAGTGGACCATGCCCAAGATGAAAAGTGCAGGAACTGGGGCACACAAACAGTAACTGCAGAAACAGATCAGGGAGGGCATCTCCTCAAGACACTGTCGTCTGCCTGCTACAAACAAAAAGTTCGTCACATAATTTTGGATTCGAGAGAAATTGCAGAGCTTAGAGAGAAGGCAAAGAAACCGAGACCCAAGAGGTGGGTGGTATAATTTCCAGAGTCACATGGAAAAGCTGGGTCTAGGGTGCGTCTGTCTGTGTGTCTGTCTGTGTGTCTGAAGATAACAAGCCAAGGCTTATATGAAAGAAAAAGTCAGAAATGAGAATCTAAATGCCTTTCCTTCTCTTCCATTGTATGCCCCCAGTTTCTTTCATGCTTTCCCTTCACTGGGTAGTCTATTCACCAGTCATTTATTGAGTGCCTACCATGTGCCAGGCAGTGAGCCAGACGAAGGATACAAAGATAAATAGAACTCTGTCCATGCTCTCCAGTGTTCAGGGTTCTGTCTCTAAGAAGAGAGTAGTCTCATGAATGTTAACTGCATTTTAATTGCTGATATTGTCTGGCCCCTTGGATTCATTTAGAACCATACTGGGTTGGACTCTGACTATTTTGCTTCACTGACTCTTGGCCCAGCCATGCCCCTCATAGCCTGGAGGATCTAGGAAGATCCCTACTGCTTTGACAGGCCTCAGCAGAGCTGAAAAGGGAGAAGCTGCATTCTGCCAGTGTTAAGGTTTATCTACAGCCAACTTACCTTTCATTCATTCTGACTGAGTCAGATGTGGTATTTGTTCATCGGAAATGTCTCCTGTCTACCAGGTACTGAGCTGGCAGCATGGAGAAGTCATGTGAGGAAGTATGGTCCTTGCCCTCCAAAGCTTACAGACTAGCATAAGTATCTGTTTTCTGGCCTGACGATCTCTAACTTCAGCCTTCCTTACCCACAAGAGCCTCAGCAAAGCAAGACAACATTCCTGCACCCATTTACTCACCTGCTAGCACCTCTACCTGCAAACCACAGTGTCCCATGAGAATTGCAACTTTTCTGGAAGGAAGAGTGCCTAAGATGCAGGCCAGACCCAGATTCTTTCTCTTTGTCCTTTTTTCAGTGCATGTTTTTGCCCCTCGCCTTTCATTTCCTATGTCTCTTAGTAGACTAGACTATCTTCACCCTGAACCTGAGCAGGTCAGGTATGCAGTGAAGCCGCCTTTCCCGGCATTCTCTCCTCTTTGTCCCTGAGTATGGCCCTGATCCTTGAAGAGTCTGGGTAAGGATTTGGCCTCTTCTCCCTGAGCAGGTGTCCTACCAGCTCTGATAGACTCTCCAGAAGACCTCTCACCCCTTTTTCCTTCTTCTCAGTGACCGGTTCTGCCATCCTTTTGTCTTGCCTCCTGAACTGGCCTTAGCAGAGCATTTTCTCAGGTCACACAGGATTCGAAGTATGTAGTGCAGATATGTTTTGTGTCCCTGAGGTTCAGCTGTGTGATTCCCTCCTCCTTTTCCCTTCCTTCCTGAGTCTGGAAGGTATTGGCAAAGGGAGGTAATGCCATTGAGGTTAGAACAGAAGTGGAGAAATGGGCATTTTCACACATGGCAAATTGAGTGCCTACTGTGTGCCAGGCCCTGTTTTAGGCAGAGCTTACATTCCAACAGGTAGAGAGGAAATAAATAAACAAAAATTCTAAAATATAAGATAAAAAGATGATAAACTAGAAAAATAAAGGCAGTTTTGGGAATGTTTATGTCAGTCACTGATACCAAGAAACACTCCTGCCAAGAATTTGGGAGCGGAAGGAAGATGAGGTATCATCAGATGTAATTCCTCAATTGACTTTGAAGAGTAAATCCTGTCAGACGTGAGAGTCTGGCCTCGGTTCTCTTCTGGGGCCAAAAATAGGCTGCTTGCCTGTCTCCTTGAATCACTCCGGAGGCTGAGCACCCACCTTCCTCCCTCCAGATGTGCTGATAGCAAAATGGCAGCCCCTCCCTTGGGGCTAGTGAACCCAGTGGTGACAAGTCACTCTGTGAGCCAGACTGGTTCTCCCTTCATCCATTTGTAAAGGGAAAAACAGCCTCAGCCTCTGAGCCTGGCACCACCAGGTTTGGCCATTCTTGGTTGTTTGCCTGGGTCCCAGTGCCTCCAGCTCCCACCCCTTTTCTCTGACCCCCAATTCCTGAGCCCCTTGCCTGTTGCCCTCCCCCACCCCAGCTGCTGCATGTGCCAACCCCCACCCAGGAGAGAACGAGGCTCTTGGAAGGGGATAAATGGAGGCTCTGTGCGGACTTGCAGCTGAAATGGCCCTACGCACAGCCACAGATGGGCCTCCTCTCCCCCTCCACATTTCTGCATCAACAAAGCGTGACCTTGTTTGGATGACAGTCGCCCCATGTTTCCTCCATGACAATGTTTGCCTTGCCTTTGCCTCCCAGTGGACTGTCTCAGGACATCTCTGTTCTCTGAAATTGGGAAAGAGCGGTAGGGTGGGAGGCATCGCATCCATCGAGTCTGTTAAGGCCTTCTCAGTTAAGATCCACGTGAAGTCTGAGATGGAGTCAGGAGACCCAGAGGGAGAAGCCATGTGGGGCCCTGAAAGAGCCCTGGTGTCCACAGCATAAGCCCTGGCTTCCTGACTTGGCTCTGAGCATCTCTGCTGCCCTAGCCTTCCCTTGGCCAGGTGCTGGCACACAGAAGTGAACCAAACGCTGCCCTCAAGGGGCTTTCTGATCTTTGAGGAGTCTTTTTTTTTTTCTGCCAAGGCTGGTGGGGCTGAACAGAAACCAGTTGGGTCTACGGCCATGCCACCCTGAACACGCCGGATCCTATCTGATCTCAGAAGCTAAGCAGGGTCGGGCCTGGTTAGTACTTGGATGGGAGACCACCTAGGAAGACCAGGTGTTGTGGGCATAAACAAATTAAAAATAAGGGATTGTAAGTTGACAAGGTCTTTGCAAAAGGTGAGGTCAACCAAGGGTTGCCTTGCCTAAAAATAAAATAAAAAAAGAAATCAGTTGGAATTCAAAGCCTAGTTTGGCCTCTGCCTACGTGACCTTGGACAAATTACTTAACTGCTTTAGGCCTCTGCTTCTCCATCAGTGGAGTTAATAACATCTGCCTCCCTCCCTTCTTCCCTGAGATTCCCTGAGGATGAAATGAGATGCAGAATGTTCTTGTAAATGGCCATGTTATTGGTAAGCCTGGTGGAGTCTCTTACTCCAGCACTGTGGTGTGCCCACCAGGCCAGCAGTGGGTGGCACAAGCAGGGACGGTTCAAACTCTCACCTGGCCAGAGGAAACGCCTCGACGCATACAGGGTCTCCAGCATGCCTTATGGTGGCTTTTCAACATTTTTGTAAATGGAAAGACTGAGGCTCGAGAACATAGAGTCACGTGCCCAAGGTCTGGGCATCAGGCCGAGGTGGACCCTGGTCTCCATCTCGAGGCCAAAAGCTCCAAATCTGAACCTGTATGCTAGGCCACCTCTTGAGAAAGCAGAGAAAATGAGAGTCTGAAAATTTAGGTACTTGATGTTTGGTAAAAAATTACCGATATCCTATTTTACCACATCAGGAAGTCACATTTGAGAATCAGTCACTGGTACCCAAGGTGTTCCTGAACCTTGAGCTTCTCGTGCTAGCCCCCTCCTCAGTTTTCAGGCTTAGCTCGGTATTGCAGCACTGACCTGGCTGTCTTTCTCTGGCCCTGCTTTGCAGAGGTGGCGCGGAGCTCCTGTTCGACGGGGTAAAGAAACATCAGGTCACCTTGCCTGGACAGGAAGAGCCCTGTGAGTATGGGCTGCCTGAGCCTCTCTCTCGGGTACACTGGGCAGGAGGTTGTAGGGGTCACTCAGCCCCGTTCATGTGAGAATGGGTTGGATTTCCCTAGCCAGGGGGAACGAGGAAGAGAGGTCACTAGAGCACCCTTTCCCCATCCTCTCTGGGGTCAGCCAGCTTTGTAGGAGGGAGATGACGTACACATCCTGTACTTAGACACACTAGAGTGAGAATCCTCTTAGAACTTTAGATCAGTGACCTCGCTTCTCTGAGCCTTAGCATTCTTGCCTGTGAAGTGGACGTGGTGATCCTTGTCTCTCAGAGTTGCTAGAAGAAGCATCTGTTGTTATTAGATGGCAGCAGAGATGTTCTTGTGAGGGTGAGAACTTCCATTGAGACGGGAGCATCGTGGGTGGGCTCACACTGTGGTAAGACGGTTTAGATGAGAAGAACATTCACCCAAAAAGGTTGGATGAGGGAGTTTGACTAAGGAGGACAGGGGACTCTCTTCATCTGTTCATTCGAATACTCGTTCATCTCTCTTTAACAAACACATATTGAGCACTTCCTGTGTGGCAGACCACATACCAGGCACTGAGGTGACAACCGTGAACGAGAGCTAGTCCCTGCCTCAAACTGGGGGCCTTGAAGGAGGTCCAGCTGGGCTGGCATCACGACTGGAGGTGCCCCGCAGTCCTGGCAGTGGACCTAGCAAGAGCAGAGCACTTGGGACCCGGGGCCATCTCACCGAGGGCCGAGACACGTTGCAGGGGGAAGAGGGGGTCAGTCACGAGGAGGCAGGGGAATGAGGTTCCTGGAGGTGGGTGGGCGGCAGAAAATGGTCAGTGAGGTCTGACAGGATTCTTCTGGAACTGGGCATGTATCTGCCAGGAATCCAACAGTTATTACCGAAATTCGCTGGCTGCCAATGCTGTCCCTGACCTTCCCTTGGGTTGGAGAGCAGTGGCACAGGGAGGGTCTGTGTGCCACATGTAGAGGTTGGGGGACACTCACCAAGGCACAGGGCACTGCCCCCCTTTGAGCTGGCAGTTGGCCTGAGCCTGGGGTTAAATGTCAGGATTGTATATGTCCCTAGTGAGAGAAGACCAGAGGTGATAAAGGTGACTATTTCTTAGTTTGACAGATGGCCACGCAGCCTTGGGAGAGAACAAGGGGCCCTGAGAAGAAGCCTCTCAAAGAGTCAAAGCCTCTCAAAGACCTAGCTGGGAAGTTATTAAAATATCACAAGTTATGATTTCCTTCCCCCTGCATTTGCTTGGCATAAATGTCTCCACGTTTAATACTTCCAGCCCCTTTCATTCATTCATTCATTGTCTGAATGCTCACCAAGTGCCAGATTTAGAAGCGCTTTATCTTTTCCTGTAGTGGGCACATACTTTTTGAGGGGCTTCCTTGTGCTGGGCATGGTGTTAGTTGCTGAGTATTTGGTGGTGAACAAAACAGATGATAGTTCTTGCCCTCACGGAGCTCAGAGTCATGGAAGCCCAGCCAGGCAACAAACAAGTAAACATGTGCCTGTAAAATAAATTAAAAAAATTTTTTTTTAATTTAAAAAACAATCACATGCATGTATAATTATAACTGTACACGTGATATTGGCTGGCGGGAGACCAGAAGGGTGCTGAATGAGACAACAGGTGGTAACGGACGGCCTCTTTAAGGAGGTGCTTGGAGGCTGAGGCCGGACCAGAAGGACCCGGCCTGATAAACTGCAGGGAGCGAGGAGGTGCACGGGGCCTGTTCCAGGCAAAGGGCATCGCTCCTGCGAAGGCCCGGGGTAAGAGGCCTTAGGGTGGCGAGGAACTAAAGGAAGGCCAGTGTCCTAAAGGGCACAGACTGAGTTCGGCATGGTAGGCAAAGCCCCAACTGGTTGTGCAAATAATTGTCACAAATTCCTAGGTGGTAGCTGTCATTTTTATTCCCATTTTAAAAAGTGGAAACCCAAACTCAGAGATGTCAAGGGACTTATTCCAAGTCATAGTTATTTAAATGGCAGAGCTGGGATTCAGAGTCAGATTTCAGGTTCTTCAGAGTCCTTGCGTGCCGCCACTAACTCGTCATCATTTATCCCAAGAGGCTCCCTGAATCACATAACATATCACATCTGCAATGTACTTTCTGGGACATTCAGCAGCTACTTATTTTGATTTTCATAATCACCCCAGTAGATATTATCTATCATCAAGGCAACCAAACTTGAGAGAAAGAGAATGGGGGTGACCTGTCCAGAGTTGTGCAAGTGGGGAGTCTGGGCTGAGACCCAGGATTTTGATCCCTCATTCTCCACCTGCTGCTTATAGGCCAGGTGGGGGGTGCCTATCCTCCGCTCTCTGGGATGAAAGGGAAGGAAGCAGGGGAGAGAAGCTGAAATGGCCCTTTTTCCCAGTCTTTGGGGCACTGGCTTTGACACTACCTCTGGTTCCGTTTTTGCCCTGCTGTGCCCAGAGGCTTGGGTCACATTGCAGCCTCAAGCTGGTTGGCAGCTGCCAGGCCTTACCCTGGCACACGGGAGCCCAGCAGTTGCCGCTGGGAGAGTCTTACTTGTCGCCCAAGCCTGTGCCCAGATCTGTTGTCTGGCAGCCTTCCCAGCCCAGGGGCTGCCACTTGGCCCAGCAGGTCTTGGAGACTCCAGCAGAGAAAATAGCAGCCATAAGATTATGGACTGTGACAAGTCACCCAAACAAGGGGACTCCAGGGCCCTGGGTCCTGGGCCAGGGGAGAGCGTCCAACCTGGCCAACTTGAGAGAAGAGGATGGGCAAGGCCGCAGGGGAGAGGAGCCCTGGCGCAGCGCCACGTACTTCCGCGAGCCTCTGTTTTCCCATCTGTAAAACGGGAGGTCGGGCCAGATTCCCTCTTCACTCAGCAGGTTATCCATCTGACGTGTGCAGTTTGGAAATGTCGCTTCCAGAGCTAAGTTTATAATTCTGGGAGACAGGGCATGCTGATCAGGGGGAAGTTGTACGTGTAGGGGGACCTCTTGATAGCCGTGTCCCTGGAACGGGCCACCTCCCTGATTGGCTGGGGTTGGAGGCACCCACCAGCTTTGGGTCTTGTGGCCCCTGGGGACTGGCTTTTATGTTTCAAGGATTCTTTCAGCTCAAGGCTTCCAGCCCGTGGTCGGTCAGTGGCCTGGAGCAAACCCAAACTGGCGGGGACAGACTGTCCCAGCAAGGGCGTTAGTTACCTGCTCCGGCCCCCAGCAGGAGCCCGGTCTGCCTCACCTTGCCCTGCCCGCTTCCTCCGCCTGCCATTGTGTTAAAGGGAGGCCAGGCGCTGTGCTCCCAGCGCTTTAAACTGCTTAGCATGCATTTCACAGCCTCGCTGGGGCCAGCTGTTCCTTTCTCTGCTCCGGGGCCTGTTTGCTGATCCCGTCCCCACTGCCCTCCTCTCCCCTCCACCCCTCCCAGTCCCTGTGCAAAATTGCTTTTGAAAAGATCCACTTTCTGCTTAATTAAACAATGAGGAGCGTCCCTTCGCACATCTGTAAACCTCCTTCTGAGGCCAGTTTAGCCCACAAACTGCTCCATTCTTACCCCCATTCACTTGTAAATGGACCCTCTGATGTTCCCTCTACCCTCTCTTCTCTTTTACTCCCCCTCCCCAGCTCTTTCTTTTCCCTTTTCAGCGAAGGCCTGGGGTGGGCTCCCAGAGCCTTGGGAGCCTGGTGGACTTGGTGCGGACAGCAGTGGCTTAACCTATGGAAGAGGAGACTCAGGGGATCCGGCTCTCCCAAATCTGCTGGGCGGGCATGGGGAAGAGGGAACACATTTGTTGGTGTAGTCCCCGTGGACCAACCAGGCTCGGTGGGAGTGACAGGAAGACAGATTTCTGGTTGGGAGAAAAGCTCCCCTAGGAGCGTTCACAGAAAGGCTGCGTGAAGGGCTGTTGCAGCTGGGACTCCATATCAGATAAGACCTTGGGATTGTTCTCTTTCAGCCTGAGAAGCCTGGATTGACACTGTTGGGGGCCTTGCCACAGTGGGTGGTCATCGTCCCCAAACAAGGACAGTCCACTGGGGAGAGGGATTCTGGCAGGAGCCTTCATAGGTTCTCTCTAAGGGGCATACATGGTGCCCATTGTCAGCAGCCTTTAGGAGAAGAAGGTTCTGGAAGCCCAGAGAATAAAGCATCCTGTCACTGGACAAATGTTTGTCCTGTGTGTTTAGCACTGCGCTGGGTCTACCGCTGCCCTTCTGCCCAAATCCTCAGCAGTCTTCGGAGGTTGGATTATCCCCATTCGTCAGATGACACTGAGACCTAGGCGAAGTGACCTACCCGAGGCTGCCTGGCATGCAGTTTCCAGCTCCGGAGTCCAAACTCTTAACCATTCCTCCACGCAGCAGCAGCTCCCATTACTTGCTCTTCCCCAGATGGGCAGGCCAAGTCCCAAGGCCTCCTGCCCTGGAAGCCTTTTATTAGGGTGCTCCTGTCCTTCTGGGCCACGTGCCCCGGGCAGTCTGGCCTCCAGTACCCATGGCCTCAGAATGTGACTTCTCCCACCCGGGTTGTCTTGGAGCATCTTAGGCATCCGAACGTAGAAAATGGAAGGGAGACCCCATTACCACTCTCCCATTCCTTCATTTTCTCATTTTCTCTCTGACTTCTGATGGAAAGGTAGTGCTTAAAGGTTGACTGGCTGTAACTCACCCTCCAGAGCAATCCGAGCATATCCACAGGGTGCCAGGCCCCTGGGCAGAGTGCATGGAAGCTCACGTCATCAAGAGAGGGGACAGGACACAGGTTCTTCTTCTGAATCGCAGAAGAATCACAGCACAGAGCCAGGGGCTTCATATGAATCATCTCATTCGATCCCCACCACAGCTCCCTGAGGCTTTCTTACTGTCCCCATTTGGCAAAGAAGGAAGCTGAGGCTCGTGGAATTCCTAACCCAGGGCCTGTAACTAGGAAGCAGTGGAGATGAACGCAGAACCGGGGGTCCCTGTTTTCAGCCTGCCTTCTCTCTACAGTTGTCCACATGTTCGGCAGACATCTGGAGGGAGGGGCAGGGTGCTGTGTGGAAGGTTCTATGCTGTGTTCCATGGCCTGTGCCAAGTCCAAAGAACGTACTTTAGTAATGGTGACTCCACACATTCGAGCTGGATCTTGATACATGTGTCACGGCAGAGAAACAGAGAACACGGGCCAAGGCAGTATGGGTTCTGTGCCCTCGGAGCGCACACTCGGTAAATACTCCTGGGATGCACGAGGAGGCAGAGCCCTCTGCCAGAGCAGACCCCTTCTCAAGGCCCCCACATGCCCTGTAGGATCTGGTCCCTGGCCATCTACTTCTTGGGCTCATCTGGTGATGACCTTCTTGCCTTCTCTGTTCTGTTACTTTGAACCTACCAGTTCCATCCTGCCACAGGTCTTCCCATATGTTCTTTCTTCTGCCTGGAATGTTCTCCCATCCCACCCACTTGTCCGTCAGGCCTCAGCTTTTCCTGATCCCACACAACTAATAAGTAATGTCTGGCTCCCCTGCTGGGCTGTTAATGCCAGTGAGGGTAGGCGCTATGTCCATCTTGCTCACCGCTGTCTCCCTAGCACCTGCACGTACCACTCACTCAGTAAATAATTATCTTATGAATGATTGCTTGGGATCCCAGGAGGGAAGCCACCCTCAGTCACAGTGGAAAGACAGTAGGACACAGAGGGGGAAGGTGAAAGTGAGATTCCCCAGAGCCCTCCCCAAGCCACCGGCCCCTGACTCTGCTTAACCCTTCCTCCTCCCTGGCAACTTTGGAAGCAGGCCATCTGGCTTGGAGGCCATTTGCATATTGTCTGGGCCTCAGCAAGCCTGGCAAGAGGTCCCTGGGGGTGCATTTCAGGCCAGGCCGAGTGGCCCTTGCAGCCCGCGAAGGGAGCCTTGAGTTCCATCTCTCCCCACCGCCAAATCCAGGCATGGGGGAACAATACAGATGATGATGCAGTGGCCTCACCATGGTAACAGGCTATCAAGAATGTGGGTAGGCCTGGGGGCCCAAAGGAGGGAGGGAATGACCTCAGCAGAGAGGAGCATCATGATAAATGAGCCAGCACCGGCAGCAGATTCACCCCCAGCCCACCCCTCTGGGACTCTGTGATGGTACCGTCACTTGGATGACCCCGACATGACCACTAGCCACCACCACCACCCCCACAGCCTATCCAGCGTGTAATAGAAGTCCCCTAATTTTCCTTAGCTGGGTCTGGTTCTGTATAGGCCGGCTAGGGCTGTAGAGGTGCAGTTGGTGGCCTTTAGGCCAGGCACTGCCCGGTCCCTCGCAGTGTCTCCACACAGACAGGCGGAACCTGTCTGCCAGGGCTGGCTGATGGATGTGTCAGACCCCGGCGGCTCGATCGAGCGGCCAGAAGATGTATGAGCTGGCGGCCCACCAGCAGTGCCAAGATGGAGGCCAAGGAGAAGCCTCTGAAATCCAGGCCTCAGAGGAGGAACCCAGCCAGGAGTCCAAGTGGACTGCAGCTAGCTGGAGGCGACGCTCCCGCCTCCTGCCCACTCCAGGGACCCTGAGAAATCCGGTCTGCTAATTAAAAGTAGGAATTAAAATTGAAAGGTGGCAGTCTCCGTGCATGGACACTTTGCCCATAGCCCTGTGCTCTGCTGGCATATGACCCAGGGAAGTTGGCATGGGACAGAGCGAGCCGGCCTATTCAGTCTGTGCCTTCCGGGAGGGTGGTATATAGGTCAGTGAGAGGGCCTTAAAACACTGCCCAAGGCTGGTACTGTGCGTATGACACGCTGCTGGGCCTAGACTCAGTGCCCGAGCAGCCTTCCCATCACCTACATGCCAGGACTGACGAGGTGGAGAACAAGGCCGCACCGGGCCTTCTCCAGCCCTTGAGCTTCGTCTCAGGCATCAGTCCAGGACAGCCGACCCCTCTGAGACATCGACTTGGGGGGGGTGGCTAGCCCCAGGCCCCTACTGGCTTTTCAGAGACGCCTTGTCTCTCCAGAGCCTTCAGTCCTCAGGTCGTCCCAGGGGAGAGGGAACTTGGGCAGCCTCAGCACACAGTCGGTTTGAGGAGTGGGTAGTTGAGAGCTATAGCCTCTGAGGAGTTTCTAGAGCCAGGTTTCAACGCGTTATCGCCCGGGATCCTGTCCTAGGAAGGAGAGGTGACCCTGGGGATGGGGGACTCTTAGCCTCCACGTGATGCACAAAGAGCTTGGTGGCTATCCCCAAACCACAAAGCAGCTGATCTCAGAGTCCAGCTGAGCAGGAGAAGCCCTTCAACCCTGGACCTCTTGCCTCTTCAGGGTGGCTGTCCCCCACCAGCTCCGGGGGCTCTGGAGGGGGCAGTGATTTGTCAGTGTCTCTGGCTAGCGAAGGATCCTTCTCTCCTGCTGGAGGAAATTAACTGATGTTATCAGCTCAGCAATTTTTTTCTTCCCTCACAAAGGAAATATATGCAGACCCCTCTAAGAGCAAAGCAGAATCCTCTCCATCGGGACTGGCTAGAGAGATAAAAGTGGAGGGAGCTGTCCACAGCCCCCTCCAAAGCCGATCTGTGGCAGTGTCAGACTGTCTTCCAGGGCTTGTGGGGGTCTGTCTCCCAATCCCTTCAGATGTGACTTCCTCCTGCCATCTGCCTTGAGCCCCTATTGCCACTTTAAGCCTTCAGCAGTGCTAAGTGCCACTTTCTTCTGAAGACCTCTCTGGCAGGTCACTGGCCTCTGTTGACCTATTTTCTCACCTTGGGAATGCGTAAGTTCAGGGCCCATGGCAGCCTGGTCTGAAGGAGGCCTCCAGGCCCCATGTTCACTTCCTTCTGGTCCAGGTGAGGCTCTGGGGGTCAGGAGTTATCTGGATTTGACAGTAGTTTGATCTCTGCCTTCCTCTCCAGGGGACATCCGGAACCTCCTTGTCTGGATCAAGAAGAATTTGCTGAAAGAGCGACCCGAGCTCTTCATCCAGGGAGACAGCGTGTGAGTCCCTTTCCTCCCTCCTCTGAGGAGGGTGGCCGGAGGGAAGGAGGTTTGGGCCCCTGTCCTTGCATTCAGCCACCGCCTTTTCCATGTCCTGTTGTCCCTGTTATCGTCCCCTTACCCTCTGGGAAAAGAGCTGCTGTCCGGTTTTCTTGTAAGCTTGCTGGATCGTTGGGAATCTTTTACAAGCCCAGGCCAGGAGACTGGTAAAGTCCTCAAAGATCTTGGATTCCTCCTTTTGGTTGCCATGGACTTGCTGTGGAACCTTAGGCAAGTTACTTCCTTCTCTGGGTTTCAGCTACTCTCTCTGCACAGAAAGTACAATGGAAAAAATGCCGCCTGGGTCCCTTCAGTCCCTTGACAGTCTTGGATGTGTTAACCCATAGAACTTTCTGACATGATGGAAATGTTCTTTATCCGTCCTGTCCAATATGGTGGCTGCTAGACACATAAGGCTGTGTAGAGCCTTGGACATGTGGCCAGTGCGAATGAGGAACTGAATGTTCGATTTTATTTCATTGTAATTTAAATTTGAATGTGGCTAGTAGATACCATATTGGACAGTGCCGGTCTAGGTCCCAGGGCGTTACTGTGTGCATGTGAGTACACGCACGCAAATTCGTGCTCACTGGGGACACCCCTACCCCCAGCCCAAAGCTTCTGTACCTGTCCCAGGCCCGGCTCAGCCTCCTAGGCAAGGAGCCAGGTTCCATGTGCCAAGAAGTCACTTCTACAACAAACAGTGTGATGTGTAAAAGTGCCGGGCAGGGCATTTGTGGGACTCGTTCATCTGCCTTGAAGCAGAGGTCACCGTCCGGTCCTGAGGGCTAAGGCTCCCATCCAGCCCCTGGCGCAGGTCATGGTCTGGTAGCCATGGAGGCCCCCCCAAGGCCAGCAGTGCTCCTTGGGCCACTGCCAGCAGGAGCCGGGCTAAGGTCCCTGTGCTTACGTCGGCCTGCCCTGCCTGACATCAGTAGCGCTGCTCTTGGGCATCCAGGTGCCCTGAGCCTGGGCAGCCTTCCCTGCCTTGGAGGAGCTGAGACAGCCCCCTCTCCAGACAGGCGGGCAGGAGGCCTAGGAGAGTGAGGTTGGAACCCGGGAAAATATGCTGCTGCCAGTGGCGAGCAGGCACCGCACGCACATCATCCATTTCATCCTGGCACAGGCCTTGTGGGAAAGGCGCTGTCATTTACCCCGTTTGCAGTTGAGGAAACTGATGCTCTAAGAAACACAATGACCTGCGCATAGCCTGGGAGGTGACGCTGGAGTTTATGCCCGTTTCCCATCTGGCCCCTAGACCATGACTATCTGATCTGGTTTCCTTTAGACTCAGACTGTTACCTCTACTTCCTGGGAGATCTTTAACCAGAACTTCCAGAGGAAGGGCTCCCACCACCCTCTCCTGCAGCCCAAATGCCTAAGCCTCTCCACCCCTGCTGCTGACTGCCCTTCCTTCCCTGCTACTCACCACCATCTTTCCCACAGGCGGCCAGGAATTCTTGTGCTGATTAACGACGCCGACTGGGAACTGCTGGTCAGTGCCTCTGGGGATATCCCTCCCCCAACCCCTCCCCTCACTGCTTTAGTGGCAAAGCCTTGGGCCTTTCATCAGGCCCAAAGAGGGGGACTGGGTAATCCTCTGTCCCACTCTAGCCCCCAGACCGAGGCTCTTCAAGTCTCCCACCGCGAGTGAGGAAGGAAAGGATGACTGGGGGAGGTGGTGCGCTCTCCTCCATCCTGGACGTTTGCAAATGAAAGTATAGGGAACCCGGTTTTCTGGTAGATTCTGTCTTCTCTCCCAAAGCAGCCCAGCCGTCGCCCCCCACCCCCTACCCCTCCCGACACCTGGGGGCAAACTGGAAAAGTGGCCCTCAGAGTCTTGTCCTCGTTTCTCTCCTGGACCAGGGCGAGCTGGACTACCAGCTTCAGGACCAGGACAGCGTCCTCTTCATCTCCACCCTGCACGGCGGCTGAGGGGCCCTCTCTGTGCCTGGGCGCCCTTGGGGGGCAGAGAAGAGAACAATCAGACGTCCCCTTGGGCCCTTCTTCCAGGTCTCCCTGTCCCCCGTTGTCTGCTTTCTTCCCTGCTCGGTCCCCTGAGCTCCCTCCAGGCAGGGAAAAGAGGCCAGGTGCTAAAAATGAGCCTTTCTCAGACACGTGGGCAGGGAAGCAGGCGGGCGGGCGGGCAGGCAGGCAGACGGGCGCCTGAGCCCGGCGTGCCCTCTCCCAGCAGCTGAGGTGGGGGAGGGTGCCCCTTTGGTTTGTCAGTAGTGGAGGAGGGCTCTGCAGCCAGGTGACCCAGCTGCCTTCCACTCCTGTGTCTCACTCTAAACACTGAGTGACCACTGACAAGGCACTCCAGCTCCAGGTCGGTGTCTTCATGGGGAAGAGAATGGTCCTGAATGGCTGACGGGAGGCCCCTCCCTTTTCAAACATTGGAGGAGTTTCGCCTCAGTTTCCCCATCTGGACAGCAGAGAGCTCTGCCTGTCCCCCACCGATGTCATTATGGAACCCCAGCTGGGGTCCCCTATTCAGTGCTGACCCCCTCCCCCCCACCCAGCAGCTGCTCTTCCAACCACACTCCTCCTTCTGCTCCCCCACCATCCCCAGCCCTTGACCCTGACTGGCCTTCCCCCCACAGGCCACCAGATGGGCTCCTGAGACCCTCCCCCAGCAAAAGGCTGACTGCAACTCATTCTAGAGAGAAGGAGACAGTAGGCTTAACCTTGGACTGGCAAATAGAGGCCTGGGAGAGTCGGCGTGCCTCAGTTTCCTCCTCAACAACAACTGAATATAGTATCTGAAAACTGGAGTGATACTTGATGGCACAGATGTAGACTTTTATCTTCCCACCTTCTGCAGGAAGCAGGATCAGGGCAGGTGGCACCTGGTAGGCAGGATGGTTCACCCCTCCTCCCCCATCCCTTCTGGAAGTCTTGGGGCTTTAGTGTCTGCCACAGCTGGCCTTGGGCAAATAAAAGACTAGGTTGTTTACTAGCCTTGCCTGGAGCTTTATCCTTAGAATCCAGTGACACCCCACATCCTCCCAGCCATGGTCTCTGGTCCAACCTGTCTGCCCTCTTGTCTAGGGCTTTTAGAGCTGCCCTTCACCCAAAAATGGAACAGAGTTGAAACCCAGACCACCCATCCTGTCTGGGAAGGGGTGATCTGATAGGGCCATCTGGAGAAGGGGGTGGCAGAGCCAGTCTGTCCTGACCAGTGTGCATCCCAGGACACTTCCCTACCCCTTCATGACCAGGCTTTGTCCCACTAGCTGCAGCCAACAGCCCCAGAACCCAGAACGGGGTGGCACAGATGAGACTGCTGAGCCCGTCTTTCTCATGAGTTGGAGAAAAGCTTTGTTTGCTGGAGGGATAGCTCAAAAATAAAAAAAAAAAAATTTAAAAATTAGGTCATTAATATCATCCTGCCCAAAACGTTTTTCATGAAGTATCAGTAATTTAAGGTGGAATTTCTCTCACTCTGTTGGGATGAAGGTGGCAAATGGTTGTCCCAGCACTGTGTGGGAGATGTGTGTGTAATATTCTCAAGGCATAGAGCACCCACAACACCCCTGGCTGGTAAGCTGCTCTCTAGTTCTCTGGGTATGTGTGTGGGTGGGGGCTACCATGTTGGGGTTACAAATTAAGGCCAGTGTTGGGGTCCAAGTGCTGTCTAGGGAGGCTGTATGACCATCCCACATTGGGTGCTGAGGTCAAGGTCTCCATGTCAGGGAACAGTGCCAAGGGACTTGAAATGGCCCCCTACAACCTCACGTTGGAAGATTGGCGTGTCCCTTGATCCCTGTAACCTGGAGGTTCCTCCCTACCTCCAGCCCTACTAGAGTGGTCTGTTGTCCCACCCAGGGTTCCAGGTCCTAAAGACTGGGCCGGAGGCTTCCTTTCCCACCCAAACCGGGGCAGCGGGGTAGATACAGAATATCCATTCCACCCCTGCAGCCCAGTTAACGCAGAGCAGTGGGGCAGGCGGATGCACTAGGGAAACCAGGTTCTCCGAGGCATGAGGGGATGCCAGTGCCAAGGCGGAAATTGTCCAGGGCCAGGGGCCACAGCATTATAGGTCATTTTCAGCCCAGAGTCCTTAGAGGGGTCAGGGACAGGTGACCTAGGCTCAGCCCCAGCAATGCCCAACTGTTGCCCCCCCCAGGCAACTCCTCACCCCCGCTCGTGAGGAAATAAACGAATAAATAAACCCCACTATATCCGAAGGTTTGTTTTTAATGAAAAGGATTCATTTGTCCAGGTTCGGGTTCCAAAGCCGAGTCGGTTTGCCCGGCTGGAGCGCACGATTCCCTACGCTGCTCCGAGCTGCGACTCCGGCAGCGGCTGGGGGAGGCTCAGCCCCTCCGTTCCTCTGGAGGGGCTGGCCGGAGGGGTCGGTTTATTGGCGATTTAAGGGTCGGTTTAGGCTATTTTTGTTTGGAGGGTATTGGTGGGGGACAGGAGAGAACCAATTCAAAACGAGGTAGCGAGCGCATCCCGCCGGCATCTTTCGTCCCCGACTTCCTGCGGCTCGGCCCGAGGGCGGGCACCCTGGACCACATTTGGCCTCGCCGCCGTGCACCAGCTTCGTTCCCAGCCGAAATTTGCAAAAAGGAAAAACAACGCGATCGACTGGAGGACCCCTCCAGCAGGACTGGTCACCCGCGGAGGAGGAGGAGGAGGAGGACGACAGCGGCGACGAAGATGAGGATGGCGGCGCTGGCGGCAGGGACCCGCGTCCCTCCTCTGCGCGCCTCTGGCCGGGGCCGCGATCCTGGCGCTGGGGCCAGCCAGCCGCCGCCCGACCGAGGGGTCTCGCCCGCCTGAGCTCGGTCCCTGCGGCTCCCGCCCCTGTTGCACCCGGAGCTCAGCCACAGATGTCCAGCCACAATTCTCGGTTGGCCGCAGACTCGTACAAGAATTGCGTTTGGACAATCAGTGGCGAAGCCCCTGAGTTCACGGCCCCGGTCTCTGGGTTCCGCTTCGGTCCTTAAACGCGCCGGGCCAGGAGATCTCCGGAGCTGCGCGTCCGACTGCCTCGCAGACGCTCGGCGGTGGCCGCCCATCCCGCGGTAAGGTGGACGCGCAAGCACGCGGATCCCGACCGTGTGTCGGGATCCCCATCGCCCCTGGCGTGTGTCTCCTTCGATCGCGGCCCCGGGCCCCGAGAGTAGCCCGTGTTGGGTCACTTCGCCGCCCCAGGTCGGGGGAATCGCCTTGGGCCCGGGGAACCCCAACTCCCCGCTCCCCGCCCCCAGCCTGGGCTCCCCCGGGCTTGCCAGGATTCCGGAAAGCAGGGGCCCGAGGCCGGGTGGCGTTTCCGAGCCCGGGGTCCGGGCTGTTGGACTCGCGGGTCCCCCGCCCCCGCCGTCCCCGCGCACGCACCGGCTCGGGCGCTCTCTGCTTCCCTGCGGCTGAGTTGCGGCCAGGGCGCCGGCGGTAGCGGTGGCCCGGGCGGACGGGAGCGCTGGAATGCGCCGCCGGGTCACCTGCCGCGCCCGGGGAGCCGGGCCGGGAGCCGGCGGGCTGGCGAGGCGCAGGGCTGAACCCGAGCGGGCGCCTCTGGCGGCTCGGGGCCGGGGCGGGCTTTTAGTGGGCCGCTCCAACAATACGGGCCTGGCGCGGAGAAAGGGGCTCGGCTGCAATTGGTACTGGATTTGAATAACGCCACGGGGCCATCAATGGTCATTGTGTCGGCTGGTAATGAATCTCCGCTGTCTCTCGGGCTGGCCAGGCAGCTGCAACCTGCGCTCAGGCAGCTCTTAAAGACATAGCGTGCCCCTCCCCGGGGGCGCCCCCCCTCTGCACCGGCCAGACCCCTTACCCTCCCACTCCTACCCTGTGTCCTAGACTCCGGGTGCCCCGCCTGCTCCCTCCGCTGAACCCTTGGCCCATGGCCCCCTCCTTCCTCCTGGACCAGGCACCCGCATCTCGGCTCTGCACTCCCATGGACCTGACTCAGGCCCCCGGCCTTGGCTGAGCTCCCTGAGAGTGCCCAGGGGACTCCAGAGTCTTTGGAGGCCCAACCCTGGCCTCCTGTCTGCATCTAAACTGAGACCTCTGGAGGCCTCCTTCCTTAAGCTCCTGCCCCAGGGGCTTCTAGCTGGAGGGTGAGGGGGAACAGTCTGGAGGTCAGAGGGTCACCCCCTTAAAAGGCCCTGCTGAAGCATAAGGGAGGGATGTAGCCCTGAGCCCCAGGCTGAAGATGCCATCTCCAGTGACCACACCCCCACTGGGGATCTGCAGGCTGAGGTACCAAGAGCGAGCACTTGATTCCCCGGAGGCTTCCAGCAGGGTCCTGGACACCTCAGCTCTAGGGGGGCGTGTGAGGGGGAGGGGTGGGGGAGAGGGGCGTGGAATGGGGTAAGGCTATGGTGTCTCTTCCGCTGGACAGCTCACCGGTCCAGGAGGGCGGAGGCTCTGTCTGGCTCCTAGGCGCCCCTCACCCTCACCCCTGCCAGGTCTGGCGCAGAGAAGGTTTTGTCAGCTGGGGGTCCACACCTGATTTCTCTCCCACAGAGCTCAGCCCAGTTTTCCCAGCGAATCTCATACCCCGGTGGTAAGCGTGTGGCCATTCTTCCCATGCCTCCTGCCTTCCATGCGCCACAGGGTTCCCCAGGCCCCCGAAGCACCCCTTGCCCTACCATCCCCTCTCCTCACAGTCTGGGGGGCCGCCTCACCACGTGCCCCGCTGACTGTGATTACCGGGTATCTACTCTTATCACTTGGCTAGGAAGTGGGTCCTACTGATCTTTGTGCCTCTAAGGCCTAGTACAGGGCCCTATCCCCAAGCAATCCTTGAATATCCATCGGTGACTTAAACATGTATCACATAAACCTGAGTGTTTCTTTGCAAAGTTGAAAAAATATGGCTTCTGGGGAGTTAATACTTCAAATGGGGGTTCATGGAGACGGAGCCCTGCTAATCCAGCTCCATCAGATAACGACATCAACCTCTACGGTGCTTTCTGTGCCAGCGCTGTGTGCTTCGGAGGTAGTTGATGCCTCACTACCTTGGGAAGTAGGTACCGTTATCGGCCCCATTTTACAGAAGAAGAAACTGAGGTTGGTGGCGATTAAGTCTCTAGTTCACAGCCAACATGTGATGGAACAGAGAGTTGGAACCCAGGGCTGTGGAGCCTACTGCTCACTAGTGTCCCAGCCCTCACTTCACCGATATGCAGGAGACCAATGTCATCGCAGTCAAAACGTGAGACCCCCCAGGAGAACACCCTGTGTCTCCTTATGAGTCAGAATCCGGCCCTGGCCCCACCCCAGCCTGGGGGAACACGGCCCGATTGAAGGGTCTCTGCACTAGCTGAGAACTCGGAGAACTCGCAGGCCGCTTCAGGCAGCTACATCCTTGAAGGAGGGCTGGTCAGCCTCCAGGGAATGTCAAGGCTCTCTAAGGCCACCAGTCCTGGCCAGAAAAGGGCTAATTCGCCTTACCTTCTCCCTCAGGGAAGCGGAGGGGCCAAGAAGGGTCCTGCCACCAGTCATCGAACAGATATTTATAGAATGCCTACTGTGTGCTAGTCAGGGACTCAGCAGTGGGCAGATTCCCCAAAGGGGAGGCACAGAGAGCGGAGGGGTGAGCCACCCTGGTCAGTGGGAAGTTAGGTGAAGGTGGGTGGGGTGCTGATGCTGGCACTGTTCCAGGCAGAGGGAACAGCACTCTCCAGAGCTAACAAGCAAAAAGGAGTTGTTGAGTTCTGGAAAGGAAAAATCTGGCATGACTGGGGCAGGGAGAGGAAGAGGGAGTGCAAGATAAAGCTGGGGCGACCCTGCTTGGCCCTGTAGGACACTAAGAGTATTTGCGATTTTATCCTAACCGCAGTGGGGATCCTGAAAGGTCTGTCAAGTTCAGATTTACATTTTTAAAGGTTCGCGGGGGGGGGGGCAGAACAATGTAGGGAATGGAGAAGGGGGAAACGGGGGATGGGAGGATTGCCGGGAGCTGGACCACAGGAGACCTCAGGTTACTGCTGGTTTGCAGGTGAGAGCTGATGGTGGCCTGGGCTTAGGTGATGGCAGCACACGGTTTCAAACTGTGTTCTTGACAGTCCCGGTGTCCTTAAGCGGGACATTTGGCAATGAGTAGCATTTAGTGAGCACCTGAGGGGTACTGTGCATGCCGGAGGCTGTGGGGAGCGGGGAGAGAAAGATGAACCGGTCTGTTATTACCTCTCCAGAAGTATCCATCTTGTGGACAAGAGGGCAGACGCACAAATACCCAGCCAGCACCAATGGAAGAAGCAGAGCCACAGGAAGCATTAGCATTAGCATCTCTGGGATTATAGAAGATGAACAACTGGCAGACTGTGGGAAAACTTCTGGAAGAGACAGTATTGCCTTGGGCTTTCAGGGCAAATGAATTCCAATAGAAGGAACCTTAGCTATTCTGTGAAATGGGGCCATCATGCCTGTCCTGCCTCCCTGGAGAGATGGTTGTGTTATTGGGGGGGATCCAGTGCCTTGTATTTATTTGCAGTAAAGTTGTTCAGTTATCTAATACACACATCCAGGACACACGTTCAGGATCATTCATGCATTCAACTGTTCCTACCCTTTGCTCTCTCCCTTCTCCCTTATTAACACGAAGACTCAGGAAGAAGGTAGCAAAGCCACCACACTGCCAGTTAAGCATGCCTTCCCCCAGAACTGGCATTTGACCTAATACTGTGTATAGTGCAAAGGACATGCTCAATAAACGTCTGTCGGATGAATGAATGAATGAATGAATGAATACCTTATTGGAGTAATAATTAAAAGAATGGTGGGTGTACAGACAGGTGGAAAAACATGTTGAGAGACTTGAATGAAAGATGAATGAATGGAATTGACTGGGTGCAGGGATGCAGCCATAGCTGAGGTTCTAGACCTGGAGGCATTACTGTGGGCGGGGCTCATGGAAGGAGGCTGGAAGGGAGCTTCCTTCACGCTGTGACCCTTCAGAGGCAGACCCGAGGCCCGGGCCATGGCAGACAGTTGCCCAGGGAGCAGTTGAGGCAAAAGGTCGGTCAGGCTGCACCTCTGTGCTGGAGTCCTGTTCCCAAATGTTCCCATCAGTCCAGGTTTCACTGACGCCTGGCTGCGAAGCTTGGGTTAGAGGAAGGGGCTCAGCCACTAGTCAGTGTGCCTCCCCAGGCCAGGCCCTGCCTGCTCTCTGCTCCAGTCGTCCCATTTGCACTGAGAGTCCTCGAAGGGGAGCCAGTGCTCTTACATGGTGACCGGCTGAGTGGCCTGCCTGCAGAAATGAATTGACAACCTGGCACATCCCCTGACTCAGAAGATGACAAAGCCAGGCCACTGTCCCCACTCAGAGGGGATCTTTAGAACCCCTCTGCCCTGCATACCATGTTTCAGTTTATAAAAGATGTTCCCCTCCATGAGATGGGGGGTGAAGGCAGGGCAGGACGGCCCTTCAAACTAAAGCGGCCACCTCCACCCACCTCAAGGGCTGCATCCCATCATTCTCTGCTGCTGTCTTCATTGCACTCTCTGAAAGCCTCTGATTGACCAGCTGTCTTGTCTCTCCACTCGCCTGTCAGCCCTATGTGGACAGGGGTCACACCCTGCTCATTGCTCTATCTCCAGCACCTAGCACAGCACCTAACCCTTAGAAGGTGCTAACTTGTATTAAGTGCCCGGGTAAAGGGATAAATAGACTGGCCAATGCGTGGATCATGGTAACCTAGCTAACAATGCTGTGTATTAAGCACTGGGCAGTGGCTTGCACTTTTCAGGGGTCACTACAGCTTTGGGGCAGATGCCATTCCCTTCCGATTTTGCAGACCCAGGACCTGAGGCTCAGAGAGAGGAAGTGACGTCCCCCAGGTACAGAGCTACCGAGTGATGGCCAGGTTTTAGCAGTAAAGGCCATCCCGTGTCCTTAACCATGATCTGACACCTTTTACTCTATTACGCCAGCACCCAGTGAGGTCAGAGTCATTGGCAGTTAAGAGTTGGGACTCAGACATATTGTCTGATTCCATTTATAGAAATATCCAAAATAGGAAAATCTATAGAGACAACAAGCAGATTAGTGGTTGCCGAGGGCTGGAGAGAGGGGAAGTGGGGGAGGAATGAGGAGTGAAGGCTGATGAGTACCGCTTCTTTTGGGGATGATAAAAATGTTCTAAAATTGATTGTAATAATGATCGCACGATTACGTGAAGAATACACTAAAACCCATTAAATTGTACTTTTTAAATGGGCAAATTGTACGGCATGTGAACTTCATCTCAAAAGAGCTGTTATTAAAAAAGAGTCAGGGCTTGAGAATCTAGCACTTACTTGTTGGGCACATCAATTCACATCTCTGAGCATCAGCTTCCTAACCAGTGAAATGGGAAAAATGAACATCTCATAGGGTTATTGTGAGCATTAAAGGAGAAAATACATGCCATTATCCCCATTTTATTAAGGGAGAAAAACTTAAGCCCAGAGAATGGAAGGGACCCTTTGGCCCAGAATGCACGACCACCTGGTAGGTGACGGGTAAGTGTCCGGGGCCTGGGTCTCTTGGCACCGCTTCTTTCAGTCTTATGTAGACTGGATCAGTGTCTGTGTATCCACCACCCCCCGCCCGCCATCACCACCACCACTGTGTTCCATCCTCCACCTTCTCTTGGGCTCCGAGGCCCTGTCTCCCCACTGCCCATGCCCAGGCACACAGAGGTGTGGAGGTTCCCCTAGAGCACAAGATGCCCTCGCCCCGGCCCCCACCCTGTTCCCCTCCTGGGGCCATGATACTGTCTTGCTTTTGCTTGTAATAAAGAAAATATCTCAGCTACCCTTCCACAGTTGCTTGGCAACCCCAAGGGGGGGAAGAGCAGAGGGGAGGAGGGTAGGGGGAGGACTCTGGAGCCAATCTGGAGACAAAGAGTAGGATTTGGGTGACATGGAGCCTGTTCTTAGTGCTAACCTGGCCTGGCTGGGGCAGCGGGTGGGGGCGGGGGGCTTCCTCCCAGCCCAGTGTCTCACACCAATAAATATGGATTAGGGAAATGGGCAGAGTTTTTCCCACGGGCCTGAAAAGCCACATCTGACCTTTCTACCCTCTTTATGTACCAACGTGACAGTCAGAGAGAGCAAAGAGCAGGACCCCCTGAGATGCCTCCCCCATGGCCTTCTGACTTGGGGAAACTTTTCACCCTCCTTCCCCTGGCCCCTGGCCCAAGGATGAGGAGAAGTCGTGTCCAGGTGGGAGTCAGGAGCCCCTAGCGCGGGGTCCACCCACAGGCCCTGCCCACCTGCATGGCACAGCACCAGGCCCAAGGCCCTGGGTCAGCCTGGAAAGGCGCTCCCTGCCTCCTATGCCAGCTTCTGCCCTGTGGCGCCCCAGCCCACAGCTCGTGTCCCCACCCCGCCTCTGCCTGGGGTCTCCCCCATGAGGAGCCCTGTCCTCCACCAGCCCCTTCCACATGCCACCGGCTCTTCTCCTTCCTGACCTCACTTCACGCTCCTTTCCCACCACTCTCTTCTCCATCTGGTTTCCCCTCTGTCCTTCCTCTCCACCGGGCAGGTCTGCCGCGATCCCCCTACTTCTGCAGTCCCCCCTGGAAACTAGGAAGGCCTTGAAGCTCACGGTCCGCAGAATGAAGGTGGCAGGAGAGGGGGTTGCAAGGAGGGAGGGTGGGGGTGGTGATCTCTCGCCCTGGTGTCCTGGCTCGCTGGCCCGGGGGGTGGAGAAAGGCTGCTCTGAAAGGAGTCAGTGTAGAGACAGGAAAAGCAAACCCAGCAAGCCCGGCCACGCTGGCCCACTGGGGCGGGGGTGGGGGGTGGTGGTGGTGGCGCAATCCACGGGCCCTGTGCTCCATCTCAGCTCCCCCGATCAATCTCTCCCACCCCTGAGGGCCATGGCTTCCTGCACCTTTGGCCCACAGTGTCCAGAAAGGGAGTGGGTCGAGGGGCTGGGGACATGCCCTATAGGAGACACCTTGCCTGTTCCCAGGAATCTCTCTCCACCCTCCCCCAGCCTGTTGCCCAGAAGATGCCAAGAAAATCTAAGGGCTGCCTGACCAGGCCTTCGCAGCAGCAAGAACTGGGTGGGGAAGTCACCTTTTGTCAGAGACAGCCCCAGCAGTGCTATCCGCCTCCTGGGCCGAGGGGGACCCAAGGTGCCCTGCCTAGGTGAGTGCTACTCTGGCCACGCAGCCAGGCAGTGAGGGAGGGTGAGGCTGTCCTTTTGGGGGCTCCCCTGGGCCCCTATGCACTCTGCAAGGCCCCAAGAGGCTGACATTTTCCACTGGGCCATCTTGCACTCTGTCCAGGGTGCATGTGCCACTGGCGGTTGGGTGAGAGAGCCAACGGGAGGGATGGTTGCAGAAACTGTGGGTAAAGTCGGGATGAGGGGAGACGGGAGGGGCTGGAGTCTAGGCCTTCTGGATTCCAAGCCATCTTGTGGATTGGACTCATGGAATCCCAGAAATCCCTGCGATGTTCTCCTTTGAGCGCTTGGGATGAGCTTGGAGAGGGCTAGCAACTCATCCTGGCTGACGGGCCAGTTGGCAGAGCGGGGACTCAAACCCCCCAGACCCCCTTAAGACGCCGAGGGCAGTGCTGTTTGTGCTATGGACTCCACGCTCGGTCACCTCTCGGTCACCTCTCCTTCCTCTCCACGTACAGTTTGGTCCCTCTGGATTTCAGGGGTGGGGGTGGGGCATACTCTGGCCAGCACCTCACGGGGTCTCCTTCCCTTTCTGTCCTTTCTCCAAACACCATGCCCAGGGCCGAGAGAAATCCCTGCCCAAGCACCAGAGATGCCACAATCTCCTCTGTCTCTAGGAAGCCGTGGTTGGCCTTTGTCTCATGGATCACAAAGAACCGGGCCCCCTTTGCTGTCAGTGCTATGCTACAATCCAATCCAGCCACGGCCGGGAAGCAAGAGCAGCAGCTGACTGTATGTGCCACATCGTCCCCAAAGTGCCCACCTTGAGGGGCCTGGCCATGAGACCTGGATGAGAGGACCCTAACGAAGAGGAACGGGCAGCTCTCGCTGAGTCAGGTGCCGTTCTAAGGCCCCCTCCCCCAAACCTCACTGAGCGGCCACCGCGCTCCTACAGGGTCCAGTGTTGCAGACGAGAAACCGAGGCACAGAATGTTGAAGGGACATGTCCATGGCCAAGCCCATAGCCCGGCTCCAAGCCCTGAGCCCTTGAATGCTCTCCTATCCTGCCTCTAATTCCTGGGAGTTCTCCACTAGAGGTCATTGTGTCCAATCCCCTGCATCTGGGTGTCTGCCCAGGCCAACCTCTGCTCACAGACAAGAATCAATCTCGTTTTTTTTAAAGGCACCTGCTCCAAGGGTGGAATTCCCCCTGGGGGTAATCAGACATTTATTTATTCATAGCCTTCTGGCTCGGGGAGCGAGTCCCTCCCACCCAGAGCTCACCAGGGTCCAGCTGCCTCATCACCTCCCTCCTTCCCACTGCAGCACGATCAGAAAGGAACCAGCCTTGCCCATGTCTCGGCTCTATAACCCTCACACTGCGTGGGTCTGGACAAGTGACTCGACTTCTCTGAGCCTCCGTTATCAACTAAACTGGGGTGAATGGCGCGCCTGCTTCGTGAGGTTGATGAGGACTGAACGTTAAAAGGGGGTGAAAAGACTAGACTTTTAGGAACCATTTCTATATAGTTTGTTACCGGAGAACTTTCTCTGAACATACAGAACACCGGAAACCAGGAGGAGGAGGCGTGGCGGTGTCTCCTGAGCGTGAAGTGGCTCTTGGTGTTGCTTCTGCCGCTATCATTTGCCATTGGCGACTGTTCTTCTCTTCCCTTGGGAGAGTAAGAGGGAGGGGTCGCTGTCTGAGTGGTCTTTGCTGTAGTTAAAAAAAAAAAAAAATGAGTAAAGACCAGAAAAGGGTTAGTGGTTACAACTCCCGGCATCTGCCAAGTGTTCTGCATGGAGCAGTAAATACTTATCACCACCATCATCATTACCATCATCATTATCACCATCGAAAGCCTCTGGCTGCAAGATCAGAGCCTCCAGCTCTTGGCCTTATAGTTCAATCTCCTAATTACAGAAAGGGAAACTGAGGCCCAGAGTGGGAGACTTATTGGGGTCACATAGTAAATGGGTGGTGGAGCAGGAAGCAGCTCTCAGTCCTCCGGATTCCCACTTGGGTCCCTGTCTCCAACAGTTCTCCTCGGGCATGCCCAGGTCGGGCCCTGGCACCCAGTCGGCCAGGCAGAGCCCAGGAGAGAAGTGAGCAGCGCTGGGAGCAGTAGGCGCAGAGGCCCGAGGCGGCGCGCGTTCTCAGCCCTGGCCCTTTGTCTGCCGCTTTGTGATGGTAAGTGCTGCTCCTAAATCAGTTCTGTGACACTGTTATTGTTGCCCAGGGCGCAAAGAGTCTAAACTTTTCCCCTGAGGTCAAGAATGTGGCCGGTCCCCAAGCCGCCTGGAGCAGGGGCCTGGGTGGCTGGGGGTGGGGCCGGGGCCTCACCCTGAGCTGGGGCGAGATGTGGGGGGGAGGGGTCAACAGGAACAAAACACTTTGAAATGCCTCCTCTCCATCACTGCCAACATTGTCCGCTGCCCGCGGGGGCCTGGCACCGCCTCGCCGGGGCTCCGGCCCCCAGCCCTGTCCAGGCCCGGCCGGCATCTGAAAATGGACAGAAGGTTATTGTCCCTCCTCGCGGCCCTTTGTCTGCCCCAGTTCCAGATGTCTAGGCTGGGACCAGGGAGCTGACCCATGGTGGGCAGGGGGGTGGGGACAAAAGGGGAGAGCACGGGTCACTGCGTCCTGAGGGGTCGTTCCCAGACCCTGAGATCCCACCCAGCCATGGCCCAGTCACCTTCTGGGCTGTCTCAGCCCTGGGATTGTCCCTGTTCCCTTGTCCCTCCTACCCTTCCAGCAGACCAAGGTCCAGCCTCAGGGGAGAAGGCCGCAGGGGTGCAGGAGTTGAGAGCTGGGCACCTTGGGATCCCCATAGCTCTACCTGGTAACTCCTCTTGGGCAAGTTGTGCCCCCCCCCCCGCAGCCTGTCGTCTCTGAGGAGGTGCCACCAGACCAGGTTCATCCATCAACCAAGCGACGACAGAGCCCTCTTATGTGCCAGCTCCGTGCTGGGTGTGAGGGTGTACAGTGGTGGGTGGGCCACTCCGATCCTTCCACATTGTGGTTGATGGTTCTACGGTGAGAGGTAACATCCCCACCCACCTTCTCTGTGTTGGGCTGACCAACTGCATTATCTCATCCTTTCCCAACAAAACCTAGGATATAGTAGGTACCGTTCTTATATCCATTTCCAGCTTTGGACACCAGAACTCTGAGAGGTAAAGTCTCTTTGCCCAAAGCCAAGCTGCCAGGAAGCGGCAGAGCCGGGATCCCAGCCCAGGCAGACAGCCGCCACCGACGGGAATGATTTTGCTAATAAATACTTGGAAGGTGTTGAGTGCAGAGCCTGGCGCAGCACCGGGCTCAGCCTACGGAGCCAGTGGTGGTGCCAAGTCCACCCGTTCCCCGTTTTCCCATTTCACAGACGGTGCCGCCGAGGCCCAGATCGGCGCAAGAAACCGCAGTGAGGGGAAACTTAATTAGCGACACGAACGGCGATTCTGGGGGCCGCGGGCCGGCCAGAGAGAGGCAGGCCGTTCCGTTTCAGGCGCCAGCTCTGCGTGGGCTTGGGCAGGCGGTCTCGATTCCCACGCCTCGGTTTCCTCCTCTGTAAAACGGAAAATAACGTTCCCTGCTTCACAGGGTTGTTGTGAAAATTGAGTTAGAGTGTACATTGAAAGCATTTAGCACCATGCCTGGCACACGCCGGCCGTCAGTTAATGATAGCTGCTATTACCTGCCGAATGAGATGGCATTTATCCCTTTGAACCTTCCTCTCACCTTGGGTCACCTGAGGACAAGGCTCTGTCGAGGGGAGGGGCGGCTTAGCAGTTGTTGATGGAGGTGGGGGTAGCAATGCTTCCAGAGACTCTTCTGGAGTCTCTAGAAGCCTCCTCGTGACAGGCCGCTCCTGTGGGTCGGGGGGAGGCGGAAGGGGGAAGCGGGAGGGGAAGGGGCTGCCTGGGCCCAGAGGAGTTAACAGCTCGCAGGCGCCGGCCCAGCAGGGCTGCCACGCTGCAGCCCAGCCACAGCACCGGCTCCAGCAGAGGAGCCAGGGCTGCTTCCTGATGGCCAAAACAGCTGGCTGCCCGGGGAAAACAGCTGGCCCAGGCCCAGCCTCCTAAGGACAGAGGCAGAGCCTCAAAGGACAGCTCCACTTCTGGGGTCCTGGCAGAGGAAGGCATCGCCAAGAGGGAGTCCTTTGGAGTGGGTGTGGGCGTTGGGTGGGACCACGGGAGATGAGAGCTTGCGGGCAGATTCCTGGAGTGGAGGCCAAGGCGTGCTGGGTCTAAGCAGACTGCGCAGGGTGACTCCAGCTGGTTTGGGGGTCTCCGTCTCCCCTCAGATAGGAAAGATGAGGGGCAGGGGAGCAGATGCGGGGGCAAGCCTGCGCTCAGCCCTGGGTCCTCTGGGTACCGGGCTTTGAACCCGAGGTGGGAGGGAGCCCAGACGGGAGAGGCTCCCGGACTCCTATCTGCGGAGCTGCACCCAGGATCAGAAGCGGGGCATGGGCGCCTCCTCTGGCCAGGATCCTGGGCTCCTCTGGCTTCAGAGCAGGACGGGCCCAGAGAGCCCCCGACCCAGGAGACGTGAAGCTGGCAGCTGGTAAGAAAGAGCTCCATCCAAGCATCCCCTCAGCTGTGGGTCCCCACTCCCTGCCTGCTTGGCTGCCAGGCTATGAGGGCCCCCAACCCTGGGGCTCGGTCTGGGCCCTGAGGTACCTCCTGGTCACCCCCACCCACGGGCAGGGAAGTGGCACCTGAGACCTCGCCCAAGGTTGGGCAGGGTAGGCAGAGGGTTAATGGACATGTGGCCAGAGTCCACTGGACCAGAGCTGCCTGCCTGGGCTTCTGACCCCAAGTGCCACAGACCAGACACCCCCAATTTCTCTCTGACCAAGGGGTGTCCTCTAGCCCACCTTCCTAACCTCCAGGAGGAGGAGATTGGCCACCACCTTGGGTGTGCCAGCCTCAGCACTCCTGTCTCTGATGAAGACCACCCCGCAGAGCCTTTGCCAGTGGGCAGGCCTTGGGGCCCAGGCTCCCAGTGGGAAGAAGACACTGGGGAGGCGGACAATTCTGGGGTCTCTATTTCCCAATGCCAGAGTGAAGCCTGAGGCGCTGGCGCCACCACCTGGTATAGGCCAGAATTACAATGTGGGGGCCGAAACCCAGAGCTAGATAGATGTTGGTCCAGGGTGGTCTGGGTCCTAGTCAGAGGGATGGGTCCAGGTTTTTTTCCAGGCATCACGTGACCCTGAGAATGAGGCCTTAGGCCCTACAAAACAGCGGCTTCGAACTTTAGCCTGCATCAAAAGCACCAGGAAAGCTCCTCGGTTTAACCTCCACTCCCAGAGTTTCCGATTCAGTAGATATGGGGAGGGGCCTAGGAATTTGTGTTTCTAAAATTTCCAGTTGAGGCTGTTGCTGCCTGGTTCAGGGACCATACTTTGAGAACCACTGCTTTATAACTACTGTGGATCTGGCCCAATATTACCTTTGTAGAGTATGCCTTATTATATTTGGGGCAAAAAAAAAAAAGTGTAAGTGGGAGTACAGGTACTCGATCAGCCCACCTCTGCAGTGACCTCATCACATTTCTACTGAGAGCCCACCTGGCTGTCCCTGCTCTAGGGCTCCTGATATAATGGGGAAAGAGGCAGACAGGTCCCTGTCTCAGAACTCACAGCTAGGCAGGTCTGGCATGCCATCTCTCTGCCAGGAAGAGTAAAGGGTGGCTCAGAATAAGTCCCAAAGCAGAACCCAGTTTACATCCCACTTCTCAGGTCTCCTCCGTCCAGTAACAAGCCCGCCATCCAACCCGGCTGCAAACCCTGTGGGTCATACTGATTCCTCGCTCCATCTCCCACATCTAATCCCATTACGCACTTTGACCCTGCCCACCGTCATCTCTCCCTGTACGAGGGACTCCTGGCTTCATCTTTGCCCCCATAGTCTATCTACCCTCTGGGCTGCAGCCAGATTAATCTTTTAAAGACGAATCATCTACGGCCACGCCACCCTGAACATGCCTGATCCCATCTGATCTCTAAAGTTAAGCAGGGTCAGTTAGGACTTGGATGGGAGACCACCTAGGAAGACCAGGTGCTGTAGGCGTAAGAAAAAAAAAACTTTTAAATAAAGGCAAATCATGTTACTCTTCTGGTTACCTCGCCAATGCCTTTTTTTTCACTTTAAAAAAAATTCAGACTCCTGCCAGGGCTTCAAGGCCCTAGGTGGTCCTCAGTTCTCCTCGCACTCGCCTGACTCACTTTGCTCCAACCGCCGTGGCTCGTTTCCACAGCAGAACCCGCCTGCTCCACGTGGAACACTCTTCCCCCAGAACTGCCCTTGGCGGGCTCCCCTTATGCTCTGTGATGTCTTCACTGACCCCTCAACGTCACCTCCTACCTCCAGCTGGTCTCTGTTCTTATAAACTTGTTTTATTTTGTTCGTAGCACTTAACTGTTATTGAAACTATGAATTTATTAGTTTGCTTGTTTCCTGTTTGTTCCTCTTAACGGAATGTGTATTTTAGGTTGGGGAGCAGAGATGGTCTGTCTTGGGTACCCCAGTACTTAGAATTCTAGTGCACCTAGCATGTACCCCATAAATACTTGCGGGATGAATGAGATTATATTGGATGCCATGTAGGCGGATATGCCCGGAGGAAGGAAGTTTGAGCTGGGACCGGAGGGCCTGTAGGGTTTGGCCGGAAGGACCAGTTCAAGCAGATGAACAAAAACGAAAAAAGGATGTGGGAAGGTCCTAAAGTATGGAGTGTTCTGGAAACTATACATAGTCCAGTTGGCTGGAGCCAGAGATTGGGTGGGAGGGGAGGTCAGAGGAGTTGGGGATGCATCGGGCAGGCCGTGCAAGGCCTCACTGCCCCTTAAGCGGCTTGAGCTCTATGCTAAGGGTGACAGGCAGTCCTTCACCCCCGTGCAAGCGTTCACGCCAGGCATTTTAGAAAGGGCCGGCTGAGTGCAGAATGGTTTCCAGGGAGAGAGCCAGAGTGAGGCGGGGCGCAAGGGACGGGAGGGACTGGGAGGTGCGGAGGCTCAGGTGAGTGGTGCTGACACCCTGAGCCAGGCCGAGTGGCAGTGCAGAAGTAAAGAAGTGGCCACGTGCAGGAGATGCTGAGGAGGTGATCTTGCCAGGATGAGATGATTGATGGATTGGGCTGAGAGGGAAGGACGTGTCATCAGCGACACCCAGGTCTCCAGCTCGAAGGACTGGGTAGGTGGACGTCTGTTCCCTAGAGCTGGGAGGCCACCGGAGTGGAACCAGGTTCGGGGGAAGATTGAGGTTCCATTTTGGACAAATGGAATTCAGGTCCAGGTGGGCAGTTGAGACGCATGTTAGTTTTCCAGAAATAGGAACTGGTCCATGTGGCCAGCTGCAGAAGAGCCCTCTCGGATGAGGAGGAAGGGTCCTTTGGGAGAAGTGGCCAGGAGGATGCTGGTCTTCTATGAGGCAGCCTTTGTCTATGTCAAGTGGTAACTGGAGATGAGGAGGCGATACAGGCAGCAAAGCACAGGCCTGCCCCACCCCCCAAGAAGTTTGGAGGGAGACAGATAGGGCAGCAGCTGGGGCCGGCAGCCAGCTTGGCGTTTTTGTATTTTAGCTTGGGGGAGATTCCAGTCCTTTGAAATGTCAAAGGAAGGATCCGGAAGAGAGGGCAATTGGCGATCTAGGAAGGACAAGGAGATGGCATTTGGAGCCCAGGAGAGGTTCCATCGTGAGGAAGGAGTGCCATTTCACTGTACCTTGCGGTGAGAGGAGAGGCCAGCTTGGGGCAGAGGGTGGAAGGTTTGGAGGCTGGAAATGAGAGTTCCCAGGCACTAGCTTCTCTTTTCTCCAAAAAGTAGCAGGGAGAGAGGCCTTAGGCTTTTCATTGCAGGGCCTCTGGCCAGGAAGCAGCCCCACCTGGAAACTTCCACTGGGGCCTGGTGGAGGCTTTGGATCCATCCTGCCCCATCACTAGGCAAGTCCGTTCTTTGCTGCGCCCCCATCCCTCCTTTCTCAGTGCAGATAGTATGCACAGGCTTAGCCTCCCGCCCCCTGACTCCGCGGGGAAGACCCTGAAGAGAGACCCAAAGGTGTCCTAGGAAAGTTGGCCTTCCTGGGGGGTGGGTAGTGGTGGTGATGGAAGGGGAGCCTGGCTTTCTCTCCAGGCCTGTCTTCCAGCCCCAGAAATTCTTGGGGCCAGGCCCCATGCAGTGGAAAAGCTTCTAGTGCGTTCATTTTCTCAAGGAATCCTTACAACCTTCCCCTTCCCCGGCTTCCCAGCCAAATGAGGATCTGAGGCTCAGGGAAACTGACCTGCCTGAGGTCAGTGGCAGATGTATCTGGAACCCATCACTGGTGCCTCCAGGCCCCTACCCTCTCCTGCTTTCTAAGAAAGGCTAGAGACCCCTTTCCATCTCAGCATGGCTTAGAACCCAAACTTTGCCCCCGAGGAGATTGCTTTGGTGGGGGGGGGGCTGGGACACCGTGAGGGGCTGCCCCTTGTTCTGCACTCAGTCTAAGAGCGGGCTGTGCTCTCTTAAAGGGCTGGAGCAGCGCTGGTGCCGGCGACGGAGGCGAAGATGATGACGCACGAGGGACGCCAGGCTCGGATCGCAGCGGAATGGCGCGCCCAGGTCAGGGGGACCCCCTCCTCGTTCCCCAAGCTGGTCTCACTCTCAGGCCCACGCGTTGCCTCGAGGCTCTGCGAAGTTCCATCTGGGTCCGCCAGAGGGCGCGCCGGGACGGCGGAGGGCGGAGGGGGCGGGCCGGGGGACCCGGCAGGGCGGTGCGGGCGGCTGAGGTCCGCGGGTCGGACCAAGGGCCAGGGAATCTGGATTCAGAGGCGTCGGGCGCAACATGAAGCCGGATTCCGGGGGTTGCTCAGAGCTTTGGAGTGGCGCATTCGCAGACGCCCAGGCGGCTCGGATGCCGTCACCCAGACCCTCCCCTTTAACCCCCTTCCCCCCTCCAGCGTCCAGCCCGGAGGGGGCTGCTCCCGGGTCGCGCTGGGACCGGTCTCCGGGTCCTGGCCCTGCGGTGCTCCTGGCCGAGGAGAAGACACTGGAGAACTCTCGTGTAGGGGTGAAGAGTGGGAGCCCACTCTTTGTGGGGTGCGCTCCCCCACCCACTCCGGGCCGCCGCGGCACCACCCCGGGCCCCGCCCCGGCCCGGCCGCACCGCCCACTCCCTTGGTCCAGCCGGGAGCCCCGGGGGCCGCCTCCGCCGCCCGAGCGCCCGCCATGCGCGCCGCCCCGGCCGCCCTGCTGCTCCGGCTGCTGCTCTTGCTGCGGCTGCGGCTCCCGGTTGCGGGCGTCGCTCAGCCGCCGCCGCCCGCCGTGGTCCTTGCCATCCTGGCCCGCAATGCCGAGCACTCGCTGCCCCACTACCTGGGCGCACTGGAGCGACTGGACTATCCCGGGCCCGACTGGCCCTCTGGTGAGAGAGACCCTGGCATTGGTACCCACTGGATGTCTGCCCGCCCCCCCCCCGGCCCCACCGACAGCTCCTGCCCCAGATGACCTCAACTGCTCCCTGCCCCAGACAGGCTCCTCCCCCCAGATGGGCCCTCCACAGCCCCAAGCCCCCAGGCAGGACCCTGTACCCCTTGGCCCTGCAGACTGACCTCTGAGTGCTTACGTTGACCCTAGGACACCCACCCTGGCCCCTGCTCCTCCTCTTGGGACCTCCTCTGGATGTAAGTTGGGCCCAGCTTACAACTCCACCCCATGGGGCCTGTGGTTGGTTTGACCTGGAGCGCAGCAGACAGGCAGAGCTGGCACCCCGGGGCCAAGGTGGCCGAGATCAGCAAGACCGTGAGCTCTTGGGGAGCAGTGGGGACGCTGTCAGCCCTGCAGGGGAGTCAGACTCGCTCTCCCTCCAGCTGGGCTGCTTCCAGCCCCTGTCTGTAGAGGGGTGGTCCTGCCAGCTCATGGCAGCACGCCCCCCCCCCAGTGTCCCTCCTCCCCAGGCGTCCTCACAGGGCTCTGGACTCAGAGGCCACAGTCTGTGGAAGCCAGAACAGGGAGGAGTCCCAAGCTGAGGTTGGGGATAAACTTGAGAGAAATGACAAACTACCCCTCACAACACACCAAACTTGGGCTAGGGGCGGAGCCGTGGCCTGGGGAGGCCGCCCACAATTACCACATTTTGGGAGTTCGTTAGTTCCCACCCCGGCAGGACTTGACACGTAGTCTTCACTCCTGGGCAGTTGGCTTAAAGGGGCAGTGCCATGTAAAGCCTGGGCTCCGTCTAAGCCCCCTGCCCTGACTCAGCCATGGGGGCCTCTCTCACAGGATGGGAAAGGGCCCCTCAGCACTTCCCAGGGACACTCAGAGTGTGGGGGCCCTATTACAACCTTTGGGCTGAGAGAAGCCGCAGCGTTTCTGTCCACTCCTGACTCAGAGAGGGGGAGGGGCTGACCTGTGGTCACACGGCGAAGGAAGGCAGGCAACCCCGGACTGTGTGTGCGCTTCTAAGCTGAGGGACTTCTCACTTTTCCAAATGCTCTCGTGTTTTGTCTCAGCCCGCTAGGCTGCTTCCAGCCTCAGAGGACATCTTATAGTTACGGAGGGAGAAAGTGAAGCCCAGAGAGGTTCGGAACTTGCCAGGGGCCTCACAGTGGGTCACAGACCCGTGATGGGGACCTGACTGCCTGCACCTACCGCCGTGGCTCCCAGGAGAGGCCAGCCTCCAGGTGTTGGTGCTCCAGGGCTCGAGGCTGCCTCAGGGGCCTTTGGGGGGGCTGTGCCCCTCACTCTTCTTCCTCCTGTGTCCCCAGGTGTGCCACGGACCACAACGTGGACAACACCACGGAGATGCTACAGGAGTGGCTGGCCGCTGTGGGCAGTGACTATGCCGCCGTGGTCTGGAGGCCCGAGGGGGAGCCCAGGTGGCGACCTGAGGGGGAAGGCTCTGGGAGGAGGGGCAGCAGCTGCCACTCAGACGGGAAAAGGGACGGCACAAGCCACATCTCCAGGCCAGGGCTCTGTCCAGTCCCCGCAGAGAGGGAGAGGCACCTACCCCATGGGAACATCTCATCCCTTTACCCCCTCAGGTCGTACCCAGATGAAGAGAGTCTCAAGCACTGGACCAAAGAAAGGTACCAGTTTCTGATGGAGTTGAAGCAGGAAGCCCTGACCTTTGCCAGGGGCTGGGGAGCTGACTACATCCTGGTAAGAAAGCCTGGCCTGCAGTTGGGTTTCCCATCAGTGCTGGTAGCTGTGACCAACAGAAAATTCGATGTGACTTAACCTCCTGTAGGCTGGACTCTTCCGCTAGCAACCTGGGTCAGAAACCAGACCAGATATTAATCTGGGATCCCTATGCTTAGTACCTAGTATCAGACTAGATACTAAGTCTGGATCTCTGAGGTAGATCCCAGTGTATATGCTGAGCCTAGTTCCCTGAGCTAGAGCGCAGAGTAGGTCTTTGGATCTGCTTGCTCCCTAAGTCAGATCTCAGATGAAGTTCTGAAGTCAACAATTTAGGTCTAAATCTGTGGACCTGGTCCCTGAGCCAGTGCCTCAGGCCGGATCCTTGGTCCAAAAACAGATCTCCTGGTTTGTAGGCTAGACCTCTCTAAGGGCCCCTCACTGGCTCCTAGGAGCCATTCTGGGTCTCTGGCAATCTGGAGGGATCCCTCAGTGATCCCTGGGGGGCTGCAGCCCAGGCAAGGCTGGAGCCTGTAACATCCCCCTGCCCAAAGTTTGCAGATACAGACAACATTCTGACCAACAACCAGACGCTGCGGCTTCTGATAGAGCAGGGGCTGCCCGTGGCCGCCCCAATGCTGGACTCTCAGACCTACTACTCCAATTTCTGGTGCGGGATCACCCCCCAGGTGAGGCCGAGGGTGGGGGCCTCGGGGGGCTTGAGGTCCTGGGAGAAGGGGCATGAAGAGCAGAGAGCCCGAAGGCCTTGGGGTCTGTGGGCCATGGCAGGGAGCAGTGTTCTGGGGAGGGAGGGGCCCCCCTCACAGCCCAGAGCACCCCCTTCCCCAGGGCTACTACCGCCGCACAGCCGAGTACTTCCCCACCAAGAACCGCCAGCGCCGGGGCTGCTTCCGGGTCCCCATGGTCCACTCTACCTTCCTGGTTTCCCTGCGGGCAGAGGGGGCAGCTCAGCTCGCCTTCTACCCCCCTCACCCCAACTACACCTGGCCCTTCGACGACATCATCGTCTTCGCCTTCTCCTGTCAGGCTGCTGGTGAGCTCGGCTCTCCTCAAGCATTCCTTGGAAGACTCTAGGCCTTTGCACATGCTGTTCCCTTAGCTTTGCATGCCCTTCCCCACCCCACAGTTCATCTTGTTAGCTCCCGTTTGTCCTTTGGGTCACTGCCTTTCTTGAGACCGCTGCTCCAGTAGATTAGATCTTTCTTCTGGTTGTCCCATCATGACACTGTCACGTGTTCCTTCATTAGGCAGATATTCATGGAGCACCTGTCATGTGCCGAGTACTGGGGAGAAAGTGATGAGTAAAATCAAGCAGTCCTTTCTCTCCTGGAGCCTCCCTTCCTGTCAATCAAGGGAACGCACGAATCAGTGTCCAATCATAACTGTGACAGGAAAGAGTTTCTTGGTCCTAGGTGTTCTAGGAGCTTAGACTAGAGTTCACCTGGTCAGGGAAGGCTTCCTGGAGGACGTGGACTTTGGGGCTGAGATTTAAAGTACGGTCAGGATTAACAAGGCAAACAGAGCAGGAAAGAGTATGGCAGGCGATGGGACCAGCAGGTGCAGAGGCCCGTGGTGGCAGGGGTCACAAGAAGGAGGGTAGCTGAACACAGTAAGGGTGTGGGGCTTGGTGCCGGCCGAGGCAGGTGTGGCAGGAGAGGCAGGTGCCAGCCAGTGTGGACCTGACCAGCAAGTGTCTGGACTTTAGCCTGAGAGCACCGGGCAGTCAGAGGATCACCTGGTGGGATCTGAACTCCGAAAAGATCGCTCTGGTGTTGGGAGTTAGTTTAAGATGAACGTTACTAGAAAGCGTTTGGGTTTAGATGGGATGAATCCAGTTCTGCAGAAGAGTCGAAGATAAGATCAAAACAGAGGCACGAATGTCGGAGTGAGGTTCTCGAGAAGGCTCCAGAGGGTGGAATTGGGGGTGCGGATTGAGGGGTGGCGGGGGCATGAAGACTGTCTGGTGCGTGGCGGACTCTGCTGGCGGTCGGAGTGACGCTTTAATCCAGAGGTGCTGCGCCCGAGCGAGCAGCGTGTGGGGGACGGCCAGAGAGGGGAGCGTTGGCATCGGCTTTTTTTGTGCACTGGTGTTGGCGACATCTGCGATGCAGACGTGCAAGGAGGGGGGAAAATCAGGTGTAAAAAGTGAGTGACGGTGAAGCAAATACGTGGAGAGAAAATGAGCAGGAGCCAAAGTCTTTTTTCATCGCTGCCCCCACGGCGAGCGTCAGCCCCTGTTAACTGGTCAGCGGTTTTGAAGGAGTTTGGCGCACGGTGGTTTTGTCTCTGTCTTTTATGCTTCCAGCACCCAGCTATTGAGCTCACGGTCTGGGCCTGTAGAAGATAAAGAGTAAATACAGAATGATAGCAAAGGTGACGAATCTCGAAGAAGTAAAAGGCCACCGGTTGCCAGTGGGGACGGCACGGAGGGGGCGGGAGGGGGTGCAGCGTTAAATGCAGGGATCTGGGTAGAAGGTGACGGTGCCAGGTGCTGGCTGGCTCTGGGCAGAGAGGGCAGAGATGCAGGGGGTGGGGCAATGGCCTCCCCTGGCTGTAGTCACCCTGGAGATGGCCTGCTCCTGCCGCATCCTGGCCCTCCGCAGGCAGGGGCTCTGTCTTGCTCACCTCCATCGCCCCGGCACCCAGCAGGTGCTGTAGGCGCGTCTGTCAAATGTATAAATCTTGGCAGAAAGCTCCTCAGATACTGTTTGAGCAGAGCCCCTTCTCTCTCCCATCCCACAGGTGGGGACACTGAGTCCCTGAGAAGACGCACACTCGGGGTCACTGGCAGGACAGCTGGGTTCTGAGAGCCCGCCCCCCCTGACTCCAGCACTCACGCGGCCTCTCTCCACAGGGGTACCAGTGCACGTGTGCAACGAGCACCGTTACGGGTACATGAACGTGCCCGTGAAATCCCACCAGGACCTGGAGGACGAGAGGGTCAACTTCGTCCACCTGATCTTGGAGGCGCTAGGTGAGGGCTGAGAGCCGGGCGCCCAGTGCGGCCCCCGCTCCCTGCCTCCCCATGCGCCCCTTCTGCTAGGCCCCAGACATGAGTGCGCAGCGGGTTCGGGGTCCCAGCCTCGCCCCTAACCCATTCCCTGGCTCTGGGCAAGTCCCTTTCTCTACTGGGCCTCGGTCTCCCCATCTGTCCAGGGGAGGCAGATGGATTCTGTGATGTCTGAAGGCCTTTCCTGCTGGGTGTTCTGCCAAGGGGGCAGGAATGGGGCGGCTTGGACGCCAGGGTCACTGTCGACAGGAGCCTTAGGGACTCACAGTTGGGGGTGCTTTCCTCCACAGTGGATGGGCCCCCCATGTGGGCCTCAGCTCATGTGTCCCGGCCCCCAAAGAGTCCCACCAAGATGGGGTTTGATGAGGTGAGTGCCCCCAGCCTGCAGGTCTGGGGTCGGGAGACAGGAGGGCCTCCCCTCCCTGGCACCCACTCGCGCACCCACTCCGCACACTCACCTCCCCCGCCTCCTCCAGGTCTTCGTCATCAGCCTGGCCCGCCGGCCAGACCGCCGTGAGCGCATGCTGAGCTCGCTCTGGGAAATGGACATCTCGGGGCGGGTGGTGGACGCCGTGGACGGCCGGTGAGCCTCCCCGGGGCAGGGGCCCTGGGCACCAGGGCGCAGCGCGGCCCATCAGAGCTCCTGACGGGGGGAAAGCAGAGGAATGTGTCGAATGAGTTTCTTGTTCCAGGGGGTATTCAAGCAGGGCCTGAGTAATTCTGTCGCAGGGAGTCCCCAGGGAAAGCAGAATCAGGATGGGATGAGCCACCTCAGTCCCCGGGGGGAGGGGAACACAGCGGTTAAAGGCCCAAGAGCTGGGGCTCCTTGGCTTGGGTCCCAGCTCTGCCACTTACCAGCTCTGTGACCTTGGCAAGTCACCCCATATTTCAACCCTGTGTGTAAAAATGGCCAATCAGGGTACCTTCCTCTTGGGGGTTGGTAAGGGTTTGGGGAAGATTTAGCCAGGGCCTGATACAGTAAGTATCCCAGAGGTCAGGTGTCTTCATGATTCTTACCAGGGTTCTTCTACTCCGTCAGGTCCCTGATGGATGGGGTGGGAGCAGACCAGTCACACTCCCTGGGGGAGCCTGGGATTACGAGGCCCCATGTGCCCGCCGCATACACCCCCAGCCCTTCTGGCTGCAGGATGTCCACCCTTTGGTGGGGCCTCTGCCATGTTCCCCACATTCATCCTGGGGTGCACCCCCCTCAGGCTTCCTCCCACCTCCCTGTGCAGCCACCCCTCCCCCGAGGGTCACCCCTGCCTGAGGTGGCTATGGTTCCCCACAATCTGGCCACCGATGGCTTCAGACCACATGACGCAGTAACGAGGCTGAAACCTCCTTCGAACCAGACTCTAGCGTGACTGTCACCAGCACGCACCGGCCAGGCTCCCCAGGATGTGTCCCCAGAGGGCACCTTCCACCCCGTCACACCCGTCTCCCGCAGGATGCTCAACAGCAGCATCATGCGGAGCCTCGGCGTGGATCTGCTTCCTGGCTACCAGGACCCCTACTCCGGCCGCACGCTGACCAAGGGCGAGGTGGGCTGCTTCCTGAGCCACTACTCCATCTGGGAGGAGGTGAGGACCCCGCCCCTCGGCCCACGCCCTCCGGGAGAGCAGGGGCCACCTATGCACTGCCCTGTGCCCAGCCCTCCAGTGACCGATGGGTGACTGAATGCATTAACAAAGCCGCGGCCAGCAGCCTTAAACCGCCTCTGTGTTCAGCCCTATACCTTATTCATTCTGCAGTTTCTAGTGAGCACCTACTGTGCGCTGGGAGATATCCTGCTCTGAGAATACAGAGGTGAACAATACAGCCCCGCCCTCCTGGGACCCAGGGACCTGAGGGGAAACAGAAATTGAGAAAGAACCGAGTTTGCCACAGAGGGGAGGTATACAGGCTGTTCTAGAGTGTGGACTGGCCTGGTGTGGGGTCAGGGTGGGCCTTGCCGTTGACTGGTGGGGAGAAGAGCCTTCTCGGCAGAGGAAAACTGGGAGCAAAGGCCCTGAGGCAGGAGGGAGCTGGGTGTGTGAAAGGCCCGCTCACCTCTGTGAGAAGCCTCAGCTCAGGGCTGGGGTGTGAGGGCCTCCGAGAGGCTACTGCTTGGACACCACGGGAAGGACCAAGGGACTGACCTCCAGGGGCCACTGAGAGGCCACTTGCTGGGTACTGGTGCCCGAGGGGCGCCTCCTCTAGGAAGTGATGCGCAGACTCACTCCTTGTTCTGATTTTCTGCTGTAGCCAAAACAGATGCGTGTGAGCTTAAATTTCTGTTTATTTCCTGCTGTCTCTGAACAGATGGAAGGAGGAGGTACATTTCCTGAGCTCATTTCATGTTCTTTTCACATTTCCAGAAGTTCCAGAAAGTTCTTTGTGTTAGGGATGTTGGGGCTAAGGGTCTCCCCCACCCCCACCCAGCCCAGCTTCCCTTAGGAAAGTTCAAGAGGCCGAGGTGGGGGCGCGGGCCCCGGAGTCCAGCCCGTGCAGGTTCAAACCCCGGCTCCGCCACTTCCTGGCTGTGTGTCCTTGGACAAGTGCTTTCACCTCCCTGTGTCTCTGTCTTTTGCTGCTGTACAGGGCTATCACGTGCGCTGCCTCCCGAGGGTCCCTGGAGATAGGTAGTGGCGCCATGGCCCCTGGGATGGAGCGCTCAGCAAAAGCAGCACAGGTTCTGATCGCCGCCACGAGTCTACTCGGGGAGCTCGGCGGGGGCCTGGAGGGCCATGAATTCCAGGGCGACTTCAGTCCCCAGTGGTGGGAGCCCCCGCGGGCTCCAGAGCAGCTGAGCGATGTGGCCAGGCGGAGCATCTGGCATATGAGTGAGGCCAGGGAAAGAGTGTCAGTGTTGGCCGGGTGGAAGGGGACAGCTCAAATCTAAAGAGCCGCCCCGCCCCACTGCCTGCCACAGGTGGTTGCCAGGGGCCTGGCCCAGGTCGTGGTGTTCGAGGATGACGTCCGCTTTGAGAGCAACTTCCGGGGGCGGCTGCAGCAGCTGATGGCAGAGGTGGAGGCAGAGAGACTTCCGTGGGACCTGATGTAGGCAGCCAGCGCCCAAGGGGCAGGGGAGAGGGGACGCACCTCGGGGGTCTGCCCCCGCCTGCTTGGAGCCTTCCTTCCCCCCGCCTGGGCCTGGAGGATGGGGTTGGGGGAGGGGTCCCCTGACACGCCGGGACCTCTAGTGACTCCTGAACTCTTGATGTCGCGAGCAGCTACCTTGGCCGGAAGCAGGTGAACCCTGAGGAGGAGGTGGCCGTGGAGGGGCTGCCGCACCTGGTGGTGGCCGGGTACTCCTACTGGACACTGGCGTACGTCCTGAGCCTGGCGGGCGCCCGCAAGCTGCTGGCCTCCCAGCCCCTGCGCCGGATGCTGCCCGTGGACGAGTTCCTGCCCATCATGTTTGACCAGCACCCCAAGTGAGTCACAGGTTGGGGTGGGGCAGGCTTGCCCCGTCCTGGCAGCCCACCGTGGCAGCCCACCTCGGCAAGTAGTGAGTCCCCTGCTGGGTGGGTGGGGAGACTGAGGCTGACAAGGCTGAGTCACTTCTCCAGGTCACCAAGGAGTAGCTGAGGAACCCATCGCCCGGGCGTACCCATCGCCCGGGCGTCAGGCCAACCTAGGTGTGAATTCTCTGCAGCCCGTGTGGTTTTAGATGAGGAACTTCCCTGCTCCCCATCAGTTTCCTCATCTGGAAAATGGGGAGACAGGAAACCCTGCCTCTGTGTTTGTCGTGAGGTCTAGTTAGGGAGGGCGGTGAGGTCCTGCAGGCAGGTGAGGTGCCAGGCTCCGGGCTGGCATGAGGTCTGGGTGGTGGGGTTTGCCTCAGCCCCCTGAGCTGTCCTCCTACCTCACAGCGAGCAGTACAAGGCACACTTCTGGCCAAGGGACCTAAGGGCCTTCTCGGCCCGGCCCCTGCTTGCTGCTCCCACCCACTACGCGGGGGACGCAGAATGGCTCAGCGACACGGAGACGTCCTCACTCTGGGACGATGACAGCGGCCGCTCATCAGCTGGACTGGCTCTCACAAGACCCTGCGTGGCCCCCGCCTGGACCTGGCTGGCAGCAGTGGGCACAGCCTCCATCCCCACCCCAGGGACGAGCTCTAGGTGAGTGCGGGGTTGGGAAGACGCCCCCAGCCTTGCGGTCCTCGGTTTTCTCCCCTCCCTGGCCAATTCTGCTTCTGGGTCCTTTTCCCCTTCTCAGGCTGTCTGTCTGTCTGTCTGTCTCTCTCTCTCTCTCTCTCTTTCTGGTTTTCTTTCTTTCTCTGTCTCTACATTTCTCTATCCACCTGTAGCTCTCTCTCGTTTCTCTCTTTGTTTCTCTGTTCCTATTGGTGTCTCTCTCTGCCTCTGCCCGCCTGTCTCTCTGTCTCTGACTACCTCTGTGTGTGTTTCTGCTCTGCCTCTTGCTGTCCGACTCCAGCTCTTTCTGTTTCCCTCCACTGGCCTCTGCTGTCCCACCAGGTCCAGGCGGTGACTCCAAAGGAGTGCCCAGGAGCAGGCACGGCTGTCCAGGGAGCAGAGGTGGAGATTGCTGGCGGGAGCTGCCACCAGGAACCACAGACCCAGTAGAGACCTGAATGCCACCTTAGGCATGGTCGCTCTGCCCTCTGGCCCTGGGAGAAACCACTCACAAATGGGTGCCCTTCCCTAGGTCATGTAGCAAAAGGCAGGGCCTGCAGGCCCTCTTACCTGCCGGCCTGACCCACGGCCTGGGGTGGGAAGGAGGGAGGCTCCCCGGCCTTCAGTTTCTAGCTGGGCAGACACAGGAGCCCTACCCTCCCTGAGGACCCAGCTGCTGGTGCCCCTCCACTCTCTTCTACCTCCACCTTAGTCCCCACCCCCACCTGGAAGCCTGGGTCTCACCTGCCAGGGCCCACCCTCTCCCCTGGCCAGTGGGAAATGCAAGAAGGTGGGAGGAAGACCCTGCACACAGTAGGTCCTCAATAAAAGCCGCCTGGTGTTTGCACTTTATATTTTTTAACTCGTGGCTGAGCCTCTTTGCTTGTCACTAGGTCTGGGATCTGTGGCTGAGCAGTTGGAGAGACAGAGGGGAGGGCAGCCTGGAGGAGGAGTCAGGCCCACCTGGCATTATCTCCTTAGTCTACTGGTTGGTAAAGTGGCGAGAAGAGAATACTCACCCGTTGGTACAGTCATGGTCATTGTCGGCCTCGCCTTGCTGGTCAGGGTGGGCCCAGGCCAGACCCAAGGCTGCTGATGCCTTCCGCCTTCGGAACTTCACTTGTGCAGCTGGAACCCCTCCGCTGGGGGCGGCTGGGGGCGGCTGGGGCGGCTGGGGGCGGCTGGGGGTGGCTGGGGGAGGTCCAGGGCTCCTCTCCAGCCTGAACCAGTGTGGCCGCCAGAGGGCGCTAGGTGGCAGATCCTGGGCCTTGTGGGCCAGAGCGCCCTCTGTTGGTCAGGGGCCGAAGACGGGGAAGGGAGCCCGGGCATTTGGACTCTGCGTGAAGTGAGGGTTACCAGCAGCAGCTCGGCCGCGCCGCCGATCTGGTTTTCTTCTGCCCTTCTGCTGGGAAATTGCCGGCCCTCCTCCCCCGCCGTCCACCACGCCCCCTCCCGTGGTCAGGCTTCTGGTCCAAGAGCTGTCGCCAGTGCCTGCCTGCCCTCAAGAGCTGGAGGCTGTGGGAAGGTGGCCTCTTGCCTTGGCCTGGTTGCCTGGGCCTCCACCAGCGCAGGACTGTGACACTGGCAGCTTCCAGTTTCCTTCTTCAGAGGAGCCCCTCTCCCATGGCGGCCCCTTGACTTGGCCGTGTACGCACCTGGGTCCTGGCAGAGTTGGACAGGCACCCCTCGAGGGCATGAAGTCTGTTGGTGTGGCCTTGGTTCTGGGACCTGGTACGGCTGTGAGAAGGGCTTTGTTGAGCCAGAGCTGGGGGATTGGTGCTTTGTTCGTTCCCAGGGTAAAAGCCATTGCTTCTGGATGGCTCTGGCCTTGAGCAAGTCACTTCTCTTTAGGTTTAAGGCAGCCCCTTCATTCTTTAAAATAAACATTTATTGAGCGCTTCCTGTGGGCCAGGTTTAGGCACTAGGAAGGCAGCAGTAAATAAAACTGAGGCACACAAACAGTCCCTGACCTCATGGAGCTGACATTCTAGTGAGGGCGACAGACAAGAGCAAATAATTAAATCCTGGAGGGTAAGTGCCACAGAGAAAAATGAGGGAGGAGATAAGTTACCACGTACGAGCTGCAAAATGAACCTCTGAATAAAGACTCGAAGGAGGTAAGGGGACAAGCTTTGGGGACATCTGAAGGAACAAACCATTACAGGCTGAGGGAACAGCATGTGCCAAGGTCCTGGGGCAAGAGCGGGACTGGCAGGTTTGAATGACAGCAAGGAGACCAGTGTGGCCGGAGCAGAGTGAGCAAGGGGACGCCAGGGTCTGGAGATGGCAGAGCCAAGGTCAGGGCCAGAGCAGAAAGGAACTCGCAGGCTATGTTAGGCTTCACTCTGAGATAAGGAGCCCCTGAAGGGTTCGAGGCAGAAATGACTTATATTTTAACAGTATCACCCTGGCTGCTGTACTAGAATGAACTGTAGGGGGGTCCAGAGTGGAAATAGGGAGACCAGTTAGGAACCCATGGTAATAACAGATGAGACAAAATGGTGCCTCACACCAGGGTGGTGACAGTGGGGGTGGTGAGAAGGTAAAGCCCGACACAAGAGGTGGCTTTGCAGAGGCTGAAGCCACGGCTCCCGGAGCCACCTCGCCTTGCCTCGTGGGGTCAACCCCACTGTGTTCTTCATTCTTTGATGTTGCTGGCGAGCCCTTGGGCCTCGTCTTCAAGCTATTTGCAGACGAAGTGCCAAAGGGAGCAGAAAACTTTCATGCTCTGAGCACAGGGAAGAAAGAATTTGGTTGTGAAGGTTCTTGTTTTCACCGAATTATTCTGGGATTTACGTGCTGGGAGGGTGACTTCACACGCCGTACGGGCACTGGCGGCAAGTCCACCCAGGGGGAGAAATGTGATGAGAATTTCATCCTGAAGCACGTGGGTCCTGGCATCTTGGCCAAGGCAGACGCTGGACCAACACAAACAGTTCCCCGGTTTTCACGGGCACGGCCAAGACCGGACGCCTGGATCGCACGCGCGTGGCCTTTGGCAAGGCAATAAAAGGGCACGCAAACTGGGGGAGCCCTGGGGTGCTTTGGGTCCAGGAAGGACAAGACCAGCGAGAAGGGCACCACCGCTGTCTGCGGACGACGTCAGCACTGACTCCTGTGTTATCTCAACCACCAGGTCACCCCTTCCGTAGCTCGGAAGAGCGCCCCCCACTCATCCCGACCTGCTCACGACAGCTGATGATGTGTGTGCTCTCGCGGCATTTCTTCGGGTCCTGTGTTTTCCTTTTCTCCCTCCAAGGCTAGCTCCATTGAAGAGTTAAGTTTATAATGATGAAATGCAAAACTACACAACAACAAAAAAAAAAAAAAAGAAAAGAAAGAAAAAAAGAGGAAGAGAAGAAGTTGAGGATGATGCCAAAGTTTTTAGCCTAAATTACCGAAAGAATAAAACTGCCATGAACTGAAATGAGAGACGGTGTGGGGCTGGCGGGGGCGGGGGCGGGGGGGGGGAGCAGGGCAGGGCAGTTTTAGACGGGCTGAATTTGAGCTCAGGGTGCAGATGACAGGTCGGGGTTGGATGTATGTATGACCCTGGGATTCAGGGTTCAAGTCTGGGCTGGAGGTGGAAACTTGGAATCCTGTCCTGAGCCAGAAGCCCTTGGCCCCACACCCACCCCACACTCCATCTTGGGGACCTGGGGAGCTTGTTAAAATGCAGATTCCTGCCCTCTCCTGTCTCCCTGCTGTGAGGTTTTTGAACCAAATCACCACCCCAGGTCATTCTGAGGCGGCAGGTTTGAGAACTACTGCTGAAACTATACAGTGGTTTTTTAAAAATTTACCTTGATGATTTTTGACAAACAGTCCTGTCACCACCACTACAATGCAGATATGGAATGTACAAACTAGATTCCTTCCCCCTGCCCCTCACCCCGTCCCATTCCCCTGGGCCACTCTGCAGTCAACTCCCTGCTCCCACTCCAGCCCCTGGAAACCACGGGCCTGTTTTCTGTCCCCGTGACTTTGCCTTTCCCAAACGATCTTCTGGATGGAATCATACAGTATGTGGCCTTTCGTGTCTGTCTCCTTTTATCCGGCGTCATGATTTGGAAGTTTTGTACAAAACTGAGCTTTAATATCTTCCCTAATACTTTATACTAGAGTTTCTCATTCTAATATATATTATGAAAAAATGTAGTATGACATTTTCATTAAGACTTCCAAGTGCCCCCCTCCCCAATACCCTCCAGACTACTCTGGGTAGTGATGGGCAAATATTTTGACTTTCTGTGGGTACCTTGCTAAGAAGGTTGGGTGCCTTGCCCTGAGGCACACCTGCTGCTTGGAACGGGACATGGATGACAGAGAAAGTGAGCACATGGGGACAGGACCAGTGGGCAAGATCCGTGTCTCCCAACCTCCCTCTTGGCAGGACTGCTCTGCCCCCGACCCCAGGAGGTACGGTTGTGTGCTAACCAAGAGACAAGGGACTTTCCTATGAGTAAATGGAAGTAGCTTTTGGGCATTGGCTTTTTGCCAACTGTTTTGCCTGCTCAGAGAGCTTTTTGTCTCCTTTACAGCTTCTCAGACGACTTATGGATGCCGAAGAGCCCTCCCTGGATGGTGGCGGTCCCTGCAACCTGGGTGTGGTCTTACTAGCCACAGCGTGGACCCTGGGGGCCGAGAAAGCTGGTTTGAGTTCTATCTTGGCCCTTTCTAGCTCTGTGACCTTGGGCAAGTGTCCCGACCTTTCTCTAGCCTCAGTTTTCTGCTCTGTAAAAAGGGGTTAGTATTCGTGCCAACCTCACTGGATGTCGTGAGGATGCATGAGCACAGAGGGAGCACTGCATCAATGGTCACGGGCATCACCGTGGCCTTCCAGACAGTGAACGGGTGAATCCGGTTCAACGTGGGAGGTCTGACTGAGTCAGAACAAGGGGTGGGGGCTCTGGGAACAGATGACCTGACTGCCGGGTAACTGTCTGTGCCACTGAGCCGGGTCCTTCTCCTCTGTTTTCCCCTCTGGAAATGAATGGGCACGGCCAGATTTGCCCTCCAAGATCCTTCCCAAGGGTCTGGGAAGTGGTTCTTGATCTTTAGAGCGCCCGCGAATCGCCTGGATAAATTATTAAAACAGATTGCTGGGCCACGCCCCCAGAGTTTCTGATGCAGCAGGTCTGGGGTGGGGTTCAAGAATTTGCATTTTCAATAAGTTCCCTTAGTGATGCTGATGCTGTGGGTGCAAGGACCATAAGGACCACACTTTCAGAACCACTGGATGGGCAACTGTAGATCCGAGACTGTCAGCTGAGCCTGGCGTCTGTCCAACCCCAGAGGCCCAGGGCCAGTGAAGCGGCTGGTCAAAGCATCCAAGAGGAGCCCAACCTTGATAAGGCCTGGAAGACTTTGCTCTCCCAGCTCTTCCTTCTCCCCAGGGCAGTGCTGTGACAGTTGCATCAGCCCCCTGGAGGAGGTGCTCCTGGATGGAAATAACGTAATGAGGCCCCTCGGGCAGATGGAGCCTGAGCCAGAGGACTCAGGGGCCGTGAGTTCCACGCAGGGCTGGGACCCAGAGCTGGAGCGGCAGCTGCTTCTCCACCTGTGGTTACTTCTAACAAACGCGAGACGCCTACGTTCATTGTTGAGATTTGGAAAAACAGAAGAAGAGAAATCGACTGCCATTGTTAACATTTTAAGATAGCATCTTCTGGTTAAAAAAAAAATTTTTTGTTAAACCTTTTATTTCTTAAGTCAGGCAGTGGCCCTGTTACTGTCTAGTTTAGGATACATCTTTAAACTGAACATCTGCACTGCTGTCTCAGAGCATGACTTTATTTGGAAATAGGGTCATCGTACAATGTAATTAGCTAAGATGAGATCATATAGGAGTAGGGTAGGCCCCTGATCTAGTAGAACCGGTGTCCTTATAAAAAGGGGGAATTCAGACTCAGACACACACAGGGAGAATACCACCTGTAGATGGCGTTCTGCTGCCAAGAAACTTCCAGAAGCCAGGAATGAGGCCTGGAATGGATCCTTCTCCAGCGCCTTCAGAGGCAGCATCGCCCGAGAACACCTCGATCTCAGACCTCCAGCCTCTGGAACTGTACAACAATACCTTTCCGTCGTTTAGGTCTCTCGGTTTGTGGTACTGCTATGGCGACACTGGCAAATTTATACTCACTATATGCTCTCTTTTGAATATATAGTTCACAGTGAAAATAAATTTTTAAATATCAAGAAGAATATATAGGAATAACGCCAGAAATACCCGTGTACTCTCGACCCAAAATTTGCAGTTTTTATACCCGCTTCTCTCCCTAGTCCCCCAAATTAATGCATAAGCTTACTTCCCCTTCAATGGCCTGTTTTTCCATCCAGTATTTTACAATAATTTTCTCCAACAAGTTTTTAATCTGTTGGGATTTTTTCTGACTAGAAACTTATTCCTTTGCAAAAAAGTGCTTATATATTACAGAAATTTACAAGTGGAAACCTCTCTTAAGTCTACCTTCTGGGATGCAGTGTGTCTTTCTCCAGATTTTTTTACATGCAGATACTAATATACACAGGTTATTTTCATGCAGAAATGACACCATGGTCAACTTACAGCAGCATGCGACTTACAGGTAACTTACAGCCTGCCTTTTATTTTCTTAGCTGTGTTTTGGAGATCTTTCCATGCTTGTCTTATTTTTAATGGTTGTGTAATAGTCCCTTGAATGTGTGTAAGATAGCTTAGTAAGCAGCTGAATTGATTTTTTTGGCCTTCCACAAACATTAGTCGTTTGAACGAGGCCTCAGTTGACAGAACTCTGTGCTGGGACCTGGGATCCGTGTTTCCCCGGCTGCACCGTAACTATTCTCTCTTCCCAACTGCACCAACCACTCACCCTTTACCAGATTCCAGACAGAACTCATAAGCATAGGGCGTGCGCTGACAATAAATGCGTATTGCCTATTGCTTGCTAATTGGCTTTTGCTCCAAACCCCTCAAAGTTTCTTGGTCCTCAAGTCTGGACCATGTGGAGATTTCTTTTTGCTTGAGCCTCAGGCAAGCTTGAGAGACTTTCTCCCTTTCCCCTGAGTCTCTCATTCCCTTCGGAAGTTCAGGAAGGGTCCGTTCAAAAAGTACATTGAAGTGGACGTGGTTCCATGGTGTAGCAGTTAGCACGTCTGCTTTACACACAGAAGGTCCTGGATTCGTGTCCCAGTGGAGCTAAGGTCCATAGTCTATGGCCATGCCGCCCTGAACAAGCTCAATGTTTGATCATGGAAGCTAAGCAGGGTTGGGCTTGGTTAGTACTTGGATGGGAGACCACCTAGGAAGACCAGGTGCTGTAGGCATTAATAATAATAATAAATAAGAAAAAAAATACATTGAAGAAAACAAGGGCCAACAGGAAATTTCTCTTTAAGGTCTAAATCTTTGCATATCGCCTTATTATTCTGTTAAAATATGTTCCAAGATGTGAAATTACTAGGTCAAAAAAAGATGTGGTGTTTAAGATTTTAGATATGCAATGCCCAATTGTGAAAAGGTTGCTTCAGTTTTTAAACCTACCAACCATGAATGAGACTGCTTGCTTCCCAAAACCCTCATCACTGCTGGTTATTACCCCTTTTCAAAAAGTGGCCATTGCTGGTCAGGCTCAGAATGGTTTGCATTCAAAAAACAGCCCAGCAATCCAAAGTAATAGAATAACTCAAGTTCTTGCATTTTTCAAACATCACAAAAGGGAAAGATACCCAGACCACAGCTATACTTTCAAAAAGTCCTCTTTTCTTCCCCAATCCATATCTTTTATGCATTACAGGTGTCTGGTGCCCCGAATTCAGCACCCTTGCCCAAATACCTTCCCTGTTGTCTTTTGAAGAGCTTTTCACTGCCTTCTTCCTACCCAGCTTGCATGCGTGTGTGTGTGTGTGTGTGTGTGTGTGTGTGTGTGTGTGTGTGTCCTCTCAATCCTGCCCATTCTCAGATTCTCCATCACAAAATCCCCAAAGAACTGCACTGGCAGGGAAAGACCCTTCTCAGATGGTGGGGAGGGAACAAAACTACACAGGGAAATCCATCAGCAGGTGGTAAGGGGAAAGCTTTAATTATTTTATCTGGTTCCATTAGGGTGCTCAGCCATGGGCTCCTTGAAGACTGGCGAGGTGTGTTGGTCTAGTGTCCCTTGCACTGGGCTTAGCACATAGTGCGGAATTAATATGGCTTCAATGAAGATGGGGGCACTGACAAATAATTCTGTCTTTGAGATAGCAAGAGACATTGTACAGAGATGTCTCACTTAGGCCCAGCAGCAAGAAGTTTATCTTGAGTAGCAAGGACACCTCTTCCTCTGAAGGGGGGACTTAAGAGTGGGGTGAGACAAAAATGAGGGAGGGGTGGTGGTGGAAGGAATCCCACTGAATCGCTTTATTTTTCTGTATGAAAAGAGAGAGCTGGAGTGTGGAATAGGGAAGTGGCAAAGGTTTGGAAAAGCCCGCAGTGGTACAAATAAAAGAATTACTGGGCAGTGGCGAGGGCTCAGCTGAGGGTGGAGGTAATGATTTGTGGTTTGCTCTTTGCAGAGCCTCAGATGACTGGGTTATAGGGACTGGGGATCCATCATTTATTCAACAGGGAGAAAATAAACGAGTCAAAGGTAGTAGAATGCTCCCCAACACCGAAGAATGAATATAGAAGGCATTAGACTGTGAGAGCAAGGCAGAAAAGCGAGTTGTTTGAAAAGTGGGGAGCTAGAATTGAAATTTCTGGTGAATCCGTTGTGACCCTAGGGGTGCATAGCTGAGGTGCGGGGGAAGGACAGAGAGATGCACAGGACAAGGAACTGGAAGCCAGCTGGGCCCTGAGGATGTCAGAATCTCCCACAATCCAGGGCGGCACCGTGAGCCACGTGACAGCCCCCATGATTGGCTGACAGCGAGTCATAGTTGAGAAGATGGCGGCCGAGCAAGAACCTCATCAGAGTAGGTCTGTACACACAGCGGCATTCAGTGTGCAAGAGGGCAGTGAGGAGCAAGGGGAACTCGGGCCCTTCCTCCTGTTTGGACGAAGACAGGCGATGTGGGACAGTGACAGTCTGGGTGGTGTGCATCGGCCGGCTCCATCTCTGCACCGACAGCAGAGGGGAGACACGGCTGGATTTCTAGAAGCAGGGCGCAGCCCTGGCCACGAACTCGTTCTGTGCCCGGTCTCTGAGCCCTCTTTCCTAAAACGTACCAAAGGGAACGGGTTAGAGTCGTGGCGCTCCGCCGAGTTCTGGGACTCGAGGAGGCCCAAAGGCGGGGTAAAAATGGCGGAGGGGGGATAGCCGGGCCTTGAACTGTGGGTCGCGCCGGGGCCAGGGCCGCTGGTAGCATCGCGCGTCTCCATGGTGACGGGCAGCGTGGCCCGGAAGCGGGGCGGAGCTTCGTGCGGGGCGGGGCATCTCTGTGACGCCAGGGGCTGGGCCTAAATGGCGAAACCGGAGAGGCTCACGGCGGGGTTTGAACTGGCCAATGGGCGAGCTGCCGACCGGGTGTCGGAAAAGGAGGCGGAAGCGGGGAGGAGCCGCCGCCGGAGCCGGACCACATCCGCCGCGGCGTCTCCATGGCACGACCCCGGCCTCCGACTTCAACGACTTCATAAGGAGGCGTTTCTGGGCGCAGCCGTGTCGCTCCTGGTGAGAGGCCGTCGGCAGGCTGGGCCCGGGGCGCTCCCGTGTGTTTCGCGGCGGCCGCCGGGCCGGGTCCCCACGGGCGAATGGCCCCCGCTGGGGTCGCTGGCTCCCGCCCCCCCCCAGGTCGCCCGTACCTGCAGCCTTCTGGCGCGCTCGTCCCGCTCCTGTCAGAATCTGGCCCCCCGCCCCGCCCACCGGCGCGGGCCTGCTCCCGCTAACGGGCGGGCGGACTGCCTCCCTCCTCACCTGGCCACCGGCAGGGCTCGGCTCGCTCCTCTGCTGCCCTCCAGCAGGGCTTCTCCTTTCTCTCTATGGGCAGAAACTGGTCCCCTCCTGCCTGCTGGTGGGTGGTCGTCTCTTCTTCCGCCGACGGAGACTGGCCCCAAGCCCTCTTGCCCGCCGGTGGGCGTAGCCCCATTCGCCCTTCCCTCCCTGCGGGCCTCGGCACGGCAGTTATTTGTCCGTAGGCAACCATGTCCCCCGGGGACCGCTGAGGGCGCCCAAGCTCGCTGGAGCGGGTTCACCCGTGTAGGGGCCCCGCCCCCGTCCCCGCACAACCCGGTTTCTAACCCGCTCTAATTCGGATATTAGGTCCCATCGGTCGCTGCTGCGCCCGGGAGGATTTTCCTTTCGCCGTCGGGGGTACCCACTTGCGGCGGAGCGCCCCTTTCTAGCCGGAAGCTTCCGCCCCTCTCCTTCAAATACTATTGGTCCTTTCCCGGTATCTATTCAGCCGGGAACGCCCCTTCTCCTAGGAGACAGTTGCCCTGGCCCCGCCCCAATATACCCCCCTACCTCCCAGCTCCCAGCGCGGGTTCCGGCCCTTTTGGGCCACTTGGGGCCAAGCGGTTCTCTCCCTTCCTCTACGCAAGCCAGCAGCACCTCAGGTTTTATCCCTGGTGGCCATCCACCTTTCCTCCCTGGTGGGGCCTGAACTTGGCGGTACTTTCCCTCGAAGTTTACCCCCGCCCACCCCTTTTCTCCGTGGGGAGGGGAGCTCCCACTGCGCCCCCCCACCCGCCTACCGGCCTCTGCCCCCGGGTCGCTCAGCCTCTCCTATCTCCCCCCACTTTGGCAGGACAGTTGCTGTGCGACTTGGACAGTAGAGAGGAGCGCCTCCCAAGTTTTCATCTGCCACCCCAAAGCTTCCACCCTCCTCCCCCTCAGAGAGGACGTTTGATGCTGGGCCCCTGAGATTCTCATTGACAAGCCCCTCTGGGTCCCCCTGAGCAGAGTCTGCTGACCCATTTGCCCACCTTTGCGGCTTTGATGCTTAGTCATGTCTGCCTCATCCTCAGGCGGCTCCCCCAGGTACTGCCAATGTGGGGGGCGCCTCCAGAGGGCAGGGAAAAGTAATCTGGGGCTCCCAGGCCAGGCTCGCCAGAGGCTTTTTTCCCCAGCTTCCCTGTTCAGTGTACTGAAAGTCTGGACCAAGATATTTGGAAATCACTTTTAAGGGGAAGGAGGAAAAAAATGCAGACACACAATCCCAGCTGTGCACCCTTCTCTGTCACTCTCTCCTTAGTTCCTGCTAGCAAATGGGATCACCATTGTTGTTTCAGTGGATTACTAGGCTCAGATCCTTTTGGAAAAGAGACCAAGTGTAAAATAATGGTGATGTAGGAGGTGGATATAGCACTTAGCAAGGTGTTGATGGACTCCAAATGGTTGGATGGGCAGCCCACTGAGGGAGACATTATGGGTGTCTACTGGCTCTAAGTGAACAGAAATGTCCTGAGGAGGAAGAAAAAACTGTCTAACCAGATATGGTGGTATTCCTCGCTTAAATGATTAGTGGGGCTCAAGTTTTTTTTTTTTTAATCAAGACGTGATATACGTGTAGTAAAATGCATGCTAAAAGCCTCAAGAATTCTTATATTGCATTTTTATGTTACATTATTTTCTACAAGTTTTTGTGGGGTGGACAAAGTCTTATTTTCAGGTTATCAGGAGGCAGTGGGATAGATCAAATAAACTTTTCAAGTCCCTTTCCATCCTGGAATTCTCAGATGTACTGCTGCCAAATTTTGGAGATAAAACCTATATTTGCAAATCTGATGATGGGGCTGTTTATGTATAAGCAAGATGAATTACACATGGTATTAAAAAACAAAACAAAAATAACCTTGCTTCTTAGGAGCTTAAAGAGTAGCAAGTGGAATATTTTAGGAAATAGTTATCTTCATCCCGATAGTTGAATATTTATTGATAGTTATTTTTAATACATTCAAGTCACAGGAACTTTATTCCTGAGCCTATCTTTTTATGTCAGTCATTCACTGAGCATTTCTCCAGGGCCACCTTCTGCTCCAGTCAACGTCCTGGGCACTTTCACCTTAGCCAAACTATAATACCTTGGCTGTTGCTCATGTGCTGTCTGCTTTTTGTCACCTGACAAGATGACAGCTGGGCTTTTCAGCAAAAGGTCACAATACGTGTGATGCGATGGCAGCTTAAAAGGCCAGCCCTGCGAATGCCCATCACCCCTGTTTCCATCCCAATACAGGGCACACCATGGTGGTTTGGTGGCTCGTGTAAGGAGCCAAGTGATTCCAGACTGGTTCTAGTCATCAACTTGTTACTCACCACATGTAGCATACCATTTGGGAGATCCAAGGAATAGAAGAATCCTACTTTTCTGCTTGTAATCTGGTTCTTGTGCCTGGGTGCAGGTTTCCATCGTGTGGGAAGAACGGAGTAACAAGTCTCACGCAGAAAAAAGTCTTGAGGACACCTTGTGGCGCACCCAGTGTGACTGTGACGGTAGGTGACATGCACGCAGAGCAGCCCTCTGGTCTGCTGCCCTGCCAGAAACGCTTTTGCAAACCATTCCCAGGAGCTGCTGGCACCATGGTGGCTGGGCATTCTGCTAGGTGCCTTCGTGCAGATCCAGCTCATCGATTGTGTTTTTTGTTTTTTGTGGGTTTTTTGTTTGTTTGTTTTGTTTTTGCTTATGGTAAGGCTGCCAGGTGTGAGGAGGTTGTCTTAATCCTTCCAGACAAATTCCGAAAGTCTTCAGAACATATTTAATATGTTCTAAATAAAAATAATTATAATGAAGAAGAAAATAAAGATTGGGAAGAGGACAGGTACCGATGGTTGGTGAGGGTATGTAGCTGGGATTTTGCCTTGTTTATATTTTCTTTAGAATCCGTACAACCTCATCTCAGCATTTCCTCCAGCTCTCTGTTTTCCTTGTCTCTTACCTGCCTGGTGCCTGATTTCTTTTGCACCCTATTCATTTTGTGTGCTTCGTGTGCTTCCCGTGCTAAGGCGCATGCCCAGTTCAGATTGTGGCATGGAAGGATTCATCTGCTTCCCAGCTGTGCTACACTAAGTCTGAGGAGGAGCTCTGCGTTCCAGCAGGCTGGGATGGAGATCCAGCCCTGAGGACCCTGGGGCCTGTGTTTGGGCTCTGGCAGACCCCTCTCTCATTGGACCCGAGTCTCTCTGGTGGTCTTCAGCTGGGATCTCTGCAGGAGCCTGCTGAATGGCACGCCCTCCTCGATTCCTGCCTGCATGCCGTAGTTGGTAGCTGTCCTGCTCGCTTGGTGGCTAGGCTTTCAGTGACTCCCAGAGGCTTTGAGCTCTGTTTTTTATGCCCAGTTTACTCATCCACAGATCAGCCTTTTTTGTGTTGTCCTCCCCGGCCTGCCAGAAGCGAACCATGAAGGACCGCTCTTCAACTCCCCCCTTACATGTTCATGTGGATGAGAACACCCCTGTCCACGTCCACATAAAAAAACTCCCGAAACCATCAGCGACCGCCAGCCAGGTAGGAGCATGCCAGTGGGGCAAGGCGAAGGCTCTGGAGCAGGGTGCCACCTCCCAGCTCGGCCTCCTTGCGCTGCTCACTCCAAAGGTTTGAGAGACAGACACACTCACTTTCGGAGGTCAGTTGCCTAATTAGAAGGTAGGCAGGACTGCCATCCAGAAATGGCAGCAGTAGCCTTAGTCAGAAGAGGCTCCCTTCAGAGTTGGAGATGGATGGCACCAGAGTGACGCCAGAGCCATCTGTGTGGGGGAAGTGACCCTGGGTTTGTCCCTTTCCACAGAAATCTCATAAGCGCGGAATGAAAGGGGACACCGTGAATGTGCGGCGGAGTGTCCGGGTGAAAACCAAGGTACCTTGGATGCCCCCTGGAAAGTCATCTGCCCGGCATGTGGGATGCAAGTGGGAGGTAGGCTCACTCTCGTTCAGGCTTTTCTTCTCGGACTGGTCAGGGTCTAGCAGGCCTCAACCCGGTATGGTTCAGAATCAGCCGTAGCCCTTAGCGACACCCCAGCAGGCCCCGTTTTCTAAACCCCGAAAGTATGTGAGTCTTCTGCAGTCCTCACAACACAGTGAGGTGGCAGGTCCTGCTGTCCCCGTGCACAGATGAGGAAACCGAAGCCCGGAGAGGTGCAGTCTCAGGGAAAGTAGCAGGGCTGGAGTCAGGACTCGGAGGGTCTTATTCTAGAGGCTGCACTCTTGGGCTCTAATTTGTGTGTGAGGAGCCCCGTGTCTTTTTCCATGTAACTGTGACAGTGTCTGAAGCGAAACAAAATACACATCTACACACACCAGAATGCACCTATCCAAGAAAGCATTGCCACTTTTGAGGTGGTCGCCATAAGAGACCATGCACATATTCCACAGATGTCATCAAAGCCACTTTTGGAACAACCTCCTGGGCCATAATTACCTTCAGCATTAGTTGTCAAGATGCCAAGAGAGAGGTGTCATCTTTTTTTTAGCCACGCCTCGGCACATTTTGCTTGTCCATCCGTCCACTTAGTTCACGCGGCATCGGTTCATTGAGATTTGTGCCAGACGCTGCTGGCACTGGGGTTACGGCCGCAAACCGGCAGGCGCGCCCTCCTGATGCGTACATTCCAGTCAATCGCAGTGAAAAAACGTAACGATGAGACATGTTTTAGACAGACATCTCATTTTTGGGACAAGTAAAGGACTTGAGGCTACTTTAAGATGCTAATACCTGATCTAGTATGAAAAATTGTGTCTTTCTGATAGCTTATTACTTTTAAAACTAGAAGTAAAAAACTAAGAGTAATTACTCTGAAGTTTGTAGGCACACTTCATGGTTTTGACTCCCTGATTTACCAGTTTGTCCCTAAGAGGCAAAGGGAGTAGGGGATGTTCCGGGGACTATATAAGAAGTGTTCTTATATAGCATAAGAAAGATTGGAATTCAAATGATGTCTTAACATTTTTTACTTAACATTTTTTAACATTTTAGGGATCTTACTAATAACCAGTGGAATGTAAATGAAAAACAACTATGTTTTAAACAACAAAAACAACAGGCTATTTTAATTGAGTGGAAAAAAAGTCGAAAAGATTGCGAGTATCTTGTGTTGGCAAACATACGAGGTGTCAGCAGATCTTTTGAGATGGTCTTGCGGGGATCACGAAACCGATTCAACTGTTCGGAGGCAGCTTGGCAGCGTCCACGTAAACAGTGGTCCTGCAGTTTTACACTTAGGAAGTTACCCTTAAAAAGTCATAGAGTGCAGGGATCCGTGTATAAAGATGTTTGCTGTAGCACTGTAACAGAAGGATTGAAAGCAACCTACGTGTCTATCAGGAAGGTGTTGGTTAAATTATGTTCCATCCATGCAACCATTACAGAGATTGAGGTGGATACTTACACATGAGTATGAGTCACAGCCACACAGCATGCAGAGTTCTGTCCAATTTGCAGAAAAAGAGCACGTTTCCATGTGTGTGTGGGTGTGTTTGTACACGTATAAAGTTGTCTGGGAGGATACAAGAAGTGGTAAGCAGTCATTACCTCTGGAATGTGGGAGGCTTAATGATTTATTATTTTTTTTATATGGCCTGCTTGAATTTCTTTATAATAAGCATACTGCATTTTATAATTTAAAATGCTTTTCAAACAGTGAAAAGACTTGGTAGTTTTCCAAGTATACAAGAAAGTTACGCCTCTATGGAAGTTGACTTTCTGTTGATACGGGTTGCTAGGAGCTGTGGTCTCCTCTGGAAAGCTCAGTGTCCCTTCCAGTCCTAGGGCCACAGAATCCTGGAAATGGAAGGACCCAGAGAGGTGACTTGTCATCTCTCAAACAGTAGCTGTCTTTTTAGGCTACTTGGGCCAGTCCTTTCCCACTTTATTGTCGGCCATGGACAGAGAGAAAAGACCACGGCAGGAGGAAGTTTGCGGTGGGACTGGACGTGGACCCCAGAAGCTGCTGCGTGCACGTGGGGAGTCTTGTCTGCTTTTCTGAAACCCCTTCTGATACATGAAGATTAGCTTTGGGAGAAAGTCTAGATTTCTTCTCTACCCTATTAGTAAAGAAAGTGACCTATTTTTATTATAGAAAGTTGAAAGAAAATACAGAAAATAGACAATCACCTATAATTTTTCTAATCTGTCTGCTATCAAGTTTCAAAAACTTTCTGTTGAAAAGTGCAGGAAAGACACATTAGCAATGTATTGCTTGTGAATTTTTGCAAAATAGCTGCATAATTATCACCCAGCTCAAGACACATCACCAGCGTCCCCATAATCTCCCCTCTGGCCCTGTTCCTGTCACTGCTGCTCCTCAAGGATAATTATGGTCCTGAAACTAATATTTTGGTACTTTTACTATCACTTTTTACTATGTAGTTTTTTCTTTTTTATTTTTACTTGCAATCGTACTGTATATGTCCTGTTATCCTTTTGAATATTAAAAATAACCTTTTTCTTATAAAAGCAATGCATAGTCATTGTTGAAAAAATTAGAAAAGACAAATCAGTACAAGGAAAAAAAGTAAAAAACACCTGTAATTCTTCGCCCTGAGAAGACCCATGTCACCTGTAGGTAGGTGCGAGCCTTCCCGGTCTTTTCTCACGAACAGACTCATTCTTCTCATTTTGTAACAATGGGCTCATGCTTTACTTACCATAGAACATTTTTATTGCCCTATTTTATTGCCATTACACATTATTTTTTAAGGCAGTGTTCCATTGTGTGTATATTTTTATTACTTTGTATTCAACAAATATTACCTTATCATTCATTCATTCATCTATATTCTTGCCCCTTGAATTTAAATAGCATTCACATTCTTGGATAGTCCTGATAAATCCCTAGAATAGAATTGCTGGGGCCAAGAGCACGTGAATTTTTTGAGTGTACCCCACGAGTCCTGCTCGTTGGACATAACAGTGATTCTCATGTTGAACCCTTCTTTTAATTGCTGATAGCCATCTTCTTTCACTGGAAATCGTCATAGAGGGTTAGCCACCGTGGCTTAAGAGGAGCAAAGAACTGTACAAATAATGAGAAATCGCAACTATTTAATGCACAGAGTAAATTTATAGAATGAGTCAAGTTCAATTATCAAAATCCCATGGAAATCCTGGCCTCCAGATTACAATGTCTTCCTTTCTGAAGTCTTAAAAAAAAGCATTATACAGTTTTGAATAAACTTTTCTGGGGGGCACATGCATTGAAAATCAATTTTTATGCTTATATATTTAAATATTTTCTAGACATCATACCCTACTAAATTATTCAATATGCATTTCTAATATTTTTGTACATAACCAAATTAACAGTGATTATTCTAAAAACTTTATTTCTTAATATCATATGCTATCTGGTCCATATTCATATTTCCTCACTTGTCCTTAAAAATACCTTCTACAGAAGATTGGTGTACCTTTGCAACTATTCACTATCATGCATTCATTTTCATCTAAAAGACTTTTGACATATTTCACTTCTACCCTAGTATATAAAAAACGTCTCTTGCCCCAAACTTGCCAACTTTCGGAATGACTATTTTTGCTATATCCTTTATTTTAAACTTGACCTTGTGGCATGTTCTTCCTCCCGGGGTCCCTGTGGTTGTCCCTTCAGCAGTTTTAGCTCTTTCCTGCCTCCAGTGGACAGCCAGGTGTGGTGGAACCGGTTGCAGTTTTGCCTTCTGAGTTCATGTGTTCTCCCTCCTCTACGTCAGAATCCACCTCATTGCCTGGAGATCACACCACCATCTTCAGAAAAGCTGGTCTCAGTGATGCGGTTAAGTGACCTCTCTACAGAAGATGATGACTCGGGTCACTGTAAAATGAACCGTTATGATAAGAAGATTGACAGTCTAATGAACGCTGTTGGTTGTCTCAAATCTGAGGTGAGGGAAGAGCTGGTTCCCTGAGGATATGTGGGTTTGCCCAGGTGGGTTCCCTAGGGGCACTTTCTTCGGCTGTCTCTGAAGGCTGCCCAGGACTCCAGATGCCTCTGGGATCTGGGGCTACCTGGGATGCCTCACTATTGAGCACTTAGCCCCAGGCCTGGCCCTGACTTTGTCTGGTGCTCTGTACCGATAGCCTTTTTTAATTCATTAATTGTTTTTTAGGCCAAGCAACCCTTGGTTGACCTCACAGATTGCAAGGACCTTGTTAGCTTACAATCCCTTATTTTTAATAATTTTTTATTCCCACAGCACCTGGTCTTCCTAGGTGGTCTCCCATCCAAGTACCAACCAGGCCCGACCCTGCTTAGCTTCCGAGATCGGGCTTGTTCAGGGTGGCATGGCCGTAGACATGTTTTAATTTTTTACAACAGTAAATGAACCCAGTGGTGGTATTTTCCCCATTTTGGTGATGAAGTGACTGGGGCACTAAGGCTTCTGCTTTCCATTTTACACAAAAGGTTTTTTTTAAAAAGCCCCAAAGTAGTAAAGGAAGTTTGTCCTCAGCTGCTGGGCTGTGCCTTTGGGTGGGATATGACGATGAGATTGGTAACAACCTGGGAGACCTTGGACCCCAACTGGGAAGTTGGTGGAGCTGGCACGACATCCAGCTCTCGACGACTAATGTGGCCTGTGTCTTTAATCCTCCACCCCATACCCGGCTCGTGGGCCCTCCCGGAGAATCTTGGGCTGGCTGCCTGGCAACAGTCCCTTCTCTCTCCGCGGCCTGTGGCACGGGGGCTTTTTGTGCTATCTCTCCTCCTGTGGTGTGCCAGCTGAACCACGGTTTGTATCCTGGCTCTGTCCCCAACCGGCAAGCCACGCAGACTCTTCGTACTGCGTTTCATCAGTAATGAGGAAATGAGAGGAATAGTTATCTGCCCAGAGTCTTCGTGACAGTTAACTAAGATTGTACGCAGAGCACCTGATGTTTATGTCGCTCTCACTCAGAGGTGCCCTTAGTTTGGTCGAAAGCCATGGGCCTAATGACGTGGTAAAGAAGAACCACCGCCCTTCAGTGGCCCCTGCCTGTGTGCCCCTGCCCAGGTCAAGATGCAGAAGGGTGAGCGCCAGATGGCCAAAAGGTTCCTGGAGGAGCGGAAGGAGGAGCTGGAGGAGGTGGCCCACGAGCTGGCCGAGACCGAGCACGAGAACACCGTGCTGAGGCACAACATCGAGCGCATCAAGGAGGAGAAGGACTTCACCATGTAAGGCGGCCCTGCCGGGGTTCGGCTCCTCCTTAGTTACCTGATTCTCAGGGCGGGGGCAGGGGACGCAGGGGGCAGGGAAGCCTTTCTGGGAACAGGGACACTGAAGTCGAGTGCTGCAGTGCGTTGGGAGTTGGGCGGGTGCTGGGGAATGTCCCTCTGACAGCCCCAGGGTGGGAGGAGTTTGTGACCCAGATGGAAGGCAGGCCGGAGTCAGGGAAGAGGATGGGCAGAGGGTGCCACGGAGTTTGTCCGGGGCCAGCTCTTAGCAGCCTCTTTGAAGACTTTGCGTTGAAGGCAGCTGGAAGCCATGGAAGCGTTTTCAAAGGGGGAAATGGTGTGACCAGCTTTGGCTCCAGTGTGGAGAGTGGATGGATAGGCTCCGAAGTGGATTTGCAGATGGTGGTTAGGCGGCCATGTCAGTGGCCAGGGGCAGAGGTGATACTAGTGGCTGAGAGACACATAACGCTACAGGTGGCATGATGTCACCTGGTGTGGAAGCCCTGTTCCCGTGCCCAGGCAGTAGCTGTCAAGAAGGCCAGCCCTCCCCCTCCCCCACTGGTCCCTGCCCAGGAGGTGCATCTCCTGGGGCATTGTGAGGCGAGCCTCGGAGCTCCTGGTGGCCAGGGGCCTGAGGGCTCACAGAGCCATGTTCTCTCTGGCCCCAGGCTCCAGAAGAAACACCTCCAGCAGGAGAAGGAGTGCCTCATGTCCAAGCTGGTGGAGGCTGAGATGGATGGAGCCGCTGCTGCCAAGCAAGTCATGGCCTTGAAGGACACCATCGGAAAGCTGAAGACGGTGGGTGACGGGCAGACCGCCCTGGCGCTGGGAGTGGGCCCAGAGATGGGGAAGCCACAGGGGCGGGGACCTTACGCAGTCATCAGGCTGACTTTGTGACATCTTCAGGCTGGGGGAGGGCACAGTTAACTCCTTAGCCCCAATCCCCTGCTCTCACTTCTGGGACCTGACACTCAAGGATGACCTCAGGTGGCCAGGACTTCTGAAGAGACCTCATGATGGGTCTCCTGGGATCACAGTGAGTTAAGGCATGCGTTTTGATTCCTGCAAGTATCAGCCACCTGGTGTCATCGTCCTGCGCTTCCTCCAAGAAACCTGCCTGAACTGCACTCGCCCACACTGAGCTCCCAGCCCCTTCCAGCAGATTCAGCTCCTGCCCATCCTTCCAGGCCCACCACCTCCAGGAAGCCTGCCCTCACCCCCCTGGCCCTGTCCATGGCTCTTCTTGCCTGGGCTTCCTGGCACCAGCGCATCTTAAGTCCCCCGTGTGGCCTGCCCCTGCCAGCCCCTCCCTTCTTGCCTGTGCCTGGTAAGACTGCTTGCTGTCTTCCAGGAGAAACAAATGACCTGCACGGACATCAACACCCTAACGAGGCAGAAGGAACTTCTCCTGCAGAAGTTGAGCACATTTGAGGAGACCAACCGCACCCTCCGAGACCTGCTGAGGGAACAGCACTGCAAAGAGGTGAGCTGCCGGCCCCGGCCCCGGCCCCGGCCCCACCGTGGGCACGCGGATTCACCTCCACGCCTCCAACACCACATGCCTGTCCTTGCCCTCTCTGACCCTTGGTCTCTTCCTCTGTAAAAGGAGAATTGTGTTGATGTGCCAGGCACCTGGTAGAGGTCGTTGTCTTAGTTGTGGAAGCAGGACCTGGTGGCACAGGAAGGACCTTGGAAGTCAGGAGAAGGGCAGTGGGGAGTCGGGGAGAGGTCAGCCCTTTCCAGGGCTTGTGCAACAAAATGGGGAGACTAGTTCTGAGCTTTGGTAGAGTGGAAGAAAGACAAATGGCCGGCGGGCAATCGCTGAATTGCTGGTATCACTGTTTTCTTAAAAGAGTTTGTGAAATGTATTTTCTGCTACTGATGATTCCGAAGAGACTGACAGTATAAACAGCTGTCTTCCTGTCTGGTTCAAGCCAGAGGGAAACCAAGAGTCTCAAAACACCTGTGCTGACGAATGATGACATTTTTCTCAGTGTAGTGTGTTTTTTCTCCAACATTATCAACTTCTTGTTTTCATTTTGAAAGATTATTATGCAAAATAAGTAATATAACGTGGTATAGTCATTGTCTAGCTTTCCAAAGAAAATCTTGTTTACACGGTTTACATGGTTCTTGTATTTCCTTTGATGGTGACCTCATCTCCCTCCCCTCGGGTTGGGGGACTTTATCTTGAATCTGATAGTTTTATCACCTATGTGTGTATCTCTAAAGCAACTTTAGTGTTTTGAGCATGTTTTCAAACTACGTAAATTGTATTGTTTCATGTGTATTCTTCTGAGTTTGATTTCACTCAATATTTTATGAGATTCATCTACTTTTATCCTTGAGCCTAAGGTGATTAATTTTCACTGCTATATCCCATTTTATGACAATACCACAATTTATGTATCCATTCTTCTGTTGCTGGAGACCTAGTTTCATTTGTTTGCTGTTATAAGCAGTATTATTTTGAGCATTCCATACATATTATCCTGGTGGGCTTTAGAGTTTCTAGAATATAATTCTATGAATGTTACTAGTTTTAGCAAAATTCTCAATAGTTACACCGGTTTCATTGCTAGCTCAGTACTCTCAGGTGGTGATTTTTACCTTTCTGGCCTCAGTTTTTCCATCTATAAAACACGAATGGCAGCTTCCACGTGGGGTCGTGTGAAAACTAGAGCTGATGCGTGGATGGGGTTTGCAGCCTGACAGGGGCTTGATGGATGGGAGGTGCCGCTGCTGTTTGTCCCTGGACTGGGACTTCAGAAACCTCTTCCTACCTAGTTTTTTCCTTTTTGACTTCGAGCATTGTCAACCTGGAATCCTGGATTCCAGGTCACCTCCTGCCCCTGTGGCACTTGAGGCTGCACCCCTATCTCGGTGCTTACTGGAAGGCAGTCAGTGTCGTGGCGGGGACTGCTCTGGCTCTGGGGTCATTTGGTTTAGGACTCAGCTCTGCCATTTCCGGCTGTGTCACCTCGGGTGATTCACCTCACTTCTCCTAGCCTCGATCTCCTCTTCTGTAAAGTGGGGCGGTGATAGTGCATGGTTCCCTAGCGCGGGGAATTTGGTGAGGTCGTGTGTTAGTTTGTGTAGTGACCCCCTGGGGGCTTGGCGAGAATGGCATAATGGGCAGTGAGAGCAGCTTCAGGCTCCAGGTCCCTGGCCTAGGCCTTCATCCTGTGTTCTGCCTCTTGTTGCTGGAAAAATCACAGTGCTGGCTTCTTTCCGTTCCTGGGTCTCCAGGAAACTTTGGGACCAACGATCCCTTTTCTCTTGACTTGTGAAGGGGACCTGTGGGACTGAGAGGGAAGGGGAAGGGAGCCTCCTTCTAGGAACACTTTGTTCAGGTGCCCAGGAAGAAGAATAGAGACAGTCACAAAGACAGAGTCCAATGGGAAAACGGACATGGCTGTGAGCAGGCAGTTCTGGGAAGAGTAAGTTCAAATGGCTAAGAAACATAAGTAATTAGGGAATGCGGATTAAAACAGCAGGAAGCGTGCTGGCAAAGACTGGGAACAAGCAGAGGTTGTCCTCTGCGCCAGTGCTGCCGTGTCCTGCTTGTGGCCTTGGGAATTGGTGCAGGTGTGTTTCAGGGCATTTCCGCTGCCATGAATCACACACCTTCCAGCCCAGTCATCCTTCCCCTTGGTATGAACCGTAAAGAGACACTGTACATGCCCAGCAATGTCCATTGCTGCAGTTTGCAGTTGCAAAACTTGGGCCCAACCGTATTGTCCAGAGGTTATGGGGAGAGGTTAAAAATGCAATGAAATCTTAGGGCCAGAAAACAGATGAGTGGTGGCCGAGGGGAGCGGGGTGAGACGATTGAGTAGCAGCTACCAGCTTTCACTGGGCGATGAAAATGTTTCAGAACTGGATACCAGTGACGATTGCACAATATTGCAAATGTAGTATATGCCACTGAATTTTACACTTTTTAAAAATGGTTAAAATGGCAACGTTTGTTATAAGTATTTATCACAATTAAAAAAATTAATAATGTAATGTACCAGAAACGACTGAATTGTATAGTTTACTTATTTTTATTTTTATTTTTAAAATTTATTTATTTATTTATTTGGTGAGGCAGCCCTTGTTTGACCTCACAGGTTGCAGGGACCTTGTCAGCTTACAATCCCTTATTTTTTTATTTTTATTAAGCACCTGGTCTTCCTAGGTGGTCTCCCATCCAAGTACTACAAATTTATTTTAAATTTATTTTTTTTAGTGACATTGGTGAACAAAATCCAGTGTTTCAGGTATACATTTTAATAGTAAGGTATGTATATTGCATTGTATGTTCCCCTCTCTGAATTTTACATTTTATATGAATGACTTGATCTGAATTTATATCTCAAAGCTATTTTTAAAAAATCAAGTTGTCTGAACATGCGTGATCCCATCTGATCTCGGGAGCTAAGCAGGATCAGGCCTGGTTCGTACTTGGATGGGAGACCACCTAGGAAGACCAGGTGCTGTAGGCATAAAAAATAAAAAAATAAGAGATTGTAAGCTGACAAGGCCCCTGCAATCTGTGAGATCAACCAAGGGTTGCCTCGCCTAAAAAATAAACAAGTAAATAAATAAAAATTAAAAATCAAGTTGTAGCATAAAAATACATAAATATATTTTGGTAAAATTAGACATTAAACCATTTCCTATTTACTGTGAGAATACTCACCAGTGGCACTTGCGACTGCAGCGTTTACCCCGAGATAACTCATAGATTACAGTCGTAACCTTACCCCCCCAAGTTTGCCACGGAATATCTTGCTTTTATTATTATTTTCACATCGCTCTAGTATTTCGATAGTCTTTGGAAACAAGTTACATAATTCTGTTTATAGCATTCTGGTTTTAGTAGCAGTATTTCCATTTACAAAATGTAATAATTTTGATTGCTGAAAATGTCAAATCCTAGAAAACGTAGCATTCCTACTCGTGCTGTTAACGTCATTCTCGAACAGTCATTAGCCGAAGATTCATTTGGTGAATGATTTATGTATACATTTCTGACACATTAGGATTAGAGACAAGTTCTGTTTAGAAATAGCTCCAAAAACAGTTTTTATATTTTATTTTCACATAGAAAACCAGATTTTCTTCAGCCTCAAAGAGTGTATTTATGTAAAATTAAATTAAGGCCCTTTTTTTTTCTAAACGGGAATTGGGTTAATCCCTTCCCACCCCTCACCCCCAAAAGATAATATTTCTACGTGTTACTGTATATAATTACATAGAGAGGATGGACAGGACACTCACAAACTCATAAAAGTAGGATGCAGGTGAGAGGAGGACTTTAGCTCTATTGCTGTTCACTAAATATTTTATAATGAGAATGTAGTTTTTCTATAATTAGAAATATAATTCTAGAAAAGGAAAAGAATCGATAGGATGTAGCCATCTGGGTTTATTGCTTAATGACTTGGCTCCCCTGTTGCCTTCCCTCGAAGGATTCCGAAAGGCTGATGGAGCAACAAGGAACACTGCTAAAACGCCTGGCGGAGGCGGACTCCGAGAAAGCGGTACGTGGCGCGCCTCTGCCTGGCTGGTGGGGACGGGAGACAAGGCTGGCGGTGCCGATGGAGACAGGAGGGCCGGAGCCCCACTCTGACATTCCTTTGGGTCTGAGTTTCATGATTTATAAAACGGGCTGATGTCCCCTGTCCTACCTGCTCCACTGGGCTTATCTGGTTGATCACTTGAACCCCCAAGCCGGACACCCATCCGAGGGATGGTGATGATTGATGATGATGGACTTAGAAATCATCCGAGTCTGTCACCCGAATTTCCTTATTGTATAATGGATTAAAAGCCATCAAAAGGCACAGACTTTTGGACTCAACGATTCCAGTTCTAGGAATCCCTCCCAAGGCAGCATGTTCCAAGTCTGTTCCGTGGAACCCTAAGTTCCTCAAGGTGTTAATGGGTCCAAGAAACAAAAGTGGGAGTGATCCATGGCCAGATAAAATTGGGAAACTCCTGGCTGGCCTGAATAAAAAGTTCAACAGGTTCCAAACTCTAGGAGCTTTCGGCCGTCGATGTCTTAGTGCGTACTGTGAGTCTCAGAGAGAAGACGGAGGCCACGTTCCCCAAGGTTCGCCCGCGGCCCTCAGTGCCTCGCCGAACATCTCTGTGAGAAATTCAGCAGTAACGGTCATGGCGCCCAAACCTGCGTTCCCAGCTCCAGAGGCCTGGTCAAATTGTGATGCATCATTCAATTGAACTGCTGTTTCTAAAAACCGAGAAGATTCCATCACATTATGTTATAGGAGTATAGGTTATGGAACAAAATAAGCATGTAACTTCTTAGTGTATTACCAGCTTATCTCTGGGTGGGGGGTTGTGGGGCTTCTTTAATGTATTTTTTGGTGTGTTTTTCAGTGTTCTCCACAATTCACATTATTTTAAATTACAAAATAAATTCACCTTTATTGAACATATTTAATACAGATGTTAGGTGCTTCCCACCAGGGTCTTTGTGACATGGGCCAATGTATTTGGTGGCTAGGCACTCACAGGAGTCTCTCCTGTCTGGGCTGGACTTCTTGTCCTTCCCAGGGAGCTTACAACAGTGTGTGTTCTCCCCAGCGCCTGCTGTTACTGCTGCAAGACAAGGACAAAGAGTTGGAAGAGCTCCTCCAGGAAATACAGTGTGAGAAGGTACCACCCCTGACAGTTGTTCCTTAGTGGGTGGAGTGCATTCTGGAATTGGAGACCCGGGTTCAAATCCTGGCTCTGTCACTTTCTCCATCTCTCCAAAGGCTCAAGCAAAGACAGCATCCGAACTCTCCAAGTCTATGGAATCCATGCGTGGGCATTTGCAGGCACAGCTTCGGTGCAAAGAGGCAGAGAACAGTCGCCTCTGCATGCAGATCAAGGTACCTGCTGGCTCCAGGTGGGGAAGGTGGGGGCAGGGGCCTGGCAGTCCAAGGGCAGCTAGTTGCCTAACAGGTTATCACATTCAGGAAGGCTTTTCCCCAGAGTATCATAGGGGACTTGCTGCCAAAGAACTTGTGCTTCAGAGAGACCCTGGGACGAGGGCAAGAGCAGGAGGTCTTGGTTCTCCCCTCGGCAGTGACAGCGTTAGGTTCCATGAGCCAATCACTTCATCTCTTAGGCCCTCCGTTCTCCTAACTACCCATGGGGAGGGGATGGTCTCAAATGCTGCTTGCATCTGTGAACCAGGGACTCTGAGGTCATGGCTCTGTTGATGACCACTATCCTGGGAGTTCAAGGAAGGATCCAGAAGAGTTCTAACCCTGAGACATGATGGGTTCAGTGATCCAGAGAGGCGCCGTGGGGAGCTGGGAAGGGCCTTGGTTTCTGGTCTGTGTAAGGGCCGTTCTCTCCCCTACTTCTTGTTTTCACTGGACCCCTTTTCTCCCTCTCTTCCCTTGACTTTCTGCCTTGCCTTCCCCTGGCCTTTCTTGTCTTGTCTCTCTCCTCCCTCTCCCCCGCACCTTTGTCCCTTTCTTCCCATCTGCTTCCTGGCCCTCCCCTCCCAGAACCTGGAGCGCAGTGGGAACCAACACAAGGTAGAAGTGGAGGCCATCATGGAGCAGCTAAAGGAATTGAAGCAAAAGGGAGACCGAGACAAAGAGTCCTTGAAGAAGGCCATCCGAGCCCAGAAGGAGCGAGCTGAGAAGAGCGAGGAGTATGCTGAGCAGCTGCACGTGCAACTTGCTGACAAGGTAGCAGGCCTTCCCTGAGGAGGGCTGCTCAGAGGTGAACGTGGGAGGTGCATGGGCGGGTAGCGGATGATAGGTGGCTGAATGCAGGTGGTTTGGGTGGGTGGTGGTGGAAAAGCTGGGTAGAGGCGGCCTGATGGGTAAATGGAGGGAAGATGGCAGTGGAGTGGGTTAACGAGCTAGCAGGACGGATGGCTGGGTGGAGGGGGGAAATGGGGAGGTTGAACGGGTATAAAGGTGATAATGGGGTTGGGTTGCTGGCTGGAGGTGATCGGAGGGTACGTAGACGATTTAAGCACGTCAGTGTTGTGGGTAGGAATGATAGTTCAGGAAGGATTTGCACACAGGGTGCATGTGATACCTGGAAATCTAGAAGCAACAGCTGGCCTCCCACTGTCTCTCTCGGTGCTCTCTAGAGAGGGACTGCAGGAGTGAGGTTTAAGTGATCAGGTGAGGGGTCGCCCAGGGTGACCCAGCCCTCAGCTCCCTCGGTCTCAGGGCTGACACCAGGCTGACAGGCCCTGTTGTCCATGTCCCCAGGATCTTTATGTTGCGGAAGCTTTATCCACTCTGGAGTCATGGAGGAGCCGCTACAACCAAGTTGTGAAAGACAAAGGGGACCTCGAGCTGGAAATTATTGTCCTGAATGAGTACGTCTGTTAGGAGAAGGGCGCATGGGCCGACTGGGGGAAGTGGGTATGCAGGTGGAAGGAGCCTGGCGACCTGTGGCAGGTCAGTCACATCCCTCACATGGCTGCCATCTGTCTCCAGTCAGGAGCTGCATTGGACAGAGACGTGGGCAGCCCTGAGGTGGGCTTTCTAGTTGGACCCTGGGTCCTGGCTCCAGCCCCTGTCCCGGGGTCCTACTACCCCAGCAGACCCTGTGAGGGAGGGGCTGGCTTCTCTGCTCACAGAGGCCCTGCCTGACTTCAGCTCCTGGGCCCAATCTGGGCCTAATCTGCACAGAATACGAAATGGGCCCAGACAGGCACACTGGTCTCTTTGTTCCTATTCTTGGGCATGGGCTGGCTGATGATCCCTGCGTCTGCTGCTTGCCAGCCAGTCAGCGGGTCAGAGTATGGCCTGGGAGAAGAGTACAAAAGTGGCTTCACTGTCTACTTTATAGTGACTGTTCAGACATTCTCAGTGTCAGCTATATTCATGTGTTCATTCTATAAAAGTATTTATTGAGCATCTACTACATACCAGGCTCTGTGCTGGTCTGTAGAGTTACAACCAATGTGGTTTTCCGCCCTCATGGAGGCAACCCAGTACTCTAGTAGAGGAGATGGGGCTACAAAGACCCGGACTCCCTGGCTAAGGACGGGTTACAGGGGACTAACTTAGACTCAGGTCAGGTAAGTCTTTCCTCAGGAAGTGTCTTTCACTGTATTTAACTCAGTTTTACAAACATCCTGAGAACCTGCTATGTGCCGGGCCCTGTGCACGTGCTACCCTCAGAAATTCTCTAATGGGAAAAGAATAGGTAATTAAGGTAGAAGGACATGTGGTGCAGATGAGAGGGATCGGGGAGATACGCCCTAAGGAGACAGTCCGAACTGGGTTTTTAAGGGTGAGCAGCTTTGCCAGGTGAAACAACATGATGTGTTCGCTTGGGCCTTGTCAGCGCTGTACATATGTGCTGACCGAACCCCAGTTCATCAATCCTGAGCACGAACTGAGAGGTTCCGTATTGGATCTGTGGTCAAGATCATGGGCACTCACAGGTGCTGTCTATGTTCTTCTGAGGCCTCGGACTCTGTTCTCGGATCACAGCCCTGCTAAATGACAGAGGGGAGGGGGCACGCAAGGGCAGGTGGGCAGCTGGCTGCTGAGTCGGCTCTTTCCCTTCATCCCATATACAGTCATTGTAATTCCCGCCTGAGCTGGTTGAGTGTTCACACACGTGAACAAGCCAATCGTGTCCTCTGCCCTTACCTGGAGACAGCCCTGGTGTGATACGTGCCAGAGGCAGAGGGGTGCCTGGGGTGTTCTTGACCACCCAGCCTGGGCGTCCTGTCCTAACTTCAAGATCTGATTGGCTGAGAGATCCAGGGGGTGCTGTGGGGAGGTGGGACGGGGTTGAGGCTCTGGTCATTGTCTTCAGCAAGCGTCCTGGCCTCAGGGGAGGATCAGAATGGAGAAGCCTTGGAGAGGGTGGTATGGGAGACAGTCTTAAAGTAGGATACGTGGGAGTGCCACAGGCAGCATGCCAGGGCAGGACAATGCAGCCGCTTCTCGGGGTGGAGACTGGGAAGCAGACAGGGTGCCAAGGGGTGGGACATGATCTCCCACTCCACTCAAAAACCCAGGCTCCTCAGAACCTGTGTGTAATTGATTCTCCCTGTCTGCTTTCACTTTGTGACCTTCCAGCCGAGTGACAGATCTCGTAAACCAACAACAAACCTTGGAGGAAAAGATGCGGGAAGACCGGGACAGCCTTGTGGAGAGACTGCACCGGCAGACGGCCGAGTATTCCGCATTCAAGCTGGAGAACGAGAGGCTGAAGGTCTGTAGTGAGACGCGGGGCTGGGACAGTTGGGATGGCAGAGAGGCCAGGCCGATGGCTGGGCCTTCCCGGTCGGGCCCCAGAGGGTCTTCAGAGGGCTTGGAGGGTGCAGCACGATTAAGGAGGAGGGCTCTGGAGTCAGGATGGCCCGGACCCAAGTCCTGGCTCCGCCTCTTACTAGCTGCGGGGCTCGGGCTCGGGTGAGGCAGCTCCTCCTACGCCGCTGCAGTTTCCTTAGTGGGAGGGGATGGGGTTCTTGTGAGAATGGGGTGATGCGTGTGAAATGCCTAACGCGACACACTCAGCTCATGACGTATAATAGACCTGACTTTGAAGTTAGCACTGCTCCCCTATGGACTGCTGGACTCCTCTACATGTGTCACTTCTTCCCTTACTCTCCTAGTAACGTGATTGTTATCTCTACTTTATAGAAAAGGGAAACAGGCTTAAAGAAAGGTCATTCTTGCTAATTGGGCCCTGGGAAGTGTTGGGTTCAGATCCCGAACCTGGGTCTGACTCCGGAGCTCTAGTCCTTAACCATTCGCTCTACACTCCTAGCACGACAGGGTCAAGAGGCACCTGCACGGAGGTTGACATTTCAGAGCAGATTTGATCTGGTTTTCAGCTGATCAAGGCATTAACATCTTTTACTGACATTGTTAAGTAAGACTGATTTTAAGGAAGTACAGCATACAAAAAAGTTCGTAAAATGAACACAATTTGCCTGTTAGCCTTACTGCTACTAGCGTCCTGGTGAGGATTGGTACAAACATCCCCTACAGAGGTGACCGTTATCCTGACTTGTATCATCACAGATTATTTTGTGTTTTTGAACTTAGCGCCTAGCTTTTACTTAGCGTTGTTTGTGAAAGTTACCATGTTGTGTGTGGCAGTTTGTTCATTCTCAATGCCATGTATGTATCCATTCTATATATCAATGCCACAATATATCCATTCTACTGGGATGGGCATTTGGGCTGTAGAACATCCTTGCACATCTTTTGGTGCCCTTATTTGGTATATTTTTACCGGTTATATACCTTGAAGTCAAATTGCCAGGTCATCGGTGTGCATACGTTTGGCTTTGGTAGATGTTTCCAGACAGTAAAGTAGTATAAATTTACACGCCCATTGGGGGGCACATGAGAGTTAACAGTTGTTCCACGTCTCCTCATCAGCACTTGGCACGGTCGGCCTTTTTCGTTTTAGTCACTCTAGTAGTATCTCCTTCGTTGTAGTGTGAATTAAAGACAGCTTTCAAGTCTAAAGTAGTAGGGGGGTTAATTACGGGTGGTTTGTCTATGTAGTGTAATGTGGTATGGGCACTCAGTGATGTTTGTAGAATTGTATTTTCTTAGATATTATAATTATAAAGGTGAAATCTACTCCGAGTAAAAATTTAAAACATTACAAAAATGTGATAGAGAAGTGAAGGTCTGTATTAACTGTGGATGTGTATTTTTCAAGTCTTTTCCCCTAATACTAACATTTAAACACATACACCCCATTCATCCATCCATTATTCTGCAGCTTGCTTTCCTCATCAACCATATTTCATGGATGACTTCTTAGGTCAGTTTTTTTTTTTTTTAAGTTTTATCTTTCAAATGACTATTATTGTAATGAGATATCTGACTTACTTAGTTTTTGTTATACTTGATTTTTTTAGAATTCTATTATTAGTTTCAAGTATATAGTACATTGGTTAGACATTATATAGTTTGTGAAATGATACCCCCGATTACTCTGTCACCCCTCTGGCTCTACACACAGCCATTGCATTACTGCTGACTGCGTTCCCTGTGCGTGCCCCCCATCCCGTGACTGTCTTTCAACGACTTATCGTACTTCTTTAACCCTTCACCCCTTTCTCCCAGCCCTCCCCTCTGGTCATCACCAGATTGTCCTCTGTATTTGTGAATCTGTTTTCGATTAGTTTGTTCTTTTTGTTTCTCAGATTCCGCATGTAAGTAAAATCATATGGTATTTATCTTTCTCTGACTTATTTTGCTTAGCATAATACACCATTCATGTCATTTTTTTATGGCTGAGTAATATTCCATTGTATATATATGAACCATAATTTCTTTGTCCAGTCATCTGTCAATGGGCATTTAAGTTCCTTCCATATCTTGGTTATTGTGAATAGTGCTGCCATAAACATAAGGAAACATAGATCTTTATGAATTATTGTTTTGGTTTTCTTTGGATAAATACTCAGAAGTACGATTGCTGGGACAAAAGATAGATCCATTTTTAATTTTCTGAGGAACCTCCAGACTGTTTTCCATAGCTACTGTATCAATTTGCATTCCACCAACAGTGTATGAGGGTTCCCTTTCCTCCACATCCTAACACTGTTGTTCTTTGATTTATTGATGAGAGCCATTCTGACAGGTATGAAGTGATAGCTCATTGTGGTTTTAATTTGCCTTTCTCCGATGATTAGTGGACCTTGAGCATCTTTTCTTATTTTTGTTGACCATCTGTATTTCCTCTTTGGAGAAGTATCTGTTCGGGTCTTCTGCTCATTTTTTAATTAGATTGTTGGCTTTTTTGTTTGAGATGTATGAGCTCTTTATATATTTGGGATGTTAACCCCTTATCAGATGTATCATAAGCAAATATCTTCTCTCATTCAGTAGGTTGTCTTTTTTGTTCATGGTTTCCTTTGCTGTGCAAAAATTTTTAGTTTGATGTAGTCCTGTTTGTTTATTTTTTCTTTTGTTTCCCTTGCGCAAGGAGATATATCCGAAAAGAAATGACTAGTAGTAATATCAGAGAGATTACCAGCTATGTTTTCTTTTAGAAGTTTTATGGTTTCAGGGCTTACATTTAAGTCTTTAATCCATTTCAAGTCTATTCTTGCATACGGTGTAAGGAGGTGGTCTGGTTTAATTTTTTTTGTATGTATCTAATTTTTACACACCATTTATTGAAGAGACTGTCTTTATCCTATTGTATACTCTTGCCTCCTTTGGCATGTATCGAGCGTATAGACGTGGATTTATTTCTGGGCTCTCTGTCTGTTCCACTGATCAATGTATCTGTTTTTATGCCAGTATCATGCTGTTTTGATTACTGTATCCTTATAGTTTAACTTGGATATCTACCTTAACTTTGTCCCATCTGCTCAGGTGAACATTTTGGTTGTAAGACATTTATTGACCTCAGAAGTAGTTCATAACATAATTGTTAATTGAAAACATTTCAATTGCAGAGAAGTACAGTATAATTCCATTCTTGTTGAGAAAAGTAAAATCACTACACAGCTGTCAATATGTAGCCATAACCAAAGTTATCTTGCATCACGATTCATTTTTCTTGGTCTTATCTCCATTTTCTTTAATGATTACTATTTTTGTAATAAGAACAAGGAAACAGAGATGTCCCTCATTTGCATCTGTATTCACTTGAGTTGGTCATACTAGGTGTCTTGCCCAGGGGTCTCTCTGAGGAAAACTGATGAGAGTTTGAGTAGGTGGGGCTTCCCCTTGCTGGCCCCTGGGAATAGGAACCACGAGTGGGATGACCACCTGCTCTGGAACCTTCTTGTTGTCTACTCATGAGCCACCCCTTCTAGGCTAGTTTCGCTCCGATGGAGGACAAACTCAATCAGGCGCACCTCGAGGTCCAGCAGCTGAAGGCGTCGGTTAAGAACTATGAGGGGATGATTGACAACTATAAGAGTCAGGTAGGCCTGCAGGCTGGGAGATGAACCACTTGGGAAGGGTTGGGTGTGGAAGGTGGTTTTCACCAAACTGGGCTCCGCCCAAGATGAGCCAGTGCTTTGGTGGTCCCCAGGTGATGAAGACCAGATTGGAGGCAGATGAAGTGGCTGCCCAGCTGGAACGCTGTGACAAAGAGAACAAGATCCTTAAAGATGAGATGAACAAAGAGATTGAAGCGGTACTGCTCCCCTTCTGTGCTTTCTTCCCCTGCCCAAGTCCATGTCTGTTAGTCTGTCCATCTTGTTTGCCTTTGTCCTCCGTGCTGTGGACAAGAATTAACAAGTTTTCCCTTTGCTGGGCTGGTCCGTTCCGGCACGTGCGTGTTCTCCCCTTTCTCATCTCCACCATCCTGTGCTTTTTCTTTATCCCTTTTCCTCCTGGTTTTCGTCTTTCTTCAGTTTCCTTTCTCTGCTGCTTTATCTTCTATAGACAGCTTGGCTAGTCTTTAGAAGCAAAGGGATTATCTTAATAGTAACTTTGGAGACAGGTGAGTTCAAGCTCAGGCACTGACTTGTGGCATAACCCTGGCAAGTCACAGAGCCTCTCTAGTGCTCAGGCCCCTTGTTAATACAAGGGGACACCGGATAGTTCTTAGCTTTCTCCCGACCTAGAGCATTGTTACTGCCTTCCTAGGGGCTTGGGAGTTAAGGTTTAATCTTGGCTCTATCAGTTTCTAGCTGAGTGACCTTGGGCAAATGAGCCTTTGATCCTTAGCACCTACTTAGGGGTCGTTGTATGAATTAAATGAGTAAATCAGAGGCTTTAGTACAATGCCTAGGTCCTGGTGGTGTTATCCAATAACTAAAGGTGGCAGGTTAGGGCGAAGTGTGTTCCCCAGAGAACAGTGGACACCCTCGGTGGCCTGCGGGAGGGCAGGCCGCGCTTCTACCTGTAGGTCTTGCAGGAGCCTCTTCTGGGGACTGAAGGCAGCCCCGTCCCAACTCCAAAGCACTCGGCCCGGCCCTTTCAGCATCTGGGCCCTTCCCAATGGCGGATTTTCTGCCCCACTCCAGGCACGTAGGCAGTTCCAATCCCAGCTGGCTGACCTGCAGCAGCTGCCTGACATCCTCAAGATCACGGAAGCTAAGTTGGCAGAGTGTCAAGACCAGCTGCAAGGCTATGAGAGGAAGAACATCGACCTCACAGCCATCATATCAGACCTGCGCAGCCGGGTAAGGGACTGGCAGAAAGGGTCCCACGAACTGGCCCGAGGGGTCCGCTTACCAAGATGACCTGCACGCCCCCCAAGGGAGGACTACTTCCTTTTTCTTGGCTGCTGTTTCTGAAAGGAGTGAGCTATCATCAGTGCTGTGAAATAAAAGTCTGGTGTGCCAAATGCCTCGTGTTTGCACAAAGTGATTGTAGTTTTAGGAGCCGTCACTCGACTGAAGTTGTTGGGCCCTCCTGCTGCTCCCCGCCCCCGAGTGCTCCAAGTCTCGCCGGCCTCCGCCCTTCACTGCTCTGCTGCTGTCCTCAGCTGTGCACCCACAGACAGCAGCCCATGCGTGTTCTTTTCTTCCATTGTTCTCTTGCTTTTGCTGCCTTCCCTACCCTTAACAGATCCGTGGCCTGAGATTCTGTCCTGAAAGAGGGCTCCCTTTCTCTAGAAGCGGTCTGCCTCTGGGTTCCTGGAACCATGCCTGCGGAGCCTAAGAAAGGATATGCCTCTCATCCGCGCTGTGACCTCGGGCAAGGCCCCTCGCCTGACCTGCTTCCTTGTAATAATAATAAAAGTAGCTACCATTTTTGAGCACATGCCCTGTGCTCCACCATTCTCTCATTGAATTCTAGGAACTTCTGAGGTATATTATTTTCCCCGTTTTACAGAAAGCAGCCTAGGACACAGAGAGGGGAGAAGTAATTTCCTGAGGTCACAGAGCTAATTCTCAGTCAGCAGGGACTGGAACCCAGCCAGCCAGCTTCGTCGGGTTCCCAAGCCCATGCGCTCAGTACTCTTAAATGACCTGCCTTCCCTCGAACTGAGCATTTTCTTTCAAGCCCAGATAATCTGAGCTTGTGCATAAATCAACCCTCTGGATAACTTCTCAAACTTGCCAGCCTGAGAGCATTCGCAGATTCCCTGATGTCTTGCCTGCACTTGTCCCCAGTTCAGGGGAGAATGAAAGCAGCAGTACTGACAGCATTATTGGTAGAGCTCCCTGCTGTGTCGTGTCGGCCTGCCATGCTTCTGCCTTCTCATGTCCGCCCTGGATCTCACTGAGTGGCCTCTCCTGATCAAGAAGGCGTCATCACGGTTCTTCAGGATCAAACCCAGCTCCTCTCGGTGCAGGAAAGCCTTCAGTCTTGGGAGTGGGGCCTAACCTGTCCCTGCCCTCCTCTCTCCTCCAGGTTGTGCGTTGAGACTTGGATGCCTGCTGAGGGCAGTGTGCCTCTTACCTGGGTGTGGATGACAGGTCACAGGGAGAAGGGAGGGCTGTACCGGGAAGTCCTTTGTTAAACCAGTCTGTTCCTGTCATTTTAGATCGAACATCAGGGGGACAAGCTGGAGATGGCGAGAGAGAAACACCAGGCTTCCCAGAAGGAAAATAAACAGCTGAGTCTGAAGGTGGATGAACTGGAGAGGTTAGAGGCACTTGGTCCCATCTCTGTCCTCTTCCTAGGACCTGAGACTTTCAGCCACTTAGCTGCTTTGGGCTTAGTGTGCGGAAGTGTTTGAGGGACTCGAGGCCCTGGAAGGTACTAGGCAGACCTCAGAGGAAAAGCTGCTTCCATTGCAGTGGTAAGCATTGTGGGAGAGAGAAAGGTCTCTGGCCGGGGGGCCCTCCAGATCAGTGCGATCAAGGTCAGACCCTCCATAGGCACCGCTAATCAGTCACGCTTCGTTCAAGCGAACCAGAAGGGCCAGGAAGCTGCAGTGGGGGACATTTCTCCCCCATTCTGCTCTGTGTTCCCGATCATCCCTCCCCAAAACCATTCTGATTCTTATTACTTATGGACTGTTGGAGGCAGAGGCGAGGACTGCACCTTTCGGAATCAGAAGCCCTGGCCTTGTGGCCCATCATTTAATGCTTTTGAACCTCTCTGTATTCATCTTGAGAAAGGGGTCAAGGTAGGGAACCAATCTAGCTCATGGGGTTATTGTGAGTCTTCGATGAGATCATTTTCAAAGGGCTTAGCACATCACCTGGCATACAAAAATGTACAGTACAATTAGTGTGTAGTTGGTATTAACTATGAGAAAACTGTGCTCGAGGAGAGGTTAAGTGACTTTCCCGAAGTCACACAGCTGGTACCTGGCAAAGCCGCGACTTAGCCCACTGTCTTTCTCTAGAGCTTTTAACATCTGTAGAATGAGGGCCGGAGCCTTCTTTTCAGACAAGCAAGGCCTGAGGTCCTGGGAGGCCGCAGCTGCTCGTGCAGGCCTGCAGGTAGGGACTTGAGCCAGGCGGTCTCCTGGGCTCCACCTCTGCTCCGCTCTGCTGGCCTCGGAGGCGCAGCTGGATTCAGCAGGACTAGCAGAGCTGCTTAAACTGGAACACAGAAATTGTTGAGGACATGGGTTTTGGTGACAGACTTGCCAGCTGTGCTGACATTGGGCCAAGGGCTTCACGTCTCTGAGGCTGAGTTTCTTCATCCGTAAAGGGGGGATAATGCTGGAACCCACCTTCCCAAGCTGCCATTTGCCATATCACATGTGATGACAAGCACACTTCGCACAGTCTGTGCCTGCTTTTCCCACTCTTCATCCGGCTCTCCAGCCAGCCGCTCCAGTCACAGTTCCTTGCCGCCTGGCTGATCAGCAGACTTCTTTGGTTTATTCCTGTGGCTCCCTGGAGATTCTTGGCGTGATGAGAGCCCCCAGTCCAGGGGTGGCTGGCAGCTCCCTGGCCAGGTGGAACAGGACAAGTAGGGGTATGAGCAGGATCTGACTGTGTGCTTTCACCTAGGAAACTGGAGGCGACCAGTGCCCAGAATATCGAGTTCCTGCAAGTGATTGCCAAGAGGGAGGAGGCAATCCACCAGTCCAGCTGCGGCTGGAGGAGAAAACACGAGAATGTGGGACCCTGGCGAGGCAGTTGGAGAACGCCATTGAAGATGCTAGAAGGCAGGTCAGTCTCAGTTCCATTACTAAGCTCTGTGACTTTGGGCAATTACCTGACCTCTGTGAGCCTGTCTTCTCATTGAAAAATGGGATATAAGGTAGTACCTTCCTTATGAATTTACCATAAGGACCAAATGAACAATATGGTAAAGGAGCTGGCACTTTACTCACGATTGCTCATTTAATTGCCACCTGCATGGGACTTGGACAGGTGTGCCACATCTTCAGGTGACGACTCGCAGGGTGGTGGGAAGGGGCAGGTAAAGCTGGCCGTCGAGGTCGCCCCCATAGTTAGCTCCCGCCCCGAGGCTCCAAAGACCTTTCCATGGCAATGTGCAAGTGCTGACAGGGAGACCAGATAGTGGGCTTGGCCCAGCCCTCTCCTCGCCAGGTGTTCCCCATATCAGGTAAGCCGGCTCCACCTCTGTACCTTCTGGCAGGTGGAACAAACCAAGGAGCACGCAGTCTCCAAGGAGCGAGCGCCCAGAACAAAATCCTGGACCTTGAGACCCAGCTGAGCAGGACCAAAACTGAACTCAACCAACTGCGGCGGAGCCGAGATGACGTGAGTTGGGCTGGAGGACGAGAGGGAAGAGAAAGGGGAGGATTGATTCTGGCTTCCTGGGGCCTGCAGGGCCAGGCGTTTTGTTGTTTTTATGAACACGGCATGATTAGATTTTTCTCTAATCGTTTTCTTATCCCTGAAGTATATCCCAAGCTTTGTTAAGATATCATTTATATACCATAAAATCCAACCATTTAAATTGCACAAGTCAATGTATATTCACAGAGTTGTATATTCTGTGAATATAGTATATTCACCACCATCTAAGTTGAGAATATTTTCAGAAAGAGACCCTAAAGAGACCCATTAGCGGCCACTCCCCACTCCCCTTCCCGTCAGCCCCTGGCAACCACTAATAGTCTCTGCCTCACCATGAACCTGTCTGTTTTGACGTCTCACACACGTGCCCCGCTCCTCCTCTCAGGCTGACCGTCGCTACCAGAGCCGGCTGCAGGACCTGAAGGATCGCCTGGAGCAGTCGGAGAGCACCAACCGCAGCATGCAGAACTACGTCCAGTTCCTCAAGTCGTCCTATGCCAACGTGTTTGGGACAGTCCTTACACTACCTACCTGACCAGCTCTCCCATCCGCTCCAGATCGCCTCCAGCCTGAGGCCGCAGGTCTTGGTCTTGGGCCAGAAGCCCGGATTGATGTCCTGGGAACTGAGGAGTTGAGTTGCCAAGCCCCACCTGGAATGCCTGTTGGTTTTATCTCTCTTACAGGTGACGAGTGTATTCAGGATCTCGTCCTTAGCTACTGGCTCCGGAAAGTCCCTAAAGCAGGAGGGGATGAAGGAACAGGAAGCACTTAGTTCACTCCTCTCTGATAGAGTTGCCTGATGGAAATTTCTAATTACCTTGCCAGGCCTTAAGTCTACCATTATTAGGGCCCCACATTTTCACCCACCATGACTTGGCTCATTCCTACCCCGGGAGACTGTTGGGACTGGACTTTTCCCTCCAGTCCCCTTACAACCCTCTTTTTTAGGACTATCTTTCTTGAGTTTCCTTGAGCCTGAACCAGCAGGAGCTGTGAGCCAGATGTCCTCACTGCCCCTCCTGGGCTGTGAGCATGTTCACTTTCTCTTTCCCTTATTTCATGGGTATGGTGTTTTCCCCCGAGCCCAGTGAAAACCTCTCATACCCGAGTCCTTTAGGCCACTTGCCCCCATGCACTTCACAGTTGACACTCAAGGGCTCCTGTCCAGTTGGCCTTTTAAAAGTGTAATCCCAAGCTCATTGATTTTTGTTTCTCGTTGCCAGGTTTTTATCTATGGAATGCATTTATTTTGGAAATATTTGTATTGTTTTACAAAAAGCTTTTATAATCAATATTTAAGACTCCTTTGGATGATTTCCTTTACCCACCCCATCCTCCTCCTAAAAATGATTAAGTAAAATGCTGCAGGAGAGCCAGTAAACACTTTTAAAATACTTGGTGCGTGGAACATCAGTCTTCTGATTTCATTTGGGCCCAGATTGGTTCTTTCTCCTTTGTGTGCTTTCATATTATAACCCTGTGAGATGCCTGGAGGCTTGCTGTGTTTGGGGACAGATCACTTTAACTGTTATGAAGATGATGCAATATGCATATGTTATTATTTTTAAAACATTAATTGGTTTCTGAATGATAAGGTTATTGGCTATTTTTTTCTCTTCCTATTTTCCTGTATTTAAAAGAATAACAAATTCTTTAGAGAACAAATTTGATACTGCGCCAAACTCTAACCTTTTCATTTTAGCTGGTACTGGCCTTCTGGGTGATCCAGTCTAGTCTTCTCTCAGTCACTCCAACTCAAGTCCACAACACCAGAGAATCCCCTTGTCCTCAAAGGTAATGGGCCCCACACAGAGGTCTGGATTTCGCAAGAAAAATTCCTTCCCTCCCAAATTTTGTAGTGTTCAGCTTTCGTTTTGCCAAGGAAGTTCTGAAAAAACAACGACCAGCTGCCATTGCCACAGAACCAAGCCTGTTTTCACACCTTAACATAAATGGACTTGAACTTACAATCTGTGAAAGACCGTCCCAAGCAAAGACAGTTGACAAATTTACACCAACGCGCATACACATTTGTATAACATTATTGTCACACCACAGCAGGGCACTGCTATTTATATTGCTGGTGTGGGAAACACCTCTCTCAGAGTCCATTGATGGGACTTTCCCAACAACGTTTTTCTTTGTCTAGAGAGTTTGTAAAAAAATCTGAAAAATGAAAAATGTTTATATTGCTTCAAGCTGTAGAGAGAAGACTTCCTACCTCAAACTGATCTCATGAGATAGGCAAAAGGGTCAAAGTTAAAGGGCCTAATTAAAGCTGGATTTGGGTGATGGTAAATCACATTTATTTTTATTGATATAATTCACATACATGAACTTCACCCTTTTAAAGTATCTAATTCAGTGTTTTTTAGTATAATCACTAAGTCGTGCAATGCTCACCATTATTTGATGCTAAAACATTTTCATCACCCCAAAGGAAAGCCTTATTCATTAGCAGCCACTTCCTTCCCTGTGCACCCCAGCACCTGGCAACCACTAATAACGTCTCCTTGTCTCTATGGAGTTGTCATTCTAGACTTTTCATATAAATGAAGTTATACAATATGTAACCTTTTGTGACTGGCTTCTTTCACTTAGCATGTTTGCAAGGGCCATCCATGTTGTAACGTGTATTTGTACTTCGATTTTATGACATTGTATTTACCCATTCATCAGGTGATGGGCATTTGGGTTTCCACTTTTTGCTCTTACACGTGAACATACAAGTTTTTGTAAGGATATATATTTTTATTCTCTTGGGTAGATAGATACCTAGGGGAATTGCTGGGTCAAATGACAACTCTAACCTTTTTGTGGAACTGTCAGACTGTCTTCCACAGCAGCTGCCCCATTTTAGAGCCCTACTCGTAGTGTGGGAGAGGTTCCAATTTCTTCACAATACTACATATTTCACTCTGCAATCAGGAGGCTTTAGATTTCAGAAGCCCTCTGGACTGGAGCTCCCTGCGAGCTCCCAGCTTCCGAGTCCACACCCTACGCACCGTGCGCCGGCGGACGGTCAGCACCGGAAGTGGGGTGTGCGTTGCTCTGCGCTGCTGCGTGCGCGCCCCGGAAGCGGAAGCGAGCCCCCGTTCCTGGGCGGCTGATTCGAGGTCTTGTTTTGTCACAAGCGGCAGCTCCGGAGAGGTGCGGCGGGGTGTGCGATGCCGTCGGAGGGTCGCTGCTGGGAGACCCTGCAGGCACTACGCAGTTCCGACAAAGGTCGCCTCTGCTACCACCGCGACTGGCTACTGCGGGGCGAGGTGAGCAATGGACCTGGAGGGGGCTGTCGCCCTTCTGGCCTCTGCGCCGGGACCCCGTGAAGCCTAACAACCGGCATTTGTTTCTTGACTTCTGTGTGGCTGCATTATCCTGCTCTGGGATTTCTGTTTTCTCCAGCATATTCTAGGCATTGGGCGAACACTCCTTACGTCAGAGGTGCTCTTTCTGAAGGCTTCATTGCTCCCCAGAGTTAGGCGCCTCCGCGCATGTTGTCAAAGCAACCCGGGGCTCAGGGTCAGTTAATTTACGGCGCGCCTCCGGTGCTAGGAGATCCAGATTTTAGCAGTGAACAATTAATATAACCTAACCTATTGCTGCCAGTAAAAAGACCAAAGTTTCGATGGCATTGGGCGGACCTGTAAAGTTTAATGGGGGCGTGGTCACTGTATTTGCAAAGCCCTGTAGTAGACTGCTGGGGGGGGATGTAGAGCCACACAGTTCAAGTTTAGCTCCTGTTCCGAAGTTGCTGGTAATCTAGCTACTTCAGACTTTTTGCGAAACAATTCTGAAGCATTTCTCTTTTATGTCTTTGACAGTTTTAAAGAATACATACCGTAAATTCTGTAGGGTGAGTCCCAGCGTGGGTCTGGTGTATACTCAGGGTATGCATTCTGGCAGGAATACCACAGTAATGTGTGTTTTCAGTCACGCCAGGAAGCACACAGATGCCTCAAACCATCCTGACACCACTGGTGATGCTACTAACCTTGATCACCTGGTCACATTGGTATCTGCTGGATAGCTCCACTGAATTCATCATTTATCCCTTTTAACTCATTAGTATTCGTGGAGAGGTATTGCAAGATTACACCAATATGTATCTTCTCTCTCATCAGAACTCCACTCTTAGCATTAATGGATTTCTGCCTAAATCAATCACCTCTGTGATATAGCCAAATGGTGTTTTCTTTATATGGACCATTCCTTCTACAATTTGTCAGCTGGCACTCTACCATAAGGGAGGGCTTTCTTTTCTCTCCTGTTTAATTAATTATATTAACACAGACTCATTGGTTCTTATTTTATTCAATGAGTTCTTATCCCTTACTTGTAACCTTGTGTATGTATATTCACCTGTGGGAGGTATATATGTCAAGATAAACTTCTAGAAGTGGGATTGTTGGGTCAAAAGATCAACATGTAGTTTTTGTTATATATCACCTAATTCCCTCCCATAATAGATTTACCAATTTGCCTTCTAATCAGCGATACATGATTGTGCCCATTTGCTCACAGCTTTGTCAACAGGATGTATTATTATACTTTTAATTTTTGCTTATCTAATAGGTAAACATAAGGTCTCAGTGTAGTTTTATAATACATTTCATTTTTGATTGAGGTTGAACATTTTTTCTTATATTTAAGTGATAACTTTATATCTTTGTTCGTGAATTGCCTGTCTATGTCATTTGCCCCTTTTTCTGGAGGGGTTTCAGTGGGGTTTTTTCCCCTTAATTTTTACAAGTTCTTTATGTATCAGGGATAATAGACCTTTATCTGTGATATATAGTGCATATATTTCTTCTAGTTTGTCATGTTGAATTTTTTTCTGCTCATGGTGTTTTCTGTATGTAACTTTGCCTCTGGAACTTAGTTTGGGGTATGAATAGTAGCAAGGTGTTGTAGCAACATTATTTCTAGTATATCTTTTAAAATGAGCCTCATCATTGAATAAAGTGTACATAAAGCATTTTGCTCCTGTGTCCAGATGGTTCCTCATGGGTTGAATATCCATTTTTGGTACATGGGACGTGTATCTATGACTAGATCAGGATTTCTCAACCACAGCACCTTTGACATTTTGGGCGGGCTGGATAACTCTGTTGTGGGGTGGGGGCCGCCATTGCTGTCTTGTGCATTATAGAGGTTTAGCAGCATCCCTGGCCTCTAACCACTAGGTGCCAGTAGCAACCTCCCGGTTGTCTCCAGACATTGCCAAATGTCCCCTGGAGGGTAAAATTGGCCCCGCTTGAGAACCACTGATCCAGATAAAGTAACAGCTTGCAATTTTTGAGTAATTATTATGTTCCAGGTACTGTTCTAGGTCCTTTCTTGCTCTTTTAACAGCACCGCCCTCCCCCCTCAATCTTTTGAAGTAGATCCTTTATTCCATTTTAGAAGCGACGAAGCTGAGGCACAGAGAGGTTAGGTAGCTTGTCCGAGGTTTTATGGATAAGTGGAATGCTGTCATGGAATTCAGACCAAGAAAGACTGGTTGTAAACTCAGAGCTCTTAATCACTAGAATACTGTTTTCTCCATATTTCCGATAGTATTTTCCTGACATCAAGTGAAGTTACCAGGCAAAATTTGCTGTGTGCTTTACAATTAAATGATATAAGCTTCTCTGGTTAAAGCATTGTACACTAAACATATAGTTAACTGGTACAGTTGAATAAATTGTTCACACACACGCTGGAGAGCGTCTAGGACTTCTTTTATAGACTTTGTTATAAATTCCATTTTTTAAGCCATTGGCTTTTATATCAGTAACTACTTTTCATTGCTTATTTTTATATTTTTATATATGAAAATATTTTATATTTTCACTTTAAAATTGTAATATGTTTATTAAAAAGTTAATATGTAAAATTAGAAAAGGAGAAATATGTCACTTATTACCCAAGCATAACTTCTGGAATATTTCCTTCATGTTTGTTAGTGTAGCACATTTGTTTTTATTTTATGTAATTGTAGACATACTATATTCATATTCTTGTTTTTCCACTTAAAATTGAATCTTAAGTATGTTAGCACATAGGATTCGCAATCAGTATTTTTCAATGATTGATCTCCCACTGTGTATACTGTAGTTCACTTCAAAATTCTTCTAGTGTTCTTTTTTGTTCCAACATTTTAAATTGCTTTTTCATATGCTTCAATGACCATCTTTGTGCATTATTATTTTTTTTCTGTAGTTAGGGTTATTTAGTCTGGTACTCTAAAAGGAAAATAAGGTCATTATCAAGAAACTACTGTACTTTCTCTTCATCTCTGTTAATGCTGTTACTTTGGGTCTTTGGTATTTACATATGTATGTTTGCGTACAGCCTTCTTAGATTTTCAGGAAGGCATGTAGTAGGTTATCTTTGGTTGCTTAGATCAGTTGACATGCCAGTTGAGCTTAACCCTCTTCTTCTCTCTAGGATGTTTTAGAAGAATGTATATCTGTTCCCAAGCTATCTTCCTACTCTGGATGGGTGGTAGATCATGTCCTACCCCACAAGCAAGAGAACCAATCTCCCTCTGAGACTTCATCCTCCTCCAGCTCTGCTCCAGCCCTCGATCAACCTTCATTTGTTCCCACATCTTCCGTCAGAAGCCTTGCCTTCTCACCAGCCTCCCCAGCAACACCAGATGGAACCAAGGTAAGGTTTTTAATAGGCTGAAGCCAAAAGACAGTGGTGGCTGCAAAGTTGAATTGTTTAACATTGTCATAGGACAGTGACCGTACCCTGGGGAAAATCGTGATTGCTTTTTGTTGTAGCTGTTTATAGGGACAGTGTGGGTTAGACCGCTCAGTGTTCTCTTTATAAAGACTGAGAAAGAGAGATTTTCCTCTAACTGCCAAGAATAGTAATTAATGTTATGAGCGATTGAATTGTTTTTTCTCCTAAACCTTGCATCTTTTTAACTGGAAGGTCTCCCTCTTTGTGCTGGCTGCTAGAAGCCTTAGAGTAAAATTTATACCTGCTGTTAAAATTTGTATACCTTACTTATCATTAGTTCTGAATGAGTTTTTACCCTATTGTTGTCTCTGTTTTGCCCCCGCCTTTGCTTAACATCCGTTAAATTGTTCTTTTTGTTGCTATACTTTCAAAGTTTTTTGTTCTTTTTGCCCTCCCCCACTGCAAACTTTCAGTTATTGAAAAACGTTGCCATAGCATCACAAGGAAAAAATTTAAAACTCCCTGTCATATCATTTCAGTCAACAGTTACTTCTTTCCAGGCTCATATGCCTGCATATTTGTACCTTGACATAATTAAGTTGTATATGCACTTTTGATTCTATTTCCTTCCTTACATTATTTTGTTCACGAACTATTGGTTCGTGTTATTTCCACCTTTGTAAATATTGTACTTACCAGATATATAATATTCTATACTTACCAGATATATAATATGGGCCGTGGACTGATACTGGCCCATGGCCTGTTAGAAACTGGGCTGCACAGCAGGAGGTGAGCAGCAGGCCAGCAAGTGAAGCTTCATCTGTCCTTGCGGCCACTCCCCAGCGCCAGCATCACCACCTCAGCTCCACCTTAGGTCATCAGGCATTAGATTCTCATAGGAGCACTGGTCTCCAATGTCAGAAAGTTTGGGGACCGCTGCTATAATTTATTAAACAGCTCCTCTATAATAAGACATTTCGATGATTCCATTCATTGCTTTTAAAGATATTATAGTGAGAAACCTTCTGCAGTGAGATTGCTTTTCCTTTTTAATCTTAAAATATATCTTTTAACTATTAAAATAATGTGCAGGTAACTACATTGAAGATAAAAGGGTGTGAACATTAAAAAAAAACTTATTTTAAAATCGTGGTAAAATATACATAACATAAAATTTACCATTTAACTATTTTTAAGTTCAGAGGCATTAGGTAACCAACTCCAGAACTTTTTCATCATCCAAACTAAAGTGCTATACTCATTATTCAATAATTCCTTATTCCTCCTCCCCCTCAGTCCTTGGCAACCACCATTCTACTTTCTGTCTATGAATTTGACCAGTCTAGGTACTTCACATAAGAGAATCATATTATATTCTTTTGTGACTGGCTTATTTCACTTAGGATAATGTTTTCAAAGTTCATCCGTATTGTAGCAAGTGTCAGAATTTCCATCCTTTTAAGGCCAAGTAACATCCCATTATACGTGTATACCATGTTTTATTTATTTGTTCTTCTGTCACTAGACACTTGGTTCGCTTCCACCTTTTGGCTGTTGTGAATAGAGCTGTTGTGAATACACATGTAACGTGTGTTATTTTGAGTACTTGTTCTCAGTTCTTTTAGGTCTATACCCAGAACTGGAATTGCTGGGTCATATGGTAATAATGTTTAATTTTGTGAGGAACCGCCATATTGTTTTCCATAGCAGCGGCACCGTTTTACGTTCCTCAGCAGTGCACAAGGGTTCCAGTTTCTCATCTTTGCCAGCGTTTGTCATTTTCCGAAAACTTTTTAATAATGGCCATCCTAGTGGGCGTGGAGTGGTATCTCATTGTGGTTTTGATTTACATTCCCTGATGATTAGTGATGTGGAGCATTTTTCATGTGCTATCTTCTCTTGAGAAGTGTCTTTGCAAGAGTTATTCACAACCAACAAGAGTTTGTACAATACAGTAATTTATAATCCTAAGAAGTAATTTAGATTAGAGATGATTATTCATATTATAAAAGATTGCACGGTTCTCTGCCTATAAAGTTTATTTTTTAGTTTATATTTAGCACATCATCTTTAAAAATATTAGTCTTTAGAATTTTTTTCTAGCAATTGAACATAATAGGCAAAAAAATGAACTTCAGTCTTTCATCGCACCTTACATAAAAATTAACTCAGAGTTATCACAGACTTAAATGTAAAACAGTAAGACTTTTATGAAAAAACAAAATCGGAACCTGTGGCTAGGTGGAGAGTTTTTCATTTTGATGCCAAAACACAGTCCATGAAGGAAAAAATCGATAAATTGGACCTCATCAAAATGAAAACTTTTGTTCTTTGAACAACCTGGTGAAGAGGATGAAAAAACAAGTTACTGATTAGGAGAAAATAGTTGTGAAAGTGCATATTTCATAAAGGCTTTTTATCTAGAATATATAAAAATCTCTCAAGACTCAAACGTTTAAAAAAATCACTTTCTACCCTTTAGTTAGAAAATAGGCAAGATTTCTACAGACATTTCTCTTAAGACAATGTACAAATGGCAAGTGAGTACATGAAAATAGTTCAACATCATTAGCCATTAAGGAAATGCAAATTAAAAGCGGAATGAGGTAGTACTACACACCTATCACAATGGATAAAATAAAAAATAGTGACACAAAATGCTGGCAATGATGTGGAGAGTCGATCACTCATACGTTTTGGGTGGGAATGTAGGATGGTACATAAAGTCACTTGAGAACATAGTTTGGCAGTTTCTTAAAAACTAAATATGTACTTAATTAGCAATTGCATTCTTGGGCATTTTCCCTAAAGAATTCAAAACTTATATTCACATAAGAATCTGTATACCAATGTTCCTAACAGCTTTATTCATGATATCCCAAAATTAGAAACAGCTAAATGTCTTTAAGTAGGTGAATGGTTAGACTGTGGTCCATCTATACCATGGAATACTACCAGCAGTAAAAAGCCAATCTCAAACGGTTAAGTACTGTGTGATTTCATTTACTTAACACTCTTGAAATAAAATCATTATAGAGATGGAGAACAGATTAGGGTATAAAGTAGGTGTGGCACAAGAAATGTCTTGTAGAAATGTCTGTAGAAATCTTGCCTATTTTTTAACTAAAGGTTAGAAAGTGATTTTTTAAAACGTTTGAGCTTTATGGTGATAAAACAGTTCTGTACCTTGATTGTGATGATTGTTACAGGAATCTACATGTGATAAAATTATGTAGACCTGTCCACATACAGAAATGATTGCCTGTAAAACTGGTGAAATTTTAATAAGTTTTGTGGCTTGTACTGATGTCAATTTACCGGTTTCTATATTTTACGGCATTTATGGAGATCTTACTATTAAGGGAAACTGGGCAAGACATACACAGGAGCTCCCTATACGAATTTTTGCAACTTCCCGTGAATTATAATTATTTCAAAAGACAGAATTTTTTTTTAAAGTTTCTATGAGCAGCTTCTCAAAGGCAGCAGGTTCTAGTTCTGATCCTGCCAATATTGTGGCATGCCCTCCAGCAAGCATCTTTTCCTCATTAGGCTTCTGGTTTTTTTACCCATATATTTGGTACTGGACTCAATTGCTGAGGTCCTCTCCAGGTACAAAATTCCATAATTCTTGAGGTTTACATGAAGTTTGGGATGGCTTTATGTAATAGATTACTGTATCATTTAAGAATTTTTGGTATTAAATGACAGAAACCCAGTTGCTAGCTTAAGCAAAAAGGGGGCAGGGCTAGGAATTGAATGGCTTATGTTGCCAGGAAGTCTAGGTGTGCATTTGGAATCAATGATCTAGATAATCTATTTTTGTGTATTTCTGCTTGACATTATTTCGGAATTGATCCAGTGACCCAAACACAGGGCTTTGCCTCCCCATCTCTCAATTCAGCCTAACCCTTCTTGATTTCATTTTTCAGATAGACTCTCTATGGTACGATGGCTATTGGTAGCCCTAGACACACCTCCTTTTAGGTTAGCATCCTTAGAAGAAGGGAAAGCCTTCCCAGATAGCTCCATCATAGAAATTCAAAGATGGACGCTGCCCTAGCTTGGCTCATAAGCCTCATTGCTGCCGTAGATACTGGCTACAGGGGCTAGAAGACTTTGATTACCAGCTGGTCACATGCTTATTCCCGAGGCTAGGAGGGTGGAAGAGTCGGGATATAAGTTGGGGTTGTTCCCCCAAACCGTCCTATCACAAATGGAGAAAATTTGGCTGGGCAGATCAAAACAAGCAGAAAAGCAAAGAAAAAGGAAGGAAGGAGGGAAGGAAAGAAGGAAGGAAGGAAAGGAAGGGGAGGGAGGAGAGGAGAGGGAGGGAGGAGGGGGAATGGGGGAGAGAGGAAGGGAGGAAGGAAGGAAGGAAAAGAAAGGAAAGAAAAGAAAGACCCAAAGTTCAACAAATACCAATTTATTAAGAAAAACAATTAGAACAAGGTCAATATCACGAAAAGCACACTGATGTAACCTGATTTATTTTGTCATTGTTATCAGTTGTCTGTAAATAGGGATGTGGTTTTTGTCCAGAAGGGAAAACACCAACTATCGTACCTTCTTAAAAACTTAATTTTTCTGTCTTTTCTCTATATAGGGCAAACATGAGTCCCAGCATACAGAATCTATGGTACTTCAGTCCTCCAGGGGGATCAAAGTGGAAGGCTGTATCCGAATGTATGAACTGGTGCACAGAATGAAAGGAACAGTAAGTGACCCATGAAGCAAGGCAGGCTTGACCCGAGGGACCCATATTTAAATGCAGTCTCAGGGTTTATGAATGCCCGCTGTATGCTAATCATTGTGCCCCACCTCCTAGTAGCTCCCAGTTCGTTTTGGGGGACGGTATGATGTAGCCATCAAGAGGAAGCCCTCTGAAGTCAAATCTAGTTTTAAATCTACACTCTCCTATTTTACATGTGGTTTTGGGAAAATTACTTAGGCTTTCCCAGCTTTTATTTACTTCTGCAAAATTCGAAGATGATCTGGGGTTGTCAGATAAGATTATACCAAGAAGATGGACCTTAACAGCCTCTTGAGAAAAGCATAGCACTATTTTAATTAATTTATTTGGCTTTATTATTTTTTATTAGGAAAGCGATGCATGATTTTGTAAAATTTTTTAAAGAATACATGAGTTTATAAAGTCAGAGTCTTCTGGCATCACCGTTGTTTATTCATTGAGACAACAATATTACTACTGAGCACTTATGTGCTAGATGTTGTTTTAGATCTAGATAAAACAGTGGAAAGAGTAGGCATGAATCCATGTCCTCATGGAGCTTACGTGCTAGTGGAAAGAGACAGAAGTAAACATGAGAAATAAGTAAAATATAATTAGAAGACTTATAATCTGAGTGAAAGATAGGAACACGATTAAAGCACTGGAAAAAAAGATGATGGTTGCTTAGACTAGGGCGGTAGCAGTGGAGATCGTGTGTGTGTGTGTGTGTGTGTAAGAGTGTGTGTGGGGGGAGGAGAGGAGAGAGTTGTTGAATCTCTGTTCCTTCCCAGCTTATTTAAAGAGTCAGAGAGGATATGTATGCTTGTGCTAAATTTGCTTTCTTGCCCTGGAAGTTTTAAAAACTTTAAAAGTAGAATAATGTAATGTTTTAACAATATATTTTGATATATCTCCACGCCAGTATATGTAGCATCTCATCCTTTTTAAAGGCTGCAGAGTATTCTCTAGTATGATCTACTGTAATATTTAATCTTTCCCCAGTTATTTTAAATCGTTTTAAATTCATTGTCATAGTGAACAGGACTACAGTGAGCATCCTTGTACATATATCTTTGCATACATTTGCAAGTATTTTCTCAAGATAAATTCCTAAAATGGAACTAGTGTCAGGATGTGTACCACAAAATTTGATAGTCGAAACGTCAAATCGCCCTTAAAAACCACAGGGAGTACTCACGTATAATAAATAACATACCTGATACCCTTCGGTGTAAGGGAAAGGGACTGTCCTAAGTGGAGGTATGGGGACGGGGTGGAAATCTAGGCAGAGATAATAACACAAGGATAGGAGTGAGCTAGAAATGTGCGCGGCGTGTTTATGGAATTAGAGTAAGGACTTCTGTAGATCACCTTGAAACCTTCATGAGAATACACGAGATGGAAGCTAAGAAGTGCAGGGAGGGCTGTTTGATACTATGTTGACGAACACAGGTCCCTTCCCAGCTTACACTGGAGTGACATAAACTTTATGGGGCATGTGGAAGAGCTTTCCATGACGGCTGAGTTTAAAGGTCAGCCCGAAGCAGAGGGGTGACTGAGCAGAGATTCTGAGAGGCACGCCGCTGATTCTGGTGGCGTGAGGGACAGACGGGAGGGTGTTCCTGGGGGTAATGATCAGAGGGCTCATGGAGCTCCACAGAGCAGGTGCTCGTCCTTTACAGGAGGGCCTGAGGCAGTGGCAGGAGGAGCAGGAGCGGAAGGTGCGCGCGCTGTCCGAGATGGCATCGGAACAGCTGAAGCGGTTTGACGAACGGAAGGAACTGAAGCACCATAAAGAGTTCCAGGACTTGCGGGAAGTGATGGAGCGGAGGTGAGCCTCCCTGAGCTCTGACCAGGAGCGTCGGGACGGGCAGCGGGAGCGCCTTCCCACAGGAAGCCCAAAAGGAAGGGCTTGCCCTTCTCCCGCGTCCTTAAACGTCCAAATAAAAGAGCCAGAGGAGCTTGTAACCCAGAAAAATAACCGGCCACGGAAAGGCGACCAGTGTGTCACAAAGGGAGGCTTTTAGGGGGCGTGGAGCCGCGTGGGGGGCACGGCTGACGGCTGATGCTTTCTTCCTGTCGTTTCTCATTCAGCTCCAGAGAAGCCCTGGGCCAGCAGGAGAAGCTGAAAGCCGAGCATCGGCACAGAGCAAAGGTCAGAGTCTGGGACGGCCGGTGCGGGTGTTTCAGGGTCCGGCTGTGACCTGCCCCAAGAGTCGGGTCCTGGCAGACAGGCACGGAGGACCTGGCCCGTATCGCGGCTCTGTACGGCTGACCCTGGACGGTCTTTTCCTGCTGCGGGCCCATCCGCGAAAGCCTGTCGCCCACATAGGACCGGAGGCATGTAGGACGAGAAAGCCCGGGAGCCCCGCTGCGAGGTCACCTGCCGTCTGGCCCTTTCCCTAGATCCTCAACCTGAAGCTGCGGGAGGCAGAGCAGCAGCGCCTGCGGCAGGCGGAGCAGGAGCGGCTGCGGAGGGAGGAGGGCCAGGGCCGCCTGCGCAGCCTCTACGCCCTGCAGGAGGAGGTGCTGCAGCTCCGCCAGCAGCTGGACGCCTCGGACCGGCACCGGGACCTGCTCAAGCTCGACCTGTCCGCCTTCCTGACCCGAGGCAACCAGCTGTGCGGCCTCATCTCGGGCATCATCCGGGCTGCTTCTGAGGTGAGGGCGCTTCCGGGGCACTGTCTTTGAAATGCAGAACCTTCAAAGCAGAATCGTTTTCTGATTTAAGTATAATGTCTGCTTATTATCACTTGGCATCTCCCTACCTAGAGGTAACCACTGTTAACATTTTCTATTTCATTTCTGACAGGGTGTGTGCATGTGTTTGCACATGTGTGCGTGCATGTGTGTGTGTGCGTGTGTGTGTGTTAGCCCCATCCCAAATTGGACTTCTATAGATACAGACTATCTTAGGTTAAAAAAATATTTATTTCTTCTGCTTGCAAAATACTTTAGTTCATTCAGTAATATATACTGAACTCCTGCTATGCTTATGGTAAAAATTAGAACCTTACGGAAATGTATATTGCTTTTTTTCAGTAACATTTAATTTGGAACATGTAATTACTATAATTATTAAAATATTTTGATGTTTATAAGGCAGTGTTGAAAACTGCAAGTCTTGCCTTAATTCATAGTAGGTAGTCAATAAATATTTGATGAACAGATGAAATTGGTTGAATGTCCAATATATTGCCATACCAAACTTTGTTGAAAAAGGCATGCTTAGTCTTAAACATTTAAGTTTCTGTATTTACACTGCCCTGCGTAACACTGCAGTGATGTCATTTTATATGTCATCTGCATTCTAACTATTTCTTGGAGATAAAATTCCTAGAAACTGAATTACTTGGTTATGGAATTTGAAGGTTCTCAGCTCACATCCAAAAGATGTACCAGTTCACACTTTCATGAATCGTGTGTTCTTGCCCTTCGTTCATATTTCTATCAGAGTTTGTGTTTTAAAAGAGCAACTTATGACTTCTAAATATAAAGAACTATAGCATTTATCATATTTGAGGTTTATTTTTATAGTTTATTGTTCCATTCGAACTCTTTTTATGACTTTTGTTCACCTTTCTTTTTGTAAAATTTCAAACCTGTACGGTAGTGGAAAAAGCAGCATAATGAACCTTTTGTGCGCCTTTCCCCAAGAATCAACACGTGGCAGGCTGGTTTCATCTGTGCTTCCCCTCACCGCCCCCGCCGCCCCCCCCCATGGTTTGACAGTAACTTACAGGCACATTACTTCATGTGGAAAATATAGTAGTGTGTATCTCTAAAAGATAAAACTCAACATAACCAAGATGGTAATATCACACTCAAATAAAGTCATTATTTAGTATGGTCAAATGTCAGTGTTCACATTTCTCCAGTTGTCTCAAAAACTTTTTTGCAATTGGTTAGGAAATTAACATCCACAGAGGTTCATCCGTCTGGTTTGCTATGTCTCCCACTTAAGTCTTTTAATCTCAAGATCCCACCTCCCTTCTTTCTCTCTCTCTCTCTGCCACTTATATGAAAAAATCTGAATCATTTGTTCTTTAAAATTTCCTACATTCTGGAAAATTCCAGAATGCAGTTGCTAATTCTAACCCTGTGCTATATTTTATTTATTTATTTCTATTTTATGAGAGTTTCTTTGAGCAAAACAGACGACATGCTGGATGCTGGGAAGCAGGATCTCAAATGCTCCCCTCATAATTCTCGTATTTTCTATAACTGGTCATTTTACCCAGCATAGCACTGTCCAACAGCGTTTTCTGTTGTGATGAAAACATTCTGTCTCTGTGCTTTGCAGTATAGTAGCCACATGCCACACGTGGTTATTGAGCACTTAAAATGTGACTAGTGAGGCCGAAGAATTGTATTGTAGCTTAAAATGTTTTTAAAATCAAATTTCAATAGCAACAGGTGGCTGGCTGCCTTACTGGACAGCGCAGGTCTGGATTCGGGTTTGGTTTTTCTTGGCTCAGAACTTCGTAGCGGGTAGTATCCACTTGTGGCTCCACAGCAGACACCTTGCATCTGACGGTCTTTGCACTAGGATGTTAAGGTTGACCGGCGGCTTCGGCTGTCGTCGGCCCTGGCTTCCAAAGATCCCCTCTAGCCTTCAGCTAATGGTTCAGTGGCCGTCGCTGGCCATCGCTTCTATCCATTATTTCATTAGGGTGGTAGACTTTGAGTTTTTCTGATTTTATCATTCTTTTTGGAATTTTACTACAAAGAAAATTTCCCTATAAACTATTTATCTTGAGGTACAGTCTATATAGGAAGGAAAGGATAACTATTCGATTCTTTCCATTTTCAGTTTTCAGAATAATGAGCTGCTTTTCTAACATTCTCCTACAGTAACTTATGAGGTGGTTTCTTTTTTAAATTATCATTAAGAACGTAGGAATCTTTATGTATTTGATGCGCAGTATGTTTCAATGCGTTATAGTTTTGTCGTTGGTAAAACCGTCTCATCTTCGATCAGCGGGGCCACGCCAGCTTGGCTCCTCTGTCCTTTGCTGTGGCCCCAAGTCGTGTTTGTTGCATCAGAAGACAAGCGAGCTGAGATGTTCCTACCTCATCTTGAGCATTTTCTTCACCAGACCTAGAATCGGGCATTTCTTCAGAAAGCTTTATTTCTTGTGGTTGGAAAGATATTTAGAAAACACAGTCTCGTTACTAGGGTTTGTCATTGTTTCTAGGCCTTTTCTAGGACAGAACTAGAAAATATGTAATTTTTTAGGTGAAAATACATTAGTTCACGTTGATCTTTTTCATTCAGATATAGGATTGCAACATTTATTTAACATCCTTATTTTCTATATATTATTTTTATTCCACACTGAAAATCTCAGTTTCTAAATTAATGAACATTATTTACCTTATCCTACTATGTATAGTATTATATGTATATATATGTAATTTCATACATATTGCAATTTCAAAACAATAATACCAGTACTAAAAATATGATTCCTGATAACAGTTTAAGATTTCTTTGCAATTTTGGGTGGGGTTTTTGTTTTGTTTTGTTTTTGGCTATAGCTATATAGCACTAAGGGATGTATAATTAAATTACTGTTTCACTTCACTTGAAATAATTCTCTTTATTGTTAAGCCACCAGTTTGATAGGTTGATTTTTTCCATTTGTGCTTTCAGTTGTTAAGAAATTTTTTCAACAGGGTTTACTTTTGTTATATACTTTTTAAACCATTTACATGGTTGCAAAGTAAGAACTTCCAAAAAGGTGTATTTGGAGAAGTCTAGCTTCCTTTACTTTCACCCTCCATCCTCTCCATCCTGTTCATGTCCTTTCGGCAAATGACCATTTCTTTTAGCTTTTGGGTGCTGTCTTTATTCTTTAAAAACAGGAGCAAATACATACATATATATGCATCTCCACCTCCCAGGATTAAACACACACACACACACACACACACACACACACACACACTCTCTCTCTCTCTCTCTCTCTCTTCTCTCTCTCTCTCTCTCTCTCTCTCTCTTTCTGTCTCTCTCTCTCTCTTCTCTCTCTCTCTTTCTGTCTCTCTCTCTCTCTCTCTCTCTCTCTCTCTCTCTCTCTCCCCTCCCTCCCTCCCTCCTCCCTCTCCTTGTTCCCCTCCCTCTCCCCCTCTCCCTCCCTTATCTTGCTTTTTTTTTTAATAACCACTTAGTGTTTCTCTCATGTCTCTGTATGCCCTGTGGACATATAGTACAACCATAGCTTATGACATTTTCGATGTAAAGAAATTGGGTTTTTCTCCCTCATTTAAATGCATCTGAAATTTATTAGATGATTGGTGGGAGATAAAGATCTTTATTTTTTTAAATATTCATACTATTTTACCACCGCCTTTCCCCTCCTGATTTATAATATCCCTTACCACACTAAGTACTATCCTAAGACCTCTCTCTCAATATTCTCTCCTGTTTCCTTGATAAGTGTTTATTCTTAAACCAGGATTATCCTATTTTAATTGATGTAGCATTATAATACATTTTAATACTAAAAGAGAAAGCTTATGAATTTTCTGTAGAAAACAATTTTTTTTCTTCCACTCTCTGGGACAAGTTGGTTTAAAATGAGTGAGTTCGTTGATTTAACAGACAAAATTATGAAACATGTTTATGGGACAGAACATAGAAATGATACAGAGCTTCTCAATTCATCTTATAATTCTACTAGTCGTAAAATTCTGACAAAATAGCACCTAAAAGAAATGTGCATATTAGTCTGACTTATGTGCAATCGCATTTTTGAGCAGAAGTTATAAATAAGAGATAAGAAACTCAAGCTATCAGTGCCTCAAGAGAATAATGCACTGCAACCAAAGAGGAATTATTCTAAGTATAATGTAAATCTGGTTCAATCGTTACAAAATCTATTCATGAAACTCGTTTCACTAATAGGTTAAGGGAGCAAAATTATATGTTATCAGATGTGAAAGTATATGCTAAAATTTGACATTCTTTCTGATTGAAGAAAAAAAGTAGAATAAACATGTTTCTCATTAACATGATAGAGTGTATGTATCTGCCTAAGACTACGTTTCAGATATGCCATTAAAGTTGGAAAAGAAATAAAAATATACCACATTGTTACTGTTCTTCAGTATTGATATAGATGTTTTAGCCAATACAAGGCAATAAAAAGAAAGTAAATATTTAAATGAAGAAATGTGATTATTGTTACTTGACGAAGGTGTGATTGTCTACCTAGAAATCCAAGAGTAAAAAGCTGGAAACTTAGATTTTTTAATGGACAGCAGTAATATGACCAAAATTAGAAAAATTTTGGCAAAAATTAAAAATATGGAATACAAAAACCTAGACTTAAACTACCATGAAATGGATGTGCTTTACATAAAGAATATAAAGCTTTATTGAATTTATAAAACAAGGCTTGAATAAACTGAAGGATTTACCACATTCTTGAAGCCTTATTAAAGTAGCTATCAAATTTGCACAAATAAATTTAGTGAAATTCAATTCAAAAATGTGTTGAACTGTTTAAAAAAGAAACCTAGTAATGAGGGACTTGCATTATCAAATATAAAAGGTGTTTCTAACACTACACTTAAAGCAAGTTCTTCTTGCCTAGGTACAGGCAGCAAGATTAGTGGAACAGAATAACAAGCCCAGAAGGAGACACAGTTTTTGTAGGTAATTAATATTTAATAAAGGTGTCGTTTCAGATCATTGGAGTAAAAATGGATTATTTAGAACCATAAAAATAAAGATTAAATTCGTGCCATTTTTTCATTTTAATTTCATATTACTTGGATATTTAAAACAAAAAAAAATTATTTTCAGTAGGGGGGAAAAAAAGGTGACTATTTGAGTTATATTAAGGTATAGAGGCCCTGTGTAAGCACAGCAATAAAAGCAGAAGTCATGATGGAAAAGACTGATAGGGTACATAAAAGTTAAAGACACGTTACAAGTTAGGAAACATTTGTAACACATGAAGCAGACCAAAATGTAATGTCCTTGATGTAAAGAGAGCTCTTGTAATTTATGGAAAAAAGATAAATCACTCTCTATTTCCATCCCACTAATGAAAAAAATGAGCAAAGGACAGGAAAAGCAGCTTATAAAAGCACAAATATATAGTTGTCTGATAAATTTGAAAGTAAATTCAAAATCACTATTACTACATGTAATGCAGTATCAGTTTTATCTAGACAATTGTTACAGGCTTTTATTTTTTATTTTTAGTGTTTTTTTCACTTTTTTTTTTACTCTTTTAAAATTTTTTATTTTATTTTTTGTTTTTAGGCGAGGCAACCCTTGGTTGACTTCACAGATTGCAAGGACCTTGTCAGTTTACAATCCCTTATTTTTGTTTTTTACTCCTATAACACCTGGTCTTCCTAGGTGGTCTTCCATCCAGTACTAACCAGGCCCGACCCTGCTTAGCTTCTGAGATCAGATGGGATGGGGCTTGTTCAGGGTGGCATGGCCATAGACAACAGCTTTTAAAGTGTTCCAGCCAGTGCTGGTCGGTGGATATGATGGCAAATCAGTACTTCCTTTAAAAGAACAGGGAAGCAGACGTATCACCATGCCGATGACTGGTGCAGCAGGTCCCATTCCAGAAATGTGAGGTGCGATTCAGCCCCGCAGCGTGCCTAGGGTATAACCGCTAAGCTCTGCCTCTATCACCCGGACAGAACGGCTTTCCCTCGGCAGAAGACCAAGCTGTGGCCGAGAGAGCACTGCAGGAAATGCGGGACCTCCTCTCGGACTTGCAGCAGGAGATTGCCAGGGCCTGCGAAGAGAAGAGGAGGCAGGACGAAGAGGAGGCCCAGGCGAAGCGGCAGGAGTCGCTGATGCAGCAGGGACCAGAGGCCCACAAAGAGTCCCCCGCCCCCAGCCAGGGCCCAGCGGGGAAGCAGAACGAAGGTGAGTTTTGGTGTGGATACAAATACAATCCTTTAATTTGGTGTTAAGTTTCAGAATGTGAAAAGGCACAAGAATGTGTTTTGAATATAATGTTAAGAAACAGGACACTTCGCCAGAACTTTTACGTAATGCAAAATTCAGTACTTTTACTGAATTACATTTAGTTTTGGTTGATGTGGAGCCTGACTTCTGATTCTAACACTTTCCACGAGGACTCGAAATGCTGTATAATTCTGGTAGAAGTATTATTCCAAGTATTGCTGTTACGGAGTATTTTAAATAAATGTGTACAAAATACAAGATCGTTTCATACACAAGAGAATCAGTATAGCACAATGGTTGAGAATGTTGGCTTTGGAGCCAGATCAGTGAGAATCTAGTTTTTCTGCCTCCTAGCAATGTGACTTTGGCAAATGACTTAACCTTTACGTGTTTCCTTATCTTTTCCCTTATCTATAAAATGAAGATGATAATAGTACTGACTTCATGGGGTTATTGCGACAGTGAAAGCAGGTACAGAAGGTGATTAGAACAGACCCTGGCTCATACTGGGTTCAATAAGTACCAGCTATTATGAGAGCCTCTCTCATTCCTCAGACCTCCAGGTGAAGGTCCAAGACAGTACGATGCAGTGGTACCAGCAGCTGCAGGAGGCCTCCGGTCAGTGCGTGCTGGCCTTTGAGGGACTGACCAGCAGCAAAGACAGTCAGGTAGGAAGGAGTGTAAGCTGGGCATCCTCTGGGCTGACAGTGCTCCAAATGGCCTTGTGTCTCAAAGGAATGTAGCCACTGCGTCCCATTCCCTAATCTTAATGGCATTTACTCACCTCTTCAGTACACTGTCTGCATGTCACTGTTCTCTCCTTGGCAGGCCAAAAAGATAAAGATGGACCTCCAGAAGGCTGCCACCATCCCAGTGAGCCAGATCTCCACCATTGCAGGTTGGTCGGAAGAGTTAAGAACATGGCTCCTCACTCCATTGTATTATTTTTTTGAGACTCCAAGTCTACTTCTCTGTGATGTCCTATAAACAGCATGTTTGAACAAATGTTACATGCGTTCTATTTCACTCTTCTTTGTTTCCTCTTCAGCACGTTTAAGGTAATCGTTGTGTATTCATTGACTTAAAAGGCTGTATATTAATAATAAATTTTTAGGACAGCTCTTACTAAAATTGAAAGTTACCGTGGTAAATGTCACCAGGGGAACCTAGGATGTGACTTGTATTCTTTGCTTTTGTCCTGCTTGAGCTTTTCCAGACCTGAAGCCCGCCGTTAATACTTTTAAACTCCTTCCTTTTCTCTCCAGAGACTGGGATTTAGAGAGTAGGAACCAGACGTGAGCAAGCTCTTTCTTCTTTAGAAACAGCGGTTTGTTTTTTATGGCACTGTCGATGTGGAGGCCCCCGAAGTGTAGACTGTGCTGCCCAGTGGCCGGGGAGCTGGGGAGTGTGACCAGCCCGAAGGCTGCTTGCTCTGACTCAGCGCGGGTCCCAGTTCCCCTGGTGAACTCGTTGCCTAAAAAGCACAGGAAAGTTGCAGTTTCTTCCCTCGAGAGGCTGTATGACAGAACTTACATATCACTTTGCTGCCTGAAAGTCTTTCTGAAATAGGACGAGGTATGAACAAACACACTTTCTGGAATTTAAAGTGCCGTTTTCTTGGATAGCAGCAGCAACTGGGAGAGGTGACTTGACAGCCATCCATCCCTTCACCGCTTTCCTCAAGCTTACCTCAGTCTCCCCCCTCAGCTGACACAGGCAGCCTTGCCTCCTCCTCCATCAGGTGGCAGGTGTGCAGTCGTCTGACGCCTGCCGCATCCGCCTCGCACAGCTGCATTTCCCTTGGCGTCTCCTGTTTCAGAGGATGCGGCGTCCTTCCAGCCTACACTCACCCTTCCGCCTGCCTCTTTGTTCTTATCGCCTCCTGGACTTTGCCTCATCACTTCTCTTCTGCTCTCTGCCAAATTGCTCCCTTTTTCAGGCTCCTTGCCCTTTAAACACGCGTGAGTCACCCACATCCTAAGATGTCTCCTTTGATTCCTCATCTCCCAAAGCTTTTCTGGTCTCCTCGCGTTTCCGTTTGGCGCTGTCGATTTCCCCTTTGAGAAGCGTGACCGCTTTGGCTTCCATTGAGCGTTCGTTTTCAGGTCCTCCTCTCCCCACTGTGGCTTCCTCGGTCTCCTCCCTGCACCTCAGCCGTAGGTGATCCTAGGGAACTGCTCTCCCCACCAGTTCTCACTCTGCGTACCCCCGTGGCCTCACACATCACCTCGATGCCGATGACTCCCACGTCTCTCTCTGGGTCTTTCCTGTGCCCGAACTTCAGATTCTCTAGGTCCAGCTGCCGAGGGACATCTCTGCCTAGATGGCTCTCAGATACCCCAAATTTAATGTGTTCGAATCTGAACCCATGATCTTTTTTTTTTTTTTTTTTTTGGTGATGCAACCCTTGGTTGACCTCACAGATTGCAAGGACCTTGTCAGCTTACGATCCTTATTTTTTTTATTTTTTGCGCCCCCAGCACCGGGTCTCCTAGGTGGTCTCCCATCCAAGTACTAACCAGGCCCGACCCTGCTTAGCTTCCGAGATCAGACGGGATCAGGAGTGTTCAGAGTGGCATGGCCGTAGACTCATGATCTTTCTTATGCCTGCTTTTTCTCCTGTTCACACTAAGTAATCAACAGCACCGTTATCTACTCTGTCACCTTAGCTGGAACCTGGCTGCCTCCTCTGTTTCATTCTCCATATCTAATTAGGGTAACGTTACTTAAAGTAACTAGCTTGGCAGGGTGTTTCTAAACTGGACATGCTACATTAATTTAAACTTCGAATATAAGTAACAAACTAATTTTGATCTACACACCCACCACGCCCCCACCCCGCTTGTTCGTCCCAGCGATAAAGACGTCTTTCACAGAACCCGATGGCGGGAGTGGCGCTAGTCTCCAGAGTAGATGCTTTAGGGCGTGTTTCTCTACCGTCTCGTCTTCCCTCTGTACGTCTCTGTGGTCCCCATGGCAGTTGCAGGTCCCACTGCGTGCCGCAGGGCCAGCCACTTCAAGGAATTGACCCCGTCAGTTGTGCGACTGGCTCAGCTGGACTACCCTGATCTAACTGTGGCCATTGGGGGTGGCGTTGGCGCAGGACCTTTTTTACAAATACGATGACCGGGAACCCCCCCCCTCCACGTGCATTTGATTGTTGTTTATTTTTCTGCCTCAGTGTTTTGGCCTTAGACTCCGAACCTGCAGAGGGCCACACGGCTGGAATAGATAGGTTCCTTCTATGTTCACTGCAGTGGTGAAAAATAGGTTGAGCCACAGCCATATCTATTAACTCACTCGATCTCTGTCGCACCCAGGCTCCAAGCTGAAGGAGATCTTTGACAAGATCCACAGCCTGCTCTCCGGAAAACCCGTTCAGTCTGGCGGGCGCTCCGTGTCCGTCACACTGAGCCCACAGGGCCTGGACTTCGTCCAGTACAAACTGGCGGAGAAGTTTGTGGTGAGGAACCCTGTCGCCCGAGGTGTGGGAAAAAGGCTGGCGCACGCCCTTCTCAAGTGTTAACGCTGTCCCCGTCTGTGTCCCCAGAAACAAGGAGAGGAGGAAGTGGCCTCCCACCACGAAGCAGCGTTTCCCATCGCGGTCGTGGCGTCCGGGATCTGGGAGCTGCACCCGAGAGTCGGGGACCTCATCCTTGCTCATCTGCACAAGAAGTGTCCATACTCGGTCCCTTTCTACCCGGCTTTCAGGGAGGGGATGGCTTTGGAGGACTATCAGAGGTGAAGCCGTTTCTCTCCCTACTGGCCTAGGCGATTCATGAGGCAGAAACAGCGTTTGTGTTCCTCCTCCTCACAGCGCTTCTGCACCTCGAATGTTCCGTCATAATACAGTGTCTTTCATGCAAACCGGACAGCTTTTGGAATCTGTGGGCTTAGGTGCCAGGAATCAGTATAGTTTAGTGGAAAGAATCCTGGGTCTAGAATCCAGGGGTCTCGGAATTTTATCCCTGCTTTGCAGAGAGGGTAGTCATTTCGCCTCTTTGAGCACCATTTTCCTCATTTTTAAATGACATGGACAACCTGTGAGCGTACCTCACAGGGCTTCTGTGGCGCACAGCTCTGATCACGGGTGTGAGTGCCTTGTAAACAAAGCATTCTATGTAATAACACATAATAATGTGTTTTTAATAACATATTGTGCTTTTAGCCATAAAAAGTAATCTCGGATTTGTCGCCCTCTCCCTGTCGTGGATTTTTTCTTCCCACGTAGGATGCTCGGCTACCAAGTGAAGGATTCCAAGATGGAGCAGCAGGACAACTTTCTGAAACGCATGTCGGGGATGATCCGTCTCTATGCTGCCATCATCCAGCTCCGCTGGCCATATGGCAGCAGACAAGAGGTAGCAGAAGGGCTCACTGCCAATGCCAAGAGGTCAGACCGTGTCGGTATTCTGTCCGCGGGAGATACTGACCTTCTCTCAGAGAGGGCCTCTGGTCACATGAGTTAAAGAATACTGCTGCTTCATGTAGGTCTTCTTTAGAGAAGTTGATGATGATTATTAGGAAGCTTTTAGATCATCAGAATCATTTGTTCAATGACTGACTCAGCTGAGGCTTTAAAGAGCTGTTTATAAAAGAGTCTATCAGACAAGAGTCTGTTGTGAATCAGTTATTAAGGTTAGAAGATTTTATTAGAAGGGTAGTAAATGAGAAATTGTCATATTAGACCTAGTCGGTGCCTTAAAGCCAGCTAGGTTGTGTACCTTACAAATGGGCAGATGGTCCGCAAGCTGTAATGATACACACTTGGCAGTGACTATACCACGGCCAGGGTCCAGGGCTTTGACCCGCCCGCACAGTTTTTACCTGAAGAGATACAGAATAGGAAAATAGAGGAGTTAATGGACTTGGAGACCTAAGAGAAAGGAATCTAAGTTGACCGAATCCAAGAAGTTGATATTGTGCACCTGTTATGTCCCAGGTTCTATGCTAAGGTGCCGTGATAGTGAATGTTGGTTAGGACAGATGTTGGCCTCTAGAATCCCAGAAAGGGAAGCTGTAAAGAATGTACGGGTTCCAATGTATTGGAACATTTTAAAACAAAACTCATTTTGGCTCGCGTTATTTCTCCCCTGTGGCATGTGTTGGGTAAAATGATCTGGAGGTTCACGTCCACTTGGTAAGGGCTAGATAATAACACTGGGAATTTAGGTATCACAATAAAGTCAGATCAAATCGTGACCAGGCCCCTCTCCTCCCAGACTCACCCTCATGGCTTAAATCATGGCTGGCGCTGGTTGGCACAGATATTAAACATGGAGCCCCTGTCCGATGTGACAGCCACCCTCCTCTTTGACTTCTTGGAGGTAGGTAATGCAATTATCACACAAGGGAGACCCAGGGGTTAAAGCAGCCTTGGGCCACTGCATGACACAAATGGGGAAGCCGTGTAGAATTATACTATACAGAAGCAGTATAAGGGGACAGTGAACAGCATTAGGGGACAGTGAACAGCGTTAGGGTCCAGTGTCAAATTTTTCTTGGACCCTAAGATAAATCTAGCTTTAGATTTCTCTTCCCACTGTACCTTGTGGATATCTACTCATTGTAAAGGACAAAAAGCTGTTCACCTACCACATAGGAAAAGGGGAATTGGTTTTAGGGATATAGAAGTGACTCCCAGGACCAAGGCTAGGATGTGCAGTTGAATCTCGTGAGGGCCTGGAACCAGGAACTAGAATGTCACCAGGTACCAAGAGTCTCTCGGGGCCACATGGTCTTTCACATACCTGCAAGTTGCCTCACCCTTGTTCTGTAGGCCAACTTTCTCTGGTTCTCTGCACAGTGGAGAAGGTATCCATCCTGCGCTCAGTGTGGTCACCCAGTGTAGTGGGACTGGTGTCCCACTATTGTGTGATTCCTGACTCCCACAACAGAAAATATGATTAACCAGCTAGAATCAGGTATCACCTTTGTCCAGAGACTCTGTACAGGCCTGTCTTCTTACAAGGGGCTACCACTGTAGGGCGAGGACAAAGGTTTATGTGGAAAGGAGACACTTTTTAAAGAAAAGAGGCACATGCCGTAACAAATCTGGGACCATTTGGCCTATGGTGACAATAGTTTCTAGTCGCTTTAAAGCTACTGAAGTCACAGTACATGAACACCGAGAACACACATGGGAGTCTGTAAACTGCTTCCCGAGGTTGGGAGGTGGCCCGACCTTTCGAAAGGCTTCCACTCAGTGGGTCAAAGAACAGTCCATTAAGTTCAGTTCACGTTTTCTGACATGCCTGGCAGGCTGGTTAAATGGAGCTGTTGCCACATACAGAGAAATACTCTAGGAGAACTTGGATTTGTTTCCCATTCATTCCTTGGTCATTAGCTAAGTGGCACTGTGGCTGAAATTCTTGATAGGAATGAAAGGTTGAGCACTGACCATGCTTTCTGGATCTCGCGTATGAGTGAATTTTCATTCTCTGCCCTGGTGGGATCTGTTTTCCCCCAGGTGTGTGGGAATGCCCTCATGAAGCAGTATCAGGCCCAGTTCTGGAAGATGGTACTTCTCATCAAAGAGGACTACTTCCCCAGGTACTAGACTTTCTGAGCAGATACCAGGGATCCAGTAGGTGAAACTCATGGCATCAGATACCCTTGGGTGTGGTCACATGCTGTTGCTGACTCAGTTCAAAATACCTGTATGAAGTGTGACATCTTCTACTCCCATCCTGCTCCTCTTTGATATTTGAATAAACACTTTTAAACGCTAATAAGAGTCTCTGTTAAATATTATTGGCTAAATGAAAAAAAATTAGATCTTGGATTCGGATACCTGATGTTTTTTTAAATTCCATTCTTTTCCAAACTCCCCCAGATAACCTGGGATGGTGATTACATGCTCTTAAAATTAAACCAAGGAGTCAAACCGCCTCAGTAAATCAGCTGGAGAAACTGACTTGTCAGCCAGTTTGCTTGACTCCGTTGTGGCATTCACCTTTAAGTATCCTCATTCCTCTCAATTCACTGGCATTTCAAGTGGGGGAAAGGCCGTGGCAACCCCCATCCCGCCTGGTCACAAAGACCCCAGAAAGGAGAGTGCCCTCTTCCCCTTTATGTCCTTGTTTGAAAGGGAGGTCGAGACCGCTCAGAAGAGCAACAGGACCCTTAGTCTAGAAGACGTCGCTGTGAGTCCTTGATCTATTCCTCCCCAGATCAGCAGTACCTGACTCCTCTCCAAAAGATGCGAATTGTAGGTGTGACTCACATGTCTTCCTTTTCTCCCTGTAGGATTGAAGCCATCACAAGCTCGGGACAGATGGGTTCTTTCATACGCCTCAAGCAGTTCTTGGAGGTAAGATTCCCTTAGACCGACACGTCCCAAACTGTTGTCGGCCTCGAATGTGCCTGTGTCCGACGAGTCTTGGACCTCCCAGATTCTGAGCGCAGTCTCTTCCTCTACTTTTCTGAACCTTACCTTTTGTCCATAATTCCCCTTTAACCGTAAGGACTGCCATTTCTCCTTCCTGCATGTCACTGTCCATACCGCCTGTGGGGAAGCTACCCTCAGAGATGAAGAAAACCTCTCAAATGATTCTTGTGTCACCAGTACGTTTTTGGCCTGTTGGCCGAGGCGCATTTCTCAGGTCTGGGGAACTGGTGAGTGTGGTCACTTTTCTCCATGACAACAGACTGCACTTTCAACCAGACACCTCTCATATTTCCAAGTGCTGAAATTTTTAAGAGGTTCATTTTGACAGATAACTTAGAACTCCGTGGTATGTCTGCCAAGATGGCCCGCTGACTTCCAACGTCCCGTAGCCCAGTTGGGAAAATAGCAGTGGTGCCAGGTGAGGGCAGGCCGTGGGAGAGCAGAGTGGGGCAGGCGTGGTGACAGCATGGCATCCGTCCTCTGCTGCAGTCCACGCACAAGCAGGGGTCTGATACACGACCAGCGGACTTTTACTTTTTTCGACCACTACTCTGTGGGACTTAAACTTTCTGTCCCTCAAAGTTTCTTCCAACTGTAAAGTACTGGAAACACGGTTCTCAGAAAATCATTCCATTTTCTTCTTCTTTCCCTGACCAGAAATGTCTGCAGCGCAAGGAGATTCCTGTCCCCAAGGGCTTCCTGACTTCCTCTTTCTGGCGTTCCTGACGTTCCTTTGCCCACCGTCACCATTTTGTTGCGGAGGGGCAATAATAAAGCAACTGAATGCAGCCGTATTTGGGAGTCATGTCAGACTTGGAAGTCTACTGATGCATATTTTTATGTATTCGTACCTGTGACTAGCGAGGGAGATTTTCATGTGTCACAAAATCTAGGAGGTCCGATGACACCTTAAGAGGTCTACATCACAGAGTAAATGGATTTGGCATTTCTCAGTTTTGCAGAAATTGTGAGAAGCGGTGTGTAGCACTTGATCCCATTTTCTTTCCTTTGTCTCTAGTATCTTTCAGAAAGTAGGTACGCCATAAGCCTTTCACTCTGAAGTGAGCCCACCACTTCGACTCCCCACACCCCACCCCCACACCCACCCCTTGCCACCCTGTTCAGATGAAGTCCCAGAAAGAACAAAGACGCATAAGGCGTCTAGTGTAATAGCTGAGGCCCGAATTCTTACGTGCAAGTCTACGTTATGGTCGCTTTGCGTTTCTCACCTTGTGAAGTAATTAGAAGTTCAGAGGAAGTGACTGACGTAGACATAAACACAGTCCTAAATGGCATCAGGGATTGCTTAATGTCTGGGATGACTGTTCCCACATGTGATACAGAAGCAAGAAGCACTGTCTGTCCCCTCAGTTTGGGATTCAGTCCCTGCATGACTAGAGATGCATGAGCCCAGGCAGTTTTTTTTTTTACTTGTTCTGACTAATGAACGATAGATTTGCCTGAGTAAAACCACTACAAAAATCCAAAGCTCGGCTTTTCAGACGAGTCTGGATTTCTTTATGGAAAGTTCACTGTTGTATGCTGTGGATCTCTTTCTACGTGCTAACCGGTGTCGTGTGTACCAATGTGCTTTTTGGTGCGGAGGGGGATTCGCTGGTGCTCCTGAGTGGCTACAAGTGACCCATCCTATGAATTATTGATTATGGTACTGAAAAAAAAATAAGTAATAAAGCTTGATTTTTAAAAACCCAATCCTGGTATCTAGTTGGTTCAATATGCTCGATTTGTACCTTGAGCTATGCGTCAGGGTGGCATGGCAGTGCCCAGGTCTAGGTATAGAGTGATAGGCATTGTTTCTTTTTTTGTCTTCCCGAGCTTCACCGTGGGAAAATTGCTTGTTTTTCTGTCCTTCCTGTTTTAGAATTATGTACCAATAATGGCTTTATCCAGCAGAAACGGGAAAGTCTTAAAGTATTTCCATGTGGACACAATAAAATGAGCACTGGGAAAGGAAGGAGTCAGGAGACTTGGGCTCAGTTCTCTTTTCGTCATTCACCCTCCAAACCTCAGGATCCGCATTGCAAAACAGAATTAGGTTTGGATGGCTCTGGCTCAGTGCCAGGACAACCAGAAAAAAAGCACAGCAGTTTTCAAGGTGCTCAGTCGCAGTCATAGGGCAGAGCCTCCCAGCTGCTGGGCGACACTCATGCCCTCGGACCCACGGCCTGCAGTGGGTGGAGCCCCAAGGCCCATTGCCATTTGCACTTCCTCTCTTTACCTGTACTATCCAAACAGCATCATTTTCTAAGTATTATGACTGAACAGCTTGGGAAACGCTGACTTCCTGGTGCTCAGATGGGGCTCAGCCCTGTACTTGGTCAGCATATGGAGGCTTTTGTGCAAATTTTCAAAAGGCAGCCCTTTCTTCAAGATGCTACTGCCATCTGCTGGAAAACTGTTCCTGTTCCTGAGTGTGAAAATCTGTGATGCAGGTGAAGTGCCACTAAAGTTACGCGGCTCACGTTTTGCACGGCCTCTAACGGGGGGCCCTAGTGGTGCTCTGGGACCCTCTCTGCCACCACATTTTTACCTTCTGTGCTGTATCTCCTGGAGTTCCATGGAAAAGTTCCTCTGCCAAAAATGAAATGTGAAAAATCACTAACAGGGTGATCCCCAAGGTATCTGCCGCTTTGAATTTGCGCCACTCCATAGAAAATCTATCTCCACTATTTGAACGTCCTACCTCTAGACGTGTGTGACACGTGCCGTTGGACACCTGGTATTCCTAATGGTTCTTGATGGTAAGTCAGTAAGGAGGGCACCGCGGAGCCGGTTTTTGATACTCACTGACAGTGTCGCCTTCGCGGATGATGGTTGCTTCACGTAGGTGTGACTCCAGCTGGGGAGCAGCATCGGATTCCTTCGAGCAGAACACTAAGGGCTGCATTCCATTTTTAAATTCAAGTACTCACTTGCCTCCTTGCTTCTTGTCAGGCCTGACCTCATTTCTCAGGCTCAGTGCCCATATTTTTGTCATATCATTGTCCTACATTTTTCAAGCAAATTTGATGAAGTGAAAATTCCAGTAGGAGAGAAACCCTACATATTCCTTAAATAGGAGAATGAAGTTATCCTGGGGATTTCTACCCAGATGTTATTGGGAGCTTCCCCCTACTTTTCAAGCTTCCCTCGTTGACAGCAGTGACAATCAGGTTTGGATGGCTTCTGGTTCAATGCCAGGGCAACCAGAAAAAGAACACAGAGCTTCACACAGGTGTCTTACCAGGTCTGACGTTCATTCCCTTACATCAGTTCCACCTAATGAATTCCTGATAATGTTTTCCTTCGGACCTGCAGAAAGCCGATGAGAGCTGTGGTCTCAGTGGTGTGATGGATTTGCTAAGACATCCATTAGAATAAAGGACTATCCCCTAGGTGACAGCCAGGCTCTATTTTTAAAAAGGATCAGTTTATACAGGTGACGGATTCCAGAAATTTTTTTTGCGGGGGGGCCTCCTTCGGGACACTTACACTAAATATATTACGTGATCCGGATTGGAACCTGGAACAAAAAAAAGAACTTTTTATGTGTTTGTCTTATAAAGGACATTGGGACAATGGCAATGACTTGAACGAGTCTGTATGTTAGGTAATAGTATGTCCGCATTAATTCCTTGATTTTGATCATCAAACGTTATAAAAATGACTTTCCTTGTTTTTCAAAAATACACATGAAACACTTGGAGGTAAGTGGGCATGATGTCAGCAACTTATTCTCACATAATTCAAGGGGGACATAGAGATCTGCACACGTGTATTTTTATGTGTATATACGTATTTAAGTATATACATACACAGAACATGATAAGAAAACAAATGTGGTTGACTGTTAATTGGGGAATCTGGGGAGAGTATATGGGGCGTCGTATTATTCCTGTAACTTTGCTGTGAATGTGATATTACTTCAAAGTTAAAAGATAATCCTTTCCCCTCACAAAGAAACAACCATGCTTGCACTCTGAGGGGACACAAAATTAAGTCTAGAAACTACAGCCCTGAAGACAGGACCAACGGTGGTGGTGACATCACTGAAGCCATCACCTGTAGAAGAGGCAGAGAGTTAACACGAAACAGGTTTTACAAGATACTTCCTACTTCAAGTGAAACAGGTAAGACTTGGAGAGTCGAATTTTAATTCTGTGGAGAATGCATTTACGGACTTGGAGGGCTTGATGGTTTGAGCTTAAAGTTATGGGAGCTCAGAAGGCAGATCCATTTTATTTAGGGTGGCTTTTCCCAGAGTTTCTGCCAGATACTAAAAAAGAGTTAAGTCATTAAGGAAGTTTGGGAACTGAGTACTGTGTTAAAAGTCAATGAGGTGAAGTAATGAATGAAGAACGGCAGAGTGCTGGTAACCTGATGGTGACGGGCATCTGGACTGTACTAATCTGTTCACTAGGTTTATCTTTGAACTTCCATAATAAAATGTTTCAATTCTAAAGAAGAGAAAAAAGGACTTTTTCTTGCAGGACTTTTTGGTGCCTTAACTGTGCTGCTTTAAATTAAGAGTTTCCCTTAAAAAAATAAAAAATAAAAATAAGAGTTTCCCCAAACTGAACATGGAAACTCATTATCCGCGCTTCTCTTGGCCTAGTAGTTATAGGACTACACATTTTGAAATGCTTTACTAGGAGGTTAGAGAGGTCAAGAAAGTATCTTGGGGAGAGTAGTTGATCCAGATACTTAAAAATATTCAAAAAAAAGTTTTAAAGAGTAAAAAAATCCAAAAGTCCTTTTATTTCAATCCAAAAAATCATTGTGAATATCTCTGTATATTACACAGATATACAATTACAGTTTTAAGTAAATAGACTGTTCCCACGTTCTGTCACCTGCTGTCATTAACATCTCAGATATTTTTTAAGTCAATCAGTATGAACTATACCCCCAATGTAGTCTTGAACTTTTGAATCATAACCATTTTTTTTGAGTTGGTAACTAGTTGCTTCTAATTTTTTATAATTATTAACATTCTTAAATCTATATCTTGACCTGCCTCCTTAGGGTAAATGCCTAGACGTAACATTGCTGTGTCAAACGGCATGCAAATTTGATATTCTGATCTATATTGCCAAATTGCTCTTCCAGAAAAGTTCTACTTACATAAACTTGGGTAAGATTCATCAGGCAGAAATGAGAGGTGGGTGTGAGGGAAAAGTATATTCTACTTGGAGGCAACAGCTATGAGCAAAAACATGGAGTTGGAAAAGTAAACTTGTTTAGGACGTGACTAGGATCAGGTCCGGAAAAAAAGCAGCAGGAAATGATCCCGTGGAAAGGAAGTCGGAACGTTTGTGGACGCTCCAGATCTATTTAGTTTGGCTGATTCTTCTGCAGGCAAATGGAAAGCTGCTAAAGTTTTGTAAGAAGGTCTGACATGGTTTGTGAACCAAATTCAACTGTGCGCTCAGGATGAGCAGAAGAGACAGCCATTGCTGGGAACTGGGGTGCAGTCCCACCGGCTACTCTGTGAAAGCCACGCCAGGGGAGGGAGGCACTCACTTCTGCTGTCACCTGCGGCGCTATTAAGCCAGCCGGTCTGTCAAGGCCGTGCTCCCAACAGCTGGCAGGCCTCTTCTCTGCTGTGGTCCCGGATTTCAGAAGCACTCACTGTATTTTGCTTTGTTTTTAAGTTGTGGTAAAATACACATAACACAGAATTGCCTGTTTTAACCATTTTTAGGTGTACAGTTCGGTAGCATCAGTACACTCACGTTGTTGTATAACCATCCCCACCCTCCAGCGCCAGAAACTGTTTCATCATCCCAAAGTGCAAGTCCATCCCTATTGAACACTAACTCGCCATTTCCCTCCATCTCCAGCCCCTAGCAACCCCTGCTCTACTTTCTGCCTCTACGAATTTGACTAGTCTAGGGATCACATGTAAGTGGAATCTGCAAGATTTGTCTTTTGTGTCTGGTTTATTTCACTCAACAGAATGCCATCAGGGTTTTTCTAGTCACTATTTTGAAGCTCTGTGCTGTTCCTTGCCAGCTCTGACTGCAGAATGTCATCTAGGACTGATAAAGGGCAGGCCCCTAGCCAGCAGGACTCCCTTGTTGGGAGGAAAAAAAGTGGAAGAGTTGGTGCTTGCTTGTTAACTTTGCATGTGTGTGTGTGTGTTTATGTGAAGATTGAGAGAGAGAGAGACTCCCAGAGAGTGAGCAAGTAACTTTCTGTGGCCGGAACATGTGAAAACATCATTACATTTAGCATATGTCCCAATGGTTGACCTCTTGAACAACTTGAAAGGTATTGGGACTACCTAGACGCCTAAGCCTGGGGTGCATATCAAACCTTCAGAGAACAGGTGGAATAAAAAATTAGAATACAGTCCTACCCCTGCTTTACAGGAGGCCTGGAAAGTTGTGACTGAGAACATGGAGTTGATTGATTTCAGAGCTGCTACACTGTCCTGTGCTTTTTGCTGTTACAAAGAGGGCCATTGTCTGCTTTGTCCTCTCCCTTTTCCCCACACCTAGCAGAGTGTGAAGCATATGGAGAAATTTGGGAGGTGAGGTAGGCAGACAATAGAACACATGAAGAACAGTTTTTTAAACGTCTCTTTCTAGTGCCAATGTTGAATGGGGTGGGTGAGTGAGTGGGAAGTGGAGAGGCCTGGAGATACTGTTTTTGGCCTTGACTCAAATCAGAAGATCAATGAATAAGATTTTAGTTTCTGTGTCAATATAGAAGCTTTCTCTAAGATCTCCAATCCGTTTTGCATCTAGCAAAAGCAGCAGAATCCCTCATTTTGATGCCAGAGTGATTTAAAAGAAAAATCCTCCCTTTTATATAGCTCCTGCCCACAGGCTTGAGACCCGTTCTTTGCAGAGCAGGTCTTAGTTGGAAATTTTGGAGAGCTATGATTGTGTTAGTCATTTTGCACCTAGAGCTGAATATTTGATGCAACATTTCACTGCTACCCTCTGTAGAAGAGGCTGTGGACGCCATCGGCTGTTCCCAGAAACGCACACCCCAGGGAGGAGTCACCCGGTTCTGTTTTCTCTACAGAAAACAGTGCAGGAAATGCCTCCTGGCTCCTACGTTTTCCTCCGAAGTCTGTAAAGCTGCTTCTGGGGTGTGGCCGCTCCTTTTCTCTCCACTCTCGTGGTGTGAGGGACTAGGGGAATTTTTCCTTACTATCATGGCTACAGCCAGGGTGGCTGAGAAACCAGATTGCAGATCCCAGGCACCGGGGAAGATGCCAGGATGCAGAGGACCAGATAGCTCAGGGCTGGGCTGGGGCCCAAGTTCTGGTGCAGTGCCCCGTGCCAGGGCTGCTTGGTAACCGGGAGGCTGAGGCCTTCCTGGTCTGCCTGACAACACAGGAATGATCTGGTTGTTACTACCAATGGCTTCAGCCAGGCTGTCACCCTAGCAGAGGTGGGAAAAGGGTGTCCTAAAAGGGCTCTGGGTACAGAGTATAAAGCCAAGCCCTCAACTACTAGGACTATAAAGGGCAAAAATTTCAGAAATTCTCTTCTCAGCACCCTAGCATCCACCATCACAATGTCATCCCTTCCTAGGGGAAGGTTCTGACTGCTCGACTCAAATCCTAGCCTTTCCTTTCCCTAGCTGATTGAGGTGAGAACTAGCTTCCATGTCAGGGTGCTCATCTGTAAAATGGGAAATAATTCCTACCTCATGGAATTATTGCAAAGGTTTAAAAAAGCTAACACATGAAATGCTTAGCATAGTGCCTGGTACGTGAGGAAAGTTCAATTTGTAGCAAGGAGAGCCTTTATCTCATTTAGAAAATACGACTAATGCATCGTACGCCACCTGCGACCTGTGAGAAAGCTTTTGCTATGAGCATATAAAGAATTACTAACTATCCAAATCCCAGAATGACAGACTTAAGTGTCAAAGTAGTCGACTCGATTTTTTATGATCGGATTTGGCCTTATGCTACCACTTCCTCAAACCTGGAGCTCCCAGATCGATCATCCTCGGTTTCTGACCCAGCCCCCATGAGCGTAGGCTGGCTTGGGTCCCCGGTCGCAGCTTTCTCGTAGGGAAAGTGAGCAGGAAGAAGAGAAGCACACGGTGATCTCATCCTTTGAGACTGGGCGTTTTTCCGGCCGGGGCGCGCAGTGTCCCCAGCCAGGCTGCAGTGATGGCCCCTGCCCCGCCCTTCGCTGCAGTCCTGGAAGGGCTCCCACGGATGGAGGGGTAGGGTGCAGAAGATTCTCTGCAGGGCGGGGAGGGGCAGGATTGGCGGATCCAAGATGCAGAGAGGGTGGGGCGGCTGGAGCATCTCCGCTCTCCGCGGGAGGGGCGGCGACTCCACCGCACCATCGCCCCCGACCCCTGGCGCGCGCCCTGCTTCCCCACCCTCCGCGGCGCTCCTACAATCGCTCCTTCCCCGGCACCGCCGCTTCGGCTCCTTCCGGGGGCGCTCGGCCCTTTCCGCCGGACGAGCCCGAGGCGAGCCGGCGGGAGCTCCGCCCCCTCGGCTCGGCCGGCGCTCGCCCCCGCCCCTCGCGCCGCGCCGGGGCGCTTCCCCCCGCGCTCGCGCCCGCCCGCCGCCGGAACGCGCGTGGCCGCCTATAAAAGAGGCGGGGCGCGCGCGTCGCCGCCACTACCCGCTGCGGAGCGAACGGCAAGGAGCGGAGGCTCGTCGGTCCCTCGGCACCCCTCAGCCCCACGCACCCACCACCCTCGCCCCCAGGAGCCGGTGAGAAGGGGCGTGAGGGAGCGCGGGCGGAAGCGGGGCCCGCGGGCGGCCGACCCCCGGTGGGGACCCGGATCGCCCCCGGGAAGGGCGGGGCCAGCGCGCGGACAGGTGAGCCGGGCGGGCCTCGCCGCTCCCTCGGTCGGACTGGGAGCCGGGCGAGCCGGTCGCGACCGGCTTGTGGCGCGTGGGCTGCGGAGGAGCCGCCGGGCCGAGTCTGGGCGCCGGCGGCTGGAATGTCATTGACTGGGCGGAGGGGGTGGCGAGGCCGCCGGGCCCCTCCCCGCCCCAGCCTGGCCGCGGGCCCGCCCTGCCCCATTAGGCTGCGGCAGGTGGGGCGGGGTCTCCCTAGTCAGGATTCTCACCATCCCCCTCCCTGCAAAGCGCTCCCCTGACCGCCCCCAGTCCCTGCACTCGGTGGGGAGCGCTTCTGCAGCTCCTTTTCCCAAATCCCTACGAGCAGTACCGGCCCACCCCTTGGGGGAGGAAGAGCCGAGAGCTTAGGGTAAAGGGCTCTCTTCCATGTTAATCTCAGCGATTCTTGGCCTTTTTCTCTGAACGCGGAAAGCTCCGAGGCTAGCCATCTTTCCCAGTCCAGTGATTGCTTTTCAATAACAGGTAGCTGTGGCTCTTGCTTTGTGTAAGACCCAAATCAAATAACTTAATAGCTTAGAATTCTTTTTTTTTTTTTCCCCTGAGACTGGGTCTTTCGAGTCGTGGACAGTATATTATTTGTCATAAATTCCACAGCCATGCGGGTGTTGAATGATAGAGCAGCCTTTTGTTTGAAAGCCGTCCCAATGAATTTGATTAGATGCTTCCCAAAGAAAATTGCTTTTAAAAGTCTCTTTGCTGTACTGCGACAAAATTCATTTTAAATACAGGGCTTGTTAAGGTTAAGGGATGAATATGTTTTAAATTAAAAGCCCGAATAGACCAGAAAGCTGGGTCGAGATGATGCTTGGACCGCTGCAACACCTTATCACATCTCTTTTATATAATGGGTCCTGAATTCTGGAGGCCCTTTGTTCTGTCTTTGTCACGGTGTTTTAGAAAAACTTAACCATCGTGTCTGTTCGGGAAGAATAGAAGAGAGACCATATGAAATATTTTCATAATATGTTGAGAAATTGCGTCGTCATAGCAATTGGACTTTACTAAAACAGAATGTATCAAAGATGGAAGAGTGGGGGTGTATTACAGCCAGAAAACAAAATCTTAAGAATAGCAGTGGGAACACTGAGCTGTGTGAAGCCATTGAGAGAGGTTTCCAACTCTGCAATGTAGTCATTTATTTTCCCTTTTGTTACCGCTAATGTCTTAGCTTTTGAAAGGTCACATTGAAGTCAAAGTTTAAAGAATGTGCTGCACTAAGGGCCTCTGTGCAGGAAATTAACAATAAGCCTTTTTTAGTAACTGGGCCAATAATTACTCAAAGGGACCCTCAAAGTGTGTTAGCTGTTACCCAGGGACCTAGATGGAGAGGCACAGAGACTTGAAAGGAGGATTTGCTCTGCTCTGGACAGGTGTGAAGCAGTTCTCAGCATTAACCATCAGCTCAGTAACAGTCTCCGATAGCTTTTGGTCTACGACAGAGTGTTTTGTAGTAATCTAATAATTGGAGAAATCCGATCTGACACAAGCTCTACTATGAGCTGGTCAAGCGATCTGATGAACAGGTTTAGGTGGGGAGAGCTATTTTTGAAGCATATCTTTTGGTTCCCTAGGTCAGAGTTTTCTCTCCTTGTCCTTATCTGCCTTCATCTCAAAGGGAGGGGCCCACTGCGGATCCTGAGAAGTGGTTGTCAGGAATAGTCCACAGTGCCATCACTGCTGAACCTGCACTAACGACGGTGGGTGGGCACAGGGCTGGCCCCCTGTCCAGTCCCGGGTGGGCTCTTCCACGAGGCCAGTTATGCAGCTGGGGCTGCTGCAGCCGGTCAGCTGTGGTCCATCAGCTGTGGTGGGTGTAGGTAGAAGAATGCAACACCCTAGTGGCAAATGTTGAGTCCAGGAATGCAGGAGGACCACATCAGGGACTGGAGCAGCTGCGCCTGCACCTCCCTTCCACTTGGTATTTTTTTTTTTTTTTTTGCATATTTTTCTCATAGCGGTTTTAAACAGGAAATAGTATTTTGTAGAGGAAGTGGACTAGTAAACTAGGCCCAGGTCAGTTCTTTGTAGCTTGAGTTCTTCCTGATGACTTTATGAAATTATACTATTTAATTCCTGAATGGAAGGGGATTCAGGAATCATCTAGTCCTTGAAATCTCAATTCATTGGAACGTTTAGTGTTAAAAAGTATATCCAGTATCATTACTTTATTTGAAAAGTGGGGGGAAAGCCCCCAAAGCGGGTATGACTTGGTCACAACAGCACACCTAGATAGGAACTGCTAAAACCAGACACCCTCAGTTTCTCTTTCCACATTTTAAATCCCTGGTGGGATTTAGAAGGTGCTGGGGAAATACGTGAACTTTGACTTTTACCGGCGTTCCTATATTTTTAAGGATCTAGTTCCTTCCTTCGGAAGCTGTTCGCTCGTTTGCCCTCAGAAGCTTGTTCTTGCTCTCCCCGCCCTCTTTAGACTGCACATTCCTCCATCATGTTGTCATCGTTTCGTAAGCGCAGAGTCCAGGTATTTGACCAGCATGCAGAAAATGCGTTGCTCTTTTTAGTTTTTGCCTGGTTTGCAGTGCAGACACCTTTGTGTCAAAAGGCGAATGATCCAAAGCGAGGGGGAACCCTGCCGCCTGCATGACCTTTTTTGTTAAGGTTTCTGTTAGGGTTTGGTTTTTTTTTTTTTTTTTTTTTTTTTTTGCTTTTTTGGTGTTACGTGAACAGAAGTCTTAGAAAATTGATTCTAAAATTTTCAAAGCCTCTTGTTTTTTTTAACTTCTCTTTAAGGCATGAATATATTGTTTCTTATCTCCCTACCGGTGTTTGCATGTTTGCTGGGTTATTTTTATTTTATTTTATTTTTGATGATTACTTGGTTCTTGAGAACCAAGGGACTGAACAGATTATCTTAGATATTTGGGAAAAAGTTTGAAAATATGTAGTAAAAATAGTACTTTTAAATGTGACAAATATTGTAAACTTGGGTTTCTTTCCTGTTCCCATTGACTTATTTTTTTTCTTCCACAATCTTTATAATGAAATGGAGCTTGCATTTCATTCTTCATTTTTTAAAAAAGCTCACTATATACATTTTATTTGTGTATAGTTTTTGAGTGTTTGCTCAATTATACCTTCTTCAAAAAGAAAAATGCTTAAAATTAATGTCTTACTATTCCATAAGGAGAAATATAAACTGTGCAACTTCCTTGTGCTTATGGGTGATAAATCCAAGGCAAGCTCTTGTATAAATCAGACTGGTTAATTATTTAAATGAGGTTTATGAAAATGGGCCACACTATAACTTTCTCTGTTTAGACTCTCATTAACGATGTTTTGCATTTAAAATACCTACCTCTCATCTGAATTAACAGGTAAGTAGCAGCAAAGACAGTATTTGGGGGGCATGCAGAAATAAGTTCTCGCACCTTGCTCTGAGTTCTGGGTTTTGATGCAATGCAGTATGAGACTTTTGCTCTCTTAAAGCTGTGCCTGCTCACCTCTGCAGGACCCGGCTGACAAGCTGAAACGAATTCATCCATTTGAATGCTGACAGGCAGATCCACTGTCCCAACTGGAATGTGATTTCAGCAAAAAAAAAAAAAAAAATCCATGTTAAAACTCTTAATTTCTGCAATTTCGACCTCTGCTTACCAGAACTGCCACTAGAATCTGAGCTGCTTTTGAATTAATTCATTTGATCTGAGAATCAGTTGGTATAACATTTTTGTGGGTGCTAACCAATCCTTTGGTGGTTCGTTCTAGGGGAGCCCGTCCACATCTAGGGATGTACAGTTCTCTTGCTTTGGAAATGTACAATTTGATAATAGTCTGGTTTTCTAAGCCATGGAAAAAAGGGCATTCCCCTTTCTGCACCTTCGGGTTCTGACGAAGCAACAAAAACAACGCTGTTGAATGGTTTCTGTGACCTTTTGCTTTGGGTGAAGTTCATGAATTTTTCCATAGAGCCAAATGATCTCTTCATCCTGTTAGTCCCTAAAATCCCTTTCCTTGCAAAACAATATGCACGGTGTCTTGCCTACAATTGGAATTCATTTTGTGGTATTCCAAATGCCTGTTACATCCGGCACATTCAGCCAGTTGCAATGTCGGCGGTTCCCATGCTTTGTTTTAAATACTGACTCCTTTCATCTTCACTACAATTTTATTCTCTTCTGAGGTTCCATGGAGAAACCGAATTCTTCCACTCTCCCAGGTCGGTGTGAGGGCGTCCTCAGGCACTCACTGCAGCCCAAGTTTGCAGAGTCCAAAGCGTTTGGCCTTTGGTTTGAAAATGTTTGTTTCTGCAGTCTTTTCTGTTGCTTAACACAGTGTCAGTCCCACCCACTGCCTCTCCTATCCTCAAAGACAGATGCTTCCTCTGGCACACTGGGGCCCATAGCTTCTGTAGCTTAGGCTAATGCATTTAAACATTTCTTAAGTACCAAGGACTGCCTCCAACAGCTATCTCTGGCCTTCATCAGGAAGACAGAGATGGTAGTTAATGACTAGCCTGTTTAGAAGGACTCCATTTTTGTTGGTTAATGTGTATGAATTTGTTTTGGACGTGAGGAGTCATTCTCAGGCATGTTATATCTTTGGATTAAACTAGAACTTTCTAGCCAAGATTCATATCGTTAGACCCTGCTCTTTTTCCCCAGAGATCGAGCAGTATTGCAAGAATGCTGACCAGTTCTCTTCATTTATTACAGTAGAGGACGACACGGTTGTAATTCCTGTTTCATCCCCTGAGATCAATTCACATGACTTGCTGGATGATGCAGCCGGCGTTTTGCCTGCTGCATTGCAGCGTTTACAGCCAGCCTGCATCTTCAGCCTTCTCTAACGATATTTGCAAAAACGTGACCTTTTTCTTGTTACATTAAATGGAGAGCTGTCCTTAAACATACAGAGAATTCATTCAGCACTTCATTCCCCCTCCTTGCTTCTCCCTGTACATAGATTTGACTGGCAAAATCAGAGCTGATCAGCTGCTTTGAGATAAGCAAGCAGTCAGTTGGTTACAGTCCCATGCGGTTTTTAGGCAGTTAGTGAACCAGATAGATAGGCTGGTGTGGTGGGAGATTGTTTTTTTATGGCTCTTTTCCAAAGTCTTCCTTTCTAGCACTTCAAAGGCGTTAATCCCATTAAGGCTGGGAATGGCCTGGAACATTCTCTGTGGAGTCCCGCCTTATCAGTCAGCTGCATATTTGAGGGCAGGGGCGGAGTTCTTGCAGCCTCTGTCCTAGTCTTGGAGGGGACGGGGTGCACACAGGCGGAGTCCAAGGAATTCCACTCTCTCTCACAGTTTTGGGTGAGAGGTTAGAGCACCTTTGGGTGGCTGTAATTCCTGGTGATTAGAGAATTTTTCCTGTGTTTATTATAGTCTGCGAAAATAGCCTTGGGGAGCAAAAAGAAACTGGAACTTGTATAGATGAACTAGAGACAGCTCCCTATCAGGTTAAGGGTGGGGGAAGCTTCTTAACCTAGGATCTTAGGCTCCTGTGATCACGCCGGTGGAAATGGAATGCCACGGCAGTGGGAGAGCATTGATGACTTTCAGATGCCCGGCTCCCCAGAGACAGCTAGTTGTGGCTTGGCAGAACTCCCACCTCCTGACGTCAGCTGACCTACTGCAGGAAAGAAAAGTCCATTATTGCCTGACCAAAGCACTTGGTATAGAATTGACTCGTTCTACTTCACTGGGGTGACAAAGAGGGCCTTTTAGGTTGGTAATTTCAGCAGGGCCTGGCTGGACAGTCTCCCTGGATTGGTGGGGCCGATTCAACAAGCTGGACCCAAGCAGGGGGACTTGCTCAGGTGGGACCTCTGCAGTGATATGTTGGGATTGTTTTTTTTTTTTTTTTTTACATGAAGGGCTGTGTAACCTTAGAAATTTCTGTAGCACTAACAGTTTTAGAAACTAAGTGACTCCTGTGATATGAGGAGGCAGGACAAACACCATAGTCATTAATCTAGAGACTTAATCTTGCGGGATCCCGGGTGCCCTGTAGTTTAGTACATGCTCTACCTCCCTTGGAAAACTTCTCAACCGGAAAGTGCTGTAAACAAGCAAACTAGACACAGCTTCCTGCTGTTTTTCCATATTAACTGTTTCTGTGGGATGAGAACAAAAGTATAGAAATTATTTTTAACATAATTGTTTACTAAGACCCAATCTTTTAAAAAAATATTAATTTATACTTTTTCATGATTAATATACCCTCCCCCTCTCCCTTTTTCCTCCAAAGTGGGGATTTAAAAGATAAGAGGTAATGAAAGGAAGTAATAAATAACAAACAGCCTTCGGTTACTCATGTTGAAGTCACTGGTCCTAGCATGCCAGTCTGAGAACCAGAGCATCACGGGTCACCTTAAGCTCTAGTAGGTGACCTTGTGTCTCCTGACTACTGAACAGTGAAGTGACAGCAGTTTCTGTATTTCCAAGTTTAGAATGTAATTGACTCTAATATGTGCCGAGTTCTGTGGTCAGAGAATAAGAATAAGATAAGTTCTTTTTTATTAAAGTCACTTGGGTCTCTGAATTCCCTAAAGAACATATAAAAACAGCAGGGAGAAGACACTAATGACATGGCAGAATGGGACAGTGCTCGAAGAGGAGCACACACAGAGTGAGGACTTCTGACTCAGGACTTCCAAGAGAGATGAGGTAGTTTAGACTGGGAGGGTTCGTCTGGCATTAAATGGTGGAGTTAAGAGAGGGAGAGAAGAGGACATTTCTTGCCAGGAGCTTTTCGAGCTGGGACGCGGACCCTGCCCAGGGCCAGTAAGGTGGCCTTGGTGAGGGAGTTGGATGGGAGGGCCAGGCGGAGGAGGCCGTGCAGGAGGAGGGCGGTCGGTCTCCATCTCCATTCGGTAGCTGTGGCCTGCGACGGGAGTGACCGAGTGGGAAGTCAGCCTTCTCCAGCAGGGGCTGTGCTTGCTCCCCGGCAGCAGCGTAAACCAGAACTCGGTGTCACTAAGACACTCCGCTCTGAGCAGACGCTTCGTTATTCAAGGTTACCCGCAGTTTTTGGCTTTAAGGACTCTCAAGAAGCCTGTTTCATAACTAGAAAATATATTTTTCAGACGAAGCTATCTATTGATGATCCAGAACGGTGGCTTCCTGAGCTTGATTTCCCTGAGGTCCCACCCCAAAGGGAAAAGGGCAGCTAACTTCTTAGTGTACTGCCATTGGTCAGCCCAAGATTAGTGATCCAGACCTGTTCCCCAGGGTGACACCTCAGTCAGTGCATTTTTTTTTTTTTTTAGGCGAGGAGGTAACCCTTCATTAACCTCGCAGATCACAAGGACCTTATCAGCTTACAATCCCTTATTTTTTAGGCCTACAGCACCTGGTCTTCCTAGGTGGGCTCCCATCCAAGTACTAACCAGGCCTGAACCTGCTTAGCTTCTGAGATCAGACGGGATCGGGCTTGTTCAGGGTGGCGTGGCCGTAGACATGGTCAGTGCATTTTTCGTTTGCACTTCTTGTCAGGAATCTAGCTTTTACCTGAACGGAATTCCAGTTGGGCCACATGGAAAATGAAACCTGATTAGACTATTGAGCTCTCTCCCCGCCCTTTACAAATGAATTCAGGGCTGCACACGCTGTGCATCGTCATTCAGCAAACAGTTCTTAATGACCTCTGTGTGCTAGAAATCGGGGTGCAAAGATTAGATCGCTGGGTCTGATATACAGTGGGAACTAGACACAAGCACTTCGAAACTTCGGAAAAGCGGGATTAACTCTGAAGAGGAGGGAAGGAAAGAGCATTGAGACAGCTCAGCAAGGAGGCAGGAGTCTGCCGTTTAAGCATCTCAGCTGGGTATTGAGATACAAGTAGGAGTTATACAGGCACAGAAGAGACAGAATATTCTAGGCAAAGGAAGCCTGCGCAGATGGCTTGGAGTCTTTAAAAGAATATATCTGCGCATCAAGAGGTTACGGGGCATGGGTGAGAGATGATACCTGTCAGGTGTGCTGGGTGGATCAAAGGCCTCCCAAAAGGGGGGTTCATTCCTCCCTCAGGAGCCATCAAGTGTGTTAAAGCCTGGGCGTGATGTGGCAAAGAATATGTTTCTTTTAATAGTTAAATAAATAAGTCGGACTTTGTGGGAGAAAAACATACTAAAATAAACGGTTAATAAATGGAGAATAATTTGGAAAGAATGTTGATGCAGGTCAAATCACCTCGTGTCTCTTTCCTGGGAAGTTAGTCTCTTCATAGAAAGGTGGTCCTCGGAGGTGATCAGGTGTGGATCGCCCCTTGGAGCTACTTTAATCCCTTAAGAACTGGAAACGCCCACCTGGCCCTGATCACTAGCGGTGTTTAGCTCCTAGCTGGATGTGGGGGCGGGGCCACTTTCACCAGCTTCACGCCTAATCCTTAGCCAGTTTACCCTTTCTCAGGAGCTGGGCCAGGCCCAGACGCCATTGGCTTTCCTGGTCTGCTTTTTTACCAAATCTCAGAATCTCTGTAGAATGTAATTTTAAATTTAGTAGGGTCCCGAGGCCATCTCATTTTCACCTGCCATTTTTAGTCATTCTATAGAGAGGGAAGGTGGCTCGTGCATGGTCCCGTGTTACAGACAAATTTAGAAGCTCCATCTCATTAGTCTGTTCCTATTTCCTTTTGTGGTCCTCCCTTGGTTAGAGGATAAAATGGCCTATTCCCTTTAAGAGCAGGTAGCATATTCTGGGTTTTCCTTATAAATAGGTCAAGTTTTCTTCTTGACATTAAAATTTGTTGAAACTCCAGAAATCTGAGGTTTTAAAGTTGGGGCAGATCGACTGTTATGGGGGAAGTAACCACCTACCCAATTAGCCTGCATTTGTGGTGAACTTGAAATTGATGCTGAGCTTGTGAAGTCTCCTTGCATTCTCAAGTAACAGGGAGGTGTAAAGTAGGATAAATCTTTAACCACACCTTAAAAAAAAATACACTGTGATTTTCTTTTAATTGTGTGCATTCAGATGAGACTAAGCCTGTTCATTGTCCAGGCTTTCTAATAGTCCGAAGACGACTTGTAGGATTGACATTTGGGGGTAACTGAGAAATTGGCTACTTTGTCTAGGAAAATTCTGTTGTTTACTGCTGTTAAGGACTCAGTTATTTCATAATCATTCCTTTACTTCATTGAATATAACAGGATGAGCTCTAGAAAGATAGAAAAGCTGATTTAAGTAAGAGTAGATTCTCTCTAATCTCCACATAACGAAATGCACAGATCAGATGAAAGAACTTTTAATGTACCAATGTGGGCATTAGCTTTGAATTCTTAAAGCTCTTGTAGAATTGATGGTATAAATCGTAGTTCTCTTATTCACATCTTTCTCCCGGTTTTAATGCCAGGTTAGGTGGGCATCCTCTGAGAGACCCACATAGGCAGGTGTTGCAGGGCACGGACAGCCATTTTTCGCAAAGGAATAGGGTCCAGGCTACATGAGATCTTGAGAAGGGGCTACCTTCTTAGTTCATTTGTCTACGAGGGCTGTCTGGTAATTCTTTTTCTTTCCTTCAGAAAGGCTAATTGCATTAAATCAATTTCGGTGTCTTGTGCTGATCTCAGGGCATTTTCTCTTTCCAGAAAATGGACCCAAGTGGGGTCAAAGTGCTGGAAACAGCGGAGGACATCCAGGAGAGGCGGCAGCAGGTCCTAGACAGATACCACCGCTTCAAGGAGCTCTCGACCCTTAGGCGCCAGAAGCTTGAAGATTCTTACCGATTCCAGTTTTTCCAAAGAGATGCTGAGGAGCTGGAGAAATGGATTCAGGAGAAACTTCAGATCGCCTCCGATGAGAATTACAAAGACCCAACCAACTTGCAGGTGCCCGTGATCTCCCTGGGACTTCGTGCCAGAATCAAGGGCTCAGATGTTTTTGTTCAAAATTATACAACGAAAGTTATTTAAATTTAACTATGACTTTGAGTGACTGGGCAGCAAGAGGAATGTAGATAAGACAAAAGAACTGACTGGCTCGCTATTCTGAAAAGTCCTTAGTGTATGTATTAGTGAGGACAAATGTGGAATCTTGCAGGTTTTAATTTTTCTGGATGCTTTAAGCTGATGGTTCTCAAACCACTGCCTTGCAACCTTTGGTGAGCCTTAAGCACATTTTCAGGGAAGGTCTGGGTTAATCTCTTGGAATTGTGTTTTTTGAGAAAAATGTGCTCACAGTGTAATTGCTGGTGAAAATTCATAGTTAGGAGGCTCTTTTAGTGACTCATTAGTAAGTCTTACCAATCGCAAAGCCTTTGAAAACCATTGAATTGTACGTAAGACGAGTTAATTTTGTGGTGGAAATTATACCTTAGTAAAGCTGTTTTTTTAAAAAAAGACAGAGCCTTTCTTCTCATTGATTTTTGGTGAAAGACTTTTTAGCAAATGGAGCAGTAGTTGGGCCTGTGAGTCTTTTCACTATGTGTGTCAAAGTCGTTTAAGAAAATGGTGAACTCTGTTTTAGGTACCAGCCCTGCCTGGCAGCTCAGTACTTGATTAAAAAGAAGTACCGAGGAATGGAATGTATCAGATCAGAATGTGGCTTCTAAAGCAAGCCAAAAATATTATATTTTGAGTGAGTGTGGGTGAATTATTCAAGGATAAAACACTAAGTACTAAGAAAGCTGTTGTATGGTACTATTTTTCTAGAAGGGATTGGATGTCCACATAAAAGCTGATTTCCTGGTAGGCAACAGCATTAAGCTATTTTGTAGCATCTTGCTGTCCGCAAAGTTGGTGGTCCGCCGTGGCCAGACTTTCAGAGGGCCGGTATAGATGTGTCAGAGTAATCGGAGTGATTGAGCAGGTGGGGGATGGGTGGGATGCTGAGTAATATGTCCACAATTAGAGGGAGTGGGATTCAGTAGGGGAGGGAGGAATAATGCGGGCAGAATGGTGAGGGCTCGGTGGTTGCATCTGTGACTCACTTCATGGTCCACCAACAGGGCAAGCTTCAGAAGCATCAAGCCTTTGAGGCTGAAGTGCAGGCCAACTCAGGAGCCATTGTTAAGCTGGATGAAACCGGAAACCTGATGATCTCAGAAGGGCATTTTGCATCTGAAACCATAAGGGTGAGTAAGAGTGTAGGGCCAGGTGTGGGTGGGGTGTGGGTGGATCTAGCCGGTTGGTGGAGGAATGTGGATTAATGCTTACATGTAAATGTGTGTTCCGAAAAAGACTTCTCTAGCTTTTTAAAAGAATTTATGAGGTCTCCTAAAGGAGTTACCCAAATCCTGCCTTTGTAATATGATTCAGTATGAATATAAATAAGAGTTTATATACAGGAAATTAATGTCCTTTTCATAGAACAATTTAGAATGTGACTATATTTTTAAAAAGTTTGCAGTGCTCGCTTCAGCAGCACATATTCTAAAGAAGTTTACGGTGAATTAAACTGTCAGCGTTTAATTTACAGATGGTAATTAGATGAGTGAGCATATTAGTGAAACCGATGACTTTAGGGATTAGGACACAAAGATAAATAGGGTTGGCTACAGACACTATAGACAATGGTCTGCTGAAAAGCTTGCTCTTCAGATCTTGGTGGCTTGCCCTAAGAGAGACTTACCGAGGCCTAGTCAGCAAGTCAGTTAAAGGCCCAGCTGTGGGAAAGATTTGTGGCACCTGTTGGTTAGTGAAATGACCGACTTTGAAGCAGGAGTCCTCTGACTCTTTGGTCTGGCTCGTTTAGTGCCAGTTCATTGGAGTTGGGGCAATAATTAATTCATCTTTCTTCTCCCTGTTTAACAAGCCTCTTTAAAAGGATGAGGTATGCACACTTAGGTTGATTTGCTTCCTAGCGATCTTCACGTTTTTGTTCTCTGTCACCCGAAGTCACGTTCCGTTGAGGGACCAGCCTTTTTAGTCCTTTACCATTCAGGGCAATCCTGAAAATTTAGATGGAAGCCGTGGTCTTCAGCCCTGACTGGAACTGTCCCTGACACCCACTGTAGAGGTCTCATTCCCTCAGGTCTAGTGGTTTTCAACAGTAAATATTCGTCTCTCTTGCTCTGATATATTGTGCGGTCTCATATCAAAGACTTGCAATTAGCCTTAAGCTTATTAATAATTAACTCTTACTAATAATGATTATAAATAGGAAATAAAATGTCTCAACTTATTATTTAATTAACATCTAACCTATCAGGGTACTGCAGTGTCTGTCTCTGCAATTAAATACAAATATTTATCCTATTATTTTGTATACGGCTTATAGGAAGTGAAATCAGCACGCCTTACTATTTCCTTGATAGAGTTGTTTTTCCAGGGTTAATTGGGCTGCTCTACAGTAGTAAAACCAGGCGACAGAAGAACATGAGAAATAGCTCAAGTGTTTGGCTTTAGTAATTAATCCGAGAAAGGGGCAGACCCAAAGATCATTTCATTCAGATCTATTAGGAAGCACCCTCTTCCCGCTAAGAGATTATTAAAGCAACATTTGAAAGTACCATTAGCTAGTATCTATGGGGCAGCTATTAGCTATGTCCGTGCGAACGCTGTGCTGGGAATTTTACGTGTGTTATCTCCAACCTGCACAATAAGCTCGCAAGGCATCCAGTGTCCCCAGAGTGTAGCAGGGTTGAAACCGAAGCTCAGAGAAGTTTGAGTAACTCGCTCAAATTCTCACAGCGGATAGGTGACAGAACCGGAATTTCAGTCCACTCTTTTTCTCTCGTCACAAGTATTTGCTTTATTTTCCCAGCCTATATTTAATTTCCATTGACTTTCCTTTGTATTTCCCCTTGATCTGTTTCTCCACATCTGTCACCTGGCCGTGGCAGTACAGAGCAGCCCCATTCACTCTGGGAAAACAGCCTCTATCAGCTGCTTCTCTGGGAGCTCCGGCCGCTTGCTCACACTCCTCTTGAGAAGTCCACCTGAGTCAGAACCAGACTTTCTCCTCCGCCTTGTGAGCCCTCGGACTGTTTCTTAAAGCAGCCCTGCCTCCCTGGCCACTCATGCGCTCAAACAGTAGTAAGCCTGTGAACCCTAACTCTAACCTGCAGTATTTTCCACATGAGACACACCAGGAATGAGAAAGTGTGGGAACAGGCCTCGCCCTGGTTCTTTACTGGGCCGTGAAAATGAAGTTTGTGAGAGACTGACAGTTGACTGGAGGATGAGGTTTTCTTTCGCCTTCTGTGGCCTTTTTCTTTGAGCGGAGGATTCTCATTTCATCACTTGGATGCTCACAGTTCCATGGTGATCCTGGCTTGGTGATTGATCCGGCCCCATGACTCAGTAACGTAGTTTGACAGGCAGTGCTAACACAGAGGAGGGGGGTGGCGTGCAGAAACCGTGCGTCCTGGATAACCTGTCTGTCACTGGTTTAGACTTTCACACCGTACCGGACAGCGTGGCGCCCCATAGTCACCGCCACCCACATCGGGTCCCACATCCGAGTAGGTGGAGTATTGAGTTGCTGTGGGTTGCGTTTTCCCCTTCCCTTGGAATGCCTCTCGCTCCCCACTGGTGGGTTCCAGCTGTAACCATCAGTGGCGGAAGCGATTGCAGTGCTGGAAGTGAATCGTGTGAGCTTTTTTTTTTTCCCTCTCACTGCTTTCTCCTTTCACATGAAACATCAGCTTGTTTCTGAGAGAATCCACCCATGTCGATCGTCCCATGCCTTTCAGGTTTCCATGGGTGGATCCTGGACTTCTGTTAGCGTGTAAACCTTTCCTGTTTGTTTCACTTGTGACTGTCAGTGTTCCACGGCCCAGTATCTTGGCCAGGCACCATCAGCGCCTTGAGATTGGATCAGAATACGAGAATTCATCACCTCATCTTGAATCGATGGTCAAATCCCCCCAGTTGTTGACAAGTCCTTACCGGACTGTGCCGTGAGAACCCAAAGATGCTGGGAAGTGGATATGTTTGGGTCTGTGGCTGCCACTTGGGTGAAGTTTGAAATAACCTGACCTGGGAGCTATTATACCATAAACTGTCTTTTCACAGAAGCTTCAAAACTTTTTCTGTCCAGAATCCTTTTTGATAGCTGATTACGTTTCGGGACCCCTTATTTTCTACTTTTGTGTTAAGGCTGTCCCGTTTACTTGTGCCTTGTAATTATTTCTTGACCTGTATGATGTCTGTGGGACTACTTGTTTTGTTTTTTTTCCCCTTTACCTCCATGAATTTTGAATTACCCTTCAGAAGTATTTGCTGACATTAATTTCTCATCTTTCCTTCTCCAATAGTCTTCTGACCTAAGAATCCCACTTTAATAATTTAATGATAGTAACTAATAAAATGAAATACAATAATATTAAATCAATAATTGATATTTAATCATATTTAATAATTCCCTTGAAGTAAACTAGAATAAATCTACCTATCAATGGTGAATTGTTTTATATTCTCAGATCTACCAAACCACCATGAAATAAATATATGCTTTCTCCTGTTCTCGATTAAATTTTCTATTTCCTCTCAGTTGAGGGATTATCTTTTTTCCAGACTTGTTCAGAGATCCGTGAGGTTTCTGACTTATCGGGACTCTCTGGGAAGAGCCAGATCTCATAGAAATGGTTGTAATGAGGGGAATTGAATTTTCACCTCCAGACTCGTTTGATGGAGCTGCACCGCCAATGGGAATTACTTCTGGAGAAAATGCGGGAGAAAGGAATCAAACTACTGCAGGCCCAGAAGCTGGTGCAGTACTTACGAGAATGTGAGGATGTGATGGACTGGATCAACGACAAGGTACGTTTTGAGAAGGAAGGTTTGCTAGGTCACCTTCCAGAAACAATGGAGGTCACTCCCCTGATCTGCATTCGGGAGCCGGTGTTAGCGGGAGCAGCAGCGGGACTGCTATGTCTCCAGCTACGCGCTCTCTGGTCTGTTCTCATCTATAACTCGGAAACGCAGCTTCTCTGAGACAGACACCTGTGTGCCTGTCTCCTAAGTTCTGGGGGCCAGTGTTACCAAGCGTCGGTTGGTGACTCCAGCTCTGTTATGGTCTCTGACTAGGAAGCAATTGTGACTTCTGAGGAGCTGGGCCAGGACCTGGAGCATGTGGAAGTTTTACAGAAGAAATTTGAAGAGTTTCAAACAGATATGGCTGCCCATGAAGAAAGAGTTAACGAAGTGAATCAGTTTGCTGCCAAACTCATTCAGGTAAAATAGCAGAGAGATTTGTGCGTCTCACAACATCCTTTTATTAACTGTCTAGCGTTTGCGGAAGAATGTTGTGATGATTGGGTTCCCCAGTTTCTGAGTGAGGACGTTTTGGTAAGCTCGTCAAAGAGTTTTAAAGTTTAGAGTTGAGTAAGGCAGTGATACTAATTACTCCTAGATTAGAAGATGCTTTTTCACTTGTGGTCATGGCAGGAAGGGCAGAGTTCATTTGGCCTGTTTCCTCCACCCGCTTTCGAATAGGGCTTGGTAAAGCTTTTATTGGGCTGCCGGAAGCTGGGTGTCAGGGTTTCTCAGATGAGGGTGTGGTGGTGAATGCCTCTGACGATTGGCAGGCGTCCACCGATGCCCGATTGCTCCACCCTGGGTGTTCTCGGGAGCCTGGGGGCCTTGTAATGAATGGGCCCTCCCCTGGTAGCTGTGGGGCCATTCAGAGGGGAGAGCATTCCCCATCCCCATCCCCTGCAGTCCTGTTAGCTGCTTCCTTAGTCTCACCTTCCGCTACAGGGGTCAGAGTGCTCCAAAAACATCAAGTAGCAGGAACCAGACAAGTTTTGCTTTGAGGGAGTTTTTATTTGGGGGTACAAACCTTAAATGCATGGATCTGCACCAGTCTGGTACTTGCTCCCTTTCTGATCAGTGATGAAGGGAAAGAAGAGCCAGCATTCCTCAGACACATCTCACCCTCCAAGGGACAGATGTGCGACCCCACATCCTGGGCCAGCCCACGGTCGTGCCTAGAGGAGCAGGCCAAGCCCAGGTCTCACAAATGGACCCCAGAACCCCGAAATGCTCCACCTTATTACTTGGCATGTTTATTCAAACAAACAAATACAACGTGGTTGGTGGGGAACGATATTTTCAGAGAAGTATCTCCCAGCTAAAGTCATAACAAACCCTGGAAAAACCGTGTTTATGGGCGGTAATGCCGAGCAGCCTTGTGCGCGTTTGAAAGACCAAGTCCTCGAGCAGCAGAGGCTGAGCCAGGCACATGAGCAAAGCTGCCTCAAGTCTGCAGCTGACGTGTAGGCAGACAGGGTTTGCCGCTGATGCTCGTAACTGCTCCGTAGACTCACCCACCTGTTCCAGGGGACAGATGATGGCTCGCCCCTTTCTGTGTAAGAGGAACCGGAAGCTCTGTTTCAGTGAGCTTTTCGTCATTCCACATAGAAAACCCGTATTTCTTCAGAAGGCGAAGGTTTGTCAAAGTGGATGCTTCAGGGAGCCAGCCCCCGGGGACCAATCGGAGGCGCCAGAGGCGGTGGGCCAAAGCCAGTGTATCTCATACTCTTCCTTGTTCAGGAGCAGCACCCGAGGAGGAGCTGATCAAGACGAAGCAGGATGAAGTGAACGCAGCCTGGCAGCGGCTCAAGGGCCTGGCTCTTCAGAGACAGGGGAAGCTCTTTGGAGCAGCCGAGGTTCAGCGCTTTAACAGGTACCGAGCCGGCCGGAGCGCGGGTTCCGGGCACGGGCCTCTGCTCGGAGGGGCAGGCTGTGTGGCATGTGCCCATGAGACGCTGGAGCTGACTGCGTCTTGGCGCAGTGTGGCGTTCCCAGTTCTAGACAGTCCTAACTCTGGGCTAACTGGTGCCTTCATTCTGTAGAGATGTGGATGAGACTATCAGCTGGATAAAGGAAAAGGAGCAGTTAATGGCCTCTGATGACTTTGGCCGAGACCTGGCGAGTGTGCAGGCTCTGCTTCGGAAGCACGAGGGTTTGGAGAGGGATCTGGCTGCGCTAGAGGACAAGGTGGGTTTTGAGAGCGGCCAGTTCTCTAAATGAGTTACTAGGGGTCAGGAGAGCACTTCTGACAGAGTGACTTTCTAGGTCAAAGCCCTGTGTGCCGAGGCCGACCGCCTGCAGCAGTCACACCCTCTGAGCGCGACTCAGATTCAAGTGAAGCGCGAGGAGCTGATTGCGAACTGGGAGCAGATCCGCACCCTGGCGGCGGAGAGGCACGCGCGTCTCAACGATTCGTACAGGTAGGAATAACCTTCCGGCGCTCAGCGACCCGTATCGTTGCGGGCTTCTTTAAGAGAAGAAAGCAGGCAGGGTTTAGAGTCAGTTCCATGTGCTAAGAGAGCTTCTGGATACCCTGCCAGGTTTCCTATACTGAGAAAGGGCAGGTGACTTTTTCCTGCCTGTGTTATATTTATTCGGGGACTGGCAGCTTTATAAGTGTGCGTGTGTGTACACACGTGGTATTTATAACTTCATAAATCTATGTCACTGCGTTACGAGCAGTAGTCCTTAGCGGTGTGAGCAGCATATGAAATACCCCGTTAAAATGGAGTAAAGGATTGGAAAGGGAGAGATGCTTACTAACCTGGGGTTGAACTTGGGAATGATAAAGAAGTTGAAAATAAGAGACAAGACTGCCTAATTATAATGATGACGAAACCTAAGTTTTAGAAGATTGACTTCTGCTGTCTTTTTTCCTTTGCATTGAAAGAGTCCATAGTCTCAGAACTAGAGTTTGTATGGCTTGTCAGACTTTTGAGAACGCAGCATTAGGAGCTTTAGGGAGGCATCGTCCATTCTGGGAGCTGCACTGCAAACATCCGGTGCCTTTTCTCTGGTTTTCCCAGGCTTCAGCGCTTCCTTGCTGACTTCCGCGACCTCACCAGCTGGGTGACTGAGATGAAAGCCCTCATCAACGCAGACGAGCTCGCCAACGATGTGGCCGGGGCGGAAGCCCTTCTGGACAGGCACCAGGAGCACAAGGTAACGTCACAACGTCTTCCAGAAGTAGACATGCGCATGTGATGCATCAGTGTAGCACTTACATTCGGTGTGGCTGGAACTTTGTTCGTGGGTAGTTCCCCTATCAGGTATCAAAATCATAATAAACATCCATTTGGCACAAGGAAGACAAATAGATCACAGAGATCACAGAAAACAGAGCTCAGACCCTGTGAATGTATGACAGCTTCACAGACTTTGCCAGAGGCGGCATGAGAAGCCATTAGAAAACCTCTTAGTAAGAGGTGCTCTCCCGTTGGACGATCTCAGCTGGTTTTAGGAAACCCGGCTGTGTCTTTTATTCTCTTCTTCGTTCTTGGTGTGATACTCTGATTTCTAGCAATTATTTGAAATTCAACAACATGTTTTTCTTTTACGCAACATGGGCATAGATTGTGCCTTTTTTCTCTTATAGGGTGAAATCGATGCTCACGAAGACAGCTTTAAATCCGCAGACGGATCAGGGCAGGCCCTTGCTTGCGGCTGGTCACTACGCCTCCGATGAAGTGAGGGAGAAGGTAAGGGAGGAGAAAAGGCTCTCCTAAGCATCTCTGAGAGCTGTGACCCATTCTTAAATGTCCCGACACTGCGTTCGCCATGGGGTGTGAGAAAACTTAGAGCTTCACCCAGAGGTTAAGAAGCAGCTTCTCCAGAGATTGCAAAAGCAGATGTATGTACAGTTGAACACATTTCCTACTTAAAGGAGACCTGCAGGAAGTTGAATTCTGTATTAGTATTGGAGCAAGAGGAAACACATTTTTATCATTCATGTATACCTAAGTTTCAAAGCATATTTGAGTATCAAGTTGCCTAAGGAGTGTTAGATAATGGTATAGTTTTAAACGTTGTGTCTAGACTAAGAATGCATTTCGTGAGCTTGTTGTCATAAGCTTTGGAGGCTAAAATTTGTGCAGGGTTGTTAGCGGGTTCTTTAACATTGTGGGGTCCTCACTCAGTTGACATTTGTCACCTGAGAGTCCCTGCTCCACTTACACGGCCTCACTCTTAGGTAGAGGCCTCGGAGTTTTTTTTTCTGTGTAGAGTTTCCTTGGTGTTTTTACCTGAAATCATGTGTGATAAAGTGACAATAAATTAATCCTAGATTAATTAGAACGGGGCCATCGCTCTTATTATATTCAGTGTAAACGTGCAAGCTGTTCAGGACTCGTGTGACTTGGCTGGCACATACGAGCGCAAGTGATTCTTGCCCTTTTGTGCATCGAAGAAAGGCCTTGCAGATGAGCGTGAGGATTAGAAACCCAGGGCAGCCTTCGTGTCTGTCCCGAGGGCCTCCGGACTGACTTTTCCCGCCTGCCTTTTGTTCCCGCCGCCTCCAAGCTGACCGTACTGTCGAGGAGCGGCCGCCCTGCTGCAGCTGTGGGAGCTGCGCCGGCAGCAGTACGAGCAGTGCATGGACCTGCAGCTCTTCTACGCGACACCGAGCAGGTGGACAACTGGATGAGCAAACAGGAGGTAACGTCCAGGCAAGACCTTGCCAGCCAGTGAGCAACAATCTGTTTGTTTCGTCCGCTTCGTGGCTGGCTTATCTGGGCTAGGAAGTCATTACCATTTCAGCTCCCAGTCAAACGAAGGAGGGGCACTGCACCAGCTTCTGTCACCTTTGCCTTTGTTTCAATCCCTGCTGCAGCAGTGGCCCGGCCCTCAGGACGGGCCCCAGTTTTTCAGATGAGGGTGATGGTGTAAAACTTTTTATTACAGAGATCGTTTTCCTTAAACCTTAGCGTTACGCATAATCTAAGTTAATAGAAATCACAAACGCTATTTGACGAAAGCGTGAGCAGAACGTGGGACGGGGATTCCAGGCCGTCATCAGATCAGTTTTAAGGGAATCTAAAGGACTCCGGGATTCCTGGAGGAGGTCGTAGAAGTTTTATAGCCCAAGAATCACTTGCCTTCTTTTTGTGTTTTGGCCAAAACGTCCTTTGCTTTCCTTCCTTAAGGGCTGAAAGGAACAGGACGTTCTTCTGAACACTTTGTTCCCTTTTGCCAGGCTTTCCTGCTGAACGAAGACTGGGAGATTCCTTGGATAGCGTGGAAGCGCTTCTCAAGAAGCACGAGGACTTCGAGAAATCCCTCAGTGCCCAGGAGGAAAAGATCACGGTAAGGCCCCTTGCTGTCAGCACCTTTGAATGAGGGTGCTGGAGGAAGCTGGAGATCGCTGCTTTTTCTGAAAGGTTTCTGAACAGATTTGATGAGGGATTTGTGTGCAAGGCACTCCTGTGGGTGCATAAAATCTCAGGGTGATGACGATACACTATCACGGGGAGACAACACAACTTTATAGAATGAAAGCGTTTTCCTGATGTAAACCTCCAAATTGAGACTTACCTTTTACTGAAAGTAGTTAAGAGTTAATATAAGAAAGAAAAAAATTGATGTAAAGTGTGTTTCCTGGTGGAAACAGAGCTTAGAAGTAGGAATTGGAAAGTTTTTAATCTGTATCTCAGGGGTCCCCAAACCCTGAGCCATGGACTGGTACTAGTCCATGGCCTGTTAGGAACCAAGGTCACACAGGAGGTGAGTGATGGGTGAGGGAGCGAAGCTTCATCTGTATTTGTAGCTGGTGCCTACATCACCGCCTCAGCTCCACCTTAGATCCTCAGGCTCTAGATCCTCATAGGAGCATCAGTCCCTGGTACCAAAAAGGTTGGAGACCGCTGTGATCTGACCCCGGTTGGATCGTGCTGCAGCTGATTTCTCCAGTCTTGAGTGGAGCCATCATAACGTCATGACTGGTGACATCAAACAGCAGCTCAAAACTTTGGGGATAAATGTCGTCTTAGCAAACTCTAGAGTGAAAACCCTGGCCTGGGTTAAAGTTTAGGGTGTTTTGTGACCTGTTCAGCACTTACTTTCCTCGGAGCCCAAGCTGTGGAATAGTCTGCCTACCAGTGACGGACCCTTCTTCCTTCCTAGGCACTGGATGAATTCGCAACCAAGCTGATTCAGAACAACCACTATGCCATGGAAGACGTGGCTACTCGCCGTGACGCTGTAAGTTCCAAGATTCTTTTTGCACCTCCCTCACTGCATGGGTGTCCCTCCTGAGGCAGAGCTTGCAGTGTCGCCTCTTGTGCTGGAAATCTCGGAGGAGTAAGGACCGGAGACTCACGTGGATTCCTGTCTTCTAGCTGTTGAGCCGCCGCAATGCCCTTCACGAGAGAGCCCTGTGTCGCCGCGCCCAGCTGGCCGATTCCTTCCACCTGCAGCAGTTTCTCCGTGATTCCGATGAGCTCAAGAGCTGGGTCAACGAGAAGATGAAAACTGCCACGGACGAAGCTTATAAAGTAACGTACTGTTAGTTAGCATTCCCGTGTAGCGCTGGGTTAGTAAGCGAAACACAGCTCCACCAATATAGTGTAGCTAAGACGAGAACCAGAGAATTCCAAAACCTGCAGTAATTAGTGTAAGCTGACCGTTTTTTGCATTCCTTTATAAAGATGAGAATGAGATTTACGTGAGGTAACCTAGTCAGGTTCAAGATAGAACACATTCATTCTTTATTGTCAGGACCCATCCAACCTACAAGGAAAGTCCAGAAGCACCAGGCCTTTGAGGCTGAGCTGTCAGCAAACCAGAGCCGCATCGATGCCCTGGAGAAGGCTGGGCAGAAGCTGATCGACGTCAATCACTACGCCAAGGACGAAGTGGCGGCTCGTATGAACGAAGTCATCAGTTTGTGGAAGAAACTGCTGGAGGCCACAGAACTGAAAGGTAGGAGGGGCCGAGGCACTGGTCTTGACAGCAGCGCTGAGGGAATTCACTGGTCCTTCCCGGTGACGTGTCTGAGGGGCATGCACCACCCAGGAAGGTGGGGTGCAGGCCTGGGTGTGCGGGCTCATTTCCACATGGGGGTCGCCGCTTTGGGTTCTTGCCGTTCTGCTGATTTGGTAAATGTGGTTGAGCATGCGGCTGGTGGGGGAGCCTGAGTGAGAAGGGGATGATTGGCCACCGGCCCTGACCGAGTCAGGCCTCAGCAATCACTAAAAATAAGCCATGAGCCAATGCTTTTCACAGTTCTCACTTCTTAGTAATTCTCAGGGACCCGATTCCCTGGGGGTTAGAATGCTTTTTTTTTTTTTTAAATAGCTTCCAAGTCAGCATTAGGTGGAGGTTGCAGTGTTCCCTCACCTTTGTGGTGGGGTGAAGCCGTAACTACAGTCTGACTCGTAGCGCTTTGCTAAGACACGTCGTGTGTGAGCTGTATTGCTGGAAGGGTGTTAACAGAGAAAACCAAACTTGCCTCTGACTAGGAATAAAACTCCGCGAGGCTAACCAGCAACAGCAGTTTAACCGCAACGTCGAGGATATTGAACTGTGGCTCTATGAGGTGGAAGGTCACTTGGCTTCGGACGATTATGGCAAAGATCTTACCAACGTCCAGAACCTGCAGAAGAAACATGCGCTGCTGGAGGCCGACGTGGCCGCCCACCAGGTAGAGTGCAGACCGGGGCCTCTCCTTGGGCCAGAAAGAGCAGAAATGATAGCCTGAAGGACGTCAGGTAATTCAAGACCAGACCTGTGGGGGGAATGAGACGTTGCCACTTTTCTTAGATAACCCCATATTCTGCTCGATTCAACCATCTTCTCTCAGAGCTCTCTGGGAGCCCAGCGTGAGAGAAAGAGATGGCAGAAGGAGTACTCCCGGGGGTGGGAAAAGAACTGTTCATTTTTCTTCGTGTAGCGTCAAACCACACTTGATGGTAATAAAGGGGGCCTAGAAATGTCCAGGACAGAGTTGCCCAGCCCTCGTCCGAGCCTTCAAGCTATTCTCTCTCACTCCCAGGATCGAATTGATGGCATCACCATTCAGGCCCGCCAGTTCCAAGATGCTGGCCATTTTGATGCTGAAAACATCAAGAAGAAGCAGGAAGCCCTCGTGGCTCGCTATGAGGCCCTCAAGGAACCCATGATCGCCCGGAAGCAGAAGCTGGCCGATTCTCTGCGTTTGCAGCAGCTCTTCCGTGATGTTGAGGATGAGGAGACATGGATTCGAGAGAAAGAGCCCATTGCTGCGTCCACCAACAGAGGTTAGTCAGTCTGCCTCCATCATATAGGAGTCAAGCTGGGAAGGGCTCTACCCTGCTGGCCTAGAGGGGACACGTGTCGAATGAACAGGGTCAAGTTTACATTAAACTGGAACCGTGGTGGAAGCTGCAAGTGATGGCGCTGACTTCTTCAATGGCTTGGATGACTAGGGGTGGTTTCTTCCGCTTTCAGGCAAAGATTTGATTGGAGTCCAGAATCTTCTAAAGAAACATCAGGCCCTCCAGGCAGAAATTGCTGGACACGAACCCCGCATCAAGGCAGTTACACAGAAGGGGAATGCCATGGTGGAGGAAGGTGAGTGCTTATCACCCGGGAAAGTAGCGTTGCTTTTGTTCCTCACATATCCTCCTTTGAAGGTTAAGTGCACAGACCTGAGTCAGATTGGACTATGGGGTTGAAGACCATCCCCATTCTCTCTTGACCTTGACTAGACCCTAACCTCTTAGAGACTGAGTTTCTCATCTGTGAGATGGAGGTAACAGCACCTGCTGATAAGTCTCAGTGGCTGAGAACTATGGGGGTGCTGTTCTTCTTCTTATTTCTTCACACGACCAGCACTGGTGTCAATTTGGGATATGATTCTTAAAGATAGAGCCGTGGTTTGAGGAGACAGAAAATGCAGAAACCTGATACAGGGTTGAAACCTGAGCCTATCATAAAATTTGGAAACATGAAAAGTCTGGCTCACCGAGGTGTAGAGACGAAAGCGAGCACACAGGAGACCTTTTTTGTCCTTCTGCAGCATGTCACCATGCTTTTCCGTGTTCTCCCTTCCCCCGCCCGCGTCCCAGGCCATTTCGCCGCAGAGGACGTGAAGGCCAAGCTCAATGAGCTGAACCAGAAGTGGGAGTCACTCAAGTCGAAAGCTTCGCAGCGGCGGCAGGACCTGGAGGACTCGCTGCAGGCCCAGCAGTACTTCGCCGACGCCAATGAGGCCGAGTCCTGGATGCGGGAGAAGGAGCCCATCGTGGGCAGCACGGACTACGGGAAGGACGAGGACTCCGCCGAGGTGACAGCTCGGGGCGTGTCGCGCTTGCCGGGGCGCCTGCCCGGGGCTCAGGCTGGAAGGCCAGTTAGGAACGTGACCAAGTGTGGGAGGAACAGCGTCACAATTGGTAGTTAAGGTTTTTTTTATTATTATGGAAATTCAGTCATGCAAAAGGAGAGAGAAGGCTGCCTGTCACCTACCTTCGTCCATTAACAACGTTTACCATTGTCCTTTTGTCTTTTCCGTCCACCACACGCATGTGTACATCAACAGGAATTTTTGCTAGTTATCTGGTTCTGGACCGAAACTCTTAAATTTTATTCGTAAAGGTCTAGATGTAGCCCCTGCGCCTACCTGTTTTCTTGCCAGTCTTCCCGAAAGCGGAATGAGCTGGATATCGACAGGAGTTCTTTGATTCTCCCCAAAGATGGGAGAACTGAAAAGCTCTGAAAACGGTAGTGGAGAAGGAAGCAGCACCAAATGTGGCGAGGGAAGGGGCGCTCCTCCCGGACGGTGGTGCACGAGGCCCGCTCCGACTTACCTGGAGCCTGTTTCTTCAGATGGGTGGTGGGTTCACTGCTAAGTTGCTGCTGCTGCTCTTTATATTCCGTTTTGTATTTCCAAGTATGGCATTATTCTGTAAAGCCAGGCTGAGAAGATCCTTGAAGTCACAACATTTCCTCCAGAGGGAACGTCTGTTAGAAAGGGGTAGGGAAAGTGTAGAGTGGGGCTGGTCAAATCACCACGTAACTAGAGATGTAGGAGGAGGATGGCGCGTTGGGGAGGCCGCTGGGCGGGGGCTCTGGCTCGCGCTGTGTCACTGTGCGGGTTTGGTTCCAGGCTCTCCTGAAGAAGCACGAAGCCCTGATGTCGGACCTCAGCGCCTACGGCAGCAGCATTCAGGCCCTGCGGGAGCAAGCGCAGTCCTGCCGGGTGAGTGTGGCTGTGCTGTCCGCAGTTTTAGTAACTTGCGGGAGGCAGCGAAAGTGGCAGGACCCAGAGCCTGCCAGCAGGTGTCGTGGTCGCAGGCAGCGCTCTTGTGACCTTACCGTTAAAGTCTTAGGACACAAAGGTGTGGCTGTTAAGAAGGAGATTTTTAAAGACATTGGACAGCTAAACTCCCTGAATCAGGTCTTATTGGTAGCGTCAGAGAAAAACACTCATGTATTTGGGAAATTTGTATAGCTGTCAAAGTTGTGCTCTGTCGTGTGCTTCGTGACATGTCACAGGCGTCCTTAATTTAATTGTGTTTGCCCTTCCTTTGGATTTTTAGCAACAAGTGGCCCCCATGGATGACGAGACTGGGAAGGAGCTGGTCTTGGCCCTCTACGACTATCAGGAGAAGAGTCCTCGAGAGGTCACCATGAAAAAGGGGGATATCCTCACCTTGCTCAACAGCACCAACAAGGCAAGGCACAGAAAGGGGTTGTGTGTGTCTTTCTATCGCCACCACCGAGTTTGCTCAGTTGGGTATCGTTGGATCATTGCGTCTTCCCAAAGGAGGGCCGATGTCACAGTTGAAGAGCTGTTAGTTTCCTCATCAGTCTCCCGTATCATGTAAGTGTCATATATGATCGGGAAGGTCACCAGGCTGTCTTCCTGAACACCTGCCCGTGGTGCGCCACTGTCTGTGGCAGCTCTTCTCATGGTTGAACACCTCGTGAGCGACAGTCGGCTTGTGTGTAACCTGAGGCCATGCTGCTGCGTCCAGCCGTTTGGAATCGGCCGTACAGCCACAGCAGACAGTTGAAGACAGCTGTGCCGTCACCCCGAGACTGTCTTCTCAGAGTTAAATGCTGCCTTGTTCCTCAGCCTTTCTTCCTTGACATTCTAGTTTGACAGTGGCCTTGAAATGAGGGTGCACGATGCTCCATGTATTATCTGGCTCATGCCAAGGGCTCTTTCCTCCCGCCTTGGTTGAGGTGGAGAGGTGTCTTCAGCCAATGTTGGGAACCTTCGTATTTCCTCACCCTCAGTTTACCGTAGTAATGAGAGCTTGGGAAAACCCGATATTTGTATCTCTATGTTGGTGCTAATTTAAACCAAAGCAGCCCTCCGGTCTGACTGGTTTATTCCAGAGCAGCAGTGTCCAATAGACCTTTCTGTGATGGCAGAAATTTTCTAAGGCTGTGCTGGCCCTGCAGTAGCTACTAGCCACGCTTGGTTATCAAGTACCAGTTGACAAATGCAACTGAGTTTTCCGTCTAATTTTAGTTTATTGAAATTCACATAGCCACATGTGGCTAGCGGCTGCCCTGGGATAGCGCAGTGCTGGTGTCTCGGCGAGAGAAGGATGTCCTACGTGTTGCGTGTCATTGCCGCTTTACTCCTGACCCTCTCCATGCCTGGCGAGTCGCGAAGGCACCGAAATTTCAGTCCTTGTGCCAAGTGACTTTGGCACTGTCGGAAGGTCCTCCGGATCAGAGCTCTCCTCTGCGTGTGCTTGTGAACACACACACAGGCCTCCTTGGTGTCCCTTTTCTTGGGGAAGGGGTTTGCCCTCACTCTCCTGCTCTGTGTCCTCAGGACTGGTGGAAGGTGGAAGTGAACGACCGCCAGGGTTTCGTGCCAGCTGCATACGTGAAGAAATTGGACCCCGCCCAGTCGGCTTCCCGGGAGAACCTTCTGGAGGAGCAAGGCAGCATAGCGCTGCGGCAGGAGCAGATTGACAACCAGTAAGGGCGACAGTCGATTGTAAAGGTCCAGGTGTCACTCGGGTAATCTGCATACCCCTGGGGCGAGGTTTAGGCAGTGTCCCCAGGCTTCAGGAACAAGTGTTCTTCAGGCCCCGTCTGCACTCAGGACATACTCTTCTGCTTTCCCATCACCTTTAACCCACAACACCCTGTTTGAACCGCAGACTGATACCTTTATTTTCCTTTGTTTTGTTTTCTTCCCACATTGTTTTTTTCCTAAACAGCATTTTTTTCAATTGTTACTCTCTGAACCTTTGTCTTCCGGTTCAGGAGCTGCTTTCTGGAATGACGAGGTCGGGTGTCCCACACCCGTACAGCTCTGCCCCTTTTAAAAGGCCGTTTAGAGAGCTGCTCTCTCGCCATGGCTTCGCGTTCTGAGGATAGAGTTTGTTTGGTAATGGCTCTGTCCTCGGTGCCTGGCCTGACCTGTGTCCCTCCTTTAGGGCACACCTGACTCAGAATCAGCAGCTTTGGACACTTGGGAGATATTCAGAAAATACGTTCGCTCAAATTGAGAGTAATTGAACTTTTCTGATCTTGATGATTTCTGAAAAGAACGGTTATTTGTACACTTACAGAGACTTTTTCTGTTAAGAAAAAGTGAGAGATTTTGGCCTGAATCATAAATATGAGAGCAAAAAAGTGAACCAGATACATGACCAAAGTTGCGCATTCGCTCTCGTTCAAGTGTTTCCTCGGGGCCTTTTATTCCCTGGCCTTGCTCTGTGGGTTACTGGTGTTTCCAGCCCAGGAAAACGTACTGCCTTAGTTAAGCATGGCATAATTTTCAGGAAAATGAAGGTGAACTAACTAACTTCTCTGATTGAAAAATCCTGCTATTTCTCTACTGATTTTATTCATGGCCTGGCCTGCTTCCGAGAGCTTTTGAATGGCTCCTTAATTTTCCCCACTCGGAGCATCCACCATCCCGGCACCGGACGGAGCCGCCACTTCTCCCTGTGGATGGACCCACTAATCTGTGCATGCTTTTGCTGTGCCCCTCTGTGCAGGACACGCATAACTAAGGAGGCCGGCAGTGTGTCCCTGCGTATGAAACAGGTGGAAGAACTGTGAGTAGGCGCGGCCTCGCTGGGCGCCCGTGTCCATGGCTCTGCTGCCCGTCCCCGCCGCTTCTCGTGAGGGCGCTCGGTCACCAGAGAGACGAGGTGGTGGGCGGGACCGCGTCTCTGTGCTGCGGCTTTCGCTCACGCAGGGACAGGTGTCGGTGAAGCTGCGTCAGTCAACGGCCGCTGCTTCCCTTGGTTGCTTCCGTGTGCAGGTGTTGGTTCCACTCCTGTCGCCTTTTGTGGCGGGCCAGCTACTGCTGTCAGCCACAAACCCGAAGGCCGGTTCTTTAGTGTTCCTTAATTGGAAGGAAGTGAAATGCCTCTCTTTAAAGTGCTCTAGCGCTTCGTAACTCGCTTTTTTATTTTACTTTGAGAAGTGTAGATGCATTGGTGATTCTAGATCTTATTTTTTAACTGCTACCAAGTTTGTCATTTCATGTCTCCAAAGATACAGGAGTTCAGTCTTTTGTATTTTTAGTTCCAAAGAGCTGGAATATTCTTGGATTCTTCTTATGGAATTTTCTAGCTAATGAAAAGGTGCAGATACTCCGTATTCTACCTGATATTCCTTCTGAAGTTGGCAGCACTTTTCTGAGAAACGAATATCGTTTCAGACATTTCCTATCGTTCCAGAGTTACTAATATGCTATATGAGGCTATCTATTTATTTTAACATGAGGCTGTTTAAAGCTCTGTACCTTCCTCCACCGCCTGAGGGCTGCTCAGAGAAACGAGAGAGGAGGAACACTGTACGTTATGCCCAGCAGACTCATCTCATCTCTGAGCCGTAGTTGCATGAACCCTGTGTTTCTGTGCTAAACGCTGGGTCTCCGTCATTTGTGGTCATGATGTCGTAAGTGCACAGTTGGCCCAGGGATGCGTGTGCCTGGCTGTCGTAGACACCCAGTGGTGAGCAGAACACGTGTGCTTATCCTGGTGGCAGTAGTGGGTCCTGAGGCTCTTCATCTTCATCTGCGTTCTGGCACGTGGTCACCAGGGCATTCTCATTCCACCCATCGCCGTGGAGCCACATCTTGGAGACACCTGGTGGCTTCCTCGATGTTAGGGGTAGAGCCTCTGTAGGGAGCTAACTGCCGTCCTTGCCCTCTCTTGTCCCCCTCTTGAATGCTGTCAGATACCATTCTTTGCTGGAACTGGGTGAGAAGCGGAAAGGCATGTTGGAGAAGAGTTGTAAGAAGTTCATGTTGTTCCGTGAAGCGAACGAGCTACAGCAGTGGATCAACGAGAAGGAAGCGGCCCTGACGAGTGAAGAGGTCGGCGCGGACCTGGAGCAGGTCGAAGTGCTGCAGAAGAAGTTCGACGACTTCCAGAAGGTATGGGAAGCCTTGCAGCTGAGCCAGGAAATCATTTTAAGAATGGTTCTCTTAATTTTTGACCACAGGTTACTAGAGTGAAAATTATATAAATTATATTCTGCTCTCTGTGTAGCTATTTTTCACGGACTTTATCACTTATTTATTTATTATTATGCCTACAGCACCTGGTCTTCCTAGGTGGTCTCCCATCCAAGTACTAACCAGGCCCGACCCTGCTTAGCTTCCGAATCAACAGGGTCAGGATGTTCAGGGGGCATGGCTGTAGACTTTAAATGACTTTAACCCAAATTTTCTTGGGTCGGTTTAGTTCCAAAGACATACATGCGGTTTCTCTTCATGTTGGTTTAGGACTTTGCTAAACCTAAAATACAAAAATGCATAAAAGTATTTTTTCAATAGGGGTAAAATTCACATAACATACGGGTAACTATTTTAAAGTATACATTTGGAGGCATTTAGTATAGTTACAGGCTGTGTAATCATCACCTGCGTTTAAGAGTTCCAAAACACTTTTATCACTGCAAAAGGAAAGCATGCGCCATTAAGCAGGCATCCCTGTCACACTCCAGCCCGGCCACCAGGAGGTCAGCGTTTTGTCTCCGGATTTACCTATTCCGGACATTTTCTATAAATGGGATCGTATGTGGCTATTTAGGACTGCTTTCTCTGAGCATGTTTTCAAGGGTCCATCTTTGTAGCACGTATTAGTCCACTACTTTTATGGCTAAATAATAATCCATCCCATGCATTTCCACATTCGGTTTGTGCATGTCTCGGTTTAAAAGAACTCTTTTAACCAATTAAAATGAGTTTGGGGGTTTTTCTCCTGAAGTGACTAGCATTAAAATGTCATCACATTTTAATCATTGTGTCTCCTTTCCCAAGAAAGGCTCTTTAAAAATCTGCATTCAACCAAAATGATGATTCATAACTACAGTTTATTAAGTAAAGTTGAGATGGACTATTTCCAATACCCTATTATATTCTCATATCAGGATTTCCTGATTTATGTCACTGTCGAGAAATAGGATAACCAATTCATAGGATACCTGTTGAACAGAAATTTATAGGCACAAACTGTAGCTTAAGATCTGTCGCTTTCCTTCAACTTGCTCTTGCGAGTCTTAGTTATGGCTTTTGCTTTAAAGGATCTGAAGGCCAATGAGTCACGGCTGAAAGACATCAACAAGGTGGCTGAAGACCTGGAGTCCGAAGGTCTAATGGCAGAGGAGGTGCAGGCAGTCCAGCAGCAGGTAGGTACCAGGATCTCGCATTGAGGCCCTGTTGCCATAAGGAAGCAGCTTGCTTCCTTCCTGTGTTTTTCATAGCCCAGGGTGTAGGTCAGGTCTTCGTGTTTCACTTCCATGTGCTGGTCTACCTCACCTTCACAGAGCAAGGAGAACGCCACCTGTCTTCTTTTTATACCCGTTAAATATTGTGAGAGTTGTTTCATATTTCTATAGCTTTTAACTGATAATGAACTCATTCGTTCCTTGAACAAAAAGCTTTCCTGGTATCTCCAAGTGGGCCGTCCGTCATTTTATAACTGTCCTGTGTCTCCAGGTCGACAGTAGTGAGTGTTACTGAGAGCTGTATGTTTCCTCTAATATTAACGCTGGTTTCCCTTTTTTTTTTTTGTAGGAGGTGTATGGCATGATGCCAAGGGTAAGTCCCAGGTGCTTCATGTGGAACTTGAATGTGAGAAGGAATAGACTTTAAGAAGAATATAAAGTCAAGAGCCTCTTAAGGATTTCTGTTCCTGAACCTCAGAGATGTCCTTTGTGCGTAAAAATCCGGAAAAAAAATAGCAGACGTCGGTTAATTTTTTTATTTTGGTCTCAGGTGTACAGAGCAATGGCTAGACGTTTATATAATTTATGAGATGATCTTCCCAGTCACTCTAGCACCCATCTGGCACTACCCACACGGAGTCACTGTAATACTCATTACATCCTCTGTGCTCTACTCTACAGCCGTGACTATTGCAACTGCTACTTTGTATTTCTTCTTCCAGTCACCATTTTTGTACACTTTCATCCCTTCCTTCACCTTGTAAATTGGTACATTGATTTCTATTTGCCATTCTCCAAAAGACCAGTTAAGTTGGGTTTTTGTTTGTTTGTTTGTTTTGATGAGGCAACCCTTGGTTGACCTCACAGATTGCAAGGACCTTGTCATCTTATAATCCCTTATTTTTGATTTTTTACACCTACAGCGCCTGGTCTTCCTAGGTGATCTCTCATCCAAGTAGTAACCAGGCCCGACCCTGCTTAGCTTCCGAGATCAGACAAGATTGGTCTTGTTCACGGTGGCATGGCCATAGACTAGAGACCACTGAAGTTTTTATCTGTTCAGTTTTCTAAAAAAAGTGTTTAATCTTTTTGGTTTATTTATTACCCCTTTTTAAAGAATCACATGAAAGGAAGTTGGTCGTTTTCAAATTTTCTCATTTTTTCTGCATAAACAGAATTTTTCTCTCCTGTTTGCTTCGTTTTCCTCAAGCAGCTTTGCAGTTTGCTCTCACCCAGTGGTAACCTCTAAGTGCTCTTTGGGTTCATTAGCAGGAAAGGTGGGGTGCTGTGTCATTTGTGTCAGTTGCATGGCTGCCTAAACTCTTCCTCCTCTGACTAGGATGACACCGATTCCAAGACGGCCTCCCCCTGGAAGGTAAGAACTGCTTTGCACGTAATTGTTTCCAAAGGTGGTGTGGGGACAGAAGTATTTTATGTCCTTTTTTGGCGTGCCTGCTCCTGAGCATTCAGGCTTCTTTTGAACCTTTGGTCATTTCTGGACTCATTTGGGCTGGTTTCTCTCTGACCCTGCGTTTTTGAACCTGTTACGTCTTAAAACGTTGATGAATAGACAGCTAAAATGTTCCGGTGCAGAGGCTTGGGGATGAGTCCACTCAGATGACGTTTATTCAGACGGAGTCCATTCCCAGGGTGGACTCCGCAGAGGTCGCGCCGTGTGGTCAGGCATCGTCCCACTTGTAGGACGTGACGTGAACAAGAAAAGGCCTGGGAATGAAAAGGGGAGGAAAGAGTCATTCGTAGTCTGCCTGACCACCTTCTCTGTGGCCTAAGAAAGGCTGCACAGAAGACACTGAATCCCGAGGGAGGTGAGAAGGTGAAAAGGGAGGAATAAGAGGTGTCCAGGTCTTTACCAGCTAGAATGGCCGTCATTCCAGACGGCACCAGGCCGGAGCTTGACCAGGAGCACGGAGAGAGGCCTTTTTGCATGCGGTGTTTCTAGCCAGGAATTCTGCAGCTAGTTGCCCGCGTCGTAGGTGCTTAGCCTCTTTCCTCCTGACCCAGCGCTTCGGGGGCCCGTTGCTTGAGTTACCGGCAGGCAAGTGAGAGCAGATTCCTACTTTAAAAGTGCAGTTTTCCTAAGATAGGAAGAACACATGAAAACCTAGAACAAAAAGCCGCCTGCCACCAGCCCTGTGAGGGGGGTGCGTCTCACCCCCGCGGTCTCCTCCTCTGAGGGCCAAGGCGAAGGGTCTGTTTTTCCTGCCTCCTACCCCTCCAGGCTCTGACTTTTCTTCTTACTAAATGGGCTTTAATTTCGCTTTCTCCCCTTTTCTCAATGTTAATTTTTCTTATATAGCAAAATGTGATCATTGGTGAAATGAATGGGCAACAAAACAGCCTTACCTGTCTGACCTCCTGGTAGATTTTCTTTCAGAAATGTAAATTCTTTCAGAAATGGCTTTATAAACGCCAAGACCTCCTATTTCTAAAATGGATCAGAGACCGTGGGTATCTACCTTCTGAATCCTGTACACACCCACGGTGCTTGAAAATGTCACCTGAGTGTATCGTAGGAACATCTGATGAGCCTAACCTCGCTGCGTCCCAGCTTGGCCCCCCCCCTTTTTTTTGCACGCCTGAAGGTCGTGGGCATCGCAGTGCGTGCCACATGGAGTTTCAGATGAAACGAAGTGGGCTCTGAGATCCCAAGGGACATTTCATTTTTGAAAGAAGTAACTGTACTGATGGGAAGAAAGCTAATTTGTTGGCTTACATTTTTTTTTCACCTGGTAAGGCTGTTGCCCTTAGTTCAGGGAGATACTTACAAACAACAGCAGACCGATAACCAGAATTAGAAATAAAATTATTGGTCTGCTTGACTGTTAAACAGTCTTAGCTGCTAGCATTTGCTAAATTATGTTTTCTGAACTGTACTATAGTATGGATAAGAAAAAGACACTAACCGTGAACCTTTGAGCTGTTTTTCTGTCTAACCAGCTGTTTTAATGGCATTTTTCACCATTTTCACTTCTCATCAAGGAAAATTAATCATTGAGTGTGATCTAATTGTGCACTTGGGTGTTTCTATGACTCTCTGGTGGTTGCTAATTTTATCAGTGCTGCTGCTCAGACTTACGACAGTATCCTTTTAAGTTAATTTTGGTTGCCGATCGGGAACTAAATGGCACTTGCATCTCAGATTTTTGTCCCTTAATTGGCAGACGCTTGATTACTTTTGCTCTTCTGCTTTCCTCCCCCAGTCTGCTCGCCTGATGGTTCACACGGTGGCCACCTTTAATTCCATCAAGGTAAGAAACCACGGCCAGTCCCCCTGCCTCCCCAGCCTCCTTCACCAGTTCCCTTCTCCTGTCTTTGTGGAAATCTTGTCCTTATGAATTGTGTCAGCTGTCGCACACGTCACCCTCTTGGGTCCAAGGGTGTCCTGAGCCAATATTAACTCTCTTTGTGCACCGAGGTTGGCTTGCCCAGCCACGAACTCGCCAGGTTAGCCTTCCCTCAGGTGCCAGGAGGGCCGGGATTTGCAAGGAGCATATCGTCCAGAAGGCAGTGGCTGCCTCTCTTGCCTCCTCACAAGAGAGGTTTGGCCTCTTTTTCTGGACCCCAGGGTGGTCTGTCCCCTGCTGTGGCACTCCTGTGTTCTCAGGCCTGCTGGGGCCCGGCCATGCAGCGGGCTCCGTCTTCGGAGGCAGTAGACTCTGGGATTTATCTACCTGGCAGTTGTGTACGAAGTAGTTGCTGCACGGCAGGCAGCAGGCAGGAGCTGAGAGTGAGGTGGAGTCAGCTGTATGGAAGGTGATTCCAGGACAGGTGTTGGGAGCGTTCACGCCGTCACATTCCGCTAGCTTCGGCAGGGTTCTGACTTTCTGGACATTTTGCTGTAGTTGTGCGCTGATGTGTTCAAATAGAAAGGTCGGAAAGAGAAAATTATCTGTGTCCCAGCTTTTCCTGTCAAGTTAAAGCACCAGCGCCTTGGCCCTTCTCAGTGTGTGGCGCGGGCCTGACGCGCTGCTGTCCCCCCGCAGGAGCTGAACGAGCGTTGGCGGTCCCTGCAGCAGCTGGCCGAGGAGCGGAGCCAGCTCCTGGGCAGCGCCCATGAGGTGCAGAGGTTCCACAGGTGAGGGCCAGCGCGGGGCTGGGACAGGGAGACTCTGCGACTGGCGGGTTTGCACCCTCGGTCCTCGCACTCGCTAAGCTCTCAGAGTAACAGCTGGAGCCCACTGGTACTTGTGCTCTGGCATCTGGGACGGTGCCTGGCACAGGGCGGATGCGCAGTAAATACTCCTAAGTGAGCGAATGCGTGTCTCTGGCTATTTAGAGCTGTGGGTGGTAACCACCGAAAAATGTACACACGCAGCCGAAGGAAACGTTCCTGTTTGTCCTGTGATCAAGGCAGCTACGCTCAGCGTTTTTTTACTTGAATGTCTGTGTCGCCTGCAGAGATGCTGATGAGACCAAAGAGTGGGTCGAAGAGAAGAATCAGGCTCTAAACACAGACAATTACGGTCACGACCTGGCCAGTGTCCAAGCCCTGCAGCGCAAACACGAGGGCTTCGAGAGGGACCTCGCGGCTCTCGGCGACAAGGTGAGAGGCTGCACAGTCGGCTTCCTGCAGCTGTGCCTGAGGCAGCGCCAGGCCTTAGGTTCTACGGGTCAGGGCCCCCCATTTCTCGCTTACTTACCGCGCCCCTCCCGCCACCCAGGTAAATTCCCTTGGGGAAACAGCCGAGCGCCTGATCCAGTCGCACCCCGAGTCGGCAGAGGACCTCCAGGAGAAGTGCACCGAGTTGAACCAGGCGTGGAGCAGCCTGGGGAAGCGCGCAGACCAGCGCAAGGCCAAGCTGGGCGACTCGCACGACCTGCAGCGCTTCCTCAGCGACTTCCGGTAAGAGGCCCTCGCTCACGGGTGGGCCATCCCGCGGTCATCCTCCCTGGGGGAGTGATTTATGCCAAGTGCGAAACAGACTGCCGAGTGTCACAAAGCCAGAGGTACGTCTGCTCCTCACCCGAGTTCGCACCCACACCGGCACGCGGACGTGCGCACACGTCTCCCCCTCTGCCTGCCCCACGGCATGTTTTCCCCTTGGACATACTTTTCACTTTAAATAGATGTCCCTCAGTCATTTCCACGAATATTTGTGTTGTTTTAGAAAAACTTCAAGGCTGTAGAGGAACGGAAAGAATAAAAGTGAACACCCATGATCCCTCCCCTTCATCCGAAGTCCCTCACTTCTTGTCACCTTTGTTTTCTCTCTCAGTCTATACTTTTGATTTTCCACAACGTGAAAGCAGGTTGCAGATAGGTCGCGCTCTACCCCAAACACTCCAGCACGCAGCTGAGGGCAGGGCCTTTCTGCTGCCGTTATCACAGCCCAGAAGTTTGATGGTGCCACATCGGTATTTAATGCTGGTTCATAATCGGTTTTATCCAGTTGTCGCCTGTGTGTTTTGTTGCCAGGGCTTACTTTTTGGTCCAGGATCCGGTCGACAATTATCATCGCATTTTATAGGCTGGTCTTAATCTAGAACAGGACCCCTCCTCCTTCAGCGTCATCACGCTAACATTTTTGAAGAGTCCAGGCCCGCTGCCTTGTAAAATGTCGCGTGACCTCGGGACCAGTCTTTTAAAGTTTGTGTAGCATTCCACCAGATGGGTGATTTATAGCTTGTTTAAACAGCATCTCTTGAGGACAGATATTTCTTTTATATACTTCAGGGCTAACACCATTTTGTCGCACACACTCCTGTGTGTGTGATCTGGGGTGTGTCCTCTGCTGCTGTGAGAACAGCCAGGTGGTATTCTTGGCCTTCACTGGCTTCTGGTAGGAGATCCCAGTTGTGTGTGTGTTCTTATTTTGAGGTGAAGGTCCCATAACAGACAGTCATCTTGAAGCGTGTAGTTCAGTTATATTTGGTGTATTCAGTGCTGTATGACCATCTCTCTAGTTTTGAAACTTGTCCTCACCCTAGAAGAACATCCCATCAAATCTGCTTTGTGCCTTTATGGGTTTGCCTGTTCTGAGTGTCTTATATAAAGGCAGCATACGATACATGGCCTTACACATTGATTTTTTTGGCCTTGTATGTGGACACCTGGAAGAAGCTGAATTAAATGCATGCATGGGCCTAGGACACGGGCTTTTATGGCTTCATCCTAAATGAAAGCTGTTTTCATCTGCAGCTGTAAAAAATTTAACCACGGTTGTTGTATTTGTTAGAACCTGTTATTCTATAGGGCAGGAAGATTTTAGTTATAAACCTGTTTTTTCTTCTGAGGAAACTTTTTTTTTTTTACTATATCAATAAGATGAATGATGCTTTGGAATAATTTGCTCAGAGATTCAGTTCATTAGATTGACTAGATTGACCACAGATAACCTTCTGAGACAAGAACTGTGCGGTTCCCTCTTTTCCTGGGCGGGAAGCTCACTTTCCAGGTAGCATAATAGCTGTTCCTCTGTGGCTCTGGTTTCCAGGGACCTCATGTCTTGGATCAACGGAATACGCGGGTTGGTGTCCTCAGACGAGCTGGCCAGGGATGTCACTGGAGCCGAAGCTTTGCTGGAACGACACCAGGTAGGTCAGAAACTTGGTTGCTGAGGCGGGCCGTGAAGAGCGTTACCCCCACGCGCACATGCGCACACCCCCTTTGTTGTGGGTTGGTGGTTGACATCAGAGTGGGCATCTTCGCCAGTTATCTAATCCCTTCCTCCTCTTGGCAGGAACACCGGACAGAAATTGATGCCAGGGCTGGCACTTTCCAGGCATTTGAGCAGTTTGGGCAGCAGCTGTTGGCTCACGGGCACTATGCCAGCCCAGAGATCAAGGAGAAACTAGACATTCTGGATCAGGAGCGTACGGACCTGGAGAAGGCCTGGGTGCAGCGCAGGATGATGCTGGATCAGTGCCTTGAACTGCAGGTATCTGTGCTGGAGAGGTGCTTCCCATTGGCCAGAGGGCTACTGACCAGGTGTTTTGTGTCAAAGGCTCTGTCTTCTCACCTGTCTCGCCCCTCCCTCAGCTGTTTCATCGGGACTGCGAGCAGGCGGAGAACTGGATGGCTGCCCGGGAGGCCTTCCTGAACACCGAAGACAAAGGGGACTCGCTGGACAGTGTGGAGGCCCTGATCAAGAAACACGAGGACTTCGACAAAGCCATTAACGTCCAGGTGAGGACTTTGTACCTGAGAGTCCAAACCTGGATTTCCCCCGATGTTCTCTCTTTGTTGGCATGTTCTGCTTTCCTCTCTTGATGACTAAAATAAAAATTAGGTATTGACTTCGTTAATTCAGCTAGAAAGTCTGGCAGCGCTCCTAAGTTATAATACTTGGTTTTGACCATACAAAAGAAGCAACGTAGCGACCGTTACAGTGCCAAGGAATCCTTATGTAGTCTAGAAAAAATGGTAGCTACATAAGTAATGTTTGAAACTTTACTTAAGAATCCTGATGTTGTTGAGGTTTAAATAAGGGGGATGTCACAGGGGGAAAAATTATTGTGAATGCAAAGAAAAAACGAAGTTATAGTTAGGTAAGGTAATGCACGAATGTAACCAAATCAGAAAGACATGTAACTCCGGTTTATAAACCACCTGATTGAAAATCTGACAACCTCATTTTGAATGTGACATTTACTGGTGTTCTCGCCACCGCCCGCACCCCCCGCCCCCAGTGTGACCTGGAGTCTTCTTGAGTTAAACTCTACTCTAATAATGATTGAAATCAAGCTTTCTTCTGGCTTTTTACTCTTCTGCTTCTAAAGTGTCAGTGTATTCTGATCCTGCCGCCAGCTAGTTCTCAGTCACCCAAAATAACTGTTCTCGCCTCAAGACCTGCAGTCTGGGCGAGGCAGAGCCACCAGCCCACCTTGACCTCGCGCCTCTGTTTGCCCCCAGGAGGAGAAGATCGCCGCTCTGCAGTCCTTTGCCGACCAGCTCATCGCCGCCGGCCACTATGCCAAAGGCGACATTGCTGGCCGGCGCAATGAGGTTTTGGACAGGTGGGTGCTCTACAGTGCAGACACCTCCCACCACGCCTGTGCGAGAGCCGCGTCCCATCCTGTTGAGGGACGTTCACGTCTAGTCTCGGTTTCACTTGCTCAGATGGCGACGTCTAAAAGCCCAAATGATTGAGAAGAGGTCGAAGCTGGGAGAATCACAAACCCTGCAGCAGTTCAGCCGGGACGTGGACGAGATTGAGGCTTGGATCAGCGAAAAACTACAGACCGCGAGCGATGAGTCATATAAGGATCCCACCAACATCCAGGTGAGCCGATGAGCCGAGCGGGATGGCCGTTATCTCCAGAGTAGCCTGTGTCTTTGAGTAGATGGTGTTAAAGACGACATCTCTAGAAGGGGGGTTCACTTACACACCTGCGCGCTCATGGTCAATGGGAATGATCCTCGTGAGCCAAGCTGGTGAAAGGTCCTTTCGAACTGTCAGCCACTTCAAAGCTGCTTTGTCTCTATTGATACCATGTCTGCTGTAAAGTCTCTAGAGTCCCCTTCTATTTGCTGTCCCCAAATGCTGAGCTTCCCCGGGGGAAGTATGGCAGCAAAATGAGTTTGTTTAATAGCCAATGTGTGTATTCACGTCAGTGTACTGAACTCTTGTTTTAATCTGTTTTTGTAGCTTTCCAAGCTGCTGGTAAGTTTTCTGTTTTCTAAAAGTTTTAGTTCAACAAGCTGCAGTCTTTGTGTCATTCTGTATAGATTCTCATTGTTGTGGTCACACATAGTCTGCTGGTGTTTCTTCATCCATAGTCGTCATTTCTAATCATCCATCACACTCCGTTCAAGTGTCCCTGTGGGATGTGGCTTTCTTTGTTGTAATTAGCCTGCAAGCCTTCATTTCCCCCTTCCCCTCCCGGTTCATCACTTAGGCAAGTTCTGTACAATGTTTGATTTGGGGGCAGTAGTTGACTGCTTTCTTTCCAGAGGTGGTGCTTTTAAAAAAATGAAATAATCAGCCTTTTCTGTGTAGACGTGGACGTGTGGCCCTAGGGCAGGGAATCTGGCAAGGTGTGAGAGTTTCGCACTGGCCACAGGAGATGGACAGCTAGGGATCACGGAGAGGTACATGATCCCCCGAATCTAAGAGGAAGCTGAGTGAGGGGCTGAGATACACGTGGACGTTACCCAAGGGGTAGTGAAAGGGAATGTTCTGTCAAAATGTAGCTCAGAAGTTACTTAAGTGAACGGAAGAAATGAATTAGAATAGGTGGAGTTCAAACCAAAGAGTGATCAGAACAGGAAACAGAAGAAGACGGGAAAATGGGCTTTGTCAGGATTTGTGGGTGTCCGAGACCCTCTTTGTCCTCGTTCTGGGGTGCAGGCGCCAGGGCACACCTCAAGGACACTTCGTGTTAGTACTGCAGTCAGCCAGCCAGGGGGCTCCATCCCGTGACAGTTGCTGCCCCTGAAATGAAACATGTGATGCAGAACCCTTCGCAGCTGTACTGCTTTTTTTCCTTTTAGTTTTTTTTCCCCGAATAACACTCGAGATCCTGCATTTCTCACCCAGAATTGTGCCATAGCTACATCCTCGCATTTGCCTCTTGTGTTCCGCGTCTCCTGTTTCTTTGTGTATTTTAAAAACTCTTGTCAGGCCCAGATTCCAGAGTCCATCAGTCCTCCAGCCCTCTAGTTCTCGTTAAAAAGAAATTCACACCCAAAGTCAACCTTGGATTTTGGCAATACCCAAGAGTATTGATAATGACAGTGACCACGTGAGAAGCCAGTCAAGCCAAGGTCTGCAGCACCCGTAGACATCTCCTGTGTCACGGGGGTCTGGCCGACCGTCAGATCCATTGCTTTGTAGTGATTGCTGCCTTACCTGTAAGGGATCGTGGGTGTGTTATTATTAGAGCTTCTATCCACTGAGGATGAAATTTATGTACGTAGATTCAAAACTGCAATTGGCCATTTGTCTTCTGTGTAATGCTAGAAGATACATAATTCTGGGACTTGACTCCCAAATAGCTAGTCCACCTGATTTAAGAATTGGCTCATTCACCTACTCCCAGTCTGGAGCGTTTCCTTTCTCTTGGCCCAGCCCCTTCACTGCATCTTCAACAGACTGACCCCTAAAATAGTCACACAAATTCTGTGATTACCTTCTCTAAAAAAATGTTAGCACTGCCCCCAGATCTGCACATTTGCTACCACGCCCTTCCTTCCTACCATCTTCTCCCTTCCCCCTGAGAAGGTGGAACGCATAGGACCTGGTTTTGAAAGGGGCTTTTTTGGTATTTTTAGAGCAAGCACCAGAAGCACCAGGCCTTCGAAGCGGAGCTACATGCCAACGCCGACCGGATCCGCGGCGTCATTGACACCGGCAACTCCCTGATTGAGCGTGGGGCCTGTGCCGGCAGCGAGGATGCTGTCAAGGTAGGGCCCCCGCCGGCCCAGGGAGGAGGGGGGCTGGTTCGACTCGTCAGTGTTACAGCCAACTCGATGACGGCTGTAAAGCACAGCCTTAATAGACGACTTTGGGCTACACCACAGATGGGGGGCGCGGGGGAGTGGCTCCTCTGAGTGTTGTCCATTCTCTTCTCGGGACTGTCACCTCAGTTTAAGCCCAGCGGGCTCCACGTGGACATTACCATTTCTGATGGCTTCTTCTCATCCTTAGGCCCGACTGGCTGCCTTGGCCGACCAGTGGCAGTTCCTGGTGCAAAAGTCCGCAGAAAAGAGCCAGAAACTGAAGGAAGCCAATAAGCAGCAGAACTTCAACACTGGGATCAAGGACTTCGACTTCTGGCTCTCTGAGGTAACGCCGAGAGGTTCTCCCCTCCTGTCCCCGGAGGAGGTCCAGTCGTTTGGGATAGTAGGTCGGTCAGGACGTCAGGGCTCTCTCGGTGCCACCTTTAGCGGACATCTCCATAATCAAATGGGAGTTGTGTGCTGTGTGAGATTCATAAGTGGAAGGCAGGAGTGTTGAGAGGAGAGAGAGCTCATCTTGGCGTGGGACTCATCTCTGTAGGAGTGCAAGTAGGAGATACTGGGGTCCAAGTGGCGGACGGCTCAGCCGAGTCGGCCCAGACAGGAAGTCACAGTCAGCCACGTGTCCTCAGCAAAAAAAGTTGGGAAGTAAAGAAAGTACAAGAAATAGAAAAGTTTTAGAGATCACCACTCTATACATATTTCTGCAACTTGTAGAGTTATGTTCTTACATATAGTTGGGCTCACGATGTAATTATCGTCAGTACGTATGAGTGTGTTATCCTAAGTCACTGGAAATTCTTCCTGACCATTTGAGTAGCTTCCTAAATCCGTCACAGAGTTGCGCCATCGCTTAACCATTCCCACGTTGTCGGGTATCCGGGGATTCCCGCTCTTTGGTGATACACGTTGTGCTGCAGTGGACACCCTCGTATGTTAATCTTTGCCCGCGCTGCTGAATCTTTCCCTAGGGCAGCTTCCTTGACGTGGTATTGCTGTGCGTTTGCCATCATACCACTGCGAAGGTTTAGTGACCCTGCCTTTAGCTGTGGAAGTTAAATTCATAGGCGCTTGAGTCTGTTTGATTGACAGAAAGGGAGAGTTTGATTGACAGAAATGGACAGAAAGTCCTTTTAAGCCATGGAGCCGATCCAGGCCGAGCAGGCACAACAGTAACTTGTGATTGAGAAGTTTGCCGCTCTCCGAAACACCCAGAATAACAGCCGGGCATCCTGGATTGTCCGGAATGCTGAACGTGCTCCATACGTGGCCTTGCCCTTTTTGTCTCACTGCCAGGTGGAAGCCCTTCTGGCATCTGAGGACTACGGCAAAGATCTGGCTTCTGTGAACAACTTGCTGAAAAAACATCAGCTGCTGGAGGCGGATATATCTGCCCACGAGGTGAGCAGAGAGGGCGGCCAGGCCAGTGTCTGGACACGGCTGTGCATCACCTCCTGAGGACCAGAGTCCTTGGGGAAGGGGACTGATGTCCGTCACTGAATGCCGAGGCTCTCAATCATTGTGGTCTTGGGTGGTTTATACTCTGCACTGTTATCGGGGGGCCCTTAGGAATCTGGTATTTGAGCTTTGTCTACCAGTATGCACCATCATTAAAAGTAAGTGAATTTTAAAAGTTAAATTATAAACAATATCGAAGGGTTATATACTGTATGACTTCATTTATCTAACAGTCTCAAAATGACAAATTATAGAGGCGGAGAACAAATTAGTAGCTGTCAGGGGTGGGGACGGGGTGGGCGTGCAGCTGTAAAGGTACCAAGAAATTCCTTTGTGCTAACGGAACAAGGTCTGCGTCTTGATGTTGGTTGTTATTATACAAATCTACCATACAGTGAAATTGCATGAAATCACACAATGCGCTCACAGAGACACACAAATGAACGCACGTAAAGAGTGGTGAGCTCTGACTAAGTAAGGTCTGTGGCTTGGTTGTACCAGTGTCAGCTTCCTGGTTTTGATACTGTATGATTACTTCAAAATAAAAGATTAGGAAAATAAATTTATTGGTTTATTTAAAATAAAACCATTACAAGTTAATGTAAGTAACTTATTCTATGAATAACTATTTTTCCAAAACAAAAGTAATAGAGTGGCATTGGTTGTATTTTTGCAAATGTCTTTAATGTCCAGCTTAATGGAAGACAGCTGGCTTCTCAGCTGCTTCTGAGTTCATTCTGTAGTGAAGGTACAGCCTCACGGAGGTAGTTGGAAAAGGGAGCAGTGTTTTTTCATTCAGATAATTAATGCGAATATGTGATGCTCCCCCGAACTCAGGAAGTGGTGGTTTCTAAAGGTTAGTTGCAGAGTGCACCCTGAAACCGTATCAGTTTTTATGCCATTCTGTTAAAATCCCCTGGTCCATGTTGAACTTCGAATGGATCTTTCATCCAAGCCTGATGTTGCAGTCATTTGGGAAATACTGCTTCGCTGAGTTACGTAGTTCTTCTAACGCTGACGTGTTTTGCTATGTATCTTCACGTCAGTTAACGTCACAACAGTTGCAACAGAAGAATTGTTACTTATTAGAAAGCTGTCAGGCTCATAGAAGTAGGTGGACATTTTCCAAAATTCTGATTTTTTCGTGAAACTTTGAACTTTATCATTTGCAACAAACTCAGTTTTTCTTAAAGCGACAGGTTACCTTTTTCATCCTCGACACAGTGTCCGTCAGGTCCTGAAATCTGAATGACCACAGCTGGTTGTTCTTTCACATAAGCACAATGGCCCATGAAAAAGCGGCTCGTTGAGCTTGCGCCACGTCCCTGTCCTCAGCGCATGCCTGTGTTTCCCATTTTCCCATGCCAGATATTTAATGGCAGGTACTCAGGATGGATATTTAATAACATTGACAGCTTTGGCTGCTGTTTAAAGGGTGTTTGTGAGTGAGACAGCATTTTTTACTGCAAGTGCAGGGCACTGAGGAATGTTTGCTACGGTGCAGTTTGCCAGGGCCTTGGGCTAAGGCACCAGCACACCCGTCATCACTGCCGCACCATCAGTGCAAATGACCACACTAAAAATATAACGTCTTCGTGTTGTTATAAAAGTAGTTCTGACTGCTTAGAACCACAGGGACCTGCACACCACACTTTGAGAAGTCAGCATTCCGCAGCGAATAAACCTTAAACCAACCTGTCAGCGAGGAACTCCGCCCTTAGTTGCACGCAGGTGTTCCCAGAGACCCGGATTCCTGACCCCTCCCACCTATGTGCCCTGCCCCAGGATCGCCTGAAGGACCTGAACAGCCAGGCAGACAGCCTGATGACCAGCAGTGCCTTCGATACCTCCCGAGTGAAAGACAAGCGGGACACTATCAACGGTCGTTTCCAGAAGATCAAGAGCATGGCGGCCTCCCGGCGAGCCCGGCTGAACGAATCCCATCGCCTGCACCAGTTCTTCCGGGACATGGATGACGAGGAGTCCTGGATCAAGTACGTGCTCTGGGCCTCCTGGGACGCCCCTTGAGCCTTTGATGGCAGTAGGAAGCACAGGGCCAAGTGAAAGGAGGTCCCACGACTGGACTGCAGGGGTGAGACACGGACAAGTGGCAGAAGGGCACGGCCTCAGCCGCCATGCGAGGCCTAGCTGTGCCGCACACTCCCCACGGAACGCCTCCGTTTCTTCTGATGTCCCGCTGTGCAGCGATGACGGTCAGCGACGGCCTCAGCTGGTGGCGATGCCTGACAGTGACACTAGACCTGGTCTAGCCTCTGCCCTGACATCCCTTGAGAGTCTGACCTGAAGAGTCTGATCTCTTGGGGAAGGTAGATTCATGAAGGAGGAGTTTGTTTTTAAACCTCACTCCTCCCAAAGTTTCGGCCGATGTAGCATTTAAACGGCAATTTTAGGAAGAAAAATCTCTCAATTCCTCACTACCTTTAAAGTTATATCAATGTCTGCATAATTCCATGTTTAATATGAGTATAATTTGGCAAAGTAGGGTTGATATGGTGATACCACTGGCCCCTCCCTGTTCTCCAGTGTACCCCAACCCTCTGCAGAGTCAGACACAGTAGGTGCTGTGCTCCCAGAGACACAGGTGAACACTGTTCGTTTGGGAAATAGAGGCTGTTGTTTTCCAGAAGACAGGCAAGGCTTTTCCTGGGGAGCTGGGTAGATGTGGGTAAAGGGCCTCTGGGGTCCGTGAGTTTCATAGCTCTTGCAACCAGGCATCTTCAGCTGAAAGCCTGGAGGTACAGAGACACCACCTGTGTCATCCAGGGAGAAGAAGCTGCTGGTGAGCTCTGAGGACTATGGCCGAGACTTAACAGGTGTGCAGAACCTGAGGAAGAAGCACAAACGGCTGGAGGCAGAGCTGGCTGCGCACGAGCCTGCGATTCAGGTGAGCAGGGCCTTTCCGGCCGAGTGGGCAACGGGGCTTAGGTGGGCCCGTGCCATGCACCGCGAAGCCCTTTGCTCTTGTTCATTTCCCTGAGGTCTCTACGGCGCTCATGACGCCTCATCCCAAACCAGGAAGGAGCAGCTCTGAACGCGATGCTGAAGCCTTTTCCTGGAAGCATCGAGAAGCAGGGACTAGCTGTTAAGCTCTCGTTCTTGTCCGTCAGGGTGTCCTGGACACTGGAAAGAAGCTGTCTGACGACAACACCATCGGGAAGGAGGAGATCCAGCAGCGTCTGGCGCAGTTCGTGGAGCACTGGAAAGAGCTGAAGCAGCTGGCGGCGGCTCGGTGAGAGCCAGAGGGGACGCGCGGGCCCCGTTCCCGGGTGCAGTGGGCAGGCTCGCTTGGAGCTTCCGGGGCCTCCTGTCACCTCCAGGACCCTTAGGTGTGCAGGTGCCACCATTGGCTTGCTCCAGAGCCACCTCTCACAGGCCCCTGCTGAGCTGGTTCCATCACGTGAATCTGGACCCAGCATGTGGTTCCAGAATTTCTTGTTTGACCAATATTGTCTCTACTTTGTGTCACGCAGAAGGCTTGAGTGAACCGTTTACATCTGACGCTCGTCTCACCGCTGATGTTTTTAAGCATGTGTTAACTACCAAAGTTGGGTGAGATCATTGCTGATTTTTTTCTCTCTTATAACAAGGGGCCAGCGGCTAGAAGAGTCCTTGGAATATCAGCAGTTTGTAGCCAACGTGGAAGAGGAGGAAGCCTGGATCAATGAGAAAATGACGCTGGTGGCCAGTGAAGATTACGGGGACACTCTGGCTGCTATCCAGGTCAGAGAAGACGCCACCTGCTTCCCCTATCACAACTGCCTGCTGGTTGGATCAGTGGCTGCGCCCCTTCCAGGGAGCAGAGTCAGGAGCCAAGTCTCATTGGTGCATTTTTCCCTCACGCTAGAGAACGTTTTCTCTCTGTAGACAAAACTGGCGTGACTGAGCCCCATTGTCAGTCAAGTAGTATCACTGGTGTCATCTTGGCTGGTCAACTACTTCTCCGTTAGTTACCTGTGTGGCTGGCCATAACTAAGTGCCACAAACGGGGTGGCTTTAAACAATAGAAATTTATTGTCTATTACAGTTCTGGAGGGTGGAAGTCTGGAAATGAAAGTGTAGACACAGGCCTTGCTCTCTGAAAATTCCAGGGAGAACCAAACCCTTCCTTGCCTCTCGCTTTTCTGGTGACCCAGGGCATTCCTTGCTCGTGGCTGCATCACTCCAGTCTCTACTTCTGTGTTCATGGCTTCTTCCCTCTGGGTGTATCTATCCAAATTCCCCTTTTCTGATAAGGACATCAGTCGTAGGGATTAGGGCCAGCCTGTCCCCATCTTATGTGATTACCTCTAGAGAGACCGCACTTCCACACATACAGGTGCCAGGGGACACAAGGCACACATACGCAGTGCATACTGCTGTCACTTGGTTCCCGCACACACAGCTCACTGAGGCAGAGGCAGCTGGGCTGAGGTCCATGATGGCATCAGTCGGCAGCTGCCAGCTGTCGCCTGGGATGTCTCAGTTCCCCTCATATAGCCCTTCATCTTCCAGAAGGACCTGGACCACTTCTAAGGCAGCATTCAGAGAGGCAAAGAAAGGCAGGACTGCAGGGGTCTTAAGGCCTGATTCAGGCATGACACAGCGTGGTCCTCACTCCTTCCTGTAGTCGAAGCAGGCACAGGGCAGCCCGGGTCACAGGGTGGTTGAAGAAATTCCCTGTGCTGCACATGGAGGTGGAATGTTCCCGAATGCGTGCCACCAGCCGTGGAAGCAGAGCGTGCACTCTCGAGAGTCAGGGTGGCCCCCGAGCCACGCGGGGAGCCCCGTGCGCCAGTCAGGGTGACGCAGGTAGAACTTAGATGCAGTGAGCGGCTTCCTCCCCTGTGTGGTTGAGTTCCCCGGAAGCCAACCCGATGGGCACTGTCTCCAGTGCGTCCGTTGTCCTGAGGAAGACGAGCCGGGCAGGTCCCGAGGAGACGTACTGAGGGTAAAGCTCCGCATGGTGTGTCGTGCCGCAGCGTTTATCGCAACCTCATTCTGTGCCCCAGAGGGAGAAGGGGATGCGACGCTGACTGACGAGTGAGACCTCGACCCCTGACGTAGGCCTCCCCTATGTCGCTCCCGGGCCCAGCACGGGCGGGGCCTCACCCCGCACCCTGGTTTCCTCCCCTACGTCGCTCCCGGGCCCAGCACAGGCGGGGCCTCACCCCGCACCCTGGTTTCACTCTCTTCATACTTATCTCTGCACCTCTCTGTCATCGCAGTCCCCAGCTGGACTGCGATGCCCATGGGGCAGGCCCCTTCCGGTTCGTTCCCTCTGCCCTGGTCCCCGGCACTCTGGTGCACGCCAGGCTCTCAGTGCCGGCCTCGCTGCTCCCACTGCAGGGCTTACTGAAGAAACACGAAGCTTTTGAGACAGACTTCACCGTCCACAAGGACCGTTGAATGACGTCTGCACCAACGGACAAGACCTCGTCAAGAAGGTGAGCCTGGCCCCAGTTAAGGCCGCGGTTCCCGTGCCAGACGCCCGCCTGTTGGTCCCCCGTCCCTCCTCCAGCCTCTTCCCCAGCAGAGTCACCAAAGGTTTGCATGAGACCATAAGCGGTCCCATTCCTGTGTTCTGTAAAGCGGGGGAAGAGTTCATCAGTGGGACATTTCTCCCTTTCAGAAGCCAGTCCGTAAAGTTGCTCTGCAACTCGTGTTTTCTGCCCTCATTAGGCACAGAAGCATCCCCATCGGTCCCTCGGTGCCACTGGCACTCTCACGTGGCTGCCCTCTCCATGTGTTTCTCAATACTTAAGCCCCTCCTAGAGATCAGGAAAGACAAGTCAGCAAATCCTAAAACTCGCCCATCAGTCTGCCACCAAGACCACCTGGAAGGTCTTCGTACCTAACCTTCTGGACCTTTTCTGTCTACACGAACAGCTGCCCACTGGATGAAATAGATACCTGTCTAATTGGATCACAACACCCTAGAAAATTATCTAAAACCTGGCTACTGTACAGGACGTTCTAGAAATGAATCTGTTAAAATCATAAGGTTTATTTTGTTCAAACAGCCCTTGAGAGAGCAGAAGTAGATAAAGAATCTAACTGTCCCCTCAGAAGCAGTGACGTCACACGCTCAAGTTCAGTCAAAATGTGGCGCCCCCGTTTGTCACCAGTGAATCACCACCAGTCACTTAGGTGCAATGACAAACATTCAGCACCGAATGACAAACAACTTGTAACAACTGTGATTATCTGGCACAGATACATAAGTGAATAAGATCGCTCATCACAGCAGTTGAGCCAGCTTTCAGGCTTTGAGACGGGAGATTTGGTCCATAATAGTAACAAGCGGGTGAAAACCTGTGTTCACCAGGGAGCTTTTGAGAGCTTTTTTTGCTTGCCCTCTCATAGGCAAATAAACTAGCGTGAAACTAATTTCAGACACAGACATTGTACAGATAGAGATGAGGCCTGTGTACAGCTCATCACGTACACACACCTTTGGATGATGTTCTCTGGTCTTTAAACCTGCGGCATAACTGTTGTGTAAATATTCTTCAGCCTTCCAACAAAGAGTCCAGTGCGTTATTCTCAACAACAGGCTTTGTTTCCTGCCTGAGTTGCTCTCGCAACTTCATGCTGACGTGTGGGAGTGTGTTTTCAAATACAGATTTAACCAAGACTGAAGCCAAGTGGGGCTTACTAATTTGCAGTCACCTTAGTGTCAAACATTTTCCTGAACCATCGTTTTTATTTCGTATATGTAATAGCCATTTTTTGAACATACAGTGTTTAAGTGATAATTAGGCTTTTTTCCAGTCTTTTGCCATCAGAAATGCTGACGAATACGTCATCGTGACTTAACATTTCGCGCACATTCCTCGCTAGTTCTTTCGAGTTAGTTCCGCCAGTCGCCAGTGTCATCTCTTGCTCTGAGAAGCGTCATCCGCCGTTCTCCCCGGCGGGGTGGGGGGCACGCCTATGGCCCACCGGCCAGACACTGAGGCCTTCCCAGGCGGGGCGGGTGCAGATCGGGTAACCGCAGCGGGACGTGAGGCTGACTGGGACGTGCTTCTCTTCACGGCCTAGAACAATCACCACGAGGAGAACATCTCTTCCAAGATGAAGGGCTTGAACGGGAAAGTGTCTGACTTGGAGAAGGCTGCGGCGCAGAGGAAGGCGAAGCTCGACGAGAACTCGGCCTTCCTCCAGTTCAACTGGAAGGCCGACGTGGTGGAATCCTGGATCGGTAAGTGCCAGTCAAACGCAGGCATTTCAGAAAACCCTCCAGAGCCAGTGCCCTGACCCCGGGAGCCCGGCCCTGAGCGGCGCCCAGCACTGGGCCAGCGCGAGGGTTAAGAAAATGAAGGCCCTTGGATGACGAGAGCAGCCGTGGACCCCGCAGCCGGGTGGCACCGCCGCGGGCCCCGGGCCGCGTCAGCACTGCCCCCAGCTGCCGGGTCTGGGGTGCAGCCGGCTTGGTCGAGGAGGAGCTGATTGGGGACCCACGTGACCTTGGTGGTTGCCGTGTCACATAAGTAGCGACTGAAGCGCACGTCTTCGTGGCACAGACGGAGAATGGGGGCCCGGGGTGCAGCGAGGAGGCAGCGAATGGAGGTTCAGAGGCTCCTCTTAGTAATGTCGAAATTTAAATGTAGACAAGATAATTGCCTCGTGTTTTGTTTTGTTTTGTTTTTTTCAAATTTATCTTACTACATTTAAAAGGAGACATACGTGTCCCATGTTTGGTTTTCTAGGTGAGAAGGAGAACAGCTTGAAGACAGATGACTATGGCCGAGATCTCTCTTCCGTCCAAACTCTCCTTACCAAACAGGTCAGTTGTGGCGATTGACGGTCAGCATTTTTCTGAGACACTTGACGATTTTACAGTAGGCCCTAGGGACTCGGAGGTAAACAAGGCACAGTTGTGGTCCTCGGGGAGCTTCTAGACGGGGCTTGTGTGCTACAGCCCGCTGGGCGCTCACGGGGCTGAGCGCAGCGGCGCGGACTTCCGCTCCGGGTGTCGGCCTCCGTCTGCCTGGAGGTCCAGGGTGGGGCGCGGCCTGAGGCTGAAAGAGGAGACAGGAAGTAATCTGCAGTCTGAAGGGAGATGCAGAAGAGTGGGCAGGTGTGACCCGAGTGGCAGAAGGTGGGGACTCTGGGCTTACAGTCTGGTGAGGCACTCAGAGCAAGTTCCAGCCTCGTTGCGGTCACTGCAAATTGGCCTGTTGCTCCTTGTCCAGGAAACCTTCGATGCTGGCCTGCAGGCCTTCCAGCAGGAGGGCATTGCCAACATCACTGCCCTCAAGGATCAGCTGCTGGCCGCCAAGCACATTCAGTCAAAGGCCATCGAGGCCCGGCACGCCGCCCTCATGAAGAGGTGGAGCCAGCTTTTGGCCAACTCGGCCACCCGGAAGAAGAAGCTGCTGGAAGCTCAGAGTCACTTCCGCAAGGTATGGGTGGGCTGGGCAAAGCTCAGCTGGCCCAGTGCCCAGGGAAGGCATACCCATCTTCCGTTTGCCACGCTCCGCCCTCAGCTTGGCACAGAGGTGTTGTGCACGGGGGCGTGGAGTCAGCTTAAACTGAGGCCAGTGGGACCCTCACCTGCATGAGGCTGCCATTCAGGAGGACCCAGGGCAGACCGGGTTTACACACACCAAGAGGGAAAGGGAGCAAGGGAAGAAATGTGGGGGCTTTCGGAAGTGAACTGGAGAAAGGAGCTAAGCCGGCCACATGCCGTTTTGACTCTGATACCAGGAACGCCGCCCCCCTTTCCTGCCCCCACACACTCCCTGCCCCAGGATGGCACCGCCAGCCCTGGCCCCCGTCCTAACTCGGTCTCCTCCTCTGCTCAGGTGGAGGACCTCTTCCTGACCTTTGCCAAAAAGGCTTCGCCTTCAACAGCTGGTTTGAAAACGCAGAGGAGGACCTGACAGACCCAGTGCGCTGCAACTCCCTGGAGGAGATCAGAGCCTTGCGGGAGGCCCACGGCGCCTTCCGCTCCTCCCTCAGCTCCGCCCAGGCCGACTTCGACCAGCTGGCCGAGCTGGACCGCCAGATCAAGAGCTTCCGCGTGGCCTCCAACCCCTACACCTGGTTCACCATGGAGGCCTTGGAGGAGACCTGGCGGAACCTGCAGAAGATCATCAAGGTGCCCTGCCCGCTGCTCCCTGCACTTCTGCCCAGGCTGTCGGCCTGTGACCCCTGCTCAGATGAACACCTTCCAGCTGGAGGGTGATGGGACACAGAGGAAGCCCCTTTGTCAGAAGCTCCCGGGTGTCAGTCCAGCAGCGCACCCTCTGCCGGTCTCAGTCACTTCCACGGCACGTCTTGCCAGAGTTGCTGAGGGCTCGTACGCAGCCAGGACTCTGAGCTCAGCGCGCGTCTCCCAGGCCCCCTCCTGTTGTCTCCGGGTTAACACCTAGTTCTCCCTGTGCCCCCGAGCGATTGTTTCTTGTTGTGTTCCATTTCAGAAAACTCTGTCCTGCTCCTTTCAAATTGTAAGGCCAGGCGCTTCATTCCCAAGGGCAGAGTCTCCATCCTGAGCCTGTCCGTGCAGGAGGGCCGGGACTGGGGCTGACGTGGCCTCTGCCTCCCTCTGGTCCTTAGGAAAGGGAGCTGGAACTGCAGAAGGAGCAGCGCCGGCAGGAGGAGAATGACAAGCTGCGCCAGGAGTTCGCCCAGCACGCCAACGCGTTCCACCAGTGGATCCAGGAGACCAGGTGCCAGCCCTGCCCCCTGCTCGGTCCTGGCCCCCGAGGCCGACGGCCCAGGCCTGTAGCTGCAGGGCGGGTGGCGGGGGGGGGGGTGCTCTGCCAGGACGCAGAATGCATGCTGGGAACGAGGAAGGAAGGGCTAGGAGCGCGGGAGGCGGGCGGTGGGCGGAGTTGGCACAGTGTGTCCTGAAGGTGCTTTTCCCAAAGATCCGGTTGATAGGTGTCCCGGAATGGGTGGGAGCGTGCATGGCCCCCGTCAGCCCCGCGCGGCGCCTCAGTGACAGGCCAGCAGGGGAGGCGCGTCGCGGCGTGCGTACTCATGCCGTTGGTTTTGTTTCTCTTTTCTTCGTTGTGTCTCCCTCTGTCCCCTCCTCCCGATCGCTGCCGTCCGGACACCACCTTGTCTTGCGGCTGCTTGGATCCCATCTCCACAGAACGTATCTCCTCGATGGGTTAATATTGTCTTCTTATTTCTCTGGGCTTGTGGTGTGGTGGTGTCTCGTGTGCTTGTCCCTCTGCCCTGTGTGCCCCTGTGGCCTGGCTTTCGGAGGATCCCAGGATGGCCCTTCCTGCCCCTTCCTGCCCTGGGCAGGCTGCACTTTCCCTGCCCCATCCCTGTCACCTCATAAGGAGCGTGTGCCCTGCCCCACGGTCCACTGTCCCCACGGCCTGTGGTCTAGGGATTGGAGTCACTTCCACCTTTCTGTTCAGATTCCAAGGACTCTTGGGTAAGGAATGTGACTGGGCCAGGAGGCCAGAGCTCAGTCCAGAGCCGCCGGAACCCCATGTGGTTCAGTGCAGGGTGGTACCAGACTCCTCTTCTGCCCCTGCTCCCCATGTGTCCAGCAGGACCATATTTAGTCCTTAGGAGGTCGTAGGTTTACAGTGGGGTGACAGTATTTAAGGGGCTCAGGCTGGTGCAGTAAGTCCCCAGCTGTGCACTGACCTCTCCTCCAGCACCCCCGTTTTCCCAAGGACAGGTGCCGTTTGCCCTAATAGGCAGAAGTGCCCAGTGTTTCTGAGTCATGGAGAGACAGGGCTTGGGAGGAGCCCGAGGAACAGGGCTCTCCCACCCAGCCCCAGTAGGGGCCTCCCCTCCAGGCCTTGGTTTCTGCCTGGATCGGTCAGCTTTGCATTCTCTCCCAGGCCCGCTGTCAAGGACAGGGTTGATGGGACAGGTGTCTTAGACTAGCACTCCTAAGGCTTTGCAGATAGGTAAATTGGACAGTAGGAGAAATATGGCCACACTGATCCAACCCCACGTGCTGAAGTCAGAATGGGTCGGAATTTGGGGATCAGTTTCTCGCTGAGCTCATAAGCCACCTGGCACCTGCTCTCCTCCTGGGCCCCTGGGGCTGTCTGCTGGTCTTGATCTTGTCTCCATAGGTGCCATGTTCCGCTTGCCGTGTGGCTCCTCCCCAGCCCTGTCCTGTCTTGCTCAGTCCCAGTGTGAGCTGCCCCGAAGCTGCCTGCCTGGCCCTCGGCTGCCCCTCCACAGGTCCCTGCCTGTGCGCTGCCAGCTTGGGCCTGGTGGGGTGTGTCTGTCTCTATGCTCTCGCCTTCCCTTTCTCTGGTGTATTCATTTGGTTTCTTCTCTTTGACTAGCATAGCATATCGTCGGGTCATTCGTGTCTATCAGTATGAAGTTGGGGATGATCTGTCTGGAAGGTTTTTCTCCTCTTATTTTTCTTACCTCACTGTGGTTTTACCCATGCACTCTGACTTCCCAGGCGGCTCCGCTTTCCGACTAACCCACCACCCTCGGCCGCTTGGGACGGAGGGGTCTGTCCTCCTCCCACTGCACCGGCACCCAGCCTCCTGCCCCAGGTCCTGGGGTGTGCTTTGCCCTGGGGGCCTTGGCGTGACTGTGAGTCTGCTGGGGTAGGAGGAAGCCTGGGCCTGGCCTTGCTAGACACTCTGACCTTGGGGCTATTTCAGAGCTAACCCTGGCTCGCTGGGTGGTAAAAGGGTAGGTTGGGGCAAATGCGGCTACAGGGTGGCTGGGCCAAAACCCCACCAAGGACGCGCACAGTGTGCCTTGCCCCTGCACGCGACCCCAACCCGTTTGTCGTCTTCATTCACTGGTGGTTTTCTGTGGCCTTGCACCATGGTATGTTGGGAAAATGGGGGCTCCCCAAACACCCCCTCCTCTTCAGAACGTGGCCCCGGAAGGAGCCTCTGGCACTGACTGTGTCTTTAGGTCATGGACCCTCAGTCTGGGGCTTAGTGACAGCCACATCTCTCCTTTTGGGCAGAATTAGCACCAGTTCAAAACTTAAATCTGGTCACGATCTCTTAGCACCCAGTCTCCACGGCTGAGGGTCATCTGCCTCTGCTGCCACTGCGGTCACTCACTCTAGAATGTGGCTCCCTCCTTAGCAACCTGTAGGAGACTCCAGGGATTTCTGAGTGGTGGCTGTCAGCTTGTCAGCCTTCCCCATGGTCTCCCTGTGCGTCAGGTGGCAGGGTTGTATCGGGCATCTCCCGTGCTGCTGCAGAGGGGGTGTACACTGTCAGGCCTATAGCCCCTCTCTATTCCCATGAGGGCACTTTAAAATCATTTCCTGAGTCACCCCTTGAGGGCCTAGCATGGGTCAGTCACCATGTTACAGCCCGGCTGGGCCTGAGGAGCCACGTGAGAAAGGAACCCGGCCTGGGAACAGGGAGCAGGCTGGGTGGGGCTCAGCCCTGGCCCAGCAGTTGGCCGTGGGCAGGCGGCACGCCGCAGGTAGCAGCAGCTTCCCAGCCCTCCCTGGCTCCCAGGGCCACTTAGGAAAAGAGAGCTGGCACATAAGTTCTGTTTTCTTAATAAAACTTAGGACTGTAGGTGCTTTTAAGGGTAATCTTTAAGGATAATTTCTGGCAGGCAGGCCCTTCTTGCCTCACTGAGCTTCCATGTTTAGGTCCTGCATGGTGGAAGAGTCCGGGACCCTCGAATCCCAGCTTGAAGCGACCAAAGTAAGCACCCCGGGCTCCCAGCCCAGCCAAGACCCGTCAGCTGTCCACCCCTGCAGGTCTGCCTGCTTTAAAGCTGGGTGTGGGGTGTGCCAGGCATACACCTCTTTCCCCTTGGCTTACAGCAGACTGGGCCTCCATCATTTTAAAGAAATTCTTTGTCTCTGATGGTTGCTACCTGAAGCCCTGCTTAAAAAGAGGCTCCTCTGGCCCTTGGCACATACAGTTCACCGGGCAGGTCTGCCCACTGGTTTGTGATGCTCACGCTGCAATCTTTCCCTCTTCCGAGGCTGCCGGATGTCTTCCCTGCACCCCAGCCCACCTTTCCTTTTGCAGACAGCTCTGTAGGTTGTCAGGCTAGGAGGGCCGTCATGCAGGCCCTCGGGCCTGGTGACTGAGGCGAGAGCCCGTCCCACGCATCTTTGTTTCCCCCGCCCCTGCAGCGCAAGCACCAGGAGATTCGAGCAATGAGAAGTCAGCTGAAGAAGATTGAGGACCTGGGGGCGGCCATGGAGGAAGCCCTGATCCTGGACAACAAGTACACGGAGCACAGCACGGTGGGCCTGGCCCAGCAGTGGGACCAGCTCGACCAGCTGGGCATGCGCATGCAGCACAACCTGGAGCAGCAGATCCAGGCCAGGTACTTGCGCTCAACACCGAGGGCTGTGGGAAGAACCAGCACAGGTCTCTAGGGGGCTGGGAGTCGTGTGGGGTGGCGGGCCTGACCCCTGATCCCTTCTTTCTTGCAGGAACACGACAGGAGTGACTGAGGAAGCCCTCAAGGAGTTCAGCATGATGTTTAAGTGAGTGCACCTGTACCCTGCCCGGCTGGGGAGGCGGGGCTCGGCAGCAGGGCCTGTGTGCTGAGCTGTCCTTGGCTTTGTGCTGCAGACACTTCGACAAGGATAAATCTGGCCGCCTGAACCACCAGGAGTTCAAGTCCTGCCTGCGCTCCCTGGGCTACGACCTGCCCATGGTGGAGGAAGGGGAGCCTGACCCAGAGTTCGAGGCGATTCTGGACACTGTGGACCCAAACCGGTGAGCCTCGGGGGGTGGTGAGAGTGGCCATTCCCGAGCCTGCTGCTCCCGCTCACTGCCCTTGCCCCTCCCCAGGGATGGGCATGTCTCCCTGCAAGAGTACATGGCTTTCATGATCAGCCGAGAAACGGAGAATGTCAAGTCCAGCGAGGAGATCGAGAGCGCCTTCCGGGCCCTGAGCTCCGAGGGCAAGCCCTACGTGACCAAGGAGGAGCTGTACCAGGTCTGGCCTCTGCTCCCTCTGCCTGGGGCGGGGGTTGAGGTTCCTTTGAGAAACAAAACCGAAGGCTGTGCAGGTTAGGGAAAGCTGCATACATGGGAACAGACCCAGTTTGCACCGCCCCCTGACCCATGAATCCCAGTCCAGGCTATAGTCCCAGTCGGCTCACGGGACGGGCTCCAGACTCTGGCATAGACCCTCCTGAAGCGTGGGCATTAACGTGTTTGAAGTCCACCTGCCCGCCCCCGCATGGCTGGTGATGGCTGGACTGACAGGTGCATCTTCTTTTCCAGAACCTGACTCGGGAACAAGCAGACTACTGCGTCTCCCACATGAAGCCCTATGTGGACGGCAAGGGCCGCGAACTCCCCACGCGCTTTCGACTACGTCGAGTTCACACCGCTCGCTCTTCGTGAACTGACCTCCCGCTCTTGGTCAGCCCGGCCCCAGCTGCTTGCCCTGCCGTCGCCTTGCTTGCATGTCTACCTCTCTCTTGTCTTCTTAAAATATTCCAGACAGTGTTACTTTCCAATGTAACTTTAAATTCTGCTTAGCTTGGGATAGTAGACTTAGTAGAAAATGGTGCTTCAACAAACTGCTTTCTGGTGTCCAGTCGCAAACGCCAACGTTGCCGTGGGGACCCAGTATTCCCGTTCTTTGAAGCCAGCTGCCCCTTCCGGCTTCAGAAAAATCTAGGCAGCTGACTCGTTCCCTCTGTTCTTTACCACCCCCACCATTTTGTTTTCATGTAAAAGGACAAATAAATGAACACCTCTCCCCAAAAACTTGTCTTCATTCATTTTCCATCAGAAATTACAAGTCAGCCGTCAGCACAGCTGTAGCCACCCCACCTCCTCCGCATTTGGCGACACGCCCCACGGCTTGATGTCCCAGGTAGCCACCTCTGCTGCCAGCTGGTCTAAGTCTTCTGTCTCCCGGGGCCCCTGTTCAGTGAACTCTGTGCTCAGCTGCCACACCTTCACCGCGCCCTTGGCGTCGCCAGCGGCCAGGAGCTGAGTCTGCTGGCGATTAAATTCAAGACAGTAGACAGGGCTTTCATCCTGGGTTTGCTTGACTGAAACTGTGGGTTTCTGGGAGCTTTTATGGAGATCAAACAGCTGCACATCACCTGCAGGGGGAGAGATTGGTAGGGTAAGAAGGACCACAGCACAGAATGAGAATACCGCCAGTGCAGTCTCCTTCCCACACGGGGGAGGCGTCCTCACCCTGGTGCAGTCCATGCCTAACCCAGAATCCCAGGTCAATGCCTGGGCCGTGCACTTAAACGGATCCAAGCCTGGCTGCCGTTTCCTACCTTCCCAGAGGCTGCCGCAAACACCAGGGGCGCACTGGAGACCAGCGCACAGCAAACAGGTACTTGTGCGTCAGCTGCAAGGATGTCAGGGGCTGGGCCTGCAGCATGGAAGTACAGGTGGACGTGGCCATCGGTCCCCGCGCTTAGGAAGAGATTCCTAGACGGGCCATGGGGCAGAAAGCCAGGCGAGGGGATGAGTGCTGGGTACTCTCAGGCTCCCGAAAAGCCTCCCTGGACCATCGACCTGGGGGCCTCAGCAGGGAGGGGCCGATCCCCCAGGGCCAGCCTCCAGAGACACCAGGGCTCAAACAGGGAGGGCCTGGGCCCAGGCCAGGCTGCGGGTCCTTTCAGCGTTCTCTAGTGAGGCCTGGCGGGCCTCCCCTGCTCTCCCTGTGGCTGATGGAGGACGATGACGCCCAGGCCGGGCCTTCCTACCTGTGGAAAGGGAACAGCTCACAGAGTAGACGGGGCCGCCATGGGGAGAGAAGGTGAACTGGGCCGGGGCCCGCAGGGACACGGAGCTGGGCATCCGCGTGAGGGCGGCCTCTTCCGCTGCCAGGGAACACTTGAGTGGGAAGCCGCCTTCCGTGCCCAGAACGAAAAGGCTGGGGTCAAAGCTGGAGAAGGCCACCGCCGTGGCACCCACCTCGGTCTCCCCCGATGAGGCTATGGAGAAAGGGACAGCAGGGCAGAGCCGAGGGAATCTGGTCAGTGTCCCAAAGGAGCCCAGGCACACAAGGGGACGCGACGGCCCAGAGAGGTCACGGCCCGGCTCGGCGGCAGTGCTGGTGCCTGTGCCCGCCCCCGAGGCTCACCCGCTCGGGCGGCCCCTCAGGCCGGGGCTGCCGGGGGCCATCTCCCGGGGCAGCGGCCCCAGCCCCCGCACCTTCTTCAGCTTGGTGTTCCGTGGCAGCTGCTGCACGACCAGGGCGAAGCCGTCGGTGAGCTGCAGCTGGCCCGCCCCGGCCCCCTGCCAGAGCAGCACCTTCCCGTCAGTGGCCACGCTCAGCACGCGGAAGCGGTGGCTGTGGCGGGGCTCGGGAGCCAAACCACCTGGGGCAGGACAGCGGAGTGTGGGGACGAGGTCGCGAGAGGGACGCTTGACCCGGCCCGCCCCCTCCTCCCAGCAAGATGTCGTTCTCCACCCCCCTCCTTTCTCTTCCAGGAAAAAATTCAGAAGGGAGGCCTGGAGGGTGCCTCACCCAGCAGGGGCAGGCGTGGAAGGCCCCAAACCCTTCCCCGAGTCCCAGCAGAAAGCCAGGACAGCTGGGAGCCCCTCACTGCAGCTTGGGTGGAGGAGTCTGGGAATGGCCCAGGGCCCTGGGGGGCTCGGGCTAGGGGCAGAGTTGTGACTCATGCCCCAGGAGCTCCAAAATGCAGAAAGCAGCTGTCCAACTGCCAACTGCCTGGTGACCTTCTTCCGCGGCCCTGCCAAGTGGCACCCACTCTCCAGCTCTGCCTCAAGCAGCAGGCCCATGCTCGGGGAAGGAACCGCTGACCCACCCAACAGCCCGCTGCTCCAACCTGGGACACAGGGTCTCTGTGTGTGTCGTCTGTCAGGCCTGTACGCCAGAGCAACGGGTCCTCAGGACGGCTGATGTCCCACACCAGCACCTCGCCACTGTACAGCCCACCTGCAGGACCAAGCAGGCCTGGGCAGGAGCTGACGCACGCCCACCCCTCCCAGCCCCTGATGCAGAATGCAGAGCCACTTCCCCAGAAACCACCCTGACAGGGAAAGCCCAGGTCCCCAGGCCTCGCACTCTTCTGCTGTGCCCCACACCAGGAAGTGCCTCCTGCCGCCAGGCTGACCGCCCCTGCTCAACCGCAGCCCCCTCCAGCACTACTGCCTTTCCCAGAATGCTCAGCTGCTATCACCACTGACAGCTCCCCAAGGGTGCCTGCTTCTTCCTGCCCCTCACCTTGACCAGGCTGCACCTCTGCATGGCCCACGCCTCCTCAACACTCAGCTAAGGACCTGTCTCCTCTTTCCCCAAGGTCCACACCTAGCATAGGCCGACCCAGCATCCTCCCTGAGCCCAGGGGTCAGTCACCTGTGGCCTCTGCCTCCCAGGAATCCCCGCCCTGGCTGTGACCAGGGTGGGGCCCAGTGGAGAGCTCCCCTTTGGCCACCCTCTGCAGGGGGGAAGCAGAGGTGAAGCAGGCTGGGCGCTCACCTGCAATGTGGGACGGTTGCGCGGGGTGGAAGGCCAGGCACATGACCGCGCTGGGCACCTCCACCACCGACGACGGCTGCCGGGGGCTCAGGCCTCGCCGGTCCAGGTTCCAGGCGCACACGAAGGCCCTCAGCGTGCCCAGTCCCCATCGTCCAGCCTGCAGGGACGTGGCTCAGCTGGCTCTGCCCCTAGGCCAGGGCTTCATCCCCACCTTGCTCCTGCCACCCGACCCAACTCCCCTACCACCCCCAAAAGATAAGCTTGCGTCCCCATCATTCCCAGACACTGTACCAGGTATCGAAGTGGCACCCCAAGGGCATGACTTTCTCTGCAAATGGTCCCCGGACCCAACCAAAGGGAGGTCCTACAATGAGGGAGGGGACCCTCGCACATCAGGAAGCAGCTCGTGGAGGTGAAGCAGACCCAGGGCTCACGGCCCAGGGCTGGCCGGTGGGCACTGCGAGCCCTGGGCTCCAGACCCCTCCCTCCCCCACTCTCTCCCTGCCACCCCATTGCCCAGGCGGCACTGAGAAAGAAGACTCCCAGAATAAGCAGGCTCTGGGCCCGGCCTTCACTGTGCAGACAGGGTGACAGGCTCGGATAGGGGTCCAAGGGCGTCCCACTGCCCACACCCACCGCTGCTGCCACTCACCGGCCATAGGCACAGGCCACCACAGAGCCGGTCGTGTTCCAGGAGACACTGGTCACATGCATACCCTGTCCTTGGGCTGGGGGGTAGCTCAGGGTGTGCAGGCAGGTCACCTGCCAAGAGACAGACCATCCCCAAACCTGAGCCTGAAAGCCATACAGCAGGTGGCCTTGACACCACCTCACCAAAACCACACACGGGCTTGGGCTTCCCCAGACGCTGAATGCTATCCAAGTCCACGGCCCAGCCCCGGAGGAAAATGGGAGCCGGTGTGCCGACATCTTCCTTAACAGGATGCTTCTGGAAACCCAGAAGGAAGGGCCTTGTGAACCGAGACACACAGGCCCCCGGGGCATAGCCGGCCCCGGGGCATAGCCGGACCCTGTTCTACACACGATCTCAGAAGCTTTGGCTTCTGGAGCGGGATGGTGCTGATGGCTGCACAATGATGCTCCATGCCACAGGGCCATACGCCTAAAAATGGTTAAGAGGGTGAATTCTACGTTCTGAGTATTTTACCACACACACACACAATGTTTTCAAAGCCCTGGCATCTCCTGTCTCAGCCCGCAGCGGGCTGGCGGTGCCGGCCTCCGTGAGGCTCGGCACAAACCTCCCGGAAGCGCCGTGCAGCAGGCCAGACCTCCTGTGGACAGCTCATACCTCTTGACCTCAGAGGCCCCCACACAGAAACTATCCGATGGAAAGAACCCGAGATCCGTAAAAAGCCGTACGGTGGGGTCTCACGCACACTGCTCGCGAGAACGCAGAGGCATGTGGCCACCATGGCAGGTCCTCAGGATGTTAAACAGTCACCATGCACCCAGCAGCCCTGCTGGGCATCCACCCGAGGGAACTTACAGCACGCTTACAGAAACACCTGCACACGAACGTTCACAGCATCATTCATCACAGCCAAAACGTCCATCAGCCGACAGACCGAGGTGACGTGTCCCCATGACGGGGTATTACTCAGCCACACAGGGACTGAAGTGCCATTAGATGCTACGACACGATGAACCTCGACAACATCCTGCCTAGTGGGAGAAGCCAGTCCAAACGACCCCCTCTTATGTGGTTCAGTTTGTACAAAATGTTCAAAAGAGACCAGTCCACAGACAGAGAAAGCAGGTTAGTGGTTGCCAGTGGCTGGGGCTGGAATGGGAGAGAAGGGCTAGCGGGGATGGAGCTTCTTTCTGGGTGAGAAAAGTGTTCTAAAACTGACTGTGACAATGGTCACACAAATCTAGAAAATTAACATCAAACTCGCTGAACTGTACACTTCACATGAGTGGATTGTACGGGATATGAACTCCCTCCCCAGCTGCCATTTGAAAACAGAGCTACACGGCGGGGTAGGAATTGGAGGGGCATGAGAAATCCTCTGGGGACCCGGTAACACTGGGTTTGGCTTCGTCGGGGACCCGGTAACACTGGGTTTGGCTTCTTCGTCGGGGTTCTGATTCCACAGACGTGTTCACTTTGTGAAGAGCCACGGCCCTGCACACTTGTGACACGCACATGTCTCTGCGCTGGGCGCAACACGGGTTTACATTAGGGACCACAGTTGTCTCCCTCACGGCAGCTCCGCCCCTTGCCGTTTCCGCTGCCCATAATCGACCACACTCTGACGATGTGAAATGAGAAATTCCAGAAATAAAATGCGCGTAAGTTTTAAATCGCACGCTGTTCTGAGCGGCGTGATGGAGTGTCTCGCTGTCCCACCCCGTCCTGCCCAGGGCGGGAATGACCCCTCTGCCCAGCGTCTCCACGTGCTGCACGCTCCAGCCCGTTAGTTAGCCACTTAGTAGCCGCCTCGGAACTGCAGTTCCTGGGGGTCAAGTCACCCTTATTTTACTGCATAATGTCACATTTACATAACTTTTGTTACGGTACAGTGGTATAATTGTTCTACTTTATATCGTTGTTGTCAGTCTCTTACTGAGCTCCATTTATAAACTGAATTTCATCACAGGTAAATGCATATAAGAAAAAAACATAGTACATATGATGTCCTCGCCTAACGTCATTCTGCAACTTCGAAGAGAAATGATGTATAATGAAACCAATTTTACCGCAGGCTAATTGATGCAAACCAAAGTTGAGTTCCCCGGCATCCCATCAACATGGTAACAAAACGGCTGAGTGAAGGGGCCTTGTTCCAGGACCTGCATGTGGCACAGGGCTCAGTTCCACCTGGGGTTTTGGGCATCATCCCCCACGGATAAGGGGGGACGCCTGAACAGACATTACCTCACTTATCATAACACCATGACTGCAATGACGGGGACAATTTACAGTCCACAAGGAGACTTACTCAGGCTGCTGGTTAGGGGGTAATGGGGCTGTTCTATACCTTCGCTGGGGGGGGAGGCGGGTATAGGGTGTGCGGGTGTGGGGGTGTTGGCCAAGACTCAGTACAGCACAGAGGGTGACTTTACCTGCATGGAAAATACATCTTGACAAACCTGACTCAAAAAAAAAAAAAGTTCATGAATGAAGCATTAAGCGGCATTGTAAAAGGACAGACGTGAAGTCCGCGAAGCAACCTGACAACGGAACAGGCTTTGCTTCCGACCAGGAAAGACCTCACGCCGCGTCACGGCAACGCAGCGGTCGGCAACACGCGAACGGGAGACGAGCGAGGAAATGGCAGGGCGAGGACGTGGAAGGCGCCGGAGGGGGCCCCGGCGGTTCCCCCTAGCTCCAAGCCCGCGCTCAGCAACCCTGTCTCGTCGTTTCTAGAATTTTTCATTAAAAGAGACACGTCAGCCCTTCCGGGGCGACTGCCACGGCACCAAGGACAGTGGTGAAAGGTCAAGGCCAGCCCTCTGACCACGGGAGCGGGGACGGAAAAACCCGCATCGGCCGAAACGCTAACCTCACTCCGGGGGCAGAAACCAGAAGTGGATGCGAGAGAAGAGACAGCGAGAGGGTCGCGGCAGTTCGCTACCTGACAGCAAACCGTGAGCGCTGCCCCCTGCCCGGCGCTCGGGACCAGCCGCGGGGGCGGGGGGGGGCGCGTGGGCCCCACACAGTGCCTCACAGGGTGCCGGCCCCGTGGGGGAGGAGGACACGCTCCACGAGGGCGGCTGCTGCCGGGACCTGGCCAGCGGGGACTCGGCACAAGGGCGGCGTGTCGGTGCGGCGGGACATGACACGGGACACGACGCGGCTCCTGGGACGACTGGGCACCTTTCCAGGGACCGACACGGAGCGCTCCGGCGAAAGGTCACAAAACGCGCAGTGTTGTTTCAAATGGCTTTTGAAAATGTCGGGAAGGACAACAGCAGCTACCGTAAACCTCGGTGTCCGTCCCGCGCAGGAAAGACGCTGAAGGCCGTGACCCCGCGTGCCCTGTCACTGTCGGCATGTCACGTGTCCTGCGTTTCTGTGATGACCAAAGTTATTTTCAAAAAAAGAAGTCATCAAAAAAAAATAAGTCATCAAAAAAATAATCAAAAAAAAAATTTTAAAGGGAGATACAGTAAGACGTATGTGGGCCAAACTAATCCATAGAAATGAAATATGGAAAAACCTTAGCAATGAAGAACAAAAGCTTAACCTCTCTGAATGCAACTGTGAAACGGATCAGCAAGGACGGCAGAGGAGGGGAGGAGGCCGAGGGGAGGGGAGGGGAGGGGAGGGGAGGGAGGGGAGAGAGAAAACGGAGGAGATTTTAATGTTCGTTACATTCTTCTCCTGGAGCCCTGCTTAAAAGATACAGTGACTCCACACTTGCCTGTGGCCTTGGCAAGTGTTTCTGCGGAGCGAGTCTCAGGATTTCCCTCACATAAATGACTCTCCGTACCCACGACGAGCTGGTGGGAACAGGACAGCTGTGTGGCACGGGAAACAGAGGGCAGGCACAGGAGGGGGGCGAGAGAAGGGCCGGCCGCCAACGGATGTAGTTACTCCTCTCAGTTTCTAAGGGAAGGAAACACTGTGTAAAAAAAAAAAACAAATTTGAAGGCGAACTCAAAAGGCTCTGCAGACTGGGCACTGGTGCTGAGTGAGCAGCCTGATCACAGGCCACACGCTGGGGACAATGAGACCCAGACTAGCATGGAGCAAAAGCCAAGAGGCTTTTCTATAACGGCATCATTCAGAGGCTCCCTGGTCTCAAAGCCGGTCTGTCTGTCCAACTGGACAACTGAAATCACAGGTGACGGCTCTGAGCCGTGCCCGGGTGCCGAAAGATTCGGAAATGCTGCAGTCACTAGGGCGCAGTCGTGAAACCAGACAGACCAGGGCTCAAATTCCAGCTCGGCCAGATGGAGCTGTGTGACCTCAGACAAGTCACTCAGGCCCCTGGAGCATCAGCTATACCGTGGAGATAGCGACGCTCACACGGTTGTCCTGAGCAGTGAAGGGGACGGCACGGAGAAAGCCCGCCCCGCACAGCGCCGGGGAAGACACGGCCAAGCGGCGGAGAGAATGAGACGCAGAGGCAGACTGCCCAAGTTCAAGGTCGGCCCCTACTGCTTACTCGGTGCGGCTCTGGCAGGGTTACCACAGCCGGGTCTCCATTTCCCCTACTGTAAAGTGCAGACGGCAACGGCACCTACTTCCAGGACAGCAGAGAAGGCCCAATGAGTGACTCATGAAACAGCTCAGCACGTGGCAAAGAGGAAGAGCTCAGAGGGCGCTGCCACTGTGACTGCCACCATTATCATTATCTGGACGATGCAAAAGAAAGGCTTGAAGGTGGGTAGAGGCTCGACCTGAGGCAGAGGAGGGGGCATCCAGGCCAGCCCGGTCCCTACCGTCTGCTGCTGCTCGGTCCAGTTCACCTCGAAGCCGTCGAATGCGTGGCTCTGCCAGTTCTTGTTCAGCTCCCGGATGACCATGGCCTCCACTCTCTGAAGAAAGGCTGCCAGCCGGGGGCTGTCGTGCCGGGACACAGGCTGCACGCGAACCGGCTCGGGGGCCTCAGTCTGCACCTCGGCGTCTGCATGCTTCCGGGTCTGGGTGGACACCTCAGCGGTGACGATGCTGGCCGTCTGGCAACTTCTGGAGAAGGAGATCAAAACCCAGCAGTCACCAGCCAGCTAACTCCTAGCATCGCCAGCCCAGGGTGCTCACCCTCCCTCTGCTGCATAACTCACCTTCCATATGGCTGTTTATCCTCAGGCTAATGGCCCTCTGGTCATTCTGTCTGCCCAAAGACTGTCCCTTTCCTTGGGTAACTAGCCTGTCTTTCTTAGGAGGAACCCAATTTGCATGGTGTGGGTGGACGTGACCCCTCACCTCTCCCGTGCTCCACTGGGGGATACGCAACGCCCACCCAACCAACCAGAGCACTGGGTCCCTCCCCCAGCCAAAGTGATTGATTAAGGTGGCCACATGGCCGAGCAAGCGCCTGCTCCAGGGCTTTCGATGACACTATTAGGTGAGGACTTGGGACTGCCCTTTTTGAAGATACTGACAGCTCTAAGTCCTCACTTAGCACGGTCAATAGATTCTGTGACTTTAAACAGCGTATAAGGAAGCCAATCGTATGATAGGTCAATTGATATAAAAGGCAAGTTGCAAAAAGAAAGTTGCTACAGCATCGCATCAACATTGCAACAAAAAGACATTATTTGAGCCAATGGTAGCCTTTGAGCCAACAGTCGCCTTCACAGCCAGCAGCGTTAGACCCTCCGACCACCCCCGGCTTCTCCCTCCCTTGGCTGGCAGCCCTCTCCGGTGGGGCACCTTCCAAGGTGCCCCTGTGATCCGTGATGAGGTCGTTGGTGTAAGGCAGGCGACTCTCCAGCTGGTCGCTTTCTCCACCCTGCCATCTGTCTCAAACTCCTTGTCCCTTGTTTAGCTGGGCACAGGGACAGACATCAGATGGGACAGGAGCTGCCAGCCTCCCTTACGGTCGTGAGCAATCGTTACCAAACGCGGGGCCCCATATCCCTGAGACTACTGTCATCTACGAGACGCTGCCTCATGTGTCTCTCACCAGGCACCTGTACTCACAGAGTGGCAAGGCCCCAAACCCCATGCTCCCTTGCTCCGGCTTGGGGGGCAGGGCTGGTCACCAGGCCAGAGTTAGCGAGCAGGAAGGGAGGGGGCTGGGCCCACTCAGGGACAGCTCGCATCAGACCTGGAGCGCTCAGCACCTGTCTCCAGGCTCCCCTCCACATCCTACTAAATTCTTTGCTTGTCCGCCTCCCATTAACTGTGAGTTCCTCCAGCATAAGGACACTGTCTGCTCTAACTTTATATCCCCAGCACTTCGCATGGTGTTTGGCATGTAGTACGAGTTCATTTATGCTACACGTGCATGTGTGTATGTACGTGTATATACTCAAACGCACACACATTTATTAAGCATCTACTTGCCAAGCAGCGTCTGGGTACCATGGATGTAGCAGGAAACAAAACATGCAAGAGTCCTGTGCCCGAGGACCACACACGGGGCTTGGGGGTGGACGAGTCAACAAACAGCTGTGAGTGCGGCAGAGCCCCGAAGAGCTGAGGCGGCGGGTGGGGAGGTGAAGGCGGCCTCTCAGGGAGGTGGCATTTGAGCTGAGGTGCGACGGACAGGGAGCTGGCCAAGCAGAAAGCTGCAGGCAAGAGGGTCCCGGGCAGGGCGGGGGAAAGACCAGAGAAGGTCCCACATTCCGAGACTGGACAGAGCACGGCGTGCCCGGGTGCGGGACGTAAGAGAGGGTGGCAGGCGGGCCAGGTGCGGGCTGTGAGGAGTCTGAGAGCCGGGACGGAAAGCTGGGGTTCCCACAGGGCGGCCACAAGCAGGGCTGCGATGTGACCCCGGGACAGGCCTCCCTGGCTGCTCGGGGAGGAGCGGGGGGACAGCGGGGGACAGCGGGCAGGTGCCCCTGCTTTGAGAACCAGTGGAATGCGAGGGCACATTCTGGGAGAGACCACCACCGCCCTGAGAGAACACCTCTCAGGTGTCCACAGAGGGGTCACAGGAATGAGGCTCCAGAAAGCATCCGACCAGAGATGGGACTCGAGGCCACAGGGCTGGAGGAGCCACCGAATTTGGAGTAAGGTTTCTAAGAGAAGGCCTTAATGTAAAAATTAATGTCAAATCACAACCAAACAAAAATATCCACAGAGATGTCAAGCTCTTAACTTTTCAGGTATTTCTATTAATATTCCTCTGCTGCTTTATTTAGGCCAACAACAAATGCCAAAACACTAAGGAAAATTTGTGAAGAGAAACAAGACACACTTAAAACCAATGACACTGCACCCAAACCACCACGGTTTGCCCTGGGACACCTAAGCTGGCTCCCGTGGTTCAAGCCCCAAGTGTCTGGCCCGACCCTTCCCTGTCTGGGGATGAGGCCCGAGGCCACCCACGTAGGGTGGTGCCTTCCATGCCAGGCAGAATGTGGCTGAGGCGAGGGTGAGGCTCCCATAACGAGCCCTCTGAGAACTCAGGAAGAGTCCAGTGCTGGGAAGGAGAGTGTTGGGGGTGCTGGGGATGCGGCCTGTGCCCCGCGCCTCGAGGCGGGCACAGCGGGAAGACAGCGGGGCTGCGGCCAGGCTTTAATCACGTGAGGCCAGGCCGAGGGAAACAGGACGAGTCCCAAGCCAAGACCATCCCTGCTCTCGAGTCTGAAGCCCAGGTGGCACGACTCGGAGAGCAGAGCCCAGGGTGGGCGCCCAGCTCTCCGCACCAGGGAGCCGGCCGGCGCCGAGAAAGCCAGGACGCCGACGTCCTGCTGATGAGGGAAACTGAGGCCCAGGGAGGTGAGGAGATACCGTCCGGAGACTCTGCCCGCCCCGCAAGGGCCTGTTGCTCAGAAACCTTTTACCCAGCCACAAGCTGGGCCCGAACGCCAGGACCGCGGCTACTGACCGGATGAGAAGCGGACACTAGCCCGGGCTGGGCCCATCATGTTTTCTCAGGAAAATTCCGAACTGAGAACGATCTTCAGCGAGACAGACGGCACACGCCTAGAACTGAGACATGGAAACTCGGGTGCTGACGACAAGCCAGCGCCAACAATACGGGGCTGTGCAGAGACAGGCCTCGGGGAGGGTACCAACGCAGAGCCGAGATGCAGGGAAGGGACCCCAAAGCCCCCGAGATCCCTCAGGACCGGCAGCGCCTCCATGTCACACCCCAGGAGACACCTCCGTGTCCTAAAGAAAAATGTCTGACAGGAGCTAGTTTGGGCTGGTTTTTGTCACCCGCTGTCAGGGTCCTAAACCAATACCCAGAAGGGCTCTCCAACTCTCAGACTACCACCCGTCAAGACCTCCCTTCTGAAGTAAGCGGTCTCCAGCCGGCCTCGAGGACTGGCCCATCGATTTGAGGAACATGGAGAAAATGGCCCGGCGGGGTCAGCTGACTAGCCAACTGGCAACGGCGACAGTGGCTGCAAGGAGTGTGCCATCGGAGGACTGGACTCTCCCCAACCCTCAGCCTTAAAGGTTAAATGATGCCTGTGCATGAGTCAGTCACTCTGAAACTGTCCAGCCAGAGAAACCCACCGGGGCTGTCAGTACAGGGCGACAAACTTCAAGGCTGTGAGCAGAATACAGTCAAAGCCTCTTATTAAAAGCAGACATTCTACATCACCTTGACTATTGATTTTATTTTATTTTTTCTATTCTCTCTTTAAATTTTATTTCTTCGTTTGTTTGTTTGTTTAATGGTGGCATTGGTTAACAAAATCCAGTAAGTTTCAGCTGTACACTTTAACAGTGGGCATATATATTTACACTGTGTGTTCACCTCCCATAGATTTTTTTCTAGCACCACATATTTGAGACTATTGATTTTAAAATATACCAATTACTTAGTAATAAATCTTCAGGGAGAAACTATATTAAAAATATGTATCAGTTGTGAGACGCACCCCTCTTTAAGATTTTTTTTTTTAATGCCTACAGCACCTGGTCTTCCCAGTTAGTCTCCCATCCAAGTTCTACCCGGGCCCAACCCTGCTTAGTCTCCAAGATCAGATATTGGGCTTGTTCAGGGTGGCATGGCCATAGACCATGGACCATGGCTCCACTGGGGCGCAAACCCAGGACATTCTGCGTGTAAAGCAGACATGCTAACCCCTACACTATGGAACCACGCCCTCTTTAAGATGTTTAGGATGAGGAAATACAGCACCACGCCGAGGACAGGAGCGGAGGTCTGGGACCATGTGCAGCTGAAGGCCCGCCCCCATTGCTCCCCTGGGTAGTAACCACCACAGAAAACTCTGAACACAGGCTTCACCTCATCCTCCCAACCAGCCTTGGGGCACACCTGACTCCAAGGTAGGAAGGGACCTGAGACCATTCCAGACCAACCTTCTCAAAGAGCCGGCCCCAGAATCATCCAGGGGCTTGCTAAAACACAAATTCCTGCCTCCTCCCTCCTTCCCCACACCCAGATTCCGGCTCAGTGGGTATAGGGTGGGGCAGTTTGCTTTGCCAATGAGCCCCCAGGTGACGCCAATGCTGCAGGTGTGGGTGGCCTGGCCCCATATTTGTGCTTGGCATGGCCACACCCCAGGGCCCATCACCGCTCAGCCTCCCTTCGGGGTGCACAGTGCTCACATCCACCCCCCTTTCGGCCTTCCCCACTCTGGGGGCCTGTGTTTCACCCAGGTTGGGGAGCAGGTTCCTTCCAGCGACTGAGGAAAGCTGCTGAAGGAGGGCCTACCCGAAGGACACTACTTGGCCCGTGTGGGAGTGGCTGGTCACTGACCTTGCCACTTCCAGTTGGGCCCACCTCTACCTTCCCAGAATTTCCCCTTCTCCTGGGTTCCCTTCACCCCCAAACACCCGTTCCACCTCCTTTCATTTAAGAGTCCTGCACACCCACCTGATGAATACTCAGCTGTGACTCCCCACATAATTCGGTGGCTCTTCATCCGTACACTGAAAACCCGGAGTGCAGTCACCACCCAAATATGACCCAGTATGAAGTACATCTTGATACTAATGAACTTAAATGCGGGAATGTCTTGGCTACAAAGTTGAGCTGAGTGGGTTTTGTGACAAATTGTCTCCAGTGAGACCTCCAAAATGTGGAGTAACTGAACCCCAAAGCAACATCAAGCCACAACCTCCCGTTTTCTTGAACTTGCCTTGGAGTACGTCAGGGCGGCAAACAGCTACGCAAAGGACGTCATGGAGCTGAGAGTCAACCAAGTAAAGAGGGCAACAATCGACGTTTTCCTGGAAGCTGGGAGACACTATGATGTCCCACCACCTTTGAATTGTAATGGCTGCAGACTATTTTGGTGTTGTCTTAGTATTTTAACCTCTTCTCATGTTCCTTGAAAAAAAATCTAATATCAAAACTGCTCACAAACTCCAAAAAGTTGAGAACCACAGATTTAATTCTTGAAAATCTGTTAAGAGGCCAGACTCCAGGTTAAAAAACAAAAAAAACAAAAAAAAAAAAACAAAACACCTTCCAGTAGGGGGTGCCATATGCCAGAGAACCCACCAGGCGGTCGTAGCAGGGCCAGGAAGAGGGAAAGAGAAGGTAGTAGGCAGCTTAACGTAACGCAAAGTGAGAAGAGATGCAGCAGAAGCCTGTCGCGGAGGACAGAGCGCAAGACAATTATTCAATTCAGCGCTTCCTGAGTGTCCAAAATGCATCCCATGCATGAAGAAGTTCTAGATAGTGGTGATGGTTGCCTGTTGTGAATGCGTTTGATACCAATGAATTGCACACTTTAAAATGGTAAAATTTATATTATATGTATCTCATGACAATTTTTTAAAAAGGAAAAAATACACCTCACATTCTGATAGGATCATAATTGGGCTTCAGAAGGTAACTCTGCAAGAAAGAATGGGTTAAATCAGTGGTACTCAAATTTTGCTACACATCAGAATGGCTTGGGGAGTTTTAATAAAACCAGATTCCCAGGTCACACCACATACCAATTAAGCCAGAATCGCTGAAGGTAGGACCCAGATATTCACATTTTTCAGAGTCTCCAGGGCACTCCAGCCAAGTTTGCAAAACAGCAGAGGAGCAAAGGACGGATGGTTAGAAGCTGTCTATCTCAGGCAGCTGGACTGGTCACTAAGGCCCATAATTCCTCCCCTGAACAGTACTGGGCTTTCAAACTTGATCAGCAATTTGTAGAAGAAATCACACGACTGGTCCATGGCCAAACCCCTAAACGGTCTGTGCACCTGTGTCTTAAACCAAAGTCCAGGACCTGGTCCTTCTATGCAGTTCGGGATATGACAAGAAAAGTCAAGTCAGGCCGAATCCGTTAATACTAAAAAAAACCCCAAAACATTCCATGCCTGGAATGTACATCCCCCACCATCCCAATTGCACTATACTACATGGGCCCAGCAAAGACCAACCTTCAACTTTTCCAAAGAAACTCAACAAAAAAATTATGAAGCTGCATAAAAGTTTACCTAAAACACTCATTACTAGGTTTACTGATAAGAGAAACATTGGAAAAAGCCTAAAAGCCCATCAAAAGGAACAGGTTAAATAAAGTTATAAAACAAATTTTAACATGGAAAGATGTTCAGGGTGTATTAAGTGAAAAAGTGTTATGCAGAGTGTGATTCCATTTTTTAAAAATGTGAAGAAAACAAACTGAGATGGAAGAGGTACAAACCAAATGGGTGGGGAATGAGAGATTATGGGGTGATTTTTATTTCTATTTTTTTGCTTATCCAGTTTTATAAATTTTAGACATAGATAAGATTTAGAAAGAGAAAAAAATTAATTTGAAAAGAGCAATTTACCACTTTCTTCCGACCCTTGCAACATTCTCACAATAAAAAATCTTTCATGAGACACGAGGCTGATTTAAGTGAACCACCCTCACAGATGAAAGCCTTTACACCTTCTGTATTAGAATCAGTTCTTAGACTCCTAAAGGTTAAAACTACCTACAAGAAAATTCACAAGCCACTGTTAAAAAATAATAATAAATATAAACTCCAGCGGTTCCCAGCCTGGAGTCTTTTAAAATCTGAATCTTCAGCAAGAGCTACTTCAAGTATTCTTTTTAAAGGCCAGTGAATGTGAATTATATATTTACCTTCAATAAGGATGGACACATATAACCAAAATACCCACTGCCTTTGTTTTTAACTAGACAGATTCCTATGCAGCATGAAGTGGGAGTGCTTTGAAGTCAGGTCAAATCCTGGCTTGAGACCTGCAGACTATTGGCCTAAGGCAAGAAACCTGTCCTCAAGAATATGACTTCATGGAAACCTCACTGGTGTTGGTGATGACCTGGTCTCTGCAGGTTTGACACCTGTGTGACAAGCTAAGCTCAGTTTTCTCTTCTGAGAAATATGCTCCTCATTTTCACTGACCAAAAGCCAACATGCTTACAATGACGGGCAAGGCCCTACCTGACCTGCCTCTGCTAACCCTCTGACCTCACCTAGAACCATTCTCCCCTTCCCTCATTCCTCTCCTGCCCCACCTACTTCCTCAAACATACCAGATTTGCTCCAAACCCACAGCCTTTGCATGTAGATTTGCTCCGCTGGTCCCTTAATTCATTCCAAACCCTTGCTTAAATGTCACCCCCTCAAACGAGGCCCACCCTGCAACTCACCCCCTCATTCCCCAACCCATCCTTCTAATTCCTCATCCTTCTTTTTACCAATGGCACTGTTCACCTTCTAACACACTACATAATTTACTTATTACATAAGTTGTTTATTTTTTTTTATCCTCTGCAAAAAACCGCCCTGTGTCAGCTCCAAGAGGAAGCTCATTCACTGATGAATCTCAGCGCCAGAACGGCTCTTGGCACACTGCAGGTGCTCTGTCTGCAATGGGACCCCCCAGGAGACCTGGCACCCAGAAGCCCTGCTCCTCATCTCCCCGAAGCACCTCTTCTGTGTGCTTTCCATTAAACCACTAGAACGGGCTTATCTAGTCCTTAGGATGCAGTCTGGTCACTTTTTAAAAGGAAAGATACTTTGAAATGCCTAAAAACTGTAGTTCAAACAAAATCCTTCAAAACATGGAGTTTGTAGAGGTTTCGTTTAAATTAAAAAAAAAAAAAACTATTGATGTTCAAAGACTTGGGAAACTGGGAGGAGAGTATCCCAAAGGTTAGTCCCGTGGATTAAAATATAAAGTATAAAATGGTGGGACACCAGGATCTGGTCCAGCGGCCTCGCGTGGCCCCTCGCCCTGCAGCCTGCGTTGCCCCAAGCCGGGCCCTCACCGTGTCCCCGCGGATACCCTGGACGCCCCTCCACTGCGAAGGCACGGACGTCACTCCGAGGGTCTCGTCCTGCAGCGGCCCCGGCCGCCCGGGCCCCTCCGCGCTCGCAGCCCCGCCTGTCGCCAGCGCCACAGGACCCGAGCTTCGCGCCCAGCGGAGCTGCCAGGGCTGCGCGCGGGTTGCCGTGGAGACGGTCCCGCCCTCTCGCGCCGTCGCACTCCAACGCGACCTTCGCCCCCGCGCCTCCAGAGCGGAAGACTGGGAGGTGAAGTAACAGGCGCCATTTTTGAATAGGTCAAAGCGCCTCCGCCTCCTCCTTATCCAGAAAAAGAGATAAATTATTCTTTCCAGCGGATGCTACAAGCATGACGAGTTTGGGATACACCATCCCCAGAAGGGGCACACTTGGAGTATACGCGGCTACTTCTGAGGGAGAAGGGAAGTGCGGAAGTGGGGCACCCGCGCCAGGTTCAAAGATGGCGCTGAGCGGCCCGGCGCAGAGGCGAGGACAGGAGGCTGCAGCCGCTGGGGGCTGGCGACTTATAGGACCTGCGGAGCAGGACTCGCTGGGCGACCAGGTCCTCCCAGCAGAGCCGAGAACCGCGCGGCTCCCGGTTGGTGGGGCCACCCTCGAAGCCAAAGTGCTCCACCTCTCATCCTGTTTCTGCCCAAAAGAATGGTAATTTAAAACATCTATAATGCGGATCCAGAGTGTGATTCGAATAGTTGGAAGGCCCAAATGAGGGCATCTGCAGAAAAAGTCTCGTTAAATCGAAATTAAAGTCCCAAATAACTGTTATCAGTTCATGATTGTGCACCATGTGTCAGACAAAGAGCCCAGAGCTTTATGTGTTGATCTAAATCCTCAAAACGACACTATAAAGAAGCAACTCTTCTTCTATGTCGTATAAGGGTGCCCATCAGAGGAGTGACTGTCCCAGGTCACCCAATAAAGCCCACATTGCATTTGCCGAAGACACCCGCACAGGTCTGCTTAAGCCCAAAGCCCTGCTCTGAGCCTCTTCAGCAGGATTCCCCTTGCAAGGGTCCTCTGGGCTGCTTTCCTCCCAGACTTCCTTTATCAGGGATGGAAACTTGCCCAATTATGGGCCCCTCTTCACCCCCTTATGGCTGAATCCTCATTAGAACCGTTCCAGCCAAGGCCTTGAGGACCAATTAGACACGTGACAGTGCTGTAAATTAAGTGTTATAGAAATTCCTTCCTAGAAAGAAAGCAGGACCAGACAAAATTCTCCGTATGAGGCCCTCTTAAGGCTAGAAGAATTTGCAAACATCACCGAGGATTCCAAAAATCACACTCAAAAACTCATGGCTGCAGGTGTTGAGAGATCTGGATATGAAGCCTAAACGGTCCTCTGTTCTCCCAGGCTTGGTACCTCTCTGGGCCTTGAGTTTCTAGCTGTAAAATGAGGCTGGTATGACTAGACCCGCTTTTCCTGACCAAAGAAAGGAAATATTTCCGAAAGAGAAGGGTGTTGGTAAGGTCAAAGGTATTAAACGGCCCAAACAGGTCAATAAAGATAAGGCCAGAAAATAGATAATTACTGAAATTGGCATTTTAGATGATATCAGTCGCCTTAGCAAGAACAATTTCAGTGGAGTAGTAAGGGACAAAAGCTAGCCTACAGAGGGCTTAGGTATGAAAGGAGGAAGAAGAGAAAGTAATAAACATTATTGGGAAGCTAAACACAGCCAGTGGGTTTGAGTGTAAATTGGTAAAACTTAATAGAGGGTAATTTGACCTTAAAGTATCTCTCTTCTTTAATCTAGAAATCCCACTTCTGGGAATTTTTCCTGAGTCAACAATTACGGCTTTGGACAGAAGTGAGCCCCAAGAATATTCAGCAACACATCACTTATAACCGTTACTATGATAATAGTGACTGATCCTGCCATCAGCCTAAATTTCCAAGCAAAGTTGTACACATCAGGTGTTCACTAAATATTTAAAAAAGAATGGATAATAGGCCTTTAGTTGAGTATTTCTGACGTGGTATAGAATCTCAGGTGGCCATCAACACTGCTGTTCTATAGATGTTTAAGGGTGGCAAAATGTTCGCAGCATATTGAAGTTTTTATAAAATGCAATTTACATACAGCAGATCCTGTTTTTATAACAATGTATGTTTCTAACAAAACCAAGAAGAATAGATCCAAAATATTGATAGTGGTTGCCTCTGGATAATTTAAGTTTTATTTTTCTCTCTCTGTAGTGTATAAGTTTTATGTGGCTTACATGTGAAAAGAAAGGAGTGAATGAAGAATGAATGAATGAATGAATAAAAGAACAAATGAGTGCTTAGCTGTGCTGGAGGGAGTATTATTCCTCCGTGGGGCCAGACAATTGGGGGAACATTTCCAGGGTGGGAAAGTCTTGAGCCTGCACACATGCCAGGGAGGTAGAGTCTGAAAGGGAAAGTAGGGCTCACCAAAAGAGGAAAAGGGGAGGAGCCCCAGGGCAGCTAGGGGCCCTGGCCTGTTTCTCCAGCCCTCATTCTCCCATCATGAAGCAACAGGCCCTCTGGCCCATTCCAGGTTACCCTGACAACAATTCAAACTCCTCTACCTCACCACCAGCACTCTCCCACCACCTGGGAGGCTCCTCTTTGTCTTCCTGACCTTCGGGCCTCCTTGGAAGTATTACTTCCTCAGGGAACCAGATCCCAAGCCCCTGTAGTTGGCTCTCAGGGAACTGAGTTGCTCTCTTCTGAAGCATTTCTCAAAATTGTAATTAAGTAACAAGGTCGTGATGCCTGTTTTTGCCGAAGTGGGTCAGCTCCACCAACTGGGGGTCCACACCTGTCCCCAGACCCCAGCACTGTGCCTGGCACACAGTAAGAACTAATTGAATGAACATCTGGCCATCAGTTTCCTGCCTTACAGACAGGGTAGAGCCCCTTTTAAACCTCAACTGGGCCTCACCCTGCCCATCAGGCCATTTCCAGGAAGACTTCTGCTTCCTACCTCTACTTCTCACTGCACAAGAAGTTCAGTGTGTGCTCAGAAAATATTCAGTTACATTTGAGGAGGCTCTTGCAAGAGTCAAAACAGAAGGCATCCCCATTTTTTTTCAGCCTTGTCTCTTAAAATTTTTTTTTCATTTATAGTAAACATCCAATATCATATTAGTTTCAGGTACAGCATAGTGGTTAGACATTTATGTAACTTACAAGCAGTCTTTCCATAAATCTGGTATCCACCTGGCATCATACATAGTTGTTACAATCTTATTGACTATGTTCCGTAGATGGCATCCTTATTTTCAAACCCTAGTAGCAATTTATGAACATTCAGTTCTATTTAGTAAACGACTCAACTTTTGAATGTTTATACCCCAAAGATGAAACAACTAATCGTAATATAATAACACCTTCTAGTGTTACTACATGTGCTAAGCACTTTGCTTGAATCCCCACAACTCCCTGATCGGTTAAGTATTATCACGACCCATATTTTACAGATATAGAAAAGAATGAAGACTCAGAGACCCTTACTTTCTTGCCCAAGTTTGTGCATAGCTGGCGAGTGGTAGAAGTTAGATTACAATCTAGAACTGCCTGATTCAAAAGCTCACGCTCCTTTAAATCGCTCTGTGCCTCAATTTTCTTGTCTGCAAAATTGGGATACTGGGGCCTATCTCATCGGGTTGAAATGACCGAATGAATTAACACTTGGAGTGCGAGCACACAAAGCAGCGTCGAGTATGTTATCAGTACCTACTACTTCTTAACTATTAACATTATTACTATCACCAAACCATAGGGGGATCAGGGAGATCACATAAGGGAGACTGGGCCTTGAAAGATGGGAAAGATTGGTTCTGAGTACCACCAGACCACAAGATAGTTTCTACACACACACACACACACACACACACACACACACACACACACACACACAGCCATGCAAATAAGTGTTGCCTTCCACCAAGCTGCCACCAATTATGAGCCAGGCACGGTGCTAGGTTCTGGGGACTGTGATGGTTTCCGCCCTCAGTGAGTTTACAGCTGCACAATAATACCCTGTGAGTCAGCTCTGGGTGAGGGACAAGGAAATGGGGTCATCAGAGGGCCTTTGTGCAGTTGGGAGTCAAGGGGAAAGAGGGGAGGGCTTCCAGGCTGAGTTCTGAAGAGAGAGATGTCAGCTTGGCAAGGACAACTTAAAGGCAGAGATAGAAGTGGGAAGAGGGGGAGGATGTTCCAGGTAGAAGGAACAGCACCACGAAGAAGTCCCCAAGGCGAGAGACAATCTGGTGGCTTGATGCGTCAGGAGGACAGGGCTAGATCAAACAGGTACTAAGGGGACAAGGAGTTTGGACTTTATCACCGGGGCACCAGGAAACCATTGATGGGTTTTCCGCTAGGGAGTGACTTAATCGGATTTGCGTCTTTTAAGATGCCTCACTGCAGAGTGTAGAGTGAGCTGTAACTAACCAGATGCCCTTAGCCCAGGAGAACGCCACTACACTCATTATCTCTCTGGTGGGCTCTGGGATTTCCTGGGACATCTTTTAAGAGCCACTTACTTACCCAAGAAGAATCCCAGGACTATTTAAAGTAAAGGCAGTATCAGTGAAATACAAGGCGCTTAGAAGGGAGAAGCCCATGCAGCTCTGGGCAGTAGGCGTTACCTCAAAGTCAGCATGCAGCCTCCCCAGCTCAGCCCTGGGACGCCCTTACCAACGATTCATTCATTCACTCACTCATTCATTCATTCATGCATGCACCCAATGAATGATTGGCTCGCATCTCCCATGGGTCAGATGCTGCTCTTGGGAGCAGGCGACACCGCCAAGCAATCTTGCTTTCTTGGAATTTATACTCCGAGCTTTGACACACACACTTAATTACAGGGTGAAAAGAGCTTGGAAGTTGCTTCGTCCTTATGATGAGGACACGGTCACCACTGGGGAGGTGGTGAGCGGAGTGGAAGGAAGCAGTGTCGAACCCAACCTCATGCCTCACCCATGGAAAGGCGCAAATAACTGTTTCATCCAACAAATATTAATTGAATGCCTACAATGAGCCAAGGACCGGAAGAAAAACAAAGCAGGGAAAGGGAACACTCCAAGAAGAGGTATCATTTGAGAGGTGAACTGGGTCGCTCTAGTTCCCAAGATTCCCTGCTTGCTCCGCCCTCTCTCTGCCCCTCAGCTTCTGCCTCCTCCGGGCTCAGGCAGTGACCCACCCCCACCCGGAAAAGCCGCAGCTCAAAGGTGGACTGAAAACAAAGGAGCCTTAATGAACTTTTTAGAACAGCTTTGTCAGAGCTAGAATTGGAGGCGGGCAGGAGGAAGGAGAGGACAATGGGATGAAGCTCCCGCACTCACAAGCCTGGCTGTAGGTCGAACCCCAGCCTTGAGTGGCCACCCATCCACCCGGGATTAAGCAAGGGCAATATTTCTTAGGACCTGCTGCCTATGAGCCCAATAGGCTAGTTAATGATCGTTTATTAGAATGTCACGGCGGGGAGATTGGCGTCTGGCATTAGCATTTCAGATCCTGGCTCTTCTGTGCAGTTGCTGTGTGACCTTGTGCCCTTCCTGTCCCTCTCTGGGCCTCAGTTTCCCCTGCCTGGAACACTTGTCTCCCAGATCTGTGAGATGTTGACTCCTTTTTTATTTTTAAGTCTGAGGATGAGTCTTCTTAGACTGAACTTCTCTGAAGACCTGATTGGAAGAGGCCTTCGTTTTTTACTCCCCATTGCAGTAACCCTTCTTGGCAGCCTTCTCAATTTAGAATTCACACTCTGAGCATTGACACCGTCTACACAAATGCAGTCTGGGCTTACGCATTCACTGTTTGTTTCCTGCTTTGTGGCCTGTGTGTTTCCACACTGCCGTGAGCTTGGGACCATTGTCTCCTTGGCCTCAGGTTTGCCCATACCAGGCCACTACTCACCCAGGGGAGGTCGTCAATAAATGCGCATCCTTGAATGAATACACAAAGTGGGGGGATCACAATACTTGTCACACCTGGTCATTGTGCGATTAAGCGCATCTGATACCTGAAAGAGCTTGATAAACAATATCTGTAATTAAAGTGCCTGTTTCTGCAGGAGCTCTTTATGTTTGGGGCTTGTGTCACCCTACAGATGGATAGTGGAGGTAAAGCAAGGGGAAGTTCATGATTCCAAGATGTAAGTGTCACGGCCCCCGTTATACAGATAGCAACTGAGGCTCGGAAAGGAAGACTGATTTGCTACACAGCTGAGGATGTAGATTTGTTGTTTTTAGGAAGCAAACCAGAACTAAAACATGGAGTGCCCTTCAATCAGTTACCTTGTAAAGTTGTAATGTTTTTATTCTGGGGCTACAGTTTAACTCAGTGTGATAACAACTTCCGAAACTATCTTTTTAGTATGAGAGACTTTAACAAATAAAAACATCCTCCGTCCTTTGAAGGGGATTTGATTTTTAGAATCAAGATTTATTCAGAGAGAAAACACAGCATGTACCACATAACAATATTTCGGTCTACGATGGACCACAACGCACTTGCTCGTGTTTGTGGTGACAATGACGTAAACAAAGCTACTCTAAAAATATAGCACATACAATTATGTACAGTACATAAGACTCGATGGTGATAACAAACAACTGTGTTACGGGTTTATGTATTTACTATACTGTACTTCTCATCATTATTTCAGGATGTACTCTTTCTACTTATAAAAACAAAAGTTTGCTGTAAATCAGTACGCTACATTACACCCGCAGCCACACACATCTCCTGTTTACATCTGATCACTGTCTTTTGTGCTTGATTTGATCATATGTTGTTTTATTGATTTAGTGTAGCCTAGGAGTCCAGGGTTTCTAAAATCTATCGTAGTGGACAGTCATGTCCAAGGCCCTCACATTCACTCACCACTCACTCACTGACACACCCAGAGCAACTTCCAGTCCTGCAAGCCCCATTCATGGTAAGTGCCCCATACGATATAGATGTACCAATTTTTTATCTTTTATATCATGTTTTTACTGTATTTTTTCTATGTTTAGAAATGGTTAGATATGTAACTACTTACCATTGTGTTATAATTACCTACAGTATTCACTATAGTAACATGCTATACAGGTCCGTAGCCCAGAAGCAACAAGCCATACATATAGCCTAGGTAGGCTGTACCATCTGGGCATGTGTGTGCTCTATGATATTCGCACAATGAAAAATCGCCTATCAATACATTTCTCAGACAGTATCCCTCTCATTATGTAGTACATGATTGCAAATGATTATGTTAGGACTTCACGGGGTGATCTCTTTCAATTCATAAAATGGGTTGTAAACATGACTTTTGTTTCAGTTTATTTGGAAGATTAAACCTGTAAGAATGTGCAGTAAATTTCCTGGAATTGAAGAATAACGAGACAAGCCAGGTTCCACCCCTTATTAAGACACAGATAAAGCAAAGCCAGATGCAAAAGGTGACATGCATGATTCCATTTATATAAAATGTCCAGGAAAGGCAAATTTATAGAGACAAAAAGTAGATTAGTGGTTGCCTGGGGCTGGGGGTGGGACTGCCATGAGGTTTCTTTTGGAGGTGATGGAAATATTCTAAAATCAAATTTTGGTGATGATTGTATAGCTTTATAAATTTACTAACAAACATTGAAAATTGTATGCTTAAAATGAGTCAAATACATGGCATGTAAATTATACCTCAATGAAATATATATATGGAGAGAGAGAGAGAGGAATTGTCTGAGTAAAATAATATAAAGAGTATGGAATTGATATCGGGATCATCATAGATATCAATTCAACTTCATAGCAAGTACAGAAATAGACTTAAGTATATGTTTTAACATTTGTCAAAGGTGATAATTCAAAGGAGAGTGGAATACTTCAATTTTTCAGTAAGTAGTGTTGCCCTCACATCCTTGCAAGCACACACACTCCACTAGTCTGTGAAATCTGAATAAAGAGCACATTGTTCTCATTTTTGTAACCATAAGGCCTAGCTCAGAGCCTGGCAACATATAATATCCATTCCATCAAAGGCTGAGCTGTCAATTCCTTGCAATGTTCAAGGTCTCAAAAACAAGGAAATTCTCATCTTCCAAAGAGAGAAACTCCTCGAAAATACTCTTCCCCAACCGACTCTACCTTGTATTTAAAATGTGTGTCTATTCTACTTGGAAACCCAACTTAATTGAGATATACTTCATCTATCATACAATTCAGCTGTTTAAAGTATATAATTCATTGGTCTTCAATATATTCTCAGAATTGTACAAACATCACCGCAATCAATTTTAGAATATTTTCATCACCCAGAAAAGAAATCTCATATCATTCATTTTTTCTTACTGACCCAGCTCAAACTTCGCCTTCTCTGATTTCTGCTAGTAGATTTATTTGTTCTGTTTTCTCTGTTTCTATTGAATTTATCCATATCTATACAGTTTTTGGCATGGACTATGATCTCATTCAGGACATGGGTATGTCTTAATCAGCTTTGAATTTTGTATGCCCAATGTAGAAATATCTAGACCCTATCACAACCCACAAGACTCACAGGAAGGGGGCCTCCAACACTCTCTGAGCTCATCTCCCATCTGTTACCCCATTCTAACAACCTGACCTCCTTGCTTCTCCTAAAACATGCTCCTGCCTGAGGGCTTTGACTTTTTTGTTTCTCTGTCTAGAATGTTCTTCCCCTGATGGTCACAATACCTTCTCCCCACTTCCTTGCAGTCTCTGCACAATGCCATCGTATTGGGAAGGACTTAATTTATCTGTATTTTGTTCAAAGAACTTATCATAATTATTGCTGTCGACATGTATTAGATATTCAATAAATGCTGACTGATTGAATGAATGAATATGGCTGTATGTAAGCAAATTTTCTTCTCGATAGGTCAATTTCAGTATTTCTTGTCAACATTATGAATTGCAGCACCCGTTCTATTTTAAAAAGTAATATGTAAACAGTTATTAGGGTAAAATTAAACCTCATGAATCTCAAAGTTCTTCAATGAGAGATCCCTCATGTCCCACCCATTCTTATGTTTGCTATCACTTTTACCTGAAGCTTTTGCATAAAACTTAATATGTATCAGATTAAAACTGTTTTGGATCAACTGGCCAATTTTGGGGGAAGAAAAATCTAATTATATCCCTGTCTCACATCATACTCCAAATGAATTCAGATAGATTATAACTCGTAAGGTTAAAAAAGAAGATACACCAATATTAGAAGAACACACAGGTGATTATTTACATCAACTTGGAATAGAGGAGTTCTCTCTAAGCATCACCAAAGGCAGGAAAAAGAAAAAAATCACGGTCCTTGACTACACAAACATAAAATACTTTAGTGAGTCTCCCCAAATTCAAATATCACTAAAAAGACAATGAGAAGCAAATAACAACCTAGAGAAAAATATTTTGCAATAAATAAGAGAGAAGGCTTGTATGCTTAATATGTAAAATACACTTATAAACCAACAGAGGGAAAAAAAAACTATCTCAATAGGAAATTGAACAAATTGACACAAATGGGAAATTTACAAAAGAATTGATACCATCAGTCAAGAAGCATACCAAAAAAAACCCCCCGTTTTATCTCACTGGTACTACCTACACTGAGATAAAAATTTCTACCTACCAAGTTGGAACTTCTGAGAACCCGGCAGGGTTCAGCGAAATTCACAAAGACTCAGGAGAAACCCTAGACAATGGGCAACATGTTAAAGACTCTTATTACCTCACGTACTTTTTCACTCAACAATCTTAGTTCTAGGAATGCGTTCTAAAGAAATAATCATGTATACGTGCCAAGATTTAGTTTCTAGGATGTTCATTACAACATTGCTCGTAACGATGGAATAGTAGGAACATCTTAAACAACCATTGTTGAGGTTTAATTAAATAAATTATAGCACGTTTCCCCAACAGAAAACAATGCAGCGATGAAAAATGTCACAGGAGAATATCGAATAGCATGAAAAGACATAGAAAGGAAATTGTTACTGGGGAAAAATAGATTAAAAACCACTTTTGGGAGGTGGCTCCATAGTGTAGTGGTTAGCACGTGTGCTTTACATGCAGGTCCTGGGTTTGCAACCCAGGTGGAGCCACGGACCATAACCCGGGTGCGCAGGCCCCCGAGTGCGCCGGGGATGCCAGGTCCCAGGTGCGCCAGGCATCGGGGGTGCCAGGCCCTGGGCGAGCCCAGGCCCAGGGTGTGTGCCTCGAGCTTGTGGTAGGAGATGCCCCACCTTCAGAGATCCAGTTCTTAAGGGGAGGTGGCAACATCCATAGGTCAGGGGTGAAGTTGCAGGGAGGGAGGGAATTAAGAAGAAAAAAAAATTTGTAATACAATCTCCTTTGTTTTAAACATACGTGAATACTTTATATGACATACGGCTTATATTATGCAGCTTCATGTAGGTAGGTTTTATTAGTAGTCGCTGGCTCCTAAGGGTGGGAAACAGTATATCTTTTTTGCCCTATTTTAGTTTTCTAAATTTTAATTAAAATGCTGTTATTATAACTTTTTAATGACTAGCAAGGAGCCAGAGCACAGTGTGGGGCAATGAAAAAGGAACCAAGTGCCCTTCTCCAGATCTGGCACCCGATTATGACAAAAGTTGTTTTCATCCTAGGGCTTCCTCTGTGCTGAGAAGTGGGGGGAAATCTTCCAGGAGATGGTCAGAGGTGATCTCCTGGGGTTCTAGGAGACTGGGAGACAAGCATTGGTGTGTTCTGGGCTTACCTGGCAATGAGGCTCTGTGTAGAAATCCTCCTGTATCACATTAAGGCAAAAAGTGATGCAGGAGAGTCAGAAAGGCACAGGTTCAAATCCTGACTCTTCTATCCTTTTGGGGCCAGATTTTTTGAGAATGGGTTCTTCATTTAGTTTGATTCTCCCAACTGTAAAATAAGGACATAATATCCTGAAAGGTCGATGGGAGGGTTCAAAAGGAGAATGCTTAGCGATGCCTCTCATACAGCTAATGCTCAATAAATGGTAACTGTTTATAGCTGTCCGACAGTGCGCAGAGATAACAAAACAATACAGTGCTTTGGATGTTTTGGAAACTTCTGGTTTCCAGGGAGCCTGGCCTCAGGGTTACAGAACATCCTGAGTCTGTCCACTTGGGGGTGGGGTGGAGGGAGGCATTTGCCTTGCCCCCACCTTGCTTGCAGCAGATTCTGGAATGGAGCAGAGTTTCCCAGTTGCACTGTGACACCTCTGGGAATCCAGGAAGTGAAAAATTCGGAAACTGGAGAGGAAAGGAAAGGTGGGGTCTGATATGTTTGCGTGTAAGCAGACATGTGCCAAGCGGGTGCTGAACTTAGGTGAGTTGAGTGATTCTAAGTACTGGAGGGAGCTCAGGTAATATCTTTTAATGTAACAGACTCCTAAGGTTCAAAATTCAAAACGTACAGCAGGAGAAAGAATGAAACATCTCCCTTGTAACACTAGTCTCTCATGTCTCATCTTCCCTCCCCAGGGATGGCTGAGTCATCACCTTTGTGAGGGTCCTTCTGTGAAGTCCTTGTGCTCTAGATATACAGGCCAACAAGGGAGCCTGTATTTTTTCCTACCCCCCCTTTTAAGCAAACGGTAATGACTTGGTTTAGAACTTTATTTTTGTTGTTGTTTGTTTGTTTTTACTTACCATAGCTCTGTTTCCATACTTGTTTTGTTGAGCATTCCAGAAGCCTAAAGGAATTGTTACCAATCTTTTGCTTTTACAATGTTGCAATGAGTTACCTTAAACAGGTGCCATCTCACAGTCAAGCAATGAATCTGTAGGATACATTCCTATTAGGAGAATTTCTGGGTCAACAGTATGTGTTTTGTACTTTTGATAGATACTCTTGTGGCTACATTGCCCTCTAATGAGGTTGTAGCCCCTTATGCTGTAGGGCCTCTCCTCACACCTGTCCTAGGCAGAGTGTTTCCAAACTTTTGGATCTCAGGTTGGAGGTGGGAAAAATGGTATCTCAAGGGAGTTCTAATTTGTATTTGTTTTATGACGCTCCTCTGGGCCACTCCTCATTTAGCCCCTTCTTTGCTTCTAGGAATCAGTGCAGCATCATGTCAGAACACCCTGTTCTGGCTGCTACAAGCAAGGGGTTTTGGTTCGCCCTTCTGCTTCCAGAAGCATCCTTTGCTGATACGCCCAGAAATCCGGAGCCAGGGCACCTGTTCTCCCTTCCTGCACACATCCTGTTCCTTCTCCACCGCTCTCAAGTGCTTAGTTGCTAAGTTTTTATCCAGCCACCTAATCATTCTGTGGTTTTGGGTTTAGCAGACTCCCAGTTTCGTCAAGAGAGTTTTCATTTTTTGTTTCCCATACTGTTTTTGGACAATTTCTGGGGTAAATATAGGGAAAAGAGGACCCTTTTGTCCTCAGATTAAAAATCCTAAAACAGAGAGGCAGGTATTATCACCATCTATTTTATAGATGTCAACACTGAGAGGTAAGCTGCTCAAAAAGTGACCCCACAATTCTGGTTCCAGCTATAACTCAGTTATTTTCCTCATGACCTGAGGCAAATCACTCCTCTCAGGTCTCAGCTTGCCCATCTATCTGTAAAGCCAAGACACTGTAACTTTCAAAATGTCTTAGAAAGAAGCCCAATGTCCTTCAGAAGCCGACAAAGAAGGAAAGCATAGAGGGTAGCAAGAGATGATGGTGGGGTCTTCCACCAGAAAGAGCTCCACTTTTTACCGGTGTTGACATAATTGACTTATGCCTGCGATTTATTTTGTTAAGAAGGTAATTAATGGGGAAAACAAACAGAAAAGAAAGAAAATCATTGCACTCAGAAGTTGCAAACCCATGGCCCACAGGCTGAAAGTGGCCTGATCTCACGTTTTATTAGGTTCACAAAGTATGCTTTTCAAGTGTGTAGTTGCTAAGTTTTTAAAATCCAGAGATTTCACATTAAAAAAATGTGTATCTCTGGCTTCTCTTCAGAAAAATCGAAGTTCCGGTCCCTCTTACTCTCTACCTCTGAGAGGAGACCACACTCCATCTGTGGAGCGTTACCTCTTTTCTAACGAACTTTCCTTTTGACAAAAAGGAAGGAAAGAAGGAAGAGAGAAGGAAGGAAGGAAGGAAGGAAGGAAGGAAGGAAGGAAGGAAGGAAGGAAGGAAGGAAGGAAGGAAGGAAGGAAAAGAAAGAAAGAAAAAAAAAGAAGAAAGAAAGAAAGAAGAAAGAAAGAAAGAAAGAGAAGGAAGGAAGGAAAGAAGGAAAGAAAGAAAGAAAGAAAGAAAAGAAAGAAAGAAAGAAAGAAAGAAAGAACGAACGAAAAGAGAAGAAAAAAGGAAAACCAAAGATCTGACAACATGGGGCTCACAAGTCAAAGACATAGGTGTAGCAAGACCCAGATTCTGAGCATCACCAGGGTCCAGACGCCCCCTTCCAGTGACGGCCTGCCCCACGGCAAGGGTACCCACATTCAGGACTTCCAACAGCATAGATCGATTTGGCCGGTTTTTGTAGTGATTCAGGTAAAATCACACTGCCTATCCTATTTGTGTCTTTTACCCAACATTGAGTTTGTGGCTACATTCATGTCACGGGCCCGTAGCTGCAGTTCATTTGTTTCGTTGTTTTATCTCGTTGTGTTGTATCCATATCTTGCAACATGTGCATTTGACTGTTGGCATGTGTAGTCTCCTGAACTTGGCTATTATGAATCTCGCTGTTACGCACACTCTTGCGCACACTTATCACATATGTTAAAGCACATGGGTACACATTTCTGTTCGGGGCATAGCCCGGAGCAGAATTGCTGGGTGACAGAGTAACTCAGCATCAGTCCAGCTTTGGTAGAGCTGGCACTATGTTCCAGAGTGGTTATACCAACTTAAATTTTTTTTTTTTAATGAGTTTATTTGAGCCAAACTGATGATATACACCAGGGAGGAAGATGTCAAATGCTCCTGAGAATAACAGTTTTACAGGTTTCTTATGCATTTGAAATTAAGAAGGGGACGTAAGGGAGATGACGTGGAGATGGGAGAAAGCAAGGCTGGGACTGGACTGCAGCGTAGTTACGATCAGGTCTCTTGAAGGCAGTTATGGCTTATTCCAAGGCTGTGGTTGAACCAACGTAGCTTCATTAGCTGTTGTAAATTCCACTTGTTTGCCTTGCTAGTAGTTATTACCTGACAGGGCTCAAAAGGCATTGGGTTTTGCGACTCCCAGATCGGTGCTTTCTATAGTTCGTCAACCTCCTAACTTTCTATCCTTTTCTGAAATGAGTGAAGAATGAATGTCTTCTTCGAATCCTCTCAAAGGTACCTGCTTTCCTCTCTTCTTCTGTAATTCTTGATTGAGAATCTTATTTCCATATTCATTTATCCCTCCAAGCTGAGACCTGGAGGTTGGGAAGAAGTTAGCCAGACACAGTGGTGGGGGTGGAGGGACTGAAGAATGTTCCAGGCTGATGTGAGGAAAGGTAATGTTTAAGTTTTCTGGAAGCCAAAGGAAAAAAAAAAAAAAAAAGAAGAGGACACGTTCATTGGGGACAGCGCTACCCAGAGGATTTGGGAAAGGGGTGTGGGTTGGGTCGCTGGTGTTTTAAGTCAAGACCAGGAGGGTCCTAGAGAGGACAGATTGCTTTCCACAGGGAAACACCTCCCCCGCCCACTCAATGCCTAGAAGGCCCGGTAGAGAAGTGCTGGGAGCGACTAAGAGAAGTTGATCTTGATTGGAGGGTGGGTGAAAGGGAAGAGGCTGGGGGAGGGGGAATGAGGTGTGTGTCCCACTGTCATGTAAATATCCCCTCCAGGCAGGGCGGCTCCAGGGCGGATTTAAACCTCCGTCACCTGGGGCAGTCTCAGTTCTCCCAGCTTCTCCCGGGCGTGCATTCTCCTCTGGGTCTGGCTCTCCGCCTTTTCCTCACGGCATGGCCCCCAAACGCCAGTCTTCACTCCCACCCCAGACGAAGAAACCGAGACAGTCTCCTGCCCCCAAGCCGGAGAAGCCGGTGACCTCTTCGGACTTGCCCAAGGGAGGTATGTCCCCTACCTTTTATTGGAGATTTAAGGGATTTGCCAGGATGGACTCTTAAGTGATTTTTTCTTTGCCCAATCCTGTCCTTTCTGAGAGTTTGGAGATGTGACCCCAAACATCCTTGGAGGATTGTAAGCGTGCGGGGGAGTGGATTAGGTTTTGGTGAAGAAACCGAAGGAGTGAAACCGGGAGACCCGGAGCACGTGGGCACTCGTCCCTGCCCCCACTCCGGCGCCTACCGAGCTGGTCTCCCAGCCCCCAAACGCTTCTTTTGGGTTCCCTGCGTTGGTGACGGACACCACCAGCCAACCTGAGGCTGGGGAGCCACATGTGACCCCTTTCCTCGACTTCACCCCTCCACATCCCATCAGATCCCCAGGTCCTGGTGGTTCTACCTCCAACTTCTCATATTTCCTTCCACCTCTTTCCTGCTCCTGAGCTGCTGCCTGCCCATAATTCTGGCCGCCTCCTCCTCGTCTTGCTTCCCGCTTCCTCCTCCCATCCTGCGAGCAAAGCCAATCACGTGACTCCTTGGCTGGAAACCCTTCCTCTTCCTTGCTTTCCCATGCCCTAGAGGTATAGACTACTGAGACTTCTGGGGCCCTGCCCACCTGGTCCCGGTGGACCTCTCCGGGTTCTTGTTCCTTCCAGCACCTTTTACCTCTCTTCACCTCCTGGGGCTCTGCTCTCACCTCCGGACCTGGACACCTACTTGTTCTCTGCCCGATCACTGCTCTCCCTACCTCTATCTGTGTGTGTCTCCTTGCTCTGAAAAGTCACTTCCTGCATGCATCCTCCTTTGAGCCATAGCTGCTGGGCTCGGAGTCCCCTTCTGCTTTAGCATGGCCCAGAGTCACCTCAGCCCGGCCCCTACATTATGACATTGTAATTCTTGTGTTCACATCTACTCCCCTCCCCACTATTAACCATTATTGGAGGTGAGGCTTACCTTTTGCGTACGCACAGCTTGGAGCCAGGCATAGAGTGGACTGTTCTGGTGATTAGGCCTCCCTGATAGAGTAGGGATGTGGTGAGGCTTTCTTGGGGGCTGGGTTTGGGTAGGTAGGTGGAAGGCGGAATGGCACTGCACTAGGAAAATGTGATAGGCTGGCTCAGTGGGGAGGGGCTCGGGATCTGGAAATCTCCTAATTTCTGACTTGGCTGAGGTCCAGCCATGCTCTTGGAAGGAGTACTGGACAAGGAGTCCTCATTGAAGTGCCCCTATGGATCTGCTGGGTTACGAGGCAAGTTCGACTTGACTGGGTCTTGGCCCGAAGGGATGCACAGACCTGCCCAGCTGACGTCCCATTGTGCTAAAGCTGGGTAGCCAGTGTTCGGAACGTAGCTCTGTCTGGCTGTGTGATCTTGTTGGGCAAGTGACATGACCTGTGTTTCTTTCCTCTTCTGTAAAATGGGCTCAAAAGTACCTGTTAGGCTTTGCTGTGATGCTTAAGTAGAAGTTAAACAATTAAGACAGCAGTGACGCATAATCTGTGCTCTTGAGGTGGGTAGTAAATTCCTTCCCACTTGTGAGCAGCAAAATGTGGATGAGTCTTCCTGGTTTCCTTCCGTTTAACTGCCTGGGAGAACTAACAGGATCAGAAGGTGCAACCACAGTCCTTCCAAGGTGGTTCACCTAGACTCAGATAACAGCTTATGCCCCTCACTGGGCACTGATCTGCTAGGCATAGTGCTAACCACTGCTGTATCCATCAGCCCTCACAACAAACAGCATGCTGTGGAGGCTCAGAGGCGCGCGTGCGTGTGTGTGTGTGTGTGTGTGTGTGTGTGTGTGTGTGTGTTGAAGACCATCCTAGCTAAGATTTCCTGGTCATTTTGGGATGCTTCTGCACTGTAGGGAACACCAGCCTCTCTCTGTTCTGATTTTTAAACTGTGGGGTTCCCCTTCAAAGGAAGCTGGAAAAGAGAGGGAGGTAAGAGGCTAAGGAGAGAATGTTGGAGCTGAAAGAGACGACAGTGAAATAGTGCACAGTGGGCGAACTATCTCTTGGTGTGTCCATGCCACTCCCTTGTTTACTGAAACTCTCGCCCTTTTGCTTTCTGTTTCTCTTCCACTTCCTAGTGTGTGCTCCTTGCACTCATCTTGAGAAGCTGCTATGGAAAAAGTCAGGAAGGAGAGGCAGGATGATGCCAAGGGCTAGGATGGTGGAAGGGCTCCCTGGAGCCTCTGCCAGCCAGATGCATGAGAGATGCAGGTAGATCAGGCACATCGGAGATGCTGTGGGTTAGTGATACCAACCTGTGAGCAGGCTTTATGTAGCAGCACCCCTCGGCATAGTGTTTCTCAGACCGTTTCATCTCATTTGTGAGTCACGAAATCATTTTAGTGGAGTGCACCCTGAAATTAAAAATATATATATATATAGGAGAACGAGGGTTGCATCGTACTCCATAAGGGTATCTTTTTGTGCCTAGGCATGAACAGGTCTGGACGTCAAATGTACATCTTACTGTACGTCATGTCACAACATGGGAAAAGTGTTAGGGCAGGGCTTTTCTATGCAACAGCCTGGTTTAGAACTTTGGCTCTGCCACTTCCACTAAAAAAAAAAAATTGAGTTCATCTAGGAGTACCTACCGTGTACTTTATGAAGGTTAAATGAGAAAATGCTGTGCTCATCACAGCCTGTGGCCCGTGGGACATGCTTTGCAGTGCACTAGACCCTGGTGGCTAGGAGGTAGTTCTTTCCTCCTCTGTTCAATGACATCAGAGTGGTAGGAGGAAATTGGCCACGGTGAGAGTGTGTATACGCCATCAAAATCAGCCAGTGCTACAAATCGGGGTTTTTGCTGTGCGTTTTTCTCTCTCTTCTGGGAGCTGGTCGTCAAACAATTTAATTACTTCTCCCTTTAAACCTGTGCAGTTGAGGTGCGTGTGAATTGACCTGGTCTCAAATCAGGTTCGGACGGGAAGGATTAGACAAATTTCTGGGTTTTTGAGAAAAGTCCCAAGGTTTTTATATTCTGCGTCCATGAGCTGTATGCCAAGTTATTTAACATTTATCGATCACTCACCATGGACTGTATTGAACTTTAAAGTCACTGCCTGAGCTTTAAGATCTGATAAGTAAAATGTGCCTGCTGGAAGGAAATAATCCAACCCCAAATTCTGGTTACAAACGCCTGGGAGAGATTTCAGGCCTTCTGTGGTCCATGTCTTGGAACCCCGGCAGAGGAGTAGAGCGTGGTGCATTTGTATTATCTGAAAGCATTATTTAAACAGAAATGATTTGGCCCTACTTAATGGTTGAAGACTTGACCTTTAGTCTAAAGCGGGCCCTGTTGGTCTTATCATCTCTGACTGGGCAAAATAACTCAATCCTGCCCCCATAGGTCATTTCTGTGCGACCTCAACGAGAAGGCAGCACGTTGCTCGGACTGGCGCTTAGAGCATTAGATAGCGTTTCTTGCAAGCATTAGGCATAAAGTTGGGTCAAAAATATGGTATCTCCTTGCCTTCGGAGGACTTCCACTTCAGGGCCGCCTTGCTTAAATGCCACCCCTGAAACAACGTTCCCATTCGTCAGCCGTTTTGGGCATTTTATAATTTTATAATAGAAACAGGTACGGAGGAGGAAACTGACTTGCCCAGGGGCGCACAGCCTGCTGGGCGGAGCTTGGACTCAAAGCCAGGACAAGGCCCTATGAGTGGACTGGACAGCGCTGGGCTTTGCAAACGAGCCTGAGGGGTCGGAATAGCAGCATCTAGAAAATAGGATGGAGATGCCGCCTTTCTTCCACGAGGAGGGATGCCCCCGCCGTGTCCCAGGCCGCAGAACCGGTGGTATATGTATTTCTGGGTCCCGATGTGAAGCCAAGCTGCGGCGAGGCCTGCACTTTCGGGGGTCGCGAACCCCCTCTCCGCGCGCCCCGCGGAGAAGGGAAGCCGCTCCGCCACCACGTGACGCGCCTGCCCGGGCCTGCGCGCAGCCCGGCGAGGCCCCGCCTCTCGAGCCGCCGCGCGCCCGTAGCGCGCAAATGTCCCGGGTCGGGTTGGAGAAGGGGAAAGCGGGGAGGGACGCGGCGCGGGGGACCGGCCCGTACGTCGCCGCGTCCCTTCCTCCCGCCTCTCCGCCCGGCCCTGTGTCTCCTCGTCGCGGTTCCGCCCCCTCGTCCCGGCGCCCCAGCCAATGGCGAGGCTGCGCGAGCCTCTCCGGCCGGGGGCGGGGACTGTGCGCGGGGCCTGGCGCGCCTGCGCCCTGCCGCCCGCCCCTCGCCGAGAGGAGGAGGTGGAGGAGGAGGCGGCTCGGGGAGAACGAGCAGCGAGCCGGAGCGCAGAGCGTGAGTGAGGGAGCCCAGCTGCCCGCCTGCCCGCCGCCGCCTCCCCTCCGTAAGCGAGAGCCCGGGCCGGGGCCCGGCACGCTGCCCCAGCCCCTCCCTCGTCGCCAGGCCGCGAGGGCAGAGTGCGCGCGAGCCAGGGGGAGGGCGAGCGAGCGGGCGCCGGGAGGAGGCGGCCGGACCGAGCGAGCGCCCGCGCGTGTGGCGTGAGGGGAAGCCGCTGCCCGCCCCCTTCGCCTTCCCTTCTCTCCCCCTCCCCGCTCCCCCCCGACCGCGGAGCAGCACCATGTCGGCGCCGGCGGCCAAAGTCAGTAAAAAGGAGCTCAACTCCAACCACGACGGGGCCGACGAGACCTCAGGTGAGGAGCAGGCGAGGCAGGGGCCGGCCCGCGCCGCCATCTTCGCCGCCCGCCCGGCCCGCAGGCCGCCGGCGGGGCCCAGGGGGCGCTGGGCGGACGGGCCGGCGCGCGCCTCGGCGCCCTTTTTTGTGCGCGCGGGGCCGAGGCCGGGGTGGCGCCGCGGCGGCGGACGGAGCTGCGAGGCGGGGGCGCTGCGGCCTGCTCGGCGCGGGCGGAGGAGACCCCCCCTTCCTCTCCCCCCTCCCTCGCTCTCCTCCCCCTCCCTCCCTCCCGAGAAGCCTCTCTTTATTGTGCTCCGCCATGATGCCTCGCTCCCATCAGCCGCCGCCGCCGCCACATGGTGCGGCCGGACGCGGCCCCGCGCCCGGGCCTCGGCGCAGCTCCCCGTCGCGCCCGGCCCGCGGGCGGCGGCGGCCCCGTCCCCCTGCCCGGAGGCCGGGCCCGGTGCGGCCCCGCGCCTGGAGCCGGGGCGGGGTGGGCGCGCGGGGAAGCACGCGGCCGGCCGCGCACCGGGCCCCGGGCCGCCGGGGAGGATGCTCCGACCCGCCCCGGGTCCTCCCCACGTGGGGCGGCCACCCCGTCGCGGCGGCGCGCTGGGAAACCTGGCGCGGCTGCCAGGTCGTCGGCGGGTCTTTACAATGGCTCTGGGAAAACCTAGCCTTGCCCGTTAAAGGCTTCCTCGGCAGGGGGGCCGCAAAACCGGGGATGGTTACCGGAAATGGACCGCGCGATCGGGGCCCTTCACGCCCACTTGGCTTGTGGGTTCCGCAGCCTTTACCGGACAAAAGGGCACCTTCTCCATAGCACACCTCCTTTTCCTCCTCCCCCGTCTGTGGCTCGTAGTTTTCTGACTTCATTCTTGCTCCCCGCAAGTGTGCTCCACAGTCGAAATCAGCCCGCCCGGATTTGGGTTGGAGGGGTGAGGACGGTCAGATAGGAGGAGACTTGGGGTTCTTATTCTGTGAAGGCAAAAGTCGAGTGTTTACGATGGTGGGGGCAGTTCTGCGACCCTTCGCTGCCTTTGTAGGCGTGCCTAGTGTCTTTATTGTAATAGATGGTTGAGCGATATTTTCAGCTTTCTATAAAAAGTGCTCTAACGTTGAGATAGGTGGTGTCCTGATTTTTATTGTCGTGGGTTACTTTCCGTATTCTTTATAGTTACAGCCAGTACTAGTGTATTGTAGATACATAATGTGATAAATGATACATGTTTATCTTCCATAATAGAAACTTTAACAATCGATCTTTTTCTTGTAACTCTTAAAAAGTGCTACAGACATTTCGAATATCCTAGCAGGTAGCATGATTTGTGAACAGTCTTCTAGTAAAAAGTAATTTGTCAACTACTTGCATGAACACGTGGAGGGCATGCCTTGTAGTAGGCAGTTTCTTTTTTTCATATATAACCAGCTTTATTGATATAACTCTCATCTGACAGTGTTAACATCAGCCAGCTGGTTAAATTTATTATGTTAGTATTGACACACCTTTTTTTTTTTTTTTTTTTGCAGAAAAAGAACAGCAAGAAGCAATTGAACATATTGATGAAGTACAAAATGAAATAGACAGGTAAAGTTTTTACTTTGGAGAAGTTTTTCTGAAACGCATGTTGTGGTCTGGTGACCAAGGAAACTAGAGTCAAATCTGTGTCACCTGGCTAGGTGGAGATGATTTTAACTTAGTTGGAGATGTGAAGAAAGTGTTATTTTTCTGTGAAACATTTGTAGTCACCAAAAAAAGCTTTTGATGACAGTACATTGACCTTGTAAAGACCTGGTTTGTTTTCAGAGGCTACAAGTTGTCTAAATTGTAGTGCCTGGAATTCTGAAAGTTTAACATTGTGGCATCAATGTTGCTCTGACTTGCCTTATAACTTTGTTACTTGATTAACTGGCCTTTCCCCCCTCTTCCCCTTTGCTCTGCCTTAGGGAAGCAATTGAAGTTAGCATGGTAATAGAGTAGTCAAGTAACTATACAATCTTACCAAAATGCTCAGTTGGGCACTTAAGAACTGTCAAATATTGAGTGCTTATTGGTAACGGCAGATCAAATTGCCATCTTAGTTTTGATTTCTTTATAGCTACAAAAATCTAGGTGATTTGGGTATTATGAATAGGTACTTTGCACTGTTCTAAAGCTAACATCAGTAAATATTTGGTAGTCTCAGCAATTTTTGTATTTGTCAAGTAACGATCATTGTCAACATGTCTTTTCATTTGCTTCAGACTTAATGAACAAGCCAGTGAGGAGATTTTGAAAGTAGAACAGAAATATAACAAACTCCGCCAACCATTTTTTCAGAAGAGGTCAGAATTGATCGCCAAAATCCCAAATTTTTGGGTAACAACGTTTGTCAATCATCCACAAGGTATGTCATGGCGCAGAGCATTATTAAAGAGTGTGTGGTATCCACTTACTAAGGAGTGGAGAGACCTTGGTTGAGGACTTGGTCCAACACATTGGTTACGTGCAGAAGTTGGACCACTCAGAGAGGGGAGGCTTGTAATTAGTATTTTCTGTTTAGAAGAGACTATATTCTAGCTGAAGATTCCCTTTCAGTTACTTGATTAAAAAAAGTGACAGCTCTGACGTTCTGTGCCATTTGGTTTTCAGTTAGTGGATTTATGAAACCAGAAGTGCTCATTGAATCTGGAAACATTTCGAAGTGCTTTAATAAGCATTGAGTTGCGTGTTAATGCTCGTCTGTTTAATGTCCATTTGACCTGTGATTTGTTCTAGTGTCTGCACTGCTTGGGGAGGAGGATGAAGAGGCACTGCATTATTTGACAAGAGTTGAAGTGACAGAATTTGAAGATATTAAATCAGGTTACAGAATAGATTTTGTAAGTATCAGTAACTCATCTGTTGGTCACTATGGAATTAACTTGAGCTTTGGTTACAAGAACTGTTTGTAATGATTTCTAATCATTTAATCATTTATTATAGTATTTTGATGAAAATCCTTACTTCGAAAATAAAGTTCTCTCCAAAGAATTTCATCTGAATGAGAGTGGTGATCCATCTTCAAAGTCGACTGAAATCAAATGGAAATCTGGAAAGGTATTTGAGTAATTGTTGGGCAAAAATACCTTATTATGTGTATTTTGATTTAGTTGAATCATTGACCAGTACTTGGTGCATTGGTAATGTGTCAAATGCAAATCCTTAGTGTAAAAATCTCCAGTGTGTTAAAGTCAAATATAATACAGCTTTGAATCAAATTTTTAAAGAAATGGACCAAATATTTTTGGTTTCTCCAATGGTGGCTCAGCTTTTCAAAGTGGCCTGCTGCTTGCCAAAACATTTGTCTGCATTTAATTAATAAGTATATTTTGTTACATTGTCTTATGATATAGTGGCTGTTAAAGTGGAACTAATTTTATGAAAAAGCAAAATTTAGATGGTACCTATTTGGAAAAGACTTGTCATACAAATTTGACAATAGTCTTTATAGACCTAAAATTCTAGGACTTCTTTTTCTTTACATTTTATAACTTCTTTTAAATAAGAATGATATAGATAACATACTTATGTCCCATTTTTGTTGTTCTTGCTGTTGTGCATTTGGGTTAAAAATCTTATTGTTTAAGTTATAGGGAATCTAGGTGTTTTAGAGTGCCGAGAGCCTTTGTCAGAAGTTTTCCCATCTTCATTTAGGATTTGACGAAACGTTCAAGTCAAACGCAGAATAAAGCCAGCAGGAAGAGACAGCATGAGGAACCAGAGAGCTTCTTTACCTGGTTTACCGACCATTCTGACGCAGGTGCAGATGAGTTAGGAGAAGTCATCAAAGATGATATTTGGCCAAATCCATTACAGTACTACTTGGTAAGTTGAGAATGTTCTTTTATTCAAGGTCGCACTTGTCTCATTGCTTTGGAAATGAGTTAAGATAATGCTTGGTTTTTGAAGGTTCCCGACATGGATGATGAAGAAGGGGAAGGAGAAGAAGATGATGATGATGATGAAGAAGAAGAAGGGTTGGAAGATATTGATGAAGAAGGGGATGAGGATGAAGGTGAAGAAGACGAAGATGATGATGAAGGGGAAGAAGGAGAGGTAAAAGAAAATTTGGTTAAGTAAAAAGTAATCTTTAAAGAATTCACCATGTTACTTTGGAGATTATATATATTGTATAATGGAACTGACTCGACTAATTATTGGAGGTTTTGTAAAATAGATAAGCTATTCTATTGTCCAAGATTGGAGGACATTTTGATAAGCTCATTTTATCAGATTTAACTAGTTCTGCATTTGTGGTTTGTTTTTATGACTACTACATTCTATCTTCCTCTTGCCAGTACTTTAGTGCAAGTGATACGGACAGTGCTGGTCAAATTCTGAGACGTTTCCCAAATAACAAACATTCTCATGTTTTGGACAAACTAAAACTTACTTATAGTCAGATTGGGATAGATTATTTGATTATCTGAAAGATGTCCAGTGATTTGGTTAGTACTGGAAGGTTACATTATCTGAAACAACATTATTGGGTCTTTCAGTTGAGATGTGACACAGTGTTGTTTAGGTTCATAAAAATAAGTGTCTCGTGGCATGTCAGCGTGTTTTGTGGAGGCCGTCACGGCCCCTGTGATTGTTGGGGAGTGACAATAGAATTAATCCTAAAGAGTAAAAGAGTGCCTGTCCACTTTCTTCTTACAGGAAGATGAAGGAGAAGACGACTAATGGAACACTGATGGAGTCCAGCCTTTTTTAATTTTCTCCAGTCCCTGGGAGCAAGTTGCGGTCTTTTTTCTTTTTCCCCTCCTCTTGTGCTCAGTCTCCCTGTTTTTGAGGTCTCTTTTCTCTCCTTTACACCATGGTTCTCACCTTATTGGGGGGAAATACCTTGAACAGAATACAGTGAGAAAAGAATCTCTGCCCCTTTCTGTTCCAAATTCATTTTTATCCCTTCCTGTCTCAACAAAAACTATGGAATCAACAACACCGTGCTCTGTGGGAAAAAAGAAAAACCTTCTGCTCCCTTAGCTCTGCTGGAAGCTGGAGGGTGCTAGGCCCCTGTGTAGTAGTGCATAGAATTCTAGCTTTTTTCCTCCTTTCTCTGTATATTGGGCTCAGAGATTACACTGTGTCTCTATGTGAATATGGACAGTTAGCATTTACCAACATGTATCTGTCTACTTTCTCTTGTTTAAAAAAAAGAAAAAAAAAACAAAAAAAAATGGGGTTATAGAAGGTCAGCAAAGGGTGGGTTTGAGATGTTTGGGTGGGTTAAGTGGGCATTTTGACAACATGGCTTCTCCTTTGGCATGTTTAATTGTGATGTTTAACGGACATCCTTGCAGTTTAAGATGACACTTTTAAAATAAATTCTCTCCTAATGATGACTTGAGCCCTGCCACTCGATGGGAGAATCAGCAGAAACCTGTAGGATCTTATTCGGAATTGACATTCTCTATTGTAATTTTGTTCCTGTTTATTTTTAAATTTTCTTTTTGTTTCACTGGAAAGGAAAGATGCTCAGTTTTAAACGTTAAAAGTGTACAAGTTGCTTTGTTACAATAAAACTAAATGTGTACACAAAGGATTTGATGCTTTTCTCTCAGAACAGGTTTGACTTGTATAACATATTGTCAAACTTTGTCACCCTAACTCCGTATTTTTTGATACGCACTTTGCAGGATGACCTCAGGGCTACGTGGATTGAGTAAAGGGATTTGAATCAATGTATTGCTGTCTCCATAGCTGGGAAACATCATGGGTACAATTTGCCATCAGTTTCTGAAAATTTTCAAATCATTGGGATACCTGATTGCTCAAAACTCAGTTCTGAGTGTGTTGTACCCTTAATTTGTATTTCAAATTGGCATTTTTAAAACGGGCCTTTATTTACCTGGATATAATAGTGCCTGCCACCACCGTCAGACAGACCTGGTGCTCTAATGCCGTTACACACGGGGCAATTGCTGGCATGTCTTTGTTGGCACTGTAAAATGCGGCCTAGGAGACAGGCTCTCAGAGTAAGAAGTCCGTGTTGGTGGTAAGAAACTCAGGAGTACTTTTGTCTCTAAGTACCAGCTATTAGCGTGTAGTTCTCAAATGAACCCGTCTGTGTGATCTGGGTGAGGTGATGGACTCTGCTCTGTCCGCTAATTGCCATTGTGCATATAGTGACATTTCGAGAAGCTACCTAATGCCTAAGCTTTTTAATGCTGTAAAATTATAGTAGCTAAAATTAAATGCCACTTTTTCAGAGTCGAATTAATGGACAGCCTGGTCAAATTCAAAGCTTTTTGATGTATAAAACTTTATAAATGGAACTATTCCATCAATAGGCAAAGTGTAATGAAAACCTATCTAGATGGATAGTATGTAATTTCTGCACAGGTCTGTTTAGTAAATACATCACTGTATACTGGTCAGGAATCTTGCTCCAATAAAGGAACATAAAGATTTGTTTGGACTGGGGTCATTCTCCTTGTTTTGTAGAGAAATGTTTTTTTCTTTCGGATTTAGATGATAAGCTAATTTTTTTTGTCCTGTTATGTGTGTTCATAGTGACGGGAGGGGCGGAACTAAAATGGTTAAGCAGTTAGTACAGGTAACATCTCGTGAAAAGGTATGTATAAGATGCAGGGACATGTTACTATGTTACTTGGAATGTAAGTTCCTGAAGGGATTGGGCCTTTTGATTTTGAAGTCTGAGCATTTGTAAAGACCTTTTCATGAGTGGAAAAAATGTCACTTGATTTAATACACATTAAGGAATCCTATGATTTTTTTTGTTTGTTTCACAAAGTTACAGCTTACCAAAAATGGAATTTTATGTGCTAGTGAGATCGTGGTACTGTTAGGTTATAGGTCACATTCAATGGCATTTCATAATGTTTTTATTTGGGGAATGCAGTCAAAAATGAAGTCCCTAAAAGTAATTTACTCATAACTACTGAGGTCACCCTGTAGAGCCCCGTTTCTACAGGTCTCATGGAGGACAAGGCTGTGGGAAAACAAAGTGGCAACATTAGTGTACAGAGTAGCTAGTATGCTTTGTGCCCAATTGCAAGGGGATGTGCTCGGGCTGGCCCATTGGCAAGTGTGTATTGGAAAGTGCCAGATGAAATGGCGCAAAACTCCTTTGCTACAGGATGTTGAAAAGAGCAAATAGAGTGGCTGTTCAGCGTTTCTCTGGGAAGAGGACATCCACTGTGCTAGGCTTAGCTTAGGGGAACTTTACGTAAATTGGCATAGAGGCAGTAACTTATAATGTCTTAACATTAATTTCAAAATATAAAGGAATATTCTACTTTAGACCATTCCTGCAGTTGAGGTTAATGTTGGTTTCTCCAATGAGGGCCTGGTTTCTAAAAGACTATTCCTTCCAAGACAGGCCCTTATTACACCCAACTCAGGCTCTAAAATGTAGACCTGGTGTCTTGTTGGGCTGACACATTAGCTTTACATCTGGCCTGTTTCGCTTGCGTGTAGCCGTGAGGACGTGAAAGTTAAGAGTTTTTGACTTGATGGATTTGGGGGGCCTTTTGGGCTTTAGAGGGTTCCTGGACAATTGTGTTTCTTAATCAATTTGGTAATCTTTTCTGCTTTCTAACAATTAGTTTCACGGTTTTACTTGGTCCCAGAGGCAGTATTGGTTTTTCTGCCTTTTTTGTTAGATTTTGCTATGAACCCTTCCTGGCTCTTTCAAGAATGGAATTCCGTTGCAAAGGGTGAAGACTAAAGATTGCCTGAAGACTTGAAACAGGTTCTTCAGGAGATGAATGCATAGCCTTTCCAATTGTTTCAAGAGGATAACATCTTATTTTGCAAAAGTCTATCCACATCCAGCAGTGATGATTCCCTTTTGAATATATGGCTGTGTTCATTGAAGACTCAGGTTTGCTTTTTAACAGGTCCGAAGGAGGGGACTGCAGCTTTGTGATGAGAACAGTCGAGAGGACTTTTTTTAAAGTGGAGGGTGTGTGCCATCTTGGTTAGTTGGTGGCACTGTACTTAGATAACTACTCAAGAGAGGCAAATCTAAATGTTGCAATGCCGAGAATAAAGTATATAGAAATGAGAAAATGCTCCCTTGCTAGGAATGTACCCAGCTGGGAAGAAATTTGTGTTCTTTCAGGTTATTGGATATTATCCAGTTTAACAGCCAATTAGCTGGAGAGTCGGTTTTCACTATCTACTATCCACTGGGTGTTTTGTGAATGTGAATGTCAGTTTTCCTAAGAATTACAGTTACATTAAGTGCCATCAGCAGGCAGTGTCTGGTCAGCCTCATCCACCAGCCTGGAACTTTTTCCCTGCAGGTTTCCTTGTAGGTTTGCCGGGCCTGGGTTTATTAGGAAAGTTGGTTGGATTCTAGTTCTGAACTTCAGGAGGCAGTGAAATACTTCTCAGCCAACGTGGAAAGTAATTTCAAGTTCTTCGACATAGTTTAGCTTTCTGGCTGTAGAGGGGATAAATGATCCTCAAGATGGCAAATAAACCATCTTTCTGCAGGGGAAGCGTTGCTAGTTTGAAAAAAAAACCATTCATGGTTTCCCTAAAGCCTGTGACGTGCAGTCAGAAGCTGATAGTCTTACAGCTAATTTATCAAGCTCAGGGCAGCTTGATAATCCCCACTTAAAAGAGCCTAGTAAGTGCTGGGCTAGCCTATTCTAATATGTACAGACATGAAAGTCCCTGCCTGCCTCTGGTTATGAAATGTAGTCATGTCCGCCACTGAACCAAGTTACCTTTGTATTTGTTAATGCCACTTGGTTGATTTCCCAATGCAGGGGAACCTACTTTTTCCAAGCTGAGGGAGGTGGTCAGAGCAAAGTGGAAGTGACGTGGTTTTCTCAGTAAAGGCACTGGAGGGCACCTATTCCAAGTCAGCAAATAAGGCACCTTTAGTATTTGCCCTTATCTTCCGACCTCTTAAACTTGGCTCCTCAGTGAAGCCATGGCACAAGGTGCTGGTGAGCACTGGATGCCGAGAAGTGGCTGGACGGCCTTAGACGAGGCAGCGAAGAACCGGGATCCTCCGCACAGGCAGTCCATTGCCAGGGCGCCTAGTGCTGGCTGGATGCCTAACAGGTCGTGGCTAGTTCTCAGGGTGCATCTTTTCAGATGGGGCTCTTTATAACAGCGGGGAACAGTGAGTGGCCCTGGCCTACCCCAAAGCTCCAAATCGGGTCAAGTGATGGGGGCCTGGGAGACATTTTGGTCGGTTTGTAATTTAGCATAACGGGTGAGGGTTTACTTTTTTCAGACGCGGGTAGTTCTAGTGACGACAGGGCCAAGACTTTGCGGGGCGGGGGGACGGGTTTGGGATTAACCGTTCCCACCATTGACATCCGAGATGGAGAGAAATTTAGGGATGGCACCAGGTGATGGTGGGGCTCCAAAGAGGAGAAGGCAGACCTGCCTGGAGTGGACCCGCCACACAGGTAGCGCCTGAGGCCGGCAGGCGGCGCTGTCCCCACTCGGGCCCGCTCCTCAGCGCACGCGGCGGGTTCACCCCAGCCGGGGAGATGTCCCTCCCTGCCTTTCTGTTTGGGGGCGGGGGTCAGTGCCGCGTATGGCGGGAACTGCGGCCTCCGATGGAGTGCTGGGTCCCAAATCCCGCGGGCCGTCGGATCCAGGAGGAGGCGCTGTGGCTTCGGGTTCAGGAGTGGGGTCCGGAGCGCCGATCTGGCATGGCCGAGAGGCGGCGCTGGTCGCAGGTTCGCCGAAGGCCAGCGGGCCTCGGGAGGGGGCGCCGGATCCCGCGGTTCCGGCGCCGCTTCCCGGGAAGTTTCAAGTTTGAAAGTCTTGGCGGAGGGGCTGCGGCTTCCGGAACCGGAGCGGTGGAGAGAAGGGGCCGAGCGGCGGGAGCGGCGCCATGGAGGAGGGGGCGCCGCGGCAGGTGAACCTCGCTGGGAGAGCCGGGCAGTGGGCGCGGGCCAAGGGGGCGGGGGAGGCCTCGCTCACCAAGGCTCCGGGTGCCCGGAGCCCCGGCCCCGCCCCCGCCCCCGTCCCTTTCCAGCCCCCGCCCCAGGCCCCCCGCCCCGCCCTCCCCCTCCCTCCCCCCCTCCCTTCACAGGGCATAAATGAACACTAGGATTATGCCCCCTGGAAACGTCCCCAAAACACCCTCAAGTGACTCAGAACCTCCAGCCAGGCTAGCTTTATGAGTACTTCTGAAACCACAGAGCCAACAGGGTGGGCCCCAAAGTTTCCCAAAATCCGTTCTTCCAGGTAGGACTCTTAGGGCCGATGGGAATCGCGAGGAAAGCAAAGAGGCACAGGCACGTTGGGGAGCGGCCTAGGGGGAGAAGAGTGTGTATGCTCAGGGAGAAGGGGTGGGGGTGGGGCGAGTCCGCACGCACTTGGGGGCCCTTCCCAGAGCACACAGGTGCCAGTGGGGAGTGTGCATGGGAGGTGGAGGGGCTGGCAACCTTCGGGTATGCAGAGGGTTCCAGGCCTAGTAGCGAGGGGGCAGATTCCTTCCAGAGCTGGCAGGAGGTGTGGGTGGGCCCCCGGCCCAAGGCTGGGCGCATGTGTGTTGCTGGAGAGGGAGCCGTGGTGTTCCAGCCCAGAGCAGATGGGAGAGGTGTGAGCACATGGCGGGAGTCCAGCCCAGAGCAGACAGGACCCTGGGCCATGCTCAAGGGTGAGCCTGCCTCCGCAAGGCTCCTTGAGTGGTCCCACCCAGCAGCTTAGACGACCTTCAGGACTATGTCTGCCCCCTCCCACCCCCTTCCTCCGGAGGTCCCTCCGCCTGTTCCAGCAGTGGCTTGTACACATTTTCCGATTTCCTGTGAACCTCCGCCCAGCAGTGGCAGCTGAGTGACTCAGGACCCCGGTGGCCGGGCCCCCAGCTCCATGGGATCTTTGTTTGCTCAGGCCTTTGGCTCTGGCCCTCTCGCCTAGAGCCGCCAAAGGATTTCCTGAGCCCCACCCCTGCCCTCTGACACGGCTGGGCCAGCAGGCGCGGGGGCCTGGGGTGGGGGTCCCTGAGGCCAGGGTGGCCACCCCTTCCACTGCGCTCAGGAGATGGAGACCAGAGAGGTAAGGCGGCAGGCCTGCAAGAAGAGTCCGTGGAGGCCGGGGGGTAGGGGGGTGCATCATGGCTTACCCTGGGCTGTGGTCAGTTTTGACACGGGTTGATTTGAAATGGCCTCTGGGAAGGAGGTTTTACTCTTCCTTGCTCCATCCTGGGGTGAAGTCATGAGAAAGCCTTCTACTTCCCCCTGGGAGCTGAGCTGGGAGTGGGCCCCTGAGACCTCCCCAGTCCCTCTCTGTGCTTCTGCTTTCCCACCCGGGGCACTGAGGCTTCAAGGAAATAGCCCTAGCCTCTCCTCAGGCCTCTGGCTGCCCTCTGACCTTGAGTGAATCCCTAGCCTCCCTTCTGGTCCCAAATCTTAGCCCGAACACCAGCCCGAGAGCAGCCTGGGGAAGTATGGCTGGCAGGGAGGGGCTGGTGCCCGAGAGGCGGTGGTGGTGCCTGCTTCTCCATGTGGTGACCTCGGGTGAATTACTTAACCTCTCTGTGTCTCAGTTTCCTCACCTGTAAAATGGGGTAGTAACTACAGCTATCTCATGGGGTTGTTGTCAGGATTGACAAGGTCAGGAATGCAAAGCTCGTAGGACAGGCCCGACAGCCAGGAGCACCACGTGAATGTTACAAAATTTCCCCTTCACCTTTCTCTCTAATGCAGTGGACAAGAGCCTGGGCTGGATAAGTAGCTTTGGGTTTCCACTTGGCTTAGGGATACTAGCTCTACAGTTAGAGACACTTCCCAGACGCTGCGTGTCAGTCCTGGGTGCTGACCATGCCTTCCTCCCTGTCTGTCTGTGGTGAGCTGAGGCTGGTGGCAGTGGGGACTGAGTGGCATGGCTCCTCTGCCATTCCACAGCCTGGGGCGGGTCAGCAGCCCCCCAAGGATGAGAAAGAGGTGATCCGTCGGGCCATCCAGAAGGAGCTGAAAATCAAGGAGGGTGTGGAGAACCTGCTGCGGGTGGCCACAGACCGCCGCCACCTGGGCCACGTGCAGCAGCTGCTACGCTCCTCCAACCGCCGTCTGGAACAGCTGCATGGGGAGCTGCAGGAGCTGCACACCCGCATCCTGCTGCCCGGGCCCGGGCCTGGCCCAGCTGGTGAGTGAGGAGTCTGGGCAGGCCCCTGGGGACAGGAGGTGGCAGGCCAGCCCAGCTCCTCGGCCTTGGCCCTGATCACTCTCAGAGCCTCCTCAGGTAGCCTCTGCCAGAGGGGAGGTGGGGGAGGAGCTAGCTAGGCCACAGGTAAGGGGTTCATGTGCCCCATACTCGATGCACACAGAACCTGAGGCCCCAGGACCCCGGCCTCCAGCAGAACAGCCAAGGGCCCGGCACCTGGAAGCTCTACAGAGGCAGCTGCAGGTGGAGCTGAAAATAAAGCAGGGGGCTGAGAACATGACCCACACTTATGCCAGTGGCACCCCCAAGGTAAGGCTCCTGGGCTCCCATGGGGAGAGATTTGGCTCTTGGGTTATGAGAGGTGGTCCTGATCCAGCCTCTGTTCTGATAGGAAAATGCAACCCAGCCAGTGACCGTATAAGGGAGATACGCCCTTAACCCTTAGTCTGATGGGGGATTCATAGTCGCAGGTGCCAGCTTGGTGGGGAAGACGTGGCTCAAACCCCTAGTCTAACAGAAGGCACGCCACCAGTCTAATGGGGGAATCCCAGCCCAAGTTCGCAGCCTAGTGGAGAAGGCTCAGCCCCAGGACCAACTTCCAGCATGGTGTGTGGAGCTCGACCTCAGCCCCTGTCTGGTCTGATGGCAGAGGCTCTGCCCCAGACCTAGTCTGACAAGGGAGGCTAGTTCTCCATCTGGCCTACTGGGGAAGACTTGGCTTCAGTCCCTGGTCTGAACGAGGAGGCTCTGCGCTAGCATGTGTCATGACCCCACAGGGCAGGAAGCTCCTGGCAGCTGCCCAGCAGATGCTGCGGGACAGCCAGCTGAAGGTGGCCCTGCTGCGAATGAAGATCAGCAGCCTGGAGGCTAGTGGGTCCCCCGAGCCAGGTGAGGCCTTGAGGCGCGGGGACAGGCAGGGCAGAGCAGGGTATGGGCCTGAGTGCTGACCCCATCGTCCAGGTCCTGAGCTGCTGGCGGAGGAGCTGAGGCACCGACTGCGCATCGAGGCTGCTGTGGCCGAGGGTGCGAAGAACGTGGTGAAGCTGCTGGGGAGCCGGCGAACACAGGACCGCAAGGCGCTGGCCGAGGTCCGACCACGACCCGCCCCCACCGCCGCTCCTCTCTGAACGAGGCTCTCCTCGTTCCTCGACCATCCTCCGCAGTGGCAGGAGGCACTGTGGACGGGCCGGGTGGGGTGGCAGTGAGGAAACATGAGGCACTTTCGGTTTAGACCTCATTGGGGATGTCTCCAGGTGGCCTGAGCCACTGTCCCCACCTCCTCATGCCCCATGGGCTGGTGTCCCCTCTGCAGGCTCAGGCCCAACTCCAGGAGTCCTCCCAGAAGCTAGACCTCCTGCGGCTGGCCTTGGAGCGGCTGCTGGAGGGACTGCCTCCTGCCCACCCCCTGCGTGGCAGAGTGGCCCGGGAGCTGCGGACTGCTGTGTCTGGGAACCCCCAGCCTTCAGGGACACTTGTGAAGCCCACCACCATGACAGGTAGCCAGGAGTCCCACTTCAGAGCTCTTCTTCCCTTCCGGAGAGGACCCTGAAACACAGTGGGGAAGGACTTCGGGGAACGATTCCAATCCTGGCCCCGCCACCCTCTAGCTGTGAAGCACCAGCATTAGGGAGCTCATGGCTCTGCAGGCCTGGCTACCCACCAGTCTGGGCAGTTTGGACTATTAGAAAGTCCTTTCTTATCCTGAGCTGGGTCTGACTCCTTGTCGTGGCAGCCACATTGCAATCACCAAATAATCTGAGAGTGTCAACTTTGGAAGCCCTGAGCTTCCCACCTGGGACACAGTGCCAGCTGGAGAGCCCAGTGCCTTCTTGCTTGGTGCTGGTGCAGGGGCAGAGAAGCCATGTCCCGCTGTGAGCAGAGCTGAGAAGGGGAAGTACAGGGACTGGATGGCCCCCCTCACCTTGCCGTGGGGAATCAGCAATACTTCCTGCAGGAGATGGTGTCTGAGCTTGGCCTCGAAGGGCTTATAGGAGTTGACCAAACAGACAAGTAGGGGAAACAGCTTGTTGAAAAGTCTAGAATTGACCCCACATCCTGTCTCCTGGCTAAACCCCCAGGTCCCCGAGTTGTTCCTCCTAAGATGATCTTTCAGCCTGGGCACCGCCTCTTTTATGAGGTCTCTCAGAGAGTAACCCCTAGGCCGGGACTTCTTAAGTGGTGCTCTGAGGCCCAGTTTATGTCCTTAAAAAATACTAGAGGGACGAAACTTTAAGGGACGAAACTCTATTGACCCTACAAATGAATCCACTTGGTTGGCAAAACAGTCTTTTACCCGTTATGGGAGGTGGAGCAGAATTTGGCCTCATTTCCACTGTACAGATGGGGAAACTGAGGCCTAGGGAGGAGAAGGGACAGGACGGGAAGCCAAGCTTCCGGTTCCTTAAGCTCTCACCCCTGCCACGGTGCTCCCAGGCTCTGAGCAGTGTGTCATCAAGAACTGTGGCTCCATGCTGCCTGGCTGAGATCTGAGTCTTGATCCTCTGCCTGTGTGTCCCTGGTGTCCCCAATGCATGGAGGGTCCTCGTTGAGGGGGGTTGGTGCAGTCGGTCTACCTGGAGCCCTGATGAGCCCAGATGGCTGCCCAGGCCTAACACGGGCAGGGTCTGGGTTCAGCTACCTCTAGGAGAAAGTGGAGTTCCTGGGGCTCCAGGTGCCCACTGGTAGTGGCAATGGGAGGGTGACACCTGATGATGTTCCCCACCCCCAACGCTCCCCACAGGGACACTGCAGGTCCGCCTTCTGGGCTGTGAGCAGCTGCTGACAGCTGTGCCCGGCCGTTCTCCAGTGGCCACGCTGGCCGGGAGCCCCTCCCAGGGCTGGCTTCGGGGCAAGGCCAGGCAGCAGCGTGGTGGAAGCGAGCTGGCCAGTGAGTAGGGGGACATAAGGAGTTGGGGGGCAGCAAGGACCCTCACTCCTGGCCTTCCCTGAGCCCCAGCTCTGGCCCTACAGGTGAGGTACTGGCTGTGCTGAAGGTGGACAATCGCATGTGGGTCAGACGGGCTGGGGGCCAGTGGCCAAGCAGTCCTGGGACCAGGCCTTTGTCGTCCCCCTGGAGAGGGTGAGAATGGCCTCTGTGAGGCTGGGGCGACCTTGGGCCACTGGGTTCAAGGCTGGCCAGGTAGGGGCTGGTGCCGCGCCTCACCTTAAATCTGGCCTCCTTGACATAGGCCCGGGAGCTGGAGATCGGGGTGCGTTGGCGGGACTGGCGGCAGCTGTGCGGTGTGGCCTTCCTGCGGCTGGAGGACTTCCTGGACAATGCCTGTCATCAGCTCTCCCTCAGCCTGGTGCCGCAGGGCCTGCTCTTTGCCCAGGTGCCCAGTGCCTCCTGCCTTCTGATCTCGTGGGCCCCTGGCTCCATCAGAGCTGAAAGGGCCTTTGAGACTATGACCCACCTGTGCACAGGTGTGGAGATCGAGGCCCGGAGGGAGGAGGGCTCCAAGAACGAAGGAGTCCCACACCCTCTCGAGGACTTCACATGAGTCTAGTGTCCTTGTCGGACTGCCTTGCCTCACGTGTGACCCTGGACGAGCACCTCTCCTCTCCAAGCCTCCGTTTCCCCACTGGTACCAGTGAAAACATTGACCACATCTCCCTGGGCCCTTCTGGGTCTTGCATCGCCGCTGTTGGAGGCTTCAGCTGGGATCCTGGAGGCAGAGGAGGTTCCCCGTGGAAGGCGGGTGGGAGGGGACTGGCCTTCAGCCCTGCCTCCCGCCCCTGCAGGTGACCTTCTGTGACCCTGTCATTGAGAGAAGGCCCCGGCTTCAGAGGCAGCAGCGCATTTTCTCTAAACGCAGAGGTATGGACAGGAGAGGGTTTTGTGTGTAGGGGACAGGGCAGGGTTGTCTGGGGGACCCAGGACTGCACCCCTCTTTTGCCCCAGGTCAGGACTTCCTGAGGGCTTCCCAGATGAACCTCAGCATGGCAGCCTGGGGGCGCTTAGTCATGAACCTGCTGCCCCCTTGCAGCTCCCCAAGCACGATCAGCCCCCCTAAAGGGTGCCCCCAGACCCGGCCACACTCCGGGGGGCCACCAACCCGGCTTCGCCCAGGTGAGGAGACACCTCGCCCCAGGCTGCCTGCTTCTCTTCAGCGTCCGCCTCTCCACGCGCCATCAGTGGTCTGTCTTTCTGTCCCCCGTTGCCTGCCCTCTGATTCTCTGTCTTTCTCGGGGTGGCTGTGTGTCCGTCCGCCCAGCTGTTCCACCTGCCTGTGCCTCGTCATGCGTCTGCTTCCTCCCCACAGTAATTTCCCCCCCAAGAAGACCCCCTTGGGAGACGAGATGAGGCCTCCACCCAAGCCCCCACGCCTCTACCTACCCCAGGAGCCAACCCCTGAGGAGATGCCAGTGAGTGGGGGCTGGTAGCCTTGGGGGTGCTAGGGTGGCAGTGGCGGGGCTGGAGGGAGGGATGAAGGAAGCCCTGCTCTGCCCTGAGCCCCTCTGCCCTCACAGCGTTCCAAACGCCCCCACATGGAGCTCAGGACTCGACTCGGGTCGTCTTTGCCAGCCTCAGCCTCCAGGTACCCTTCAGGCTCACTTCTTGTCTGAGACATCACCTACCGTAGTGTTTGCGCGCCCATTGCTGCATCACCCAGTGGCTCTTTGGCATAGTCACTGGCTCGCTCTCAGGTTCTTGCCCTCTGAGCTCAGGTTCTTGAGCTCCAGCTGTGTGCCAGACTAGGCACTACTGTCCTTGGAGCCCCCACCCAGGCTCTCTGGCTTCTGTCCCTCCAGCCCCATACGGGGACAGCCCAGGACTGGGCATGGAGGGTTCGGTGGCTGTTGGGGTGGAGTCTCAGCCCTTGTCCCAGGGAATTCTTGTGCCCTCTCTCTCTCGCAGGAAAACCCCCCGGCTTCAGGACTTTCGCTGCTTGGCCGTTCTGGGCCGCGGACACTTCGGGAAGGTAGCAGCCTGAGGAGGGCACAGTGGAGGGGGGAGGGCATTCCTGAGGACTTGGCTAGGAGGACACTGTGATCCATGGGGTAGCGGGTGAGGCAAGGCTCCCCTGTACTCCCCAGCTGGGACCCAACTTCTCTCTGGTCCCCAGGTCCTTCTGGTTCAGTTCAAGGGGACGGGGAAATACTACGCCATCAAAGCACTGAAGAAGCAGGAGGTGCTGAGTCGGGACGAGATAGAGAGGTGTGTGGTGACACCATGGGCACCCGGCCCTGGAGGGTGCCCAGGGTGGCTGGCTTGGGTTGGTGGTACCAGAGGGCAGCAGAATACTCCTGGGGCTTTGAAGAGGTGACTCTGGGGGCCAGCCAGGCCTAGGTTCTCTTTTGAGTACCTGCGGTTGTTAATGGCCTGCATTTGGCCAGGTCCCCTCTTATCTCTGTACCTCAGTGTCTTCATCTGTAAAATGGGATGGTGGTGCTTGTGCAGGTTCAATGACCCACGTGAGCCTCTGATACATTGAAACTTTCGCACTACCTGTGTGGCACTTTGCCTGAAGACCCAGTGAGCCTGGAGTGTCACGTGGGTGGCAGGGCACAGCCAGCACAGGTTTTCCTCCCCTCTAAACCCACGCCCCCCTTGCAGCCTGTACTGCGAGAAGCGGATCCTGGAGGCTGTGGGCTGCACGGGCACCCCTTCTTGCTGTCCCTCCTCGCCTGCTTCCAGACCTCCAGCCACACCTGCTTGTGACTGAGTTTGCACCGGGTGGCGACCTCATGATGCAGATCCATGAGGACGTCTTCCCCGAGCCCCAGGCCCGGTGGGTTCCCATCCTTCTTGTCTGCCTCGCCCAGCAAGGCTCCCTGGCTCCCTATCCCCAGCACCCTTCACCCTGCTTCCTCCAGGGTCCCCGTCAGCAGAAGAGCAGGGAGTCGAGGAGGCTCGGGTTAAATCTGGGTATCAACCCCTACAGCATTTGTGACCTTGGGGCTCAGTTCATGAAGCTGTGGATTGGATTAATAACTGTTTCATAGGCTTGTTGAATAGATACGTGTAACATTTATGAATTGCCGAGCAGAGGGACCGGTGAATGGGGACTGGCGGCTGGAGTTATTTCTTGCCCATCAGGGCTCTGAAGTCTGGGCTCACATATCAGTTCTGCCACTAGCTGTGTGACCCCGGGTATGTCACTGACGTAGAGTCTCAGATCCTCCTTTGAAAAATAGGCATGCGGAGTGCCAACTGCAGGCTGCTGGAGGATGCTGGGAGAAGAAGGCCTGCGAACACTCAGCATCCTCCCTAGCACAACCTAAGTGCCCAGGAGGGGCATGTCAATAGCGGGCAGCGAACCCTGGGGCCATTGTCTGGAGGAACCCCCCAGCCTCACCCCTGCCCTCCGCCCACAGCGTGAAACTCATCCCAGTCTCCCACCCACATCTGACTCTGGCTGGGACATCTGGGGTCTCAAGGCCATGGCCATCCTGGTGCCTCCCTGCCCTCCCCCTGCTGGCCTGTGTCCAAACTCCCCTCTACACCACCCCTCCAGGTTCTACCTGGCCTGTGTGGTCCTGGGGCTGCAGTTCTTACACGAGAAGAAGATCATTTACAGGTGACTTGCCCCTGAGATGCTGGGAGTGTGGGCGAGGGAGCAGGTGCTGCCCTCCTCCGGGGCCACTGTTCCCAGGGCCCTTTTCATCTGCCCCTTACCCTCAGGGACCTTAAGCTGGATAATCTTCTGCTGGACGCCCAAGGTTTCGTGAAGATCGCGGACTTTGGGCTGTGTAAGGAAGGTGGGTGTCTCCTGTCCAGGATCCCATGTCCTCCAGCCTTCCTCACCTAGTCCGGGCCAGCAGGATGGTGGGCAAGTGGCATCTCCCAGGAAATCTCCCCCCCCCACCCTCATTCCAGGGACCAGCTGACATATTGGCACCTCCTTCCCATCCCCAGGGGCTCTTAGAGCCCTACCCTGCTCTTGGCTTGAGGGAGAGCCTGTGCTTGGAGCTGGGAGAGGGCACTGGGTTCTGCTTTCTTCATGACCTTGGCATGTGAGCTTGGCTGAGACTCAGCTCCCTTATCCGTCAGATGGCGTAAAAACTGTTCCCACCTCCTAGGACAGGGTACAAGGCTTGGCATGGAATTCGGTCATAAGGTTGGCTGTTGGTTCTTACAACCACAGAGGTTATTGTGGACGAGACACACTGAACCAGCATTGGTGTGCATGTTGGTTTATAGGGATCGGCTTTGGGGACCGGACAAGCACCTTTTGCGGCACCCCGGAGTTCCTGGCCCCTGAGGTGCTGACCCAGGAGGCCTACACACGGGCCGTGGACTGGTGGGGCTGGGTGTGCTGCTGTATGAGATGCTAGTGGGCGAGGTGAGTGCTGGACCAGGGCTGCCCGGGTCTCTCAGTCGGTGTGTGGTGGGGGTGGCCCATGCACTCGCTGAGCCCCCGCCCCTGCAGTGCCCGTTCCCAGGGGACACTGAGGAGGAGGTGTTTGAGTGCATCGTCAATACGGACGCCCCATATCCTCGCTTTCTGTCGGTGCAAGGCCTCGAGCTCCTTCAGAAGGTAATCACTGTGGAGTCCGGGGCTGGGCCAGACAGCTGCCATGGCTCATGGGTGGCCCTGTCACCGCCTGCCCTTCGGGCCCTGTGGTCCAGCCTGCTTGCAGTACTTGGGGGAGGCGGCAGTGCCTGGGGCCCCGTGCCCTCAGGGAGCACCTGTCCTCTTGCCCAGCTCCTCCAGAAGTGCCCGGAGAAGCGCCTGGGGGCTGGTGAGCAGGATGCCGAGGAGATAAAGACGCAGCCTTTCTTCAGGGTTAGTGGCCAGGCCTACGGCGGTTCCAGACACCTGGCACAGTGGGAGGTGCTGAGGGACATGGGGGTTGCCATTTTTGTCATGTCCTCTCAGGCGCCTCTGCCCTTGTCCCCAGACCATCGACTGGCAGGCCCTGCTCACCCGCGCCGTCCGGCCCCCCTTTGCGCCCACCCTCTGTGGCCCTACGGACCTGCGCTACTTCGAGGGCGAGTTCACGGGGTTGCCGCCTGCTCTGACCCCGCCTGACCCTCGCAGCCCCCTCACTGCCCGCCAACAGGCTGCCTTCCGCGACTTCGACTTTGTGTCAGAGCGATTCTTGGAGCCCTGAGGACTTCTCCTGGCGTCCCTGTCCCCTGCCTCCCCAGACCGTTAGAGCCTCACTCGCCCACCGGATGCCAGCTGTGCGTCCTGCCCTGGAGGTGCAGGCCTTGCCGGCATTAGCCCCTGGGACTCGAGGCGGTGGCCATGGGGCTGCTGCCGAGGGCTCGGCTCAGTCACTCAGTGGGGCGTGCCCGTCCTCCCAACCTCCCCCTTCTGCCTCCCAGCCACACCTGTACCAGAAAGGTGGCACAGTGAGGAGCGGTCTGCTGTGTTTTTTAATACTTGACTCGCTTTATGGATTATTAAATATACAAAACTGTGTGCTGGAGGCCTTCTGGTTTGGAGGTTGGGGCGGAGGGCTGGGAAGCCTGTGCGTTGGTGCCGCGGCCCCACAGGTCCTCTTCCTCCCCTTCTTCCTTCGGAGGCAGGACTGCCCACTGAGGCAAGGCTTCTGTCATCCACTCTTCTCTGAGGTCTTGGAGGAGTGGGCAGAAACGAGGAGCCCGAGGCCCTTGGAGGCGGCCCTCATAGTTCTCAGGCTGGAGACGGTGGCCGTGCCTCCTGTGCCCCTAAGCAGCCTGGCTGCCGCTCTCTTCCTCTTCCTCCCCGGCCCAGAGGGTCTCCCAGGACCCCGAGGGCCAGCCGCAGAAGAAGTGGGCCAGGTTGCGAGTCAGGCCACGGTCGAAGGGGTTGCCGGGGCGCTGGCGGAGGTAGGCAATGCGGTGCGAGGAGATGAACTCCCAGGTGGTGGTGTTGCTGGCCACCAGGTAGAGGTGTGAGGCCAGGAGCAGGCTGGCCACCAACGAGAAGAGGGAGAGCAGCAGGAAGGTGGCAAAGAGGAGCCCACTGGACCGCAGCCACAGCCCCCAGGGCTGGAAGAACCGGAGGCCAGACCTGCGGAGCAGCACAGGGATGGAGGCCCAGAGCTACGACCACCACTGTCCCCGGGGCGCCCCAGGGAGCCCAGCTGGGCAGGCCGTTTGGAAGAGGGTCCGAGGCCCATGAAGAGGGAGCCCCAGCTCTCTGCACACCTTGTGGGCCTGTGCCGCTCACCCGCCCCCACACCCCGGGCGGCGGCGCAACCCACCATGCCAGGTGCAGGCCCCATAGGAGCACCACCAGCTGGAGCGCCAGGTAGGCCACGAAGAGCGGGTGGTTGCGCTCCCCCACACAGTTCTCCATCCAGGGGCAGTGGTGGTCGTAGCGGCGGACACAGCGACGGCACTCACGGCAATGGCGGGCCCGCAGGGGCTGCGTGTGGGCGCGGAGGGAGCAGGGCTCGACGCTGGCTCCCCTCTGGGCCCCACAGTGAGGGGAGGTGGGGGCCTGAGTCTGGGAGGCCCTCCTGGAGGGGTGAGGCCAAGGCACCAGAAGGCGGGGGGGGGGTCAAGCGTCTACCTTGCCCCGACCCCTCCCAGGGGGTTCCTGCATCACCCACCAGCACCATGCAGTATCCGCAGCGCCGAAGGGGGATGGCCGGAGGCACCACGGCTGTCTGCTCCTCCCTGGCTTCCTCCTGAAAACGAACGACAGGGCATGAGATGGGAGGCAGATGACACTGGTGGGTGTCTCCCGTGGAGGCCAGCTTAGCTCTAGGTGTGTACGTTGTGGGGCCCACCCCATGAGCAATGATGGAGATGGTGGAGTAGGACAGAGTGTCCCGAGCTGAGCAAGGCTGTGTGACCTTTGCCAGTTGCTTTCCCTCTCTGTGCCCGGGCATTTCCTCATTGTAGGATGGGGTTCGAGGGCTGGCACGAGTATTCAACTGAGATGCCCCAGGAAAGCCTTTCACATAGAGCCTGGCAGGAGGAGGTTACTGGGGCCTCCCACCATTGATGGGAGGAGGGGTTCGGGCCCCTAGGGGACCCCTGGTTACCTGGGGCTGGATGTTCACGTAGCCTGGGTCCATGAGTGACACAGCCAGGTAGAGCAGCAGGGAGCCCAGCACAAGCAGCAGAAAGGTGAGGGGCAGGAGCAGCTCCCCCTGCTCTTCCCACTGCCGCAACGCTGGAGAGGCGGGAGGAGGAGAGTGAGGCGAGGCCCGGGCGAAGGGTAGGGTACGGCTGGCGGTGGGGAGTGTGTCCCTGGCCGAGCGAAGGCCCGGAGATGGGGTTTGATGAGCGGTCAGGGTATAGGAGGGAGAAGTTCAGAGCCAAAACAAACACACAAACAAACAGAAAAGCAGTGCACCGGCACTTTCTCTGGAGGGTAACAAAGAACCATACAAGGTTACAGGGTCAGAATGTTGCTGGAAACACTCCCAGTGGAGAGAGATGGATCTGAGGGGAAGCCTGGACAGGCCTATCCAGGAAGGAGACTGGGCCAGGGCACAGGCAGGAAGGGCGGAGAGGAGGGGATGGACAGATGGGGATTAAGGGTAAAAGGGCCAGACTTGACTGGATGTTGGGGAGAGGAAGGAGGGGTCCCTGCCTTTGGCGCCATGATGGGAGAGATGAGCCAGGTCTGAGATGCCCATGAGACAGGAAGGCGGGGCCGGCAGGCTTGGATGCTGAGATGCTGCAGAGAGGACCATGAGGGCGGCCCAGGTCAGGAAGGGTCCAGCCCATGGAGGTGACTGAGGATTTTGGGGGCAGGGGCTGCGGGGCTGCGGTGTGAAGCACATGAGACAGCAGAGTGTGAACAACACTGGTACCCCTTGGTAATTAAAGGTAGCGGAGAAGGAAAGGGGTTGGGGGTGCTTTCTGATGGGGAGACTGAGCAGGATTTTTAGGCTAAAGAGTGAAGACAGTGGAGGAAACTTGAGATGGGTCTCCGGCAGAAAGTGAGAATGCCGGCAGTCTAGAGGCTGAGGCTGGAGCAAGGAGGGAGGGCGGGGGCTGCTGTGGGTGGCAGTGAGGGAGGGTTAGAACTTGTGCTGGAGGTGGCTGCGGCAGGTAAAGCAGAGAGGGATGGAAGCGGGGGTGGGTCAGTGGGATGAAGGGGGCTACCAGGGCAAAAAGCGAGGATGGGAACATAGGGGACAGGCCACTCCCCTATGGGGTTTTCTCTTGCCTGAGGGTGGGAAACCTGGACTTGGCAGCTGGTGGCCCTGGGGCTGGGTGGAATGCCTGTTCTTAATTAAGTTGATCTTCGGAATCTTACGGAGGGAAAGATTAGGAGTTAATTCCTGGGAAGGATCAGGTGAGTCCTGGGATCAGGGGAGATGGGGGCTCCAGTCGGTCGTCGGATCTGGTGGGCACCGCAGGGGTCTTGGGATGGACAGGGCATCTGACAGGGATCGGGAAGACGCTGGGATTAATTAGGGCATCACTGGGCATTAGGGGGAAAGCAGGTGGCTCTTGGAATGACAGCTGGAGAAGGCCTCAGGAGCGGCAGAGATGGGGTGAATCCCAGGGTCTCTGGGGCTTCAGCAGGGAACCCAGTAAGACCCAGACGTCTGGGAACCACGAGGATCGGGTGGGTCTGGGGTCGCGCGGTATCTGGCTCACCGGTATCGTGCAGGAAGAGCACCAGCGTGATCCCCCAGGTCAGCACGGTGTGCCCGGTCCGTACCAGGACCCCAGGGTTGAGGAGCGCCCAGGGCGCCATCGCCTTGGCCCCGGGCCCCACCCGGAAGAAGCGCCCAGAGGGGCGGGCTCTCCGAGGGAGAGGGCCGCGGCCGCCCGGGGATTGGTGGATCCGGGAGGTGGGCGGGGAAGGATTGGGCTAGGGAGGCTGCTTATTGGATGGCAGCTGCAGCCGAGTAGGCCCTCGAGCCAACAGGTGCCTGAAGAGGTTGGAGGCGGTGCCGGCGCGCGCGCGCAGCCAGTTACTGCCCCACCCCCAGCCCCCACCAGCCAGGTAACTTTGGAAAGCTGGGATCAGGCAGGAGTCTTGATGACCTGAATCTGAGCTCCCAGTCCCACAGCCTCGCGCATGCGTGCGGTTCCCTGAGCGCTTCAAAGATCCAGGTATTTGTTGTGACTCAAGGTTGAACTGTGCCCGGTTCAAAGATGTGATGACGGACGCTTCCCCCGAGATTGCTCCGTGGTGACACCCTTACCTTCTTACTATTCATTTTCAGGTATTGCAGACGGGACGAGAGCAAAGTGTTGGTGGTGCAGATTCGAGCTATGAGGGCCCCAACATGGGTCCGAGTCGGAAATACCAGCTCTGCTCCTTCCTGCCTGGGTGAGCTTGGGCAAGTTACTGAACCACTCTGAGCTCTATTTTCTGTCTAAATAATAATGATAATAGTACCCTCGTCTTAAGGTGGTTGGGAGGATTAAATAATGGAAATACAGTGACCAGCACAGAACTAAGCCAACACCTACACCCTACCAGACTGACTTGCCCAACCTGAGGCTTCATCATTCCTGCTCACACTTCAACTTTGTCCCCAGGGCGTTCCCCATTCAGCCCTGGCTTTCCACCGGCACCGCCCTGCTGATTCCAAGATCCACCTTCTTTCTTCATCAGATTGGCCCTCTCCAACTCCTCCAGTAACTTCTTCTGACTTCCTTTTGTCAGCTCAACATTTCTTTTCTGTTGGAGAACTGACTCTCCCCCATCCCATGTGGTTCTGAAGGAACTGTGTCCCTCACTCGATATAGTGGGGAGAGTCACATGTGGGCATGTGACTCTAGAGGGCTAAACCAGTAAAAAATATCCTTATATGTACTACGTTTATGACTACTAAAAGCACACGTAAAAGCTCCAATTGCTGGCTCAATAGTTCTTGCAGCTGTACTACTCAAACTAGGAGGCTACGATATGTTGTGAATTAGCACTATGCTAAACCCAACAACTAGCTTCATAATGTACCTATTCCTAATAGCACCTCTCTGAGGAAGAATTATAACCAGCTCAGTTTGCTTATCCCAAACAGACCTAAAATCACTAATTACATATTCATCCGTAAGTCATATAGCACAAGTCATCGTAGCCATCCTCATCCAAACTCCATGAAGCTATATAGGGGCAACAGCCCTAATAACTGCACAAACCTGGTTCCCTATCTTGCTGTCCCCTGTGATTGGCCCTAGGTGGTGGGCATGTGACTCAGTAGAGCCAATCAGAATCATTCCTGAGAGTACAGTATAGCTGCTGAGAAAGTGGGGCATTCTTGTGGATCTCAAGTATAAAGTATAGGATACACCGGCAACTGGCTATTCTCTTTAATGCTATATGGAGTCTGTGGCAGAGAATGAGGCCAACTTATAAAGAGACAGAGATAAGCCGCACTGAAAAGGGGTGTGAGAGACAGTCTTTTTATTTTATTTTATTTTATTTTATTTTATTTTATCTTATCTTATCTTATCTTATCTTATCTTATCTTATCTTATTTATTTTATTTTATTTTTGAGAGACAATCTTAATATGTCTGGGCCCCTATATCCATCTATACCTGAAGCTGATCTTGGTTCTAGGTTCCACAGTTGCATTAGGTAATGAGTTCCCTCCCACTTTTCATTAACCTGGGTAGGTGTTTGAGTGTCTCTTGTAACTCAGTCTTGATTACTGCAATGGGACAGGGTTTAGCTGAGTGGGGAACTCTAGCACATTATCCACATAATAATCCCAAAGCTTCCATGAGTCAGTCACTGTGCTGGTGTCAAAGAAAAAATGTTGGACACTAGTTAAAGTGGTAAGGACAGATTTGAATCAGTAATATACTATTGCAGTAGGAAAGAGGTTCCAGCATGAACCAAACGCCACTTCAATTTGTACGGAGGTGACTGGGCATTTTAAACTGATAAGAACAGATACTACACTTGGTCTTAGCTAAAAGGCTGAGAAGCAATTGGTGACTGGGCATTTTAAAAAGAGGGAACAGATCTACCACCATGCCACCCTGAATAAGCCGGATCCCATCTGATCTCAAAAGCTAAGCAGGGTCAAGCCTGGTTAGTACTTGGATGGGAGACCACCTAGGAAGAACAGGTACTGTAGGCATAAAAAAAAAAAATAAGGGGTTGTAAGATGACAAGGTCCTTGCAGTCTGTGAGGTCAACCAAGGGTTGCTTGCCTCGCCTAAAAAAATAAACAAAATAATAAATAAATAAAGAGGGAACGGTGAGGGCTTAACAGACTCAAGGAAGTGAAAAATTACAAAGGGTCGGTCAGTGTAAGTGCACCCTCTCCAGCACACTTAAGGCCCACTGCCCCAGCCAGCCCAAGCCTCTCCTGACCCCACCCCTTCCACAAAAAAAAGACACTCTGCTCTTCTCCACTTTGCACAAAAATGTATTTCTGTTTTATCCCACAGTACAGACATTTCCCCAGGCCCCTGGTGGTAAAGCAATGCGATGTGAGCTCTGCCTGAGGTCTGGTTCAGGCCACGAGAGCATGGAAGGGCAGGGCAGCTGTGGCCCATCTGCCAAGCTGGGGGAACACACGGGCAGCTCTGGCCCAGGGCTGAAAGGGAAAGACTCCAGGAGAAAAAGGCCAGGCGCCTCGCCCCTGGGCTGCAGCTCCGGCCTGTTCTGCCTGGAGACAGAAATGCCAGGAGAATCCAAAAACAGGCCCAGGGCAGGAGGAGGGAAAAGCCTGGCCCCAAGGGCTGCCTGCAGAGTCAACCCTACTCCCGGTCCTTAAGTGGCCTCCTCACCCACCTCTGTCCCACGAGGAGCAATTCGAAGGGAGAACAAGCTATTACGAGATACATTTGGGCCTCATAATTCTCTGAAATGCAGCCCGGAGCTTTCCAAGGTAAAGGCAGGAGGCAGGGCGGGAGGGGCTCCCCCACAGGCTGTGCCAAGTGCTGGTCTGGAGGCATCTGCCTGCTGCCGCTCGAAAGGCTGGCGTGGGGAGCCTCTGCCTGTGACAGGTGAGGGGGCCTCTGGGCAGCGGGGCAGGCAGGGGCGAATGGGGCAGGCTCAGTTCTGCTGGTGGGGTGCCTGGGCACCTTGGGTGCTTTGGGGAGATGGAGGGCTGGGGAGCAAGGGAGCAAGCCCCGGGCCCCAGAAAGCGCTAGCTTCCAGAGCTGGGGTCAGGTTCTGGGTATGTTTGGCAGATGGGGCAGTGGGATCTGCCTGAGTTCTGACCAGCCTTGGGCTGGGGCCTTCAACAGCCTGGGACCTGGTGGGAGACTAGGAGGCAGCCTCCATAGCAGCGTGGCCTCAGGCGGGCCTGGCCAGAGAGCAGCAGGGCCACCGTGAGCCCCGATCCTCGAGAGACCTCTGGGGCGGAGGCTGCCTGGGCCCAGGCCTGGGCACGGCTCACTTCCTTGGCCCAGATGGCCCACAGCCGGGAGCACCAAGGCATTTGAGAGACCCAGTGGGGTTACTTTGAAACCCTAAACCCTATTGGCCACCCCCAGGAAGCCAGATGAGGTTCTCAGGCTTTGGCGGGTGGGTTAGGGTGCTGGAGGGGCTGCCGAAGTCTGCTGCCTCTCATAACAGGAAGCGAGGCCAGGGTCGGAGATCACTGGGCAAGGACCGGACACTCACAATGTCAGAGGCATTTAGTCTGGCGGGGGTAGGCGTGAGTGTGGCAGCGACGAAGGCTTTGAAGTTGGGGCTTGAGAATGGCCAAGGAAGCTGCAAGGACTCGGAGTGTTTCTTTTGTTTTTGTACAGAAATCATACACACGAAACTTCACACTTCCTAACACAAAAAAAATAATATAATATATATAATATATATATCTCACTAATGTTAAGGAAAAGCGTCGGTTGTGCAAAAGTCCCCCTGTGTCCCTTCGTCCAGTGGGAGGCTCCCGAGTGGGGGTCTGCCAGCTGGGCGGCTTGAGTGCTTCCTGCGGGCCTGGCGGTCCAGAGCAGTGGCGGCCACGGGCGGAGGCCTCTATCTGGACGTGTCCATGTTCTCCTCTTTAAAGTTACTGCAGTGCTCGGTCACCTTTCTGGAGACAACGGGAGAGAGAGGAGTGGAAGGCGGGCTTGAGTCGGGGTGGCCCTTGTCCCTCCCGGCTGGCTGATCAGGATGCTGAATTTGTTGGCAAATGTTAACGGTGATGCTGACTGAGACGATGTGTACGAAGGGGCTGGCTGAGTGACCAACATGCGCAGGGCACCCAGGAAATGGTACTGTGGCCGTGATTCTATCGGCACCATGTTTTCCTCACCTTCTTCCCCATGCCCCGCTTCCCCACCTCTCAGCCCCAGGGCATCCGGGGTTAGAGGATCCCCTGAAGCAGCTCAGGCTTGACCTGCAAAACCCTCGGATCCTGTCTTCCTTCTTCACTTTCCCCTGCATACCCAGGCCTCTTCCTTCCCAAAAGTCTGTTAATGGTCCCCAGACTCACTGCACATCAGATCCACCTGGAGGTGTGGGTGCGGCCAGGGCAGCAGGGTTTGCACGGGGCCCCGGACACCCTGCAGCGGCCAGTCCCCAGCGCAGCATTTGGGAACCATGGCTCATGCTCTGTCGGGTCTTGCACCTGCTCCAGTCTGGCCCTTGGGAACTGTTGCCCTGCTGCCATCGGGTGTCATCCCAGACCCTGAATGGCCTTCCCATTCAACGCTAAGCCTCTGGGTTGGTTGGGGTGGGTGGGTGGTGGTGTTCACTGTAGCCTCTATGTGCTAAGAGGTACCCCGAGGCGTTTTGGGAAATAAGGGATGCCTGGAGTGGGCTGGGAGTTGTGATGACGCAGTGACTTCTCCAGAGCTCCCTCTCAGTGTCTGTCATTCACACGTGCTGTCAGACAGGCCCACTCAGATGGACGTCTCGGGTCTCACAGAGATGTTTACAGTGCCTGGGGTAGGTGACGGGTCAGTCTTAGCCAGTGCTTCTCAAATCTCCTGGCATCCCTGTTGACAATGAACGTTCCCAGGTCCACCTCCCAGACTCCCTGGGACAGAAGATCTCGGGTGGGGCCTGTACATTTTTAATGGTCTTTCTGGATGATTCTTTAGGGAGATTGTGAGAACCATTCATTTCACCATTCTCAAACTCAGACAAATCCGTCACTAATGTTTAAGCAGTGCTTTCTGCCAAAAATAACTGCAGAAACAGCTGACGCTCCCCAGCCCAGCCATGTCCTGGGAGCCCCTGTGCTCCAGGCCCCTGATCCATGACACGCTTTACCCTACACGGTATTTAGAACTGGAGCAAACCTAACTACGCTCGCTTCTAGAATGGATCCTGGGAAAAGCGAGGTCGTTACTGCTGATTGTGACGTGCAGCATCAGAGAGTCTCTTGTGTACTGATCAGTGGGAGGTCAGAACTGGTGATATCTTAGACTCTGTAGTGAAAACCACACAGCATTGAAAGGCCTGACAGCTCTGAATGGGACCTTCACGTTCACACTCATTTGTACTCTGCCTACCTGATCTCCGGACTGTATTTTACCACAGTGTCCTCTCTTTAGTTGGAATGTCTTTGGCCAGAAATAATAATTCTGACCTGACTTGCTGATGCCCAGTCACGAGAAGGTGGAATTTTGGGGAAATAAAAGAAAATGAAGCCTAAACGAGCATCAATGCTCCGTTCAGGGCCTGATCATCTAGTTTCTGGCCCCAGCCAGACATTAGGATGCTGTCCACCTCCACACCCAACTTCAGGAGAGTTCGGCCACCCTGACCACCAGGGCGCCCCGCCATGTCCCTCACTCCCCCAAATCAAGGCTCCAGCAGAAACACCGCCTGCCTGCCTCTTACCGGGCCATCTCCTTGGTCTCCTGCCGTGCAGTCACCATCTTGATCATGTCCCTCAGAAGGGGCATCCCACCTTCTTTAATCAGCAGGGGGCAGTACTTGTCCGCTGTGGGGGACACAGGGGCAGACAGCAGGGGGTCAGGGTGGGTCTTCCCTCGGCCAGGGGCCCAGAAACCCACCCCTGCTGCCAGGACTGCCCTCCCAGAGGGGTGTGACAACGGCGCAAGCTTGGGTAATGGCACTGCTGCAGACCGGGGTGAGCCGTCTCGCCCAGCCTGGAGTCCACCTGCGTGAATCTTCGGGAAAGGCCCTTCCCTATTTTGGTAAGCAGTAGAATTTGTTTCCCAGATCTCACCCTATGGAAAATATCACCCTAACCAGTGGCTTCTAGGCTCTGAGAAGTTTTTGTAAAAATACAGATTCCTAAGCCCTACCCTTGGGATGCAACAGATCCGGAAAACTATTTGTTGCATTTTTAACAAAATGCTACCAGGTGATTCTGGTGACCAGCCAGGATGGAACCACCGCGCCTTCTTATTGGTGGTTTCATGGTTCACGCCAACGAAGAACATTCTGGTGCTTGGCATCTCCAGGGTTTACACTCCATGGAGAACACGGGCATTTCCGCGGACCTCCAGCAGCTCCGTGTAATAGTGGGTATTTTTTTATCTCCATTTTACAGATGAAAGAACTGAGGTTCAGAAGGATGAAGTAATTCATCCAAAATCACTCGAGAAGCTTGTCTGAGGGGATCCCAGCTCAGGGCTCTTTCCTCTGTGCTATGCTGTCTCTTTGAGACAAGGTGCTACTTTTTGGTAAGACTAATCTCAAATAATGATGAGAAAAGGCTAATGCTTACTGAACAGTAGTGTACACGGTGGCATGTAGTATGTTCTAAGCACTTTACTTTTTATTTCACAGCAATTCTGTGAGGTGAGTGCTGTTGTTAGCCCAGCTTAAAGATGAGGCCGTTGGGCACAGAGAGGTTGAGAAATCTGCCCAAAGTAACACAGCAAGTGGTCGAGCCAGGTTTCAAACCCAGGCAGTCTGTCCCCAGAGCTGGCACTCCTGTCCACGCTGCTGGTTACAGGACTGAACGGCACCCGGGTACCAGGCTTAGGGCTTTATGTGGGTTCTCTTTTCATATCGATCTCATGAGGAAGGTGTTGTCAGTATTCCCGCTTTACAGAGGAGGAAACCAAAGCCCAGAGAGGTTAGAGAACCTGTATGAGTTCACCTAACCTCAAGTCAGAGAGAACTAGGGGTCACACCCGGCCTGTCATAAAGACTCCTGGCACCGCACCTTCTTTGTCCTCTCCGTCAAAGCCACCAAACAGACAGTTCAGGTTCTTCTGTTGGAGGGGAGAGGGACTCTCTTTGAGGGAAATGAGATTTGTTTTAAAGTTCTCTCCTGTTCTCTTGGATGCGTTTCCTTAGGGGTTAGTTCTTCGTTTGGGTATGTCTTACTCTGCTGTATGGAAGGCATGGAGATTTTTGACTCGTCACGCTTTTGGGAGTAGGAGGCATTAAGAAGGCTGTCTGGGAACTCTGACGGGCCATCTTGCCTGCAGGCCTGCTCCAGCCACTGGGCCAGGTGCCAGCCACTGTGCCGTGCGTCCCACAAATGCTGGAGGGCGGAGGGCTGTGCTTAGAGGTACAGACACTGAACCGGCTCTCCTGGGGGTCCCCAGCCTGTATTCCAGGCTCCTGAGGGCACGTCTGCTTTCAGCTGGGTGACTGCCCCTGTGTCTGAACGAAGGGCGAGTGGGTACTCACGTAGACAGGACACGAGGTTGTACAGGGCCCAGGTGGCCCAGTGCTGGCTGACGGGGGAGATGCCCTGGGGAAGGAGGCGAAGAATTGGCTCAAAAGACCTGTGGGAGAGAGATCAAGGTCACCTCTGGTACGGGGGATGGGGGCGTGCACCTCGTTGGGGTTTCTCCTCCCGAGGGGCCCTACGGACAAACTGCGAGCAGGATGCAGGGGACCTGGGGCGTCTGGCCCTCCAGCCTGCTTCAGGCTGCACACAGGGAGCCCCCTTGGGGGACAGGTCAAGCGCACGGATGGGTAAGGAGTAGGAGGGACCCAGGTTCATTGGTGCAGAAGCTGGGGGCCTCGGTATGGAGAAGAGACCTAGCTTGGGGGGGGGGGGCGCGGAGCACCCGGGAAGCAGAAGAAAGGGGACTGCACTTCTTACAGTGGCCCTCTCCGGGGCATCTGCAGTCATGTCCAAAAGCCCAAAAAACGTATGTGCGCACCCCCTGGGCCACTGATTTATCTCCCCTCGGAAACGACGTAACTGGAGCGTCGGTCACAAGCGTGAGCCTGTTCCTCCCAATGTGGGTTTTCAGCTTCAGTGTCAAGTGGCACAAAACGGGCTATCCACACACAGAGAGTGACCCAGTCAAAACATGGTGAGGGAGACCCAGATCTGTGGCTGGAAGTTCAGTCACAAGATAGAAGGACTACGCCCGCTGGGCTGAAGGTGAGTGGATCTGTGCGCACAAAGACTGCGGGGAGGGGAGACGCCGGATGTTGGCAGGGGTCCTTCCAGCGAAAGGGGCTATAAATGATTTGTTTCCTATTGCGTGTCTGTATTTTCTCTCTTTTTTTTTCTCACAAATAAACATGTATCAGATGTTTGTAAACAGCAGGCTTTGGGTACACGCAGGTGCCGACGTGTACCAAAGCTGTGTAGCTGAGCTGTGTGCCCTTCTGCTCGGCGCCGTGTGCAGACTTCACCTCAGTAAGGAAGGCCCCACAGAGGACTAGGAGAAAGGCGAGCTCTGGCCAGGCCGTGCTGGGAAGAAGCGTCCTGTCTCAGCGCTCAGCCCACCCTCCCCACGCCGCACCTGTAATTGATATTTCTCCGTGAGTTGATGTCCCAGCTCTGAATCGCTGCCCACATGCGCTCCTCCACCTCCTCCCGCTGCGGTTCACAGATGCCCCAGGCCTCTGGCCCATCAAACATGATGTGGGAGAGGACGCCGCAGGCATTGTAGGACACCTCGATCCCGTCGGCCTTGCTCTCCAGCAGGTTGCTGCCAAGGAGAGAGAAAAATGGAGTCCGATTCCTTCTAAGTCCCTCTTCAGATACCAGCTGCTGGACCCTATCTTCCAAACCATATGCCAGAGGTACTATTGATTTCTTTATCACTTACTAGCCATACCCAGATGACTTCTAAAAGGGCCCAGGGGTCACTAAGATAAGACTTATTGGTGAGAAGATGACTTAGGAGAGTTGAAAAAATAAGAAACCACATTACAGAGAGAAGGCGACATTTATAAGAGAAACCTAGTCTAAGAGCCATTGCTGCAATTGAGCATAGATTAGAGCTCCGAGCATCCTGGCAACCAAGGCAAAAAGGTAAAGGACAGAAGTACCAACCTGAAGACACTGATAAATTGGGAAGTCATTAGCTGGGGCCGCAGCTCCTTCACCTCTGCCACATTCCCCAAGAGTCCCAGCATATTTCGATGAAGTTCCTGCTTCTCTGGGAATTCCTGGCCAAATGAGAGCCATTGGGCCACATTAATAGTACTTGATTAGTATGTGGTATTGTTAACCTAGATGCTTTACGAGCGTCTGACTAGACAAAGAGGGGGTGCAATATGTTGTCCTACCTTCTAGTGCACCTAGGAGAGTGCTGGGTACACACTATAACGGACTAAAATGGCGGGGGCTCCTTGCCACAAAATCAAAGTCTGAGTGGGAGTGGGACCTATAAAATTGTAAATGGGACAAACATGGTTCTTTTCACAAAAGCTCAAAATATTAGTTTCACAAGATCCTCTTAGAAACTAGAGCAAGAAAACAAGGGATGAGTTCTGTCCACCCTACTGGACAGAATCCTGTCCAGCTGATCTCCCAGTGGACCCCAGCCAGACTGGGCGTCTGAGGAAGCACTGCCAAGAAGGGTGGGGCTGGCCTTTCTCTGGAGGGAGGGCTCGAAGAGACGGCCCAGCCAGGCCGTCTGCAGCTTCTGTCCGCAGCAAATCCTGGGCAGGGGGCCTGAGAGTTGCTGTCCGGAAGGCACTACCTTCAGGCAGTCCAGGAAGAGCTTCATGCCGTTGAAGTTGAGGAACATCTCGCAGTTGTCGGGCGTCTCGTCTGTGATGTTCCACAGCGCACTCCAGGAGAACTCCATCACCTGGTCACACTGAAGGCGGGCAGGGCAGGGTGGGGCTCAGCATCGGCTCCCCGGGCGGGACCTGTGGGCTCCTAACACCCCTCACGACATATGGACACTCCCCTCTTAGGGACTAGCCCCATATGGACCAGCCTCTCTTAGGCTGCGGGAGGGCAGAGCAATTCCATGAAGACTTGTGACTTACTATCTTGTCCAGAAGCTTCTTCTGAATCAGCTTCAGCATGGTCTGTGGGGGGAGAAGAGAACTTGCTGGGGCCAGGCCTCAAGAGCCCCCATAGCCCCCAAGGACCAAGATGGAGAGAGGCGCATCAGCAATTCTGCTCCTGGCTAATACATCCTGACAAGTCAAATGTGCCTCTCTATTTGGGGGGCTGTTTGAAAAAGTGCAACCCACAGACTTGGCATCGGGAGGCCTGGGTGCTAGTCCTGGTGCCACCCGACTCCCTGTATGGCTCTGGGCACGGCCCTCCCCTCAGTGGAATTCAGCCTCCCCAGCAATAAAAATGAAAAGAGACAGGATACTCCTTCCTCATTCTTTCCTTCCTTTCAGCAAATATTTATTTTCTCCCCACTGCCCTGTGTGAGGAAGTGGAGGAAGTGCTGGGGATGTAAGGATGGGAGGAACAGCATGGAGTCTTTCCCCATGGAGTTCACAGCCCGGTGTGAGGCCAACATCAAACAGATAGTCCCTCAGACTCTTATCTAATCCCAGCCGGGAAGAGGTATCAGTCTGAGGAGGCAGGAGTGACTTATGCAGTGGGACCTAATGGATGAATGGAAGGGCCCAGGAGAGAATGACAGAATGTTCTAGTTGGAGGAACTCTATGGGGGTCATAAGCAACACTCACTATTGGGAAACCCTTCCTTTGGTCTAGGCTGACTCCTTCGTGCGTCAGTGGGGCTAAGGAAGAGGAAGGGAGGAAGGCAGGGAGGGGCAGCCCGCCTGCACGCACCACGACAAAGCCCATCTTGCCCACGGCCTCCTTGTGGTCATTGTCCACCTGGCAGACCAGGGCGTTGCACAGGTGCACGGCGATGCGCTGGATCGACTCGTCCTGCCGCGTGGGGTTGAGGATGCTGAGCAGGAGCTCGTTGACACGGCGGTACTGGAACTCCAGCTCCTCGGGGATGCTGAAGTTGCAGAGGGTCAGGCAGCAGTTCCGCTGGACCTGGGCCGGGACGGAGACAAGCGGAGCGGAGTCAGGGGTGGACTCGGGCTGGACTCGAGGGGCTCTTAAGAGAGCATCCAGGGCTGTCGTGTCTGGGAAGGCTTTCTGGAAAGGAGACTACAAGGCTTTTTAAAAAATTATTTTTTAAAAAATGTAAAATGTAGTGTACAGAAGAGTAGATAAAGTACAAATGTATAGTTTTACAAATAATTATAAAGCCAACAAGCTTTCCAACAACTATGTAGCCACCATTCAGGTCAAGAAATACAACACTGCCAGCACCCAGAAGTCCCAAATGTCCCTTTCTGATCATTAGATACCCACTATGGCTGATATTTTATTCAAAAGACTCTGGCACCTTGCTTCTTTTTGTTCGACCATAGGTTTGCAAGATCAAGCATGTTGCTATAAGCAGCTGAAACACACTCCTTTTTCATTGCAGTATAGCATTCCAATTTATTCATCCATTCCACTGGTGTTGTACATCTGGGTGGACCTCAGTGTTTGCTTACTTTAAATAATGTCTTATACACGCATCCTGGTTTCCAAGCCCATGGGCTTCTCTAGGGCACACATACATGGGGTGGGGCTTCGGGGTCTTAAGGTCTGTGCGTCTTCAACTTTACCAGGTAACACCAGATTGTTTTCCAAAGTGGCTATAACCAATTTACACTCCTACCAGCGACACATGAGAGTTCTAGCTGCTCCACATCCTCAATTTCTCTTTGCGATGTTGGCAGGTTTATATTTTTTTAGTGTTCTCAGCTCATTTTCCTTGTAATTTATTATGTAAATTAGAGGATATCATCCCTGGTTAACTCTTTGTCTTTCTTCTTCCAATACGCATCTAATTTTTTAATTTGAGAAAAAAATTTATTTTAAGTTATAAAAGTAATACTCACTGTTCAGATAATACTATCTGAAAAGAAAAAAGTTCCTGCATTTCATTCTCTAGAAAGAATCACTGTTAAAAGTTTGACGTACGTCCTAGATTTTTCTGCTATGCAAATATGAACATATATTTGGGTAGAGAAGAGCCAAAAAAAAGATATACGAATTGGTCTAAACATTCTATATCAATACACAGTGGACATCCTTCCACGTCAGGATGTACAATTTACCATTATATCCCACTGTGCTGGTGGATCACGTGTTACTTTTCCAGGCCCCTGTTACTAAAACCTTTTGGTTTCCTCTGTTTCTATTTCATCACAAAGGGTGGATGTACGTCTATCTTTTTGCTCTAAGACTATTTGGCCGTGGAATACCCAGGCTACAAGAGAAACGCATTTATAGGTCTGGCGGGTTCTGCCATCTGCCCTCTACAACAGCTGTTCCATTCAGATCTCACCCACAGGAAGTGTGAGATGCCCTACGCCGACCTCTGTGCCCTACGCCGACCTCTGTGCCCTACGCCGACCTCTGTGCCCTACGCCGACCTCTGTGCCCTACGCCGACCTCTGTGCCCTACGCCGACCTTTGTGCCCTACGCCGACCTCTGTCAACGTCGGGTATCATCCGTCTCTTGAGATGAAATATGACATCTTGTTATTTTAATCTCCATTTCTTTGATAGTTTATTAATACATTTGAGAGTCTTCAACTAGTATTCTTTTTTTCATTAAGAAGAGGTCCCTTTTAATTCTATTATAAAATGATTATAAAAATCAATCTCAATGTGAAAACCAGTTGTCCTCAGGTCTGCGATCGGCAGGCAGTGGGAAAGTGGGTCTTCTCAGCCCTTCAGAGGCTATGGCCCCACCATCGCCTTTCTGGAGGACAATGCGAGACTACCAAATGCTTTAAAAATACACATACCCAACTGCCCCAGCAATTCTACTTTTAGACCTGTAGCGTAAGGATAATCAATTAAGTATCGCCAAGAAAGCCTTATTTGACATGGAAAAAAATATTAAAAACAACCTAAATGTTCAACCGTTGGGGCGATTCCATAACCGCAGCCCATACGCTGAGGGGAGCCCCTTCCTGGGGCTCCTCGTGGGGCCAGGGCTTGGCCACTGCCTCTGAGCCCCAGCAGAGGGTCAGCACGAGTGGCTTCTCCCTGGATGAGGATGCTGAACACTATGCTGACACCAACGATTATGAAGCTGAACCATTAAAACCAGCTCTCTGGGGGAGGACAGCCGGTGTTATGAACAACTTTTACTTTCTAGTTAATAGATTTTCGTAGTAATTGAATTTATTTTCTAAGCATTTGGTGTCTTCTGTAATGAGAAGAGAGACACTATTTAAAAAATGTTGTAAAATTTCTGTGGATATGGGAGAGGTTCACATTCACAAGACGTTGTTGAAATAAGTCCACATTACACAAGCATCACACAGAGTGAGCCCATTTACTAAATAAATATGCACAGACTAAAATCCAGAATGACAGACACCCAGTTTTACTGGTGGCTATCTTTGGGTGGCAGGATTATGGGTGGATTTGTTTCTTTATATCTGTAATTATAATTTCTCCACAGCAAATTTTAAAAATTACTTTTATAAGAAAAACAGCTTTAAAAAAAAAAATAGCCCCCAGCAGAGAGTTGCCAGGCAGAAGGACTGAGAAGTCAGCACCAGCAGAGGCCCAGAGGCAGGAGAACAGGGTCCCTGGGTGGAGGGTGGCAGTGGGTGGCAGGGTCAGGTTAGGGGCCCCTGAAAGCCAGGTCCCAGCATCTAGGGTTGATGGCGTGAGAAAAGGGGGTTGGAAGGGGTAGTACAGAGCCAGGAAAGAAAGGGTGGGAGCAAGCATGGCACCCTGGTCTGCGAGCTGGCTAGCTGGCAGGCGGGACCACAGGGTGAGCAGGACAAAGGGGTGGGGCCATAGCATGCAGGGCCGTGCCGGGTCGGGGGCTCACCGTCACCTCCTGGTAGGATTCCATGCCATTCAGCACCACCTGGATGACCTGCCGACGCAGCTTGACGCTCTGCTCTGAGCGGTACTCGGAATTGGTCAGGTAGAAGAGGGCGGCGCTGCCTGTCACTTGAATGTTCTTGTCATACTTGTGGCACTTGAGGGCCGTGATGACCAGCTACATGAAGCCAGGGGACAGGGGCCATGTTAGCACGTCCCATTGAAGTTGTGCAGGGACAGGCCCTCTGATCCAGCTCTCTGGGCGCAGACAGGGCGGGGAGCAGGAACTTGGGGGGGCCGTGGTTCTGGGACAAGGCAAGTGGGGTGCTTCCGGGTGGGGTTGGGGTCTGGGAGGTGGGACTTCCGGTATCCTGGGGATGGGGTGGAGGTGTAGAGGAGGGACAGGGGCTCTGGGCACATGGCTCAGCCAAGTCCAGTGCCCTCCAGGTGGGGACAGGCGGGAGCCCGAAGACCCCCACTGCCCCTGGGCTTGGGGCTGACCTTCAGGGCTCGGAGAAGCTGGCTGCAGCGCTCGATGCGCGCGATGTCAAAAAGCAGGTTGATGGCCCGTGAGGTGATCTCGGGCCTGTGCTCCGTGTAGGCCTCGATGGCATTCAGCACCTGCTCCTCGTTTTTGTCACCACTTACCTGGGGATGAAGCATGCTCAGAACAACCCGGAAGAGGCCAAGGGGTGGGATCCTCAGATCTCAGCTCTGTCTCTAGCCCCTGGGCAGACACCCTGGACGCCCCCTTCCCTCCTCCGGGGCTCCCTGCTCCTCCCCTCCTCCCTCCCCCTCTCACTTTGTAGGCAGGAATGTGTGTGAGGCGGCACAGGGAGGTCTCAAAGAGCCCAAGGAACTGCAGTGGCCTCTTCAGAGCCCGGAAAGGCATGATGCTGCTCTTGGAAGGCTCGATGCTGGAGGAAGAGGGTGCTGGGGTCAGTGGCCCAGGGCCTGGCTGCCCTGGGTTCAGCACAAAGGTGGCCCTCACCCTGGGGTGGCTAGGCATTTACTAGGGGCCCTCTTCTAGGCCCTCTGGCTCATCTTTTTTTTTTCTTCTTTTAAAGGGCAAGGGACATAGACCCCACCTCTTGATGGGTGGCAAGGTCATGCTGTAGAAGAACACATGGGATGGGAGATATCATTGTAGCCATCTTTGGAAAATACTATCTGCCATTCCAATGAAGATCTGTCACCTTTAGCTTCCACCGATAACCATAGAGGGACACGCCCAACAACTAAACCCTGCCGAAGTATAGTTGGGGATAGGGCCTAGGGGCAATTGCAGCTGGCTGGGTTTGAATCAGATCTCTTGACCAGCGAACCCAGGAACCGAGCTATCTGCCGCAACACCTAATGAGTGGTAGACACTGTCAGCCCCGTCTGAACACCGCCACACTGTCTCGGGCCAGTATGAGCCTCGTGATTTCCCATTCACTCCCAGCACCTGTACCTTCCAGCCTTTGCACATGCTGTCCCCTCTGCTAGAACACCCTTCAGAGGAAGGCAAACTCAGAATGAATGTTCAAGACAGCTTGGAGGCCATTCCTCTCCCTTCTCCCTCCTTCCTGATTCTCAGGGCAGCCCTGTGCTTCCCCTAACACAGCCCTGATAATGACCTGACTGTCCCCACTAGCTCATACAGACCGGAGAGGGCAGGGCCTGATTCATTTATCTCCAGCGCCCAGAACTGCACTTGGCAGAGGGGTGCCTGGTAAATGCTTGTTGAATGATACCCTGCTGGCAACCATGGCAGGCAGGTCCCGACCTGGTCTGCCCTGCTTCCTCGTCCATCTTAGAGATGCTGCAGTTCTCCAAGATCATGTGGCCAGAGATATCCAGGGACATGAGGTTTCCCAGCTTCTGTACAAAGAGGCTCAGCACTTTGCGAGTCAGCTTGAACTTGTAGTAGCTGGAGAGGCGGTCTCGGGAGATGTCCAGGTGTCTGAAGATTGGGGCGGGGAGCACAGGTCAGGAGCTGGACACAAGTGGGGGCTTCTGCACAGACCTCTGCTCCTTCAGTCCATGGCTGGGCAGGGCCCACCCCTGCTGTAACTGTCACAGCGTATTATGGGATAAACCCTTCTTCTGGGACCTAGGACCCTGGACAGCCCTGACCCAGCTGACACACTGGGTTTAAGGAATGGGACTGTCTCCTCCATGCCCGCTTCCTGCCTGGCCAGAAGCTCGAGACCTTCTGGGACTGGCAGCACCCACCTCCCCACCCCTGCCCCAGCGAGCTCTGGGCCGGCCGCTCACCGCAGCTTGTGCAGCTGGACGATGACGCGGATGTGGTCGTCCGACAGGTCCATGTTGTAGAGCACGAGGGACACCAGGCTGTCTTTCCACTGGGTGAGGAAGGCTGCGTCGCTCGTCTGAATGCCTGAGAGGTCCAAGGTGGCCAGCGAGTTGAGCGGTCGCAGCAGGGACTCCACGGGGACCCCATCGATCATGCGGCCCAAGTTGAGGAAGCGGAGGCGGCTAAAGCCCTCGAAGGTGAAGTCCTTTACCAGCACTTGGCAGGTGGGGTTGACCAGGCACTCGTCTTCGCAACCCCCTGGGTTCTCCTCCTCGTAGAAGATATTTGCACAGCCAAAGAGGCTCAAGGACACCAGCGTGTGGCTGAAGCTCCTCAGCGTCTGCAGGCTCTTGGCGGACAGCTTCTCGCAGTTGGTCAGGTACAGTTCCACCAGGTCCTGGCACCGGGCAGAGCTCCATCATCACCAGTGCCCAGCCCTGCCCTGGGGCCTAGGCTACAGGTAGGCTTGGGGAGGGGTCCATGGGATGGGGGGAAGCACGAGGGGCCATGGGATTCTCGCATTGGAGGCGGGCGACTCCACCCGACTCCCTGTTTGACTGTCTTGGGGCCAGCCTCCCCCGGCCATCCCTGGTACCTGGCGAGGCAGATCTCACCTGCTTGCGAATGGCTTCCAGGTCCTGGTCCTGCACCAGGTCCTCGCGGAGATGGATACGGGTGAGGCGGGTGCTGCGGGGATCTGAGAAGAGGCTGAAGAAGCTGTCATGTGGCTCAAAGTTGCAGGCAGCGTTGACCAGCTCCACATACCTGGGGGGCAAGAAAGCCTGGCTCAGGGGAGGGGCATGGTGACCCTCACCCTCCTTCCGAGTCCCAGCATGAGACTGCCCCCTGAAGCCTTCCTTCTCTGAGCACCCCAAGAGCAATCTCCGTCTCCTCCTCCTCCTCCTCTTCCTCATAGTACCTGGTTGGATCTTGACCACCCTACAGATGAGATCAAGGGTGGCCACAGGAACCAGGAGTCCAAAGGTTGACATCCTGGTAATAAAAGGCCTCTTATCAATAGCAAATCCCAGGCTCTTTCCCCTGGATGTGTAGACACTTCTGTAACAAACACACGTGTCTACACCTCTCATCTTCTTTAAACCAGCTTCTGGTTCCTTGAGCAGCCCTCCCCAGGACCCTTTCTAACAGGAAGATAACTCAAGGGGTCTGGATTTCCCAGCTGGGTGCAGGCAAGAACTCAATAAAACACTGTTGAGATCCAGCTCCTGCAAGAATCCTGGTCTGACGGAAAAGGTTTTGGCACCAAACACTCTGGAATCTAAGTCCTGCTTGGCTGTTCACACAGGTTGGGCAACTTGGCTGGGCAACTTCACACAGGTAACTAAACTTCCCCAGACCTTGGCTTCTTCATCTGTAAAATGGACATAATTCTGGTCTGCAAAGTGCCCAACCCAGTGATGCCTGACCCACAGTAAATGCTCAGAATGTTATTATAAGTCAGGCTCTGTCCTTAGGTCACATACAGGTTTCCACTTGTATATGCAACTGTCTAGCCTAACGATTTCCTTTCTGGGCATCTCAAGTGAACTCCCAGTGGTCAGTGAACACACGTCATGCTCCTAGAGGCCTGTACTAGTGGGAAATCCTTTGGAGGGACCACAGGAAGATTTTCGGAATGACTCAGTCCCTGATCATCAATCCATTATTTGGGCACTGGTGTGTAAACCTGTGCATGACCTTGTTCACTCATCGACATGTGTTTACAGTCACCGGTATGCACATACGTGCAGGACAGCACGTAAGTCCTTTATATATGTGCAGGTTCCCGTAGTTGGTTCCCACAGGTGCTCACAGGTGTAATGAAATGCACACCTGCAGTTTTACGCTCGAACATACCCTGTGCTGCAGAAGCCCAGCTGTGTACACACACCCATTCCTTCACGTGCACACCCCGCCATACATGCACCAACACGCACACATAGAACTTTACAGTTATGGATACACTAGTATTCTGCACCCACAGACACCCACGTGCATGCACACATACTCTCACATATTCATAGCCACAGCCACAGCCCCACAAGGTGCGCACGCAATGGTCCCGATCTGTCCACACGTGCTCATCCTAAGACTTGTGTCCCGCCCAGCTCGGGCCTGCTCACTCATTGACGAGCCGGTCACAGATCTCGCTGGGCAGGAAGATGTCTGGATGTAGTCGCAGGGTCTCCTTATCCAGCAGGTAGCCCAAGGTGCCATCCAGGTTGCGCAGGCAGAAGTCTGTGCAGAGGGCCATCAGGGACTCCGGAGTGTCGGACGCCATGTTGGGGTCAGGCAGGTGGGCCACTCCAGGACAGGGGCAACGGTGTCTCGTCAACACTCACAGGATCATTGGCAGAGCCACAGCCTAGAGAATGCGAAAGAAGCTGGGTGAGCCACACAGAAGGGCCAGACTACCAGCTGCCCTATGTCCACGCTGAGTTGGGAAACTGAGGCCCCAGATGTCACACTCGAAATAGCAGCTTAGCAGGGCCAGGCTCCACGACTCCTGAGTCCCTCCCTGCTGCTCCACGCCATGCACCATTATGCGTGATCTGACTGGCAAAGAGCAGGGGGCCTTGTCTAAGCATTTCTATGCCTTCACAGAGTCTGTGGGCAGACGCGTAAGTGGGGACCTAACGCTTGGGTGGGGATAACAGCAGCTTTCATGAACAGCTGGGGTGTCCCTTGCTGTGTAACCTAACCCGAGTACAGCCGTTATTGAACGTTTAGTATGTGCCAGGGTTCTGTAGACACGTTATCACTGATCTCATTCTATATGATAGAGAATTTAGGCTCCTCCCAAGAGAAATGAAAATATACGTCCACATAAAAAGCTGTACGTTAATGTTCGTAGTGGTATTATTCAAAATAGCCCAAAGTGCAAACAACACAAATGTCCATCAATGGATGATGGAGAAACAAAAGCGGAATATTATTCAGTCACAGAAGGAATGAAGCACAGACACACAACACTGGACCTTGAAAAGACTACGCTAAGTGAAAAAACTAGTCACAAAAGGCCACGTGTTGTATGACTCCGTGTATATGAAGTGTCCATAGAGACTGGAGTAGATTAGCGGTTGCCTAGGGCTGGGAGGTTGTGGGGATGAGGAGTGACTGCTAGTGGGTACAGGGTTTCTTTCTGTTTTTGTTTTGTTTGCATTAAATACTGCTTTAATTAGGAACAATTGCTATAATAAAACAAATCACATTATACATTATTTTTCCAATGAGCTGCAGTTTGAGAAACTGATTAGCGAAAATAGACCTTTGAGATGTGAGTCATGACAAACTGGTATAGGGTTTCTTATTAATGAAAATGATCTAAAATTGATTGTGCTGACGGTTGTACAACTCTGTGAATAGACTAAAAGCCACTGAATTATCTATTTTAAATAGGTGAACTGCATGGTATAGGAATTATAGCTCAATAAAACTTATTAAAAATGTGACGTCTCCTATCTTCACCACCCTCGGATAGGTCACAGTTTCTTAAATAGGACTCATAAGGGAAAAAGTGGGAAGTCAATTTGCACTGAAATGAAGAAACTTCTGTTCATACATACACAAAAATTAATTTGAGATGGACCTTAGACCTATATGTAAAGGTAAAACAATAAGATTTCTAGATGAAAAAAAACAGGATACTATCTTTATGGCTTTAGAGTAGGTAATTCCTTAAATGTGTCACAAAACACCTGAATCCTAAAGAGAAATTGATAAATTGGACTGCCTTAAACTGTAAGGCTCTTTTCATGAAAAGATAGCATTATGAAGGGCAAGCCACAGAGCAGAGGATAGTTCCAATAATATTCCCAACAAAGGGCTCATATTCAGAATTATAAACAATTTCTAGAAGTCAGTTTTTTACAAAAGGACATGGCATCCAATTAAAAAATGGGCAAAAGACTTCAACAGGTATTTCACGAAAGCTAGAGAAATGAACAATAAACATGGAAGAGGGCTCGGCTTCATTAGTATTGATAAAACCACAATGAGATACTATTTCCCACCCACCAGAATGGCTCTTCTCAAAAGAATAGCAACAATACAGGCAATACCAGGCCCGTATTACAGTGAAGATACGGAACGATGGGATGTCCCCCACACTGCTGGTGGGAGTGTGAATTGGTGTGAACTGGGAGTATACATGGAATATTGCGTGACACTAACTATTAAAGCTGAAGATACATATATATATGCTCAATTTTCAGCGACACCTAGGTATACACTCAACAGAAACATACATATGAATGTTCATCCAAAGACCGAAATTAATTGCAAACCATTTTCCTACCAGAGTCTATATGAGAAGGGGGAAAAATAGGCAAAATTCATTCATGATGTTCAAAGTCAGGGTAGTGATTACCTTTGCAGCGAGGGAGCAATTAGAAAGTGACAGGCGTGCTCGCTTGTGGAAAGTCATCAAACTGTTCGCCCATGCTTTGTGGGCCTTTCCTTATCTAATGTGATACTTCAATTAAAAAACTGTTTCTTAAAAGTGCAGGCTCTATGGTGAGACAGATTCCATAATTCACTGAATTACTTAACCTCGCTGGACCTCAGTTTCCTCATCTAGAAGATGGGGATAATAACTCCTGCTTCACAGGGCTGGGGGAGTAAATGAGATGTCAGGAAAACGCCTAGTCTCAGGCTTGACATGACTTAAGTACACAACAGATGGTCGTTACGATCCCATTTTACAGATGAAGAAACTCGAGCTCAGAGACAGGGGCTGCTCTGTTCAAACTGGGATTTGAGTCTTATCTCTTGAAACCCATCACATCATCTCCTGGAGGCTTCTGAAGAAGTTTAGGTCCTGGCATTGCCCCTGGCTTCTTGGAGTCTCGGAGTCCATACTGGAGCCTTCCAGGCTGCTCAGGAAACCCGGGGGCAGCCGCAGAGCACTGTGTGCTTTAGAACCCCCGTTCTCGGTTCTGGTCCCACCACTAATTGGCGACCTTGCTGTAAGAGCTCTGGAGTCGGGCTGCCCCAGCTTCAAGTGTCAGCCCTGCTGCTTAAGAGCAGGTGAACTTGGGCAAGTGTCTTCACCTCTCTGCGCCTCAATCGCTTCTCTAAAATGGGGAGCTCTTTGTGAAGACCACATGGAATGATAAAAGGCTTAGCATGGTGCCTGGCACACAGTATCTGCTCAAGAAAAAGCAGCTATTATTATCATCATCGTCATCATCATCCCCTTCTCTTACCTAACCTGCCCAGGTCCCCAAGTAGATTAAGGTTTGCCCCTGCCTAGCTCCAGACCTGGGTCTCCTGCCACGAGGCCTGTAGTGCAGCTGGCTCCTGGCTATGTGACGCCCTTGAGAGAAGGCACGATAAACAGGCTGCCTGGGCCATGGGCATGGCCTTCCTTTGCCTTCATTCACTTTCAGATCTGCAAGCCCAGCAGCCTCTCTTACCTGGGAAACTGGAGCCAGAGAGAACACCGCCGGCAGGCAGGCAGTCCCTGCTGGAAACTGACGAGCCTCATCTCTTTGAGCAGTCACTCAAGGCCTCCAAAATTAGAACCAGCTTACTGGCCTACCTGGCGCCCAGGGACCCCTACTCCAGCTGGCCCAGGCTTCACTGTGCTGGCAACAGGCCATAAGCACGGGGTCACTTTCAGACCTTTGCTCGGTCTCTTCTCTTTCAACTTGGATCATGCAAATTCAACTAATTATTCCAGGTTCTACTCTAGATACTGTCCTACCCCCACACACTCATTATGCCAGCCCACGCCACCTAGAACTCTCCTCCCTATTTATCTGGTGCCTCTGCATCCTCAGCTCAGAGTGTCAACATCATTTCTGTTGGGCAGCTTTCCCTGACCCTCCAAGGTGCGACTGCTGTGTGCTCCCACAGATCCTACCAGAACAACTCACACTTTGTACCAATGCTAGTTTAACCATCTGGCTTCCTGGCCAGGCGGCCAGCTCCGTGACAGCAGGAACCGGCTGTCTTGTTCGGTACTGCATCCCTGGGCTTAGCCTCGGTCATTTATTATTCACTCAGTAACTGTCTAGTGAGCGCTGGGCATCCAGTAGTGAGTGAGACCAGACAAAGGTTTTGTCCTTGTGGAGCATATTGGCTCTGGAGGGTGACAGCCAGTCATCTAAGAAGCACCCAAACCCACCCCACGTAACTGGGACGAGTGTTCTGAAGGACAAGCAGGTACTGGGGGTTCTGGGTGCCTATGCTGGGGCCTGCCCTGGACTGGGGAGGCAGAGCAGGCTTCCCTAGAAGTGACACTTCAGCTGTGACCCAAAAGATGAGTCACAGTTAACTTTGGTGGTGGGCAGAGAAGGGAAAGGCATTCTAGGAAAGGGGACAAGATGTGTGCAGGCTAAAAGGACAGTCAGTGTGGCACTGGCAGCACAGGCCCAACTCTACGACTGTTTGCCAGACAAAAGGGCCATTGAGCACCCATGTGGGCCTGACAAGTAGTAGGTGGAAGGGATGACGAGGGCCTTGGAGGGGGTGCCATATGTGGAAGCTGGGAGGCAAGGTGTACTCTCGTGTCCTCCCTGCCACCGTGCCCAGGACAATGCTAGGTACCCAGTGGCCACAGAGGAACCCTCATCAGTATAACTGAGAGCAAGCCACCAGTGGCTTTGCCTTTTCTGCAGGACAGGCACCCAGGTAGCCTTTCTGTCCTAACCCCGTACCCCAGGTGGAAGAAACACCACCCTTCGACTTCCAAGGTCACCGAAAGCCCCCCAAAGACAAAGCAGGCAGATGGCACCATCTACCAACTGCCTTTGGCAGTGTCGACCCTGTTGCGTAGGGCTGGAGTGCCACTTGTGCCACATCCAGCCGGGAGCCTGGCACCTACTAGATGCAGCCATCTCAGACCACCCCACCTCTTAGAGCTCCTCACTGTCATGGCAGGCACCGGCCACCTGGGATTCTGGCGACTGGGGACAGAAGAAACTCTGGTTATGACAGAACACGCGGTGAGAAGAACCCTGTCTTTCTCCATCCCTTCTCCTGCAGGTTCTCTAAAACTGATCCATCAGAGCCTGTGGCATCCTGGGCAGGGGTGGACAGTGGGGAGAGAAGGGACAGAATGGCGACAGCAGCAGCCACCACCTCCACGTTGGTGGCTTCCAGACATGGCGCCAAGCTCCTTATGAACTTCATTTTATATGGTCTCCTACTTGGCCAACAAAACGGCATCCACTAGAGCCCTGTATTTGCAGCTAATTCATTATTTGTGTAAAAATTCGTCCAATGACCCTTCCTGCCCCAGCTTGTGAGTTCTGGGAGGGCAGGAACCCGGCTGCTTGCACACTCCTGGATCCTCTGTGCCCAGCCCATGCCTGACATCAACAAAATAAAGGTTTGCTTTGGCCAAGTTACCTCATTACAGCACTGCGAGGTAGAGAATATTAACATTTTCTGATGAAGACACCGAGGTTTGCCTGAAATCACACAACTCAGAGTGGGACGCACCCCTATAACCTATGCTTCTCACCAAACCATTAAGTCTCTGTCCACGCAACAAAGGGAGAGAAACTGAGGTCCCCAGGAGGAGCATGGGACCCCACCAGCGTCCTGACATTCAGCCGACAGAGAGGCTGGGGGAGCCAGAAGCTCTGAGCCTTGGAGCAGCACCCACCCTGTGAAATATTAACCCAAGAGCTACGGGGAAAACCTGAACAAATGCCCTATTTACAGAGGCTGGAAGCCTTCCAGGAGGGAGCGGATCATGGGCCAGATATTGGAGGTGGGAGGCTGCCATAAAGGGATTCAGGGCACGTGCCAGGGATCTCTTAGGGTAGGGGTACAGGTGAGGGTCTGAGGGCATCCCAGGAGGCCGCCACGCTGCAGACTCTACATCTGCAGGGCAGGTTATGTCAGGAAGATATAAAAATGGAATGAGGGAGGGATGCGCATCACCACTTGCTGGTGCCACCTGAAGGCAGAGGGGCCTTGGGGATACCTGGGTTCCAATGAAACTTAATGATCACGCCCACGCTATGCGCGATATTCCAAGAACTCCGCGACTTCTCTCAACAACCACATGAGGCAGGAGTTATTATGATCCACAACTTACGGGTGAGGCAGCTGAGATTCTGAGTGGCCAAATCATTTGCCACGGACTCTGTGGATGTACATACTGATTAGTATACCTGTATTCATTAGTTCAAGGCCCAGGGGTTAGAGTTTCCCATGCGCGTTCTCACTGAGGCCACAAATAACTTATGAGGGAGTATGCATGTATTATCATTTTGTTTTCCAGATAAAGAAACTATGGTTCAAAGAAGTGTAATGACTTACCAAAGGTCCCCCAGTAAGTGCCCAGTGCCCATTATGCTATGGGCAGGAACTGGTTCTCCAAGCTTCAGCTCTCTCTTCTTATACTTCCAAGAGACCTGGGGCACTGAGCACGAATGACTGGGTATCACTGGTAACCATCCCATGGGCATATGTCATTTGTTTGCCATGGGACCGGACACTTCCTGAGGCAGGGAGCCTGTGCGATCCTCGGGGTCTCCATGACACAGTGAGTGTGTGACTGGTGCCCAGGCAATGTTTACAGCCTCAATATTCATGAGGGTCCTTACCTGTCAGCGTGTTGCAAATACACCTACCTCATGGGGATGCTGAGAATATGTTAGGAAATGATGGCAAGAAGGTGGTCACCAATAAGCACTGCACGATTTCCTACGAATGATGCTCAGAAAGACCCTTCTGCTTATTTCTGAAGCTTTGGTGATCCCCAAATAGATGACCCAAGGGGAGACTCTGAACTTGCATTTTAGGAGTCCAAAACAGTTGAGGTACTGAAGCCCTCTGCCTAGGGGGCCCCGAGAATATGTCTGCAGAATCCTGGTGGCACTAATGATAACAAGAATACTTTTTACCTTTGTAGAGAGCTTTAGGGTGCACCAGATTCTTTCACAACCTTGTTTCATTTCATCCTTCCAATAGCCTTCAGAGTTAGTGTACAGATAGGAAAACCGAGGCCCAGCCAGGGGATGGGACTGCCCAAGGTCACAGAACGAGCCTGGGGCTTGAACCCAGGTCCCCACATCACTGCTCTGACGTTCTAGCCACGACAGCCTGCTCCAGCAATGCTGGCTCGCAGCAGCTCAGTGCTCTGACTTTTCATGTTCAAATCCTCTGGCCCAGTTGCCCAGCTCAGCTTATGACCCAGGCCTGATGATGTAGTCCAGGCTTAGGGGGTGAGGAGGGAGATGAACCACTGTTCCACTCCCTATAAGGCAGGCTGCAAAATCTCAGCCTCTGCTGGGCACTTCTGGAATCAACAATCGCCATCCGCAGATCAGTCAGACACATCCCAACTATATGTCTAAGATCAACGTATACTGCCCTTCTCAACCTGTCTTCATGTCGTACTTATTTCAACACCGTCATTTGCTCCATTTTACATGGCAGAATGGGGATTTGCTGAGCTCTTTAAAAAAAAGTCTCCATTGCCTTCCACCATTGTCAAAAAGCCAGGACCAAGCTACCATCTTCCCTGCAGGATATGCAACCACTGTTCCCACTGAGGGGTGACAGGAAGGTTCCACCACGTCTCCCCAATTGTTCCCCCAAATCCACTTGAATTGACACCACCAGCTGGTGCTGAAAAAAAGTCTTTCATGTAGACACATTCAAACAGTTCCTCATCATCATTGTCATGATCACAACTGCTACATACTGAGTGATTAACATGTGCCAGTTCGTGTGCTAAGCACTTCAGTGTGTGATTGCGCGTTTAACCCAATAATCCTATTTTACAGAAGAGGAAACTAAGGTGAAAAAAGTTCCATTGCCCACGTTCTTACAACCAGTAAGCAGAGATATGACATGATCTAACTACAGTGCTCTATGGCTATCTTTTTTATATTTATTCCATCAATGGTCATTATGAGGATGGAAAAAGGGTACTTACAATTCAAGGCCAGAGCACAATGGTCATTTGTCATCTAAAACAAATCTGTATTTTCTCCAAGTACCAGACACTTCAAGTTAGCACAGTTCTGAAAGGGTGCCCCATTAGCTACCCTGTGACCTTGCATCAGACAGTCCCTGATGTACTCGCCACCATTATCTGGTCCCTACTCTTCTCGTCAACCAGTCCTCCCCCCGTCATTCTGCTGGAGTCCTTCTGTCCTCGTGCTGTTTCTTGAAAGCATCGGGTATACTACCCCAGGACCTTTGCACTTGCTGTTGAATGCTCTCCTTCAGAGAGCTGCATGCCTTGCTCCTCACTCTCTTCAGGCCACTGCTCAGATATGAACTAATTAGATACCTTCTCTGACCACCCTCTATAGAAAGGTGACTCTGCTCTCTGGCCCTTTCCATGGCCCTCCCTGCTTTATTTTTTTCCTCCATGGCCACCCTACATATTATGTTTATTATTTGCTAAATGGACGAACGAACGGAAATAGAGAGGTCCCTCACTCCTGGCAGCCACCTCTTGCTCTAAATGTAGGCTCCTGTGACCCTTTTCGAAGCTGCCTTCAATGCTCATTCTAACTTGTTTGAACCCTGAAGAGAAATATTCTGTGGGAAAGATCATACCAGATGATTTTCCCTCACAGGCATCAGGCATCCCTCTCCCCGTGACAAACCAAATGTGCTGGCAGGCAGAGGCAAAGACGGGAAATCTTGGACTCCTTGGGCCAAAGAGCAGCCAATTCAGGTTCCACCCACAGAGCTACAGTGGCCAGCACAGTTTCACTTTCAGCTCACCTACCAGGATCCCTGTTCCTCAGGTTTGCAACCCCGCCCCATCACTTTCCCACCCTGTTGCATTTCCCTGCACCTTGTCATCATGCCTTTTAGGAGCTGATCCAGAACCCAGCCGTCCCTGAGCTTTTAAGCACCGCTTTGGGGAAACCTAAACTCATCCAACAGGTAGGAGGGGCAGGGGCTGGCCCTTTCAGCCCTACATCATCCCCCATTTTGTAGTGGCATCCAACGGGGCGTCATTTTCTCTCTGGAGGAAGGGAGCTCAGTTTTAAAGGCACGTTTCTCAGACCTGGCAGCAGCAGTAGAGAAGGGAGCCCTCCCACCATTGGCCGAGATGGACCTGTGCAAGTCCACTGAAGGTGCGATGCTGAGGCGATGCTGAGGCGCCGGAGGCAGGAGGGGAAGGGGTAGGACGCAGATACATCCCTTGCCTCCTGGAGCGGACGGGATACCTCCTCGGCGAGGAGGAGCTGAGGACGCGGCCCGGACCGGCAGGGGATCTCGTCAGGCTAGGGCCAGGGTCTGGGGGAGACAGGGGTCGGCAGGGCGGAGCTTGGGATTCCGGGGGCGGGAGCCCCGGGCGGGACGGGGTCGCGCCGGGGGGGACCCCGCGGCCGTTACCTTGCCCTGAGGGCTGCGGGCCGCCGGGTGCTTGCTCCGGGGCCCGGCCCCTCCCCCGATCCGGCTCCTACGGCTCTGGAGCCTGCAGCCGCCGCCGCCTCCGCTGTCAACAAACCCCAGGCGCGTCACTTCCGGGCCGCCCCTTAGCAACAGCGAACCGGTGTCCCCGAAGAGTCCCGCGGCGAACGCGAGCGGCGGCGGAAGGTTCCGGGGCCCCGAGGCGGCTCCTCTCGCGGGCCCCGGACCCGTGTGACGGGGGTGGAGGGAGCAGGTGCCCCCCAACCCGGGTGGCAAGCACGCGCCTCAGGGGCTGTCCTCGGCCTCGGGGGGTCTGCTCGTGTGGCCCCGGGTTCGGGTCCCGCTCTATACTGCGGCTCACCAGATCCCGGGCAGTGGTTCAGGGCCGGACTGACTCCGCCTTCACCTGTCAGCACCGACGTCTCTCCGAGCTCTAGCCCCTACATCCAGCGCCCTACTGAACACCTCCCTGGGTGCGCCACAGGTAACTCACACCCACACGTCCAAACGCAGTCGTCGTCGTCCTCCCTAGCGCGCTGCTACTAACCCAACTAGTTAATGGGCCACCGGGGAACGCGGCTGTCACGTGGGAACTTGGGAGTCGGCCTCGGGCCCTGAGTTTTCCTCAGCTCCTTGTCCAGACGCCAAGTCGTAAGGATTTCTCAAACCAGGCCCTGCTCTCCTTCCCAGTAGTGCCTGACTCTGCCCACCATCATTTCTTTAGATTCCTGCAACTGTCTGCTCGTGGAGCTCCGTGCTCCTTCCCCTCGTTCTCTCCTCAGCCCCAGAGTGGTCGTTAAAAAACTTGTAATCAGGGCACTCCCCTACCTACAACTCTTAACGTAGACGACAAGATATCTGTCCCCTGTCTCCCTCTCCATCCTCTTGTCCCTCTCCCCTGACTTACCCCCCTTCCATTCTCCAATCCAGATAGTTTAAAGCATTTTTTTGTTGCTGTTCTTTTAATGATCCCTCTCTCTCCCAGAGACCCGAACGATGTCTTCCCAACTAAACACTTTTCTTGCTCCCATCTACATACAGCGTACTCCTCCACCTTCTGGTCTCAGGTTAGACGCTATTTTCTTTAAGAACCCTTTCGTGACACGACCATCACCCAGAGTCTAATAACTAGCTTTTTGGATATGTTCCTTCTGCCTAGTATCTTTTAGTTTTTGACCGTGTGTAACTATGTATAATTTTGAATCCTTTAAAAAGTCTATGGATTTTAAATGATCAAAGTAAGCAGTGCTTGTTAAAAAAACCCAAACACTACAGAAATATATGGCGGAAAAAATGAAACTCCCCATCAAATCCTAACTCGACCCCAATTTCTTTCCCTTCCCCAGAGGTGACCACCCTTAACAATTTGATGAGTATCCCTCAGTCCTTTAAAAATAGGCACGTATATGTAAGAGCTAAAACTATAAAACTCAGGAGAAAATATAGGAGTAAGTCGTGATTTTCGGTTAGACAATGGTTTCTTTGATAGGACAAGCACAAGAGAAAAAATAAGCAAATTAGGTTTTATAAAAATTAAAAACTTTTGTGCTTTAATGGGCACCATCAAAAAAGTGAAAAGACAACCACAGAATGGGAGAAGATATTTGCAAATCATCTATCTGATAAAGAACAGCAATCAAGAATATGTAAAGAACTGAAATTAGATAATAAAAAGGCAAATAACCCAATGTAAAATAGGCAAAAGAGCTGACTAGACATTTCTCCAAAGAAGATATAAAGGGCCAAGATGAGCAGGAAAGGATACTCAACATCGTTAGTCATCAGGGAAATGCAAATCAAAACCACAATGAGTTACAACTTCATATCCTTAGGATGGATATGATCGAAGAGCTAGACAATAAGTGTTGTCAAGGAACTGGAGAGATGGGAATGTAAAATGGTGTAGCTGCTTTGGAAAGCAGTTTGGCAATTCCTTGAAAAGTTAAACATAGAGGTACCATATGCCTTAGAAATTCCACTCCTAGGTGGAATACTCATCCAAGAGAAAATATTCATAGCAGCATTATTCATAATACTCAAAAAGTGGAAATAACCCAAATGTCCATCAACTGATGAATGGATGTGACGTGGAATAGTAAGTACATTCATGCAATGAAATATTATTCAGCAATGAAAAGGAATGAAGAATTGACACACGCTACAACATGGATGGACTTGGAAAGCATGCTAAGTAAAAGAACCAGTCACAAAAAAACTATACACTGTATGATGTTATTCATATATACAGAAAAAAGTCTATTGAGATGGAAATTAGATTAGTGTTTGCCTAGTGCTGAGGGGGTAGGGGACATGGGAATGACGGCCCTGGGTGTAGGATTTTTGGGGGAAGGTGAGGAAAATGGTTCAATTTGATGGTGGTGATGGTTGCATGTTTGTTGGATGATAGTTGTATATGTGTAACTCTGAATATTCTAAAAACCACTAATTTGTTCATTTTAAATGTATGCTCTAAATGTATAGTATTGAATTGTACCTCAATAAAGCTATTAAAATGCATTTATAAACATGTGTATGTGAATTCATAAAGTGAGATGGATTTAAAAATATAAATAGGCTCATGCTATACAAATTGTTCCATTTAATTTTTTAGAATAGTTTCATAGTCCTCCAAAAACTGCACAGTTTTCTTATTGGTCGAGTTTGGTTGACGAAAAAGAAATTCACTCATGAATCCTACCAAACACTTAAGGAGTAAATAATACAAATTCTACACAACTCGTCCATTAAATTGGAGAGGAGGGAAGACTTTCCGACTCGTTTTGTGAGGCCACCATTACTCTGATACCATAAGCAGACAAAGACATGACAAGAAGAAAACATTGCAGACCAAAATCCCTTGTGAATATAGATGAAAAAATTCTTAATGGAATTTTTAACAGAACAAATACATGACAGAATAAACTGAATTCGTAATAGAATAAACTGTCACGCAGTTTGTGGTCATTTGTTACAAAAGTCCTAGAACATTAATACGACAGCCTAAACCGATTAAGTTCTATGGACTCTACAAAAAAGCTTCTTGAACTAATCAGTGAGTTTAGCTAGATCTCAGGATCTAAGATCAATAAAAGCAATTTCAAAAAAAGTAATAATTTATTATAAATTAATTTTGTAAAAATAGTTAAGTAATGGTTTTATTATTAAAATTAATTATATGTACTAAATTCCTATAAAGAATAATAGCAAAGAAAAAGCCACCTTTTTCTGTATTCCAGTAATAAACAGTTGGAAATCGAAATAAATAAATGCCATTTATGATAGCACCAAAAAAAAAATGAGATACTTAAGGATAAATCTGACCAATTATGTGCAAGGCCTATATACTGAAAACTACAAAACATTGCTGAGAGAAATGAAAGACCTAAATAATAAAGAGCTATATTATGTTCATGGATAAGATGATTCAATAATTTTAAGATAGCAATTATTTTCAAACTGATTTATAGATTCAATACAGTTACTCAACCAAAATCCTAGCAACTTTCTCTTTTAGAAATTGACAAGCCAATTCTAAAGTTCATAGAGAATGCAAAGGACCAAATGCAAAGGCCAAAACAATTTTGGAAAAGAGAAACAATTAATGGACTTATATTACCTAACTTAAGGACTTATTATAGAGCTGCATGTATACAGAACTATAGTACTGAGCTTTTAGGCTTATTATTCAAAGCTTATTATAGAGCTAGCTAAACTGTTTTGAGGCCAAAAAAGTAGACAAGGAAATCAGTGAAATGCAGCAGAGAGTCCAGAAATAGATCCCATATGTATATGATTAATAGATTTTTGCCAAAAATGCAAAGGCAAATCAGTTGGAAATAGGATAGTTTTTCAATAAATGGTGCTGGGACAATTGGACACTAATAAGGAGGTAAATGAACTTCAATCTATACCTCACGTCATTTTCAAAAAATAACTCGAAATGGATCGTAAAGTGTAAAAAATGGATGGTAGACCTAAATGTAGAACCTAAAATTATAAAACACATAGGAGAAAACATAAGATCTTTGTGATATAAGGTTATGCAAAAGCTTGTTAGATATGACATAAAAGAAATTTCAGACTTTATCAAAATTAAGAACTACTCAAATGCTATTAAGAGAGTATAAAGGCAAGCCACAGACTGGAAGAAAATATCTGCAAATCACATATTTTAAAAAGACTTGTACCACCTCATATCCATTAATATAGCTATGATCATAAAAACAGAATATAACAAGTGCTGGTGAGGATGTGGAAAAATTGGAACCCTTTGCCCTGTTGGTGAAAAGGTAACTGGGTGTAGCCATTATAGAAAACAGTATGAGACTTCCTCAAAAAATTAAAAATAGAATTACCATATGGTCCAGCAATTTACCTTCTGGGTTTATACCCAAAAGTATCAAAAACAGAGTCTTGAAGAGATATTCGTACACCCATGTTTAGAGCAGAATTATTTACAATAGCAGAAAAGTGGAAGCAACCCGGGTGTCACCAACAGATGAATGAATAAACAAAACTTGAAGTATTATTCAGCCTTAAAAAGGAAGTAAATTCTGACTTATGCTACAACGTGGATAAATCTTGAGGACATTCTATGAAGTAAAATAAACCAGTCGCAAAAAGATAAATACTATATGATTCCGCTCATATGAAGTACCTAGAGTAGTCAAATCCATAGAAACAGAAAGTAGAATGGTGGTTGCCAGAGGCTGGGGGAGGGAGAATGGGAAGTTATTGTTTAGTGAGTTTCAATTTGTAAGATGAAAAGAGTTCTGGAGATTATAGTACAATGTAAAAGTACTTTACCGAACTGAACACCTAAAAATGGTTAAGATGGTAAATTTTATGTATATTTCACCACAATTTAAAAAACAACATGTATCTACAAAATCTAAAGAATTCTCAGAAGTCCATTTCTGTGAGAAAACAAGCAATTCAATAAAACATAGGAAATAGCTCTGAATAGATAACTTCCCCAAAGGAAATATATAGATGGCAAACACATGAAAAGATGCCCAACTAAGTGTTTAAGGAAATGCATGTTGAAACAAGATACTACCACTCACCTACTAGAATGTCTAAAATTAAAAAGACCGTACTAAGTGTTGGTGATGATATGGTACAACAGGAACTCTTATATACTTCTGGGGTAGGAGTAAAATGATACAACCATTTTGGAAAATGGTTTACATGTTTCCTAAAAATTTTAAATTCATCCAGCCATTTCACGCGAAGAGAAATGAAAGCATGTGTCCACATAAAGACTGTGTGAATATTCTTAGCAGCTTTAGTTGTAATGGCCTTAAACAAGCCAAATGTCCATCAACAGGTGCAATGGATAAACTTTGGTATATACATATAACGGAATCTACACAGAATAAAAAGGAACGGTGTGCTACAACGTGCATGGATCTCAGAATAATTACTCTGAGTGAAAGGAGCCAGATAAAAATGAGGACATAGTGTCTGTTTCCCTTTATATACAATTCTAGAAGATGCAAACTAGTCTATAGTGACAGAAAGCAGATCAGTGGTTGCCTGGGGTAGCGGGGAGCTGCCTCTTTAAAAAGAGGAAGACAGGAAGAGATAGAAAAGGGCAGGAGGATCTTTTGGGGGTAATGGATATGTTTATCATTTCACAGGTGTATGTATAGGTCTAAACTTATACAAGTGTACATTTTAAGTATGTGCAATTTATGGAACATCGATTATATCCACAGCTGGTAAAATTATGTTAAAATCACGGAGGGAGACTGGGTGAAGAGTGTGAAAGACTTAGTTGTACTATCTTGCTAACCTCCTTTGAACCTATAATATTTCAAAATAGTTTCAAAGGTAAAACAAATACAAATTTAAAAAATTTGTATTAGTGCTTGTCAGATAAAAAGCTGAACCACTTTAATGCTCGTTGAGAGAGGTCTGTTTCTCCACAACCTGGTGGTAGTGGGTGTAATAAATAACGATTACTTTTACCCGTCCCGGAGGTTGCTCAACTCATACTCCTTTAGGTATTAGTCCAGTATAATGTCATTTCAGGTTTTGGTGGGACATTTTATTTCTTTTTTAAAGTGTTTGCTTAGATGTCACCTCACAGCAGCTTTCCTGACTTTTTAAAATTGCAGTACCACTCCATACTCATTACTACTTTATTTTCCTCTGTAGGATTTATCATCTGACACACTATTCAGTTTACTTATGTATCTTGTTTAACATGTCTTCCTGCACTAAAATGTCAATGCTTTGAGAGCAGGGATTTCTGTCCATATGTTTGTTCCAAATTCCTAGTTTGTTCCAAATTCCAAATACCTAGAATATACCTGACACATCATAGGCACTCAATAACTTTCTCATATGAATATTTTTTCCCTATGGAGTTATTTTTATTTCTATAAGAATTCTATATGTTGGTGTCACAAAGGATGTACATTGACATTTGTCTTTTACTTTATCATATAGGAATTTAAAATTTTATATAGTTATATATCGGTCTCATTTTTCATGGCTTCTGGTGCTGTATTTTCCTTCTCCAAGATTAAGCATTTTTCTGTATAATTTTCTTCTAATCCCTTAGATTTTTCTCTTGTAGAGCTTTAATTCATCTAGAATTTGTTTTTATGTGAGATGTAACAGAGGAATAGCACTTAACTTTTTTTCCCAAATGATAGACAACAGTCTCTATTTTTCTTAACGTATTATTTGTATTTTTCCCTGTCTTCCTAAACCAAGATTTTCAGGGGCAGGTTGGTATTCTTTTTATCTGGAAAAATATTCCTTTCCTGTTGTGCAATTAAGTCAATTTACTCATTTCTTATATTTCATATAAAAGAACTTACTTAATCTTCCTATTCTGCAGAAACAGAGCACAGTACCTAGCACATAGTGACAGCAGGAATTGTGGGATGAGTGAATAAAGGAACAGATAATCTATGTGCCTGCTCCATTGGGCGGTGAAGTCCTGGTGGGCAGGCACCTGAGAGCCGGAGGGAATTTCGAGGTTATACAGTCTAGTGACAACATGTTCACCGATGTATGGAGAAATTTAAAAAGTAAGGTCAATTATGCACATATGCACACATATGTAGAGAAAAATCACTGTGAGGTTGACAACTGTTTCCTTGGGAAGGAGCTTGAAATCTTGGCTTTCCTTTTCTATTGTGATTATGATAAATTTCATGTTCATGAAATCCAAAAGGCACAGAAGCACCGAATTGTAGTCCTGCCTGCCATTCACTATTTATTGAACCATCTGTTCTGTGCCATCACTGCTATAGGGGTCGAGGATTCCACAGTGAAAAGACCTGTATAGTTTAGCAGGAAAACTACATTCCTGAAACAATGACGTAATAGTTTATTGCGGGTGAGGAATGTGTAAGGAAGAGGTCAGGATAGCCGGTAGATAGAAACAGATATAAACGGAAGCCCAAGGAACCGCAAGGAGGAGACCTAGGGCTCACCGTCTGCGCGGTCACTAGCGCGACTTCAAGCTGAGGCCGCAGGATCCGCGGGCGGCGTGGAGGCGGGGGTGAGGGCGTGGTCTCCGCACACTCGAGGCCCGCCCACCCCGCCCGGCAGAGGGCAGCGGAGGGAGTGGGTGGCACGTGAGCGGGGCCGGCCGCGACGGAACGCGCGCGCGGGCGGCTGCGTTTCCGGGCGGAGGCCTTTACGGAGCGTCCCGCGTCCCTGGGGGGCGGGGGCGGCGGCAGGCAGGCAGCAGAGGGATCCGGAAGTCAACATCATGTCGAGTCTGCACAAGAGCCGGTAAGGGGCTCAGGGACCTGGTCAGGCCACTGCTGGTCAGGCCGCCACTTCCGTCCTGCAGAGGAGGCGTGCGGCTGCGGCCGGGCACCGGGACTCCCCGGCAGAGGGGCTCCGGCTCGCACTTTCCAGCCTCATTGCCTGCGGACCTGAGAGGGCACGGAGCGGAGGCACTTCTGTCCCCTCTCACCCTGGTGTCACCCCTTCTCTCTCCGTCCTCACCCTGGACCCCTGGTATTCCCCTTCCCCTGGTGTCTTCCTCAGGCTGGGCCTCAGTGCCCCGCCTTCCGCTCCCTTCCCTGTCTCCCTTGTTAACCCTCTGCCTCAGTACCTCCTCTCTCCAAATGCTCACTGGCCTCCGTTCCCGTTTCTTACTAGAAATGATAGAAAACTGGATTCTCCAGTCTGACCCCTTCCCCGGGCCAGATCCTGCAGCATTGGCTAAATTTTGCTTGGTCTTCAGTTTTCCTCAGGACTTGTTATTTAAACCTTTTGTCCTTGCCTGCAGGCTGCCCCAGAGGTGGTCTGATGGTTATATTTTTGAGCCTGGAGAGCTGCGTTCATGTGCGTACATGTGCGTGCATGTTATACGTTTCCGTTGCCTGCGGATCAAATTACTCCGGGTTCCTAGGGTTCATTGAGTTCAGATAGTGGAGCTGTAGGCTGGGCCTGGCAGCAGGAAGTGCCCAATAAATGCCAGCTCATCAAACATTAGAATTTGTCTGATTTCATGGTACTCATTTGAGAGCCTCTAGACAAGGATATCTCTTTCAGGGTTTAGAGGAAAATGTGGTATGTAGTTCTGTAGTTCCCCAAAGCTGCCTTTCATCAGGACTTTGACCGAGCTTTGCCATCTTTATGTCCTGAAGAGGAGGGAGGAACAGGTTGGAGATGTGGTGTAAGGGAGCCCTGGGCTTCCAAGTGGGTCACTAAACCTGTCACCTTGGGGTTTGAGTGTACTTCATGCCTCCCCTTCCCCCTTTCTAGGATTGCAGATTTCCAGGATGTTCTGAAGGAGCCCACGATCGCTTTGGAAAAGCTTCGGGAACTCAGCTTTAGTGGTAAGAAGCAACTCTCCATTTTCAGAGTTTTTCTAGAGCAGTGTCCCGGCTAGGATGGAGGGAAAGGTGCCCAAGGCCACCACACCTGTTCAGTTTTGGGGACCAGCCTGCCCCTTGAGGCCTTTTCTAGATGCTGTGGAGCTGAACCACCGGTGACTGCCCTGAGCTCGGAGGGGTTCCCAGAGATAGTGTGCCTGGAAGCCTTAGGGTGTTTAGTTGGCACATGAGTGATGCTTATTGCTTCCTCGGGGTAAGGACTGAAGATGACAGGATGAGAGTGGGGAGACTTCTTGAGCTGAGGTCGGGTCTTCCCTCATTCCTCAGCAAGCTTCCTGTGGTGTAGAATTTGGTTAGTAGCAGAATGGTTCCTGGTTCTCTCATTGGCTTGGGGTCAAAGCCTACTCAGGCGGCATTGAATTTTGGTTAATGGTAGGATTCCAGCCTTGAGACACTTGTCTTGAAGGAGCTGCACCTCAGCAGTATTTGACTTTGCCCTCGCTGGCATGGCTAACCTTGCAGCACCAGAGAGTTTTGCTTGTGTTCTGTATAGCTTCTCGGCACTGCTCTGCCTTTGGAATTTGTCAGCAAGGAATTCTTGAGTAGCCCCTCTCCTCCCTCTGCAGATTCTGTGGTGGGGCATTAGCTCCTGTCCACAGTACTTAGGAATACCACAGCCACAGCTGCTTTAGCAAGGTTCCTAACGGAATTGCAGAAGTGTGTCTTTCTGTTCAGGAGCAGTGTTTAGGCCCTGAAGATCTTGAAGGGTCCCAGGACCTGTGCCGAGTTGAATAATCTGCCAGGCCTCAGGGGAGGCCTTGAATTGTTCTTTCTTTACAAATGAGTTTCTTTATCTGTAAGAGGAGGACAGCGATGCTAATCTCCCCTCCTTACCGGGGTTATAATGAAGATTCAGTGAAATGATGTCCATAAAGCACAAAGCACTTAGCATTCGTAGCTTAGTTTATATTCACACATTCTTATGGAATGCCTGTTCTGTGTCACACCCTGCTAGGCACGGGAATAAAAGACAGATATGGTTCTTGTCTTTCTGTGGTTTATCCCAGTAGTAGGGATTATAGATGTGAAATAAATACCAAGTTATATTATACAACCCAGTTGCGATGAATGCTATCAAGGAGAAGTCATGGAGCCATTATGTATAATGAAGGACTTTGATTGGGAAGAGATGGTGGTTGGTAATGGCTGCTTAAGGAAGAAATATCAAGGATAAGGTGTTATCCTCGAAGGAACATTCCAGACAGAGGGAGCTCTTGCTAGGTACAGGGGTCACAGGATTGGCATCTAGTCCAGCAATCTTTTTGGAGGAAAATGATTCTCGAAGAAGTGCTTCTTGCCCACTCCACTTCCTGCCAGCTGGCTCTGAGGTGGAGGGCTGGGGGGTTCTGAGACTCTGGCCTGGGGCATGACCTTTGCCTGCTGTGTCCACAGGCATCCCCTGTGAGGGCGGACTGCGGTGCCTCTGCTGGAAGGTGGGTGTGCCTGGGGTGGGGTTTCTGCTCTGCTGCAAGTCCTGGGTTCCCGCATGGGCCGTCCCCAACCCCAGCCCCTTCTTTCTGATCTGTGCCTTTCCTTGCTTTGTTCCAGGAAGCTTTTCTGGGATGTTCTGGGTTTTCCATTTCTTTTGGTGTCCCCTCCAGGATCCCTTTGGGGATGGACACTTTGTAATGCCAGTGAAGTCCTTTGCTTACCTAAGGTCTAGACAGTGCAGTGGAAATGATGCGTATGGGACCCAAAAAAGGCCATGCTTTGCCCAAAGCTGTTAGCTGACATGGGAGTGGAAGCCCAGTATCTACTTTTCAGTCCCTTTGAGCACAAGATTTTATTATCATCTGGAAGACTCTGTGTGAGGAAGAGAAGAGGAAAGGGCTGGTTTCGGATAAGGGTGGCAGGAGGCAGAGGGGAGGAAAGGGGAGGCTCCCCCAGCCCATGCCTGTGTTCCTGGGCTTCAGCTGTCTTGTCTTTTCTGGGCATCATCGGATGTTTTCCTTGAGGCCTGTCAGCCTCTGCCTACTGTCCAGGGTTGGGCTGAGTGAGTCACCAGAGCTTTGCTCCTCTCTTTCTCTCTGCAGATTCTCTTGAACTACCTCCCCGTGGAGAGAGCCTCATGGACCTCCATCCTTGCCAAGCAGAGGTGAGACCCAGAGGACGGGGGTTGATGGGAGGGCCTTTGTATCAGACAGGACAGTGGTGCTGAGCCTGTCCTGCCTCCTGTTGGTGCTTGTCTGGTCTGGGGTTCCTGGGCAACACCTCCCTGCTCTTCTCTCCTGCAGGGAGCTCTATTCTCAGTTCCTGAGGGAAATGATTATCCAGCCTGGCATTGCCAAGGCCAACATGGGTGTGTCCAGGGAGGATGTGACCTTTGAGGACCATGTGAGTAGGGGTCAGCAGAGGGAAGTGAGGCTACAGAGTGAGTGGGGAGGGATGTGGCTTTGGGGCAGGCAAGGTCCTTCTGCCCCAGAGGATAGGTGTAGCTGCTTTCGGCCCCCTCTGGCCTTTCTAGTACCTCCTTCATTCATTTGGCTGCTCAGCCCCTGAAGGCCATTGTCTCTCCCCTCGTCTCCCCAGGCCCTGGGCCTAGTCAGGACTATAAGTGATGGCTGGGACTCGGGGAATGCTGTGCAGCGCTGAGCCAGGCCCTCCTCATGCATTGTCTTCTTTCCTCATCCCTGTTCCTTGAGGAGGGTTCTATGACTTAATTGTTGAAGAAAGTCAGAGCATGCTTGGAGTGAGGAGAAACTGCCTTTCTGTGGCCTGGAGGAAGCCCCGTTCCATCCTCCTGAGCTCTGCCCTGTGTGCTTCGCTGTGTAGAAAGTGGAGATGGATCAGACCCAGGCCCACTTCCAAGGATTGCAATTGGTGACTAGAAGCATTGATGAATTAGATCCGTAGAGACGTCATGGTACAGCATTCATTCATCCCTGCGTTCATTTGTCCGTCCATTCACAAGCATTTAGTGAGCGCCTGTTCTGTGCAGCATTCTGGAGCCACAGCAGTGGACAGAGGAGTCCTGCCAGGCAGGGATGTACTCAGAGCAGATGGCAGGGCTCAGCTGTCAGCTGTGGAGTTAGAAGGGCGGAGGGAGCCCTGTGCTGCTGCTCGGTAGCTCGCAGGCTGTCTCAGAGCCACAGCTGGTCCTCTGGTGGCAGTGTTGGTGTGAGGCCGCTGCTCGGGCCTCTATACTGGAATCTGTCCCTGGGACCTAGCTGGGCCTAGGACAGCAGTTCGTTTTCTCAACACACAGCCCCTCAACCCTAACCCTGACAGCCGGTGGAACACATATTTCAAGGACAACGAGGTGCTGCTGCAGATCGACAAAGATGTCAGGTAAGCGGGGCGCTGGGCTGGGAGTTTTGGGGACTCCCAGTTCTGTCCTTTCTTTCCAGCCCAGGCCCATGGCGAGTGGGGCTTGTGGGGCAGAGGAACTCTTGGCGGGTTGTGTACGTGGTTAGATCCAGACCTGAGTGATGCCAGGCCTGAGGAGGGGGCTGCTGAGCGCAGTGGGTGTGTGCGGTGAGGGGCGGTGTTTGCACATGCCCCGCTCTTTCTCCCTGCCTTAGTTTCAGTTGTGCCCCAGGCATTTACAGATTCATCTGATCGTCCCTTCAACAGATTGAGCCCCTGCTATGTGGCAGTCTCAGTGCCGAGCTCAGGGTTGTGGACTGTGTAGACACGGTCCCTTTCCCAAAGGAGCCTGGCACCTGTGGGAGGAAGATGGGAAGACAGACATTCAACAGATTAGATCCGTGTAATTAGCATTTGCGGGTAACGCTCTGAAGGATGAGTTCAGGGTGCTTCAAGGCACGCAGGACACCTTACCTGAAGAAGCAGTGTTTCGGCTGAGGTCGGAGGAGTCGCGCCTGGGAGAAGAGGGAGGGAGAGGCTGCGGCGGTGGGATCTGCCCATGCGGGGGCCCTGGGAGCCCGTGGAGCGAGGCTTGTTCAAAGAGCAGTGTGAAGGCCAGTGCGGTTGGAACCACACTAGGGGGAGGTAGGGGTTGAACCTTGGACTTGATCCCAAGGACACGGGGCAGTCATGCAAAGGTTTTAAGCACAGGAGTGCCGGGGTCAGATATGTGTGTTTGTTTTTCATTGTGAGCTGCAGTCTGCACACGGGCGTGCATTTCCACTCCATAAATGTGGACGTGCCGGCTGCGCCGTCCTGTTGGGTTGGTGGGTGGCAGCAGGTGGACTCCCCCGCAGGTCGGCGAGGAGCTGGAAGGGAGGCCTCGTCTGCACTAGAGCCGAGTGGTTAGAGCTTGAGTTCAGGAGTCCATCTGCCTGGTTTCAGTTCTACCTTCCCCAGCTGTTAGCTGCTTTCCAGCCACTCACTGCCCTGGGTGCCGCCCCTCTGCCTGTACTCATTGTGTCCAGATGGCCTCAGGTGGGTCCCCAGCCTAGGGTGGTCCAGCCAGGTCGCAGAAGGGGGCTCTTGCCTCCTTTGTTCTCAGGCTAGTGTTGGGGCAGCCTCGCTCCACGAGGGAATTTAATGGCTCTGTTTAAGTCCAGAGCCATGTCTGGGGAAACAGGTTCTGTCTTACATTGGTCGTGACAGTAGCGTGTTTTGTGTTTGCAGTGTGCTGTGTAGAAGCCAGAAAATGTGCATGTCCTACAGTACATGTATTTTCAAAACATGATCATATTCTAAAGATTGTCTTCAGCTTGCTTTTCCTCTTACTCTGTCTTGGACATTTTCCCATGTCAGCCGTGTAATATTCTATTATACAATGTGTAACAACCAAACCTCTTTTACCATTTTATACCACACTACACTTCACACTCTGATACATATTAGATATTTTTGACATGGAAAGATGTTTGTGGTTTAAGAGAAGTGTTGGATCATAAGATCATAAGGACACTTAAAAATATACATGTGTGTGAATCCATCCTCATATACAAATGAGAATGTGGGATATGGGTATGTATACACATATAATGACTATTGCTTCTTAAAAACTATATTGTTTTTTAAGTAAAATGTTATTAATTTAAAAAAATGACTTTTGGGGCGCCGGGGCATCTGGCAGGAGGGTGCCGACGGAATGCTTACCATCTGCATCCTGAGTAACGTACTCTCTCCTGTTCCCTCTTGCCAGGAGGTTGTACCCAGACATATCCTTCTTCCAGAGGGCCACTGAGTACCCATGCCTCCTCATCCTGGACCCTCAGAATGAGTTTGAGACCCTTCGTAAGCGGGTGGAACAGACGACGCTGAAGTCCCAGACAGTGGCCCGGAACCGGAGCGGGGTCACAAATGTGAGAGGCGACGTGGGGGGCCCAGAAACTGCCCATGACAACCGTTTCCTTCCCTTTTCCCTTGGACCACTGGCCACTGGGCTCACGGCCATCTGCCCTGACAGTAAGCCAAGGCACCCTTGGTCCTGCCAGGCTCTTTCTGAGAGTCGGAGCCAAAGGCTGGGTGTGGTGGGTGCCCGGGGAGGTCTCTGCTCTGCAGCAGAGAAGCTGCACTGCTAGTCTCGTGGTAGAGATGGCTCTTTAAAAAGTAATTGCATGTGTGATGGGAGTGATGATGTGGTGTGGAGCTGACCTGGTCTGGATATCAAGGAAGACTTCCCTGAGGAAGTGACATTTAAACTGAGGCTTAAAGAACCAGGAAAGAACATTCCAGGTGGGGAGAAGGGCTGGTGTGTGAAGGAATAGCAGAATCCACTGAGGCTAGAGGCAGAGGGAAAGGGCGGGAGAAGGGTGTTGGAGGATGGTGGTGGCGAGGCCACACGGGGCTTGTATCCTGAGGCTGGGAAGCCCTTGCAGCAGCATTCTGAGCAGGGCAGCGACGCAGGTCTGCTCTTGGAGAAGATCGCTGGGGGTGGTATTGATCAGAAGGGGCGGGTTAGAGGTGGAGAGGGTGCCTGGGGAGGTGGCCACGCAGCCCAGGCAAGGGCAGGTGGGGGCTGGGGCTGGATGGAATGGGGATAGATCTGTGACCAAGGAAGTAGAATTGGTAGGACTTGTGCTGGCCAAGTCATGCTGAACCCAAACTTTTATAAGGTCTTATAACTCTGAGAGTTATTTAACTTAAACCTACTGCTTTGGTACCTGGAACTCTGACTTCTTCCTTAACACTTTTCACTATCCCCCAACAATGGAAAAGTCCTCTGTAACTTCCAACAAGCTAGAGAGAGATACTTGCTGCAGACGCCTTTTCACCTCAAGTGGAATGGCTGACCAGGGCTCTGTGTCTGGAGGAGAGAAGCCGTTTTCTGCTGCAGGGTGACGGGCAGTTAGAGCTGATCGCAGGGTTCCATGTGCCTGCAGCAGCACTGGGTGTGCAGCGGGGTGCAGAATGCTTGCCTAAGTGACTGCAGGGCTTGCTGTGTGGGCGACCTTATTTGGCTGTCGATGTCCTGGCTGCAGGGCCAGGTGGGGACCTGGGTTTTGAATCGCCAAGAGGATGAAATGAGGTCATGGCTGTGTAGATTCTTGGAAAGCTGGAAAGCACTGGGCGTTTTTTGGCCCAGACCTCAGGTTCTGGAGTCAGCCAACCTGGGTTCAAATTCCAGTGCCACCACTTAATGCGAGACATGATGAGTGACCTAACTTTTCTGAGCCTTAGTGTCCTTATCTTGAAAACGGCGTTGAGGGAATACTTAAGATTGCTCAGAGCGTGAAGTGGAAGTGTGCTCGCAGAGCGCTGTTGCGTATAGAAAGTTCTCAATGTCAGCGATGTGTGTGTGTGCACGCGCAAATGTGCATGCGTGTGGGGATGTACACATGTTCATGTGATAGGAAAGGGAATTGAATGTCCCCACGTCCCTGCACTTCCAGAGTAGTTTCCTACACTGTCCCTGCCGGGGCTTGCTCATCATTGCCTCGTACAGGTAACCTGACTCTTTGCAAAGCTCCCGAGGACCCTGATGGGCAGCTGGTGTTGGGGACCGCTGCTCTATCATGTGAGTTTTTAGCGGGGATCATCATAATCTCTCTCTCCCAACTTTTTCTTATAAAAATTTCGAAACATTCAAAAAGTTAAGAATACGTTGCACACTTACATACTTTCACCTAAATCCAACAGTTGTTAACATTTTGCCATATTTGTGTGTATTGCATATAGATAGAAAGCTGCAGACGTCCTGACCCTTCACCCCCAAATACTCCAGCAGGCATCTCTGAGAATAAGGACATCCTCCTCCTTACTGCGAGTTCATCTGGGAAGGTTAACCATGACAGCATAACACCTAACATCTAGCCAGGTGTCCTCAGTTGTGCTAAGAGTTTTTTTGGTTTTTTTTACTTCCAAGCCAGGACCCAGTCAAGGTTTACGAGTTGCACTGGGATGTTAGGTTTCTTGATCTGGAGCAGGCCTCCGCTCTCCCCAAGCCCCCACATTTGACTTTTTGAAGAGTCTTGGCCAGTTGTCTGTTTTTGACATATTTAAAACTTTGTTTTCTCAACTGAAGTATAACTTACATGCAGTAAAATGCACAAATCTTAGGTATGCAACTAGGTGAACTTTTCCTTGTGTACATATCATGTTTATATCTGTGTAACTGCCAACCAGGTCAAGACATGGAACATTTCTGTCATCCAGAAAGCCCTTCATGTCCCTGCCCAGCCAAACCCCTCTCCTCAGAGGGAAGCACTGCTCTGGCTTTTAGCACCACGGATTAGGTTTCAGCTCAGCTGTCTGGTAGAATGTCCCCCATTCTGGACGTGTCTGCTCGTTTCCTCCCGGTGGTGAACGCCTCCCTCTATGCTCGTATTTCCGCGGGCTGGACTTTAGCTTAGGTTTAATGGTAGACATTTCTGATGAGAACGTTCGTGACGCTGCCCGTTGGCTTAGCGGGCTCCTCCTTTTCTGCCCAGATGAGCTCCCCGCACAAGAGCTCGGCGCCGGTACCCCTGAATGAGTACGAGGTGCCGCCCAGCGGCTGTGAGGCCCACTGGGAGGTGGTGGAGCGGATCCTGTTCATCTACGCCAAGCTCAACCCTGGCATCGCATATGTGCAGGGCATGAATGAGATCGTGGGGCCCCTCTACTACACCTTCGCCACCGACCCCGACAGCGAGTGGAAAGGTAAAAGGCTCTTGGCTGCCCGCATTTCTGTTGCTGACTCCAGAGAAAAATGGACCCAGGAAAGCCGGCCCGATGGGCTCCATCAGGCTGTGCCGTTCTTGTCCCTCTCTGGGCCTCCATTTTCCTTCCATTGGATAAGTGGGTGGTTCTGGATTCTCTCTGAGGTCATCTCCAGCTTGGACTTTCCGGAATGTTGGAAGTTTACTGGCCTCTTGATATTTGTGACTGAATCTATGGTAGTGGAGATGAGATGTACAGATAGGAAGCTGAGTGACGGAATTTAAATAAATAATGATTTGGAAAACGTCATCAGAATAACACGTAGTCAGTTGCTGAGCAAATGCACAGTGTTGCCAGAAGCTGCGAGGACAAGGAAGCGATGGCCTTGGTCTGGGGTGGGGAGTGGTCAAGGACAGAAGGCACTGAGCCTGACCGTGGAGGGGTGGCGACTTGGTGAGGCGTAGAGGTGAGGGGAAGAGCTCAGGTCAGTGAGAGACGGGGTGGGGTTGGGAAGGCGCTGGCTCCGTTGCCGCTGCCGTCACCCTGCTCATCTCGCCCAGAGCATGCCGAGGCAGACACCTTCTTCTGCTTCACCAACCTCATGGCCGAAATCCGGGACAACTTCATCAAGAGCCTGGATGACTCGCAGTGTGGCATCACCTACAAGATGGAAAAGGTGTACTCTACCTTGAAGGATAAGGACATGGAACTCTACCTGAAACTGGTGAGGACCCCAGGATCACGTGGGCCAGGGCAGACAGATGGAAAGGGGCAGAGGACACCAGACTTCCTGATCGTGCCAGGCCCAGAGTGAGCTCTGGCTTGAGGCAGGACTGGGAGACCAGGTGGCGGTGCTGGGAGTCTAGGCAGATTGGCAGTGAAAGGGGTTGATATGGTGCCCGTTGTGAGCCAGGTACAGTGCAAGGCATTTACCATAGGCTGAATTAGTCCAGCCTGTTCATCCTCTGAGAAAAGGACGAACTTCGTTTTTAAAAGTTAAAAATAATCTTTAAAAATTACTGTGGTAGTTCATGTTTTTTTTTCAGAAAACAGCTCAGTAAAAAAAACAACAGTTTGGGGAACAAGAAAATACATATAAACATATCTTTTTAACAAATATTTATCATGCTAAGCACAAGGCCAGGCTTACAGTAAGTACACAGTTAATGGTCTTTCTGTCTGTCTACAATATGTACAGTGTTTTAAAAGACTCTGAGCTATTATTTATAAATCTAGAGGGCCTATGTAAAAATTTGGCTGCCCCTTTAGCTGAGCGAGGCTTTCTAGGCAGCCCAGTGACATCCTGCTGCGTGTGCCTGGCGTTCACACCCGGCCTGCTGCCTGCTGGGTTAGGTCCTGGGCCATGCTGCTTGTGTACATTCACCTCTCAAGGCTGTGTGGTGTCACATGGCAACCAGCCAGCACTGATTCTTGCACCTGTCCCATGCCTCTGTCTCCCCAGCAAGAGCAGAACATCAAGCCCCAGTTTTTCGCCTTCCGCTGGCTGATGCTGCTGCTGTCCCAGGAGTTCTTGCTGCCCGACGTCATCCGTATCTGGGACTCCCTCTTCGCTGACAACAGCCGCTTTGACTTCCTGCTCCTTGTCTGCTGTGCCATGCTCATGTGAGTGTGGCCATGAGTAGTGGGCTGAGGCAGGGCTGCTCTCACCAGGCTGTGGGGAGCCTCTGGGTCCTCGGGTGGGTGTCACACCTGGTGTGCTGCAGGCAGTGAGGGAGGAGCGGGAAGGGGCCTGGCTGGGCCTGTACTCTGAGTGGCTCAGGAGCCCGGTGCTTTTCCTGCTTGTTTCCCTTAGACTGATCCGGGAGCAGTTGCTGGAAGGGGACTTCACCATCAACATGCGGCTCCTGCAGGTAACAGATTTTGGAGGGCCAAGCTCAGTCTTAGCTAAAAGGCATATACTCACCAGGCATCCACCCCATGCCAGCCGCTGTGACAGGCTGGAGTCAGGAGCAGTAGAATATAGCAGGGCTGAAGAGTCTAGACCCCTGAAGCACATCCGGCTTTGGGTCTGAGTTTAAATCCTGGCTTTGTCACTGACCTTGAGATGTGGTGTGGCCTTGAGTCAATGACTTGGCCTCTGAATTTAGCACTCTATAAATTAATCATACCTCGGACGCATAGTACCCTGTGTGTGGCAATGCTCGTCGGTAGCCATGCTCAGACCTGGGGCAGGAGAGTGGCCCTTAGTGGCTAAGAACATGGGCTCTAGGGTCAGACAGCATGGCATTCATTGGGTTAACATCTTTGTCTTCTGCTGTGTTAGTCATGTGACCTGAGCCAAGTGATAACCTCTCTAGACCTCAGTTCCTTTACCAACACCTGGCTTGGGGGTGGTTTTCAGTAACTATTGACTAGATCTGTAAAATAGGTATAATCACAGTAACCCCCTCATCGGGCTTTTGAGGTGTCCCGGTAAGCTAATGTATGGACAGTGTGCAGCCCAGTGCCAGGCTGGGAGAAGCGAGACAGGGTGATACTTAGGAAGGGCCATGAGACCCTTTGGGTGGTGCTGGTTGGGTGGGTTACATTAGTGCTGCAGTATGTTGTGTTAGCTACGTGTGGGCATTGAGGCAGAATGGTGGTGTCTGGTAGCCTGTGATCCCTGCCCCTGGGGCCCAGGGTCTAGCCCATAGGTCCCAGTTGGAAGGGCACAGGTGTGGCAGAGGTGGCGAAGGGTGAACTGCCTGCAGAGGCGTATCGCTGGCCTTTCCCATGCCCAGGATTACCCCATCACAGATGTCTGCCAGATCCTGCAGAAAGCCAAGGAGCTGCAAGACTCAAAGTAGCTGTTGCAGGAACCAGGTTTGGGAGAGAAGCCACTGATCCCCGTGTCCCGGCCTCCAGGACATGCAGAAGCCTGTGGGGTTCCAGCCCAAGGGGAAGCTGCAGGACTGGCCCCCTCCCCCCAGGCCGCTCCCACTGTGCCATGCTCCTTCCTGGCCACCAAGCTCTGGCTCCTTCTACTCTTCAGCCTTGGGACCCTCTGCCCAGGCTACAGAGCAAGGCTGGAACTCCTAAAGGCATTTTTCTGGGGCTGGGGTAGACTGGGGGCACTCGGAGCTGGCAGAGGGCCCTCTGTCTGTGCTCTGCCACTCCCTTCCCCGTCTCCTGCTCTGGTTGGTAGGAGGTACCTGGCAGATGAGTCAGAAACCACTTCTGGGGTTGGTGCTTAGGTTTCCCCATGGAGAAAGTGACACTGTGAGGGAGCTAAGAAGCTGCCAGGCCCAGGTCACACCCTCTGTCCCTGTCTCCCTGAGTGTATGTGTGTCTGTAGTCATGTAGTTGTGGGTTGGTGTGTGTGTGTCTCTTTGTCCCCCAGGTGTCCGTCTCCTGTCGGTGGATGTGAGGGAGGGGAGAGTCTTTGAATCTCTCTAGGTCTCTACTCTGCCTCCCACTCTTCTCCCTCCACCTCTGACAGGCTGTGTGTCTCTCCTTCTGTACCTGCTCCTCCTCCTGTTTCTCTCCCTCTGCCCTTCTCTTGGGGTGCCTTACCGCCAACCTCCCTTTCTCACTCCTCCCCTCCATGCCTGTGAACCCCAGAGACAGAATGAAGAGTCTAGCTCAGCAAAGCCCCTGGAGGTCAACTTTGGCCTTCGCACCCTTTTCCCATCTCCCAACCCCAGCCCTACACTCCCAGATCCCTCAGATTGAGGGGCCACAGTGCCTCATTAGAGGGCCCTAAACCTGCTCCCCACCACAGAAATCTTGGAAACCAAAAGCTGCTGAGAAACGATGCCCATGAAGCTTTGACCCTCTTACCCTCCCTTCTGCCAAGGGATTGAGGAGGGAGAAGAGGGAGAGCTGGGTCTTCCGGAGATGCCCCCAAAGGAGAAGGACATTGAGGCGATTCGTACCAGTAGCTGGGGTCCAAGTGCTTCAGAAGAGTAGTCATTCCCATGGCTTCCAGGGCCCAGCCCAGGGCAGAGGAGTCCCGTGAAAGGCAAATGGGACCAAAGGGAGCCTCCCTGGGCCAGGCGGAGCTGAGCTCAGAGGCCCTGGATCCTGTCAGGACTGGGGGAATCCTGTTGCCCCGAGTAGGCTGGAGGGAGGTCACCCTTGGGCTGGTCCCAGGGTTCAGGGCAGGTATACTTAGAGCAGGAGCAGCTGGCTGCTCCCACCGCTGGGCGGTGGGAGGACCGAGTTTATTCTGATCAAGTTCCCTCCCTTATTTTGCAAGGAGGCAGGTGGTTTGGGTCTAGAAGGTTAGGTGATGTAGAAAGGGTCCTTATCTCAGACTGGCTGGAAGGAGCCGTGTTGTCCCCAAAGCCTTCCTGAGTCTGGTCACCAGGACTTCTACCTCCTGTGTGGGCCAGACTGTGGGCCAGGAACAGCTTCCCCCAGATGGCCCCTTTACCAGGCTGACCCTTGAATGCTTCTGGGACTTTCTGCACTTGCCTTTTTGCCGCCTCCTCTCCTAACACAGTTTGGGGAGATTTTTACTATTTATTCAGACTTCCTGCGTATTTATTGCAGATTGGCAAGTGCTTAGTTTAGTTGGGATGAGGTGGGACTGAGAGGTAGGAAGGAATTGGAGACACGGTCTTCCTGATTTTCTGAGGTCAGACACAGCATCCTCTGCCCTTGTCTCTGGGACTTCCTTGGTTCTCCAGCAGATCCTGGCTGGGAGGGCTCTGAGCTCCGCACTGGAACTGAGTGTCAGGGAGACTCCAAGATCCCCTGCACAGGGCACAAATGAACTGCTTCCCACCAGCCTAGCCTACCTTCTTCCCAGAACTTGTCAGCTGGTCCTTCAGTTCCCAGTTTGACCCCTTAACAGCCTGAGACTTGGGCCATAGCCTGGGAGCCAGCAGACACTGCCCAGGACATTTCCCTCTTGCCTATCCCTTGCCTTCCCTTCTGGGGCCATACTACTTGAATCACTGCATCTAATTTGCCTCAGTGGCAGGCCTTGAGTCCAGTGCCCTCCCCTTGACTTTGGGATGAAGGCCAAGAGCACAAGGGACCATGTCCAGGTGAGGCTGAGTTCCCCAGGATACTGCCCAAGGGAAGATCTGCCCTTGGCGATTCCTCCTCCCCAGATTCTTAAGGGAGGTCCCCAGACAGCCGCAGTGCCCAAGCTTCATGCTTGGGAAGCTGCTCCCAGGAACTTGGACACTTAGAGATGGGGCTGTATGAATTCAGCAGGTCTCACTCCAGAGGATCAGAATGTTAGTCCGCTTATGTTTTTTTGTTTTGTTTTTTAAAATCAATTTTGTTCCTTGAATCAATGCTGTTGATGACAAGTCTTTAATAAATCATGTGTTCTTTGCAATGGGCATTGATTGGTATGTCATGGGCTGAAACCACTGAGACCTCAAGAGCAGGAAAAAAGTGAGCGGGGGCGGGGGGTGCGGTGTCAGGAGGCTCTTAGAGTCATCGAAGAGAAAGGCCAGCAGGTTCTTGTTGGAAGAGCCTGTTTATTCATTAAATCATACAATTTGCAGGTGGGGGAAGGAGGGAGCATGGACTGGTGAAAAAGCTATTACATCATAATTTCACAGCAAGTTGTTTTTTTTAAGATCAAAAAACCTGAAAAATCAAAAGCCCATAAATAAAACAAGTCATCATCCCCTCCCCTAATCCAGAGAAAATCACTCATAGTGTTAGTCTTTGCAGATGTAATTTTGGTTATGTGATTTTCTTCTTGATGTATAGTTTTGTGTGTTGTCAATTCCCTCATGTTAGGTGGCAAGTTGCTGTATGACTTCCAAATTTTTATAGGCCACATACTATTCTATCTAATATGCTAAAAGGGTTGGAAACCAGTTTCTATTTCTGAATGTAAGTAATAACTGGTGGGGGTGGGGCGGGGGGAGTTTCTGTTCGGAATCTACGTCCCAGAGTTATTTCTCTAGCTTGGGCCTCTTAGGTGGGTTGAAAGGTATGAACCTTTCTAAGGCTTTTTCATACATATTGCCAAGCTGCTTTCTGGGATTGTACCAGTTTCTGTTCCAACCAGCAGTCGGACAGGACCTGCCACCCGCATCCTCGTTCTCACTCTGGGTGTTAAGAAAACCTTGGTCAATCTTGCAGAACTTTTAGCTAATTTTATGGTGTAATGGTTAGGATAGACTCCAGTATGGACGCCTCCAGTGTCCTGTCCTTATTCTGCCAACTAGGAGCTCCTTCTCGGCTCTTTGAGGGTTAAATGAAGTGACCGAAGCGCTTCAAACTAGTATTTATTATTCCATTGGCGCTTGCACAGATAAATGCCGGATAAACCAAAGCACCGATGTCACGCCCCTGAGCCGCATCTTAAAGGGCAAAGGGAGGGCGCCACGGTGTCCAATCCGCAACGGCCCTAAGTAGAACTTGGGTCCCACTTGGGACTTATTCGGAGTCCCAAGCCCTTTCGTGCCTTTGCGAGTGGAAGGGAGGGGCACTGCACCCGCCCACGCTCCCTCCGGGCCGCGTCCGCGGTGGGCCGCGCGGGCCAGAGCGGCCCCTTTAAGAGGCCCGCGGGCGGGACGCAAGAGGTCGCGGCGTTCCCCCGGCGCCGGCGGCCGTCCTCCGTCCTCGCAGCGGCGGCGCTCCTCGGCCATGCGGGCGCTCCGGGTCGGTCTGACCCTGGCGCTGGGCGCGGGCCTGGGCGCAGCCGCTGAAGGCTGGCGGCGGCAGCGGGCGGACGAGCGCCCGGCGCCGGGGCTGCTGGGCCGGCTGCCCGTGTTGCCCGTGGCGGCGGCGGCCGAACTGCCCGTCGTGCCTGCTGTACCCGGGGCTCCGGTGGGCGGTGGCCCCGGCGAGCTGGCCAAGTACGGGCTACCTGGGCTGGCGCAGCTCAAGAGCCGCGAGTCGTACGTGCTGTGCTACGACCCGCGCACCCGCGGCGCGCTCTGGGTGGTGGAGCAGCTGCGGCCTGAGCGGCTCCGCGGCGACGGCGACCGCCGCTCATGCGACTTCCGCGAGGACGACTCGGTGCATGCGTACCACCGCGCCACCAACGCCGACTACCGCGGCAGCGGCTTCGATCGCGGCCACTTGGCCGCCGCAGCCAACCACCGCTGGAGCCAGAAGGCCATGGACGACACCTTCTACTTGAGCAACGTCGCGCCTCAGGTAGCGCCTGCGCCCGGTCCCGACTGCAGAAGGCGAGGTCAGCGCCTCACCTCTGAGCCTCGGTTTACCCCTCTGCGGGATGCGGAAGATGCTGAGTGAGCCTGCTGGGTGAGGGGCTGGGTGAGGGGCTTGCTAACCACCGCTCGTCCTAAGCCGGAGGGACGGAGCACTGGGCTCCCGGCACCCGTTCTGCAGTCTGACCTTAACTGAGGGCCCTTGGGCTTCGTGTCCTCATCTATAAAATGGGGATATTACTGTTATTCCCCTATTTTTGCAGTAGCACTGAGGAACTGAAGCCCCGGTGCATGTAAAAGTACTGAGCACACTTCCTGGCCCATGGCCAGCATTCAACAATTAGCTTTAATGAGAGAACTGACGCTCAGAAAGGCAAAGTGACTGGCCCAGTGCCACACATCAGGAGGAAACCCAGGCAGTTTGTCCAGGGCAGCGGTCCCCAACCTTTTTGGCACTAGGGACCGGTGCTCCTATGAGAATCTAATGCCCGATGACCTGAGGCGGAGCTGAGGCGGTGATGCTAGCGCTGGGGAGCGGCTGCAAATACAGATGCTTTGCCCACCCTCCATTCACCTCCTACTGTGCAGCTTGGTTCCTAACAGGCCATGGACCAGTACTAGTACCAGTTCCTTGGCCCCGGGGGGTTGGGGACCTCTGGTCTCTAGAGGATGCTTCAGCCTTTGTCCTACCCTGCCTGCCTTCCAGAGTAAAAGGAGAGATACTTGCTAGCAGTTGACTGTTAGCAGTCACTATGCACCCTGAGCAAGCCTCCTCCCTCTGTTCTGTTCCCACCAAAAGTGACACCCACTGGATGAAGACTGATGTGGGGCCCTGGGCGAACCAGGTGGGGTCTGAGCCTCTGACCTGACTCCTGCTCTCCCAGCGGCACAGTCCCCTACCCATGGGACTAGATAATGTACTGAGGACTGGAAAGCTCAAGTGGTGGAGTCGGGAGCAGGTTCATGACAGCCCCCAGCTGGGCTCTGTATGTGGTTCAGAGAGGAAAAAGGACAGGAGAGATGCTTGAGAGAGCTGGCTCTCCTGAGAGCCCCTGGGGACCAGGGCAGGGGCAGGCCTGTTCCTCTCTCTGAAGGGGAAGATGTGTGGCTTTCCTTAGTGTGGCTCTTTGGAACCAAGAAACGGCTGTGAGACCTGGGATGCTAGTCCTTCCATTCTGTATGGGTCCGGGCTCCATCCTCTTGTCCAGGTGGCCTAAAGGAGTGATTTTCATTCCTTGAACCAGTTTCCTTTGCATGCTTGTCACCCCCTATTCCCCGCTGGAATCCCCAGGCTTGGTGCCAGTCAGAGTCCCCTCTCTCCTACCAGGTGCCCCACCTCAACCAGAATGCTTGGAACAGCCTGGAGAAGTACAGCCGGAGCTTGACCCGCACCTACCAAAACGTCTATGTCTGCACAGGGCCGCTCTTCCTGCCCAGGTGAGGCTAGATCTGGGGGCTCCGGGCATGCCAGGGCCTCCCACTCACCCATCCAGGCTTGTCCCAGGCATCGATTGGGTCGACACTGCCAGGTCATCTGGTCTCTTGGCAAGTCTGTCCATTCCTTGCCTCAGACCCCTGAATTCTACTTTCATAACCAGAGACCTTTAGGGTGCTCACCTAGACCATGTCTTCTCTGTGCATGGGCACCAGGCCCTGCATCTGCCCTTACTTTATCCTCTTGCCACACCCACCCACCCGTGTCCTTGCCCAGAAACCTTCTACCAGGCTATCGCCTTCAGTCTCCTCTGCTTGGAGCAACCCTTCCCTACCCTTCTCCCAGAGCCTGGGTTTGAACTCTATCTTCCTGACCCTGAACCTTCACCCTTGTCCCTCTGTAGCCCTGCCTCCCATGTAGAAGGGACGGAGCTTCCTCTGGGCATGCTCAGTGATTTTTCTGGCCTGCTTAAAGTTGGGATGAGTGAAGCTATAGGTTGTGGTGAAGCAGCTGGCCCGAGTCCACAGGGTCTGCGTGCTGTGGGCAAATCACCTCAACGTCCTCTCCCATGAAATGGGAATAATACCTGTTACCCACCTTGTGGTTGTTTAGGGGACAGCATGGGCTGGCCGAGATACTGATAAACTTTAACGAGCCAGAGCCTCCTGCGGCCTGCTGAAGTGGGGCAGACTCTGCTGAAGGTTAGCCCGGAAGTCAGTCACCCATCAGTGTTCTGGGCACCTGCTCTGCACAGGGTCCTGTGCTGGGGCTTGGATCCAGTTGTCATAGCTTGGCACACCTGGTACTCACCTTCCGCAGGGAGAGACAGGCAGACTTCCAGTGTCTGCGTGGATAAATGTGAATGTTTAGAAGGCCGGATTCTGTCAGCAACATTTATTGCCACCATCCACTCTGCCTGAACCAGGGGTGGGCATGAGACAACAGGGTACGAGTGAATCTCTACCCTGCAGGGAGCTCCCAGACTGCTGGGGGAGCCACGGAGGGCACAGGAGCCCCACACTGAGGGGTAGTCTAGTTCTGCAGGCCGACACAAGTTGGAGGTCAGGTTAGGGGATGCTTCCTGGAGGTGGTGGCCTGGCGTCCCACCAGACTTCCTGAAAGACTATTGGTGCGTGGGTTTGCCTGCAGGACGGAGGCTGACGGGAAGTCCTACGTGAAGTACCAGGTAATCGGCAAGAACCACGTGGCAGTGCCCACCCACTTCTTCAAGGTGCTGATCCTGGAGGCAGCAGGTGGGCAAATCGAACTCCGCTCCTACGTGATGCCCAACGCACCCGTGGACGAGGCAATCCCGCTGGAGCGTTTTCTGGTGCCCATCGAGAGCGTCGAGCGGGCCTCGGGGCTGCTCTTTGTGCCGAACATACTGGCGCGGGCTGGCAGCCTCAAGGCCATCTCTGCAGGCAGCAAGTGAGGGCAGCTTCCCGGCCAGACTGTGAGGGTGCGGGGCTGGGTCGCATTAAAGGTGGTTATTTTTAGAAAGAAGTCTTGGCTGTATTTTTCCCAGGTGACCCTCAGGAACCTCTGCTTCACTGCCTCTTCACTGTCTTGTGCCTGACAGAACCTTCAGCTGGGTCGGGCACCTGCCTGGGTGAGGCCAGGCTGCAGAGCAGCCAGGGAGATGAGGATGGCTTCCTGGAAGAGAAGTGCAGCAATGGGCTGGGGCCTGCTGCCCTTAACAGGGCCCTGAGGAAGTTAAGGACAGGCCCAGCGTCACTGCTGATCTGCCACTGGCCGGAGGCATGTCCTGCGAAAGGCTTCACCTTCTTATTCCTCAGTCTCCCCCTCTATAAAATGGGAATGACTGGGGGGATGATGGGAGCATACCTGTCTCCTAGGGTCAGGGGAGGTGACAGAAAGCAGGAAGTTCTCAGCCCTTGGTATAGGTATCGGAAGGGTGGGAGCTGGGCTTCTTGTTGGGAGGGTACAGCTGGCAGTCTTACAGCACCTGGCCCCAAAAGGGCCCTTGGGGACAGGTAGACTGGGCAGTCCACCTGTTTAGTTATTGCCTTTGAGACTGAAGAGCCACAGGTTCCATGGATGCCCAGGACAAAGGCTCTGAGCCAACCGCACCCTGGCACCCATGGGGAGGGCTGCTCTGCCTGCCATGGTCACACACGAGCATCCAGTGAAGGAAACAAAAGCCCAGAGAAGGGGTGGGCGGGGTCTCCTGGGTCATCCAGCTGGGAGCAGCTGGATAGGCACCAGCACCCAGGAATCTTGGCTCCTAGCTCATTCATATCTTGCCCTGGCTATAAGTCTGAGGTAGTGAGGTCAAGGGGGTGAGGAGACCATCCCCAGAGAAGTCTGGCTCAGGGCAGCCTTGGACAAGGGAGGTAACAGGGAGAGAGCTGCAGTCCCCATGGAGAGACCCTGAGGCCCTGGCCAGTGGGTGAACCTCTGGAAGGACGTGGCTGGAGGCGGGGGAAGCAGGCAGGCTCACCTCTGTGCGGATCGTGCGGCTGCCCTGGCTGGGGCAGGTATTGACATACAGATCGAAAAGGACGCTGGGTTCAGCCACTTCTAGGTTGGGGTCAGCATCCACTCCAGCTTCCAGGCCCTGGAGGCCCCCAAACACCACGAGAGCATGCCTGACACCCACAGGGAGCGGGATGGGGAGGGTGGAGCAGTCACTGACTGCTTATAAAGACCATACTGAACGCAGCCCACATGCGGTAGGAGTCCAGTCTGTACAGCTTTGCCCCCACCAGACTGGCCCCTTCCCCACTTCACTCCCCATCCCCCAGCCCCTGCCCTAGGCTGTACCCACCTAAGCTGGGAAGCTGGGCGGAGGCCACATCCGAGCCTCGCTCTGACGTCCCAATGGTCAGGTCGTACCCATCTTGGAAGGGGGCCTCAGCAAACACAGCACCTGGGGGTGAGGCCAGCTCAGTAGGGGTCCTTTCCACAAGCCGCAGCGGCTTGGCTGTACAAGTGTATATTTGGTGGGACTCCAGTAAGGGAGCCACGCCTGGGCCCTCCACTGTCCCTGAGAGGTCAGGGACTGACCAGGGAGAGACAAGGCCTGTGCTGGACTGGAACAACAAAGCAGAGGGTGGGGACGAAGGAGCTCCGAGAACACATACTGGACCTTTGACTTATTTGGCCCTTTTGCCCCCATTTCCCACCCCTGTGGCAGCATCATTCATCAATCAAGATATCTTTTCTTAGAAGTCATTAACAGCGTTCCAGGCAGCAAACTCAGGGAGACCAAGACCCACAGAAGGAAAGGCAGCTGCCCAGGGACACATAGCAAGTTGGCAGGACAAAAACTCTGGTCTGACTTTTGGGTCAAGCAAGGCTCTCCGTGGGCCCCACAGACAGGACGGTTTGCATACAAGGAAGCGGCGTCCTTACTGAGGCAGGAGGCCAGCCGGACCGTGTAGCCCCAGTAGAGACCAGCTTTGGTGCGCGGGTCCTGTGACGACACGACTTTCCCACGGTAGGTCTTGCTTTCTGGAGGGGAGCAGAGAGGCTATGAAGACAGGGTGATGGGACAGGGAGGTGGAAGGAGGAGGCTCTGGGCCCTCAGGCTGGCCGGGCTGGGGAAACGTTCAGATACCTGGGAGCTGCTTCTGGTTTAGTTGCACAGTCACCCGAAGTCCTGGTTCCAAGTTCTTGTCAATCTTCACCTCCTAGGGAAAAGCCAGAAATGGGTGCTGTTCCCCCATAGGACCAGCAGGGGTCGCCACTCTCCCAGACACGGGATTTGCGGGTTGGCAAGAGACCCAAGGGGTCCAGGCCAACTTTCATCCCCTTATCTGGGCCAGACCTGCTAACAAGAGACCATTCCCGCCAAACAACTACTATAAGACATGGGTCAAAGTGAAAGTGGCGGGCCTGGCACTGAGTAGGAAGTAAATATTTTATGAGTAGATGCAATCCTAGTTTCCTACATTTTGGTGGCTATACCACTTACGAGCTATAGGAGTTTGAGTGGGTCACTTAACCTCTCTGAGCCTGTTTCCTCATCTAACAGAAAACTTTCCATAAACAACAGCTATTGTTATACGGGGCCTGGCATGAAATAAATGCTTAACACATGGGAGCGGTGATGAATAACCAGAGATGTTTGCGTCTTGTGCCAATTTCAAATTCAGGAATAGGGCACTTTCTTTCCCTTTTGAGGTTTCTCGTGCTTTTCCTGTGTCTGGATCATCCTGATCTGCTTTTAGTCAGTTATTTCTGGTCCGTTCTTTTCAGGGAAGGGGACCCCACACATTTACATGTCTCTGCCTCTGACGCTAGGAGTAAACAGGTGGCAAATGAACACGCAATCCCCAGCATGGGTCTGCCTCACTGGACAGCCCCAGAATGATGTGAACTTGTTTTGCAAGGTTTTGTTTTTAGCATGAGGACCATCTTCTGTTGATTTGCTTTTTAAAAAAAGAAAAAAACAAAACAGTAAATTTGCTCCTGGGTTGATCTACTGTGCTCTGTTTTAGGTACTTACTTCTCTGGCCCAAATCAGCACCAGTGGGGGACTGGCGGACAGAGATGCCTGGGTCCCAGGCTCCCTGCTCACATACCCCGCCTGCCCGCCACAGCTAAGGTGTGTCTGGAAGTAGGTCTTGACTCACCCTTTAATTCCTACCTTCTTCATGCCACAGTTGACAAAGGAACCGTGGCCTGGCCGGGTGGGCCGGTCCACCACGATGCCCTCTCTGAACTCGGACTCCTCATCCTGACGCATGTGGTGAGGGCTGTCCAGGGGGTTCAGGAGCCCTGTGGGTGAGGAGGGGCCACGAGGAGTCTGGGAGGTGCAAAAGCACAAGGGGATGTGGCAGAGAACCCTGGTCCCGCATCCAGCTCTGCCACAGATCTGCTGCTTGCCACCAGGCACAGGCCTTGCCATGCTTGGGACTGTTTTCCTAACTGTACAGTGGTTTCTTAGGATCTGGGGATGATCCATGGGAAATAGAGGTCCAGCCCCTTCCAGCCTTACCTGCAAACTGTAGATCCTGGTGCTTGGGGAAGAACGCCTTTCTCAGGTACCTGGTTAAGAACACAGTTCTCAGAAGTTCCCAGGGTAAACACCTGCTTGGCCTGCCCTCAGCCTTCCCTCCCTCATGCTCAGGGAAGTCTGCCCTTCACTGCTTACTGTGGACATCCAGATACTGCAGGATCCGGGCCAGCTGCACGCACGCCTGCCCCTTCTTGCCAATTCCCTTGAATTCCCCTTCCACAGTCCTGGAGAGTGATAGGGCTCAAGAGCCTACTGTGTTCCCTTTGAGAGGTGGTGCACCCAGTCTGACCTCTGCAGTGCCCTGCTTTGCAACTCTACCCACTGGGGTTACAATGGGGGCATTTCAAGCAGGGTTCTCAGCCCTGGCAAGCAAGAGCCAATCCTGGCAGCCCCTCCCGTCTCCCTGAGCCCTGGTACCCCGCCTGTGGGATGGCCCCTCACTTGGTATCTTGGCCCTCTTCATCGAACACCACAATCTCATCCACACAGAATATGGTGCAGGCTCTGGCGATCTGGCCAGCCAGGTAGGTGCGAAGCTCGGGCGACTGTGCATTGTCGAGAATGGAGCCCGGCAGGGCCACGCTCAGCGTGTAAGGCCGCCCTGAGGAGGGGAGGGGAGAGGTGTTCACGGCCAGTCTGAGAGGCCAGGCCCGTGCTCTACTCCTCTTCCTCAGGGCCCAGAGTTAGAGAATTTTTCTACTGGGAGGAATTTTGAGATTAGCAAAATAGATCACACTCCCCTTTCTGGGCCTCAATCTCTCCAGGAAGAAAGTGGACTTAGTGGTCTCCAAGGCTCCCACGAGGAGGGTGGATCACCAGGCAAGGCCGGGAGTGGTTGGAGGCACTGGCCTGGGTCCACATCCTGGCTCTGCCCCTTACTGCCTCAGTTCTCTGGTTGTTAAATGGGGATAATGATGAGAGCTATTATCTATAATTAGTGCCTTTTATGGGTGCACATTTACCCAATAAGCCTAGGAAGCAGGTACTACCAAGATCCCTAGTAAGAGGTGGGGAACCTGTGCACCAAAGAGGTCAAATACATGGCCCAAGGTCACACAAAAGGTAGGAGAGCTGAGATATAGTTCAGGCTGTCTGGCTCCAGAGGGACCACTGTACTTCCTCCAAAGGAAGCCATGTGAGACAATGCCCATAAGGGCTCCCCCAGTATCTGAGACAGCTGATGTGTTCAGTTGCTGTTCCCACTGTCACCATCATCACTGGTAACCACTGGGCATACAAAGTCAGGGGCCCCCTGACTTTGTAGAACTTCGGTTCTGGCTGAAAAGAGATACAATTTGTTAGAATGGATCCAGATGTACTGATGTGAAAGGACATTCAGGACACGATGTGGGGTGAGAAAAACCAGGTCCAGAGGCACACGGATCAAATGCTTCCACTTTCTTAAAATTATATCTCTACATCTCTCTCTATGTGTTTAAGTGGGTATAACAACGTCTGGAGAAACTTTCACTGCAATGTTTGCTGGGATTTTTCCTTTCTTCTTTATATGCTCACCCTGGTCCTCCCTCTGTGCCGCTGCCTCCTCTTCCTCTTGGCGCTTTATCTGCTCTTCCTGCATCTGCTGCCGCTCCAGCTTTTTCATCAGCTTGAGATCCTTCCACTTCTTCTTCTCCTCTTTCTCTGGATAAGAGGACATCCCGATTGATGAAGGGAAGAGGGACTTGGAGCAGTCCAGGAGATGGTGCTCTCTCAGCAGGGTCAGGGTTCCCACTCTGTTGGGACAGCCTGGGTGCTTGAGTGCTGCTGGGTGAACAGCCAGAGGAGCCTCCAGGGCTTCGACCCCTTCCTCCCATCTTGTGTGCTGCGGGACCCAGAGGGGACAAACCTGGTGGTTTCCCCAAGGTTCAGTTGTGCACTGCTGGAGTGGCCTAGGGAAAGGTGAATACACACACTGCTTCCCACACCCCACCTCTTACTTACTCTGTTGCTTCCATTTTCGCCACTCGACCCTTTGGCCATGTTCACCCTGAAGGATTGGGAAGAAGTACAGGTGTGAGGCTGAATGGTCACACCTAGGGCGGGGGTCCCACTTGCTACTGGAAACTCCATACACTGCTGCCTCAGAGAGAGAGAGTCAGGACGACAGGGACCTACTGCGCCCCTGTGCCTGAGACCAGGCCTGGCATATAGTAAGCACTCAATAAATTGTTTAACGAGTTTCCACCGGAGAGAAGAAGAAATTGAAGCTCAGGGGAACAGGACCTGCCCACTGCCACCCTTGGAATCAGAAGAAATATGCCACGAAAGGGCTCAGGATTGCGCACAGGATCCCACCTCCTGAATCCGGCCCCGGCCAGAGTAGCCGCAACGGGTTCCAGCAATGGGTTACCTGACACTGTCCCGGCTCTGGCTCAGACCCCGGTCCCCACCTCCAGTTCTCATCCCCGCAGGGGCGCACGCGGCCTCGAGCATGCGACACCTCGGGGCTTCCGCCTTCGGATCAGCGAGAAGAAGGGAGGTGGAGGCGCAGCCCGTCCCCGCCACAGAGTCCCACGAGGCTCATTTTCACGCCCCCACCCCTTTGTCCAGCCTCGGGTTCCCACTTTCTTCCACCTTCCTGTCACCTACCGGGCCGCAGGGCCGCTTCCTGGCTTGCTCCGCCATGTTCGCCGTACGCCGTCAACCACACCCAGCCAATGAGACTCACCCCTTCCGGCCACACCTCCCCCGTCGTCCAATCGGAGGCAATAGCCTCCGGGGGCGTGGCCTAGGCTCCCAGAGACCACATGGCAGCAGTGGGCCGGGCTGGGCTCCGCGGCTTGGGAGCGCTAGCGCGAGGTTGGTGGTGCTGATTGTCCGCCGCCTGGGTGTCCAAATGGGCCGCATATCGGGTCTTGTCCTGGACCCTTGGGCAACCGGACAAGCACGACAAACCTCAATTTAGTTTTATACATGGGGACCTTGAGACCCAGAGCTTGAGTGTGATTCAGAGCTGGAAAATGACCTTAGGGTAATTTAATTCAATTCTTTTATAGATTCTTTCTTTACTCCCCCTCTCTTTTAATTAACGGCCTTTATTTTCTCGAGCAGATTTAGGCTTACTGAAAATTGAGCAGATAGTATAGACAGTTCCCATCAACCTTTCTCCCCCACCCAGTTACCACTACTATTCACATCTTGCCTTGGTGTGTACATTTCTTTACAGTTGATGAACCAGTATTGATGCATTATTAGTAACTAAAGTTCATAGTTTACGGTTCACGCTTTGTGTTTTGCATCGTATAGCTTTTGACAAATGCTTTATGTCATGTATCTACCATTACAGTATTAAACGAAATTATTTCACAGCCCTAAAAATCTCTGTACTCCATTTACCCCCTTCCAAGCCCGTGGAAACCATTAATCTTTTTTACTGTCTCCATAGTTTCTGCCTTTTCCAGAATGTCATATAGTTAGAATCAGTATGCAGCCTTTTCAGACTCTCTTCTTTCATTAAACAATATACATTTAAAGTTCCTCCGTATCTTCACGTGGCTTAATAGCTAATTTCTTTTTATTGCTAAATACTATTCCGTTGTATGGATATATCAGTGTGTTTCTCCATTCAACTTTTGAAGGACATTTGGTTGCTTCCAGTTTGGGGCGATTATGAATAAAGCTGCTATAAACATTTATGTGCAAGTTTTTGTGTGACATGAATTTTCAGCTCATATGGGTAAATTGCTAGGAGCCTGTCTGCTGGACCCTATGGTAAGACTATGTTTAACTTCGTAAGGAACTTTCAAATTGTCTTCCAAAATGGCTGTACCATTTTACATCCTCGCCAGCAATGAATGAGCTATGTTTTCTTTTTTAAAATAATAAATTTGAGTCAATATTTATTCAAGCAAAAAATATTTATTGAGCGGGGCCTATTTTGAGGCAGGAATTCCTTGTGCCAGGGACACAATGATAAGCAAAAGAAGACACCTGATCTGGAGCTTATAACCTAGCAGAGGGGAGATTAATTTCTAAGTCAATTTATATGTTAACATTACAGGGGATGTGTTATTTCACCATTAGTCCCCTCCACCACGTGAATGAGAAGACAAAGTCATGTTTACATCTAAGGGAAGATCTACCATCTCAGGTTGGCTGAGGTTACTCAGTCTAAGATCTGGAACCTCTGTAGAGTCACAGATTTGAATTCTGGGCAGATTCTGGATTATTCATGAGTCATGGAACCTTGGTGGTTCTACCCAAGAAGTCTACGGATTTGTCTCATGGAGGACTTTTTCTTTTTAACCATCAGGTGTTGTGCAGTACAGCAAAGGGGCTCCAAGCTGAGTCTCTGAGCTGGTATTTTGTTTTATAGTTTTGACTTTGGAACAGCAGTACTAGCACCAAGTCAAGGTTTGGAAGGGGAGGGAGGGAAGTGCCCTATGTCACAGCACTAAGTACGTTGCAATGGCAATTCTCTAACATCAAGTCGGTGTCCTACTCTTCAGGCAATAACTACATGGAGTTGGCACAGACCCCATAGGTTAAGGGCTCAGTCCCACAAGACTGTCCCTCATTTCAGATGCCAGCAGCAAGTAGGGTCTCCAGGCTTCCCCCTGGCCGGCTATTCGGGCATTTCCACGATCCCCTTCAGGTTTAATAATTTGCTGAAATGATTCACAGCACTCAGAAAAGTGCTATCCTTACAGTTTTATCATAACGGATTTAACTCAGGAATAGCCAAATGGAAGAGATACATAGAGTAAGGTCTTGGGGTGGGGGTGGAGGTGCAGGGTTTCTACACCATCTCTGGATGTGCCACTCTCCCAGCATATCAGTGTGTTCACCAGCCCAGTTACAGATGCATGATTGAGTAAATCATTGGCCATGTAACTAAACTCAATGCCCAGTCCCTTCCCCCTCCCTGGGGACCTGGGTTTGCGGCTGAAAGTTCTGACTTCTAATCACATGGTCGAAGGGGCTCATTATGAATAATTAAAAACACTCTTAATGCTCTGGAAATTCCAAGGGTTTAAGGGGCTTTGTGCCAGGAACCAGTGACAAAGACCAAATCTATTTTATTATACCATATGTTCCTATTAGCGTCCCAATTAAGTGTATGACATAAACAAAACCCATGGGCTTGCTATGCGAATGCAAGTCCCCAGCACCACCCTCCAAATGAATTTAGGAGCTGTCATTGCTTTCCAGTGGGACACCCCTCCATCAGATCCCACTCTGTCTTTGCCAGCTTGATGGCAAAAAGTACTGACTTGAGGACTCAAACCTTAAGGTAACTTTCCTAGGTCAAGTTTAGATAAGGAAAGGGAGGGATGTCTGAGCCTTGGCTAGGGTCAGGGCTGGGACTCAAGGCCAGTACACTGTCAGACTCTGCCTGCTGAGTCCCAGCCAAGTCTGGGAAGCCCAGAGGAGCCCCAAGATTCTACAACTTGACCGAGGGAAGGGGAAGGAGAGGCCCAGGTCAGACCTCCCTCACCTCTAAAAAAAGGATTGTAAGTACTGTGGGAGTTGCTCCTGACTGCTCTAAGAGACTAAGAAGCAGGGTTCTTCTTTGGGGACATCTGTGTCACAGAGAAGGGGTCCACAGTTCTGGACAAAGACAGAACTGTGCAGGGACCACCGAGGTGAGGAAGGGCCGAGGGGGCGACATCAGGCCTCAAGTTCATCCTTCCACTCCTGCAGCTTCTTGTCCATGGCCTGGAGTGTGGATTCATCCTGCACCAACACAGATTGGTCCCACTCTCTCCCCACACCCACCAGCCGGCCTTCTTGGGGAAGTCTTCCCTCCTCAGCCTTGCCTCTTACCTTCACAAAACAGAAGCGGATATAGTTGTCAAAGTGCTTCTGATGTGGCACGCTATAGAAGGCGGACACTGGGATGGCCACCAAGCCCTGGGGGAGAGGAAGCCCAAGTCTCAATAGGGTCCCAGGCCTAGGCTTTGGAGGGCAGAGGGTCCATGAGGTGGGAGAAGGAAAGTCAGCTTCAATGTGGCACCTCCCTGTGCTATGTCAAGGTCAGAGGAAAAGAGCCCAAAACAGAGGTAACTGGCCAACTCCTCATTGTGTGGATGGCAAGACTGAGGTCCTAAGAGGACAGGAATTCCTGCCAGCCCACATGTCATCAATCAAAAATAGGCTCTCCAATCCTTGAAATGGACGCAGCCATGTACCACTCATCATAGAGGTTGGGCTGGATTCCGGCCCAGCAGCCCCTTGGCTGGGCACTGCTGAGCAACCTGTAAAACCATTCACAGGGGCCCTAGCAGGGGCCCAGCCCACCTTATTCCTGATCATCCACCTGACGAAGCGTCTGTCATAGGGTTCGTCCACAGCCCCAGGCAAGTCAGGCATCTTGCTTTCTGTGGGACAGAGGCCATGCTGAACCCTGGGTAGCCTCCAGCCCCCTTAAGCCCTGTCCAGCCCGGCCAGTCCCACGCACTGAAGTGTGAGATGTCTGCGATGAAGAAGTAGCTGCCCTGGGGGACCGTGGGCCTCAGGCCCATGGACTGTAGGCTTCGGATCATGTGGTCACGGGTGCACCGTAAAGACAGTGGGAATTGCACGAAGTAGCTGCTCGGCTGGCCGAAATGCAGCTGCTCCCGCTGAAAGCACTGGGCTACCGCGGCCTGGGGAGGGTGGGGGGCAAGCAGGTCAGGCATGACCTGACCCTGGAGCCAGCCCGGGCTCCTTTGATGGCCTTCCCCCTCCCCTGCGGCACAGTCCCCTGCCCCTCCTCACCTGGGTCTGCGTGGGACAGTGAAAGATGGAGTTCTGATGCACGATGCGCAGGTACTTCATGAGCCTGTCCGGGCCCAGGACCCAGCCCACCTAGACCAGGACACAGGCAGGCTTGAGGCCCTTCAGAGCTTGACCGAGTGCTTCCTTAACTCTCAGGCCACCTTTCCTGCCAAGGTCATGGTCAGGGAAGGTTACCCCCAACCTCATCATCTCACCTTCCAGCCGGTGACATTAAAGGTCTTGCCAGCACTGCCGATGGTCAGGGTGCGTTCCCACATGCCAGGGAGGCTGGCTGCCCAAGGCCAAAGAGAGCAGCTATTGAGATGGGGGTAGGGAGCTGGGGGGGGGGCGCTGGACCCCAGCAGGCAGTCAGGCTCTCAACACTCTGAACCCCGCTAAGTGCTAACCTATTTACAGAACTTATTTCAGCCCATCCTCATGCCCACCTTGGACGCAGGTACCATCGTGCTCTCCTGTCCTCCGTGAAATGAAGTCACTGTCCCAGGTCACACTACCTGTATGGCTCCAAACCCTTTGGTCCTAATCACTGGGCCTGCATTGATTCCCAGATCGCACTCAAGATCCTGGCACAAATGTCCCAGGGCACAGGGCAGCCTGGGTCCCTGGGCTCACCAATGCTGATGTGTTGCTGCTCATCATAGACCAGCCACTGGTAGACCTCATCGACGATGCACACCACGTCATGCTGCTGGCACAGGCTGGCCAGCAGCTCCAGCTCTGCCTTGGAGAACACCTGCAGGGACCGTCCCCAAACACAGAGGCTGGCTCAGAGAGAGAAAAGAACACGGCCAAACCCAGGGCCACGGGCGTTTCTGCTCCATCCTACTGAGTCCCCACAATAGTGACCATGCGAGGTCAGTCGTGAAATAACGGAAAATAGATACACTGGCCTCTGTCCCCGGTTCTTGGTGCGAAGCTCCTGAAACCCTTGTAAGTTCCTAAGGGATAAGGGCACTAGGGACATCTTTTGTTCTGATGAGGTGACTCTGGATGGGCTCCTGGAAAGTTCCTAGAGGGGGCTGGTCACCAGAAAGACTCAGCCATGATCAGAAGCTTGGAATTTTCAACTCCACCCCTTCCTTTCCTATAGAGGGGAGAGGAGCTGGAAAGGGAGTTAATGATTGATCATACCTACGTGAGAACATCTCCATTAAATCCTGATAGTACAGGGTTTGGTAAACACATCTACCTGGAGGGCGATTCGCCCCAACTCCCTGGGGACAGAAGCTCCTGCACTTGGGACCCTGCCAGACCTCACACTGTTTCTCTTCATCTAGCTGTTCATCTGAATCCTTTATCATGTTCTTTAAGAAACAAGTCAACGTAAATAAGTGTTTCTCTGAGGTTTTTGTCTGTCACTCTAGCAAATGAACCGAACCTGAGGAAGGGGTTGTGGAAGCTCAGATTTATAGCTGATTGGTGACAATCTGGACTTGCGACTGGCATCTGAAATGGGGGTGGGGTAGTCTTGTGGGACCGAGCCCTTAACCTATGGGATCCGATGCTGTCTCCAGGAAGACAGTGTCAGAACTGAATTAAATTGAGTTAAATTGCAGGACACCCAGCTGGTGTCACGGAACTGTGTGGCATGGGGAAAACGCACACAGATCTGGTGTCGGAAGTGTTGTGCGTGTGCTGGTCAAGCGAGGGGTGGGATACACGCAGGAGGAGGACTGGGTTTTCCTTCACGTTGGTGCTGTCATGTTGGCATGACACTCCAGGAGGTGAACTGCTGTCCCAGGGGGAAGTCAGCAGTGGTGGCGCCCAGCCGGACCCACTGCCCGCCCTTCCCTGAGGACTGCTGTGCCTGTCCCTGGGACCCCGGAGCCTCGGTCCTCCGAGCTCATCGCAGGTAGCCCTCCCACTTCACAGACGAAGAAACTGAGGTCCAAAGGCAGCAAATCAGTAACAGAGGGGGTACTTGAACCCAGTCTGGAGGGGTCCCCGGAAGGAGGTCTATCAGGTACCTTCCCCAGGGGGTTGTTGGGTGTGTTGAGGATTAGGGCTTTGGTTCGAGATGTGAACTTGCTCGCCAGCTCCGTGGGGTCCAGCTGCCAGCTGCTGCTGGAATCTAGTTCCCCATCCTGGGTAGAGGTCTGTAAGGGGAGGCGGGAGGCAGTGTCAGTACTCACTACCTGACATTCAATGCTAGTGACTTTGTTGCCACCCTCTCCACTCTGGGGCTCTGGACACCCCCGACCCCCTCACCCCCACCACCTCCTGGAAAAACTTAGCTCCTTCGCTTCCTTCCCTCTTTCCTACCTCCTAGGGTCCAACGCAGCACATTCCTTGGACCCGTCTGCCCACCGACACCCCAACCAGTATCCTTACCGGCTTCAGGGACACAAATACAGGATGACCCCCAGCCATCAACGTCATGGGCTTGTAACAGTCAAAAAAGGGTTCAATGAGGATGACCTGGTACAAGGGTCGGATTAGTTGGGGTCAGGACTGCCTTGACCCCTTACCCCGAACCCAGCCCAAGCCCCACCCACTCACCTCGTCTCCTTCATCCACCAGGGCCTGGATGGCTGTGAACAGGGCTCCGTAGGCACCCACAGTCACCAGCACATTCTTGAGTGGGTCTATCTCCTGTCCCAGCAGCTTCCCAAAGAAACTTGCCAGGACCTTTGTCAGTGGTGGGTAACCCTGCCAGGACAGTGGGAGTCAGCCACCTGGCTCAGCCTAGGCCTGCTCTCCTGCTCAGCTATACCCAGGCAATTCTAGCAACTTCCAGCAGTAGGCCTGGGGCAAAGTCAGCTCCTGACAATGCTTGCTGCCAGGCCTGTTCTGTGCCCAGGACTGGGACGTGGGGGAGATGGCCCAGACAGAGTGTGTGCCTCCACGAACCACAGTCCAACGCTGGGCTGGGAGACTCACAAATCCATTGGTGTACTGGTTGAGCATGAAGTCTCCGCTGATGGCATTATGAAAGGCTTCCAACGCGAAGTCTGGGGGCGGGAAGTCGGGGAAGCCTTGTCCCAAGTTCACGACATCATTCTTACTGGCCAGTTCACTTAACTCCAACCTGGGCAACAAAGGAGAGCTGTCACTGGCCCACCTCTCTACCCTGACCTGGACTTTTGCTTGCTTCCAGTGCAGGGTGAGCAATGCACTGGGCTTGTTCTAGAAAAACTGAACTACCAGCATTCGCCCTGGTGCAAAGATCTTTGTCAGGGTCATGACTGGCCCCATGCTTTGCAATTACGTGGGCCAGGCGCTGTGCCAATCATATCTCAGCTGGGGGTTTCTAACTTCCTAACTTTTTAACCACAACTCATAGGAAAAAATCATCTTTACATCACAAACCCTGTAGAGCACAAAGAATTAACATCATCCTTCAGGTTGATTGGCTATAGTAGTTCCATTTCTGGCCTAACCCGCCCTGCCAGGTTCTTTAGAAATACTCATAGGCAGAATGGAGAAGCTGAGGTTCAGAGGGAGTGCATGGCACAGCTGTCTGAAGCAAAGTTTATGCTCTGGACCATGACCCTGGGCAGACCAGAGCCCCACCAGCTCTGCCACCTGCCATCTCTGGCCCCCTTTCTTCTGGGACTGTCTGGTGGCCACCTCTTCAGGGAAACTGGGAGAGAGGCTACCAGGCTGGGCGAGGAGGTTGGGATGTGGTTCCAGGTTGGTCGGGAGCAGTCAGGCTTGGCTGACTGGAGTTTGGTCATTTTCTCCCCAGAGCTCCAAACGCCCTTGAAGACACAGAAGTTGCTGAGGCTCAGAGAGGCCACTGACCTAGCCGGGGTCACATAACAGCGAAGGGTGGAAGTGAGGTACAAAATCAGGTGGGGACGGCAATGGATTGGGACAGGGAGCCAGGCTCAACGCCCTACAGGCACCACCCTGGGGTCAGCAGAAACCCGGGGCACGCTTTTGCCCTGACTCTCGTGGCCCTCATCCCTCCTGACACTCCCCTCCTGTCCCATGCTTTCTTCCGAGGCCCACTCCTGTTCTGCCCTGCTTCTGCATGACACTTAACCTCTCCTGGCCTCAGTTTCCCCTTCTGTACAAATGGGGTGTTGGGTTCGAGAGTCTGGCAGGTCTGTGAGTCAGGAAACAGTCTTGATGCCTCTCCCAGCCTCTCTCCTTGTCATTCCCTGCCACCAGGCTGCCTAGCCTGCTTCACAGAGAGGACAGAGTGGCAGCCTGAGGATCAGGACCCTGAAGGCCCAACCTCGAGCGCAGCCAAACTCTCTGGGGCATTTGAGCCTGGCCCCCTGCCCCAAACCTCACGGATCATCGAAGGAAAAGACATACGAGAGGGGCATTTGAAAGAAAAGTTGTCCTGTGTTTTGTGAAAACAGCCAACTTTTTTAAGCATAGAGGTGTCTCTACGCCCCTGGGCAAAGTTTGCGGGTGGATTGAGAAAATCATTAAATCTTTCTCATGCATCTTCCCATTGCATTTATAGGATCACTAGTAACAGTGGGCACATACTCCTTCCATATTTGGAATAGTTGATGAAGAAATTCACTTTGACAAAGGTGCAGTGAAGAGCTGCCTGTACCTTACCCTCTTAGATCAGCTTACTCTGTACTAAGCGTGAAATAAAACAGTCTCTGGAAAGCCCTAGCCTGTGCCCAGGTAACGGCTCTTGCTATCACCCCGTACCACCTTGTTCTCCCAAGGAAATAATTATATTTCCTTCAGGGAAATATAATTATCTTTGTTTTGCAGCAGAGGAGCCAAGGCTCAGGGCAGGTGTGTCGCCGGCCGCAGTGCCAGCACTGGCTGGGCAGGGTTGAAGCTGACTGAGATTAGAATCCAAGCCTGGGGCTTTTGAGTCTCGCCTCTCATGGACTGTGGCTGCAGATCTGATTGCCACTGAATTTCTGCAAACCCAGGGACCACCAGCCCTGTCCTGTACCCCATGCCCGAGGGGACACCCACACACCTCCCCGGCCCTGCCCAGCTCACCACAGGTTGTGGCTGATCCCGTCCAGCCTTCGAGCCTGCACTTGTTTGGTCATGGTGACCTGGAGATAGAGCAAGTAGAAGGTAGGAGTGGCGCGGGGGCCACAGCTGGCTGCCTTGGACGGGAGGCAGCTATCTTCTGGAAGAGGGGGCACCCTCACCTGTCCCCGCCAGACTCTGCCTGGCTCCTCCCCACTCCTCCAGTGACTTGCCACCCGCCACTCCAGCTCCAGCTCTGCTTGTCCTGGGACACAGCCTGGATTCAGTCAAAGCTAACATCTGACTTGGAAAGGGCAAGGTACGGGCTGAGGAGCAGCAGAAGTGGGGAGGGGGAAGAGGGAGGAGAAGGATCATGACAGCAGTGACAGTAGCTGCTTCTGTTTCCAGAGGTCTTGCTAATCTCTTCCATTTACTTCTTAGAACAATCTGTCTGGGCCCATTTTATAGATGAGAAAAAAGAGTGGGGAGTGATGTGTTCAAGGTCACCCAACAAATTCACTCAGACTCAGGCCTGTCTGAGATGCGGCCATGTCTGATTCAGGTGAACTTGATCACTTCTGGGGTGCTCGGAGGCCCTCCTCCAGCCACCACTTCTCTCACCAGCGTTCCTTCCAGCTCCTCCCTCATCCATAGGTGTGCAGACACTGGTCAGGCCCAACTCAAGTCCTAAGCCTGCCTTGGCTAGGTGACACTGGCCAGGTGATTTAGCTCCTCCTGGCCTTAGTCTCCCCATTGGTATAATAAGAGCATGGGCTTCATGGACTCTCTTGTGGGTCTGTGAGTCTCAGATAGCTGACAGATAGCAGAGCCAGGTCTCTAACGTCCTCTGCAGCGCCTTGCCGTGGCTAAGAGCGAATCTTTACTGTTTCTCATGGTCTTGCTCTGTCCTCACGGCACCCCTATCAGAGATGCCATGATAATCTCTCTCTATACATGAAAACACGAGGCCCAGAGACATTCAGGGACCTGCCCAAGGTCAGTGGAGGAGTTGGACAGGTACCTGGACAGGGTCCTGGTCAGGGTGGCAGCAATAGCAGGAATGCTGACACCAGGTCCCTGGCCGGAAGTGTCTGCAGACCGTATGTATAAAGGTCAGGTTTTTACATAGCCTGGGAGTCCTGCCAATGCAAGCAGTTTGAACAGAGCCCAGCATGGGGCCTGGTGCTAGTGGATACTTTGCTGACCTTGGGAAGCCTGTCCCCTCACTGAGTCTCTGACACCTATCACCACGCCTGGCACTCAGTACTTGTCGAAATAGTTTAAAATGAGGGCGATCCCTGCCAAGGAAAATTATGTTATCGCCAAAATGTTAGTTAGCAGTGATTATCTTTGGTTGGTCAGTTAACAAATATTTTTTTCTTTTCTTCCTTATAATTTTCTTTTCCGAGTTTCCTAAAATAAATGTTTTATTTTTATGGTTAAAAAATGTGGGAGAGAAATCACATTTCAAAAGAAGACTATTTATCAATGTGATATACTGATATCAATAAACCAGGCTACAAAACAGTGTGTAAAGTATGATTACATTTTGTAAAAAACATACCCTTATATATATTGGTATATACATACATTTTTTCTATGACTATATATGAATTTAAAAAATGGAAGGAAATATACCAAAATGTTAACAAATTTTCTCTCTGAATGATGGGATTATAAGAAATTTAACTTCACATATGTGCCTTTCTGTTTCCAAGTTGTTTGTACAAAGATCAAACCATACTCGATTGATTCTAATAATGTGTATTTTTTTTTTTGCATTGCACTTTCTCTGAATTCCGATGTGTCTCACAATCTATACTATGAGTTTCATTGGTATTTCCTTCCTTTACTAGTCCAAAAAACAACAGTGTATCTCAGAATTGATGGCATCATGGGTTCAATGATACAAGAAACTACTTTCAAATTATGGATTTGTCAAAAATAAAGCAAATACTACGGCCATGCCACCCTGAATGAGCCCGATCCTGTCTGATCTCGGAAGCTAAGCAGGGTCAGTCCTGGTTAGTACTTGGATGGGAGACCGACCACCTAGGAAGACCAGGTGCTGTAGTCATAAAAAAAAAAAAAAAAAATTAAGAGATTGTAAGCTGACAAGGTCCTTGCAATCTGTGAGGTCAGCCAAGGGTTGCCTCGCCTAAAAAAAGTAAATAAATAAATAAAACAAAGCAAATATGAATCGAGAGCAGTGGTGGGGAGGGAAATAGAAGCTGGAGTGGGGGAAGTTTGAGGTGAGTTCAGGTGAGAGGGAGTAGAGGGGCTCAGGGGAGAATAAATGAGGTGAATGAGTTTAGGAAGAAGATAAAACAATGGGGGACCCCAGAAACTTGGGGTGCTCAAAGGAGTGACCTTCAACTATGTCACGCAGTACTTGAGTGAGGAAACAGTGCCTGTTTTTGGGCTTTTGCACAAAGTATTTACTCAGCCAACATTTATTGAGCAACAACTAGGCACCAAACAAGGGCTGGGCACGGGATGATGGAGAGGCAGCAGCATCAAGCACACCATTCAGATGCAGAGTTACAAGTTCTAGGTTTAGAGGCAAGGGCAAGGGATGCAGTAAGGGAAGACTTCTCGAAAGAGGAGGCTCATGCGCAGGTTTGAAGCCAGGGCCAAGCCAGATCCCTGGGGCACTGGGTCATGCAGGCGGCAGAGGGCACTTACAGTCTGGTGCAAGTTGCGGGTGACTGAAGCTCCAGCCTTCTTTCTCTGGAGGGGCCCCACCAGGTGCAAAAAGGTGGATGCCACATTCCTGAACATGCCTCCTAGAGCCATGGGACAGTGATGACTTCTCCTCCAGCGGCAAAAGAGAAGGGAATAGAAAACCCTGGCCAGAAAATGGCTCCAAGCTCAGGATTTGGCCCCCCCCCACAGTTTTAATAACAACAATGATGATAAGGGCTAAATTTACCAAGTGCCTACTGTGTGCCCAGGCATGGCAATAAGTGCTTTGTTGCAGGATCACCCCTCACTCCTCAAAACCATTCTGTAAACCATCTCTAATGAAAAAACAGTGATCGAGGTAAAGACCATAAACAGCTCCTAACATCAGAGTCAACGCTACATCATGTTCTGATTCCAGAAACACACACGCCAACTGCAAGTTATTCCTGTGCTATAACCCAATCTAAACCCGATAAAGACTTTGGATCATTAAAATACAAGGGACAGGGGAACATGTTAAATGGCACCACAGAGATGTAACCAACAGATTTAGACTGATGGAACCGCTATAGAACAAATGACCTTGTTTCTTCGACAAATAAAATACAAGGGGGAAGAAAGGTGGGCGGCGCTACAGGTTAAAAGAGACTTAAGAGACATCAATTTAAAAAATGAATGCCTTGAAAAAGAAGAAAAACATTGGAGGACTCACTGCACAATTTTGAGGCTTCCTAAGAAAGCTACAGGAACCAAGGATGTGTGGTACAGGCATTGGATTGAGTCTAGAAGTCAATGGATATAGAGCTGAGACTCTAGCGATAAACTCTTACACTGATGATATTTGACATGGGTGCCAAGAAAAGTCAGTGAGAAAAGAATAGTCTTTTCAACAAATGGTGCTGGGACAACTGGATGTCCACATGCAAAAGGAAAAATTTGGACCCCTACCTCACACCATCAGCAAAAATTAACTCAAAATAGACTAAATGTAAAAGCTAAAATGATAAAACTCCTAGAAGAACACAGGATTAAATCTTTGTGACTGTGAGTTAGACAAGATGGTTTCTTATACACAACACCAGAAGTACAAGCAACAACAAAAAAACATTTTTGCGCCTCAAAGGATACCATCGAAAAAGCAAAAAGACAACCCATGGTATGGGGGAAAATATTTGCAAATCATAAATATGAGTTTCTCCAAAGATATATAAATGGTTAATAAGCACATGAAAATACGCTTGACAGCGTTAGCATTTGGGAGATGCTACATTAAGGTACCACTTTGCATCCACTAGGATAGCTATCACAAAGAAGATGGATAATTACAAGTGTTTCAAGGATGTTGAGATCTTGGAACCCTTGTACGCTCACTGCTTCTAGGAATGCAAAAACGGTACAGCTGTGGTAGAAAACAGTCTAGAAGTTCCTCAGAATGTCAAATATAGAGTTACGTATGACCCAGCAATTCCACTCCTAGATATCTATCCAAGAGAAATGAAAAAAAAAACATGCACATAAAAACTTGTAGCATTATTCAAAATAGCCAAAAACATGGAGACAACCTAAATGCCCAATCAATTGGTGGATTTGTGGTTAATTAACCCAGTGTGGTTAATCCCCAAGGTGGAATATCATTTGACGATAAGATGGGATGAAGTACTGACACAGGCCACAATGTGGATGAACCTTGAAAAAACATTACGCTAAGTGAAAGAAGCCAGTCACAAAAGACCACGAGTTATGATTCCACTTATGTGAAACAGGCAAATCTACGGAGACAGGTCCGTGAGCGGTTGCCTCGGGCTGGGAGCAGGGTGAGGGCCGTGGGAGTGAGGAGTGGCTGCTAATGGGCGCGGGGCATCCTCTTGGTGTGACGAAAATGTTCTAAAATGAGATTGTGGTGATGGTTGCACAAACACGAATATACTGAAAACCACCGAACGGTTCACTTGAAATGGTTGAATTATATGGTATGTATGTTGTTGTATCTCAACAAAGCTGTTTTTAAAAATTGCCAAGGTTTGGGGTGGGGGGAAGGCAGTGCCCATGCGGTGGCCATGAGAATGTGTCTCTCTGATGCAGGGGCCTGACTGACTAGGGGACATATGCGCTCAGAACCCATTCCGGGGCCTTGGCACCAAGGCTGAAGCTCCCAGCCAGTGCCTGAAAGACGTGGAGGCAGGCTGTTGCTGGAACTTTCTGAGAACTGCATTGCAGTTTGAGACCCTTCCTTCTAACCTTTCTACCTTCCTCTCCTCTACAAGGGTCAGGCCCCAGCCCTGAAAAAGAAGTGAGTGTTTAGGGCCAGGGGGCTGCTCTAGGGGCGCTATGGGCACCTGCCCCAGACCATGAGTCTTAAGGTAAGCACTGCTCCTAGGAGGATGCATAATAATGAATGTATAATAATGAATGATATTCGTTCTTTATACCAACAGAGTTGTAAAATATAACTATTTATTTTTTAACGGAGAAAGGGGCCCATGAGCCATAACACGACCCTGAACGTGGTAAATCTGTGTGTGGTTGTGACTTCACATGCAAATATGAATGTTTGCACTTGAGCACGTACACACATCTCTGCCTGTGTCTGTGAACATGAAGGCGTAGTGGAAGCAGTTTTCAGGAATTCGAAGGGGAGGAAGAAGCCATTGGGGTCCCAGTCGAGGGCAAGGAGGGCACAGGTGGCCTCCGTGGGCTGACCTCACCCAGCAACACCGCCACCAGGTTCTTGAGACCACATTAACAAGCAAGGACTAGCTGCTGTGGGCTTGTTGTTCCCAAGCTGCCAGCAGGGGAAATGCAGAGCCGGCCCTCTGGGCTCGCTGGCCTGAGGGCTCCACACATTTGGGCCCAAGACTTTCAAGCCTCAGGAGGGGACCCTGGCCTCACTTCATAGAGGGGGCCCACAGTGGGGAGTGTGCTGGTGCAGGCGGACTCCTAGCCTCCCAGGCCAGATCCTCCCACTGACTGCGGGGGACCAAGGAAACTCCAGAGGGACCTCATTCATTGGCACCTGGATGCTATCATCAGGGACTCATTGAACTCATTCAACTCATTCTGAGGCACCTGGGGGCCCCTCCGGGCAGCCTTTCCCAGGCCACACCCACCTCTACGCCACAGTGCCTCCTCCCTCATCTTCTAGGAAGCTAGGAAGTGTCTTTCCTGGCCAATCCCATAACCCCGAGGGTAATGGCCTTTCATTTACTGCACGCTTTTTCTGTGCCAGGCAGCCCGCTGAACATCTTAAAGGTTCCATCCCTTTTAATCCTACAGAAAGGTTCTATCGAGTGGCTAAGTGACATACTCAAGGCCACAGCTAGCAAGTAGCAGAGCCAGAATTTGAACTCAGGACTCTGATTTAAAGCCTGTTCCCAATGCTGCTGGGGGACAAGGAGAGGCTCTGAGCAGTGACATGACAGCCCCCTGGGCCACTGACTTCCACTTCCAGAAAGAGCCAAAGAAGTATAAACTGATGAGTGCTCAGTGGGAAATGAGAGAATTTGGTCCAGTCACTCACTCACATTTTATGGATGGGGATATTGATGACCAGGAAGGGGAACTGATTCCACTGGGACCAGGTCACATGAGTCACAGTTTTAGGATTTTTCTCATCCTAGCAGGCTGGCTCTTCCAGTGGAGATTATGCACCTGAAACGGAGCAAGCTGCTCAGTAAACTCTCGATGCATGGGAGAATGAACGTCTGTCTCTCCCACCAGACCGCGAGTACCTTCAGAACAAAGACTCCTTCTGTTCACCTTCTTATCGTCAATACCTGGCAGAGTGCCTGCCCCGTAGTAGGTGCACACCTTTCATTGCTTCAGCAAATATTTACTGAACTTCTGACATGTGCTATGCACTATGCTAGCCTCCAGGTAGACAAGGATGAGTAGGATACCTGCCTTTCCTTCGAGGGGTGTCCAATCTAATGAAGGAGACAAACAGATATCCGATCCATCTGAATACAGTGAGCCTTAGTAGGTAAAGGATTCTTACAAGTCAAAAGACCAACATCTCCATAGGAAAAAAAGTGGGCAAAGGATATAAATTCGCAAAAAAAAAAAAAAAAAAAAAAGAGGTCAATCAACTTGAAAAGATGTTGAACCTTATCATAATTAATAAAATACAAACTAAAATGAAACACTATTTCCTGCCTCTCAGGCAGAGACTAAGACACTTGAGAGCAACCAAATTGATACTACAATGCACTAAAAAGTCATCATCCACGATTTGGAAAACATCGGGTTAAGGGTTCATTCGCATAACTTTTGGACGGAGATTGAATTATATGGGAGAGAAAAAAACTGGGGACAATCTGATGTCCGTCAACTGGGGGCTGGTTCGACATGTTACGATTTACCTGTACGATGGAAGTGTATAGCCACTAAGAGGAATGAGATCGCGCCTACCATTCTGACATGGGGAGATATTCAGGTTACATGAAAAACGCATGTTGATTTTCAAACTTACTACAAAGCTATAGTAGTCAAAACAGTGTGGCACTGGCATAAGGGAAGACATACAGACCAATGGAATAAAACTGAGAGCCCAGAAATAAACCCAAACATCTCTGGCCAATTGATTTTTGACATGGCTGCCAAGACCATTCAATGGGAGAACAATAATGTCAACTGGATAGCCACATGCAAAAGAATGAAATTAGACCTCTACCTCACTCCATCTACAAAAATGGATGCTCTTGATCCCATTCTTAAAAATATCCTTTGATGTACAAAAGTTTTACATTTTTATGGAGTCCAAACATAGAATTACCTTATAATCTAGCAAATCCACTCTTAGGTATATACTGAAGAGAAATGAAAATGGATGTTCCCATAGACATTTGGACACGAATGGTCATAGCAGCATTATTCATAATAGTCAAAAGGTGGAAATAACCCAAATGTCCTTCAATGGATGAATGGTGAGTTGTAGTATATCCATACAATGAAATATTACTCAGCCTTAAAGAGGAACAACAGACATACTGACCCATGCTACAACTTGGATGAACCTCAAAAACGTTACATTAAGTGAAAGCAGCCAGACACAAACTGTATGATTACTTTCATATGATATATACAGGTTAGGCAAATCCATAGGAAGCAGATTAGCAATCATGAAGGAATGGGAGGGAGGAACCTGAAGTGGTTATTTAATGAGTCTGGGTTGCTTTTCCGGGGTAATGAAAAAGGTCTGGATCTGCAGAGAGGTGGTGGGTGTTTGCACGACGTTGTGAATACGCGAAGTGCGACCGATTTGAACTCTTCATCCTTTCGTCTTTCACGTTGGTAAATCTGCCTTCACTAAGTTTCTCTGGCTACACAGCTAGAGTTTCTGGAACAGTGAGTTGCTGTTCCACATTCCCACAGTCAGCTGTTTCTTTTATCACTCCTTTTATGTTTGATTTAAATTTCACTCTCGGTGTTATCACTCTGCATTTCTCTGTGGCACTTTCATCTTTGTTGGCCCATCCCCTCTTTCGATTGGCTGTTTCTGTAAAGAGTCACATGGGTTTATGGCCAGGAGACAGGAGGCAACACGATTACATGCTTTGCCGTCTGGATAGGAACTGAATAACATCCATGGTGACCAATCAACGACAGGCTTTGAAAGGAGGGACACGATTGTTTACCGACCTTGACACAATTCTCTTGTTCCATAGCGATTTGTGGACTGAAGGACTAGTAGCACAGTTCATACGTTACGCAACGACTCATAGTTCATTTCACATGACAACTGAAATTTTAATCGTATTGTTGAGGGACTGGTGTCCTTTGAGGTACAAAATTTAACTTTTTAACTCAAAATTAACTAAAGTTAAACTTTAAGTGGTGGTACTTGAAACTCGTTCATATCAGAACCATACAAAGCAAGGAGTGCTGAATTATTTATATGTTTGTGTATTAGGATGTTTCCAGAGAAAACACTATACAGTTTGATTAAAAAACCAAACCAAAACAAAACAAAACAACCAAAAAACAAAAAATGAGGTTGTGGAGCTCTGGAATCAGACAGACCTTGGGCAGAAGCCATTTATTAGCTGTGTGACTTCTGACAAATTACTACACCTTTCTGAGAATAATTTCTAAAATGAGAATAATGATCTTATCTGCTTCCTAGGGCTGCAGTGAGAAGTCAAATGAGATAACGCATGAAATCACTTAGCATGGTACCTGGCAGAGCCTGCATTCAACGAATGTCATCATCATTATTGTTACTTAAAAATAAGTATGTGGAGATGTGCTGCAAGGCAGGCTGCCGAGGCAGTGGCAGCTCTCAGGAGGTGAAACCCACATGAAATGCACCAGATCAGCTGACACTTTCTGGTGCAGCTTCCCAGGCATTTAAGACCCCAGGCTTCCTTCCTGCCAGGTCAGGGGCCGGTGGCCAATGGTCAGTGTCCTCCCCCAACACACACCTCCAGCAGCCTGGGAAGCTACTGGCCACCCTCTTGGCCAGAAGGCACCACGACTGGTGGGTGACCCACAGATGAATGATTCTTAGGGAAATGCTTCATTTCCCTAAGTGACCAACATTCTAGTGGCTCATGTCAGCTACCATCTCCCATTGGACAAGCCTTGCCAAGCAGCCTGCACTGATACCATAAAGTCCAAAGCCTCCTTAGCCTGGCCTTTGGAGCTGCCCTGAATCCAGACTTTGCAGCTTCCATGTTCTCTCTGCTTCTGAATGTTTAAATCCTTTGCTTTTGAATAGATGTTGCCCATCTTTGCTCAGGCTGTTGTTCTGCCTGGCAGGCCCTCCAATCCGATCCCCTTTAGCCCAGCTCTGCCTCCTCTCTGAAGCTTCCTGTGTCCACCCGGGCCCTTTTCTGAACTTGGAGAGCACCTACTACATGCCTGAACCCTGTGCTAAATTCTCTAATCTTCTCAACAATCTACAAAGAAGGCATAGTTGTTCCCATTATCTCCCCAAAGGAGAATGAACCAAGCTCACTAAGCTGAGAGAGCCTGAGCTGGGATTCAAACAAACCCTGGTTCACCTGTTTCCAAAGTCTAACTTCTTTCCCCCCAAATCCCTCATTCAGGAGGCGGGCGCTGGAGCCTCCATCAGCTCCCCTGCCTGCAGAAGACTATCAGGCCTTGGGGACGGGAGCCATCTCTTGTCTAGCTTCCTCTCTGTATGGCAGCTTGCAAAGGGCATGCAAGGTAATTCTGGCTTTACCCTATGTCACTTAAGCCAATGTTACGCAATGAGGACATTTGCTTTTAGTGTTTCTCAGCAGTGGTATACTTGATATTCGAGGTGAGTCAGTTCTGTATTGGGCTAATTTATCCAGCGCCTTGAATGATGTATGGCATTCCTGAGCTCCCAATGTCAGAAGCTTCCCAGTTACTGAGAACACACCAAACATGGCACCTCTAGAGAAGGGTCCTGGAGACGGGGTAGCACACCTAGGCAAGACCAGCCTATTACACGAGCAATCACAGAAGATGAAAGTTTGGTCTTGGACTGGCGTAGAACGATCCCAGCTCTACTCTGAACTAGCTATGGGACCTTGGTTACGCCATACTACAGCCTGTACAATGGGGACAATAACAATGCAACCATCCACAGAAAGCACAGGTCCTGGCCCACAATACACTATTAACATTTAAATCTATAAGGCTTTCTATACAAATTAGTTAACCAAGCAGGACAACAAAGTGTCCTGTCAGATAATGAATCGTGATTTTTTTTTTTTTGGATCTACAAACAGAGTCCCTATAAGACAAGTGTTTGGTGAAAACTTGTAGAGTCAATGGTTCTGTCCTGAGGGAAGTGACAGCCTGTCTGGGGTGCTCTAACAAGCACACTGACTTACATGCAGTTCCCCCGGGGTTTGGAGTTGGCCAAGGAGAAATGACTTCTGGAGCCCAGACTGGAAGTTCTCAGGCCAGAGTGGTTGGTGGGTGGGACACACAACAGGTAGACCACTCCTTATTCCTCCTGGCACAGAACCCAGATCCAAAATTGAAATCTCACTCTTCCCCCTCCCCCACCTCTTTAATTCCCCCCTTTCCATCCCTGACCTACAGATGTTGTTGTCTCCCGTTTTTTTTAAAGAACTGGATCTCTGAAGGTGGGGCGTCTCCCCCCATGTGCTCACGGCGCGCACTCGGGGGCCTGGCTCACCTGGGGCCTGGCGAACCTGGGGTATATGGTCTGTGGCTCCACCTGGGGCACGAACCCAGGAACTTCTGTGTGAAAAGCAGACGTGCTAACCACTACACTATGGAGCCACCCCCAAATTTCACTCTTTAGGGCAGTTTTACACATGAGGGAAAAATATATATATGTCCATATATTTAGTGCCTGGCAGGCACATTAGAGTCACATCAGTTTTACAGACGGAGGAACTGAGGCTCAGAGCAGGGAAATGACTTATCCAAAGCCAGGGTCCTAGAAACGTACAGAGGGGCCTCAGTGGTGAATTTAAGGTTCATACCGCTGCCCAGAATGAGGAAGCAGGATGAGCGACTGGGAATTTCTCCAGGAAGCTGGCAGTGCCCCACGTCTTGTTAGGGTAGAGTGATTCTGCTGCTGATGCAACTGGAGTGACTGTGGCATGCCGGCTACAGTAGGAAGGAGTCATGTCTAGCTAGATGTCCCAGCACGTGGGCCACCTGAGAACCCAGGTGAGCGAAGGAAGATGCAAGGAGCCTCCTGTGCGGACATCTGTATCCACATGGGCAGACTTTCAGCTTTTGCAAGTTGGCTGCCACTCTGGGGGCTGAATGAATGGGGCGGTGGGGGTTAGTGTACAGGACTTCTTCGTGGCCCTTAGCTTGCTTGGTTCCTTTGTCACCCCCACCTGGATTATAAAATCAGGGGGTCCTACTCTTTGGACATGTGGAAGGTTATGTGTGGAACGGAGGGGTGGGAAGCCACAGATGTTGCCATGTGAAGTTGTTCTCCAGGAGGAAAGAGAGATTCACACAAAAGCCAGGCCGAATGTTTCTAACCTGCATTGTTTCCTATCATGCTGGCTACCTTCAGGTATGAGTGCGTCTCTGCTTGGGCCTCCAGCCTCATCATTTCTCCTTCAAGACATGCTATGCATCTTTCCTTCACAGGTTAAAAGTCATCTCCTTTGAGAAGTCCTCTCTGACTCCACCTAGGGTTGAGCCAGATGCCCCTCCATTGTGCTCCCAAGGCCTGAGTTTCTGCCCATTGCAGCGCTCATCACAGATGCTAACTGCTGGGTTCTGTCACTCTTACCAGACTCCGAGGACAGGATCTATATGTCTGTCCTGTTCTCTACCAGATCCTCAGCCTCTGGCAGCTCAACTAGCACACCAGTAGTTCCTCAAATCATTAGTGCCTACGATCCCAGGAGGCTGAGCGAGAGACTGAGACCAATCTCTCCTAAGGGAGTGAGACCTTGTGGGGACCCCCTTTGGACAACTTTCATAACTTCCCTGTTTCACTTAAATGGGGCTAATCCGAGTGAAAAACACAAAGCAGGAAGATGGGAGCACTGAGTGTCATCCTCTTGGGTTGTGGTTGTCAGCTTTATAGGTGGGGACATGGAGGCTCAGGGAAGGACACGCCAGGTCTACAGTCTCAAGGCTGAGATGGAGCAAGCCTCGGACTGCAGCCTGGACTCTGGCCTCCACTATGTGTCTTTCGTCATTCTACTTCAGGTCATTGCCTGTTTGTCCCACTTGTTCAGTCAACAAACAGCCAATGAGCAGTTACTGGACGCCTGCCATGTGCCAGGTCTCACGCTGGATATTGGTGTGGTTGAGAACAAAAAAGCCTCTCAGTAGGCAGTGGATAAGCCAGAGCTGTGGGCATTAGTGTAAAATCCTCCAGGGCTAAAATTTCAGCTTCTCCACTAGTTGGCTGAGAGATTACTAAGGTCCTTAACCGTTTGGAGCCTGTTTCCTCCTCTACTAACATGGAAAAGTAAGACGTCCCAGTAGGAGAGCTGACACAAGGCAACAGCTGAGCACCTAATGGACGGAAGCCCTTCTTTTTCTTAATCCTACTTTTAAATTGACCAGCGTGTGCACACGGTATAAATTCTTCCCCCTTGCCCTGGGTACCCAGGGCCTCAGTTCTCCTGTGTCTGTTAACCACCGTTAACAACTTCTTGTGCATCTCACCAGAGGACTGATGCACACGCCCTCAGGAACTCCCCACCCCAGCACACGTTCTTTTACATAAACGCTCTTCTTTTACATAAATGCTCGCGCGGAACAACTGTTCATTTTGCTACTTCCTTTCTTCACCTAAATATCCTGGAAGTCGTCTCCTATTAGTCCATTCTGAACATTGTTTGTTTTAGTGTCTGCACAGTATATCATTGTATGGATCGCTGGCCGCCGTTACTACTATCAGTCTTCGAACTTTGAGGACTCGCGATCCACAGAGCTGCAGAGCTGGAGTTCAGAATCCGGTTCCAGCCCCAGCTCTGCCCAGAATGTACCCAGCTCCCTCAGGCTGCGTCTTCCCCACCGGTAACAATACGGGGGTGGGAGGGGATGTGGGTGGAGATGTTGTAGCCACCAGCCCCCAGCAGACACGTGGACCACCAAAAATCAGTGAGTTATAGGAAACAAACTCTTTATTCAGCCAGCTGGGTCTGCCAGGGGTACGCAGACCCCAAATTAAGCAGCCCCGAAATGTAGAGGTAGAGGGTTTTTAAGCCCTAAACCCCATTCTTCATTCTGTCTGAACACAAAGGTCTATTGTTTTTCTATTTACTACCTGTCAACCCACAGGTCGGTAGTGCAAGCGAGGGTACAGAAGCAGAAAACTTACTGTTAGAACATTATGTTCCCATGGGCGATAGCCAAACAGTAATTTTCCAGCCAGCACATTGACACTGGCCTTCACAGAAAATCAAATCCTTGATTCTTCATGCAGAATTTGCTCATAGCCTCTATTCTGTAATACTAACAGTTTAATAGAAGTTATTCTCTTCCTTATATATGCAAACAAGAAATTGAGAAAACACGGGCCAAAAGGTAACAAGAGGAGGAGGATTAAAGGTCCAGCTTCAGCAGATAGAAGGGTTGTTAGCCATGGGGAGCAATTGAACATCTATGAAACCAGTTATTTGATTCTAGTCTCTGTTTTTCCCTGGCATCTAAATTTCTCTGTACTAGTAGTAAGCTTTCTCTAATTATTCCAGAGTTATTGGCATAGAAGCAACAGGTTTCACCTAGAGCCGTACATAATCCATCTTGTTCTAAAAATAATAAATCTAAACCTCTTCTATTTTGGAGGACTGCTTCTGCTGGTGAATCGACTTGACATTCTAGCCTGCTGAGCTCAGTTAAGTTTAGGGGAGTTCCTACCCCGACACAGTAAGGAGGTTTTGGGTTTAGGCACAACCAGCAATCTTGTCCTATGTCTGGGGTGGTCCTATTTAAGACCTTGTGTATTGTCGTTAGCAAAGTTATTAATGCTCCTATTGTTTTGTTTGTGGCTGGTTGAATGCCTGGGCTAAAGAGGAAAAAAGGAAAAAACAGAGGATTAGATTTATGTACGCTTGAGTCTTAGTCTTAAGGGTCCGTCTTCCTGAGCTGTCCACTCTCGTGCTGCCTTCACGTGGGAATGAGGAATCCACGATGGGATGCCGTCGACTTTAACTGCAGTGGGAGTCGTCAAGCAGACAGCGAAAAGTCCTTTCCATTTGGGTTCTAGTCCTTTGGAAGTGAACTGTCAGATCCACACAGAGTCCCCAGGCTGAAACTGATGGGGAAGTCCGTCCCCCAGAGCTAAGTGGGCAGCCGAACCCGGGACCAAATCTCCTTCTGTAAACTTTGAAGGGCTTGTAAAGACTCAGTGAAATCGACTTCCCAGTGGTCCCCCGGATAAGTTCCTCTTTCCCTATGCCTAGGTTCTTCTATTTCCTCTTCTTTGGATTAACTTGGGCACAAACCAAGCATCGTGAGGCAATCTCCTCTGCGGTTCTTCTCTCTTCTAACAAGGGGTCTAAACCTTGGAGCATCTTAGTTCGCCCTAGGTGTGTGATCTGATGTAGTTGGTGGAGGAGAGTTCTTCCAAGGGCTGTGAGAGCCTGGTTTTTCCATCTGGGGTTGTTCACCACCTCTGTTGGTTCCTGGTGGCTCCTTTATCTTGAAAATATATGTTCTCTTCTGCCGTATAGTTCGGAGACGGAGGCAGTTCTGGGTGAGGGACAACAGTCAGTAGATGTGGTGGGGGCCCCACTGGCCTTGTGGCCGCTGTTCTTGCTCTGCATCTGCTCAGTTTCCCTCAGCCTCAGGACTATTCCCTTTTTGATGCCCTTTACAAAGAACAATAGCAAGAGCCTTAGGCATCTATGGCTTCAAGTAAGGCTAAGATCTCTTCCTTGTTCTTAATGTCCTTCCCAGCTGAAGTCAGAAGCCCTCTTTCCTTGTAGATGGCTCCGTGTACATGTGCAGTGGCAAAGGCGTATTGGCTGTCAGTGTATATTGTGACTGCCTTATCCTTTCCCCATCTTAGTGCCTCAGTGAGGGCGATGAGTTCTGCCTTTTGAGCAGAAGTCCTATGGGGAAGAGCTTGTGACCAGATGGCCAGTTAGAGTTACACCCTGCCCCAGCATACCTCCTTCCTTCCTGCATGAAGCTGCTCCCGTCTGTGAACAGAACTTCATTGGCCTCAGGCAGAGGGGAGTCTTTGAGGTCTGGCCATGAGGAACACACAGCATCAGTGAAATCTGTGCAGTCATGAATGGGGTCTTGGGGTCTGGTCTGGCAACAGATTGGCTGGGTTGATGACAGTAGCTTTGGATTTTAGCCATACGTTTGGGGTCATCCAGTGCTTCCCTGTTGTTGAACACCTTCTGGGCTATCTCAACAAGTTGGGACAGGTTCATCCCTGCAAAACCTTTAATTTTTGTAATTTACACCAGATATCAGGGTGCCTGAGTAGCAAAGGCTATATTAATTGCCCGCTGGTTCTCAGGGGCCTCAGGATCAATGGGGGTGTATACTGGTACGCCTCGTTCAAGAAACGCTCCAGGGGATTCCTGAGGTCCCTGTATAACTTCAGTTAGAAAGGTTAGTTGGCTGACGAGCAGCCATCCTAATTCCCCAATTAGAATCTGGTGGTATCGATCTAATGCCGTTCTCCCTGCCTGAGAATTGTGTCCCCAGTCTGGGCGGGTGGAGGGAAATTCCTCCTCAACTGTTCTTCTGCTTCCTCAACTTTCCTCCCTCCCACAGCTATCTTTTGTTTCGGTCCAAATGTGTCCACATTCTTCCGTGGTGAAGGGGGCAATTAAAAGCTGTTGGCAATCGTCCCAGGTGGGCAGTGAGAGTCTGAAAGACACTTTCTAAGAGTCCCATTAATGCCTGGGGTTTCTCAGAGAAAAGGCAATTCTGTGCCTTCCAGTTGTACAGGTCTCACTAGTCGAGAAAGGCACGTAAACCATAAAGGGCCTGTCAGTGTGCTGCCCCTGGGGTGGTGCTTCTCGCAAGGGAAGAATGGGGGGGTGGTATCAGCTGGTGCCCCGCCGGAGCGGGAGCAGGAGGCCCATAGGGGTTACCTGCCGCGTCAGAGCAGGTGAGGCGTGCTATTTGGCCTCTGTTGTCCTGGATTATAGGATGGGGGAAGGTCACTGTCCTCCGGTGGAGATTGAGGACTGAGGGACTGGGCTGTCTTGGAGATTCGTGCTGCATGTTTCGGGGTGCCCACAAATAAGACTCGCCCCCTAGAGAAAGGGCACACCGGCGGAGCCAAGGAGGGGGTTCTGAACAAGGTTTAACCATTGCTCAATGTAGGGAAACTGATCGGGATGTCCCGGCTCTCCCGTGACAATCTTCCAAACATTCCTCACCAAACCCCTGTCAAAAAGCCCTCCGGAGGCCAGTTTATACGAAAAGACGGCCACTCAACTTCACACAATGTCCTTAGTCTGCCTGAGAGAAACTTTATGCCATAGTCAGCTCCCTCTACAAACCCTTCTTTGAAATGTCGCAGGAGACACCTCAATGGTGTCTTCTGTGAACTTGGGCCTTCCCATCTCTTGCACAGAAAAACAAAACAGACACTCAGACGAGAACAATTACTGGGGTGTAGATGGACCCAGAGAAGTCCGCCACCTACAACCTAGACAAAACCAAAGACAATAGACAGAACCTGATAACAAGGCACAGGAGGTGGCGTCCCGTGGCCTGGCCACGGTCCCGGAGATATGACTGCGTCCAGTCTCTCCATGGACCCCCGATGACCGGTCAACAGAAACAGAAAGGTACCTTTTATCCAGATGTTAGGCCTCGGAGATTCCCGTTAGGACCAGGAACAAAGTGTGTCCTAAAGGTTGCGTCCTTGACGATTACATTGACCCCACCATGGCATTCAAGGGCCCTGGACCGTCTCAGTTTGGCCACCCCTTTGAATCCGTAACAGGGACACCAACTGCTTAGGAGGCTGGTCAGTTTTAGATCTCAGGGCCTTCTCCCTGAGATCTCGCTGGGGCCTCCAAATGTTGTAGCTGCCAGGCCCCGAAAGACACACGGACCACCGGAACTCAGAGTTATAGGAAACACTCTTTACTCAGCCAGCTGGGTCTGCCAGGGGTACGCACACCTCAAACTAAGCAGCCTCGAAATGTAGACGTATAGGGTTCTTTAAGCCCTAAACCCCATTCTTCATTTTGGCTGAACATAAAGGTCTACTTTCTTCTATTTACTACTTGTCAACCCACAGATCGGTTGTGCAAGCGGGGGTAAGAAGCAGAAAGCTTATTGTTATAATGTTATGTTCCTATGGGCGATACCCAAGCAGTAATTTCCAAGAAGCACACAGACAGGACCAGTATGGAGTGCAGGTTAGCAAGAAGCACCAGCAACTTATCCCCGCAGAGGGCTCCCAGCTTGAGTGACACTGCGGACAGCCACTCTGCTAACCCTGCAGCACCAAACGCTACGAGTACTTTGGCACAATCCAGGTCTGGATAGCAGGGCCTCCAACCCGGGGCATCTTACCTCCGGCAGCAACGCTCAGGCACAAGCCACTAACTGACAACTCCGCCTCTTCACCGTGTCTTGTTACTAAGAGCGTGGAGAGGTAAAGCGGACCTTGCCCCTTTACGGGAACAGAGGCCGGGCTCCACTACTTCCGCCCCAAAGCAACATGGCGCCAGCAGGGAGAGGAGGGGTGAGGGCGGGGAGATGGTTCCCCTCAAAAAGATGGCGGCGCCCTGGCCGCCGCGTTCGCGCCTGACGGTTACGTCACTTCCTGGGCGGAGGAGGCTGAGTGGTGCAGTGAGGGACAAACAAAAGGAGGCGCCGGAGGGGCGCAGCGGCCGGCGGCGGGACCGAGCGGCGGGGGCCAGGGGCTACCCGCTGGGCGGCCGGGCGCGGCTGGCCCAGGTGAGTGGGTGGGGTGGGGAAAGGAGCGCGAGCTGTCACCTCTCAGAATCCACTCTTTCACGCCCCCGGGCAGCTGCTCGGCCCCGGGTGCCCGGGGCAGCCCGGGCTCTGCCCTCTGGGGCCAGCTCGTTGGGCCTCCCGCAGCAGTTCAGTTCTGCCTGCGTCCGGGCTCCCCCAGCCCCCGGGTCTCCGGGGCCGCACCCTCTCCCCGGTGCCGGGCGCGCGAGCCCCCTCCCAGGCACCCCGTGCCTCCTTGCGCTCTACATACCGGGAGTTTCCGCCTCGGCTCCCCAGGTCCCCTTGTCATCCCTTGGGTTCCCCCATATCCTTACCCCTCCACACACACACTCCCCCCTTCATAGAGGTTCCACCTCTGGGCTCTCTCCTTTCCAGCTCTTTTTCGTTTTCAAAGGTTCTTTTCTCCTGGGCTCCCGGACCCCTCCCTCCTCATGATCCGGCGGGAACACTGCCTCGACTTGGGGACAGGATCCTTGGCTCAGCTTTTGGGGCCTGTCTGACTTGGGGTTCCTGGGAAGACCAGTCCAGCCCCAGAGTCTGCCTGTGTCCTATGCATCCAGATGGGCCTAGGGGCTAGATCTAATTACGTCCCGGCTGGTCCCGCTGTGGGTGGGAGCTGGAGATCCAGCAGAGTTGGCTCCCAGGCGAAAGGAGCGTAGCCTCTGGTCTTTAAGGTTCCTGATGCTGCAGCTCCTTTTGTTGACTGCTTTGACTGCTTCTTTCCTTTGGTCTGACTGAAGTGAACCACGATTAGGCTGGTTCTCAGCTGATGCAACTGCTGCCTTTTTTGGAAAGGAAAGATGGTTGGGGGGGGGTGTCCAGCAGCCTCCTCCTGGTGGAGACTTGGTTGAAAGGGTGGGGCTGTCATTCCCTGACCTACCACTTCTCCGGCCTACTCCAGGAAGCTTTTTGAGGATGAAGAGGGAGAGAGCTTGGCAAGGGAAAGGGAATTTGGTCTTAAATTGTGGAACAGGGATTTGGGGAGCTGAAAGCCTCCCAAGGGCCTCTCCCACCTTTTCCATCAGGAGTCCCTATGACCCCCGCCAAAGTGTATCCTGCCTTCTGAGCAGGCAGACAGACTGGGGCAGGAGGAGGTGATCTGCTGTTGGTGATACTTTCTGTAGAGGGAATGGAGAAGTGGGAGTTCATTCAGAGGGACTGGGCAGTGCCCATGGCTCAGTCACATTGGCATTGCCTTCTTGAAGGTCAAGACTTCCTCTGGCTCATGAAGGGAGGCAAGGACAGGAGACTTGTACAGAAGGACTGGCTTTGGGAGAAATGCTGGGCATGAATGACATAGCCTCTGCCTCCATGCCTTCCCAGTTTTGGAGATTCTTTGGGGTTCGGTCTAGTGCCCTCTACCTTCCAGGGACTGTGGGGCACAGAACAGGGTCCCAAGAAATGGCTGTGACTTCTGCCTGGAACTTAACCAGATGCTTTTGTACTCCATTCCTTGGACACACCCACTAGGAAGCAGTTCTCTCTGCAGACTTTGGCCTTGCTGGACAGTGGGAGCTCCTGAGGGTTGCTCCAGTAGGTTGGAACTCAGGGAGGGGGTGGGCCTTGGGTTGCTGCCTCGCCTGGACCTCGCCAGTAGGAGTTGGAGGAAAGGAATCAGCCTGATTCCTGACTCCTTTTCTGAGAGTGGATGATTCCAAGTTTTTACATGAAGACACTGAGGCACAAGCAAATGGTCTAAGGCTCGTGAGGAGTCAGGTGGGTTGGGTGTGGGACCCTTGGGCCCAGCACACCATCTCTGCATCCCTTGATCCCATTCATTCACTCAACCATCCTTTAGTAAGTGTCTGACCTGGTCCAGAAATGGTGCTAGGAGAACATAGACCCTGGCCTCCTCTGAGCTGCATTCTGGGAGGAGAGGCAGATGGGAAAACATCGATACAGCTTAATAATAGAAGTATTACAGAGGCAGCCCAGAGGAAAGAGGCATCGTCTCTGAGTGAACACGTAGAGGGTAGTCACCGTGTGTTTCCTGGAAGAGGAAGGACTAGAAGAATCAGTGATGGGCTGTCCAGAGCCCCAAATTTGCGTCTGGATCTGCCACAAGCAAGTGACTGGACTGCCCTGTGGGTATCCCCATCCTTGCGGAGGAGCGTGGGGCCGGGGCAGAGGCTGGCTTACATGGCTCTGTGCCTTCACAGCTCTAGGGACTTTTGTGCCTAGTTGCCATCACCCTGTGTGGGACTGCTGGGTCTCCCCGTGAGTCTGGAGACTGTCTTCTGCTTCTCTCCTCCCAGCACAGTGCCTAGCACTGAGTAGGTGTGATAAGTGCTCAGTGGCATGAACGGTTGACAGGCTCCACAATCTCTCTGAGAACCCGTCAAGTCTCGTTGTATGCTTGCATTCCCCTGCCCCCCACACTCCTTCCTGCTAACTCCTGCTTATCCTTTGGCCTTCCCTGATGGCTGGGCCACACGCCCAGCTCCTGGCTGATTTAGATGCTTCCCCACCACCCCTCTCGTAGTCCGATCACTTCTCTCCGCACCCTGCTAACTTGTCTTGCTCACTCATGAACAGTTCTGAGCAGAGTGCCGGCATGTAGTAGACGCTCACACATGCTTCATGACTGACAGATGATGGTTGGGTTTTGTGTTAGAGTCGAAGTCACGTGTCAGGGCCGAGGATTTGTCTTTGCCTGGATCCGGCTCACCCTGCTGTAGTGCATCTCTCTCCACTTCCCACCTCCAGACCTGGACCCAGCCAGGCCGAACCACCGTGCATTCTTGAGATGTCATGTTCTTTCCCTCAGGCAAACATGTGCTGTGTCTTCTGCCTGGAATGCTTTTTCTCCAGCTTCTTTTCCTCAGCAGCCAACTCAGGCAACACCTTTTTCAGACAGCCTTCCTTCCTTGACCCTGCCAGTCTGGGACTAGTGTTTCTTCCATGTTCCCGGAGTTCTGGGTCCCCCAGCAGAGCCCTGGGCTCTCAGGAGCCAACTGTAACTCTTGACTTGGCATCTCCCCAGTAGACTGATTCTCGATTTTCACCCCAGAGCCCAGCGGAGGGCCTGGCACCGAGCAGGCACTCAGACGATGTTGGCAGCACAGCAGGTAACTGTGATAGTCACACATCCCCTGACAGTAACTCTTGCTTCCTCATAGGGAGGCAGCTTCCATGGAGCGAAAGGAATGCCAGGACCCCGCCCAGGCAGACGTGGGCCAGCCTCGGCACCGACAGCCAACACGCAGATAGCAGAGCCGTTCGCAGGGTAAGCACTGGGCCTCTCTCCCTCCAGGCCAGCCATGGCCTTCGCTCAGGTGCCTTCCCAGACTGGGGAGCAAAGGGCAGCGTCTCTGTCTCTTCTCGTGGTAGGTCCAGGGCATCCAGGGCAGAGGTGGCAGAAGGCAGAATGCTTTCTGCGTCTCCCGACTCCACGGCCAGCTGAGTAGTGTGTGGTTGCTGTACCCTTCGAATGCCAATGTTTTAAGTTTCGTTGCCAGCCTCTGTGTTCTCTCTTTTAGCCCAGATTTTGTCAGCGTGGGTGGTTGTGAATACTGTCTCGCGACCACACATCCCAAGGTGTACTCCATGGAATACCAGTTTCTTTGGTCGCCATGGGAAACAACTTTTTGCCTTTGCTGCGGGACTTTTCAGAGCCTTGAATGTGTTGACGTGAGCATGACGAGTCTCGGGACGGAGCTAGCAAGTCGTGTTTCCCCGCACTTATTTGGTCACACGGATGGATGTCTTTGGAGACTGGGGTTCCTTGGCCTATGCTTTGGAAAACAGTCCCCAAAGGCAGGAGAGGGCAGCGGACAGGACCAACACTTCGTAGTCAGATCGGGTTTGAGTTCCAGCTGTCTGGTGCTCCCATCAGTGACTGTGGAGCCGCCACTGGACCTCTCTGTGCCTCTGTTTCCTCACTGATAAAAAGAAGGTGCCATTAGCACCTTACCTCCCTTTAGAATATTTTGAAGACTAAGTATGTTGATACAGGGAAGGCACTTAGAGCGTGTGTTCCAGGGTGCATTCCCTAATCATAGGTGTGCGTGTAGACTGCTTTACCGTTTGTAAAACACCCTTATCTGTGATCTCCTTTGATCGTTTGAGGAACCACACAGTGGCCTTCATCCCCCATTTATATGGAAACCGAGGCTCAGAGGGAGGAAGCAACTTACCCAAACTTATTGGGAAGGGAGGCAGGGACATGGGACTTGAACCTGACCCTGGAATCCTGAGCCTGTGCTCTGCGCTCAAGGCTTCCCTGCATCCACCTCCCACCTCAGCTTTTAAGACAGGCCTGGCCCTCCCCGGCCTGGATTTTAAAAGAAATACTGATCTTATTAATTTTTTTGTAATCACCAACATAGTTGTATGTTTGTTGTGTTTTTATAATGTTTTGGTTTTAATGTCATATAGAAAGTGAAAGCCTCCCATGATCCCCATTTCCAGAGATCTGAATACATCTTCCACATGTATTATTACTATTTGTTTATTTATCCCAAATCAAGCCCCGTTACAGCTGGTGGTTCACAGCTTGCTCTTGCTTCATTTAATAGTTCCCCCCGGACCTCTTTCTCAGGCGAGGGGACATCTGTGAGTAGTATGAGCCCGGTCAGAAAGTCCTGACACCCTCCTGCCATTTCGCCCCCATTTCGCCTCTCCTTCACCATGCTGGGGTTTTTGTAGCAGAGGAGGTGGGAAATGCCTGGTGTGTGATTTTGTTGACTCTCCTGTTTATTGGGACAAGGTCAGCAAATCCAGGCCCTGCCCTGTAGGAGTTTCCTGTTGGTTTTGAGGAACTCTGTCCTGCCCAGAGGCGAGGTCTGAGCTGGAGTCTCTGGCCAGTGATGAGCAGGAAGCAGCAGAGCCTACTTATCTGAGATCAGAATTCCTCCTCCGTGCCAGGGACAGCATGGAGGGGACGGCATGGGCCAGCGGGAGAGGGCTGGCCTGAGGCAGGGGTCAGGTTGGGGGATTGAGGGGACACACACGAGTTGTTGTGTTTGTCTGAGTCGGGCCCTGACTCAGTTTACCTGGGCAGGAACCCCTTGCAATGCTCCTTTCAGGCTTTCTCCTTGAGGGTAGGCAAGTGAGAAGAAGGTGGGGGAACTGCCCTGGGATCTGGGGCCAAAGATGCTCTTTGGGGACACACACGACCTCAGGGTGGGTTTTGGCAGGGGCAGTGCACGCCTGGCAGCCCAGTTTCGTGGAGCCCGGTGAGTGGTTTGGCAGGATCAAGCTGGGGATGAGGTGTGGGCCTGTCGTCTCCCTCCCCCGGCGCCTTCTCAGGCCTGACCTCCCCTCACTCCGCATTTCTCCCCGTCTTCCTCTCCCTCGACTCTTTCCTTTCCTCTGAGACACTTCTGGCAGTGAGCCCCGGGAGCTGGCTGCTCCGCCTTGTCCCACCTTCCAGCAGCAGGGCCTTCGGGTCCTGTGGTCATTTTCACTGGTTAGTCTGAGCGCTTGGCAGTGTGCCAGGTCACTACATACATTGGCCACCGTACCTGCCTCCTGTGTGAGGTGGATTCATCTTCAGGTCAGGAGACCAAGGCTCAGAGGCATGAGGGCTCTTTCCCGAAGTTGTGCAACTTAGTGGCGAAGTCAGGACTCGAACCCGGGTCAGTTTGCCTGGGCAGCCCATGCTTTTATTCCACCTTCCATTTTTCTTTTTCTTTGGTTCTCTGGCTTCGGGGTACTTCAGAGTCCCCTGGGAGCCAGTTTAAAATGCTGTTTCTCCCAGGCCCACCACCACAGGCCTGCCGTCAGAGCCTTGGGGCTGGGCCCAGGGGTCTCCACTTTGAAGAAGCTCCCGAGGCTGGTGGTCTGCAGGCCATATCAGGAAATGCTGACCAGGGCAGCTCTTTCAGCCCTGGTCCATCCCTCTGGTGACAAAGTCCCACTTCCACAGAACCAATGCCCTTGCTGTAGAAGCCGGCTGAGATCCCCTCAGGACCAGGGGACATTTGGGGGCGGGGACATTTGACCATTCATCATCAAGGATGTGTAGAGGTTTCTAGAATAGCTTTTAATCTCAGCCACAAACATTCCCTGCTGTCTCTCCTGATGTGTTTCTATCGCATCTCATAGCAAGTTCTACATTTAAACATCTCTCGAGGTCTTAAAACCCTCAAAATCAAATAGATGGCTGCAGTAGAGGCTCCTGCCTGGAGCGCTGTTCCACCAGAGTAGAAGTGGCTGTAGAATTCCACGGCTCTCACGTGCCACCTGCACATTCTGAGAGGCGCCGCTGCCAGACGCAGGCCCTCTGACAGAGTCGCTGTGTTAACAGATGCGCAGACCAGGGGTGGGGCGTGGGAATCCCGCACTTCACATCCCAGCTGTGCCCCGGGTAGCATCCCAGGGAACAGCGCCCCTCCAGCCCAGAGAGCTGGGCAACAGGCATCTCACTCGAGGCCAGGCGCTCTCAGTCCCAGTCTCCTGGGATCTCAGCGGAAGGTGCATCTGTAGCCTCCCTTGGGTGCTCCTGCCCACATTTATAACCCGTCCTGGAAGGCAGTGCTGGTGTTCACAGCCAATCAAGACCTCTTTCTAAGGCCCCTCTGCCCCCACAGGCCTAGACCCCGAGCTGGGCTCCCTTCCAAAGTGGCCTTAAAGCTGTACCTTTAAGAGAGTCCAGGGGTGTCTGAGTGTGGCCTGCTAGGCTTCCCTGTAGAGACTTTGTTTCATGCCCCCTTAGGAAAGGGAGTCCTGTCCCGGGAAGCGTCCCCAGGGGTCTGGGTGCCCGGGTAGACCCAGGGACCTGCTTGTCTTTGAGGTGTATTGGCACGCTGAAAGTCAGATGTGGGCTGATCTTTCCCGCTCTCTAGCTTTGTGGCCCTAGGCAGGACACTTATCCTCTGTGGGCCTCAGACTTCACACACACAAAGGGACTGATAAGGCCGACTATCATGAGAGCAGCTAACATCCCAGAGCCTTGCCGTGTAGCGGGCACCGGGCCAGAACTTTCTGTGGACTGCCTCCTTCAGTTCTCGCTGCCGTACCGTGAAGAGCAGACTCATCAGCCCATTTTACAGATGAGGAAATCAGAGCCCTGGGAGGTGAAGTGACTTTCCTGAGGTCATACACAGGAGCCACCTTATTGGTTTGTGTGAAGGGTGGGAGCTGAGGCCCAGGAAGTGCCGGGTACACAGTCACCTGCAGCAGTAACACCAGCCTGGCTGGGTCGGGGGCAAGCCTTCGTCTTGAACTTGGCCTCTTGCTCCTGTGTGTTTGGCTCATAGTGGAGGAAGTCCCAAGTGGGCATCCTTCACCTATCACCCTTTACCCTGGAAGGCAGGCCCTGCCCTTGCAGGTTTGCAGGATGATCTTGTTTGGGAGGCCCAGCCCAAGTGCGAGAGGAGTTTGGAACTGAAACTCATTCCCCTCCCCCCCAGCCTGAACTGACTCCCCTCTGGCTTTCCTCGGGAAGTGAGGGTGTGCCCTTCTACACAGGGAGAGTACTGTGCCAGGCGGTGCCCCCAACCGCTGACTCATTCCAGCTGGGTGTGGGGGCCTAGAGGGCAATGCCCTGCACTTGGTGGGGAATATGTACACCAGATGACGAGGTCACCTCCTCCCTCTCCTGGCTCTGGGACCAGAATTGGTCTGGGGAGCTGACCGAGGAGCAGATTCACAGGCCCAGAGTCCTTCTGGGACAAGGCCAGTGACCCAGTGTCTTCTTGGGGCCTCTTGGGAATGGCCCTGCCCCGTTCCCTGGAAGAGTGTTGGAGGGACAGCCTTCCCAATTGTGGTACGGGTGGAGGAGGGGGACCGCCAGCCTCCCTGTCCCCTCCTGCCTGGGAGTCTTCCCAGCGCCTCTGGGCTTTAACAAAAGGCTCTCTGTGCCCTGTTTACCCACTGCCTTGCCTGCTGCCACCACTCAGGTGTGGACGCCAAATCTCTGGAGGCCGTACCGGGGGCTGGTGCATGTTGGGGGGTCTCCCTCTGGGACTGAGGGGGCAGCATGGCGTTGCTTGGACTCCTTTTCCCTCTGTGAGAAGCGTCGGGAGGAAATCGACAACAGGAACCAGGCTTGACACCTAGAGAGTGGCTCTGTGAGCAGAATGCAAGCTCTCCGGCATCAGCCTTTCCCGAGGGCCTGAGCCGGGAAGGTCCTCAGAGTTCTGGCAGTGTGAGTCCCTGGAGGTCCCCAGGGGACTCTGGGCATCTGGTCTGTGCTATAGGTGTTTGTGCTTGCGGCTTAACCCTCGCCTGGGCGTCTTCCCCGCAAATTCCGGGAGGGCTTTCTGCCATGGCAGCTGGGTTGTAACTGCAGCGTGCCTTCCTCTGTGCCAGACATTGGATTGACACAATATACATTGTCTTCTTTCTGATGCTCACAATAAGCCTCCGAGATAGGTGCTGTAATAATCTGCATTTACAGTTGAGGAAACCAAGGCTCAGGGAGGAAAAGTCGTTGGTCCCGGGGTCCGAGCTCATCCCCTGAGGCGCTGCTTTGCTGCAGTGAAGACTCTGCCCTGTGGAAGTGTCTGCTCCCTGGGCAGGGCAGGCAGGAGTGGGCAAACCTTCCAGCCTAGAAGCTGCCAGGTGCTTCTCGTAAACTCTTTTACAGTCTTCAGAAGCCACACAGGAAGGAAGGCCTTTTGGCTTTTTCCCAAGCATTCTTTTTCTACCTATAAAAGTACCGAATTTAAATAGTAGAAGAATGTGTCTGGTAGACAACCCTCGACCATCTCACCCAGCCTCAGATTTAACCACATATCGTTCTAGGTATGACTCACCAGGTTTTTCTATGCATATAGTAATGCATTTGTCACTGGTATAGTTTTTTAAAACAAAGGAAACATGCTTTTCCTCCCTAATTTTTAAATTTTAAAATATAGATAACAGAAAATTTACCACCTTAACCATTTTGAAGAGTACAGTTTGATGGCATTAAGTTTACATTCACATCGTTGTGCAACCATCACCACCATCCATCTCCAGAACTTTCTCATCTTCCCAAACTGAAACTCTGTCCCCGTTAAACACTAACTCCCCATTTTCCCTCCCTCAACTTCCGGCACCCACCATTCTCCTCTCTATGAATTTGACAGCTCTAGGGACCTCAAATCAGTGGAATTGTACTCGTCTTTTTGTGACTAGCTTCTTTTACAGATCATACATTTTATATACTGGTCAGCAGCTCTTTTTTGAAATTCCTTAATATGCTTGGACATCTCTTGGGTCACTGTGCACAGATCTGTGAGGTAGGTAGCATTATTCTTATTTTAAAGTTGCAAAAACAGAGGCTTGGGCCAAATAATTTGCTTGGGGTCATGATATTGTTTCATGCTAGAGCTGGATTTGAACCAGTGTCTCCCCAACTCTGAGGTTCTTGTGCTTGGTACTTCCTTAGATCTGCCTGCCCCCGAGGGGAGGATGGGGCTCTCTGGGTTATTTATCTGATGCCCCAGAGACAGGGATGCTCCAGCCCTGCCACAGGAACCTGGGCCGGCTTCTCCCCACCTGTGCCTGCCGTGCTTCGGAAAGGGTCCGGCTGCACCCTTCCCACTTCCACATCTCGCTGGGCAGGGCAGATCAGGAAGGTGATGATGCACCTGCAGGATCTTCAGAGCTCACAGGTGTTGCTGCAGCAGGTCAGTTGGAAGGAGCTGAATCTGCTGCCCTGGCAACCGGTCCAGTAGCTGCTGCTTCCAGCTGAGCCTGGCAGGTGTGAGGACCAGAGGGAGGGCCAGCCAAGAGGGATAGAAATGGATGATTATTTTGGTAAATTTTGTATGGAATAATTGAAGCACACAGAAAAGCATAAACCTGGAACAAATATCTTTGTATCCAGGACTCAGCTTTGTCAGACCTTAATTTTTGCAATAATTGCTTCAGCTTCTCTCATTATTTCAGGCACAATTGAAATCTCTTCCCCAAACCCCAATCTTCCTCTCTAGGTGAAATTATTACCATGATTTTGGGGCTATTCATGCAGGTTTTTGTACTTTTATTACACTTGGATATATATGTTGTAGGAAAGCTTATTTAATGTGTTTATTATTCTTTGGCTTCTTTTTGGCTCAACGCTGTTTTTGAGGTCTGTCCATGTTGATACATGTAGCTGTGCTTTCCTTTTCCATTATATAATTACAGCAACTTATTCTTTCCCCCCTGAAGGATGTTTAGGTTGTTGCTGAATTTCTGCTGTTAGGAAAACAACTCTTCAGTGAGCATTCCTGTCAGTGGCTTCACATGTGTGTGTAAAGCAGCTCTCCAAAGATCTATAACTCAGAGAGATTGCTGGATTGTGGGACTTGTGTACACTCACTCGACCTCTGGGAATTCAACATTTTTGCCATCCGCAGGGGGCTGAAATGGCAGCCGATTGTTTTAATTTGCATTCCCTGATCAGTAATGAGATCAAGAATTAGTTCACACATTGATTTCCATTTGTATTTATTTTCCTATTCATTTATTTGGCCATTTTCCCCTTCTAGGTGATCTGTTTCTTGTGTTTGTAGGAGTTTTGTATTTGTTCTGGATGTTAATCCTTCGGTAGTTTATATACATTGCATATATCTTCTCCAAGTGCTGGACTCTTTTAACTTGTTTATTACTATAGCCTTTGATGTCATACATTTTAGCTTTAATGTGATCAGCATATCAGCCTTTTCCTATAGAGGTTTGCACTCTTTGTCATTAGTCCTTCCCCGTCTTAAAGACATTAAGATGGTCTCTTAGATTTTTCTGTAAACATTTTTAAGTTTTGCTTCAGGTCTTTGATTTATTGGAATTAATTAATTTTCATGGGAGGAGGTAGCTGTGACTACGCTTTTTTATTTTTATTTGTTTATTTTTTAAACTCCTACAGCACCTGGTCTTCCTAGGTGGTCTCCCAATCCGAATTCTAACTAGGCCTGACCCTGCTTAGCTTCCGAGGTCAGACGAGATCAGACACGTTCAAGGCGGCGTGGCCGTAGACCGGGGCTATGCTTTTTCCCTGCAAATATCTGAGCGCCAGTTGTTAGTGGACCCCCATTCTTCCCCTCTGACCTGCAAAGCCAACTGTGTCAGGTTTAAGTTTCCAGAAATTAGGGGGGGCTGTTTCTAGGCTCTCTCTTCTGTTTCTTTGGTCCCCATCTATCCCCACACCAACACCACATTGTCTGAATTCCCGTGGCTTTGTAGCGAGTCTTACTACCTGATGGGGTATCTCCTCCCACCTTATTCTTCAAATTGTCAGCTATTCTTGATCCTTTGGAGTAGTGATTTGTAAAATCGTTTTCCTTAATTATCTGAGTAATACATGCTTATAATAGAAAATGGAGGTAAGTTTGGAGCGAAGAGATTATAAACAGCAGTCTAATCTCACTACCAAGATGTGTGAATGTATGTATGTATCTAACACATAAAAACACTTACTGAGGAACGGTTACTCTGTTACAGTTTTGTTACCTACTTTTTGCATTTGACATACTTTGGAGGTCTTCTCATGTCCTCAAGTCATCAATGTTCGGATGACTTGTTTTCATTATTTCATAATATTCCATCATCTGATTTGGTAAGTACTTAACCAGTCACCCAGTAATGGGCATCTGGATCGTTTCTAATTTTCCCGGGGCATAAATAACACTGTGGAACATTCCTGTAACCGAGTCTTTGTTCTAGAGTCTTACCCAGACAGTTGCCATCCTCCCTTGTACCACCTCTCCTTCCTGGGCTTGGCCCAGTTCAGCGAACCCATATTCCACTGTTACGAGCTCTGCACAAGGGCTGGGATGAGTCTGGAGTGTCACTGTCCAGCGGTGGCCTCTTACCCTCTGCCTCCCAAGCTTCCTCTGGCGCAGACAGGGTCTCCCACCTCGAAGGTTGGCATTAATCCTGACCTCTAGGAGGGCCCAGTCTCCAGCTTAAAGTGATGCATGTGTTCTGGAGGAAGGCGAGTTGGCTGGACCAGAGCTCAGAGGATGGCAGGGCACAAGGCCTGTTAGTTTTCTCTCAGCTGCCCCGACTTCAGCCCTTAGTCTCTGTCCTCTATCCAGGGTACCCTCCAGATTCTCCATCTCCTGAGGGAGAGAGACCTGACCTGACCTGACCCAGCTCCCTATCTCCCTCCCGAAATCACCCTCTTAAAGCGTGCAAAAGAACACCTGATCCTCACGGCCGAGGGCCATTTTTTCTTTTCTTTTGAGGCTGTATTTATTTTAAATTGTATACTCTTTTCCAATCGTAAAGATAATGCATGCTGGTAAAAATTGCAGTTTCCTTTCATTCTACCTCCTGTTCCCACTGTAAGAGGGAGCCCCTCCCCACCATGCATGGAATGTTGGTCAAGGGTTTATCAAAATGGGATTGTATTTATTCACTATCCTGGATCTTGCTTTTTTCCAAAATGGCATTACACACAGAGCTACATAATTCCATTGAAGAGGCCCCGTTGCATTCTAGTGGCTCCTTTAGCGAACCAGGATGTGCTCTTGCATGCTTACTGTGTGCGGGCTCTGCGGGCTCTGCCTAACTCTGCCTCTGCCAGGTGTCTGCGAGCCCATGGACGGTTTTCCTCTTTCCATTTCCGTCCTCCATGCTCGGGTTCTGTGCACGTTTATTCATTCATCATGAAGTCAGGATTGCCCTGGGGGGCCAGGCCCTTGTCTGTTTTAGCCCCATTCCACAGACGGGGGAACTGAGGTCCAGAAAGGTAAAGCCACCTGCTCGATGTCACTCCACTACTGAGTGACAGAGCTCAGAATGGCCCAGCGTCTCCCCACCTTACTGCCATTGGGGCTTACTGTCCACCTGTCGAGGTCCCCCACAGGTGGCTTGGGAAACCCCATCGTTATGACTTCTTGATAATCCCAAGCTTGCCAGCGCATATGTTACCTCCCTTACTTGATGGATGAGAAAGCAAGGTGCCAAGCGGGGAAGGCGTCCTAGCTCTTGGGCAGTGCCCCCCGACCCCTGCTGTCTGTAGGCATGGATGGCCAGGATCAGGGGGGTGTCTGGTCTACAGCCAGAGCCCTGCCCTCTGGCTGGGGGCGGGCCGTAGTCCGTGCAGCGGGAGGCATCCAGAGCGAGCAGAGGCCTGAGATCACAGGCCCCCTGGCACCTGGAATTTGCTCTTTTACACAGCGTGGGCACAGCTATGACGGTTCTCTGCTCCCTTCCAGACGGGGAAGCAGACCCTGGCGGAGAAGCCATTCCATGCCTCTGCTGGGAGGAAACGCTGGCCCTGGAGGGCTCAGTGCACGGAGGAGATGAATGTGCTGCCCGCAGGGAACTTCCTGAAAGGCCTTCCCATAAGTGGAAGAAAAAGTCCCCACTCGCTTGACTCTGCCCCCTTCCCCTTCCGTGCCCTCCTGAGTGGCCTCTTAGAGGTGCCGCTTGTCTGGGCTCCACTGCACTGCAGATCTGGTGTGAAGGAAGCCTCTGTCACAGGCAGTGTGAAGTTGTCAGATGACTTATCTCCCTGAGCCTCGGTTTCCCTGTCTGTAAAATGGGCATGAGGAATATTATTCGGCCTTAAGAGGGAAAAAGGTCTGACGCATGCTACAACACAGACGGACCTGAGGCTACGTGAGATAAACCAGACGCAGAAGGACCAGCATGGTGTGATTCTATGGAGAGGCACCTGGAGTTCTCAAGCTGACGGAAACAGAAAGTAGAATGGCGATCGTCAGGGACCGAGGGGAAGTCGTTGTTTAACGCGGACAGAGATTCGTTTGGCGAGATGAAAGGCGCCCCGGCGATGGGGGAGGTGATGGCCGCACAACAGCGTGAACGGACGAGGCTGCAGAGCTGCACACCGGAAAGCAGGCGGATTGTCTGTGGTATTTTACCACCATAAAACAAAGAGGAGAAAAGAAACGGGCTCCTCCTGGGCTCGTGAGGCTTCCAGGCTGGGCCTTTAGCCGTGTCAGAATGAGGAGCTGCTGTGACTGGGGGACTTAGGTGTTTAGTCACCTCGAGTCTCCCAGCTCCTGGGGCGGGTCCCTGCACTGGCACTCCCTACCCGTGGGGCATCCGTCGCCTCCTCCAGGGCCCTCGGGGTTGGGCAGCTTCCTCCCTTTGCCCCCCAGCTGGTGAGGCCTGGTGAGGCCCGGTCCATCTGAAACTGAGGCTTCCCCCCCCCCCGCCCCCGCCGCACACTACGGCCTGTGCCCTTCGCTGTGCTCACTTTGGTCCTATCCCCCTCTCAGGCACTCTCTCGAGACCCTCTGCGTTTATTGAGTACCTACTGTGTGCTGGGGACTCCTATCCCTAAGGAGCACTTCGTCTCTCCCAGGTGACAGGAGGTCGAAGAGAGTTGACACCAGCCAAAACTGACTGCCCGCCCCTCTCCGCAGAGTGCTGTAGCGGCTCGCAAGCCCGTGGGCTCTCCCCAGCAGCCCTGTGAGGCGACCCGCCACTGTGTCTGCGCAGAGCCCGAGGCTGAAAGCCCGTGAGGAGCTGCCCACGGCCCACCGCCTTGGCGCGCTTCCCGGCAGGAAGCTGACATCCGTCTCCTGCTGTAGCCACAGCCGCTTCTGCCCACACACGGGTCCAGTTATTCCGCCTCTCCCACTCCTTCCCACGCGCTCACTGGACCGTGAGGCCCTGAGCTGGGGGACACAGCTTGGTCACTTTTACTGCCCCTACAGGACCAAGCCAGGGGCTAAGCGGGGTTCAGGATGTGCTTCGAGACCGGTGCTGGGGTGTAGGCAGGGTAAGAGCCAGGCATGCCGAGGCAGAATGGACCGGGCTGTTTCCCGCCTCGCTTAGCCTTGAGCTTCCTCATCTGGAAAGGAGTGGTGAACAATTCCCACAGAACCCGGAGTCAGGAAGGCAACATGCGCACAGCTTGGGACAGCGGGGCCCCGGGGCACCGCCTCGCTGTGAGACTGGGTGTTCTCCAGGCTCCTGACACACCACTCCCCCTCTGAAACTGAGGTTGCAACCACATCCTGCCTCCATTGTGAACTGCCCCCAGCCTCCACGCCTGGCATCCTGCCAGGGTGCACTCATTCCGGACTCTCCAGGGCAGGCTGTCACAGGCCCTCAGGCCCTCTCCTTCGCCCCACCTCCCTTCCGGTCCCCAGATGTGGGGCCCGCCTGGATGTGGACTTGGGGAGCCAGGAAGGGAGGGACGAGTGTCTGGGTGTCTCTCGGCTGGTCGCCAGCCGCGTGATTCAGCCGGCCCTCCCCTGGAGTGCCGCTTTCCCAGGTGTGTGGGTGGTGTGAGGAGCCAGCTGCTCATTAGAGGGCCCAGGCCTTCCTGTGGGGCGGGGGCGCTGCCCCGGCCTGTGCATCCTGGCCTCACCAGGAGAGCCAGCCCTGGGTTGGAGCCACCCCAGGGCAGTGGCAGTGTCTGCTGGCCCTGCGGTGACCTGAGCTCTGGGAACCCCGGGGGGCGGGGAAGCTGCACTCTGCAGCTCACTCCACTTCTCTGGTACCGCTGGCGTGGGGGCCTCTGGGCAGGTGGACAGCAGGGCCGCACGGTGGGGAGGTCGGGGAGAGGCTGGGCCTTGGTCTCAGCTCTGCCCTCAGTGGCAAAGTGATGTTGGACAGGTGACTTCAGCTCTCTGAGCCTTAGTTTTCCCATCTGTGGAATGGGGTCCAAGATAGGTCTTACATGTGGGCATCGAAGGGATTGCATAAGGGGACTCTATGGTGAAGACTAGCCTGGTGCCTGGCACACATCCATCTCAAGCGGCCCGAGTCCCTCACGAGGTCCTGGTTTGCTTTTCTCCTGTCCTCTGCGCCCACCTCACAGTGCCCGGAAGGGCCGTCTGCAGGGAGGTCCTGCTTTATGAAGGGTTCATTACTGTTGTCATTTATATTATCAAAATAATAAGGTGGCCCAGTCCCAGGACTTGGGCACCCTTGTTCCTCTCCCAAGAGAAACAGACCTGTTTGTCAAAACACAGATATTTAAATATTGGTTTAAAATCTAGGTTTGAAAATAGGGGGTAAAGTAAAATCACAATTTTATTTAAAAATACATACATACAGAAAGGACTGGAAGGTTATTACTCATTGAAAAATTAATGGTGAGTAACCCTAGGTAGTATTTTTACAGGGGATTTCAATTTTGTCCTTATACTTTTTAAGGACAAAAAAATTTCCCAGGCATTATTCTGTGAGCATGTAGTATGTTTTCTATCTCGTTACATCTTACAGACAGCGCTTTATAAGAGCAATGTACCGCGGCAGGGCCACCACGGACGGGTGGATTCCTTCCCCACATTATTTTATCGCACATCTCCTGCATGTCACCAGCTAGGTTTCCTGAATGCGGCTTCTTATCCAGCATTTCCCAAACTTGGCCAATCATTAGCGTCGCCAAAGTCCCATGTTAAAAAATCAGATTCCCCGGCTGTACCTGAGACCTGTTGAACTGAACTCCGTGGGCGGGGAGGAGCCGCCGTTTTTAATTTCCTGACATACGTGTGGACGCACACAGCCAGGGGTCATCTTACATAATGCATCCTTGTGATTCTGTCATCCAGCTTCAGGCAGAGAACGGTCCTGTTCTCTTGTCCTCTCCCTGGGCCACCTCCCCAAGGAGCCTGTCATTATACCTACTGTGTGTGTGTCCTTCGGTTTCCCCCAGTGCTCCCAGAGTCCTATATGGACATAACATGTAGGAGTTGGTAGTCTTCCCCGTTTGGTTTACAAAAGTGAGTTCCTATTAAGTCCCTTCTTCTGCATTTGGCTTTTCTCACACTTCACAGAAGTCTTCAGGTCATCGGCACAGCTTCGTGGCAGCTGGTTTTGAGGGAACTGGGCATTTTCAACAAGCCCCCTGGTCAGCCTGATCGTTAAGGGGTCTAGACGGGAATTCCCGAATGCTCTTGCCGGAATGCAGGGGGCCCCTGTGAGGCCGAACTGGCGATCTGTCAGTGTGGGCCCTGACCTTGTGCTGTCCTCCTGTCTGTTAAATGGGGAGGCTGTCCGCCTCCCGGCAACATCTGGCAGCCACATGGTTTCTGGAGAAAGGGCGATTTCGAGGGCCAGCCCATGAGTGGCAAAGCTGATTCCCAGGTAGACTTGCGGTAGAATTTTAGACATGTCCACTCTCTCCTTCCCCTGACACCCTGGGTCCCAGAAAGCCAGGCCACCCTGCGGTAACCCCCTCCTGTGGGTCCCTTCCAGGTTGAACCATGATTCCGGTGACAGAGCTCCGCTACTTTGCGGACACGCAGCCAGCGTACCGGATCCTGAAACCGTGGTGGGACGTGTTCACCGACTACATCTCCATCGTCATGCTGATGATCGCGGTCTTTGGGGGCACACTGCAGGTCACCCAGGACAAGATGATCTGCCTGCCTTGTAAGTGGGTCACCAAGGACTCCTGCAACGACTCCTTCCGGGGCTGGGTGGCCCCTGGCCCAGAGCCCACCTACCCCAACTCCACGATCCTGTCCACCCCCGACACGGGCCCCACGGGCATCAAATACGACCTGGATCGGCACCAGTACAACTATGTGGATGCCGTGTGCTACGAGAACCGCCTGCACTGGTTTGCCAAGTACTTCCCCTACCTGGTGCTTCTGCACACGCTCATCTTCCTGGCCTGCAGCAACTTCTGGTTCAAGTTCCCGCGCACCAGCTCGAAGCTGGAGCACTTTGTGTCTATCCTGCTCAAGTGCTTCGACTCGCCCTGGACCACGCGGGCCCTGTCGGAGACGGTGGTGGAGGAGAGCGACCCCAAGCCGGCCTTCAGCAAGATGAATGGCTCCATGGACAAGAAGTCGTCCACAGTCAGCGAGGACGTTGAGGCCACTGTGCCCATGCTGCAGCGGACCAAGTCTCGGATCGAGCAGGGCATTGTGGACCGCTCGGAGACGGGCGTGTTGGACAAGAAGGAGGGGGAGCAGGCCAAGGCGCTGTTTGAGAAGGTGAAGAAGTTCCGGACCCATGTGGAGGAGGGGGACATCGTGTACCGCCTCTACATGCGGCAGACCATCATCAAGGTCATCAAGTTCATCCTCATCATCTGCTACACTGTCTACTACGTGCACAACATCAAGTTTGACGTGGACTGCACCGTGGACATCGAGAGCCTGACAGGCTACCGCACCTACCGGTGTGCCCACCCCCTCGCCACGCTTTTCAAGATCCTGGCGTCCTTCTACATCAGCCTGGTCATCTTCTACGGCCTCATCTGCATGTACACGCTGTGGTGGATGCTGCGGCGCTCCCTCAAGAAGTACTCGTTCGAGTCGATCCGCGAGGAGAGCAGCTACAGCGACATCCCCGACGTCAAGAACGACTTCGCCTTCATGCTGCACCTCATCGACCAGTACGACCCGCTCTACTCGAAGCGCTTTGCCGTCTTCCTGTCGGAGGTGAGCGAGAACAAGCTGCGGCAGCTGAACCTCAACAATGAGTGGACGCTGGACAAGCTGCGGCAGCGGCTCACCAAGAACGCGCAGGACAAGCTGGAGCTGCACCTGTTCATGCTCAGCGGCATCCCCGACACCGTGTTCGACCTGGTCGAGCTGGAGGTGCTGAAGCTCGAGCTGATCCCGGACGTGACCATCCCTCCCAGCATCGCCCAGCTCACGGGCCTCAAGGAGCTGTGGCTGTACCACACGGCGGCCAAGATCGAGGCGCCCGCCCTGGCCTTCCTGCGCGAGAACCTGCGGGCGCTGCACATCAAGTTCACGGACATCAAGGAGATCCCGCTGTGGATCTACAGCCTGAAGACGCTGGAGGAGCTGCACCTGACGGGCAACCTGAGCGCCGAGAACAACCGCTACATCGTCATCGACGGGCTGCGCGAGCTCAAGCGCCTCAAGGTGCTGCGGCTCAAGAGCAACCTGAGCAAGCTGCCGCAGGTGGTCACGGACGTGGGCGTGCACCTGCAGAAGCTGTCCATCAACAACGAGGGCACCAAGCTCATCGTCCTCAACAGCCTCAAGAAGATGGTGAACCTGACCGAGCTGGAGCTGATCCGCTGCGACCTGGAGCGGATCCCGCACTCCATCTTCAGCCTCCACAACCTCCAGGAGATCGACCTCAAGGACAACAACCTCAAGACCATCGAGGAGATCATCAGCTTCCAGCACCTGCACCGCCTCACCTGCCTTAAGCTGTGGTACAACCACATCGCCTACATCCCCATCCAGATCGGCAACCTCACCAACCTCGAGCGCCTGTACCTGAACCGCAACAAGATCGAGAAGATCCCCCCGCAGCTCTTCTACTGCCGCAAGCTGCGCTACCTGGACCTCAGCCACAACAACCTGACCTTCCTCCCCGCCGACATCGGCCTCCTCCAGAACCTCCAGAACCTGGCCGTCACGGCCAACCGGGTGAGTGGGCCGGCCGTGGCTCGGGGTGGGGGTGCTCAGGAGGCCCACTGTCTCGGGACCTCACCTCTGGGCCCCAGAACTGCCCAGAAGGAGCTTGTTAAAGTACAGAGTTCCCTGGGCCCCTGAATCAGGGTGTCGGACTAGGAGCCTGTCTCCGCCACAGAATGCTGTAGGAGGGACACTGTGGTCAGGTGGGGCCTGTCCCTGAGGTGCCCTAACAGGGGTTCCTCGTGGCCAGGGATGTGCAGGGGCAGGAGGCCCAAGGCCTGTGGTCCTCTCATTCTCCTGGGGCTGGGTTGGGGAGGTGGGACGTAGCCTGGAGCTGGTAGTACCTTATTCAGATTCTCCCAGGCCCGATTCGGAGCTGGAGGACCAATCTGGGTGCACTGGGGACAGACACTGTGTGGTGGCTGCCGCCCACCGAGGTGGAACCGAACCGTTTCCACAACTCCTAGTGCCGCTCTCTCCCCTCCCCTCTGCGTTTGGGGGTGGTGGAGGGCAGAGTTAGACTTCCTCGGAGCTGAATTGTCTCTGAGAGGAAATTGTTGCAAACCGTCGGGGACCGGCAGTGTGGGAGGCCACACCCTAGAGGCACCCTCGAGACCGTTGGCGGTCCCTGTGTGGTGGTGCCTGTGGACCAGCCCTTAGCCTGGCCTGGAAAAGCCCCCACCCAAGGGCCCGTCCACAGAGGCAGGCGGGCGGACTTGAGAGAGGGTGTTCCTGTGGCTTTGCGGTCTGGCCTCTGCCGTGGAGACAAAGCCACAGCTGCTGGGGAGGCCTGCCCTGCTCACCCCAATGGGGACCTGCAGGGAGGTTGACATTGGAAAGAACGGGTCTTCCCAGCACCTACTTTCAGGGCGGAGACTCGCCGTGAGGTGAGTGGTGGTGATAGAAGTCCATGGCCAAGGGCTGGGAGACCAAGGGGGGCCCCGATTCAGCCACTGCCTCCACCCCTGCATCGCAGGCGGCGGCATGGAGCAGCCCTGTTGGTCACAGAGCACGGACTCTGTGTCAGCCCTGTTAGGGCACAGTTCTCCCAGCATCCTGCCGAGTCCTCCAGCAGCCCCCGTAATGCCCCTGCCCAGGAAAGGACACTCCTTCATTGTCACTTAGATTCAGAGTCCTGGCGTGCCAGACCTCGGAGCAATTAGAAGCCCCCCTCCTCTCCTCCCATAAGCCTCTGGCTGCAAACCAACCTTTGTCCTCCATATATCAGAGATGGTGACAAATCCTGTTCCCTTTCTGCAAATTAGTACTGTGTGTGTGTGAGAGAGTGAATGAGGGAGAAGGTCAGATCCCAGGCTGCTTCACTCTGGGGAATCTGTGCCCAGAGCCTGGGACAGGCCCACTGCTCAAGAAAATTGGACTCTTGGGGAGAAGCCATGTTTGGAGAGCACCAAAAAAACCCAGCCCCTTCTTTAGGATGTGTCAGGGGACCAAGTGGCTCCCCCAGAGCACAGATTGCCTCTGGAGTTGGATGATCGGTGTGGTCATCCCACGACCCTTTGGACTGCCTGTTCTGTGTGGCACCAATGATTGATGGACCCTCCTACCAGGTGGAGGATGTGGCCAGCCTCCAGCCTGGCTCCGGTCCCTCCCCATTTGCACTTCTCACCCCACGCATGCCTGTTAGGTCATGCCTGTCGACTGAGGTCACCCCTCAGGAAAGGAGCTGGCGGCAGCAGGCATGCAGTCTTCAGGAAGGAGACCCTCTAACACCCTGTTTTTGTACTGCTTAATCACATCCTGTCCCCGCCCCTTGGAATGCCAGAGGCCTTATAAGGTAAATAGCTGACTTGGGCCAGTCCTAGCCAGGCTCCTCCTTTTAAGCTGGAGGGTCCTGCTTCGTCCCTGTGGGGCCTGATGGTTCTTTGTGGGCCACCTTGGCCTGCAGGTAGACAGGCACGGGTGGGTATGGCCCAGCTCAGGCCCTTGACAAGGAGGTATTATTTGTCTACTCATTCATTCATTCATTTGCAATTGTTTTCTGAGCACTCCTACAGTGGAGTGAGGTTCTGGGGATACAGGGACGAACAAGGCCCATGGGCTGCCCATCTTGAGCTCACCGTCTCATGGGGAAAGACAACTAACCAACAATTAGCACAGTGTGACAAGAGCTTCGCTGGGGCATAAGGCTCCTGGGAGCACAGAGTAGCCTCAACCCAGACTAACGCAGGCTGACGGGCCTCCTGGAGGAAGGGACATTTTACCCGGCCCTGAAGGATGAGGAAGAGTTAGCCAAGTGAGAAGAAAGAGAGTCTAGTAGCTTTTTCCAGGAGTAACCGAGTGTGGCGGGGGGAGAAGCACTGAGCACCCCTGGAATTCAGACTCCCCCTGAGGCCAGGGGCCAGGCTGTTTACCAGGGCTGGCATCACATTCTTCCACTCCTGTTTGGATGCTTGTGTCTTTATTTCCTGTCCATTCCCCTGGCAAGGCCGTAAACTGTCCTGACAAGGACCTTTCATTCGATGCCTGACGTGTAGCAAATGTTCACGGGATTCCTGCTGATGCGTGGATGGAAGAGCGAGCTGCAGCGTGAGGGGGTGGGCCGGAGGGGGCAAGACGAGCGGTCAGGAGCTGACGGAGACCTGTGTGCAGCAGTGCGGTCAGTGGGGTGCCTGCACTGGCAAAGGCTGCTAGGGATGGGGACACGGGTGGGCTTCAGGGAGACTGGAGGTAGGACCCACAGAGTGTGGGCTGAGTTGGATGGGGGAGGGAGGCAGTGGTCTGGGTGACTCCAGGTTTCTCATTTGGCTGCCCGGGGAGATGGAGGGTCATCGAGGATGCGGAAGGGGGCCCGGGTTTTTGGAGAGGAGAGGGTGGGCGTGCCTCTCTCCTCTTCCAGGCACCATGTTAAGTCAGCCTGAAGCTCGGGGTGTCATCACCACAGGGCTCGTGGGTGAGGAGGGGTCCTTGACAAGATCACCAGGGAGAGGGTGGAGGGTGAAGGAAGGGAGTCTGGCTCGAGCCTTTGGGTGGACGGCTGAAGAGCAAGGCCAGGCAAGAGTGTGTGGGCGCATGCGCGTGGGGGAATCAGGAGAATGGGGTCGGGTCCAGTGGATTAGGAGTGACAGTTGGCTTTGGCCAGACAGTTTCAAGGGCGGATGGGGGCAGAAGCTGGATCACAGTGGGCCGAGGAGAGAAGGCCTCTTTCCAGGTGGTTTGTCGGGAAGGTTGGAGAATGATGGAGCAGCCCAGAGGCTCCTGGGGGGGTTGTCTTTTTACAAAGCTCGGGTAAACTTGAGGCCTGATTGGGGAGCCACTGAGGTCCCTGAGGGAGTAGGAGAGAGCGGGATTGGGGGCAATGGGAAAGGACTTCAGGCCTTCAGCGGACAGGCGACATCTTCGGAAGGACAGGTCCAAAGGACAGGTGTGGCCATGGTGAGGCGGCGAAGGCACGTTCTTTTCTCTGTGGAGCCTGGGGGAGCTCACCACCTGGGTAGCGTGTGTTCAGGAAGGGAGCTCTGCATGTGAACCCCAGCTCTGCCACGCACTGTCTGGAGCCTTTCCTTGCCTTGACCACTGTCCGCGTTGTCAGAGGGGACACCTGTGGGGAGGAGTGGGGGTTCTGGGAGGCTCTGGCCCCTCAGTCCTGCTGCTGGAGCCCATGTCCCATCCGCTCTCTCACCGTCATGTCCCTGAACTTGGCCCTGCTGACCTGGAGCCACCCGACCCATTCCTGACTGTTGGGCACAGGGGTGGCGGTTTGGGAAGCCCAAGTCAGGCATCTTCTTTAAAAGAGCCACAGTGTCGCTCATGGCATGGCCCCTGCCCACACGTGGCCACACTGATTTCTCTGTTGAGAAGGACAAGTTCCTCATGCAGAACTAGGGTTCTTTTCCAGAAATGCCTGTGAGGTGAGGGTCCAAGTCTGCCCCCAAGGTCAGCCACAGGTCCCAGCCGAGGGGCGTTTCTGGTCTAAACTTTTTATCCTATAGATGAGTAAATCGAGGCCCAGGGAGGGAAAGGGACTTGCCTGGGGTTGCACTGCCACCGAGCGCCATATTTGGCAGGACAGGGCTAGAGCGGGGGCCCTGCGTGGGAGGAAGCAAGGCCTATGTCCCCGGTGACGCTTTCTGGCCCTGCAACCTTGCACTTGTCGCATCCCCCCCTCCAGGCCTCGGCCTCCTCAGCAGGAAATGGGGACAGTGACAGAGCAACCTCAGAGCTGATAGGGTCCCTCCTGCCCATCACTTCGGAAGGTTGTCTGAGGACAAAGAGGCTCAACAAGAACTCACGTTTCCAGCGGACACTCCCAGAAGGGCAGGGAAGAAGCCGCCATTTACGGAGCGCTTCCTATGTGCCGGGAGCCGCAGCGTGTCCGATCGGGCCCTGGATCTGCTCTTTGTTCCGCCCACAGCGTGGACAGTTAGCAGAGCACGTGGGTTGTTGAACCAGGTTCAAATCTTACCCCCTCCGCTTTCCAGCTGTGAACCGCTGGGCAAGTGAGTTTCTTCAGGGCCGCAGTTTCCTGCATCTGTAAAATGGGAAGAGTGTTTACAGAGTATTTACAGGCAGCCCCACGGGTTTAATGCGTTAAGAGTCTGAGTTCTCAAAGCGAGTCTGCCTATGTGGTAAGCGGCTGCTGGGTGCTGCCCACTGTTCAGATTCTTAAAGGGAAGGTGACGCCGCTGGGATTCTCACCCCTACTGGCGCGCTCTCCCCGTTCTCAGCAGCTTTTAGGGTGTGGAACGTTCTCAGCATGCTCTCGTAAACTGTTCTCAAACCACAGGACCAACAGCCTGGCTCCCAGTGAGCCCTGCGTGCTGGGAGAGGGTCGGAGCTGGTAGTAGCTGGCCAGCGTGATTTCCTTCATAGGGTGCCAGGTGCTGGGGAACAAGGTGGGCCCAGTCCTGCCCTCTCGGACCCACAGTCCCTGGGTGTCAGTGATAAGCAGTTTCACCAGGGGGAGAGCAATGCTTTTGGGGGTACATGGATGTCATAGATTACTCAGGAGGCCGGGGAAGGCTTCCTGGAGGAAGTGACCATAGAGCTGAGACCTAAAGTACAGGTATAAGTGAGCCAGACTTTGGCCCAGGGTGTGCTGGTGCTGGAGCCCAAGGAGGTTGAAATGGGCCTCAGAGAACGTGCTGGTGCTGGGGAAGGGAGGGAGGGACGCCTGGGGCCCAGAAGCCCTCGGGTCCGAGCCACGCATACTCACTGTCCCTGGCCCTTCCCCGCCCTCTAGATCGAGGCGCTGCCCCCGGAGCTGTTCCAGTGCCGGAAGCTGCGGGCCCTGCACCTGGGCAACAACGTGCTGCAGTCGCTGCCGTCCAGGGTGGGCGAGCTGACCAACCTGACCCAGATCGAGCTGCGGGGCAACCGGCTGGAGTGCCTGCCCGTGGAGCTGGGCGAGTGCCCGCTGCTCAAGCGCAGCGGCCTGGTGGTGGAGGAGGACCTGTTCAACACGCTGCCGCCCGAGGTGAAGGAGCGGCTCTGGAGGGCCGACAAGGAGCAGGCCTGAGCCACGGCAGGCGGCTGAGCAAGCGGCTGGCCGGGATGGCCAGCAGTGGGCCGCCGAGGGGTCCTCCGGCCCAGGACTCAGAAACCCCGAGCCGGCCGGCCCCGCCTCTCTGCCAGGGCAGGAGCCTGGGGGTCGGCTGTGAGCTGGGCCAGGGTGACAAGACAGTACCTGAGGGGCTGGCCCCTTTTCTCCCTCTGAGACTCATGCCCCCAGGGCAGGCGCCCATCGGGGACATCAGAGACCTATAATCTGTCGCAGAGCGCAGTGTTTGGACAATCAAGGCCTCCTCCCTGGAGGCCATCTCTGCCCCAGAGGCTGAGCCGAAGCTAGAGGTCCAGGGACATCTACTTAGCTCTTGGTATTTATTTTTCTCCACCTCCTGCCCCCTTCCTCCAGGCCATTTATGCATTCCCAGGAAAGTTCAGCTTGGATGGGGGTGTTTAAGGAGGGGTGGGCTGTGTTCCCCTTTTCCTTTCGTGGTGACGCCGCCAGTGTTTAGTGCCCACCCAGACTTGAACACAGTTGGTCCAGGGTGAACCAACCGCAGCACGGCCGCCCCAGGGTGCCGGGCTGGGCTCCGGCAGCACAGCCCACGGGCGAGCAGGCCGCCGAGTGGAACGGCCAGGCGGGGGCTCGCCTCATCAGTTTTAGATTTTTTTTTCCAGCAAATTTTTTTAAGCTTTGAAAATTGAGGGTTTGGGTATTAAAAAGCAAAAAGCTAAAAAAAATTTTAAAAAGACACTAAAGGCCAGTGAGTTGGAGTCTGGGGGCAGGCGGCAGTTCCCGTGAGCAGAGCAACAAGACCCTGACTCGTGTTTCCTTCCCCCGGGGTGCCGGCTGCAGGGTGTCTTCCGAATCTGGCGTGACCTTGGTCCAGAGTTCTGTCTGTTCCTCTCCTCCCTCAGAGCGGGGATTTTTGTTTTGTTTTGTTTTTGTGTCTTGTTTTCTTTCTCCTCCATGTGTCTTGGCAGGCGCTCATTTCTATGGCTCTTGGCCAAAGGGAATGTTCTGGAGCTGCCAAGAGGGGAGGAGACTCGGGTTGGCTAATCCCTGGATGATCGGTGCTCCATCCTCCCTGTCCCTCGTCACAGTGTTAAGGAGCCGAGAGGAGCTACCTCGCCCAGATCCTGCTTTCCCACCTCATGTGTCATGAGTTTGCCCAGTGCCACCACTACCCTCAGCTGCTTACATCAGCTTCGTCACCGCCTGGTCCTCCAGAACAGACTGTTGGAGGCGGGGTCGCAGATGGGGAAGTCGCCGCTAGAAGAGCAGGCTCCCCAGGTTTTGGTTCCAGTTTCTGTCCCAGGTGCCTGGCACACATGGCCCTCACAGCGCCTGGCGGCAGGAAGCCACCTCACTTTAGATCAGTCGCCGGGGTCCGCCTTAGAAGGGTCCCCGCCTTAGATCAATCACTTGGACACTAAGGCACGTTTTAGCGTCTCTTGTCTTAACGATCATGTCTTTTTGTCCATTTGTGTTTTCTGCGTCGTGTCATCGGATGTAATCCTCGGAATAACGCACACTAGCTTCTGACAGCCATGAAGCGATCCGTTACATGTGGGTCTGACTCATTGTGGACTCATTCAGATATCAAATAAATCTATAACAGAAAGTAGCCTCCGGAGGTCTCCATGTTGGGGGGGGGGTGGTCTTCCCTCAGCTCTCTGAGGCCGGCTGGGCCCTGTGGACTCGTTTGAGTGACCACTTACCGGGCACCTATAAGATAGTTAACTCTCCCCACCCTCTCCCCGCCCCATGGACACGTGCTGGACAGAACGTCCGTTACGTGTCAGGCATGGGCCCTGGCCAGGGATTCCTTAGCTAGTACCTTCTCTGCTAGCCCAGTGGCCTGTAGTTTGGGCCATCGTGAGCTTTGATGGGTAGGGGAGGGAGGGGAGGTCACCGGAATGGGAGCCAGCGGTCTCAGGCCCTTGTCCCAGCTTGGTCATCCCCTGCATGAAGCTGAGGAGGCCCTTTCCCTCCAGTGGCCTCTGTATCTTGTCATGGCATGATCTCATAGGTCCCTTATCTCAACAGCCAGTCCCCAAGGCTCTGCAGAGGTGGGGCTGAAGTCACTGTGGGAGGGCCTGACCTGCTCTAGCCCCAGTCCTTGCCTGCTGAAGGTGCCAGGGTCAAGGGCAGAGGCTCAGGGAGATGGGCAGAGCTGCCTTCAGATCCTGGCTCTTCTATTTATTTGATGTGGGGCCTCAGTTTCCTCATTCGTAAACTCAGGATGGTGTTGGCAACCTCGCAGGATTTGGGGAGACTCATGATAATTATGCAGGTGGGTAGAGTTTCCAGCTGACTGCCTGGCTCCTAGTCTCCTGTAAATGGTATCTTCTTCCTGGACCAGTGAGGCTCACCCTGGGCTGATGTAGGGGCCTGGGGCAGGGGTCTGTTGGTGCAGAAGAAAGGCCTCTGGCCTTGGCCTTGGCCGTGAAATCTCAGCTGCTGTGTGGGCATCAACTCTGGGGCAGGACAGAGTCTGTCCTTCCTTGCTCCACGTGCTCTGACCCCTTCAGGTGACCTCAGGACTAAGCAAGACTCTCCTCATCTCTGCCTCTGTCGTGGGCTTTCTGACTGACTGGGCCAGGATCCCCCTCTAAGCCTGGTCTGGGTCTCCACAGTGGAGGCCTTCACCCCCTGTCTGGTCTGGCCTCTCCCCACCGACTCGCACACCCCCATCCCAGCCTTGGGTCCGCCCAGTGCCCAGAGCAGGAGTGTTGATCTGGAGCTGGTTAGCTTTTAGAAAAAACAAACACCACCTGCCCAGTTCTGAAAGCCTGAACAGAATCAATGAACAAATCATGGGAGCCCAGCTCCTCCCCCGCCCATTCCCGCCCCACCCCCCCCGACTCCCCACTTAAAGCCACAGTGGTGGTGGTCTTTTCCCTGATCCCAACTGCACTTAGGAAAACTTGGGGAAAGTACAGAAAGTAAAATTAAAATACCCTCACGTTCTACCCAGAACAGCCCTTGCTCACTGAGTAGTTGGTCGGCATTTACTAAGGGCCAGGCCCTGTGCCGAGCTGTTAACCAGCAGCAAAATTCTGTCATCCCCAAATTACAGATGGGGAAAGTAAGGCCCGGATGTGGACTGAACCCAGTCTGCCTCATGCCTCCACTACGAGCCTTTAGCGGGGTTCCCACGGGAGTAGCACGGTGGACCCTCCCTGTGTTCCTGGCACACGTCTCTCTCTATTCATTAAGTGGCTGCATCGGAAGTGGCCAGGGCGGCAAGCGAGCCGAGGCTCGGCTGCATTTCCCACATGGCTCTGGTCTTTTGCCTGCCCTGCTCACCCTGCCTAACCCCTCCTAACTCCTCCGAACCCCTCGTCCACCCCCAGCCGTCCACCCCCAGCCGCAGGAACCTGGCAGGGCTCACCCCTCCCCTGGCCCTCCTCGGGAAGCTGGGACTAAGCAGCTGCTCCCAGAGTGGTGGCCCAGAAAACACAGTTTGAATCTGGGCCAAGGCTCCTGCGGGCTGAGCTGTGTCCCCACGCTCCCTCCCAAGACACTCTGTCCCTTCGCCGATCAGAAAGCATTATTTCAGAGAAGGCCAGCTAGCTGGGAAGGGTGGGTGTGCATAGTTGTTCCGACCCCGGGCCTCCGCTGTGCCAACCTCACTTGAGATGCCAACATCTTGGGCCTGGTGGTGGGGAACAGGAATTATGATTCTCTCCCTCACTCCAAAGACCCAAGCCCCCTCTTTCTAGACCCTTCCTCCTCCTAAGACCTCCCCTCTACCTTCCTCTGAGTTGCAGACTCACTTATACACTCCCATAATCCTCCCAGGACCTAGGGAGAGGCCCAGAGGATTCCCTTTGGAATGCGAAGCCACTCGGGTCAGGCTGCTGCGCACTTCCCCACGCTACATGCCCCAGATGTTGATGCTGGTGGCCTGGGGGACTTTCTAATCCTCAGTTGAGGGAAAGGCATTGGTCAGAAGTCACAGTTAACTGTGGCACCTGGACTGGCACTCAGCCTACGCAGACACTCCTGTAATTCAACTTCTGGGCACCTGGTAAGCAGCCAGCCCCAGTGGTTTATTGAAAGAAACGAAGAGGTTAGCAGTGAAAAGCCTGAAGGGTTAATCCTGGGTTGGCTGGGAGGATAGACCTAGGGTGTGGGGCCAGGGCCCCTCCTAGTACAGGAGTCAGAGGGGCTGGAAAGGACCCAGGCTCAGCCTAGAGGGGCCCAGGCTGGTGGTGGTGGGGCAGGGCTTGGGTGTCCTCTGGGTAGGCAAGGGTTAAGTCCTCTGGGCCTCCCAGGCTCCATCCACTCTCCACTCCTGCCCTTTCTCCTCTCCAGCCTTGAGCTCAGCACCCGCAGCCACCGGTGAACCCAGTCTCATCCTCATGGCCTGTCTGAGCCCCTCGCAACTCCAGAAGGTAGGGGCCTGCAGGGGTGGGGCAGGGAGGGTCAGGTAAAAGTAGGGGAGCCCTTGGAACTTCTAGTAGTCCCCAGCCTCCTCGGAAACTCAACTCCCCTACCATTTTTCAGAAGAGGAAACTGAAGCCCGTAGTGGTCAGTTCCCAGCTAGGACTCCTAACGTCTGTACACACAGTCTGGGGGGTCCAGACTACAGGATCTAGGTGGGATGGGAATACATGTGTATGTGACTGAAACCCTAGTAAAAGCACCACCAACAGCTGGTCCCTGCCCTGATCCGGGCCTGCGAGCAGGGGGCAGGGCCAGAGATGCTGACTGCCTCCCTCACCTCCCTCCCTCATCTCCCTCCCCTCCCTTGCCAGTTGGGTTGCCTGGGTCCCACGTGCTTTCAAACACAAAAGGGTAACTCGGTGGGAATTAGAGCTTCACAGGCTTTTAAATAACATGACCCTTGTTGTTTGTTCCTGATAGCAAGAGAAAAATACAGAAAAGCTCAAAGGAGAACATTTAAAACCACCCATAAATTGTGCGCTGACACTATTTGGATATACAGCCCTAGTCTTTATAAGGTCCATCTTAGTAGCTACTGCTGACAGCTTATTGAGTGCTTGCCATATGCCCAAGTTCTAAACAGCTAGGAGACTAATTTGTACTTGGCTTTTTGTTTTCTAACCAGGAACATATATTTCTATGTCAGTAAATATGTTTCACCACATGAACTTTTTCAGGCATGTTGTGTTCTCGAAAGACCATGCTGTGTTGGACGAGTCCCCTTGTGCTGAGCATTTTTTAAGGCTGTTTCTGATTTATTGCTGTCATCAAACAAGCCTCTGTAAATACCCCCACACATACATCTTTGCTCCCCTGTTTGCTAATCTCCCATGGCTCCTGTTCCCCACTCCCAGGCCCAAGGATTCTAACAGTGAGTTTATGGGATCACAGGTATGACCAGTTAGCTGTGGATGACCCAGTTTCTAAGGAGGCAATTTTCAGCTTGATACTAAGATGTGGATTAAGTTTCTATCATGCAGAGCTGCCCAGAGACAGAAGGGTCCATGGCAGGTGGTCCCGAATGTCCCAATATCCCATGTGTTTGTGAAAGCCGGAACTGAGCATCCATGGGGGAGGGAGGGAGGGAATTGGGGGAAGGTCAGTGGTTGGAAATCAGACACTTCACTGTGGGTCAGGTGGAGACTTCCAGTGTTCCTGTTCAGATTAAGACTTTATCATGCTCTGCAAGCAAACGTATAGTCTTTCTTTATCTCTGGATAGCCTCAGATTAAGAAGACTAGAGGCAAATCAGAATAAGCCATCGGTTTTAACCCCACGGGCCGCCCACTGCACTCAGGATAAAGCCCTCCTCTCTTTCACTCCCACCCTCACTCTGCTCCATCGGCTCCCAGTTCCTCGGGTTCCTCCCTCACCCAGGGCTTCCTATGTCCCGCTCCCTCTGTCTGAAATGTTTCCCTGACTTCGACTCCCATTATCCTGGTGGTCCCCTTTCAACATCCCTTCCTCAGAGCTGCTGCCCTGAGACCCCTCTGCCTTCTGGGGGACATTAGATTCTTCTGCCTTTGATTCTTGCACTGCCCTCAGCCCGCTTGCACTCAGCAGTTTGTGATAGTATGTTGCTAGGCTGTAGGCTCCGGCTTGCTCGTTACTGAATCTCCAGCTCCTAAAACCATGTCTGGTGCACAGTAAATGCTCCATCAATTTTAGTTGAATAAATAGTGAGAGCGTATTCCCCTGTGACCCACTGGAGGAGAAGGTGGGGCACACCTTCCCTTCCTCTTCCTCCTTCCTTCATTCCAGCAGCCAATATTAATTGCTCCTCACTGGCGGGGGCCATACACCATGGCCAGGGGTGGGGACAGAACTATGAACAGGACACTTGACCCTACTTTCACATAGCTTTGGGTTTGGGAGAGGGGTCAAATCCGTTCTCATAAAGTATATTTGAGAGCTGAGGGGAGCCTGAGTCTCCTTCCCACCTGCAGTTCCGGGAGGACGGATTTCTGGTGTTGGAAAGATTCCTGTCTGCGGACGAGTGTGTGGCCATGCAACAGAGGATTGGTGAGATAGTGGCCGAGATGGACATCCCTCCCCACTGCCGCACGGAATTTTCCACCCAGGAAGAGGAGCAGCTGCGAGCCCAGGTTGGTGCCTGGGGCGGGTGAGGACGGGATCTGATCTTTGACAGGGGCTCAGTCCCCTGGGAGAGCAACAGCCTGGAGGCCCACAGCTTGTCCTCATAAGGAATCAGGCCCTAGCCTTCCGCATACCAGGCTCTGGGCTAAATGCCTCAAATGCACATTGCCTTCACTCCTCACTATGAATTTATAAGATCAGCATTATTGTGCCCATTTGCCAGGTGGAGAAAATGAGGCTCAGCTCACTTGCCCCCGATCACAGGGTTAGTAATGACAGAGCAAGGCTTTGAACCCAGATCTGTCTGATGCCAAGTCCAAGCTGTTCACTGGTCTGCTGTACTTCCTCAGTAGGTCCCCTGCCACAAAGGGCCTCCCTGTGGCCCACACCCCGGAATGAGACTAGAGACTCTGCTGTTTCCCTCCAGTGACCTAACAGGACTCAGTACAATTTGAGATGCGGAAGTTGAGACTCCTGGGTTCTCCCATACGGTTTTCTTAACCCTTCAGAGTCTGAATTTATGAGCCTGTCTGACCCAGGTCCCCCAAGCCAAAGCTGTCTGTGGTCCCAGCCTCCTAATGGGGATCCCTCCCTCGTACTCACACAGAGGAGCTCCTGCCATCTGGTGGCATAAAGGGAATTACAATGGCTGGAAGCTTCGCAGCCTAGAGAACCGGGACTTCGGAGGGAAAAAGAGTTACAGAATGATAATTTCCTTGAAATAGTTTCATTTGGAAGTAACCCTAGACTTCTAGGTGGGGAAAGCGGAGACGGGGTTCCTGTGCCCAGGGAATGAGGGGGTTGAATCTTCTGCCCTCCAAGCCGCTTGCAGAGAGCCGTGAGAAGGAAGGAGAGGACAGGAGAAAGTGTGTATATCTTGTTTTATAATGCTCGCAAAGAGATCAGCACAGTGCTTGGTACTCAGTAAATCCATGCGAAAGACTTTAGAATAGGTATTAGAAGCAAAGAAGATCAGGGGGTGTCCTGTCTAGTTCTCCCTTCCAGCATACCTCCACTTTTCATTGTCTTTGAGTTATTTTACAACTCTGCAAGTTGGATAGAATTGATAAAACTATAGAAATAGATATAACCCCATCTAGCAGAATGCGATTATTATTCAGTGCCCTGTACTGTTTACAATTATTCAGAATGCGATCGTTATTATTATTGTTGTCCGGTAGATAGATCAGCTTTGCCTTGATTTGTAAATCCGTTTCAGCATTCATTATTGCCTGTACGTGTTGGTTCCTGGAATTTCTCCTTTGAACATCTTACTGGTTCCCCTGTGAAATAATGAGTTAAGTAAAACCTTTGACGCATTTAGCATCATTATCTTCAATGTTATTATTATCAATTATGCTCCCCTGACTTGTTCGCTTCACCCTCATCCTGGTGCAGGCAGAGGAGCTAAGAATGTTGAAAAAAACTTTCAGTTTTCAGCAGAAGGGCTTTGAAGGGGCCTGCCGAGGCACCACGCTGAGCCATGTAGGCACAGATGAGAGCAGATGTACACATGTGAGGGAGTGGCAGGGCTGTGTACCTCTGGGGAACCCAAGTGGGGGGTGGGGTCAATGCCATCCACTGATGTTGCTACACAAGAAGGTAGGGAGCTATATATGATGATTAAAGCCATGGGAAGACACAGGGCATCTTCCTGGGCATTATTTTCATATGATGCTAAGAAATTTAAAATGTATTATAATTAATAAGAAGAGGTTACTAAGAAAACAGAAGATTAATACTAGCTTGTATTTATCAAGCATTTAGCTTTGCCCTTGCTGAGTGTTTTCTATTTAGCAGCAGCAGCAGTAATAATAATAATAATAATAAATAATAATAATAATAATAAATATTCACATGGCACTTATCACCACTCCAAGGACTGTTTTAGTGCTTTACATTTACCAACTCATAATCCCCACAGCACCTTATGAGACAGGTACCATTAATAGCATCTATAGTTTATGAGGAAACCAAGTCCAGAGAGTTCGGTGATACAGTCGTGGTCATACAGCCAGTCAGTGGCAGAGCTGGGATTTGAACCTAAGTATCCGAGCTCCAGGGTCTGTGCTCGCCACAGCTGTCAGAGTCAGCCTCTTCTACCTGCAGCCTCTCACTGTGCGGGGGAGGTCAGTTCTTTTATTATTTTCCTTTGGCGTTGAGAGGTAAAACAAGTGGCCCAAGCCTACCTGGGAATCAGACCCGTTTGATTCTAGTACCTGTAGTTTGAGTCACACCATACCGAGTATATAAGTCATGTGACTTATTAAGAGGTTTCCGAGAAATTCCATGCTTGCAGCTTCTGGTTATGCTTCCAGGCACTTGGGGTTCCCGTTCCTTGTCAGTGGACGGGTTTGAGAAGCGCCAGCAGGGTCTGTAGCCCTGTGGGATGGGAACCATCTGAGTCCTCTTCCTTCTTCGCTAGGCTTAGCTCTTACGCACCTGATGATGCTCTCTCAGTCCTTCCCGTGTCCCTTCCCCACAGGGCAGCGCAGACTACTTTCTGAGCAGTGGCGACAAGATTCGATTCTTCTTTGAGAAAGGCGTTTTGACAAAAAAGGTCTGGAGTTGGGGCCCTAGAGGTGGGGGTGCACTGGACTGGGTATCTGCGCTCCCAGGGCTGGGGGTGGGTGTCGAGGCCAGCTACCCCGGGGAGGCTGGACTCTAGCTCGTCTGCCTTTACCTGTTCCTTGTGCCACAGGAAATTTCCTGGTCCCTCCAGAGAAATCCATCAACAAAATTGGCCATGGTAAGCTGGCACCTGAGGAAAAGGAAATGGGGAAACTGAGGCCTGAAGAGTGTAGGGGTGTTACCCAAAGCCTAAAGTCAGTGGCCCAGACGGTGGCATTGCTGCCTGCAGTGTCCCCTCTGGCCCTGCTCTTCTGCATCTTATAATGCTAATCACGTGTCTTGCCTGGGAAAGGGTCCACCGAGCCACACCCACCATGCAGACGGGCACATGCAGACCCCTCAGCGCTCTGCTCTCTGGCTTGGGGATGACCCAGGCCCCAGGCAGAGGCACTCCTGTGTCCCACTGATTGCTGGAGCCTCCTTAAGGAGCATCTAACATGTCCATACGGTCCCTGTTCTGAGACCCCCCAAACCAAGCTAAGAAACCCTCTTTTCTTTTTTTTCAGGATGATGCATTGTAATTTATTTCATAGATTCCTTATTTTTAAGCTTGAAGTTATATCATAGTAGCTTTGTTTAAAAAAACTGCAGTAAAATATATATCACAAACTTTACCATTGTAACCATTTTGAAGTGTACAATTCAGTGGCATTAAGTACATTCCACCCTCACTTTTTTTTTTTTTGAGGTATAATTGACATAGAACATTTCAACCCTCGCTTTTTGTAGTAACAACAATAATAGCAAATAAGGAGAAGAGTGACTTTTCTGTGCCAGGCCCTGAGCTGTGGCTGTGCATGCGTTAGCCCTGTGAGCCCTGTGGTAGCCTGGGTGGGGGGGGCGGTGTGCAGGGTGGGCCTTCTAGTCCCATTGTACAGAGCAGGACATTGAGGCTTACAGGAGAGAAGTCACACAGACTAAGTGGCAGTACCAAGACTGCTACCAAGTGATCGGCCCCTTGGAGCTTTTTGTCCTCTTGAGGAGCGGGAAATCAGGGCTGGAGTGAGGGTCACAGATGGCTAGAAGGTCAGAAATAAGGTCATGGGTGGGATGGGGCCTGAGGTGGGGCGAAAGTGTCTGTGGGGCCCATTCCTTGGTTACAAACAAGAAAAAGCTTAATATACACAGAATCATTGGGAGTGGGGGCTGAGTCTGGATGCCCAGGGCTAGGCATGGGAGGGGCTTATGGGGGCTGGGGACTGTCCATCAGTCTGCCTCTATCCCACAGCTCTGCATGCCCATGACCCTGTCTTCAAGTGTATCACACACTCCCCCAAGGTTCAGGTGAGCAGAGGTGGGGGCAAGGTTGGGCAAGTGGGCCAGCGGTGAGTGTGGGCTGGCAGTGTGACCTTTGACCTCTTCCAGGCCTTGGCCAGAAGTCTGGGCCTCCAGATGCCCGTGGTGGTACAGAGCATGTACATCTTCAAGGTGAGCTCATCATCCTGCCCAGGCCTCAGTTTACCCTCTGTAAAATGGGCAGAATATTCATACCAAGACAAAAGCTGCTACCAGGAGGAATATTAACTTAGGGAAGAACATGTTAAATCTGCCTCCTCCGGCTAAGATGCCTGGCCCTTAGTTGGTTTTCAGTTACAATTTGGTGGTAGGAGAGAAGGGGATCCCCAGGACTCCATCCTCCCTTCTCTGGCTATTGAAATGCTGTTTTCAGTTTTCAAGGCCCAGCTCGGTGCCACCTCCTCCAAGAAGCCTTCCAGCAATCTTGGGAAGAGCAGGACCAGCCTGGGTCCCAATCTCTCCCGCTGCCCCTCACATCTGCCACGTGTTCTGTTAGGCATGCACGTGGTCAGACTGGGAGTGCCCTGGCGGGCAGGGTGGTTTTTTTCTTTGCAGCCCTCCTGGGCCTGGCACACAGTAGGTGCTTCATAGCTGGGTGCTGATGTGAAATCCTTGGGGGTAAACAGCTGTGGCCAGGGAAGAGCTTCCCATGAGACTCAGCGGTCCCTGCTCTCTCCTGCCCTCCTCTGGTCTCACCGGGCCCTTCCTCTCTCTTGCAGCAACCTCGTTTGGGTGGCGAAGGTGAGCTGAGTGCAGACTGTGGGCCCAGCAAAGGCCCTGGCGGAAAATCTGGACATTAGTGGCTGTGGGGTCTTCAGAGGGAGGGAGGGCGCTTGTCTGCCTGTTCCCAGGCCAGGGAGGAGAAGCCACTCTCTGTTCCTTTCTAGGACAGTGGATTGGGAGGGTGTCCCTCGGTACAGTGGTTCCTGAACCAAGCCACAACTCCTAGCTGGTTAAAAATACCTATTCCCAGGCCCAGTTTCCTGAGATCTTGAGTCAATAGGGCTGTTAGGGCCTGGGAATCTATATTTTAACAAGTTTCTTGGAGGACGGAGTCAGCATACAAATTGCTGATCTAATTCCAAACCTCATTGGATGCACAGATACCCTTTACATCCTCTCTCGTGAATGATTATCCACTTCTGCTCAAATACCTCCAGTGACAGGGAGCTCACCCCCTCGCAAGCCGTCCTTCCTTGCATGAGCCCAAGTTGGCCTCCTTGTGACGCCTCCTCCCGCCACTCAGTTAAAGGACAGTCCCCTAAAGGGATGGCCATCCCTCCCCCAAGTCCAGCACCTCCACGTCCTTCAGTTATTCTTCCACCAAATGTTTTGGAGCACCCACCATTGGGACACCTTCCTCTGGACACTGTCCAGGTTGTCAATGTCCCTTTTAAAGTCTGGTGCTCAGAAAAAAAACACAATTCCCAGGAAGGAGGCGAGATGAGAACCCCGTTACAGGTGAAGGTAATTTATTTGGTGGTCCTCATCCTGGCTGGGCCCCAGCATCGCGAGGTGGGGGGTGTTTAAAATGTGGGTGCTTGGTCAGTTGTCCCACCACTTCACACTTATACCACTGGGGGGATCATGTGGTGGCTGGAGGTGCTTGTCTCTGGCTATGGACGGTGGCCTTAGTTACCTGGCCGGAATTAAACAAGAGCAGCACTTTTTAGCAAACTATTACAAAGTTGGGTCCTGTGCTGGCACTTGTCATACATCTCTCATGGAATCCTCCAGCAACCCCATGAGGCAGGTTACTGTTGGGGATGCTTTACGGTTTAGGAAATCGAAGAGAGGTGAAATCTTTCTTCCCAAGTCACCGGGCTAGGGAGTGGCAAGACTAACCAATCATGGGAGGGCTGGGCCAGGAGGAGTCTGTGGGGACTGGAGAATGGGAAACAAGGCTAAGGTGAGGTGGGGGCTGGGCTCCTCACACCCAGGCGGGCCTGCCGCAGTCTCCCCTCACCAGGATGCTTCCTTCCTGTACACGGAGCCCTTGGGCCGGGTGCTGGGCCTGTGGATCGCGCTGGAGGACGCCACACTGGAGAATGGCTGCCTTTGGTTCATCCCTGGCTCCCACACCAGTGAGGACACCTGTCTCTCCCTATCCACTCGTACCCTACCGGTTATGGGAGAGGGACCCAGAAAAAAGAGAGGCTAAAGGCTGTATCTTGGCCTGCAGGTGGAGTGTCGAGAAGGATGGTCCGGGCCCCTGCTGGCTCTGCACCTGCCACCAGCTTCCTGGGGTCAGAGCCAGCCAGGGATAACAGCCTCTTTGTGCCTACGCCAGTGCAGAGAGGTAGGGTATGCGGAGGGAAGGAAGGCAGGGCCCTGAGGCCACGCCCATGGGTGTCCGCCTGCTCTGACCACCCAGCTCACCTGAGGGCTGTGAAGTCACAGAATGAGAGAAGGTCCCTGGACACTGGGTGGTCAGGAAGCAGAGAGATTCATAGCAGGGTCTCCAGACCAGTCTAGAATCCAGACTCTGCTACTTCTGGGCTCTTTGGGCAAATGACTGAATCCCCTGAGCCTCAGTTTCCCCAAATGGAAAGTTCGTGATATGATGTATCCAAGATGTTCACACAGAACCTGTGTAGTACAATGCAAGTGCTCGACAGATGCCAGCTCTTGGAGCTCCCTCTCCCTTTTGGAAATGAGAAAACTGAGGCCCTATTCTGTTTCCTGGCGAGATCCCAGCCAACTGGGACAGTACAGATAGACTCCGCCTGGTTGTACAAGCACCATAGGGCTTGCCAAGGCCATGGGCCCCGGGAGAAGGGTCTGGATCCAACAGCACAGCCTCAGACCCCACGGCAGGCTGCAGGTCCCTGAGCTTTCAGGGTCAAGAATGGGGATACATAGGCTGCAAAACCGCCTGAGGTCTGGAAGGCACTGTGTTCCTTCCTGCCCTGAGTGTCCTGACCTGCTATGTCCCTGCCAGGGGCCCTTGTCCTAATCCACGGAGAAGTGGTGCACAAGAGTGAGCAAAATCTCTCTGACCGCTCGCGCCAGGCCTACACTTTCCACCTCATGGAGGCCACTGGCACCGTCTGGAGCCCAGAGAACTGGTAGGTGGCAGGTATGTCCCAGACAGTGTCTTGAAGAGGTCCTTGCAGCTAGGTGGAGCAGTGAGACTGGTATCTCAGGGTCATCTTCTATCCTCTGCAGGCTCCAGCCAACAGCCGAGCTGCCCTTTCCCCCACTGTACACCTAAAGGCTCTCGCAGGGCTGGGCACTGTCTCCTCCCAGGTGAAGCTGTGGGCCACAGACACCAGTGCCTCGCCCGACCACCCAGATGCAATAGGAAAGTCTCATCTCTCCTCCTGGGCTTTCCTTCTGCCGGTGTCTGTACTCTCGGCAGGCAGGCAGGCACGCGAGAGGTAGTAGCTGGGCAGCAGGAGCCTGGCTGGGTGCCTTTCCCAAGATCTCTGTCTCTGTCTCCCCTCTGCCTCCCCCTAGAGGGTTGTGGCCACAGAATGGTTCTGGCCACTTCTCTGCCAGCTTCTTTTCCCTCTTCTCAGGTAGAACTCTATTATGGTGCAAGACACTGAATAAAAATGACTTCTGAATGCAGCTTCTTGATCCTTCTTTCCCAAGCAGCCTTGTTCTCAAGATGAGAGCTCTGCTGACAGTCATCCCGGGTACCCCAGCCCCACCTGCTGAGGTCTGTGCAATTTCCCTAAGAGTAAGTCACATCTGGTGGGTGCACACTCACTGTGCCAAGAGCTTCACATGTTGTATCTCAGAGGCCCCACACCGATGGACCTTCGAGGTAGGTGCCCTTGCCATCCGCGTTTGTAGATAAAGAAGCTGATTCATGGGGAGATTAAGCAACCTGCCCCAATCACAGTTCAGGTTAGCAAGCTTGGCCTGATCCAGAGCCTGTGCTTCTAACCTCTACAGTCCTCGTGCTCCCCTCTTGGGAAAGGGGAAAGGCAACCAAGCCTGGGAATCCAGTCCCAGATTCTGGCCCTGGCTCTGTGACCGACTCGCTTTCTGGTCTCAGGCTAGGCCCTTCCTCTCTCTGGAACTGTTTTCCCACCTGTATAATCGGGGGCTAGATGAGGGCTTCCATGGGTCCCTCCTCCTTGGGCGTGCTTGGCAGGCACCCAGGCCTTTTGCAAGAATAATAAGAAATCCAAAACTTGTTTAGCCAGGGGCTGGCCCAGAGGTTGCATATCGGGGGCCGCTGGCTGATTCCAGGCCACAGATGTTTTTTGTCTGGGCCTGACCTCAGCGAGTTTGTGAACTTGATTTCCAGCCCCTACTGTATACATGGACAAGCCAAGGCCGAGGACAGAGCCCTTTCCCGAGGGCACAGAGTCAATGAGGCAAAGCCGCTGCTCTTCCCTGACATTTTGCCACCTCCTTCAGCAAGCAGAAGGGAACCTGAGAAAAGGGAAGGGTTTGTCGTCTCCTTTGAGCTCCCAAAGGAATGTTTCAACACTTTCCTCTGAGGGGAAGGACTTGGCAGTGACCCCACGAGTTCCCTAGAGGTCCACTCCTGGCTTCTGACCATAGTGGGCCCAAATTCTCACCTCTCCCTGTGGGGCCCCTCCCTGCCAGGCTGGGTGAGAAGAGGGGAGAAACCTGCTCTTCTTTCCCCAGCCCTTCCTCACATATAAGTTGATCTTTCCGCCTTTAGCTTTTTCTAGCCCAAATGGGAGGAATCACATGTATTTGGCTACTTTCCTCTCGGGTTCTCCTCCAGATAAAGCTAAAGTCACTCTTGTCTCCAAGTACAACCCAGAAAAGTACAACCCTTGCCTGGCTTTTTGCTGAGAGGACTGGTCTTGGGTAATAATAACACTTTACCCTAAAATGTTAACTATTATGCTCTGTGGCCTCCAGTGTCCACTCTAGGCCCCTCTGAGGATTGCAAGATGGCGGGGTGGGAGGCTATAGCACACTTAAGTTCTTTGAATTGTTGTACTATCCTTTATCCTTTTTGCTTTTTAAATATCAGCAAAACAAAAGCCCGGAAAGCTTTAATTTTTATTTTGCATCTGAATCAACTGAAAAATCAAATCTGCTTCTCACCCCTTGGTTCTTCATGCCCAAGTGGCTGGCTGCTGTGCAGACCATTTATCCTGTCTCCATTTCCTCCATTGCTGCCACACAGCAGCTAGGCCATCAGCAATATCAGGAGGTAGAGAGGCAAAAGGAGATTGTCTATCTGCGTAGTGTATGCTTCTAGGAGAGACACCATGCTGATGGATCCCAAAATCCAAGCGTAACTGTCGTTTAGGTCCACTCCACTGTCAAAGATTAAGATCAGAGCTACAGAAATGATTTGGGCAAATATAGATGTCATGGTCCCCTCAAAAGTCTTTTTGGTTCCAGGCCAGCGGATTTCCCCCATGGTACTGCCAAAGATGGAGGCCACAGTGTCACCCACACCCACGGCCAGGACACCGGCATAGGGGACCAGGGCCCTCGCTCCCCCCAGGCTACCCTTCTGTGTGCAGGGTCTGGGGACTAGCCAAATGGGAAGAGACATGCCCAGGAGCAGGTAGATGTGTGTCAGGATAAGTGGTCCACTATCTCGTTCATCCAGGAAGAGGGACAGGAGGCTCCGCAGAGTGTAACCCAGGGGCTTAATGCGGAAGTAGCGCACATACTCCAGGAAGATGAAGACCGCCAGACATACAGTGGCAGCCACATAGAGTAGTGACCGGTCAAAGATGATACCTGGGACATAGGTGGCTACCACAATGAAGTGGAAATACTTCCGGGCAATGGTGGGGGCCTGGTGCTTCTTGGACTCAGAAGACGACCTTTTGGCATTCTGGTACAGCACTACCAGGCAGGCAAAGGTGGCCAGCAGAGACCAGTAGGCTAGGAGGTAGATGCGGGTTTCTGTCTGGAAGAGGAATTGAAGAAGCCAGAGCAGGGGGTTCCTGCGGATGAGCCGGTGCAGCCAGGGCAGGACCACACCAAGACCCAGCACACCAGTCATAAGGTGGAAGAAGATGGAGGAGGCCCAGGTACCTGAGTCCATGAAGACAAAGAGGGTGCTGAAGAAGATGCCCATGAGCACCATCCCTACTACCACCACCAGCAGGAAGAAGTCCACTGGGTCTCCCTGGCCTTCTACCACAGTCAGAGAGCGCTTGATGAGCTGGTTGAGCAAAAAGCTGATGCCACCCAACACCAGCAGTGCCTCCCCAGGGGTGAAGCACCGGGGTAGCAGGTACAGCAGGATCATGTTGAGGTAGACGAAGATCAGCAGGACCTCCAGGACCTCGATCACCTCACCCACACTCAGTGAGTGCTTCATGATATAAATGATGACACTACCAGCCAAGCCCAAGATAACACAAGTGTTGGTAGGCACTGGGCGAGTGATCCCCAGCGCCAGCACTGATGAGAAGAGGGCCACTGCCATGCCAGTGGTTGCCACCACAATTCCAAAGCGCTCGAAGTATGGGTTCCCCGCAGCCTGGCAGCGCTCCTTCATGACCAGTCCGAGCAAAGGCATGACCATGGAGGCGGGCAGTAGGCCACTGTTTGCGGACATTCGGAACTGGAAGACAGCGCTTCCTTGTTGTAGCAGCCGGTCCCACTTGTACTGGACGTAGAAGGCCTGCACTGCGAGGGCCACGGCGCACCACGAGTACCGGTCCAAGACGGATGCGTGGATACTCAGCACCACCGCGAACACCACTGCCGCCTCCGCCAGCACCGAGCCGCTCAGCAGCGCTCCGGTCCCCTGGGCCGGGGGAGCACACTCTCGAGTCATTTCTCTAGACCTGGGACCCTGGGCAAACCGGGGTGACTAGGGTCGCTTTGGACTCTGGGCCCCTAAGCCCTGCCAGGCAGAGAGCCGCAGCTTCACCCAACCAGCACCTTCTCTCTCCGTTCTCTAGCTGCAAGGAGGGAAGCTCTACTGGAGGCCACTCTCTGAAGCCTGGGAGTTAGCGTCCGGTCAGTCTCCACCGTTTTCCACCTTTGGCGTAGACGTCGTCTCTCAGCCGACTTCATTCCAGCCTCAGTTGTCCCAGCCGCGAGTCCCTCACCTTTCTGGGCGTCGCCATCTTGGCCCCGCCCCACCATCACGTGACGGAAAGCCCGTCTGGAGGCGGGCGGTCACGTGGACGCGGCGCTTGGGGGCGGGGCTGGGGCGCGCGCGCGAAGATGGCGGCTGCCGCCGGTGGGCCGTGTGTGAGGTGCGGAGCGGGCCGAGTCGGCTGGGGTGGCTCTGAGGCGCGGGGTCGAAGCCGAGCGGAAGCGGGGCGGGAGTTGGGGGCGAGATGTGGCGGCGGTGGCGGGGCGAAGCCCGGCTAGGTGGACGGGCGCCGAGACGGGAGGCGGTTACGTCCAAACGGTTCCCGCGCGCGCGGGGGATCTGAGGCGACTTCTCCAGGAGGGGGGCCGGCGCCTCTGTCCTTCCCTCAGCACCGGCCTCCCGTCTCTTCACCCAGTCCCTTTCTCTTCCTCCCCTCTCCCCACCGGCAGATCCCTCGGTCCCTCCCCCCTGTGCCCCCGCGCTTCCTTGTCCGGCGTGACGCTCCCTCGAGGCGCGACGGGGCGCTTCGCGGTCTCCGGGGAGAGCCCCCACCCGCGTCCCTGCTGCAGCCTCCTGTGCCCTGCCTCGGCGACGCTGCCCACATTCCCCAGGTGCTCTCGTTAGGAAGTGTTTCTCGCGGCGCCCAGCCACTTCCCTGCGGTTTCTGCCTTCTTTCATTCATCCGTCTGTTCATGTTTTCCGGCGTTGATTCCGTCACTCCACATGCCCACGTCCTCCGAGGGATCCCAGCCACTGTACCGGGCTGTAGAGACGAGGAGATGAAATATTCACGAGAGACAGTCACTTACAGAGCGCTTACTAGCGCCAGACGCTGGGGAAGCGCTTTCTGTGCATTGTCTCGGGCTTCTCGTTGCTCCGTGCGGCACCGTCTGTTTCCCAGATGACTCACAAATCCAGCTCAGAGCTAGCTAACTGGTAAAAAGTGAGGATGCGAACCGAAACTTTAAGCAGATCGCCCCATCTCCACCTTCCACGTTACAGCTTGAAGCGTCTTCCTCTCTTCCTTCCACCCTCCCTCCTTAGACATCCCTGTCATTTATTGTTCCCTGGGCCAGCAGCGTTTTCCCACTTTTTTTGTCTTGTCCGCTGCTGTTGTGTCCTCAACACCCAGGAGCGCGCATAATAGACCTTAGGTAAATATTTATTACAAACATTGCCTGTTTTCTCAGATAGCACGTCCTTCACCTATCAGCTCAGTGCCATTTTCTTTGGAATTTCCACTGGGCTGCTTCCGAAATTGTAAGGACCAGTTTGCTTTTTCCTCCTCTGCTGTTTTATGTCAGCTCATTCAGCAGGCAGCATTGTGGTAACTGTGCCTTCCTTTTCTTAGGCTTATTCCATAATCATCGTGAGCTTGAGTAAAGTTAAGCTCTGGCAGGGTCAGGTGTGCTCTTTAATGAGAGGAAATATGGGAAGACAAGCATCCATTCGCCTGAAAGGTGCTTTGATCATGTTGGGAAACCTACCAAACTTACCCTTGAAGATGGAAGAAATAACGCAAGGATTTCTAGGCATTGCTTTGCTCATCGCCTGTGTTAGGAGAATGATCTTTCTTTTTGTACTGGAAGGCACATACTATTGGGATCACACTGAGCAGCATTCAGTTTGAAACACCTAGAGGTCTGGAGTTAGAGAAAAGTTTAATTCTGTTCTTGGTACCCGCTGATTTGCAAATGACTTCAGACAGGCCACCTTACCAGTTGAGCTTGTTTTTCCAAATGTGAATCCTTTTTAGAGTATTATTGAGGTGGCTCTGAAGCATGTAAGAAAGTCATCGCATATATTAATGTGAGTTAGCACTAGTCAGAAATGGAATAATATTCTTAAATCATTCGGTTTTGGGAAGGCCAGTCAAGATTTGGCAGAAACTCAGTTTGAATATTGGCATTTTTGGGTATCTCTTGTGTTCGCCAGTTAATGTGGTTGTAGAAACCTGATTGATGTACGTATGCTAAAACAACTGTGGTTTGAAAAGGTCATTGCTAAACTTAAGTCTCAATTTATGTACGAGAGGTGTACCTCATCTGTGACGTCAGAGCATTTATGGGTGGTGGCTGCTTTTACTATCTCCATGTGAAGTATGTGGAAGTATATGGCTGTATCTCATCTTTCTACCAAAGAGACTCAATTGTAGAGGTTATTATTTCTAACCTACCAGTAACTTTCACCCAAAGGTTTCTAGCCACATGGATCTCTCTAAGAAAGATCATTTCCAGTTGCCATGAACTCTAGCTCTTTTAGGTATGGAGTTTTTTTGTTGTCTGCTAGAACATTGGATTGAGAGTCAATACATTTTTATAACTTTTGAGGCAAGTTATTTGGTTTCTGTGCCTTAGTTTCTCCTCTAAATACTCAGTTCAAATTTATTTATTGTGCAAGTATGTGAGACACTAGCACGTATTTTATTTATGAAAATATATGTAGAAGATGTTTCCCTGAGGCTTTGGATTGGATGTTACAGTTTTAGCCATGTCTTGTGTCTTGAGAATCACCTGCTCAAACTTCAGGTCCCAATTTGAGGTGAAGTCTCTCATCCATCCTTGAATCAGTTCCCAGTGATCTCTCTTTTCCCTGACTCTTTTTTTTTTTTTTTGGTCTTATATATTATATTCCTTTGTAGTGTCTAATTGTTAGAATCAAGCTCTTTATTTCTATTTTTTTTCCTGATTGTGTAATGTGTGCTTAATGCCTTTTTGTCATTCCCACACTAAGCGTATGAGCATCATGAAGGTCCTGTTATTCATAGACCAGTAAATGTATGAACTGAGGAACCAGTAACACTTATTTCTGCAAGGATTCCTTTTCTGATAAATTACCATTTTCTCCTTTATTTTTGTCTTCTCTTGGCACTTCTGCAGATATTTTTTTTTCTAATTTTTCTTTTCCAGTTAGATTGCAGGTCTAAAAGGGACTCATATCAGCTTCTTTTGCTATTTGTTTATGAATATTTTTGAGCCTCTCCTATTGTGCCAGCCACTGTGTTAAGAGTATATGGTCTGCCATTGCAGAACAGAGAACTTCACCTCAGTCTTTGCTTGCTTGTAGGATGAATGATTGGGTACGACTTGAGGCAGTGTAATGTAACGGTTAAACTCTGGAGTTGTGCAAACCTGGGTTCAAGCTCTGGTTCTATAATATATTAGCATTGTGATCTTAGGCACGTCACTTAATCATTCTTAAACTTCAGTTTCCTGATGAGATGATGGAGATAATACCAGCATGTACTGGATAAGTAAGTTGTCAGTATTCAGTAAGAGAAAGTTTTGAGTTCTTGGCATAGTGCCTGACATTACATTCTTATCAAAATCTCATTTTCAATAAACATTATTATTTTTGACATAACAGACCATAACGACATAGTTTTATCAATGAAAATTTTAATTTCTAAAGAAACATTTATTTTTTCAGTAGTAAGTATAAAAGTTACTGCTTTACTCTAGGGCAATCATCTCCAATCCTTGTTAGTAGCAGAATCTTTTTCCTGTCTACTTCCTCTGACCAAGAAAAAAAAAGCTAACATATCAAGCATAAAAGGCAGAGAGGGTCTATACTGACCAGGTCTGTTACCTGTTCCTCTGAGAGCATTTAGGTAATTTAGGAATTCATTTGGGTATTCATTTTAAAATATAGATTTCCTGTGCTCAGTCTCTGAGAAAGAGTAGCTCTAGGCGGTGACTAGGTCATTGTATATATTTTTTTCTAATTGTACAAATTTTGGCCTAACAGATACCACAGCTTGAATTTGAGAAAACAAGGAATTCTGGACTTGGCAGCTAGTCTTTGAGTATGATTAGTGGTCTTCTCAGTCTCTTCTGGGAAATCACTGCTACCTAGCTAGCTAGGGGTCTAAGTTCTGAAAGAAAATGCGAATAAATTAAAGCTCTTTAATGCCTAAGGTTTTTGAAATTAGAAGATGGATGATAAAGGAAGTGATTTAGCTCAGGCATACAAAACCTTCAATTATGGTTAATTTCTTTCAATTTAATTTCAGTTTTGATGTACCATTAGGCCCGTTATTAGCTATGTGTTATATAATAGGTATCTAATCCATTTGTGCAAATCAGAAGCTATTCTTGGTAAAGTAAAAGTATCTACCATTTTAAATAAAGCCCTCCCTTTATTTTTTGCTAATTCAGATTTATCAAATAAGTTAGATGATAATTATTTTCTTTACAAAAGACATTCTTTCAAAATTTACTATAACTTTCTTTAAATAGTGAGCTTGCCTTTGTTTTTAATTACTTACAATGTGGTTTAGTCATACCTTTTAATATACATTATTTGTAAAGAGACATATTTGTTTCATTGACTGGATCTAATCTTCTGATTTTTAAATATTGAGTGCTATCTTGTTATCAAAAAAATTATTAGTGATTCCACAATGCAGTCGAGAGAGTTGGGGGCTGTTGATTCAGTAGAATTGAAATTTTTTTCTTTCTCTGAGTTTACACTCAGAGATTTATAATTTTTAGATGTGTTTAAGTCTCTTGATGGAAAAATCCCCCAAAAAATTTTTTTAAAAATATTATTATTATTTTTTTTTAGGTGAGGCAACCCTTGGTTGACCTCACAGATTGCAAGGACCTTGTCAGCTTACAATCCCTTATTTTTTTTATTTTTTACGCTTACAGCGCCTGGTCTTCCTAGGTGGTCTCCCATCCAACTACTAACCAGGCACAACCCTGCTTAGCTTCCGATATCAGATGGGATTGGGCTTGTTCAGGGTAGTATGGTCATAGACCAGCCAAAAGACAATTTTTAAATAGAGCTAGTGCTTATGTTACAGTTTTCATGAGGAAAACATTTTTCTGTTTATCCTCAAAGTTAATACAGCTTGCATTCTTTTTGTTAAATATTTAGTATATTTTATTAGGACTTTTCTTCTCTCTACAGATAGGCTTTCTAAGCAATGTTAATTATTTCAGGTTACTGTCCTAAAGCTGACTTAAGTTCTCATAAAATATAATCCCTCATGCTTTTTGTAACCCTTTCTTGAGAGAATTTTTTAATGATTTTTTTTACAGTTGGCATACAGTGTTACTTTCAGGTGTACCACATAACGATTAGACATTTATATAACTTACAAAGTGATCACCTCAATAAATCTGGTTCCCATCTGAAGCTATACATAGCTATACATAGTTATTACAATATTATTGACTTGAAAGAATTTCTTAATGACTACATTTTGAAATTTAATTCTAGACTTTAAAAAAGACCCCAAACATGTTTCCAAAGGCATGGATGAGGGAAGGAACTGGGGTAAACACATGGTGAGAAGTATATTTGAAGAGCTTACTCTGGGTGGGGTCTATATCTAATGTGTTTTTTAATCTCATGTGGCACCTAGTGGGAATTCATTAATAAATGAACAAACTTAGTACCATTCATAATGACTGTTAGACTTTACTTGTTGAGAAAGTGAAATTTCATGCATTTAGAAAATTTTCTGGAGATGATAGAGGTCCTGGAATATACTAATCCTTTTCTGGATTCTTCTTCCTTATCAGTCACTACCTTCTAATAAGAGAGGAGATAGAAATACTAAAACAAGGTATCTTCTTAGCAGAAGACGTACTGTTATTCATTAATTACTGTATTTCATTAATTCTAAAATGCACACTTTTTTCATGCTTTTACTACCTCTGAAATCAGAATGCGTTTCATTGTTGATGACTTGTAGAACATGAATAATCGTGGCCTATAATTAATAGCATCTTAAAAATGTTGGAATATGGTGCCCATCCTCATTTTTAACACCATACCTACTGGTTTCGGTTGAAATCTTATCTTTTAGTTTCTGAATTTTTATTTTGAGCATCAGACTTGTAAGAATATAACAGAATTACTGTCCAAAATTTTAACAAATTTGTTTTGTGCATTGAGCTTTTTTGTTTTAGAGAGTAGACAAAATAGCTGTGAGACAGCTTAGTCAAGTCTGCTTGTTGTCATTTTTCAGGAGCAGTAGAGAACTGTGGACAATTCTGCTTGGAAGGTCAGCTCTGAGAGAACTGGTAAGTGGTGGCATTCTCAAGTGGATTCTATGGTTTGTGTAGTTTATATTATTTTTAAAAAACTTTGTAGTAGGAAGTAAACACATTTTTTATTCTAAAACTTTATCAACATTATGCATTCCTTACCTCTCTCTGCTGAAATGTGTATCTCACAGCCTAGCTGTTGAAGTTTCTAAATTCCACTTTTCTTGTTCCTTGGTAATTCCTTTTCTGAAAAGATACCAGTGCTGCTTAATTGGCTGCTGAGGATTGGGATACAAATGATAGTCTTCTACCGCAGGCTAAGGAAGATTCTCAGGCCTTTTTTCTGTCTCACACTTTACTTGCTTTTTCTTCGTTTTCCATTTAGCTAGTAGCTCTTTAGATCACGGAGGCTGTGGTTTCTAGGACATTTTCTAGCATATAATCAATAAAGGACAGTTCTTATTGATCCTCAGGTGTTCTCACCCTGCGAGGGTAAAGTGTTAAGGTGAAATTCAAGTATTACTGTTAATGTAATTAATATAAGGAATGCTGTACCTTTTTTAGAGCCTTAACAGTTTTTGATATGCCTTCATCTGATCATTCCACTTCTAGGACTGTATCTTAAAAGAAAGAAATCCTGAAAAAGTTTTATGCACACAGCTCGTCACCGTAGCATTAATTTATATTAATAAAAAATTATGATCAGCTTAAGTGCATCTAACACTAGAGGAATGATAAGTTATGATCTAGCCACTTAAAACATTATGCAACCACTAGAAAGGATGCTTATCAAGGTTGTCATAATAATGTTAAATCATTATGTTAGAATGTTAAGCAAAGAAAAAGCTACAGAATTCAATATTCAAAATGATTTCAGCTGTGGAGAAGAATGCATATTAAAAAGACTCAAAGGAATATGTAATCCTCAGTGTGATCATGGAGTCTGATTAAAATTGCATTTGTGTAATTTTCTTGTTCTTTTCCAGAATCAGATTGAGGCAGAACTGAATAAACACTGGCAGCGGCTGTTAGAGGGACTTTCTTACTACAAACCTCCCAGGTACGGCTCTCCTGTGCATCTGGTTAGAGTAATTCCCCTGAGGAAGCTGGCATAGATGAAACCATTTTCATGTATGATTTTGTGGTGTTGCTGGGTTAGGTAGATCAAAGAGAATACTGTTTGGTTACCAGTGGAAAAGAGCAGGGCACTTTTTTTTCTGTCTCTTAAAGAGAAATTTCTTGTAGAAATACAGTATGGTTGAATCCAGTTATATAACTGTAGTATCTGGGGACGAAGATTAAATAGTTAAATTCTAATATTTATTTTGGTATAATATTATTTATGTGATGCACTGTCAGCACCAAATGCTGGGATATAGCAGCGAACAATGATAATAGCAGCTGATGCTTATATAATGTTTACTGTGTACTAATTATTATTCTAAGCACTTGACTTATGTTATTTAATCCTCACAACAGACCTTTGAGATAGGAACTATATATATATATTGATAGGTACTATTGTATTCTTTGATTGAATATGTGTGTGTGTGTGTGTGTGTGTGTGTGTGTACACATATATATTATTTATATATATATATATTTTTACTGGGCAATAGAAAATAATAAAATATAAAATAGTTTAAAAAAGAGAATACACCTTGTAGGACTAGACTTTTAATTCATCATTCAGATCTCATCTGTTATGCCTTATAGTTCCCAAGCCACCCTCATTTCCCTTCCACTTTTGAACATGTATTGATTTTATTACATCTCTGCCTTCTATCTTCATTCTCTTAGGTTAGTGAAGAAATTTCTTTTTTTTGTTGTTCATCTATTAACTCTTCTTCCATAATTGTTTTGAAGTAATTCCTAGACGTCATGTTATAGTTATCTGTAAATACTATGTGTCTAAAATATATGGACTTAAAAAAAGATAATCAGTATATTATCACATTTAGGTACTTTTATTATTGTTTCCATTTTACAGATGGGGAAACTGAGGCACAAAGAGGTTAAGTAACTTGCCCAAGGTCACACAGCTAGTAAGTGGTAGAACCAGGATTTGAACCTGGCAGTCTTAATCCAGTGTCTGTGTTCTTAACCATCATTCTGTGTTGCCTTTTTCAGAACTTACTGTTTAACCTTATACTAGCCTTTGTGTTGTGGATTTTCTGTGAAGTGTGAGAGTCTCTATTAAAAAAAATTCAACAACAACAACGTGCTTTGGTTCACAGAATAGACATTTGGCATTAGTTTCTCTTCTGTAAAGACAAAAGTTCCCTAGTGGTAGCATGAGGTTTGAAGACTGACAGACATTTTGTTTTTTTAACTGTGGGCTTTATTTGAATTTAACTAAAAAAAATTTTTTTTCTTTAATGTCCTCTTTATTCTCTAGGATTCATTCCAGGGTGTCACATTGCATTTAGTTGTCATGTCTCCTTAGCTCTTATATAGCTGTGACGGTATCACAGTCTTTCCTTGATTTTCATGACCTTGAATAGTTTTGAGGAGGACCAGTTAAGTATTTTGTAGACTACCCTCAATTTAGATTTCTTTGATGTTTTTCTCATTATTTGACTTGGTTGTGGGTTTTGCGGAAGGATTCGGAAAGGTAAAGTACCATTTTCCTCACCTCATAGTGGAGGATGCACACTGAAAGAATTACCCACATGCAATCGCCAGTGATGTTAACCTTGCTCACTTGGTTAAGGTAGCATTTGCCCAGTTTCTCTTCTATGAAGTCACGTTTTTCCTTTCCTGTTCTGTTTTTTGGAAATGAGTCACTGTGTGTCCACTCTCAACATGGGGGTGTGGTGGAATTAAACTTCACCTCCCAAAGGGTGTACTACCTACGTATATTATTTGGACTTTTACTGAAGGAAGATTTGCTCCTCCCTATTTATTTGTTTGTTGGTTTGTTTATTTTTCTCTCTAGGGATTCGCGTATATGTATTTTATACTTTATACCTTATTCCATCTTTGGTCATTGGGAGTTCTTTCAGATTGGCTTCTATGTCCTTTTGAGATTTCTTCTCCTTTTGTTTTCTCAGTATTTCCTTACTTTCTGGCATTACACGATGCTTCAGGCTCATCTAGTATTTTCTCCACCCCCAGCTCTAGAGCAGCTATTTATCCGGGAGTCCTGGTGTCATTTATTAGAGAGTGGATTAGAAACCAAGATCAGGGTACTGGATGTACCCACTGTGCCTAAGGTGTTGTGGCTTCTAGGCCTTCTCAGTGGACAGAGCTAGATAGTATGTGTGTACCTACTAACAGACCTGGTTTTAAATTTCACCTCAACTCTTTATTAGCTGTGAGATTTTTGGTAAGTTATTTATTCTTTCTAAGTGTTGTTAATTCCGTTTGTAAAATGGGGATAGTAATATTTATCTCCCAGGATAGTTATAAGGATCAAAAATAATTAATGTAACATGTCTATAAATAACATTATCGTAACTAGTGTTTTATCTAGACATAAATAGTATTGTGTTATAAAGTCTGTAGAGGTGAACTTTTGTGTGTGTGTGTGTATATGTATATTCGTAGTCACCTGAAGGACAAAAAAAGGTCTATAGTAAAAATATCTTTAAGTATTTTTATTTTAAACCCCTAGAGGTTCACTGAGAATGAGGAAATGATTCATTATTCTTTTCATAGTCCAAATTCAGCTGAAAAAGTGAAAGCTAATAAAGATGTAGCTTCACCACTGAAGGAACTGGGTTTAAGAATCAGCAAGTTTTTGGTGAGTAAAAATTAGCACTGACTCAGTTTATTACCTGGAGTATGGATGTGTGTGGTTTAATTGTGATTATTAGTGAATATTCAGTTTCCTTTAGTTTTGGAGCATATTTTGTTTCAAAAGTACCCAGATTGCAACTCTTCTTGCTAAAAGCCACAAATCAAGTTGCCTGACACATTTACTACATATCATAGAGTTTTCTGCAGCATACCTGTGGTGTTCTTTAAATTGAATAGACTGTGCTTAAATATGTAGCTTTTTTTAAAATTTTGGAAACCTAGCCTGCTGTTGTATTATGTGCTTGATGAATAGGCATAGTTGTTTCTGGCATGTAAATTTGTCAGGTAAATTACATGTCAGTGACTTGCTCCTTTTTTCTAGTTGAGGTAAAATTGTTATGTTGTATGAAATCTTTAAAAAGACTTTTATTTATTCAAGTTGTATGTTCATTCCAGAGGACCAATCTTTAGAATGCTTTGCATCCTATGTATGGTTTCTGGGCTGAGGTGGCTGTTCCTCACTTATGACTTCTATTTTAGAGTCTTGATGAAGAACAGAGTGTGCAGTTACTCCAGTGTTACCTTCAAGAGGATTACAGAGGTACTCGGGACTCACTGAAGGTTTGTGGTTATGTCCAGATCCCTTCTCTTGCCTTTATCCTTTTCTTTGTGGGTTTTAGATAATTAAGGGCCTCGTACCAGTTTTTTGCAACAGAGGTAGGTGATCAGATGTAGCCATTCTCAGGAAGACTTTCTGAAGGCTTAAAAATACATATGTTTAAGCTGAGGTCTATCCTCAGACTTGGAGTTGGGGAGAAGTCAAAGATTAACATGTTCATTATAGAGTCTTTGGATATCAGGGCTGAAAAGGACCTCGGGCAACATCTGTCCAGTCCCTCAATTTGCATGTGAGGAAATTGAGACCAGAGAAGCCAGGCGGGGATTTGATCACAGACTTGGATATCCTTAGGTAAAAAATGTTTGTAGAAAAGAATGGGCAATTATAATCTTAAAGGATACGGTGAAGATGTTTACTTTTTTCTTTGTTAATTGCGTTTTGCTCATAGGATGGCTTCCTGACTGTTCTTTTTCCCTTCAGACAGTATTGCAAGATGAGAGGCAGAGCCAGGCCTTAATCCTGAAGGTCAGTAGCAGTCACCGTTTACATTCTTTGATGTAAAATTGAGTGCCAGCTTCTTGATCTTGTTCTGAGCATTGCTGGCTTTTGATTCTTTCGTTGGGTAAGCATTGAGGACTTAATGAAGAAGCTTATTAACTTATTTGGAAATGAGGCTTTTATCCACTGGACCCAGCCAAGGCCTTTTTCCAAAGGAGATTCTTCAGCCATTGGGGATGAAAACTGGTTCGTGGGTGTTTTTTCTGTAGATCTAAATGCAACAGGATTAAGTTAAATTTCTTTTTCCTTTATCTCCTCCTGTCCTCCAAAGCAACCGTCTCACTTAGGATTCTCATTTTAAAATGGAGTTTGACTAACTTCTATTTGTTATTTAGTGAGAACGATTAGGACATATACCAGTGGTGTTTTTATATTTGCTTTCATGTATTTGGCTGTCAGTTTATAGCATTGTGTGTTACGTGACTGCTATGAGAAATCATGCTAGAAAAACTTGTTTATATTTTTAGATAATTCCTTTTATCTTCCATGACTATTTGTATCCTAGGTCATGAAGGTCTTTTGCTTACCTTTGGCGTAACACTGTTTCCATTTCTGTGATTGCTTATACAGATTGAACTTTTCCATTCACACCCTCTAAGTGATCTCTTTATCAGTAATTTTAGAGTATCTTCTGTGCAAAGGTGAGTAACTAATTTAGAATTTTTGGGTTCTTCCCAGATTGCAGACTATTACTATGAAGAAAGAACCTATATTCTTCGTTGTGTCCTACACCTTCTCACTTATTTCCAAGATGAAAGACACCCCTACAGGGTAAGGCTATTTAGTCCTCTTGGTTCTCTTTACCCTATAAAATTCAACACTTTTAAATAATTTTACATTATTGATATTCATGTTCATGTTCATTTGACTACCTTTTACTCTAGCTATAAGTTACTCTTGGATTTTTTTTTAGGTTGAATATGCAGACTGTGTTGATAAATTGGAGAAGGAGCTAGTGATAAAATATAGACAGCAATTTGAAGAGCTTTATAAAACTGAAGCACCAACATGGGAGACACATGGGAACCTCATGGTATGTGGTTATTGGGCCCTTCTATAATTCTTCAGAGAATTGTATATCCTTTCTCATAGAGCTCCAAGTTAAATTGTTTGTTTGGTTATTAACTTAAAACATGTATAGATTATTATCCTTCGGAAAAGTTTAAGCATGTCATATGGATCAAACCATTCATGGACTTTAACTAATGGTATTTAATTCTGGACTTTTTCCCTTGACTCTGTCTATCCAGTTTATTTCCTTTCTGTTCTCACCTAAAATATTCTCTTAGTGGTTAGTGGAACTGTAAATCCAAGAGTTCATTTTCTTTATTATCTAGTGTGTGATGCTAGTCTGATTTTTATTAAAATTCAAACAACCAAAATACAGACTATTTTAAAAATATTTAATAAAGAAAAGGGCACACTTACCATAGCAACAATCCAAAGTTAAATGAAGGAAACTTTAAAATGCTCTAACGAATATAAAAGAAGTCATAATTAAATGGAAGGACACACTACATTCTTGAATTTAAAGACTCAGGGCCATAAAAGTGTTAGTACTTCAATATGTTAACCTGGAAATTTAATGCAGTCCCAGAAAAATTGTAACAGGTGTTTGTTTTGCCTTTTATTTTGGAACCGGAAAAGCTGATTCTAAAATTCATATGAAAAATAAGTGACAATATCCAGGAAATTTTCAAAAAGGAAAATCATGAAGGAAAATTAGCCTTATTAGATAATAAGACTGTGGTAATTTAAAACATGGCATTGGCACATAAATAACTAGGTAGCTGTTAGAGCACAATATATATTTTAGCTATAGACCAAAATCTTGATAAGGAATTCTTGAATGATAAAGGCAGCATTTCAAATCACTCAGAATATGTTGGTTTATTCAGTAAGTGGTGCTGGTACTACTGGATAGTCATCTGGAGGAAAATTGAATTGTACCTCGTACCTCCTGCCAAAAGAAAATCAGAGATTAATGACTTAAATTTTAAAAAATTCACCTATAAAAGTATAAGGTGAAAACATGGAAGGTAGTTTTGTTTTAATTTTTTTTGGAGTGGAGAAGACTTTTAAAAGTAAAACTCAGAAGCCATAAAAGAAAAAAAGTATAAACCCAGCAACATCAAATCAAAAACCTTTTGCAAGGCAAAAAAACAAAAATAGCACTGTAAGCAAAGACAGAAGACGAACTCTTAATACAAAGGATTCTTAAAAGAGAAAGAACTCCCATAAATCAATAAATAAAACCCAAAAGAAAAATAGGGAAAAGGAGTAAACATATTCACATGGGCATACTCTTGTCCAAGGGATGGGATAAGGGTACTCACTCATATTTTGCTGTATAAATTGGTATATTTTTAATGGAAAGCATGACAATATCTAAAAATCGAAAAGCACATATTTCTTGACCTAGCACTTCCACTTTAAGAGTTTATCACTTAAATACATTCACACCTATGTGAAATGACTTGTATAAATGTAGCATTGCCCTCACCCCAAACTTTATTTATTCAGATATGATTACCATCCAATAAAATTCACCCATTTTAAGTGTACTGTTTGAGTTTTGGCAATTGTATACAGTTATATACAGTAATCACCTGCATGATTAACATAAAGAACATTTCTGTCTCCCCAGAAAGTTTGTCATCAGTCTGTGACCCCCCTGACCTGAAGCAACCACTTCTCTGCTTTCTACAAAATTTTTTTTAATTATAATTTTTTTTATTGTAGAATATACATGACTTAAAATTTATCCTTTTAACCATTTATAAGTATCACTATAATTTTGCCTTTTCTAGAATTTTACATTAATAGAACCATACAATATGTAGTCTTTTCTGTTTGGCTTCTCTCACTTAGCATAATGTTTTTAGATCCATCCACGTTATATCACATAACAACTTCATTTCTATTTGTGGTTGAATAATCTATTGTGTGGTTATGCCATGGATATATTTATTAACTCATCAGTTGATGGACATTTGAGTTGCATCTGTTTTTTGGCTATTATGAATAAAGTGCTGTGAACATTATTAACATACAGGTCTTTGTGTGGACATAGGTTTCATTTCTCTTGGGTAAATAAACACTTGGGAGTCAACTTATTGGTCATAGTTATAGTGTGTATTTTTATCTTTATAAGGCATGGGCAAACTGTTTTCCATAGTGGCTGTACTATTTTCGATTTCTACCAGAATGTATGAGAAATATTTTTAGCTTCATATCCTCACCTACACTTGATATGGTGACTATTTTTAATTTTAGACATTGTAATATGTGTGTAGTGATATCTCATTGTGGTTTTAATTTATGTTTCTCTGATGACTAGTGACATTGAGCATCTTTTCACGTGCTTATTTGCTTATGTCTTTGGTGAAGTGTTTATTCAGATCTTTGGTCTACTTGTTTTTATTGGGATGTTTGTCTTATTACTGAATTTTAAGAATTCTCTATTTGTGCTGGAGACAATCCATTTAACAGATAGATGTTTTATAAATATTTTCTCCCACTTTATGGTTTTTTTTTTCTTTTTTTTCACCTGAACTGTATCTAAGAGCAGATATTTTTAATTTTGATAAAGTTTTATCAGTTTTTTTCTGTTATGATTCTTGCCTTTTAGGCCTTGTTTAAGAAACCTTTGCCTAACCTAATGTCAAGAAGATTTTGGTTTTTTTCTAGAACTTTTAGCTCTTAGGTTTAGGTTTATAGTTAATTTTTAGTAGTATTGTGCATGGTGTGAGGTGAGGGACAAGGTTAATATTTTTCCCACACAGATCTTCTAGTACCATTTATTGAAAACACTCTTTTCTCATTGAATTATCTTGGTACCTTTGTAAAAAATAAATTGATCATGTAAGTGTGGGTCTGTCTCTGGTGTAATGAACTCTACATCTGTTTTTATGCCAATATCACACTGTCTTGATTACTATAGCTTTTTAGTACATCTTGAAATCAATTAGTGTAAGTCTTTCAACCTTGTTCTTTTTCAAAAATTTTGGCTCTTCTATGACCTTTGCGTTTCCAAAGAATCAGCATTTCTCTTTCCAAAAAAAAAGCGTGCTAAGATTTTGGTGAGAATTTTAGCAAATCTGTACATAATTTTGGGGAGAATTGCCATCTCAATAATGTTATGAAGTCTTCCAATCCATAAACCTAGTGTATTCCTCTATTTATGTACAATTTCTTTAATTTTCCTAAATTAGGTTTTAATTGTTTTCAGTATTCAGGTATTATGTCTTTTGTCAAATTTATTTTTAAATAGATTTATTTTACTTTTATGATGTTATTATAAATGTGTTTTTCAAAAATATAATTTTTCAGTTCATTGTTAATATTTAGAAATACAGTTAATTTTTGTATATCAGTCATATCTTGGGACCTTGATAAATTCACTTATTCTAGTAGGTTTTTTCCTCATAGAATTTTCATATATACATGATCATGTCATCTGTAAGTAAGGACAGTCTGACTTCTTTTCAAATCTATTTATCTTTTATTTCTTTTTCTTGCCTTACTATCTGATTAGAACCTTCAGAAGAGTGTTGAATAGAAGTAGTGAGAAAGCTGACATCCTTACCTTATTCCTGATCTTAGGTGGAAAGCATTCAGTTTTTATCATTGACTGTGTTGTTAATTGTAAATTATTTTTATAGTTGTTCTTTATCAAGTGAGGGAATTCCCCTTAATTCTTACTTTGCTGAGGGTTTTTACTTTTTATTAAGAATGAGTGTTAAATTCTGTTCATTTTCTTTTGCCCCTGTTGAAACGATCTTATGGTTTTTCTCTTCTATTGATATACTGAGTCACATTGAATTTTGAGATATCAAATCAATCTTGACTTTCTGGCATTAACTCCACTTATGATATATTTTGCTTTTTATATATTGTTGGATTTGACTTGTTAAAATTTTAAGGAATTTTCTGCCTGTGTTCATGAGGGATATTAGTCTGTAGTTTTTTCACAATGCTTTTGTCTGGATTTGGTGTTAGGGTAATATTGCCTGCATAAAATAAGTTGAGAAATGTTCTTTCTTCCTCTGTTTTCTTAAAGAATTTGTATAGTATTGGTATTTTTTCTTCCTTAAGTATGTGGGAAAGTTTTAAGTTCTGAATTCCATTTTCTTTAGTTGATATATGGCTGTTCAAGTTTCCTATTTCTTCTTGGGTCACTTTTGGTAATTTTTGTCTTTGAAGGAATTTGTCCATTTTATTTAAGTAGTCAAATTTTCTTGTGTAAAGCAGTTAATAATATTTTCTTATTATTTTTATCCTATAGGATCTGTAGTGATATCTCCTGACTCATTTCTGATAATGGTAGTTTTTGTTGTCATTTTTCTGTTATTTATCCATTTATAATCATTGATTACTTCTTTTCAATATTTCTGTCACTTTCTTTGGATTTAGTTCTTTGTCTAATTTTTTTATGGTATAAACTTAGATTACATATTTTTCGGTCTTTTCTAATAAATAACTATAAATATTGCTTTAAGCATTGCTTTTAGCTTTATCCCATAAATTTTGATATGTTGTATTTTCATTACCTTTAAGTTCAAAATAGTTCCTAATTTTCCTTTGTGATTTTCTTTTGCCCTGTATTAGAAGTATATTAATTTCCAAATATTGGATGTTTCTTAGCTATCTTAATATTATTGATTTTTAATTTGATTCCATTATGATCAAAGAACATATTCTGTATCATTTCAGTCTTTTAGAATTTATTGTCTTGTTTATGGCCTTGTGATAACCTGTCTTCGTGAATGTGCCATGTACACATGAAAAGACTGTATATTTGGCAAGAGTTGAGTGTGGTGGTCTCTAAATATGTCAGGTCAAGATTCTTTAGATCTTCTATGTCTTTGCTGATTTTTGTATGTAGTTCTGTCAGTTGTATAATGATTTTAGTGCAAAAGATTGGTAATGACCCAAATGCCTATCCATATGGACTGGTTAGAATAAATTACAGCATTTTCATGCAATGTAGTACGAGGTAGCATTCATTAAAAATAATGAGGGGACTGGTTGATAGATTACTATGCAGCTCTAAAAAGGAATAAAAATAAGGAAATTGTTAAAATACTATTAGAGGAAATAATCTTTAAGTTACAGTGTTGAGTGAAAAAAGTAAGGTGCAGAATAGTTTGTGTAATATATCATCTGTTTTAGGGATTGATGGATGTGTAGACATACAGACATACTATAAAATGAATGAATGAATGAGTATGGCATAGTACTGGAAGGAAAGACAAAAACCTCTAACAGCGGCTGCCTCTGGGGAGAGTTTTGGATGGGCAACAGGAATTGTAGGGAGGGACTTTTTTTTCACCCTGTCCTTACTCAGTAGTCCTTCCTTATCTGCAGTCGGTTTTCCACACGGTCAATTGCAGTCCAAAGATATTACATGGAAAATCCTAGAAATAAATAATTCATGGTTTAAATCGTGAGCCATTCTATGTAGAGATGTGAAATCTTGGGCTGTTCCACTCTGTCCTGCCGGGAAAGTGAATGACACCTTTGTCCAATGTATCCATGCTGTATACACTACCCACTTGTCGTCATGTAGTAGCCTCAGTTATCAGACAGCCATCTTATGATATCACAGTGCTTGTGTACAAGTAACCTTTATTTTACTTAATACTACATTCACATAACTTTTGTTATAGTAATTGTTATAATTGTTTTACTTTAATATTATTGTTAATCTCTTCTTGTCCCTAATTTATAAATTAAACTTTGTCATAAGTATGTATATATAGGAAAAAACATATCAGTACCATCTGTGGTTTCACTCATCCACTGGGGGTCGTAGATTCTATCCCTAGTGGATGACTGGGGCAACTATCCATATGTTATCTAATAAAAATAACTTGAACAACTTAAATATGTTTTAAAATCTGACTTTCTTTCCCATGTTTTCTTCATTGGTTGTGCAGACCGAACGCCAGGTGTCTCGCTGGTTTGTTCAGTGCCTTCGGGAACAGTCCATGCTGCTAGAAATTATTTTCCTTTATTTTGCATACTTCGAGATGGCACCTAGTGACCTATTGGTGTTAACCAAGATGTTTAAAGAGCAAGGGTTTGGTAGTAGGCAGACCAACAGGCACCTCCTGGATGAGACCATGGACCCTTTTGTGGACCGGATCGGGTAAGTCCGAATGAACCGAGGTCAGGAACTTGTACCAGTGTTGAGAGCGTTGCCAGTACAGTGGTCCTGTGAATGGGCGGGTGTAGCGGGGGTCGGCGTGCTTTTCCCCTAATGGGTGGAAACTAGATGGGTGTGCTACCACGTTCCAGATCATACGGGGAGTGAAGACTGGGACTGAGAGGAACACGTTTTCTCAAAGTAACTATTACATCTTTCTTTCACTTACCATCTTCATCTAAAAGGTTCACGCATTCATAAAACAAAGTATTTGTCGAGCACCTGTTGTAGGCCAGGCACTGTGCAAATGCTAAAGGCAGATGTGTCCTCAGTCCTCTTTAAGATCAGTCTATGGACTTTTGAATTTTATGGCAATGGACACTTTTACCTTTTGAGGCCTGTTCCCTCTATGGATAAAGATACATACTTGAGCAGCAAGGTAGTTTATTGGGGTCAGATGTAATTGGTAGCTGTAGAAACCTTCGGAACTAGATCTGCACTTGGTAGGCACAAGCCACATATAACTGTAGAGCCCTTAAAATGTGGTTGGTCAAATTGACATGTGCTGAAAGGAAATACTGGATTGAGAAGACTCAGATTGGGAAAACAATGTAAAATAATTCATTAATAATTTTTTGATACTGAAGTGTCTTACATGTCACCTTATTTTCCAGTGAGGGTCAGAGTAGCATATATGACACCATGATACCATTTTTCTTTCCAGCTACTTCAGTGCCCTTATCCTGGTAGAAGGCATGGACATTGAATCTTTGCACAAGTGTGCTTTGGATGACAGAAGAGAGCTACACCAGTTTGCCCAGGATGGCCTTATTTGTCAGGTGAACTGGGAATAGCCTGTTTTCTTTTTTTCAGACCTTTTATAATTAGTAGTATATTTATACTGCTGCATAAACTTTTTCTTGTGGAATTTGAAGTTCTACATTGTTAAGAAGTTAACCAGATCTGAAAGAAATCTCAGATTTGTCACTTATCTGTACAGAGGTGATGGTTGAATCTGTGAGAATGGGTATAGTCACTCAAGGCGTTGGTATAAGGACAAAACAGATCAAAGGGCAGAACATTGGGGGGTTGTCTGTATTTACGGAGTGTGTGAAAGAAGAAAAAATGGGAAGAACTTTGAGATGGGATAGTTAGAAAGAGAAAATGAAGAAAGCAGAGAAAGTTCAGGATGGATCGGGAAATTTTCTCGAATCTCCATTTAAACATGTATTTTACAATCTTAGATTAAGACTGCATAAAATCAGAAGAAAAAAATTGTAGGTAATGAGAAGAGTACTTGGATTTATTAGTGAGGCGGCCGGGGTTTGGGAAGAGTAAAATACCAGAATGGGAGCAAAGGGCCACTGTGGGTGCATGGAAGACTCGTTAAGCATGATGAAGGAGCCTATGGAGCAGTGATCCCCATCCTTTCTGGCACCAGGGAACGTGCTCCTATGAGAATCTAATGCCTGATGGTCTGAGCTGGAACTGAGGTGGTGATGCTAGCGCCAGGGAGTGGCTGCAAATACAGATGAAGCTTCGCTCGCTCTCCCGCCACTCACCTCCTGCAGTGCGGCCCAGTTCCTAACAGGCCATGAACCGGTACCGATCTGCAGCCTGGGAGCTAGGGACTCCTGCTATTGAGGGTCTGCATCCTTTCTGTTTAGTGACACAGTTGATTTCTCTTTCTATTAGGGTATGGACCGTTTGATGATGACCTTTGGGGACATTCCACATCACGCCCCAGTGCTTTTGGCCTGGGCTCTCCTCCGTCACACTCTGAATCCAGAAGAGACAAGCAGCATTGTCCGGAAGATAGGTGGCATGGCTATCCAGCTGAATGTGTTTCAGTACTTGACCCGACTGCTCCGCTCACTGGCCAGTGGGGGAAATGATGTGAGGCCCAGGCTATAGATGTTTGCACATGAGAATGGACTAAGAGCAGGGCTGAAGTTCATTAATGACTCATGGTATTAGTAGTAGTAATTTTAATAGTGACAAGGATAATGATGATGATGTTGTAACTGACCTTTATAGAGCACCGGCTATGACCAGATGCTGTGCTCACTTTATATTATCTTGCTTCATCCTTACAACACTTTACACTATGGATTATCATCCTGTTTTATGCATTGGAAATTGAGACTCAGGGAGATGAAATTTGCCCACAGGAACAGTAATTGCTTCTTAGCGGTAGATACAGTTAGAACCCTCTGTGTCTGACTCTTTGCCAATGTAGTATACTCTACCAGAATAGTATATGTCCTTGAAGATAGCTTTGGCTGTGTTGACTGGAGAAATCTTTTGGGAAGCTTACTCATTCAGCTGTAATAGAATGAATTAGAAATTCTCTTGATTCTTGTGTTGGGGCTTAATTTGAATGGCACAGTTTAGTCAGCTTTTGACATGCTAAAATGAAACAGCCAACAGGCCCTGCTTGTTGGCACTGGTTTGATTTTGGTGACAGTTCAGACAGCTACATCTTTTGTATCAGCTCATAGAGACTGTCCTTTCTATGGGCTAGATGTAATTTTTTCCCCCATGAAAACTGATCATTTTGAAAATGATTCCCTTTTGATTTTATTCTTGACTATCTTGTGTATTCGCGGTTCTTGCTTTCTCTTTTCTCCTTTTGTCTTTCTGATCTTGGAAGTAAATTAGGAAAAATACAAAACCTTGGATTCCCTTCCCATTTGTTCACAGGGGCTGCGTTAACATGGTAGGATTGTGCTGAATCTGGGGAAGGGTTGTTTTCCTCAGAATTATTCACTGACTCCTTTGCCATTACAGTGCACCACCAGCACCGCATGCATGTGTGTCTATGGCCTCCTTTCTTTCGTGCTGACCTCGCTGGAGCTGCACACACTGGGCAATCAGCAGGTCAGTGTCTGGCTTTCATGAGGCTATCTGCACTACCCAGCTTTGCAGTCATATAGCCCTGAGATACAGCTTTAGAGCTGATAAAACACACACTATGCTTCAGCTGTAATTTGTTCATTGCTGTTTGTTTTCATTCATTGTATTATACAAGTGATACATATTAATGATACAAAAATCAGAAAATGCCGGTAAAAGGAAAAAGTATAATCCCATCACACAGGAGAACTTCTGTTAACATTTTGGTGTGTTTTCTTTCAGACATTTTCTGCTACGTCTGGCAGGTTTCTTTCAGTCTGTAACTTTGCTGTCCACTGTGGTAGCCACAAACCACATCATTGTCTAGACCCCTCAGTTCCTTAGAGTTACAAAATGGTGCTGGTCTCTCTTTCCCCTTGATGCTTATTGGTTGGAACGTTGCTGTAAAAAAGAAATTTGTATAGATGAAGAAGGGGTCAAATGTATAATTTCCAGTTATAATAGTCACGGGGACGTAAAGGACAGCCTAGGGAATATAGTCACTAATACAGTAATAACTACATATGGTGTAGATACGTACCAGACTTACCGAAGTGATCGCTTTTCAAGTTGTGTATATGTCTAATCACCATGTTGTATGCCTGAAACTAGTGTAATATATGTCAACTATAATTGGAAAATAAAATTAGATTAAAAACGTATAAGAATCAAGATAATAATGTAGGCAGAACATTTGACATGAAAAATAAAAGTGATTTCAAATTAAACAAATTTGTTTCACAGTATATACAAATATTGAATCATTATGTTGTATACCTGAAACTAATACCATGTTATATGTCAGTTATACCTCAGTTTATAAAAAAAGAAAATTTGCTCTCAGCTCTTTGATACTCTGGTATAGAGCACTGTACATGCGTCTTTTCCTGCACTTACAGGTTTTCCTTAGAATCCACTTAAAGTGGCTAGTGAGGGTTTTAAATTTTTTACATGTTATTCACTTATGATTTGTTTTAATCCATTGGATTTATTTATTTTTATGTTCAGATTTCCCCATCTTTGGTCAATAAGAGTTTTTTCATATTCTGAATCCACTTGACACTACTCTTACATATTTCGATAGCTCTATTGTTTTCTAGAATGACAGACTGTTGCAGGATTATCTTATATGATTTTTGCCCCACGCCTGGAATCTGCCATTTCTCCAAGGAGTTTTGGTTCCTTTCAGTAGGAAATAGTATTTGAGTTCTTTATAACTGAGTCATGGTATTTTTATCGATTAGAGACTTGTTTTGGAAATTTAAGAAATTGATGGAGTTGATAAAAATGAAAATTTTTTATCCTGGGCAAAGAAAGAAATTGGTGTTAATTCAAAGACTCAATTTCCAAAGCTCAAAGGGCACAGAATAAGCTTTGTATCTTTTGCCAAAATTCTGGTCACATTTGGACCCTACTATTCTCCCAGAGGATTGGTATTAATGTATTGGGATTGCAAGGGTCCTAGTACTTGGTTTTTTAAAAAAAAATTATTTCATAGGACTTTATTAGATTCCTAGTATATGCCAAGTGCTGTGCTAAGTGCTGAAGATCAAAAAATTAAGAAGACTTTGTTCTTGCTTTCTAGGAGAACAGTTTAGCTGATCCTAGTAATAGCTCTCATTTACACAACATTTGAAAATTTACAGTTCACATCTGGTACAGCATATTTAAATTCTAGGACAATACTGTGAAGCAGATATTGTCACCATTTTACAGATAAAGAATTTGAAGTTCAGAGAGAGAGAGTTTAATTTGCATGATGTTATACCACAGATATAATACACCTTAATCAGGCTGTAAACTTAACTTTTTAAGCCCAGAGTGCTATATGAAGGTATTATTGGTGTTTTTATTTCAACAGAATATAGTAAAAGAGACCAGGTCAACAAGGGAAAATAAGCCATTTTCTTTCCCTTCTCCCAATAGGATGTAATCGACACAGCATGTGAAGTCTTGGCAGATCCTTCTCTTCCAGAACTATTCTGGGGAACAGTAAGTATGTCAGAGGGAGTCATGCTATGGTATTCTCTGTAGCAGGCATTTACTCAGTGGTAAGTCTTATCCTAAGCATTTATATCTATTTCTCATTTAATCTTTACAAAAATCTATGAAGTAGATAGTATTATTATCATTACCATTTTTGCATATTAGAAAAGATGATGCTCAGAGATACGAAGTGACTTGCCCAGTGCACACAGCGAGACAGACAGCCTGGATCGGGATCCAGGTCTGTCTGACTTGAGTCCGTAGCCCATATTATTAACCAGTGTGCTGTCTATCCTGCCCACCAAGTCTTTTTTCATATTGGGGGTCTCAAGCATCAGTATTGTTGTAACTCTCAAAGGTAATTTTGGGGGTTTGTAACTGTGTCTTATGAGTTGTCAGAGTATAATGTAACTTAGAGTAAGAATTTGGCAGAGAAGAGTTTCTCACCAGCACTTAGTCTTAGCACTGATAGTGGCCTCAAGCCTCAAAGTCCAGCTGATGAATAAATCTATACTTGGTAATTTGGCCTGACTGCTCTGCCTGCGTATCTTGTCCTCTTTTTCCTGAGAAGCTGTTCGGTCTCACAGAATCACAGTGTTGCTGGGAGAAGCTGGTGTGAAGTAATATTTAGATTGAGGATCTGTTGCTTTGTTTGGTGGCTCAGTGCCCACACGTTGTTGGGCACTTTTCACTTTAGTGGAAACATGTCCCTCACAGGCTAACAGTGTTGTCTTCCTAAAGAGAGGATGGCCAGGAGGAGGTCCTGGAGGCAGTAGTAGTCTCTTCTCAGGTCCCGATCACATCAGTTGTTGATAGCCTTTCCAGTGGAGATATGGAAGTCTTACCTTATTAGGGAGTCTGCCTAAAGGAAAGGATTAATTTTAGATATTCTTATGATCGCTTGGCAATTTGGAGTTGTGTTGATTTGTAGATAATGTGTAGGTCAGTGACTTCTCCCCTTCTACCGCAGGAGCCGACCTCTGGCCTTGGGATCATTCTGGACAGTGTATGTGGAATGTTCCCCCATCTCCTCTCCCCACTCCTGCAATTGCTGCGAGCCCTCGTGTCAGGGAAGTCTACTGCCAAAAAGGTGGGTTCTTTAGTTGTATGCCTGAAGACAGTGAGAGATACTTTTTTAAGATACCTTTCTGCTTTCCACATCAACATTCCACTGCCATGGCAAGAATTAGTCTGAAGTTGAATGAAAGATGATCATGCCTCAATTCCATAAAATTAAATAAACATGTTTTTATTAAGTACCTATTGTAGATACTGTGGGAATAAGACAATATAACAAAACCTTATAGTTCCTTAGTATCTAATCAGAAGAAGCATAGAGATAAGAAACAAGTAACTAAGAAAGCCAGGTGGTTTATAGTAAATGTCATTTGAGTAGTAAAAGCGGGGGTCCTTGAGTAGTAAGTGTGAAGATTTGGAAAGGGGGGTCCTTGAGTAGGTCTTAAGAAATGGTGAAGATTTGGCAAGGAGTACAGAGGCGATTCCAGGAAGAGTCACAGTGGTGAGTTTGTAAGAAGCTCGAGAGTCGGCACATACACAGTCTGGCTAAAAGCAGGAAGGCAGATGTGGGAGCCCCTTACACGTCCCTTAGGTAAATGTGTGTCCGGGTGTTTTTTTTCTGCATGTTGGCAGGTGTATAGTTTCTTGGATAAGATGTCTTTCTACAATGAACTTTATAAGCACAAGCCCCATGATGTGATCTCCCACGAAGATGGAACTCTCTGGCGGAGGCAAACGCCCAAACTCCTTTACCCCCTTGGTAAGATAAACAGACCCTGTGCATTAGCCTCTTTGCCACTGGCCTCTATTTAGACCTCATCTGTTTAGACCTCACTGCTGTTTTAGTTATTTCATGCAAGGTGCCTTTAAAGCTGTTCCTTCTCTCTGCTGTACTTATTGATTTTTTGATCAATATTAATCAGTTTCTCATTTTTTTACATCAGATTTCTTTATTTAAAAAATAATGTATGTTCACTGTAACAAGGGAAACTGCAGAGATACATTTAAAAAGTTACTGTTTCCTCAAACATGTCTCCATTAGCTAGTTAATGTTAGGAGTTTGATGTGTGTCCTTTTACACATTTCTGTATATGCTCACAAATTCATTCTACAAGATGCTTTTATTACATACGAATCTGACTCATTCTTTTAGTAACTGCATAATTATTGTTGGTGTTCCATAATTTTTTACTTTTCTTCTTCTAAAGGATGTTTAAGCTGTATCAGGCTTTTGCCACTACAAACAGTGCAGCATTTGGTACATATGCCTTTATATACTGGTACTTTTGTACATTGAATCCCCAAAGTGGGATTGTTGGGTAAGAGGGAATTTTAATAAAAATAAAAATTTCAAATAAATATATGTTCATTCCATATATTACTATTCAGTCTTAAAAAGAAAGGGAATTCTGACACATGCTATATAACATGGGTGAATTAGAAGACATGCTAAGTGAAATAAGACAGTGACAAAAGGACAGACACTGTATGATTCCAGTCATGTGACGTACTTAGAGCAGTCAGATTCAGATACAGAAAGCAGACAGGGCCAAGGGGTGGGAGAATGGGGGGTTGTTGGGTCATGCGTAGAGTGTCGGTTTTGCAAGATGATAAAAGCGCTTTAGGTGGATGGTGATGATAGTTGCACAACAACGTGACTGTATATAATGCCAATGGACTGTATATTTACCACAATTTTAAAAAATAAATAATTTTAAAGTGTTGAACAGATAGTGCCAAATCGTAGGAAAAAGGTATAGCATTTTATTTTCCTGTTGGCAATGTGTAAGAGTGATTAGTTAATATTTGTAAGCTCGTGTATTCCATGTGCTCAAAAGGCAAAATACAGAAGGAACAGCTTTACTCTTCTAATCCTGTCATCACCACTGACTTATCTGGTGACCTAGGCACTCACAGCCCCATAAGGTGGTCTTCCTGTAGTCCTCGTCTGAATGAGAAACCACTCTGCACTCAGCTGTTTTCAGGAACATGGAAAGACTCACTTCACCCAGTAACAAGAGAGGGTGTTTATTTATTTATTTTGCTTTTTAATGGAAAAAGCAATGTTAGATACTAGGAAGAGAGTCTGTGTATCTCTGTGTGATTAAATATTGGTGTCGGTATGGAAGTCACCTCTTGCTGTTGTGTCCTCAGATAACTAGACTGATTTTTTTTTGTCCCTTTCTTAGGAGGTCAGACCAACCTTCGCATACCTCAGGGCACTGTGGGCCAAGTAATGCTGGACGATAGAGCTTACCTGGTACGCTGGGAATACTCCTACAGCAGCTGGACCCTCTTTACCTGTGAGATCGAAATGCTGCTTCATGTCGTTTCCACTGCAGGTGAGGGCAGTGAGGGAGACAGCACTGGGGGTGGAAAAGTGGACATGCTTAGAGGATTTCAAAATAAAATTCAGAACCATCTAGATTGCGATTTTTGTAATTTGTTCATCAAGGTCTCAGAGACTATTCAGGAATTGTTTTCCATGAAGTCACAGGCTTTCTCTCCTCTCAGATGTGATTCAGCACTGCCAGCGCGTCAAGCCCATCATCGATCTGGTCCATAAGGTCATCAGTACAGATCTGTCGATAGCAGACTGTCTCCTGCCCATCACATCACGCATCTACATGCTGTTGCAGCGGTGAGTGTCTGGTCACGTACTCACGGAGTTCAAGTTCACACATTTCCTGTGGCAAGCCCTGGTGTGATATATGTCCCCAGCTGAGGGCTTTTCTGTTTTAACATCCCTGCTCAGAGGAGAGACTTTGAAAGAGAGAACTGGAAAATACTTGCAATGAAACAAGTTACATCATTCATTTTACTAAGTTTAGGGCACTCTTCTCCAACCAGGTTAACGACAGTGATCTCCCCCCCTGTGGATGTCATTGCTTCTTGTGTCAATTGTTTGACTGTTTTGGCTGCACGGAATCCAGCAAAGGTGAGGCACCAAGTCTTCTGAACAGCCAGAAATTGTTGCACTTGGTTTATACCTGAGGACATGGACATTTGACTCATTTTTCTCTTCTCAGGTCTGGACTGATCTTCGTCACACAGGTTTTTTTACCAAATTTGTGGCCCACCAGGTCTCCAGCATGAAGTCAGATGATTAGGTGAGCCCAGTCCTTAGGGTGGGCAAGAGTATATTCCTCGGGAATATCATCAGTCATTTTGAGTCTAGTTTTAAAAGAAAGCTTCTCTGTGCCCTTTTAACTCTGCCCTTGGCTGTTAAGCCTTTGACTGCAAATAGAAATGAGTAAGGACAGGCAAAGGAGACAGTGGTGACTTTGGGGCACAGAGGTTGCTTTCCTCTGAGGCCAGCACCTATGGTTCACAGTGTTTAAAGCCTGGGGCGGGGGTGGGGGGGGCGTGTCGGGAGGAGGGTGGGAGAGAGAGATTGAGATTTCTCATCCAGTAGCAACCACTGTAGGTACACATGGGAATTCACTTATAGTCTAGAGAATCTAAAGGTGTCTGGATCCAGAAACTTAGCTTCCCTTTCTTAAGCCAGAATCACTGTACTTTTCCTTGTTTCCTTGGCTACTCGAGCCCTCGCGTCGCTAGACCAGTAGTTAATGCACAGCTCCATCTTACTACCTGAGCATTCTCCCCTTCCTTTCTTTCTTCCTTGTAAGATAATGATATTTGCCTGATGTGTATTTATTTGATTTTTCACTTTAAACCTCTTGAGGTTGTATATCAGTAAAACATGACCTTAATGTTTACCCTGGGTATAAAATTACCTAAATTTGATTAATTCCTTTGCAGAGCTTTCTTATTTTATACTCAAGCCGTTTAGACAATTATAAAAGTGTTCTTTAATTACAGTTTCTTGAAACCGTGAAATTGCCTCATCATTTTTTCCCCTCTGCCTCTCCCTCTTTTCTCAGTGCGGAGGGGATGAATGCTGGAGGGTACGGAAACCTCTTGATGAATAGTGAACAGCCCCAGGGCGAGTATGGGTCACTATTGCCTTCTTGCGCTTGATCACCACTCTTGTCAAGGTAAAATCTGGTCAGATAGAATCATCTAAAGTGGTTTCTCTGCTACTATGCTATTGTTATCATCTTGTCTGCAGGCAGAGTAGTTATCCCAAAGTTATGATGCTAGCAGTTTGTGTGTGCCAGATTCTATAGTATGGCTTTATCTTTGTTTCTCTAAAATTCATAGACAGTATGGTATATAATACACTGTTAAGCTATTTTGACTGTAGCCCAAGGTAACATGTACATTTTATATGACATTTTAGTATATCTGTGTGTCTACGTATACTCCTGAGGCAGAGTTTCACAACATGACACTACTCTTACTATGCAAGATGCACTTTGATATTTTCCAATAACCTGATCTCACAATCCACTAATGAATCATGACTCAGTTTGAAAAATACTGATGTATAATGGATTTTGGAGTCAGAATAAAGTTTATAGGTCAGGTTGACCACTTCCTCGCTGCATGACGTTGGGCAAGTATATAATTTCTCAGAACCTCTGTAAAGTAAGAATGATCAGTGGTCTTTACTTTGTGGAGTTGTTGAGAGGGCTACATGTGAAAAGCACTTGGCACACTTCTGCCTAAGGAATCGGTGACGGCTTGAATAGTTGTTTATAACAGGGTTCCCCAACCCCCTGGCCCGCGGGCCTGTACCGATCTGTAGCCTGTTAGGAACCAGGCCGCACAGCGGGATGTGAGTGGCAAGTGAGTGAGTGAAGCTTCATCTGTATTTGCAGCCGCTCCCTAGCACTAGCATCACTGCCTCAGCTTCAGTTCAGATCATCAGGTGTTAGACTATCATAGGAGCACCAGTGCCTGGTGCCAGAAAGGTTGAGGACTGCTGCTTTATAAAGATGTTTACATATAAATGAGTAATCCCCATTTTTAAAATGAAGATGTCGATGTTAACAAGTAATATTAGGACAAAGGGTTTTGAGTATCAGATCTCCTTTCTGGTATTCCAGTGATGGAGGGTAGAGGGCAGGGGGATAGCTGGTGATGATGACACTGAAACTGGCATTCTTTGTCGCCAACAGTCTTATATCCTTATGTTTAAAGTACCTCTTTTCTGACCAGATTTAGCCTTTATCCCTCTCCTTCATGTAGGTGCCTTTTGTGACAGTGTCTCATAGTCTTTTTAGTTCTTTATTCCAGAGAAACCCATAACTTGGGCTCAGTTGAAGAGTGTTCTGATGTTTCTTTTTTTCACTGATGGCTCAGGTTTGCCCAGATTTCCTTGGGACCGATGGTTTTGAAGTTAAATCTCTAATGACTGAGTGACTTTTCCTTATGTGGCATAAGCCCTCACAGCACGGTTTCTTGTAGGGCCAGCTTGGTAGTACCCAGAGCCAGGGGCTGGTGCCCTGTGTCATGTTTGTGATGAAGGAGATGCTTCCCAGCTACCACAAGTGGCGCTACACCTCCCATGGTGTGAGAGAACAGATTGGTAAGGAGCGTGGCAGGGATGGTCTGAGGAGTTTCTGGCTCCCTGGAGAATTTCCTTTCTCTTTCTTGGGGTGAGGGTCATCACACAAGGCCACATTATTCCATGTCTTTTCTGGAGTTCAGGTTGCCTGATCCTGGAGCTGATTCATGCGATACTGAACTTGTGCCATGAGACAGACCTGCACAGCAGGTATGAGGGGGCGATTGCTAGTGCTTGGTATTCTTGGATGCTGCCACTCACTGAGGGAAGACCTGGGTGTCTCCTATGTAGAGCCATCTCATCCCTCCAGAGGTTGAGCCCAGAGCTCAGTGCTCTTGAGGTTCTGATTTGCTTTACACTGGACTGTTTGTCTTTTTTCCCTGTGGAAAGAGAAGAGCAAATGAAGTAGGAATTAGGTTAGTCCCAATGAGATTGTTGTATGTACACACACACACACCCCATTTTGTATGATCTTTACAAAAATTATGTATGTTCACTGGAAAATAGTCCATGTAAAATGCCCTTCAGAAACCTGTCTTCCAGAAATGACTGTGGGCAAGTTAGTATGTATTCTTTTAGGTTTTTTCCTCTGCTTACTAATTGCTCTTTAACTTTATTTCCATGCCACTACAGATAGACCTAGCTTGTTTTAATGGTTCTGTATGGTCCCTTGTATAGATTAATCATAACTCATTTCAGTAAACATCTGTTAGTTGATGGACATTTAGATCATTTCTCAGGGTGATCTTTACGATCGAGCCTATTTAAGGAGAGTGATCAGAGCACCATCTTCTGGCAGAGAGCTGATCTGTATCACTGACATGTAGTTAGTTAGGTTTGGACAGTGCCCTTTCCTTCCTGTAATAAGCTTGGTGGCTCCCTGATCATTCACAATGTGTCTGTTTTCCAGCCACACCCCCAGCCTGCAGTCTCTGTGCATCTGCAGCCTGGCCTATACAGAAGCAGGACAGACAGTTATCAATATCATGGGCATTGGTGTGGACACCATCGACATGGTGATGGCTGCTCAGCCCCGCAGGTGGGACTCCCTCTCCATCTTCCTCTTTTTATCGTCATTGTAACTGCAGGTTCTAAGAACTCCAGTTTAAGTCAGCTCGCAGTAGCTTCGTAAGGACAACCTTGTAACTCTAGGACGTAGCCTTTGTGTATCCTAGTGGCGCTGTATAGACTGGCCTTCCTCTTTCCTGGTTTGGACTGGAGCCTCTAATGGAAACTACTGAACTCTGGGATGATTGTTGGAATCTAATTTATGAGAGAACATATGTTACAAATGAAGTCATGTTGTCCAAATCAACTCTCATTTCCATTTGGCACCCCAGTGACGGAGCAGAGGGCCAGGGGCAGGGCCCGCTGCTGATCAAGACAGTGAAACTGGCGTTCTCCGTCTCCAACAATGTCATTCGGCTGAAACCTCCTTCTAACGTGGTGTCCCCCCTGGAGCAGGCTCTCACACAACATGGTATGTATTTCTCTTCCAGTCAGCAACGTTTATGCCCTTAAGTACATATTCCAGGCTGTGTTTTTAGGTGTCAGCAGTATTTTTGATTAACTCCTTGAGGAAATTTAAGAATGATTACCAGCTTCCACCCTGGATTTAGAAGCAGGAGAACTGGATCATACTTCATTTCTGCCTCCTACTGATGACAGAATAATAGTTAAGGACGCATGTTCAAAGTCATACTAACTTGGGTCAGATTTTGACTCCAATCAGCTTTGTGACCGTAGGCGCATTGTTAATAACTTTGCCTCAGATTTCTCTTCTATAAAATGGGAATAATAGTAGTATCTACCTTAGAAACCACCTGTAAAACATAAAAGTTCCTGTTTAATTTTGACTTATTATTCTTTGATCTTAAACTATTTGTTTAATATTCTTGGGTTTCCTCATTTTCAGGTAGTTGGTTGGATAATGTCTAAGACATATTCTGGATGTATTTTGGGATTTTTATGATTTTTGCATTTTAGTGCAATGCTGCAGTGTGATGTCTTCTTCTAACCTACTTGATAAAGACTACCAATTCTCTTCAAAATGTGTTTCTTTCTGCTCTTAATGAATTGGATTGAGCTGTTTACTCCAAATCCTGCCTATCTCCTTGGCTACTGAAAAAAGAGAGTGACATGGCCACCCAGATTTGCTCTGGCCCTCTAAGTGCTTGAGGGTACATTCCCTCTTGTATATGAGCCTTTTTGAACAGCAGCCTCTCTTAAGAGCTTGGATCAGGCACACTTGGTATCTAAACTATTTCCTGTGCTTCTTCAGGTGCCCATGGAAACAACCTCATTGCTGTTCTTGCCAAATACATCTACCATAAACATGACCCTGCTCTGCCACGGCTTGCCATCCAGCTACTGAAGCGTCTGGCCACGGTAGGATCCTGCTTAACCAGCCGAAGCTCTAGATAACTGGCTTGGTGCTTGTGACTACTCCTGCCTTCTCCCAAGAGAAGCTGCTGACTTAGACTCCTCTGACTTTTAAGTGTCACAGCCATACACATATACACATACAAATAGTGTTTTATGAGGGTTATTTTCCCGATTACAGCAGACACACATATTCATTTAAAAATATTTATTTAAATATTACAGATAAATGTAACATAGAAAATTAAGTCTCTGTATGATTCAAGAATCCCTGTGAGCAGGTTGGTACACATTGGTCCAGATTTTTATCTGCGCATATATAGTAAAGGGTGTTTGGGTGTGTGCTTTTGCTCTTTAGAGAAGTAGAATTCCACTATACGTACTATTTTATGATTATCTTTCTTCACTTGACACCATATTTTGCAGTCTTTTCATGTGGGCACATTTGGAGCTACTTGATTATCTTAAATGCTTGTATGGCATACCATACGGTGGCTGTACCCTGATTTATGTGGGCTAGTTTCTCTTTCTCACTATTGTGAACAGCGCTGCAGTGAATGTTATTACCCCTAGAACTCTGTAAACTTTTGTTTACAGTTCCTACAAATTAGATCGATGTCAGTGAACATTTAAATTTTTATTACACATTTCCAAATTGTCCCCCAAAAAGGGCTGTAGCAGTTTATACTCTGAACACCAAGTCTTGTGTCCTTGCCACAGGTGGCTTCAGCAGTTTTTTAATCTTTGATACTCAGACAAATCCACACGACCTCATTTTTTACTTTGCATTTATTGAATCTCGAGAGAGGTTGCATATCTTCCTACGTTGATTACTGTTTCTGTGAATTGTTGGGCATCTCATGCTATGGTTTGGAGAGATGTCCCTTTGGACCCAGAGCTGTATGTCTGGATGTTTCCCTTTCTGCCCACTTTCTCAGCGTTCTACAGCACTCTTCTGCAGGAGCGTGTTGGTTTTTTACAAGTAGTGCTCTGAGCCTGTGTGTCCTGGTCTCCACCAGGTGGCCCCCATGTCAGTGTATGCCTGCCTGGGCAATGACGCGGCTGCCATTCGCGATGCCTTCCTGACCCGACTGCAGAGCAAGATTGAGGACATGCGCATCAAAGTCATGATCTTGGAATTCCTCACAGTTGCAGTAGAGACTCAGCCGGGCCTCATTGAACTGTTTCTGAATCTGGAGGTGAAGGATGGCAGTGATGGCTCCAAGGTGAGCCTGCACCTGGGACAGAGCAGGGAGATGGCTCCCTGGGAGGTGGAGGCTGGGCTCTGTGCATGTGCCGTTGCTGGCAGTGGCAGTGGCCGTGACCCTCTTGCAGGAATTCAGCCTTGGGGTGTGGAGCTGTCTCCATGTGGTGCTGGAGCTGATCGATTCCCAGCAGCAGGATCGCTACTGGTGTCCGCCCCTGCTGCACCGGGCAGCCATTGCCTTTCTGCACGCTCTGTGGCAGGACCGGCGGGACAGTGCCATGCTGGTCCTCAGGACCAAGTAAGTGACTCTAGAGGGTGGGTCCTTGTCTGTGAGATGGGGTAACAGTAGTTCCTACCTGAGAGGTTTGTTGTGCCAGATCCCTGAGCCTATGCACAGGAAGTGCTTAGCGCCTGGGTCAGCCAGCGGGAGTTTCACTCGGCTGTTCTCTTTTTAATGCTGCCACCAGCAGGTGTCATCTTTACTCTAGGGTAAAGATGTGTTTATCTTATGATCTTAGAGTTCCTGCCTTCTGCATCCCTGCCTTCTGCCAACTCTAAAACCCATTGCTCTTTAGAAACAGTAGATTCAGATGAGTGTGGCTTGCTCAAGCCTAGGAACTGAATGAAACAGCCTGTTGTTTTAGACTCTGTTTTCACAAAGGAAAGGAACTTCAAAAAGGCTAAATAGGGCAGTCTGCATCCTTCTTTCCCTCCTCACTCTCTTTATGGGGCTTTTGGAGTGAACAGTGGAGTGAACCGTGAGAGTTTTTATTGGTCAGTGCTATATCATACAGTTGTGTTTCTTAAGAGGAAAACTTAATTTTATTTGTGGAACCTTTTACACTTCTGTAAGACAAGTGACCTTTGAGACACATGCCAGGGTTGGGAGAGGTAACCACTATAGGGGTGGAGAAAGGAGAAAGGACTCTGTGAGAGAAAGCGCGATGTACAGCATGTATTTTCTTTTTAGACCCAAGTTTTGGGAGAATTTAACCAGTCCACTGTTTGGAACTCTTTCTCCTCCCTCAGAAACATCTGAGGTAAGCTGTGTGTTGTGGGAGTGGAGGGAGGTGAAGGTTGGGGACAGTGACTGAAAGTCCTTGTGAGGAAAAACTGGGCTGTGAGACTGAACTGTAGAAAATGGTTCCTTCCCTAACTAGAATGTTCTCTTCACTAGAAACTTCTTTCTCTGAGACGTGCTAGCTTCCTCTCCCTTTGGTGTCCTGCTTTGGGAAGGAAAGTGGCACGCCCTGTAGGAGAAGGCCTTATGGTCTTCTCCGCTAACTCGGAGACACTGTGGACCTGAAGCTTCTGCCCCTGCAAGTCAGATGCCCATTCACATTCAATAGCGAATGTGCCCTTTCGTTCTCTAAGTGTCGTGTCCCTGCTCTGTTCTTTTTGGGGAGACACCAGGGGAGAGGCTCTCCCCCGACTGCTCTCTGCTCTGCTCTCCCCTCTACAGCCCAGCATCCTGGAGACCTGTGCCCTAATCATGAAGATAATTTGCTTGGAGATATACTATGTAGTTAAGTGAGTCCTTTCCCCTTTTGAGATTGTAGCGAAATGTTTGGGGGCGGGAGGGACCATGGTGGCCTACACTGGATGCATGGCTGTATATAAGCCCAGGCAGAGGAGAGAGCTGCTTTGGAGCCATTTATGGAGGGTCACTCCACTGATGGCATTTGTGATTATCAGAAAGAGTTATTGTGGTGCATACTCCATGTGCTCGGGATTTTATGGAGAAGGAATCCTGGAAAAGGCCTCAGCCTAACCCGTTATGTTGAGCGAGAAGTATGAGCCCCACACATTGGAGGGATCCGGAGCCGGCTGCCTTTAAGCCCATGTGAGGTTGCTTTCTCTGCCTCAACAAGGGTCTGTGCCCATCACATTCCCATTGCTTTCAAAGCCTAATGGTAGGTTTTGTTTTTTCTTGACTCCCTAGGGGCTCACTAGACCAGTCATTAAAGGATACACTCAAGAAATTTTCCAGTGAGAAACGCTTTGCCTACTGGTCAGGGTATGTGAAGTCCTTGGCGGTGCACACGGCTGACACAGAGGGCAGCAGCTGCACCGCCTGGGTGGAATATCAGATGCTGGTGTCCGCCTGGAGGATGCTTCTCATCATTGCCACGAGTCATGTACGAACCTCCTGGGGCGAGTTTTCACTTTGGTTTCCTAGCAGTGTTGTGCTGGGGTGCCTAGCACATGCAGCCCCTTGGGATAAAGAATGGGTCAGGGTTTTTTCCCTGAGAGCTAAAACGTAGCAGGTTCTGGTCAAGAGATGGGGGCTAATATGGAATATTAGAGGGTGTTGGGTCCATCAAGAGACCCTTAAGAAAGGTGCAGAGAAGTTCATTTGAAATCCCTTCAGACATTCATGAAAGTCTCCGATAACTACCTTTGCAGCCTTGGGTAAGTCCTAGGGACTCCTTCCTGTCATCTCCCTCTCATGCACATGCGTTAATTACTATCTTGTGCTGTGCCATGTGGCGCTAGGTAAATATTTGTTGACTAGTCAGCAGGTAGCTGTAGCAGCTGTAGCAGCACCCTCTCTGGAGAGCAGTTTGTTTTCACTGGTTCTAGAAACTGCATTTCCTGGTCTTAGAAAAAGAACAGAGGGCATTGTTTCTGTACTGTGTGGTTTTTAGCGAGAGAGTTAACATTTGAGGAGAGTGTGTATTTATCTTTAGAATTTTTTTTGTGGCTTGACACCATCATGCTATGTAGTAGGGAGTTGGTGTTGAACTGCTCTTTCCCTGGGGAATCCTTATTACTATCTTGACTTCATTAATAAATTCAGCTCAATAGATGCCCCTTGTTCTAAGCATACTTCCTGTACCTTCTGTGACTTGTTCCCTAGTGCCAGACACCCCACAACCTTGGGGCTTTGCTGTGGCACAGCAGTTATGGAGCCCCGAGTCTGGAGACACACCAAAGGCTCATCTGTCTTTGGGGAATGATTAAATTTTCCCCAAGAATAACCTGTGTGTTACCTGCATTTAAGGCCTTAGCAAGGCTTTAGTTCTTGAAAATCTCATCACACTCTTTACCCCCTAAGAAGTCCAGGAAGTTGATCATTCACTTATTCGATCATTCACTTATTCATTTGTTCATTCATGTAACAGATATTAATGGAATGCTTACTGTGTGTCAGGCACCAGGTCTATAGCAGTGAACAAGGCAGATAAGGTCTTTGACCTCATGGAGAGAGGTCCGAGATGGAGGCACATTTTCAACAAACTCGCAGAAAAATATAGTTTCAGTTTGTGATAATTCCCTGTGAAGGAAATAATCAGGGGGGCTCTGGTAGCAAATGCTAAAGTAGGATGGGAATAGTCAGGGCGGCCCTCTCTGAGGAGGCGATGTCCAGACAGACCTGTGTGAGTGTAGGAGCCTTCCAGGTAGAGAGCCTGTGGAAGACAGTAGTCCAGGCAGATGGACACAAGTGCAAGGGACCCGAGCGGGAAATGGCTTGGCATGTTCAAGGGAGAGGAAGGAGGCTGATAGGGCTGCAATGGAGTGAAGCACAAGTGGCTATGATACTCAGATCAGTTGGAGCTGGTCCTGTGGGGCCTCCCAGGTCTTGTTGAGTTTGTATTTCTAGTGCACTGGGAGCCTTTGAAGGATCTGAGCAAAGGAAGGCCCTCACAGCAGCAGGAGGTGAATCTGAGCTTGATTCCAACCATGTCTAAGGGTAGACAAACAGCAGAACCATTGAGCCCCATTTTAATGAGAGAGACAATGCTTTACCAATGACTAATTGCCTGGCAGAGGACCCCCGTTTCTTGGCTTCTAAAGTCTGGGGAGTTTTTCCCGGCTGACACTTTTTTGTTCCTTTGCAGGCAGAGATAATGCACCTGACTGACGTTGCTGTGCGTCGCCAGCTCTTCCTTGATGCGCTCGATGGACCAAAGCGTTAGTAAGTGTGTCTGGGAGATTTCACATTCCTCCCTAGGAGAAGGTCTCTGAGGTCAAATAGCAGCTCATGAGTCTGCAGTCGCACAAGTGGTCAGGTTAAAGGGCTCAGTCGGCCTGGGACGCCTGCGGCTGCAGTGGGGAGGCAGAGGTCTGCCGCTGCTGTGCCAGCCCCTGGCCTCTCGCTGTGCCCCATCCCTGTTAGTTACTGCTAGGAGAGAAAGGCCTGAGGCCGAGAGACGCCCGCGGGTGGAGCTGGAATCTGCTCGTACTAGCTCACTGGAGCCTGACTTCTAACTGGTCTGCTCTCTCACTTTAGCTCCTAGTCCCAGCCTCAGTGAACTGCCTCCGCCTCGGCTCCATGATGTGCACCCTGCTGCTTATCCTCCTGCGGCAGTGGAAGAGGTGAGCGCTGTGCCAGGAGAGGCAGCCCGCCGCCAGGCCTGCCTCACCAGGGCCTGCTCAATCCTTTTTACTGACCCTTTGCCTTACAAAGGGGAGTGTGAAATAGGCTAGCCTTCCATCACGGAACGGGACCGACAGAGCAAACGGGATGCCAGGGTGGCTGCCTGGTGGGCATCCTGAGATGGAGCCAGGGCAGTTTGTGGCCTTTCTGTGAGCTGTGTTCTCTCTTCCCTCTCCACTCCATATTGTTTCTAGAGAGTTAAGTCCTGTGGATGAGATTCTCGGACCCTTGACAGAGATCCTGGAGGGAGTGCTGCAGGCAGACCGGCAACTCATGGAGAAGACCAAGGCCAAGGTGTTCTCAGCGTTCATCACCGTGCTGCAGATGAAGGAGATGAGAGGTGCGGAGCAGAGTGGAGTGTGAAGAGTGGTCTCCTGCCCCTGCTGGCAGCCAGGCCAGGCATGGCTTCCTCCAGCACAGGGCCAAAGGCACCTCCGGTGGGGGTTGAGTTTTCAGTCTCGGAACTCCAGTCCTTAGGAAAACTGTTTCTTCCTCCCTTGTTTCTCCTCCCCTTTCGTGGGATAGATACTCTCCCTCTTAGGACCATGCTACATTCCCAGCTGCTTGCCTGGGAAGGAAACCTTGGCATGCAGTGAGAAGTGGCATGGCGACTGTGATAGCGTTCCCTCCTTGTCTGCTCCGCAGTGAGTGACATCCCCCAGTACTCTCAGCTCGTGCTGAATGTCTGTGAAACCCTCCAAGAAGAGGTGATTGCGCTCTTTGACCAGACCCGCCACAGTCTGGCATCAGGTAGTGCCACGGAGGACAAAGACAGCATGGAGACTGACGACTGCTCACGGCCCCGGCACAAGGACCAGCGTGATGGGGTGAGGGCGCGCCCTGGGAAGCTGTCCATCCTTCCCACATGTATCCAACAAATGTGAACTTCCTGCCTGTTCTGTATCAGGCCCTGAGGATGATTAGCGAACAAGACAGCCACTGCACTTAGAGAGTTCTCAGCCTGGTGGAGAAAGTTAATAAATTTCAGACTATGCAAAGAAGTTTTAGAATCCCATTGTGGCAAGTCCCGCAGGGGAGAAATGCTGGGAGAATATACAATGTAGGGTTCTCAATCTAGGGATTCAGTGACCCAGAGCAGGCTGGGGTGAGCAAAGATGAAGTGAGGTCTGGAGAGCTGGGGGCTAGGAGACCAGCAGCCTTGTCAGCATTTTTGATCTGGATCCTAAATGAAATAGGAAGCGATTTCAGGCTTTTAAGCAAGGGAGAGAAATGATCAGATATGTACTCTAGAAAGATTATTCTGGATGCAGTATAGAATAGTGTTTCTCAAACTGTGGGTCATATAGGTCTTGAAATGAGTTCATTTGGCTACAACTCACTTTTTTTTTAAGTAGAATAAAATATTAATGAAAATGTCAGTGTGTTTTACAAGATGTAAGGGTAGGTACTGTTCAGTGAAAATATATGTATATACTGGGGCACAATGTGACGTATTTTTTACTGTGGGCTGTGGTCACAAATGTTTGAAAAGCCACTGGTATAAAGAATCAATTGGAGAGAATCCAGAGGGGGTGAGGAAGCACCACTCAGGTGGTGACTGCAGTGGTGCAGAAGTTGGGGGTCACTGACTCCATGCCATGGCAGAGCTGAGTGGTGTGACCAGATGTGGGACAGGAAGTAGCACTGACGTAGCTCAATGGCAGTTTGGGTGATGGCAAGGGGAAGAGTCAGAGGTAGTCCTGTCAGTGTGAAGGTGGCTCCTTAGCGTGGGTGGAGTTGCCAATCCCCAAGAGGTGGGTGCAAGAGCAGAGCAGTGTGGGAGAAGGTCCCGCGTCCTGTTTCAGTCCAGCTCTCTTGGCCACGTGTATGACCAAGGGAGGTCTCAGGCAGCCAGTCCAGGGCCGGCCGTCCTTTCTTCCCTTCTATCTATCTTTGCTTCTGGGCCCCAGCAGGTGTGTGTCCTGGGCCTGCACCTGGCAAAGGAGCTGTGCGAGGTGGATGAGGATGGCGACTCGTGGCTGCAGGTGACCCGCAGGCTCCCCATCCTGCCGACCCTCTTCACCACGCTGGAGGTGAGCCTTCGCATGAAGCAGAACCTGCATTTTACCGAGGCAGCGCTGCACCTGCTCCTCACCCTGGCTCGCACTCAGCAGGTAGGTGGCAAGCCGAAGGCAGGAGGGTGCCGCCCTGCTTGTGCTGGGTGGGTCTGGAGCTGCCTGTCGTTCTCCAACAGCTCTGGTCTACCCCTAGAGCCCCATCTGTCCCCGGGTGGCTGGCAGCAGGGACGGGTTCCATCTCATTACCTGTCTTCCTTTCCTAGGGAGCCGCAGCAGTGGCTGGAGCCGGCATCACCCAGAGCATCTGTTTGCCCCTCCTGAGTGTGTACCAGCTCAGCACCAATGGCATGGTGCAGGTGAGTGCCACTGGCCTGCCAAGAGGCCTGGACTGGCCAGACTGCACTTCCAGTGGGCAAGCGCATGCCCGCTCCCCCTGCTTGCCCCAGTAGCTGCTTTTAGTGGCTTTTATACTGCACCCCCACGCTGACCTCCAGCAGGAGAAACTCACACAGCTAGTTGGTGCAGACCTGAGTCTAGAACTCAGGATTCGTGTGTCTCGTCTAGTGCTCTTTCCTCGTCATTGCCGGCCTCAGACTCTCTCTGGTCCTGCTGGTTGCCAGATGTGACCATGCCCATTCCAGGAGGTTTTCTCCTGCAGGTGGCCAGGCTGCCTTAATTGCTGTGCTGCAGCGTGGCCCTGCTCTACCTGTCAGCCAGGTTCCTTGGCGTGTCCTGATTTTGTCTGTCATTTGTGTCTTAGACACCTACCACCTCTCGGAAGTCCCTGGATGCCCCTTCTTGGCCAGGGGTCTATCGCCTGTCCATGTCTTTGATGGAGCGGCTCCTCAAAACTCTGCGCTACAACTTCCTGACCGAGGCCCTGGACTTCGTTGGTGTCCACCAGGAGCGGACCTTACAGGTGAGGGGCTGCTGGCATTTGGGGTGGGGCTCTAGTTATGGGGCCTGGGCCATTCCGGTGTGGGGCTTGGTAGTTGAAGGGTTTCAGTGTCCGCATTTCTGAGGTCTTAGCAGGAACCCTGCTGGCCGGCCAGCCTATGCAGCTGCGGGGTGAGATCAGTGCAGACAGAAGCCCTGTCATGACACCAAACCACCCGTGTGCCACCATCTCAGCGTTTGTGGGCCCAGAACTTGTCCTCCCACAGGAGGGCAGGAGCAGATACGTCAAGTCCCTGTGTCATCCCATCCTATCCTTCTGTCCCCTCCCAGTGCCTCAATGCAGTGAGGACGGTGCAGAGTCTGGCATGCCTGGAGGAGGCGGACCACACCGTGGGCTTCATTCTGCAGCTGTCCAGCTTCATGAAGGAGTGGCACTTCCACTTGCCTCAGCTCATGCGGGACGTCCAGGTGGGGCCTCGGACACGTTGCTTGGAGGGATCTGGGGAAACGCTTGGGGACAGAGTGCGGTGGGGACTGTCAGGCCACCTTCAGTGATTGCATACCCATTCTTGGAATGTGGGCTTCTGCTTAGGGAGCATCGGGTTTGCTTTCACGGTGCTTCCTCTGGAACTAGCCGGCTCCCTCCTCAGCATAGGGCAGCCTTGTAGGTTGAGAGTCTGGGCTTTATGGGTCAGACCGTGGTTCCTGTTCCCTTAGGAATAGGTCTGAAGCTGGGAACCAGTCAGGAGCAGGGCAGGTAAAGGACATAGGCTCTGGAGTCAGACAAGCGTCTGCCTTTGCTGGTGTGTGACCTTAGCCAAGTCATTTCACCTCTTTAAGCCTTTTCTTCTGTGCGATGAGGAAATAATCCCTCCGCTGTTTATTTACTGAGGACTTACATGGTGTCGGGCTTTTAGTTAGGTCCCAGGGAAGCAGCCCAGCCATCTGTGGACCCAGAGTGTGCAGTTGAGCGTACTTAGCGGCTGGAAGGTTTTCAGCCAGACGGTGCGGAGGTGAGCATGAGCCGCGCTTCCGAGTCCCAGAGCGTGGTGACATTCTGTAGAGACCTGTGGTTGGTCTAGTCAGTTGGCTGGGGCTGCTGCCAAGAGAACCCCTCGCCCCTCCCATGTTTGCTGCAGGTAAACCTGGGCTACTTGTGTCAGGCCTGTGCCTCCCTTCTGCACAGCCGTGCGATGCTCCAGCACCGCTTACAGGTAACCAACCCCACCCGCACGCGGCTGCCTTGGAGGGCCGCGCCCTGGCTGCCTGTGCTCCACCTTCCCTTCTGTCTCCTTCAGAGCAAAAATGGGGATGGCATCCCCTCAGCTATCGCCCCTCGAGTTGCGCGGCCACCCACAGCTGTCCCTGCTGCCTCCTCATGCTCTTCCTCCAAGCAGCCCACTGCTGACACAGAGGCTTCGGAACAGCGAGCCTTGCACATGGTCCAGTATGGCCTCCTCAAGATCCTCAGCAGGACCTTGGCGGCCCTGCGCCACTTCACCCCAGATGTCTGCCAGATCCTGCTGGATCAGGTACCAGCACCCCCTGTGCTGCGCCACCAGCCTCCCAGCAGCGAGGCTTGGCCGTGCCCTGCTCTGTATTTGGATGCTCTCTGGGGCCCTAGCTGGCCACTGGAATGCTCGTCTTGTCTTGCAGTCCCTGGACCTTGCCGAGTACAACTTCCTGTTTGCCCTGAGCTTTACCACTCCCACCTTTGACTCTGAAGTGGCTCCCTCCTTTGGGACCCTTCTGGCTACAGTGAATGTGGCCCTCAACATGCTTGGAGAGGTAAGTTGGGTGCTGTCTGGCCCCTCTACCCAAGCGTCCATTTCCCTTCCTGACCGTGAGCCTGGACACATTTACCTGGCCTGGGCCCGCTCCTCTTCGTGAGAGTGCAGTAGAGCCTCCCTCTGTTGAGAGCTGTTGCGAGGTTTAAGTGAGGCAGCTGCTACAGCTGCTTAGTGTAGGACCTCCCAAGTAAGAGCCTCTCAGTGAGTTGGAGTCGTCACTGTTACCTGACTTCTTTTGTCTCTTGATTCTCTTCCTCAGCTAGACAAGAAAAAGGAACCCCTCACCCAGGCTGTGGGGCTCAGCACACAGGCAGAAGGGCCCAGAACACTGAAGTAAGAAAGCCTTCCTTAGGGAATTCGGTCTGGGCTTGGGACAGCCGTGGGCCAGCTATTCTTTTGGCTCAGTGGCCTACCTGACACCTGCCAGTTTGGCCCTCTGCAACAGTGCGATCCTCCTCTGTCCCAGGTCCCTCTTGATGTTTACCATGGAGAACTGCTTCTACCTGCTCATCTCCCAGGCGATGCGTTACCTTAGGGACCCGGCTGTGCACCCCCGGGACAAACAGCGGATGAAGCAGGAGCTCAGCTCAGAGTTGGTACTGAGGCGTGGAGGGGGTGGGGCCGGAGGGAAAGTCCCAGTCCTAGGGCGAGGGACGCTGGGCCTCATTCAGGCTTTTTTCTCTCTCTTGTAGAGCACGCTGCTCTCCAGCCTCTCACGCTACTTCCGCAGGGGAGCCCCCAGTTCCCCCGCTGCTGGTGTCCTCCCTTCGCCTCAGGGCAAGTCCACCTCTCTCTCCAAGGCCAGCCCCGAGAGTCAGGAGCCTCTGATCCAGCTTGTGCAGGCCTTTGTCCGGCATGTGCAAAGATAGGGCAGTGGCATGCCGCCCGCCTGCCACTCTCCACCAGCCTGCCCAGCAGCCCTGGGCAGCAGGTGTGCTGCTGGCCTGACAGGGCCTGTCTGGGACTGAGAGCAGCTCCTGTCACCCTCTCCTGAGTAGCCACGACTCCGACCACCCGCACACTGGCATTATTTTTGTAATAGATCAAGAGGTCAGCAGCAGGGGCGGGAGCCAGTCTGCTGTGCTCACACCCTCACCTTCAAAGTGCCCCAGAGGTGTCGCCTTCCCTTCAAGCATTCCCCAGAGCACTTGACCCCGCCCAAGAAAGATGGGGGAGCCAATGTCACGTGCCGCCAGGAGAGGCTGTATGCACGGGTTTGAAAATCTGTTTTCCATGCTCTGTTCTTGCAGTTTTTTGGTAATACTGTGGTCTATTTATACAAATATAAAAATACTGTTTATAGACAGCTGTGTGATATGTACCTTCAGAGCCCAGGGATGACTAGCCAGCCCTCAGCGCATCAAGCAAGTCTGGGCCAGGGGCTGGGGAGTGGAGTGGTTCAGGGAGGGCGGGATAGTTACCGATGGCTGACTCACTGACACTCCATCAGTGTGCGGGGTTGTGTGCTGGGTGGGCACTCAGATTTTCCCTTCCTTGGCTTGCCTAGGTCTGGTCCTCCCACCCATGCCACACACTGCCATTTATCAGCTGGCTGAGCTTATCACTGGGGGTAGCTGCTCCTTCCTATTTATAGCTGTGCCCCCACCTTTCCCTGCTTCAGAAGCCCGGCAGTGAGGCCCACCAGCCTGTGGCCTCAGTACCTAATTGTGGAGGGCTGGGCCTAAGGACCTTAATTTAAAATTGTGCTTGTAGCCTAAACCCACTTGAAGTTTCTAGAATCATCGACTTTCCTGGGCTAAAGTCCTGCGTGGTCACTTGCCAATTAAGGAACCTTGAGGTGGTGACGAACGTGCACGGCTTCATGCCAGGCCTACAGGAAACACTGACAACCACCAATCCCCGGAGCTTAAACCATCATGCGCTTTTATAGTCCCTTCCACTCTGCCCAAATTTAGGAAAGTTTCTTAGGAAATCAGTGTCCGCTATGCAGTGTCAGGTACAGGAACTGTGCTCACTCCCATGTGAGCAGCACAGGCCTCTGGGAGAAAGGGAGTGCAGTGAATGGTACTTGAAAGAACTTTCTTTTCCCTCTGCCCTAGTGCTTCTGGGAGGAGAGCCAACAGCATTTCTGTGCATCAGTCCCCGCCCGGAAGTTGGAATGGGGCAAATGTGAAGGCTTCTCTTCCCTTTCCCATCCTCAGGGCCAGCCCCGTGAGGTCCACGACCCCGGACAGGAGCCAGGCGACACGCACACGAAGGACGGTTTATTACTTGTCACTGGCTAGAGAGCAAGCAGACAGGCAGAGTAAAAAGACCAGTTAAAAAGTGAGTGTGGAGAGGTGCAGGCTGCAGCCACCATACTTGGCTTGAGCTGTAGGGTGCGAGGGGAGGGTAGCACCGGGGAGAAGCCACTCCGTGGCCCAGCCCTGCCTCTCCAGCCAGGCTCCCCTCCACTCCAGTTCATTCAGAGGGAGCAGCACCCAGTCCTTGGGGCCTGCCACAGACCTGCCTGCTTTCTCTGCTTTTGGCAACTAAAAGGCAGGTGCTTTCTGGCCGAGGGAGCACCCTGAAGCTCCCTCAGGCCCTCTATGCGGACCACCCTCGGGCTGAGGTGCTGAGTGCAGCAGCTACGGCCAGCCCCTCCCTCCTTAGCAGGAGCTGGGAGGGCTGGAGTGCTCGGGGTGCACGCAGGGTTGGGGGCTCCAGAACCAGGTCAGAAGCAGGGCTGGGGGAAGAGCTGGGATCATGTAGCCTCTGGGGCCCCTCGCAGCTGATGACTGGGGGCAGGGACAGGAAGGGGTTAGTCTCCCCACCCTGAGCAGCTAAGTCACCAACAGACAAGACAGATGGCAGGGCTGCACCCGTCCTCTCCCGCCCAGGCCAGAACAAGCAGGGGCCTGGGAGGGGCCTGCTTAGCTGAGCAGTTCCAAGTAGGTGACAGGGACCTTCCCTTTCTTGTTGCCTCTCTCGCCAATGAGCCAGTCGGGGTCCATGCCAGGCAGGCTGTAGACAGTGATGAGCTGGAGAGCAGGGCAGAGAGGGAGGGTCACACCCTGGCCAGGGCAGAACTGGCCCAGGACTGAATGGGGACAGAGCTGTGGTCCTGTGACACACGGGCACCTGCGCCTCCAGAGGTGGGCATTCACCTCCTTGCCTGCTCTACAGACATGGCAGAGTTGAGGTTGGTTCCTCAGAGCTGGAGCACCCCAAGTTCCCCCGGTCCTAGCTCCACAGCTAGAGACACTCAAAGACTTGAAGACCGGTGTCGGGTCTGCGGGCCCAACGCTCCCAGTTCCGCTTCCCTGGCATGGTAAGCCAGCCCTCTGCCGCCACCCTCGTAGCACCCAGGCCCACCTCATCAGCCAGCAGGGCCAGCTCACTGCTGTCAGCCGCCTCGTAGTCGTAGAGGACCCGGGCCTTGCGGGTTCCACTGGCGGGCGGAGCCACCTCCTCCAGGCAGAGCGCGGCCTCCCCCGGTGGGGCCAGGCCAGCCACTGAGGGCTCCACAGGCATAGTGGCCGCAGTGGTGGTGGGTGAGGTGCTGCTGAGGGGCGGGGAGGCGGGCTCTGTGGTGCCCACGAAAGTGCCTGGAAATCTGGAGAGGCGTGGAGGGCACATCTCAGTAGCTGTGAGCCACATCCAGTGCCACGGGCCCCCCAGGACTCTAGCTGGGCCCACCGCACAGGTAAGGGACCCGGTTACTTACAGGGCTCCCTGGGAGCTGGCAGCATGAAGGGAAAAGTGAAGGGGGAAAAGTGAGGCCCTGTCCCTGCCACCCTTCCACCCCACACTCGAGAAGCTGCTCAGAGGTCCCCAAGGCCAACCACCGCACTGTCATCCAGAGAGGGGTGTGATGGCCCAGCAAAGAGGGGTCCAGGCAGGGCCGGTCTCAGTCGGCAGCCCTCTACCCCGCCCGTGTGCAGGGCTTTCTGAGTTTGGGAGGAGGTTCTTGCCCGGGGGAAGGTCGGGCTGCTCAATGGGCCTGGGAGCCAGGGGACCCCAGTGGGCACCTGCCCAGCTGTTTCTGTAAGTCCAGCATGTGGCGGTAGCACTGCGCATAGTAAGTTGTCTGAGATTCAACAAACTCATGGAGGCAGCGAAGGTGGTTCACCTGTGGGGAAGAGGCCCAGTGGTGACCGGACAGGGGTCTCGGGATGAAGCATTCCACCCCACCTGGTCCTGTGCCACACCCAGGCCCCGCATTCCAATGGCTTCTGGCCCCACCTCTAGCTCCTCTGCAGGAGGAGAAAGTTCCCCACCCTCCCAGCCTTGCTTTCTCTAGGCTAAATTCCCTGCTTAGGGACGTCGGGCTCCAGCACTGCCTTTCCCCACCTGCTGCCCAGGTCCAGGTGCAGTCACGCCTCATTATGGACAAGGTTAGTGGGGACAGCAGTGGTGACAGTGGATGAGTAAGGAGGAAGTGGGAAGAGGACTCACGTGAGTGCTACTGATTCCCTCCAGCAGGAGACGGGTCACCTCTGCCTGTCGATCAAACTCTGTCTGGGCCACTCGGAGCTCCTGCTCGGACTGAGAAGGGTGGGGTGGGGCTGGTGAGTGTGTCAGAGCGTGAGGCCCCCAGCTTCCCTCCCATCGGCCTTTCCCTGCTCCCTGAGGCCCACCCAGAGGTGGCCTCCTCCCCTCCATGGCAGATGTCACTTCCCACCACCTCAGACTTCGGGCCTGGAGCCCTGATCGCTGGAGGAACAACTATAGCCCGGCCTGGACCCCGTGGGTCAGTTTCGCCGCGACAGCGGTCACAGACACAGACCCTGAGGCTGGGCTTTCACATTCACTGGTCTGCCTGGGCAGGGCACACTGGAGGTGGTCTCCCCACAAAAGGGAAGAGGGGCATGGACAGCCCCCACAGAGGCCCCGGTGATCAGGGTGAGGCAGAACCCAACTAGAAACATCTGCCCGGACTCCTCCGCCCCGCCCCCTTCCGATCCTCTTCCCCAAGCCCCCCAGCCCCTACTCACCTTGTCCACCTCATCGTTCCAGAGCTGTGGAGACCACAACAGGGCCGGGTCAGCGAGGGCGGGAGGGGTACCAGTCAGCAGGGGACAAGAGGTGGGGAAGGACAGCTGCACCCCGGAGCTGGTGCCCTGCCCCAGCTCGAGTTTCTGCCCTCTTCCCACCAACAGCCTTCTCAGCTCCCTCCCCAACCCAACCAGAGGCTGGTGTGACGGGGGCACTGGTGACCACAGGCCAGTCCAACATGCCACATGCAGGGGCCAGGGACAGCCAGCTGGAAAGTCCTGCTTGGGTTTCTATATTGTTAGCCCCCAGGCACTGACTGGGGTTCGCGGGACACTGAGCATCCTCCACCCCACCCTGACACCTGGCTAAGGCTGCTAGGCCAGGAGGCAGGACTGTGTGACCCTGGGCCAGTCACTGAACCTTTCCATCCTTCGGCAGAGAAAGGCAGCCTCGTGCCTGAGTCACACTGAGTTCAACGGCCAAAAACGAAGGGCAGTCTCCGCCCTCTAGAACGTTGCTCCTGCCACTCAGCCCAGGAATGGGACAGAAAGTGTGAGCCAGAGTCGAGAGAAAGACCCCTCCTCCCACCACGACTCAGGAGACCCCTTTCTCCTGCCCGCCGCAGGGGAGCTACCCTCGGACCATAACCTGAAATACGGAGCACAAAACCAGGCCAGCCCTGTGGGCAGGGATGCCCCGCCACATCTGTCAGGAAAGCATATCACCGGAAGCCACCTCCACACGTACAGACGTAGGGTGCACAGTAACAGGGGCCTGGTGGCCTAAACTGTGGTTGACGCCCCCAAGGGAAGATGGCCCAGCCACCAAATGACTGCACGAATACACACGGCAACATGCTTGTGACAGAGGTGAAGAAAAGCCAGAGGGTCTGTGTGGGAGGACGTCACCCATGGGGGAAAGAGCAGGACAGAGGAAAGGCAGGAAAAGGCACAGCAGTGGTTTGACAGGCATGACGGGAGGGCTGTGACCTGCCTGTTTCCCACACTAAACAGTAAATACCAGCTATCTCGATGATGCTGCAGAAAAGATACCGAGACGTTCAAAGTCTTCTGCTCCTGCCCCAGTCCTGCCCCCCCTCCCCCCCCCCCCCCCCGCCTCGCTTGGCTTCTGTCCTCCTCAGGACAGACCCTGTTCCCGATCCTCTGGGCCCGGGCACAAGCTGCCCCTTCCGCCTCGAGGCCCTCCCACCCTCCCTGCTCATCGCCAAGGTCTCCTCACGCTCCCGCGACACCCAGCAGATGTGCCATAAAGGCAGCTGGATGAACGGCACCATCCTTGTCGCCTGTCTTCAGGAGTCTGCGAGCTCGTGGCAGGCCAGGCCCAGGCCTCCCCTCCTCCTCAGGGCGGCACGGGGCCTGGCAGGCGGGATGGCGAGTGGGGGTTGGGGAGGGCCCCGGGCTGTGGCTGGTGCGGGCTGACTCTCAGGCCCACTGGAGATGGGACGGCTGACGTCCCAGGTGCACCGCGCTGTTCAGTGCGGCTGGTCCAGCCTCCACCTTCAGCATTTTACAGGGAGAAGCAAGGCCAGGCACAGGGACAGGGGACAGGCAGGCAGACGGAGCCTTTTGGCACTGGCCTGACCGGGTGAGCAGTGGCCCTGCCTTACCCTGTTTCCTGTGCCACAGGCCCCTCGGTGTGGGCGGGGCTGGGGGAGGCCAGGGGTGGGGTGGGGTGGGGGCGCTTACCGCGGAGGCGCTGGCCGAGAGAATGTAATTACGAGGTCTAGTCTCCTGAAAGTCAGGCACCGTCTGGCAGGGACAGAGTTCATGGGGGAAGAGGGGGTCACACTAGGCTGGGGCTGGGCTTGGGCCAGGAGGCCACCCCAGAGTCTCCCACAGGGTGACGCCAGGCGCCCTCGGCCCCAGGGACAAGAGGCTACAGACAAATCTATTACAGACCCCCTGTTCCCCCTGCTCCCCACGCCCACCACCTGGAGAGGTGGGTTCAGAGACCCAGAGAACAAAGACCAAGGGGGTGGACACGCTGGGGAGGCCAGCAGAGCAGATGCAGCGAGGAGACAGCCTGCGGCTGCGGCCACAGCCTTGGCCTCTGGGCAAATCACAGACTGGATCCAGCCCCTGGCCGGGGTCCTGGCCCACGCCTCCCTGGACCCCAGTCTCACTCGGATGTCCCAGTTAGACCCAGTGTCTTCCAAACAAACACGCCCCCCACAGCTTTCTCCATCCACAATCTCCACACACGTCTCTCCGTCCACAGCAAAGACCAGCCCCTCCCCCACAACGAAGGTGGACAGATGGATGCACGGATGGACAGAGTGACAGGCTTTCAACATTTGCAAAAAGCTGACTCACAGGCTCCAATGCCTGGCGTCTCCCCCCACCCCCCGCCCCAAATAACAGAGGCTACGCATGGTAGCGGCTCTGCTGGGGAGACCAGCTGCTTGCAAAATGCCCCAAGGACAGGCCCCAGGCGGGCCATGGCGCTGCCGGCCCCAGGCCGGATGGGCAAACCAGAAGCAGCACAGCACATGAGACAGGTATACTCACATCTCCCTCACACTGAGCCAAGTTACCCAAAGCAGAACGGAAAGGAACAAAAACAAAGAGTTAGTGAGTCCACAGCGCAGGCGGGAGCCGGCCCCCCAAGCCCCGGCGGGAGGGGACACTAGGTGGACGGGCAGATGGACACACGACTCGCCCCCAGAAGGTGTCCTGCCACGTGCGTGTGCGTGTGTCTAGAAGGGCAGGGATGAGGAAGCAAACTGCTGGGCGTGAGTCCTCTGGGAATCTGTCCCTGGGCTGCCCAGGTCCCAGCTCCGGGGAGGGCGTCCTGGCCTAACCCCAAGGCCTGAGGTTGTCCAGGTCAACCAATCCGGTGACTTAGAAAAGGCTGCCTGGCCTGGCTGATGGAGGAAAAGCTTGCTCTGGCCAAGTCATTCCAGGGAGGTTGTCCAGCTCTGAGTGACAGGAAGATCATCCTGGACAGGTGACTTATAAAGGTCCTAGCCAACCCAAACAAGACTCCAGTGGCTGAGCCCGCCTCCAATCTGGACCCCACACACCTAGAGGAGCTGATTAGTTCAGGATACAGAACATCTGTATCTGTATCTACCCAGAGGCTGTGTAGGCCCAACTCCACAGCCCCAGGCGGCCACACCGTCAGAGGGGACACATGGTGGTTGGGGGACAGAACGCTCACGAGTAGCTGAGCGCCTGGGTCGCACCTGGCCTTCCTCGGCTGAGCCTCTGAGCAGGCACAGGTTTCTTGGCATGATCCAGACCTGGGGGCTCCCTCCTCAGCGTGTGGCCTTAGGTCACTACACCCCCAAGCAGCCTGGCATGCTAGGAGTGTGCTCACTCTTGGGCCCAGCTCTCCCAACCCTGGCCTCACCCTGGGCAAACTGTCCCACTCTGCGTCCCACTGGCCCTTCCTGGCTGAACAGGCCTCAGTGAGCTGAGTGAAGGGGTTGCTGAGACAGCCCCGGCCTGACCTAGTCTCATGGGGCCACCTGGAAGGGCCCCACAGACATGCTCCAGAGCAAGCATGCGGTCCTGCTCTTGGGTTGTCCACATGTCACAGAGGGACCTGAGCAAGGGTGCCCTGGGACCAGCGCTGGAGCAGCGGCTGAGGCAGTTAGTAAGGGCGAGCCATGCCCAGGCAGAGCATCGGGGGACAGGGGGTGGCGGGAGCATGCGAGAGACTCTACCTGCGTCCGTCTGGGGAGGCTGCGGGGTGCCCTGAGCCCAGGTTGGGGCCCTGCTGGTCAACCCACCCCGTAAGTGCCCCGGGACCCAGAACTCTGGGTAGCCAGGGTCCCTTGGGGGTGATGGCAGAGCGGTGTGATCTGAAGTGGCCAGCTTGGACCAGTGCCCCCAGCCAGGCCTCTCCAGGCAGGGAAAGAGGAGAGCAGTCATGCCAAACACCAGGTCCTTTCACCGCCACCCCCGACTCTAACCAGAGCCGGCGGTGGGAGGTCAGCGGGGACACCTACCGTGGCTTTGGCTTCCGCGGCCTTGGCCTTCTTCAGCCGGGCTTTGCAGGCATCCAGGTCTAGACGCCGGTTTTGGAGGAGCCGCCTCTCCTTCTGCGGGTGGGGAAGAGGGGACGGTGAGACCCTGGGCCATGGCAGGACTGGTCTATGGGGCCATCTGGTCAAGACAGGGGAACTGAGGCGCAGACCGGAAAGGTCACCCACTCCAGGCCGCTCAGTCCACAAGAGCCACGTCTGGGGAAGCCCCAGGTGTGCTGGGTGCCCAGCGCAGGAGAGGGCCTTGCTCACGGCTGTGAGGAGCGGGCTGCCCTGCTCACGGGGAAGCAGAGTGGCCCCAGGCCCCTCACCGAGATGGTCTTCCAGTCCCCTTCCAGGAAGTTGCGCAGGGGCGTGAGGAAGTTGATGGAGGCCGTGTGGATGAAATCCCGCTCTGCAGCTCCCAGGCGCTTCTCAGCCTCTGCCACCTTGATCAGGGTCTTCCCTGAGAAAACCGAGTTGGAGGTGAGGAGGGTCAGGCTGAGGCTGCACAGAGCCCAGGAATGAAGGGGGAGCTCGGACAGAGATGTGCTGAAGAGGCAGGAGCAAGGATGCTAAGGGCAGCACGGCTGGCCTGGGAAACATGCACGCGATCTACATACCCATCGGCTGGGGGCTGACGAATGCTGGGGCATTCAAAAAATGGAACGTTACGAAGCCATTAAAAAGACTGGGAGGGAGTGGGAGTTTGGAATGACAGAGAAAGGAACACAACCAACCTCTCCCCAAAGAGCATTAATAAAACTAAACAGAGTTGTCAAAAACAACCCTTTCTGGACTCTGGAAAAGGATAAAAGGCAAGCAAGTGATTGAGAAGCATTTATTCTAGAACTACTAGACTCTGGGGAGGATAATGGGAGGCAGTGGCTTTTTGGCCTGGGGTGCTCCCACCTCCTCCAGCTCCATGATGCTACAGCTCTACCAGGCAGGGGCGAGCCCTGAGGCTGGCCATCCCGCTGCTGGCGGGGGCTCACTTGATTTGGGCTGGAGCGCCACTGAAAAACCCACAGATGCTACCGAAAACGACAGTGATCTCAATGGCAAATGATCAGGAAAGGCCAGCGTCACGGCTAACTTGAAGCTGGAATGCTGGGTGGAACAGGCCACAGACCAGGTGGAAATTGCACAGGAGATCTGGGAAACGAGAGAGTTTATTAAGTGGGCCTTGATAAACGTCTAGATACCTCTGGTGGACGGGAAGGCTATGCGTGCGTGTAGCACGCTCAGGAGAGACTGGAGAGCCACAGCTGTGTAGTCATCCCAGGCTGAGCAGGACACTTTGCACACGTGCAAAGTGACTGCTGGCCGGACTTGTGAACTGCTTTGCACGTGCTCCCCTGCCCACTCGCAACCGCATCAGTAAGTCCTTAATGGTGCAATTTTCAGCACAACCTCTGACCAGTTGCCGGCTGACTGCTAACACATGCTGCCCTAGGCGCAACCCCCATGAAGCCAGGCTTCGAAATAAAAAGAATGATTACAAAAAAAAAAAAAAAAAGGCAGAGGAAAAAGGCAGAGGCATCGGTAGCTGCACAGTGCAGGGGACACAGACCCCACAATGAGCTAAAGCAAGTCTGTAAACAAACAAACATTAAGGCAATAGCAACCCACAGGAGGATCGAATTCAGAGCTGCTACCTTATGTAAAATGTCCGGATTCAACAAAATATTAGGAAACACGCCAAGAAATAGGTAAGTATGGTCAATACACGGGGAAAAAAGCAATCAATAGGAACTGCCTCCCAGGAGGCCCGGATCTTAGGCTTAACAAAGACTTCTAAGCAGCTACGACAAATGACAAATACGTTCCAAAAAAACCTAACGGAATTAAAACTAATTTAAATAAGTAAATTAGAAATTTTTAAAAAGCTAATAAATTACATTTAAAGAATTACAGGCAAATACGTCAAATGACTCGTCGAATAAAGACTATCAATGAAGAGATGAAAAAGTACATATAATGAAAATATAAAATAAGTTATATATAAAAATTATGTATAAAATTTATAAAAAATTATAAAAGAGATGGAATTCTGGAGTTGAAAAGCATCTGATATGACAAATGCAGGAGAAGGGCTCAACAGTCTGAGCCGGCAGAAGAAAAAAATCAGCAACTTTGAAGAAAGATCAATAGAGATGATGTCCGAGGAACAGGAAGAAAAATGACAGCCTCAGAGACCTATGGGAACACCATCAAGCAAACCAACACAGGGAGAGTAATACGAGTCCCTGGAGGAGAGAAAGGGGCAGGAAAATATTTGAAGAAATGATAGCCAAAGATGCGCTGAATCTGATGAAAAACATGAGTCTCCATATCTAAGAAATTCGACAAACCAAAAATAGGACAAACACAAAGGATCCACAGCTAAGACATCTTAGCCAAACTGTGAAAGACTGAGACAAAAAGTCTCAAAAGTCGCAAGAGGAAAGTGACCCATCACATACATACAAGGGAGCCACAACGAGATTAACCAGACTTCCATCAGAAACAGCGCGGTCAGACAGCAGTGAGATGAGTCAGCCCCAGTGAGGAAAGGAAAAAACGCTCACCCAAGAATTCCACATACGGAAAAACCGTCCTCCTAAAAGTGAACACAAAATAAAGACAACTCCCAGATAACAAAGGCGGGAAGAATTCATCGCTAGCCGACTTGCCGTGACAGAACTACTTCAGGCCCAAAGGAAATGACACCAGATGGTAACTTGAATCCACAGAATGAAATCAACAGCACCAGTAAAGGCGCCTATAAAGGCGATCGGGAAAGGCGATAGAATTTTTTTTTCTCTTTCCTTAACTGATTTAAAAGATGACTGCATAAAACAATAATTATAAAATCGTGTCTTTGGGCTTACAAGATCGAAAGGTGTGATACGTGTGACGACGAGAAGGGACAGGGCATGGCGTGCACTGGAGCCAGGTTTCCATATTTTACTCGAGCTACATTAGTTTTACTCTGAAGTAGACTGTGATAAGTCAAAATGCGTACTGTAATTCACGTTGTAAACCCACTAATAAAACTGTTAAGTAAAAAAGCAACAAAAATGAAAATGTTGCATTAGAAACATGTATTTAACACAGAAGAAGGCAGTAAAGGAGGGACAGATGAGCACAAAGACCTGAGACATCGAGAAAAACAGCAACAAAAATGGCATATGTGAACCTGACCACACCAGCTGTCACGTCAACGTAAAAGGGTTAAACAGGCCAATCAGAAGGCAAAGACTGTCAAACGGGGTATTTTTTTAAAAATCCGAATAGATGCCGTCTGTGAGAGACACACTTTGGACTTAAAGACCTCAACAGTCTGAAAGTAGGAAGACAGCAAAAGATAAACCATGCAAATAGCAACCATGAGAGAAAGGAGCGGCTGTCCTATCCGATAAAACAGACTTCAGACAAAAATAAAGTTACTAGAGACAAATAGTGGGATCTTACAATAAGAGTCAGTTGGGCAGAAAGATACACAATTATACGGGCCTAACAACGGAGCTCCAACATAGATACTTGAAGCCAACGCGGACAGGCTGAAGCCAGCAGCAGACAGTTCAACAGAAATAAAGACTTCAATATTCTCAGCGACGGGTAGGACAGGACGAATCAGCAAGGAGACAGAAGACCTGAGCACTACCGACCAGTGTGGCCCAGCTGATCTCTCTACAACACTCTACCCCAATGGCATAACATAGCACCTTCTCAAGCGAGCATGGAACACCTCCAGGAGAGACGGTCCACTAGGCCAAACAAGTTTTAGTACGTTTAAAAGGACTAACATCATCCAACGTGTGTTCTCTGATCTACGTGAAATTAATTTAGAAATTGACAACAGAAGGAAACTCGAAAAATCCGCAAATACCTGGAAAATCAAACACCTCTGGAAGAGTTTGGCAATTTCTTAAAAGTTAAACATAATTTACCACACAACACAGCGATTCCACTTTCCAGGTGTTTACCCAGGCAAAGTGAAAAAATACAGATTTACCAAGGTCCCTATGCAAATGTTTACAGAAAAGCCCAGAACGTCAAACGGTGAACAGATGAACCGTGATGTGTCCATACAATAATGTATATTATTCCGCAATAAAAAGAAACCTAAAACACGCTACAGTGGGGACGAACCTCAAAGACATTACGTGAGGAGGAAGAAGCCAGACGCAAAAACCATATACTCTGATCCCCTTCATGTGCAATCTTCAGACCAGGGAGGCCGGCAGAGCCACAAAGCACACCCATGGTTGGCTGGGGTGGCAGTGGAGACTGACTGTAAGTAAACACGAGGGTTTTTTTTTCGCAGGTAATGGGATGTTTTTAAATCGGATTGAGGGGATGTTTGCACAACTCTAAAGGTACTAAAAATCATTGCATGACCCAATTAAAGGTATATAAACTCTACCGTGACAAAACTTTGTAAGACTAAAGGTTAAAAAAATAACATTACATAAAAACGAAGATTGAACAAAGTAGTCAAAAGGGATGTAAGTGCAGCTTAGGGAATATCGTCCATAATATTGTAATAACTATGTGTAGTGCCAGGTGGGGGGATCGCTTTGTAAATTCTATAAACGTCTAACCGCTGTGACATACGCCTGAAACTGATACGAAATAATATTGAACGTCTCCTCTAACTGGAAAATAAAGATTTTCAAAATAAATAAAGACTGAGGTGGCCCTATCAAGTGCTGCTGTGACGGTATCGATAATGCGACGCCACGGTTAGAACTCAAGTCAGAACGCGCACAGTGATCCCATCAGACAAGGCACACGAACCAGAACTGGTTGAGAGGGACCTCCATTTCTCACTCTAGTTTCATTTCCACTGTTTGAGGTTTTTACACTTAGCACGAATTCCGGTATGATGTGTGTAATTAAGAAGACAAAGTAAGGAACGGCAGGGGGAGGGAGAAACATGAGGGCCAGAGACGGGGAGCCCCGCCGGCTGCGGGGCCTGGCTCACCGTAGGGAGTGGTGGGCCCCAGCTCGCTGGCCGCCTCTGCCATGTACTGTGCCAGCAGCTCCCCATTGGTGACCCGAGAGGGCACCTTCCTGTCCAGCTTCTCATACAGGAACTCCTCCACTCGGGCACCTGCGGGCGACAGAAACCGAGTCACAGGGCTCTTCCGTCCAACTCAATGATGAAAGCCATAGTGACAGAAACAGACCCAAAAGAGAGATCGACAGGTACAAAGAAACGAAACGAATGATGATGATGGTACAACAGAGCAGGACACATTGTATTAAAGTTACCAAAAATCGAGTCAAAGAAACAGACCCAGACCAGAGCCTGCCCAGCCTGGTGACTTCCAGAATATTCTCTTGCTGATGCCCACTTCGATCCTGTGAGACTGGCCCTCGACCCTATGGCACCCCTCACTCTAGAGGGGAGGTGGCCAGGGCTCAGAGACATGAAAGGCCTGGGTGATGGGCCCAAGGTCAAGGCCGCCTCGCTTCTCCCACATTACAGTGGAGAGTTACGGAACGAAACACACATGTGAACTACACCCTCACCCTGCACACAGCCACCTTACAGGCAGAGCAGCATTCCCCTCCCCCCCGAGGCCCCCTCTGACCCCCCGCGCCCACGGGCTCTCCTGCGGTTTGCTCCTGCTTGCTCCCTGCTCCGGGGCGACTCTGCACGAGCCCCTCCCCCGTCTCCGGGCCTCGCTGCCCGCGCTCGAATGCTCCAGCTGGTGTTTCTCCTGCCTCTTCTCCCAAGTGTGCTCCCCTTTCCAGACACTTCTTCCACTCCTCCGTGCCGAGCTGAGCGTTTCCGTCGCTCCAGAGAGCACGCCCAGCACCGAGTCTGCTGTTTCCTCTGACTGGGACCCCCCGCAGCAGCCTTAGCCCCTGAAGTCTAACTGGCATCTCAGCCAACACCCAGTCCCACCTGCTGGCCTCCGCCACCAGCGTCCTGCCCTCGCCTCAGGACCAGCCCCCAGTCCACTCACTGGGGTTGGGCTGCAGAAGCACCTCCGTCTGCCGCAGGATCTTCTCCGTCCAGTTCTTGGTGCTGTCCGCCCGGGCCAGAAGGTTCTCAAAGTGGGCATCGAGCTCGGTCTTCTCGGCCTGGCCGAATTTCTCCTCTGTGAACTGTGTGTGGCCAGGGCTCAGAAGGAGGAAGGAGGACTGCCCCTGCCCCTGTCCCCTCCCCACTAGCCGGAGCCCAGGTCCCAAGCTCAAGAAACTTGCTCTGTCCGCATCCTGTTCTGCAACCCTGATCAAGTCATGACCCCGCCCTGGGCCTCTCAGCTTGCCCCTCTGTGAAATGAGGTGGTCAGACCAGAGTTTGGGGGTCATCGCTTCTTTTGGAAATCCAATGAAAGCTACAAATCTCTTCCGCCGCAAAAAAAAAAAAAAAAAAAAAAAAATACATTTGTACAAAATCTGGCCTACTACTTAGAGGGGTAAGGGACCCTTGGGACCCATCGCAAAGGGTCCTCCAAGCCTGACTCTTTAGGAAAGAAGTTGGCAATAAGTGCTTGAGGAACAAACAGGGCACAAAGCAGGTTTTGGGGTTACCGGGAGGCTCAGTGGAGGGCTGGGAGCCCCTGGAGGAGGCCAGGGGAGAGAATGGATCCAGAATCGGAAGGACCTGATTTAGGTCTCAGTTCTGCTATTGATGAGCTGTGTGACCTTAGGAAGTGGTTCTGCTCTCCCAGCACCAGTTTCCTGAGTAGAAAATGAGGATGGTAAGTCACAGCACGCCCTCCGTAGGTTGTGAGGATGAAAGAAGAAAGACGTGGGTAAGACCTGAGGCTGGGGTCTGGCAGGCAGTCGCTGGTGTGTTCGATGGCGCTACTGCTACTGTTGAGGGCTGATGGGAGGAGAGACAGCTGGGAAGGAAGGACTGTGTGGGACGAAGACCACATGGCCTCCTGTCGCCTAGTGTGATGGACGGGGAACAGTGCCAGCCTATCGGAGCCAACTCCGAGCACAACCAGGGCCCAGAAAGCTCAGCAGCCCCACCTCGAGGCCAGGCAGGAACCAGAATGTCACACAGGTCCCCCATTACAGCTGCCAGAAGCCACATGGGCCACCTACAAACAATCAGAGGAAACCAGCCCAAGTCCTGGCCCCTCTGATCTGGAAGGGCCCTTGAACAAATGTCCGCATAGGGCCACCAAGGCCTTCTCCAGCCAGAGGAAAGAGTCTGCTCAAGGTCACAGCCAAACGGCAGAAGGGGGAACACCACGGGAAGATCGGTCTTGGTGGCCCAACCCTACGCCAAGAGCTTTACTGATGACCCCTCCGTAACTCTGACAGCCCTCCAAGGCCGGTTGGGTCAAGTTTCCCATTTCACAGACGATGCCACTGAGGCTGAGACAGGGCGGACTGTGCTGGAGTCGGGGTCATCGCGGGCTACGGGTCTGGAGGCCCTTTCCAGGCTATGTGGCAGTGATGACTTATCCAGAGACCAAGGCCGGCTCCAGCAGCGGGGAGCGGGAGGCAGCCACCGACAGTCCTGCATCTCGTCAGGCTGCTCGGCTGCCATCAATTATGCAACAGGGCTTGGGTTTCTCGCTGCAGGGCTGGGCGGCCAGGGCGATAGCCTGAGACGCCCGACCTGGGACCAGCTGCTCAGGCCTCCCCGCCTCTCCCCACTCCTCGTCTCCCCCACCTCTCCCAAACTGAGGCCTCCCAGAGCCAGGCCCCACCCAGGACTCATGTCACCCAGCCCTCTGAGCCGGTGGCCTCAGCCCCATTTTCCAGATGAGGAAACCAAGGTGCGGAAAGGCAGTCACCTCTCTGGTCCTCAGTTTCCCGCCTGGAGAATGGGGATAAAAATCTATCCGATGGGATATTTGGAAGGCGCTTAGCACGCAGTACGGGTCTGATGAATGTTAGCTGGGGTCATCATTATCATCTCAATAAATGGCTTCCCTCAGGTCTCTCCTTGGCTTTCAGGAGCTACCTAGGGACTTCCTTACCACAATGGTACCAGTCACCCTGGTTTAGGTGACATGCACCTCAGCATCTACCAGGGTTAAGGGTGGCCCTCCTCACCGAGCCTCCTGGACGCGCCACGTTCACCCAGGTTCAAAGTCGTACCAGGTTTTCTCAACCTCTTGGGCATCCACCCCACGTCCACTGTTGCCTGCCTGGCTCGGATGATGATGATGCCACCGCCTCCCTAGATTTTATTATTATTACTTCTATTGCTCCTCTTACTATCACAGTAATTCCTACTGATAGTATTAGTACTATCACTTCTACTGCCCACAACCATCCCCACTGGCATGGGACCCAGATACGCCTTAGTTTTCCTGTCTCAGTGCCCTGAGCTGAGTTGTTCCCACCACCTGGACCAACTTCACAAACCCTCCTGACTTTAAGGCACAGTTCAGGGTCTAGGAAGCCATCCCAGCATCACCCATGCAGAAGGGGTCCAGATTCTTTCCCCCAGTCCCCGGGTCTGGTTCCCCACCAGATGGGAGTGGGGCGAGGCTCTCAAAGGTGCCCCTGGTACACGGGAGGGCTGAGCGCTTACCCAGCATGCCCCGGGACCTACACAGAGGAGCTGCCCACACGCTGATACTAAAACACCCCCTCCCATCCCTCCTGGCTGACTCCTATCCCAGGGCGGAGTGCCCTGGGTGGGTCCCCTGAGTGTCCTCTCCTGCTCAGTTCACATTTCAGGCCCCTCTCTCCTCTGGCCTGCCACCCTGCCCCATCCCTGCCAAGGGGAAGGGCCCGGAGCGTCAGAGGCTGATGCCTGCAGTCCGAGGCTGCTCCCTGCAAGATGGCAGCAGCAGGGGGTGGGCGTGCAGAGCCAGAGAAAGCCTCTATTTATAAAGCTCCTAGCTCCCTCCTCCACCCTGGAGGCTGGGGCCTGGGTGCTGGCTCCCACTCCAGTATGGGTGACCAGTGGGCCTGGCCCCACCAGGCGGAGCGAGGCCACAGGGCTCAAGTCTCTCCACGCCAGGGCCCTGCAGGCCCTGGCCAGGTCAGGTGCCAGGGCCCCACAGTCACAGAGAACCAGATCAGGTTCTTCCCAGATGTTCCAGATAACACTGTCTGGAAGGAGTTCCCACCTACCAGGTGGACTAGGGCTGTCCCAGGGGCTCTGGGGCCTGGCAGCCCCACGCGGCTTGGAACACCAAGCAGCAAATCCTCAACGGGACCCTGGGCTTTCTAGTAAACACGGCCACACAGGCTTCCAAGAGAAGGGCTGGGGCTGGGCTTCTCCCGAGATCTGACAGCAGGGCAAGGACAAACACAGAAGCCGGATGCCCTGGGGCTGGAAAACACCCTCGCAAGGGCAGACGGGCGTTACACCCGATTGACAGAAGGGCACATGGAGGCTCCCAGAGAAGTGACTTGCACAAGGTCATAGGCTGCACGAGCGCAGCACCCACCATGTTAACAGCAACAGCGAGCTTGCCTGAGTGAGCATGCACATGCAGAGCACCTCGGAACCTCAGGCCATCCTGGGAGGGAGGAATTGCGAAACCCATTTTCCAGACTGAGAAACTGAGGCCCAGAGAGGCTGAAGCCCCTTCCCCAGGGTCACAAGAGGGAGCATCCACATCCATAGCTGACTCTACGTCTTCCCCTTTACAATCAACTGCCTCAGTTTCTCTCTCCGCCTCCAAGTGGATAGGACTTGTTCCAATCCCAGCATCACTGGCTTGGGCGATTTCCCAAGGAGGGCACCCGGCCAGACCCCAGCCTTCTCCCCATCCCCCAGGCCTGGGGAAATATGAGGAAACAGGCCTTCCAGGGAGCAGAAAGGAAATAACCCCAGCCCTCCTGGCGTCCGGAACGACTATCCAAGCGTGTAAAAGGGACCTGTGGGAATCATGCCACCGTTAGCCCACTGCACAGGTGCAGAGACTGAGGCTCTGAGAAGGGTCGTGGCGCATGAATGAGTCCTCAGGCCGGGATTCAGGCCTGCAAGGGCCTGCCGGGAGCCAGAGTCACTGCTGGGCAAGGGCAGGGAGGCTGGCACCGCTTGGTGCCCTCTCCCCTCCTCAGCAGAGCCCTCAGCAGAGCCCCCATCCGGGCCCTGGGCGGTTACGGGAGCAGCGGGATAACCCTGCTGGTCGAAATGCTGGGCACTGATACTTCCGTAAGCAGCAGGGCCGAGGCCCGGCTGAGCCCCATCCCCCGGCCACACTGAGGGTGCGGTCAGCGTGGCCCGCCGCCAGGGGCTCTTTCTCCTCCTGGGCAGTGCAGAAGTCGGGGATGTGCAGGGCTGAGGTGTCTGCGAAGCGGAGAAAGGGTCAGCAGCCCGGAGGGGCCTTCTCCTGCGCTCCCTGGGCTCCACTGTAGGGGTGCTGCCGGCCCGCCCCACATCCGGGCCCCGGGAAACCGCCGCGCGGGCCCAGGGCGCACGGCCTCACCTGCACCGCCCGCGTAAAGAAGATGCCTGCGTCCGATGCCAGCTTTTTCATGTTGAAGTCCATGGCGCGCCGCAAGGCCGGCCACGGCCCGCTCCAGCGTAACCTGGCGTCCCCCGCTCGCCGCCGCCGCGGGCCCGCACCCCGCCCACCTGCTGCGGGTGCGCCCAGTCTCAGCGCGCCCTCCGGACCGCCGCCACCGCCGCCGCTGAGCTAGCCGGAGCGCGCAGGGCGGGGCGCGGGGGCGGGGGAGGAGCCTCCGGGCCGGGGCGGGCCGGGGCGGGGAGGAGCGAGCCGGAGCGAGGACGGGCGGGGCAGGGCTGAGCGGCCGGGGCGGGGCGCGAAGGGGAGGGACAGAGCTGAGCGGCCCGGCTCGCTGCTGCTCGCTGCTGCCCCCTGCAGGCTCCACCCGCCTCCTGCCAGGCCTCTCGGCCCCTGGCCGTTTGTGCCTATTTATCTTCTTTGTCCTTTCACACCGCCGTTGTCGGCTAGGCCCTCTGTCTCACGGCTTCTCGGCCTTTTTGGCCCTGTGTCTGTCTGCACCACCTACCACCACCACCACCACCTTGACCACTCCAGCACCCTGCCTGGTGACACTAAGGACAATTGAGCAGAGACAGGTTTGCTAAGGACTCATTCTTCTAGGGCTGGGGAACTGAGGAACGGCTGTTTGTCCCCCTGGAAGCCCTCCGAGTTCCCAGAGTTGAGGGAGAGCATGCAGAGGGGTGACAGGGAGGAAGGGACCAGAGGAGGGAAGGCTTTAGTTCTGCCCAGGTGGAGGACCCTGCTACCCTCAGAGAACAGCCATGTGCACATGTAACCACACAGGTACTTTATTTCTTTAAGACAGCTTTTTCTCTGATTCAAGCAGGTTTTACCTAGTATAATGGCTTTGTGATTCACTTGCTTTTTCCACCTTTATCCTTCCACCTTTGTTTGCCTGTTCCCTTAGTCATTGAGCCTTAACCTTAAATTAAGGATAACATCTTGGCTTCAGGTGTGTTTTAGGCCCAGATCCATGAGGCGGAATGGGTCCAAAGGGATGACTCCATGGCTGATTCCAGAACTGGACATGATGACCCATTACCCTAGCCCTGTCCAGTCAGTAGCACCCACTCACTACCCCAACTACCTTAGTTTCCATGACTAAGGATTTTCCCTCTATGAGATCTATCCCCTCAAGACACCTGGGGAAGCCAGGTCTTTGAGTGGTAGCTCACCTGTGTCTCCAGGACTTGCAACTCTCTATAACAAACCTTTACTTTCTTTGCTGCAAAACCTGTACATATCCTATTAGACTTAGACTCCCGCAGGCAGCAGATCCCTTTGCTCTGGTAACGCAGACCTTGATGCCAGCTTCTCACAGCCCAGACAGGGAAGGGGATGGCATGCACATACACTCCACCTCCCATGGGGCTTAGAAGGAAGCTCGTTACCCATCTCCACCTGTCTTGCTCTCGACCTCTAGGCTTCCTCTTTTAACCTAGTGGGGAGCTCTGTTCCTGAGCTGGTATCCTCTCCTCCCTGGCTCTGTTCCTTAGATACCTGACTTTAACTCCCTACACTTACCCCGTTCCCCATCATCTACCCTAGCCTATGTAAGGGGAACCTCAAGTCACCTGGGGGTTTTGGTCCTACTCCCAGCCATGGTTCTTTCAGTGCAGGTGTGGCCCAGGTAGGTGTTTTGAAGAGCCTCGAAGTGGTTTAAATGTGCACTCCAGGTTTAGAACCACTGGTCTGAATTATTATGGATATGGAGCTATCATTTCATGTTAGTCACAAACCTGTAGTTCATCTTTTCTATGTGTTTCTTTGTGTATTTCTACGTGTTCACTATGTGTTTCTATTCATCTGTATTGGTCATTGACTCATTTACCAGTGTCTATAGGTAGCTAACCATATTATTCATTTAGCCAGCATCCAGCCATATCAATATAGTTACACGTTCACTTCCTAATGACTCACATTGAACACTGTTAAAGAAAAAAGTATTCATGATGCTTGTTAAAGGTGGTAAAGAAGTAATAAGAAGAAATAAAGAAGACTTTATTTGAGAGAGACTCGTGCAATGGGTTTTGCAGTAGGGGAGAGAGATCAGGTCCAACCTCAAATACAATAAGGACAGTGGAGATTATTAGCCAAGGAGCAGGGGGGCAGTGGATGGAAAATGACTAAGAGGAAACATCAAGGCTAGCAGGATTCTTGCTGAAGGCAGCTGGAGTGATAAGCTATGGAGCATCTCCAAGGATGATCAGATACCAAGGGTAAGGGATTTTTGCTAAACTGACTCAGCAGGATTCTTGCTAAAACTGGACTCTACAAGGATGGAGATGGAAGCCCAGATCAAGTCTAGTTGAGCATTGGGCCCAGAGGAACTGACCCAAGTTCGGTCAAGGAAAAGTCTTTGTCAGCACCTATTATGTGCCAGTCACTGTTCTAGGCACAAGGCATATAGCAGTGAACAAATCAAGGCCTCTCGCCTCTTGGGCAAATGTATATAACATGTCAGGTAACAAGTCCTGGGAAGAGAAACCGAACAGAGTAAAGGGGAGAGAGACCAAGACAGTAGGTACTAGTTATTGCTGATCTTATAGCTGTCCAGTCTAAATGTTTCACTTATTTATTAGCTTTACACTTGAGTTGTTCTAATAGCAATGGCCAAAATATCCTAAGCCCATACCAGGCCCAGCACTGAGAACTTTTAAGTGAATAATCAACTGAGATCCTCATAACAACTCAGAAACAATCATCCTCCTCATTTTAGGGGCAAGGAAGCAGAGATTTAGAGAAGTTAAAGGTCACAGAGGAAGGAGTGGAGGATTTAGCCCACACCCCAGGCAGTCCAGTGGTGGAGCCTGCTCTCCTTCGCTCTGAATCCTTCTTCCTTGGCTCATCGGCTACCACTCTCCCCTCTTTCTGCCCCTTGAATCCTCCAGTAGAGCAATATCACACGAGATTGTATTTAAGTATCTTAATTACATGTATCTTGTCCACCACTATGCTCCCATGTCCAGCCAAAAGGCTGGCACACAGAATATTAGTTGTTGAATGAATGAAAGAATGTGAACTTACTGATACTTCTATTTTAAAAACTTAGATGTGCCCGGGTCTTCGCAGTTATAAAGGGCTGCCACACTGTTCCTTTCCAAGCCCCACCAAAGCCCTGTGACTCTGGCAAGGCAGGAATTCCAATCCCGTTTTTACAGAGGGGTAAACTGAGTAAACCGAGACCTGAAGTGACAGAACGTGATCCCAACTCAGGTGGGCCTGATTCCAAACCCTCTGTTTAGTGCAAAACAAGTTGGACGGTCAGAATTTCATCACTTGACTCCGACTATCAGGGAGACATTGTCTGGCAGAGGTGCGGCGCTTTTGCAAACAATTCCAGAAGTTGGAACGTGGCAAGTGTTTAAGAGGATGCTGTGGGAGTTAGAAGCGGTGGTATTTAAATATGGGTGCTTGAAGGGCGGGAAGGACTTGTCCGTGTGAGAAACGGCATCGGTAGGGGGAGCCAAACACGTGGGATCAGATAGCCGCAGCTTTAACAAAGCCGGTTCAAAACTTGATCGCTCCTCCCCAGTCTCCGTAAGAGCGGCCCCGCCCCGCTCAATCAGCCTCCCGTGTCAATCTAATCCCTCTGGCCAATCATAGGAAAGAAGAAAAGATCACTTCCGCGCCTCAACCGCACTTAGGGGGCGGGTCAGAAGGATCGAGGCAGACTAAATCGGTCACGTGACCCACCTCATTTACAGGAGGCCAGAACTGCGCGCAACGATTCAGCAACGCTCATTCGCTAAGAGAGGGGTTGGCCCTGCGTGAGGCACGCCTCCCCCCCTCCCGCGCCGGCCTAGAGGTTGGTTGCGCGGACGCCGGGGAAGGAGACGCTGCCCTTCCGCAGCGATGGGATCCCGAGTGAGTGGCTGCCGGGGCTGAGCCCGCCGGGCGGTCGGGCGGCGCGGCAGGGCCTGGAACTGAGGCTTGCAGCGGGAGGGCGCTGGGCCTGCGCGGGGCACTGGGTAGGGGCGCAGGTGTCCGGGCTCAGCTGAACTAGAAGGGCCCAGCTTGGAATGAGCAGGTACCTGGCCGTGGGCGGGCGAGAGTAGAACGAAAGGGACCCGGTCGGTGAGGAGGTGGCCTGGGCCTGGAACGTTGTGGGGATCCGAGGAGGGATGCTGACCGGGGCTGGGAAAGTTCCCGGGATGGAAGGAGTAGGTGCGCCAGCCGTGGGCGGCGCCACTGGGCACCTGGACGACCCTCGAGGATATTCTGGGGGTCGGAGTAAGAGCAGAGAGAGCCCGGCTTCGGCTGCTGAGGGAAATGCCCGGGATGGAATGAGCGCATTCCAAGACGGGGTATTATTGCTGAGGTCCAGTGCGGTAGTGCCCGGAGCCCGGGTCAGACCGCTGAGGTGCCAGAGTGGGGTGAACTGAAACTGGGCGGAGGGTGGCCGCAGGGAGTGCCCGGGCCGGGGTCGTTGCTGAGGTCAAGGCGGAAAGGAGATTGCTAACGCCAAAGTCATTAATGGGGTCGTCCAGGGCAAGAAAGGAGGTGCCCAGGTGGAAAGTGTGGGCATCCTGGCTGAGGGCGTTTTAAGTGCTACGGAGGAGGCGGAATGAGTAGGTTCTCACCCAAGGTTATAGGACAAAAGAGGTGATTGCCCAAGTGGGGATGGCATTAGAAGCGTCCCCGAGTGGGACACTGCCGTGGGCTTGTCATCATAGAGAATAGGTGGAGGCTTCTTCCCAGGTGGTGCTGGGGGATGGACAGGATGTGGTTGGGCTGGATCTGGATCCATATCTGGAGTGAAGCAGGCTTGAGGGACAGGTGTTAGTCACCTTGTATCTGCTGCTCTTCCTCTTGGTTGGGGCAGCAGAGGCGGCTCTTGACTTTCTGCAGACAAAGCCAGGTCTCTCAGACCTGTCTCATTCCTGGAGCATGTGTTCGAGTTCATCTTTATAATTCTATGTGGGCTTTTCACTTGGAGACCCAGAAGCCTTCAGATGTGTCATGGAGGGAGAAGTGGCAATTGTAGCAGGCAGCTCAGGGGAGACACCATAGCCTTGAGGTCCTGCAGAGCTGAGGTCACATCCCACCTTGGTCAGGTCACTTACTTCTCAGAGTCTTGGTTTCCCCATCATATACAGCGGTTGTCCTGGGAGGTTCTCTGAGTGACTAGACTCAAAGCCCTCTGTGGAAAGCCTGTCCCAAGCCTGGCCTGTAGTAAGTGCTCGGGAAATAGCTGCCGAAGGACGTGAGAGGGGTGGCTTATGATATTAACCCTGGCTTTGACCGCTGGCATTCACATAGCTCCATGTGCAGCCTCCTGGCAGGATGTCTCCTACCCTGACACTGTGACAGTTTCCTTAGCCTAGAATATTTTGCTGCCAGCCCGCCTCGCACACACCACAGCCTAGCCCTAGAGCTAGGCTGATAGCATCAGCCTTCCTTCTCACTCGCTGGGGATATGCTGTTTCTTACGTTGGTTCAGACTTTGGCCGCCAACCCAGGTAGACAGGGTCTGTCCTGGCCTGCATGTTCCTTCTGCTTGAAGTCCCAGAAGACCTTGAAGGCATCCTGGCCTTGGTGATGGCGGTTGGGGAGCACCCTGTGGGATCTTGGGGACTGGGCTATCTGTGGTTAAGCCACTTATTCGTTGGCTTTGGAATGGGCAGTGGGGTCCCCTGGGGGTCTCAGAAGGCCCCATGGGAAAGTTGCCTTTGTGGTCTGTGGTTCTTTTGGCATTTTCCGCTTCCTGGTCCGTGTCAAATTGGCAAAAGGGTTGTATTGAGCACAGTCTCGGTCCAAGTGCTGACTCTGCCTCATACCAGCTGTGTAACTTTGGACTTCTGACAGCCTCTCCGAGCCTCAGTTTCCTCACTAGAAATTGGCAACGGTGGAGGTGGGGGAGGTAGAGAACTACTTCACAGAATTGTCATCATTCAGTGAAATAGCACGTGAAGAACTGAGCACAAAATATACACAAACGTGTAGTGGCTATGATTTAAGGAAATATCCAGTTGTTTTATAATACAGTCCACAGGAAGTAAAACATTCTTGGCTTTGTGGGAGGTGAAAAGATGTAATGTTCTCAGTCAGAGGCCTGAGCCTTTAGAGGCCTGAGATTTTTGTTCAGCAAACGAGCCGTGAAGTTCGAGAGCGCCCTATCCGTCTCTCCAGGCCCTGGGTTCGCTCTTGAGTCACTGTGCCACAGACGCTGCCTTCTGTTCCCAGGGCTCCTGGTGGGCAGAGGGTCTGTGGGGCATTTGGCTGCCTTCCTGCTGCTGGGTGCAGAAGGCCATGGCTGGGTTCCAGACCTGGCATTCCCGTCGGCTTTACTCCCACCTCATCCCCCGGGGCACTCTTGTGCATTTCTCTGCGCTCATGTACACACGTCCTTTTGTCTGACTTGGTCATCTGTCTCTCAGCTCTGTGGAGAGACCCTCCGGTATGTGCATCCCTGTCTTTCTGGGGCGTGGACGGTGCCCGGGACCCAGCCTGCAACCAGTTGAAGACGTTCTCCTTGGAAGCACTTGGCCCCGAGGGCTCTTGCCTGGTGTGCGGTCCTGCCATGGCCTTCCGGAGGACTGAGGGCATGTCCATGATCCAGGCCCTGGCCATGACAGTGGCCGAGATCCCTGTGTTCCTGTACACAACGTTCGGCCAGGTAAAGATTGGGCGCATCGTGGTCTTGCCCTTTGACCACTCCGATCCCTGAAACACTTAGCCACTTGGCATCTAGAACGCTGGGCTTTCATCACCGCTGCCCCGGGCATCTGATGTCTCCTCTTTGAGCAGAGTGAGAAGGGGACCGGGTTAGGAGTCTGGGGCCTCAAGCCTGGTCTTCACTTGCCCACCGCTGGTGTCTGTGCCAGCCAGGCCTCTTGACACTTCCTAAAGCTCTGCCCTGGGGGATGCCACCCCACCAAGGGTGGAGGGTGCGGGTGGAGCAGGGACATGTGCAGATGCGACAGTCGGTGGAGGGAATGTCATCATCTTCAAGGAGTTACTGAGAAGTAGAGCTGGCAGACCTGGGGTTGATTTCTGTCTCTCCGTCACCTTGAGCATGTGTCTTAACCAGTGTGAGCCTCAGATTTCTCACCTGAGAAAGGACGGGCATTCAGACAGGTAATGCAGGTAAAGTCCTAGTGCAGTGCCTGGCACAGAGGCACTCAGTCACTGCAGCCGTTAGAATGACTGACAGCGTTAGGGACACCTGCTGGACTCTAGCTGCAATCTCCTTGGCATTGCCTTTTTGCCGTCCCCAGCCCCCACATTTCAGAGGGGCTGGCCATGTCGCCCCCTCCTGAGGTGGCTGCCTCAACGTCGTTCCTGGCCAACAAATGTCCCCCTTGTCTGACGTGTCCCCTTTTCCTAGTGCTCCCCCCGGGCAGCTCCCCCTAGAGCTCCCCTCAGGGCTCTCTTGGGGAGACGTAACTGGCTGCCCCCCTCTTTGCCTGCAGTCCGCTTTCTCCCAGCTGCGGTTGACACCAGGCCTGCGGAAGGTCCTCTTCGCCACGGCCCTGGGGACTGTGGCCTTGGCCCTGGCCGCCCACCAGCTGAAGAGGCGACGGCGGAGGAAGAAGCAGGTTGGCCCCGAGATGGGAGGCGAGCATCTGGGCACAGTGCCGCTCCCCATCCTCATGGCCAGGAAGGTCCCGTCGATGAAGAAAGGTAGGTGTGAGGCGTTGGGGAACAGCCTGACCTGGTGACAGGTCCCAGCTGGGCCCCTATTAGCTGTGGGATTTCGGGCTAGTAGGACCGTCCCCAGGTTGAGAGTAGAACTTTCTTCCCTGAGTCATTGTAAGGATTTGGCGGGTGATGTGGCTGGACACATGTGTCCAGTAGGTGGCAGTTGTTCTCATTATGTGAGGCCCCTTTGGGAGCATCTGGGTCCAGAGGAGGCTGGTGGGAGGGAAATCCTCCGGCTTTGGAGCAAGAAGGCCCGTGTGGGTCCTGAGCCAGGTGTTACTCCCCCATCCCCTTCTTTTTTTTTTTTTTAATTAAGTTTTACTTTATGTACGGTAAAAGTCACCTTTTTAGCATATAATTCTATGAGTTTTGACAAACACATATATAATCACCACCACAATCAAGAACTGTTCTCTCTAAATCCCCCAGGCGCCTTTGCAGTCAGCCCCTCTCTCCTCGCCCCCAGGCCCTGGCAGCCGGTTTTCGTGTCTGCTCGTGTGGCTTTTAAAATCTCTATGGCCTCTGTTAACCTTGTAACCCAGCAACCTGGCGTTTGCCGCCCGATTGCAGTTTAGACCTCTTTTCCAGGCAAGGAGTTCTCATAGGCTCCCATCCGAAGAGAAACCTGTTTCGGGTACCGGAAGTCTCCTCTGCGAAAATACATTTTCTTTCTTTTTTTTTTCTCCCACTTTATTTTTTTGTTATGTATGTATGTATGTATTTTATTATGGTGACATTGGTTAACGAAATCCAGTGAGTTTTGGGTGTACAATTTAGCAGTAAGGCGTGTGTGTGTGTGTGTGTGTGTGTGTGTGTGTGTGTGTGTATATTGCATTGTTTGTTCACCGCCCATAGTTAGATTTCTTGCTGTCACCACAGATTTGATCCCTTTGACCCCATCTACCTCCCCCACCTTCCGGTAACCACTATCGTCCATGTTCGTGAGTCTCTGTCCGATTTGTTGCTTTTAGGTTTATATCCCACACATAAGTGATATCGTGTGGTTTTCCACTTTTTCTGACTGGCTTAGTGAGAATCAATTTTCATTGTGGATTATCATCGCGAAGGGGGGTTTTATCTTTACCGTTGCAAAAACGTCTTTAGACTAGTCTAGAGCAGGACCTGAGCAACGCCGATCAGCTGGCTCCCGCTTCACGTCGGTCCCTGGGAGACCTGGAGCCACCTCGGCACCGACCTCCTGCCCGCCCTATACCACCCCCCGCTCTGGTTTCACCTGACTTTCCCTTCCCTACTTTTCTCACTTAAAAAAAAAAATCTTTGGTATATTTTTAGAAGTCGTTGCCTCGAATCCATTTTTGGAAGAGATTGCAAATCAATCACTCCAGTAGCAGCACAGGGGAAGGAGAGGAAGAAGGAGGCAGGAAAGTAGCCGGCTCTCACGCTCAGCCTTGTTGTGGCAGGTCTGGGCCCCTCCCTCGGGCCAGGCCCCGTGCTGGCGACAGGGGTACGGTCGTGAGCAGGACGACGGGTAGGGCCCGGCACTGTCCCGCTGAGGATGTGCGCTCAGGGTGCTCTGCGGTCACTCTGACTTAGGAGGTCAGGACAGGCTCCAGATGCGGAGGAGGGGGAGGGCGCTCAGAGAGGGAACAGAGGCTGGTGGGAAGGCTGCGTGACCCGTCCTTCTGGTCCCTACAGGCTACTCCAGCCGGAGGGTACAGAGCCCTAGTAGCAAGAGCAACGACACCCTCAGCGGCATCTCCTCCATCGAGCCCAGCAAGCACTCGGGCTCCTCCCACAGCCTGGCCTCGGTGAGGACAGGGCAGGGGGGAGGGTGCCAGGGAGCCTGCCACGGCCTGAGGGCTCAGTTCCTGGCCACCAGCTGGGTCTTGTCTCTGCCCTCAGCAGGCTTAGTTATTGGGAGGAGGATGGGAGTAGAGATTTCATTCAGTCTTTCATTTATTCGCTCATCATCCATCCATGCGCTTTCAGAGGAGTCACTGATCACTCACTGGGTGCCAGGCATCGGTGAGAGAAAGGCAGATAGGTGCAGAAGAGCAACTTGTGGCCTCTTGGGGGAGATATTTATCTGTGCAAGTTCATTCATTCATTCTTTCATCAGACTTTGGGCAAGTACCTCCTTTGTGGCAGGGACTGTGCTGGGTGCTTAGGATACAAAGCTAAGTAGGACAAAGAAGAGTTTATTTTCTCTGGGGAAATGGCTTTTGGCTCATTGACTCATCCAGTTACTAATTCACTCAGCCAGTGCCAAGCCCCAGCTCTGAGCCAGGCCTGCCCTGGGGACCTAGGGGTGAACAAGAGGTGGCTCTTATCCTGGAGGAGTCCACAGCCTGGCATGGCAGGTGGCCACTCATTTGGGAGGTGTGGGCAACAGTGGGCCTGGCTGGCCCATATGTCCCAGGCACTCCTTCAGCCTTCCTTGTCTGACTGGGAGCGGCGCCCCGGAGTGATCTGTGAGGAAGGGGCCAGGGCGGGCTCCGTAGCAGGCTGCAGGATCCCTGGCTGGGCCTTGGCCTTGGTATTTCTCACAGTTTTTGTGAGGCATTGCCAGGCTCTCAGAGTTGGTGGACCGGGCTGTGCTGAGGGCCTGGCCGCTGCAGTCAGGGGCTGGCCCCAGGGGTGGTGTCTGGAGAGGGAGTGTGGCATGTGTTCAGACAGCAGGGGAGGCTCGGGCACAGCAGGGCGTCTGGGGAAACTTCACCTCGTGCCCTCGGGTCTTTGTGCTGCTTGGCACTCAGATGGTGGCGGTGAACTCGTCTAGCCCCATGGCTGCATGCTCGGGACCATGGGACACCCGAGGGATGGAGGAGTCCGTGACCACCAGTGATGGCAACGCCGAGAGCCTCTACGTGCAAGGTACACCCGCCGGCCGCCTCAAGCTGTCATGGGGCAGGGCGGGGCAACAGGGAATGGCCCTCCGAGAGCCCAGACTGGGACCAGAACACTCTTCCAGGTGCTACTTTGCAACCCCCTCCTGCTGCCCTCCCCAAACCCTCATTCAATGGTTCCCAGCCATTTCTGGAAAAGGGTTCATCTGTAGGAACCATTCTGGTCTGAGTGAAGGCCTGTAAACTGACAATCCTGGAAAAAATGATCAGGACCCAGCCCCCACGATCCTGCCCGTCCTTGTCCCTCGGGGCCTTCTTGTCTCCTTGTCTTCTGAGCCTCTTCTTGAGGGATGCTGTGTGGGGCCCAGCTGCTCTCCCTCCACTGGGGACCTGAGTCCCTTCTCTCCCGCCCATGCTCAGGGATGGAGCTGTTTGAGGAGGCTCTGCAGAAGTGGGAGCAGGCGCTGAGTGTGGGGCAGAGGGGGGACAGCGGCAGCACCCCCACGCCAGGGGACAGCCTCCGGAACCCCGAGACTGCTTCAGAGGCGCTGTCTGAGGTAAGGGTTCCCTACCCCCCTGGCCATGGAGTGGGTCGGTGGGTGGCCGGAGTTTGGGAGGCACCCTAGCAGCCCTGCCTTCTGCCAGCCAGGCACTCGTCCCCTTGGGTAGGAGTGTGCTTCTTGACCAGAACGTCAGTCCAGCCAAGTAAAACATTCACGCAACGGGCTTAGCACATGCCTGGCCTTTGGTAGTGACACATTAAACCACAGTGATATCCACGCCCTGATCCCGACCCAGTTCCTGCAGGACCGAAGGGAAGAGCCTATGTTCATAGCTGAAAGGCTCACACGGCCTTTGTCTTGTTCTTCTTTGTACTTTTTTGGGAGCATCATCCGAGCTTTCTACAGTGAACATTGTTTTTTTTTTTTTTTTAATATCAGGAAAGAGAAAGTAAAGAAGCTAAAATAAAACATTTTTGTGAAAAACACACCAAGTATATGACCCAGGATGGATGTTCACTGAAGCATTATTCTGTAACAGTTAAAAACAGGAAAAACTGGGAACTATCTAAACGCCCCTCCTTGGGAGTCTGGAACGCCATGCAGCCTTTAAAAGGCCAAGGGAAGCCGTGTGGGCTGATAGGCTGCTATCTCCACGCTATGTTCTTAAGTGAAAAAAACAAGTTGTAGACTCTGTGTAGTATGAGCAGTGTTACAGTTTAGAAAGACACACATCGTGCGTCTGTGTGCCTCTTGGTAACCACCGGTATGTGTGTGCCTTTTTTACTCTCCTCTCACAGATGCACAGCAAATTGCTAACAGCGATCTGTGAGGAGAGGGCCTGCAGAGAAAGGTGGAAAAGGGCTTTTCTAGTACTTTTCTGTGCTTTGTAGTCCCTTCTTTGCTGTTTGACTTTTCTGATTTTGAGCATGTGCTTATGGGCACAGTTTGTATAAGTGGTGGCACCGAGGGCTGTTTCTGTTTTATTCTTTATGCTTTTCTGTATTAAAAAACAAAATACCCCATGAGCTACAGTCCTCTGCTGAAGTGTGGTCAAGCGGGGGGTGGGCGTCGCTTTGGGGAGCAGTCTGACGATATCTGGTGAATCAGTCCGGGCTAGCCAGGAACTGGAGCCAGACTTCATGTGTTGAAAAAGGTGTTTAATTCAAGGAATTGGTTGCACAGTGAGGGAGGAGCTGAGGGGCCTCAGGGCTGGCGGGGGCGTGCCCAGAGCTCAGTGAGACAGGGATGTGGAGGGAGGCCGGGTGAGGAGGGGAGAGTTCTCTGCCCACTTCCCCGCCCGCTTCTTCCCTCCACCTGCGCCTCCATTGGCCTGGAGTCTGGGAAACAGTTTGCAGCCCCAGGATGGGGATGCTCCAGGCACAGCTGGTAACAAGTCGAGGGCGTATGTACCTGTTACCCCGCTGGAGGCCTGTCACACAGGCATGACCACCTAGTAGTCATAGGACACAAAGATTGGGAAATGCCCAGGGTACAAGAAAGCCTGCAGTCCCCTGGGGGCTCTGCATCAGGTCAGCTCTCTGGGTGGGCAGACGAGGTGTGTTAAGGCAGGGAGGTGCAGGGAGGCGCTTTATTTCCCACATTGTGTTCATTGTTAACTCTACATCTTAAAGTTATAGAACTTTCGTTGTTTTTTTTTTATTTGCAAAAACAAGTAAATATTCCTTATAAAATAGTGAAAACTGCAGAAATAGAAAAGAGTGGGGAAAAAACAGCCCAGGCTCTGATCAGACAACTCATGCTGTGTGACGTGGGCTGAGACTCTCGACCTCCCTAAGCGCTGGTACCCTCAGCGGGACACCAGCCCCAGCCATGTGATCCTGGCCCGTAGCAGCTGCTCAGTGCATGGCCTTTGTTATCAGTGTTGTCGATGTCCAGAACCCTTCATCCGGACAGAACCATTCGGTGTCCTTCCAGGCATTTTTCTATGCTAAACATGTTTTTAACAAGTCTATGAAATATAATTCTCATACCATAACATTCACCAATTGGAACTGTACACATTCAATGGCTTTTAGTATATTCACAGAGTTGTGTGACTATATGACACAATCACAATGCATTCTAGAGCGTTTCCATTATCCCCAAAAGAAATCCCCTATTCTTCAGTAGTCACACCTCCCTCCTGTCCCTCCATCCGCCGCCCGCAGCCCTGGGCAGCCACTGATCTACTTTCTGTTTCTTTAGATCTGCCTATTCTGGACGATTCTGCAAATGGAATCATGTAATATGTGACCTTTCATGGCTGACTTTTTTCACATAACCTAATGTTTTCAAGGTTCATCCTTGTCGTAACGTGGGTCGGTCACTGCTTCGTTTCTGTGTTTTGCTGGGTAACATTCTGTTGTACGGATGGGCCATCTTTTACTTATCCATTCATCGGTTGATGGACATTCGTTTCTACTTTTTGGCTTTTATGAATAACGCTGCTGTGGATACTTGCGTGTAAGTTTTTGCATGGACCTGTTTTTAACTCCTTGGGTTTGTACTCAGGAGTGGAATGGCTATGTCATGTGTCAGAATGTCTTAACATTTTGAGGAACTGCTGGGCCCTTTTTCCCAGCAGCTGCACCATTTTACATCCCCACCAGTGGTATACGAGGGTTCTAATTCTCCACATCCTTGCCAACACTTGTTATTATCTGACGTTTCGATTCCAGCCATCCTGGTGGGTGTGAAGTGGTATCTCATTGTAGTTTCGATTTGCCTTTCCCTGATGGCTAATAATGCTGAGCATCTTCTCACGTGCTTATTGGCCAATTGTATATATTTGGAGAAATCTCTATTTATAACTTTTCCTTTAAAAAAAAATTATAGACGTTTATTTGAGCCAAACTGACAATATATGCCAGGGAGCAAAATCTGAAATGCTCTCCCTTTGTTTGATTTTTAAATTGGTTGTTTGTCTTTTATTCTCGAGTTGTGAGGCTTCTTTAGATAGTCTCGATACAGGTCCCTTATCAGAGATATTATTTGCGAATATTTTTCTCCCATTCTTGGGTTGTCTTTTCATTTTCTCGATTGTGTTCATTGAAGCACAAATTTTTTTTTAAATTTTGAAGTCCAGTATATCTATTCTTCCTTTTGTCATTCGTGCTTTCGGTGCCGTATCTAAGAAATTGTTCCCTAATCCAAGGTCGCTCCACAGAGACAGACAGAGCTGGCAGATCTCTGCCAAAGCTACAAGACTCTGCTGGCCACATGGAGCGGAGTCTGGCCCTGTGGGAGAACTGAGCAAAGTGGCCAGTGAGTCTGGGGTCCCATGGGCCTGGGGCCGAATCCTAGCTCTTCCAGGTGCTACCTGGGTGGGCCGGGCCACTTAACCTCCTTGAGTTTTCTCTGTGAAATGGGGTTAGAGTAATACCTGCCGGGAGGCTGAACTGCCAGGTGCCTGGTCCCAGGCGAGCGTTCAGTGAAAGATAGTCATTTCCATCGTTACCGTACCCCTCCGAGCTTGTCTGGCTGTTTCTCCACAGTGGCCTCAGACCCGAGTCAGCCCCTCCACGGGCTCTGATTACCTGCTAGTGCAGGATCTGGCAGCCTCAGTGGAAAACAGAGTCGGTCTGCTTGTGCCTGGGCCCTTGGTCCAGAAGCTCCTGGGGGCAAAGGAGCAGTGTACCCTTCTTCCCCATGCCCTGGCCTGGAGGCTGAGGGCAGCGAGGAGGTCACAGGTCACAGGCAGCTGTGTCTGGCGTAGTGCCTACCCAAGCACACATAGTTAAGAGCGGCAGTGGGGTTTGAACCCAGCTCTTTCTGGGCTCCTAACTGCTCTTACTACAGTGACAATAACAAGTGCAATGATCGTTATAATAGCTAACACTGACTGGTTGGCACCACGGGCCAGTCTTGTGTGAAGTGCTTTGAGTACTCTACCTCGTTCTTGTTTTCCCAAAGATCCCTGGAAGTAGGCGCTCTTATCTCAGTTGACAGATAAGGAAACTGAGACTCAGAATGGGAAGTTATTTGCTAAGGTCATGCAGTTTGGGTCTGGTAGGGCCAAGGTCTAAAGCCAGGTCAGCTTGGGTCTAGAGCAGTGCTGCTCTGTATCTCATTTAAAAGTTTCTAGAAACATCGTTAAAAAGTAAAAGGACATAGATAAATTGATTTTAAGAATATATTTTATGTAATCTAGTATATCCGAAGTGTAATCAATCGACGTGAACAGTCACTGAGATCTTTAATTGATTAATTCATTTGGCGCTTAGTGTTTGAAATCCACTGTGTATTTATGTTTTCCCCCGCTCAGTTGCAACCAGCCACATTTCAGAGGATTTCAGAGGCTCCCTGGCCACATGAGGCTAGTGTGCGTCTGTGTTGGGCAACTCAGGTCTAGATCTCTGCTCTCACTGCTGGGCCCCAGAGCCTGCTCCCCTCCCCCAGGGGCCGATGCCGCCATCGTTAGTGAAAGAGGCCATCGGCATGGGGAGCTTGCAGGGCCTGGATTGATGGTGACGTTTTAACCACAGCAGAGTCGCAGCGAAGAGAGTTTGCAGAGAAGCTGGAGTCTCTGCTGCACCGGGCCTACCACCTGCAGGAGGAGTTTGGGTCCACCTTCCCGTCTGACAGCGTGCTTCTGGACCTCGGTGAGCTGGGCCCTGCAGGCTGTGGCGGGGTGCGGCCAGGGCAGAAGCGGGGAGGCAGTGAGAGAACCGGGGCGTGACTCCCTCCATGCATCAGGCAAGCCAGGGTCCCCAGGGCCCTCCGACCTCTTCCGGTCCAGAGTCGTATTGCACAGATGGGGGAACCAAGGTCCCTGGAGGGACAGAGGCGTTCCTTACATGTGACGGGCAGGAGCAGAGCTGGTGTGAGGCCCGGGAGCCCCATCGCCTTGGGCTTGTGTGTCGACATCTCCCGGCTCACATAGAGATGATCCCAGAACAGGCCATAGGGCCGAGAACACAAGTCTCGCTGTTAGCGTGCCCTACCCAGGTAAAGGGGTGTGACGTCACCGGGGGAATGAAGTTACTCAGCCAGACAGCCGTGCTACCCTGGTGCCCACTGGGTGCCAGGCCCTGTGCAGTCGGTCAGCAGCCCCTAGTGCCCTTCCCTGGGTGCCGTCAGCCCTGACGGGAGCGTAGACTTGAAGGTCCAGCTCCCTGGACCTCCGGCCCTACCAGTGGTTATACAGGCCCAACACGGGCTGGCTGAGGTGACACATCCTCCCCCAGCCTCCACTGAGAGGGAGAGGTATCCTGCTTCCTCTGGCCTCCCCATGTGGCAGGGAAGGCTGGTGCGGCTCTCGGGCTGTGGCTTCTGCTTATCTGTTCCACAGGCTGTTCCTAGGCGCCCTCGAAGGCGCAGACCCTCTCAGCCCTTAAGCCCGTGGGTATGGGAATGCAGAGTGAGTGGCCCATGGACTCCCTTGAGCCCTTTGGGATAAATGGCTAAGTTTCAGCTTGTCAGGGAGGGGAAGTGACTTGCCCAGGGCTACACAGCTCAGCAGAGTCTGTCCCTGTAGAGCTCAGGGACCACCAGGCCTCAGGGTCCAGTGGTGTGGCCATGGGCAGGTCCCCTCAGCAGCCTCGTTTGCACACCTAACTGCGTACATCCAAGGATGTCATAAGATTGGAGGTGGCCGTTCATTTGCCCAAGGTCTTCAGGCACAAGTGCTCAGTAAACAGGAGCTGTGCTGGGCACTGTCATCCGCCCAGAAGCGGGTATCGTGGGCTCTGCATATATGCGTCCCACTTGGTGATCATGGGTGTCGCCACTCAGCCTTCTCTCCCTGTTCTTCCCAGAGCGGACCCTCATGCTGCCCCTGACTGAGGGCTCACTGCGTCTACGGGCAGATGATGAGGACAGCCTGACTTCAGAGGATTCCTTCTTCTCTGCCACCGAGGTGATGCGGGGTGGCGGACAGGTGCAGAGGGGCGGGCGGAGCGAAGGCCAGACCTCTGTGTGACCTTCATGGAGAGCACTGAGTCATGGGAAAGTGGCCATTTCCTCCCACGGGAGCGGAATTGAGAGGTCACCAAGTGCCGCTCCCCAGGGACTCCATACCGCATCCGGCCTGAACAGCGAGGCCTGAGAAGCCAGGGGTCATAGGCCATGGGGGTGAGGGCCGGGGTCCCTGCCCCCGGCTCCAGCCCACGTTGACCCTGCCCTCCTCCAGGCTGCATGCCTGTTGCTTGGCGTTAGTCTCCCACCATGGCCACATGTTAGTCCCAGCTGTCCGGGCCCAGGGCGGAGGGTATGGGCACAGGTCCAGTAGATGGTCCCTTTAAGAAGGGCCCCTGGAGATGGGGACACTGAGGGCCAGATCTAGACTCGAACCCAGGCCTCCTACCTCTTGGGCTAGTGTTTTCTCTGACATCCCCTCTGAGACTGGCCTCTAGCGTGTCCCCCAGGCAGGTACCTCCAGCCCCTGGGACACGGTGGATACAGGCTCTGACACGCCCCCTCCCACCCCCCTTCTTCTGCGCCCTCCCAGCTCCTCGAGTCTCTGCAGGTGGGCGATTTCCCGATCTCCCTGTCCAGGCCCGCCGCCGCCTACGAGGAGGCCCTGCAGCTGGTGAAGGAGGGGAAGGTGCTCTGCCGGACCCTCAGGTGAGTGCACTGGGGGGCAGGGGGTGGGGCAGGTGGCTTGAGCCCTGCCCCCTTCGGAGGAAGCTGGAGAGGCCAGTGGTGCTTGGTGAGGACTCAGCTGGGCCAGGCTAGCCGAGGACCGTGGTGGGCTGGCAATGGGTCTGGGCTGGCCCAAGCACCCAGGCAGGCAGGTCTGGGATTGACAGTGACAAAGTAATCGAGTTAATTAATAAAATGATAAGAGTTCACACTTGTTCTAAGCTCTCAGGGGGTCCAGCCACAGAAACGCAGTGGGCACTGCTCCTCAGCCCCGTGTCCAGTTCAGCCCTCTCAGCAGTGGTCCGGAAGCCAGGCTTTGGGGGACAGACCCGGATTCTCTCCAGGTTCTGCCACTTCATACTTGCCCGTTCTCTTGGCCTCAGTTTTCTCTTATAGGGTATATTAGGTTTCTAGGTTTCTTATTCATCTTAATTTTTCTGTATGCTGGGAAACTCAGAACTTGGCTTTTGGTCATGGCTCCAAATTCAAGTGATGTGCGTTTAAAGTTGTCTGACGAGTGGTGGAAAGCCCTGCGATTTGGATCAAGGGCAGCCAGACGGGGCGCCTCCAGCGGCTCTCGGAAGTGTGGTCCAGAGCGGGCGGCAGCCCCCGCCCTGGCATTCTGCCAGCTGGGAGCAGTTTGGCCATTTTGGTCCTTTGCCAGTGAGGGTCTTTTACTATTTGGGGCTTAACAGAGACTGAGGTCACCTGACCCCCAGTGACCAGACCTGCCAGGTGTACCCACTGCCATTTAGGCTGACAGTCTTCAGCTTCCAGTTAGCTACTTCCTTTGGTTTGGGGGACACCAAGGGGGTCTCTTGGAGCGGGCCAGCCACTTGCCCAAGGTCACCCTGCCAGGCCAAGGCAGGGCCACTCAAGGGCTCCGCTCAGACCCCCACGGGGCATCGCTGGGTGGGGCTCAGATGGTCTGACTATCTGTTTGCCCCCTCAGGACGGAGCTGCTGGGATGCTACAGCGACCAAGACTTTCTGGCCAAGCTGCACTGTGTGCGACAGGCCTTTGAGGTGCGTGTGGTGCAGGGGCACAGGGAGCATGGAGCCGGGGATCGGGGAGTCAGGCCGGTCTCCTGCTGGGCCTGCTGCCACACCTGGCCCTCTGTGCAGATGCGTCAGTCACCCACTTAGCACATCGACCGGCCCTCCTCATGGGTGTGGGGGGCTGCCAGCACGGCAGCTCACCCCACTCCCTTCCGTGTTCCAGGGCCTTCTGGAGGACCAGAGCAACCAGCTTTTCTTTGGGGAGGTCGGCCGGCAGATGGTGACAGGCCTCATGACCAAGGCTGAGAAGGTAGCTGGGGGTGGGGGCTCTTTTTTCAGGGTTTCTTCCCCCATACCTTGTTTTATTGATTATTATTTTTTAACTTGTATTTGATTCTGTAAAAAAAAAAAAAAAAAAAAAAAAAGCTCAATCTGAAATCAAGCTGAAGAGCTTCAGCTTTATCCCATGGCCATGAGGGAGCTGGGAAAGGGGTTAGGTTATTTCCTGTGCTGATGGAAAAATATGGCTCCGTATTACTTTTTATTTCTGATTACAGTATAATACAGCTTTACGAAATTCACTATGAAATACAAACCATAGAGGATGTCCCTGAACCCCACCTGCCAGAGGGAGCCTCTGCCCAGTCTGATCTCTGTCCCACTCAGTTTCGTGGACTGTAAGCCTTGAACCTGTTGTTTGACTTCCAAGGCTCGGGCTGTTGTGCGCCGGCCTCACGTCGCTGCATGAGCTTGTGTCCTGTCAGTCCATACAGCTCGCTGAGCGGCTGTGTCGTACCCCGTTGCGTCCGTGTCTCCTGTGGACGGGCGTTCGGCTTGTGTCTGGTGTTTCATGGTCACAGATATCACTGTTCTGACCAGTCTCTCCTGGGTCTCTCTAGGTACCTGCGAGGTTTACTCTGGGGCAAAGCCCTAGATGTGGCGGTACCAGGTCCTGGGCTCGGTATTTAAAAGGCGGGCCAATCTTGCCAGTTTGCCCTCTGAATAACTTAACTCTCCACCAACAGCGTAAGAGTGTGTCTCCTTACGTCCTGGCCAATACTAGAGATTAGTCATCTTCTCATCTTTGCTTTATCCACGCTTGATGTTTCTTCGATCATTAATGAGGTCGCTTCAATGTCCATGTCTGTGGGCCACTTGGGTTTCTTTTCCTTGATGGGTTTGAGGAAGGCTCTTGAACACGCCTCTCCCTGCTCAGGCCTTTCTCCTCACATGCAGAGTAATGGTTCTAAAACCCACCTCTGACCTCGTCACCCAACTGCTGGAAACCCGTCCCACGCTCCTGCTGCCCTCGGCGTAAAGGTTCGGTGGCCTGCCACTTTGCGCACTTTGCCCGGTCCCGACCGAAGGGTGCTGGGCTTCCGGTGTACGCCACACTTGCTTCCCGATGGGCCCTTGCGTGTGCTGGTTCCGCCACACAGTAATTCTTTGTCATTAGCCACTTTGTGATCAGATGAGAGACTGCAGAAGTGTGTCCATAGGGTTTAGTGGATGAAAAGATGCACCGCTGTGTACCTGGCACTCAGGTTAGGAAGTGAACTTACACCATTGTCTGGAAGCTCCCCTCCCTCCCCTCTGCTTGGTCACCCATCTTCTGAGTCCCCGCCAGCCAGCTCTTTCCCTAGGAGGGTTTCACCTCACTCGTCCCCTGGGGCCCAAGTCCTTGTGCCCACCCCACCCGGCGTGGCCCCGTCACCCCGCATCCTGCTTGTGGGTTGCCTTGTCCTCCCTGCTCAGTGAGCCCAACCCCACCGTGTTTACATTTTGGAGGACGTTCGTCCAGTGCCTCCTGCACCTGTGGTTCTGTGTAAATGGCATCGACCTGTCTGTGCTGTTCTGCGTCAGCTCGCCCTGCCCGACTCTTGGGCACATCATCGATCTTCCGAAACCTCAGCGTTCTTATCCATTAAGAGGGCATAATGTTGGCACGTCCCTCGTAGGATCGTGTGAATTCAGTGAGTTGATCTATATTAAACAGTTCCTGGCCCGGACCAGCTTCCTATGTCCACAGATGCCCATCCACACCTACAGACGGCGCAGTCCCAGAGCGAAGGGTTCGTCCTATGTGCTGGCCTTCTTGGCACCAGCAGCAGCAGCAGCCTTATGCCTGATGTATTGCCGGGATCCAAGCACTGGGCTCATTGTATTGTGTGCGTGAGCTCATTGACTCCCCCAGAAAAGCCCCATGAGAGCGGGGCTGTGGCTTCTCCTATTTCACCAGTGAGGCGCGAGGTCCTGGAGATTTGGGTCTTTGCTGCCTGACTCAGCCATCATTCCAGAGTGAGCTCAGGTGTGGCATGTGCGCGTCTCTTGGAAGCAATGGCTGCTCTGGAACGAGCCGGTCTGAGGCATTGTTGGGTACCTGGTGTTGGATCTGTCCTGGAAATGCCCTGGTCTCTCTGGCTGCTGCTCAGGGCCTTGGCACGTCCGCATCCATGGGCTTCCTGTCCCTGTGGATCTAGTCCATCTGGGTGCCGGGCCTCTCCCATGACCAGAAGAGGCGGTGCTTCTCCCCACAGAGCCCCAAAGGCTTCCTGGAGAGCTATGAGGAGATGCTGAGCTATGCCCTGCGGCCGGAGACCTGGGCCACCACGCGGCTGGAGCTGGAGGGCCGTGGGGTGAGTTGGTCTGTGCTGAACACCTGAGATCCTTGAGCAGGAGGGGGTGTCTGTGCCGAGCTCTGCCTCAGTTTCGCGGGTCTGAGGCGGATGCCTCCATCACTGCTTCCTGCCCATCCCCAGGCCCAGGCTGTGAGGGAGACAGCCCCAGCCGCACCCCACTGCAGAGTGGAGATGTGTCTGCTCACTGCTGTGTTCCCGCCAGGCCCCCGCATGCCCTTGCCCCCTCTGGTCCCAGTCTTCCCATCTGGACAGTGGTCCTGTGGCTCGCGCAGGCCGGCTCAGAGCAGCTGCCTCTCGTAGGTGGTGTGCATGAGCTTCTTTGACATCGTGCTGGACTTCATCCTCATGGATGCCTTTGAGGACCTGGAGAGCCCGCCGGCCTCCGTGCTCGCTGTCCTGAGGAACCGCTGGCTGTCGGACAGCTTCAAGGAGACGGTGGGTGGCTGCCCCACTCCCAGCACTCACTGATGACCCCACGCGTGGCCTGGACCCATGCCCTCCCTCCCTGGCCTTGGGCACCGAGGCTGGGCTCCCACCCGTGAGGCAGCAGTCACCCTGCTGGGCAGGCCTCCCTCCCCTCTGCAGGGCTGGGCAGAGCGGGACCCCTTTAGGGCCAGTGTGCTGTGCATTTTCCTTCCATGCTGTGGTTTTGCTTCTCCTCGTTCTGAGCTGTCATTAGTTCTATTAAATTTTAATACATCCTATGAAATCAAGTTAAAATATAGAAAAAGAAGAGGAACAAGAGAGCATTGAGCTCAGGGCCTCTGCAGGGCAGGCATGCCGCTCAGGTGGCTGTGCCAGGTGGCAGGGGGTGGCGTGGAGGGGGCTGGGCCAGTCTTCACAGCAGTGTCCAGGCGATCGCTGTGGATCCCACCACCACTGAGCGAGGTGGCGTGCCGGCCCACAGCCATCCTACAGAACAGGAAGCTGAGGCCCAGAGATGTTCAGTGGCTAGTCCAGGGGCCCACAGGAGTAAGCGTTCGAGTCAGGATTCAGATTTAGGAGTGTCTGATTCTAGTGGCGGGGAGAGAAACTGCAGAGCTCAGGCCTCGTATTCCTCCCGAGGGCGGGGTGTCCTGGGGGGAAGGGCTTGGCCCCGGGCTAGGGAATGGGCAGGGGCTGCCCAGCCTGTTATTCAGGCACCCACTGGGTCTCATCTTTGATTTAGGCCCTGGCCACTGCTTGCTGGTCGGTTCTGAAAGCCAAGAGGAGGTTGCTGATGGTGAGTGACCTGAATGGGTCCCTGGGAGTGCCATTCGGGGACTCTAGGTATGGTGCCCAACTCAGCGGCCCCTTCATTTGGGACGTGCTGGAACCCTGGTCTGGGGCAGGACAAGGCAGGGGTGAGTGGAGGGACGGGGCTGGTGCAGGGAGGCCTTGCTGAGGCCTCAGGACCCAGCTGCACGTTTTGGCTCCCGTCACAGTATTGGTCACCTGTCCTGCCAGTACCTCTCCCTTGACCCGGAGAACCTTCATCTCCCCCTGCAGAGCCCAGCACAGAGTAGCCATCAGGAAATATCAAAGGAATTAGAAGACAGGAAAGGGCATTCGTGGGGGGAGGAAGGGCAGAGGCAAAGGCGTGGCAGCTGGCTAGGGTGAGGGCAGGGTGCCCCTGGGAGCAGGCAGAGTGGCCTTCTTCTGCCATTGGGCTGCAGTGATCTGCGCTCCGGGCAGCGCTGGCTGCACTTAGCTGGGCTGCGATCCATCCTTCCCGTTGTGAGCCAGGCTCTGCTGTCCAGCTGACACCAGCTCCCGCCGCCACACACTCCAGATACTTCCTGTGCTGAGGCCGCCGCAGCCGCTCCTAGCACAGCCTCACAGCAGCCCCGTTACCCCGTTACCCTGTTCTGCAGGGGTGAAAACAGAGCCTTCCCTAGTCACTTGCCCGTGGGCGCCTAGCACGAATGTGAACCAGCCGGGCCTCCCTCTAAAGCCTAGCTCTTAAAACCGACCCCAGGCATTCCCGGGGCCCAGCCTCAGCCTTGCTGCCCCACAGGTGCCCGACGGCTTCATCTCCCACTTCTACTCCGTATCGGAGCATGTTAGCCCTGTCCTGGCCTTCGGCTTCCTTGGACCCAAGCCCCAGCTCGCTGAAGTCTGTGCTTTCTTCAAGGTAAGCAGGAGCGTGTGACCGCTGCTGCTGCCTGTGCCTGCCCGGCCCCTGGGACTGGAGCCCGGGGAGGTCCTCGGACTGGAACAAGGGTCTGGGCTGCTCCCTGAGAAAGGGCCGGCTGGGGCTCCTGGACAGAGCTTGTGCTGCCCTTTCCACCGGGAGCCTGGCCCAGCGGGTCCGAGGAAGGCCCGGGAAGGCCAGAGCCTGAGGATGGAAGACGCGTGGTTGGGGTCCCAGTGGTCAGGGGAGGGCTGCGGGTGGGTGGTCTGGAGGCCATCAGTGCGGGGCAGGCGCTCGGCCCAGGCCCCACGCCAGCCCTGTCCCCCAGCACCAGATCGTGCAGTACCTGAGGGACATGTTCGACCTGGACAACGTGCGCTACACCTCGGTGCCCGCTCTGGCGGACGACGTCCTGCAGCTGTCCCGGCGCCGCAGCGAGATCCTGCTCGGTTATCTGGGGACGCCGGTGGCCAGCAGCATCGGCCTCAACGGCGTGCCCCAAGACAGTGGCCCCCCGGAAGAGCTGCAGTAGTGGCGGGGTGGCTGCCGGGGGTGCGGCCACGTGGGTGATGGCAGAGAGCAGGCGCCTGCTTCCTCCTTCAGGGTGGCAACGAAGGGCCTTGACATCTTTGGCCGTCAGAAGCAGCAGGGCCCAGGCCATGGTGGCTAAGGGCAGTTGCCCCTGACCTTGCCCCCGCCCCCATCATCTGGGAATCCCCAAGGCTTGGGGGCAAACTTCCTTGGAGAGAGATGGAGCTCCTAGGGGCCCACTTATCTGCCCTCAGAGGGGAAGCAGAGACTGGACCGGTGGCCAGTGGGGCCTGAGGGAGAGAAAGAGGGGACAGGGAGAGAGAAGAGAATAGAGATAGCTAGGTGAGAGAGAAAAATTGGTGACAAGCAGAGCTGGGATGCCCTGGGTATGGGACCCCAAAACCTCCCACCACCCCAGGGTCACTGATGAGCGGGGCTGGGAAGGTCGAGGTGAAAGACGGAGGTATCAGGGCTCTGTGAAGGTCACCAATGTCCCAAGCTAGAAGGAACCTGGGCTGGAAGGTCTCAAAATCCAGGCATCTGGCTGTCTAGTCCTGACGACCGCCGGCCCCAGCCACCACCCTAGAGAGTCTGCAGCACTAGAGAGGGAGGGTGGGGGCCTCAGCGGGGCCGGGGCACCTTGGTGGGCAGCAGCAGGTGGGACGGAAGAGGGCCTGCTCTCCCTGTACTCACATCTGTGCTGGGACTGGGCCGTTGACAAACCTGAGCACCAAACCAGGACACTGTCCTCTGACAGTCCCTCTCCCTGCCAACGACTGTCATTTCTCCTCCCACTTCTGCCACCACCAAAGACAGAGGAGGTGGGGCTGATCCTCCTGCCCCCTCCCACCCCCCTGTGAGCCCAGACTCCCTGGGTGGTGCTAGGCACTGAGCTGCAGGCTCTGACCAGGGGTCACCTCAGGCCTGTCATCTGTGGCTGCTGTTGGCCGCAGCCCCAGGAGTGAGGGGTCCAGGGACCACATTGGGGAGGTCAGAGGGTGCACGTGGCTGGGCCAGCTCCGCAGCCTTCACCAGGAGAAGAAACTGCCCAGCACATGGCCTTCAATTGGATGCACAAATGTTCCTGAGCCGGGCAGCTGTGTAGAGCCAGCCTTCCCGCTGGTCCTGCAGATGGAGGCCATCAGTAATTGTCCCCATGTCATTTGTCCCCATGTCTACAGGGCTATAAGCCCTGTAGACTCACTTCTCTTACGGTGTTTTCACCTGAGCTGGGATATTTTATTTATTGCCTTAACACTTTATTTTGAGGTTCCTGTCCAGGTTGAGAGGCCTGCGAAACAAAGAAACTTCTCTTGGTTCTCCTTCTCTAGATTTGGGGGACTGGCTCCTCAGGCTGAGATCCCTCTCCCTTGAATGACTAAGGGGTCCCAGGGGTGGGGTGATCTTACCCATTCGGGGACGAGGGAGAGGGGAAATGGAGAGGAAGCTGCTGGGCAAGGCCCATTATGTGACCCCCACGCTCCCGGTGTCTCCCCGCCCCCTCCCCAGACTGGAGGATGGCTGTGCACGAACCTTGGTTCTGGCTCGAAACCCACCTCTCTGATGTCAAGGTCAAGGTCAATGCACTGCCTGAAGACTCCTGAAAGGGGAGGACCTGGGTGGCCCTCCTCCATCCCAACATTCCAGTTCATTGCACTTACCCTGCGCTGTGAATGTAATCTTGGGCCTGGGCCCCAGCCCACTCTGATTTGCTCCCAAATCACACAGAAGTGGCATTTTCATTTTGTCTTTGTTTACACATCCATGCACTGCCTCTGGGCACTTGATCTGTTGCAGCTTCTAACTTTTGATGGTAGAGCGTGTGTGCATCGACTTCGAGTCAAATAAATGATTTCAAGAATTTCCTTCCACGTTGCCATGCTGCTGGGTACATGTGTGGCCGTTGACTTCCTGGGCCAGAGCTTGGGACCCACTTTTTGGGGTGTGGTGGGTGGAGGTTCCAGGAGGGTAAAAGTTGAGGGCAACCTGGAGGAGGCTGTGAGTCACTTGGGGCCACTTGGCAGCCTGGCAGGGTCCATGTGGCCCTAGGCAGGGACGGCTCCTGTGCAGTGGAGGGAGGAGGAGGAGAGGCCTGTGAAATGCTTCAGGGCACAGATGTGGGTGGGTGTCCTGGGTGTGGATCAGCTCAGGTCGTGTCCAGGTGAGGTTGCGTCTTTCTCCTCAGTGTCCACATCTATGAGATGCAGGTGTTGGACCAGGCGGAAGTGTAGCCTCACACTCAGTCACTAAATGCCTGAGCTGGTAAGAGTCAAGTGAGGGGCTGGGACAAGTGGGAACAGCAGATCTGAGCCTGCCGGATCTCTAAATGTTTTCACAGGCAGTTGGACAGTGCAAGGTTTATTTGAAAGGTACTTCTAAAAAAAACGACTTTGAAAATTTTCCAATGTACAGAAAAGTTTAAAAGAAAACCATATAAAGAATACCCATAAAACCAACACCTCGAGTGAGTAAGACCTTGCCATTTCTTTTTAACGTGTACTTCACCCCTAAACACCTGAATAAGCAGGTCTTAAACATAAGGTAGTTCATAGGCATAAATCTCACAAACAATGTTGGTGAAAGCCACGTGCAAAAAGTACACACTGTAGGATACTGGTTATAGAAATTACAAAATCAGACCAAGCTAATGTATGGTATTAAATGTTGGTCACTCTAGAATAGATGGGGTGTCTGGGACTCCTGGGGCCCGATTCTTGATCTAGGGGCTGCTTACACAGGTGTGTTTTGTTTAACATCAAGCTGTACATATCTGGTTTCTTGAATTTCCCATATGAACGTTACACTGCAAAGATGTTTAAAAGTGTTACCAAACCAACCAACCAATTCATCCTTCAGAGCTCCTGTCTGTCCTCACGACTAATAATGGCCCTTAAAGTTTTGGGTGGCCAGGTCCCCCACTCCTCCAGCACCTCACCCCTCACCCCCATTTCATCCAGCCACACTCCTGCCTCGAGCCCTTTGCTTATGCTGTTCCCTCTGCCAGGAAAACCCTACCCTGGATAACTCCCTCACTTTCTGTAGTTCATCACCACTTTGGAACATGCTTCCCAAGGCAAGAGGACTATTAAATAAGGCCTGGGTTTCAGGGGCTTTGCTTCTCCGAGCCTGTTTGCTCATCAGTGAAATAAGTGGCTGCTAACCAGGGAGGGGCAATGCAGCCAGACCCAGATGGCTGCCTGGTCCCAGGGGACTATTCTGGGAAACTCTCAGCCCACTCCTCACACCTGCTTCTCAGAAGCTAATAATGGCAGAGTGTCTGAGGTAGCTGAGGGCAGGTGACAGGGAAATGGGGCCAGCTGACCCAGGCCAGCCCAGGCTGGGCCGGGTGGGGAGCTGAGTACAACTGAGTGGGGGCAGGGGCCCTCCTGGCTCACTGGTGTGCTCTAAGTCACCATCGTCCCCTTGCCCTCAGCTGAGACCAGGGGTCTGGCTACAGCCGTCCTGCAGTCTCACAGAGCAAGACATTCTGCTCAGTGAGATTCCCTGATTTATTTTCACTTCTCACAAGCATGTCATTTATCAGGCTCCCGTCCTAGATCTGGCCTGGGCCAGGCTCAAGTACATATCAGGCCCTGTCTTCATAGTGCCTTGGGCTTCTACCAAACTCATTAGAATGCGGACTCTGAGGCTCCAACCCAGACCTACTGAATCAACCCAGACCCCCAGTGGGACCCAGAAATCTGACAAGCCGATTTGGTGCGCATGACATCAAAGAGCCAATTCTTACTGGGAGAGAGAGACAAGGAGCTGACGACAGTCCAGGGGTCAGTGCTGAGGTAGGAGAGGGGATGTAACTGCGGGACCCCGGTGGAGGTCCTCACCTGGCCACAGAAACCTCTAAGTGAGAATAGACACCTGAGCCTGACTTAGCTAGGTAAAGTGAGGCGGGGGTGGTGGTGGTGGTGGTAGGAGGGTGATGCAAGTGGAACAGCATTGTGCAAAGGCTAGGAGACAAGAGGACACTGGACACTTTACCTGGTAATTCACTTTAGCCTGAGGGAGTGAGCGTAGGAAAGAGAAAGGTGGGTGGGAAGGTGTGGCTGTGTAACAGGTCTGCTGAGAGGAATGTTTTGGGAAAACTGAGGTATGGTGGTAAACCGACTTCTTGTTTAAAATGTTCCCAGGATGCCTCGTTACACAGCATAAATGTGAAGGAATCAATACATCTTTACTCAATGAAGGGAGTCTTTCTTAACTTCAATTAAGCTTCCACTCTTATCACCACTTAAGAGAAAAATAAGCCCCCTCAGGTTCTTTGGCTTCAGTTTCCTCTAACGAAAAGTGAGTGGATTCAGACCCCACCATGCCAAGTTTGCCTCCCCGCCTCGAGCGTGCGCGCCGACTCGAGGCAGGCTCCCGCAATCGGGGAAGACTTCACTAGGTGCAGGTCCCAGACAAACCAAAGCTCCCACCAAAGTTCAACACACCTCCTAAGCTAACGCCTGATTGGTCCGCCTTGCCTACACTGCGAGCCGGTCTCACCTTCTGATTGGCTGTACTGTGCTGAAACCCTCCTCTTCTACGATTGGCTAGAAATATACCTGCGCTCGCCCCGGATTGGGTGCCGGTTTAGCCGGCGAGCAAGCTCTTAGGGGCTCCGCTCTCTGATTCGCCGCACGGGCCAGCCCAACGGCCTGCACGCTGAATGGCCGCGCCGCTACCTGTATCGGCCTCCGATTGGATACGCGGCGCCTCCTTGGCGTGATAGGTCAGGACCACCGCCTCCTTAGCTTCCCATTGGCTGCTCGTGAAGCCCGGTCTCCGGGTAAGATGGCAGCGGACGGACAGTGCTCGCTCCCCGCTTCATGGCGGCCGGTGACCCTCACCCACGTCGAATATCCAGCAGGTAAAAGGCGACCCCGGCTCCGAGGACGCCTTCCCGGGGCTGGACTCTCAGTCCTGGGAGTCTGGGCCTGTGCGAGCCCGCGGAGGGGACGCTGAGGGATCGGGGTGGGAACTGTCAAACAGTGAGCCATGGAGGGGCTCGGCCGGCGCGCGCGGCGCGCAGGCGCAGTGGTGCGGCGATGAGCTGGGCGAAATTGTGAGCGGCTCGCTCGCGCACTCTGCGGCTGCGCCGCCAGGGCGCTCCCCCGGGTCCCGGGGCTCGAGTGGGCTGTAATAAGGTGGGGGATCTTTATGAGGCGGGAAAATATTACTGGCCTGGACCTGGGCCCTTCTTCCCCGCCCTTCCCGGAGCCAGAGAGGCCTGACTGCGTCCCGGCGTGCAGGGAGTGCCTGTTTCCTTCTAACAGTGCTTTTGGGATGCCTGTAAGAGGATGAGCTCCTAGTTGCTGAGAATGTGCAAACCGAGGCCGGTCAGCTATTCGTTGTGCTGAGTACTTCTGGTGTGTTATGCCCTGTGCAGGGCACTGTTCCACAACAGAGGGGAACTGATGAGGGGCAGGTACCTCCAGGATCTTGAGTTCTGGAGCTTGCCATTGGACACATATCTAGAAGTGCAGGGTTTTCCAGCTAGGAGGTCCTTTGGCTACCGTTCTGGAAGCGGTTTAGTAGAGTGGTGCAGAGTTTGGGCCTCAGGTGTCTGGGTTCAAATTCAGACTTAGGCCTTGTGTAAGTGACTTCACCTGTCTGTGCCTCAATCACTTCATCTCTAAAGTGGTACTAATCACAGTGCCTCCCTTCTCGTGGTGATGTGAGAATCAAACAACAAGGGGTGTGAGAAATGCTGAGTGCAATGCCTGGCATACAGCATTCAGGAAATAACTGCAGTTAATATCATCTTACCTTCCTAGAACCCTCTCAAGCCCACCCCACCCTCCCTGGGTAGGATGTTGAGTGTCACGAGAGCCCCTCATTGAGCCTCCATTGACCCGGGAAGGGCCTGCCTGCTCATGCTGCTCTTTGGGCGGAGATGTGAGAACCTGGCCCTGCTGAGGACCCCAGGGCTGGATGCCAGGGAACTTTGACCCTGGATGTTCTGAGTTATACTGGGAGTGGGGTGGTCCGCCAGGTGCTGGGCCCCACCTGCCTACCTGCCCACCATCCGTCCATCTGTTAATTCAGCCAGTATCCATTCAGTGCCTCCTGAGTGCTAGGCCCTGAGCTGGCTCTGGGTTTAAAATGGCGAACAGGCTGATAAATTCCTGAGGTCCTGGATTGCGGAAAAAATCCTACTTTAGAGGAGGGAAACCAAGGCCAGGAGAAGGGAAGGGACTTGGCGAAGGCCTCAGCACCCTCATAACTTCCCCTCCCTGGCCTCTGAGTGCTCTCAGTCTAACAAGCGAAAAGAAGGAGCCTGGCAGTTGTGAGCAGCGTGGCGCAGGCTGTGATGACGGACCCTTTGCAGGGACCGTGGGTGCCCAGAGGAGGGACCTGCCTGAGCCTGGGGCATGCCATGAGATCTAGCTCCCTGTTAACTCTTCTTGGGCCCCCTGCACTTCTCCTCCATATCCCTCATCACACTGATCCTTGCTTCCTTTATCCATTCTCCATTTACTATCATTTTTGAGCTCAGTTAAGTGCCAGGCACTGGACTGAACGTGGGGGATTGAGTGGAGTGTAAAGAAACCCCATCCCTGCTCTCCTGGGACATGTAGGGGGAGAGAGACACAGCCCAGTATCTACACTAATCAGCAAATCATGAATGATGTCCAGTTACCGATTCCTCCACCAGACTGAGGGCTCTGCAGTGGCAGGAATGTGTCTTTCTTCTGCCACTGTGATGGGTACTTAATTTATGTTGAGTTAACTCAGGCAGCATCCCAGGTGGGGGAAATGGTGTGTACAAAGGTCCAGAAATAGGACAGAGCACAGTGCATTCAGGAAACTAGAATTCCATCCCAGAACAGGAGCAGCGCCTGAGAGGGGCGGGGCTAGGACTGCTCAGTGAGGTGGGCTGAGGTGGGACTTACCCCAGGGGCCCAGGGAGCCGTGGAGAGGCTTGGAGCAGAGTGGTGAGGTCAGAGTCGCAGATAGCATCTGCAGAAAGGTCCCAGGCTAGCACCAGGTGTGCGACAGGCCATGAAGATGGCCAAAGGTGTGGGGGCACCAGCTACCCCTTGACGGCCCAGCGCCCTGGGCATCAGCTACGCAGCTGAGGGACCCAGAATCTCAGGGCTGGAAGGGGCCGGGCCATTGTGTGGGTGAGGAGGCAGAGGCCCAGAGAAGGGAAGGGCCTCACCCAGTGTCACCCAGCCGGCCTGTGGCAGGTCTAGCATTTGAACCTAGGTTGATGGCCTGTTCTCCCAGGCCAACTCCAGAAGCCCTACCCTGGGTAGGTGTGGGTGAGGCCAGGTGTGTGCCCATCTTTTCAGCCAGGAATCTGGGCTCAGCCCTGTGTGGGTACCATCGCTGCTGCCCGTGTGAGGCCAGGCTGGTGGTGTGGGCCATTTCTCACACTGGGTTCTCCCAACCTCTAGGTGAGCAGAGCCCTCAACATGGAAGTGTCCTGGGTACCGGGGACTGAGCTGGGTGTCACACAGGCCCCGTATCATTAAAGCTCACACAGCTGTAGGAGGTGGGTACTAATACCCCATTTTACAGGCAAGAGAGCTGAGGCTCAGGGAGGTGGAGTCTTGGCCTGAAGTCACGCAGCCAGAAAGTGCTGGTGCAGGGACTGAACCGTGCCCTCTGACCCCAGAGTGGCCAGGTAGCTGCCCTGTCTTGAATAGTGAGGATGGTCTTGATACTTGGCATCAGCCCTGCCCTTGAGCAAGGGGAAAAGTGGCTCTTGTCCCTCGGCTGCCATGCCCTCATCTCTGAAAAGGGGCTGGCAATCTCCACACTGCCTCTCTCCCTGGCCTGCTAGCAGCGTAAAAATCGGGTAGTCAATAGGTAGAGAATTTCTTTCCAATAGAGAAGCAGTGAGAATCAGTGGGAGGCCATACTGGGCAGCACAACCTCCTCACCACCCCTGGCCTTTGTCCTCGTTGGAGTCTACAATGTAGACTCAAGTCTGTGTGGTAGCCAGAGAATATCAGCTTCCCTGGAGACCCAGAGTTTAGTGGGGGCAGCCTCAGGACAGCACTATTCCAGAGCACCCAGTGCCTGCCAGGCTGCCCCTGGGGTCAGACCAAGCCGGGTTCAAATTCCTGCTCCAACAGGGTGGTGAGTATAGGACCAGGCCAGAGACTTGGATTTTAGTCCAGTTCCCACCTCTTTCTGGCTGCGTGACTTTGGGCAAGTCATACAACCCCTGTGGGACTCATTTTCTCGTCTATAGACTAGGAACTGTGAAGGCACCTGCATAAAACTCATGATCTATGAAGTTGAGTGCTTAGTAAACAGACACTGGCACGTCTTGCCTGCGACTGAGCTGCTATGGGCCCCTGGTAGACTGAGGTGCCCACACCTACCTGGCCCTGCCCTCTAGGCCCTGCTGGGACCCCCTTTGTGGCCCTATTTGACTTGCAGGGGGCTGGTTCCTTTTCTGATGCTTGTGCTCTGTCCTCATCCCATTCTCTCTGTCTCGCCCAGGTGATCTCTCTGGCCACCTCCTTGCCTACCTGAGCCTCAGCCCCACATTCATCATTGTTGGTTTTGTGACCCTCATCATATTCAAACGGGAGCTGCACACGGTGAGTGAGTCTGGCCCCCTCACAGCTCCCGGGTGCCCCCACCCCAGGGAGGGGGCTATACTATTTCATCAGGTGCTTCGCCTCCCCTTCCGTGCCTCCTTTTCTTGAGGAGCCTCCTGGCTGGTTCAAGTTGTTTACCAGTTGGGCTGGGAGGTTCAGTTGGAGACCATGGTCCTTGGGGCTGGGCAGTGGCCCACAGGCACACAGAGGCCCAGCTGACCACACGTCTTCCCGGCAGATCTCATTCCTCGGGGGCCTGGTACTGAACGAGGGGGTCAACTGGCTGATCAAACACGTCATCCAGGAGCCGCGGCCCTGTGGAGGTAGGGCCCGGCCTCGGGTCTGGGGCTCTCCCAGGTCGGGCTTCCTGGGAGGCCTGTATCCTCCCCTCGTGCCCTGTTCTCTCTCCCCCAGGTCCCCACACGGCAGTGGGCACCAAGTACGGGATGCCCTCCAGTCATTCCCAGTTTATGTGGTTTTTTTCCGTCTACTCCTTCCTTTTTCTGTATTTAAGGTGAGCTTCCGCCCTGGCTGGAGTGGCCCTGAGCTGGCCTAGTCCAGGTTCCGCCAGGGACTCACTGCGAGCCCTCCTTTGGATGCCCCTCGGGGCCTGGCCTCTCTGAGGGTGGGAGTAGCTGCATCAAGGGCAGAAGGTGCCCAGGGAGCAAATGGTGGGGCCAGAGGCTGCTTGGGAGGCTTGGGCTCCCAGCTGCGGGCTGAGGCCTCTGACAGGCCTGTCTTCCCAGAATGCATCAAACGAACAACGCCAGGTTCCTGGACTTGCTGTGGAGGCACGTGCTCTCCCTGGGTCTCCTCACCGTGGCCTTTCTAGTCTCCTACAGCAGGTACGCAGGGTGGGAGGACCCCCACCCCACAGCCTGCTCTCTGGGTCTTGCTGGATTCTTGATCCCTGTTGGATCCCACTGTGGACCCGAGTCCCAGAGCCTGTAGGGCAGGGCTGGGAAAGGCGTCCCACGGGCCTCTTGTTTTAAAGGGTCAGGGCTCCATTGCCCCTTCATCCTGTCCTTGCTCTCTTCTCCTGGCTGAGCCCGAGGTTCTGGAGACACCTCCACACATCAGCCATCTGTTCCCAGCATCCTAGAGGTGCCCTTTGCAGACAAACTCAGAGTTCAAGGGCTGGACAGAAAGGAGGCAATTCCCAGCTGTGAGCCATGTTTTCACTTTGAGTTGGGAAAGCCACTATCGAGGTCCGATTCTGCTTCCTTCCGAAAATAGATCTGAGGCTCTGTGTTCTAGGAGTTCGTACCTATCTGTGGGTACACACGGTCCCTGGGAAGCTGGTACTTGGGCATGGAGGCTCCTGCAAGCCTGTCTCTGGCTGGCTCTCATGAACTTCCCCTGTTCTTGGCCCAGGGTCTACCTTCTTTACCACACCTGGAGCCAGGTGCTCTATGGGGGCATCGCTGGAAGCCTCATGGCCATCGCCTGGTTCGCCTTCACCCAGGAGGTCCTCACCCCACTGTTCCCCAGGATAGCAGCCTGGTAATTGCTTCCCGCCCCTGTTGCTGTCCCTCCCGCCTTCCCAGGCACCAATTTCCCTCCCGTGGGAGGGGCCATCAGCTATAGGACCCGGGGTTCCTGACTCCAGCCTTGGTCTCCCTGCGTGGGCCCTAGTGTCCAGGCTGCTGGTGGGCATTAGGCTGCAGACCCCACTTGCCTGGCGTCCACCTCCCCCAGGGTTTTCTTGGCCCAAAAGCCAAGGTGTCATCCTCTGTCCTCACCTGGACTCTCAAGGACTTAGAAAGCAGCCTAAGTCCTTCTGGACTGTGTGTACTGTGGGGCAGTGCCCCTGCCTGAGTGCCACACAAGTGACACATCTGGCTGGCTCTCTCAGTTGCCCTGGGGTCATAGGCCAGGCAAAGATTGAGTGAGGGGCGGAGGGGGAGTGCACTGCTGGCCCTAGGCACTGATGGGGGAGTCTAGCTTAATGACAGGATCATCCCCTGATGTGGTCCTGGGGTCTGGGTGTCTGTCTCTCCAGGCCTATTTCTGAATTCTTCCTAATCCGGGACACAAGCCTCATTCCCAACGTACTCTGGTTTGAGTATACGGTGACCCGGGCAGAAGCCAGGTGAGTTGAACAGTCACGGGGCCTGGTTCAGTGAGGCACAGCCCCAGGGTGGCCACTGCCCCCATTTTTGGAGGGCCCCCCAAGAGCCAAGTACTTGCCTAAGCACTTGTCTTGCACTGCCCCATTGAGTCCTCCCCTGGACCCCATTTTACAGATGAGGAAACTGAGGCTCCCAGATGACAGGAGGCGTCACCTGACCGATGACTTACAGACTGTGGGTGGAGGAGCTGGCTGTCTGGCCCAGAGCTAGACTTTTAACCATGGCCCAGAACCAAAGAGCTGGGCAGCCGAGATTCTCAGGGGGCCTTTGTGTGGACATTCCTTAGACTGTTTAGTCGGGACCCTTTTCTATAAGTGTGTAAACCGAGGTGCAGTTGTACAGCAAGTTGGTGCAAAGTTGGGCTTTGGAGTCTGCTGACTCAGCTCTCCCTCCCCACTTATCCCAAATTCAGGGTGGGGTGCCAGCTGGGGCGGGAAGGCGTGGCTCCTCCCCAGCTTCAGAAGAGAGGTTTCCCCAAGGCGCCGTTGAGAGGAGCCGGCCGGGGCCGGGCGACGTGTTGCAGCAGGCAGGAGATGTGTCTAGTGCATCATGGTCCAAATTATCGTAACGAGCTTAAGGGTAAAGCACTGGATCCATGAGGAAAGGGGATTTGGGGGTTAGGGCAGCAATCCCATTACTGGAAGAAAGGCCCCAGCTGGCGCCCTGAGTGGCCCTGCCCTGACTGGTCATACCCCTCCCCTCTTGGTCCCGTCCCACCTGGTCCTGTCCCGCCTAGTCTCACCCCAGCTGACTGGCCACCCCCTACCTTCATTTACCAAAATATCCACACATACCTGCTCAGTGCTAGGATGTATGCTGGGGCGGGCACTGGGTGAGACAGCCATAGCAGTCAGCAAAGACACGAGGAATAAGTCACCTGCCTGTGCAATGAGTGCCCTGGGCTTGGAGCTCGTGACAGGAGTGTGACGTTGGAGCGGAGTTGTCGGGCCTGTTGCCCAGGAGACAGGCCTGAGAGGGGAGGAAGCACGGGCCTGTTGAAGCTGGGGTTTGGCAGGAAGGTGCCCTCAGCAGAGGGAACAGCATGCTCCAAGCTTCGAGGCAGGAGGGAACTTGGTGAGTCCATCCAACCGAGTCCAGAGGCTAGAGTCCAGGGAGCAAGGGGGTGGCGTGAGAGGAGGCGAGAGCCACATCACGCCGGAGCTGTGGGCGCAGTTAGGTCTCTGAATTTTAACCAGGACTCCAGAATCCCCCGTTCCCCCTTCTGAGCTTCAGCCAGCCCCTCTAGAAAATGGGATTGTCCCAGCTTCCCTGAGGCTCAAGGGCCTATCACTGATGTAGCCACACCCCAAAGCCAGGTACTCAAATCCCTTCTATAACCTCTGTCAGTCCACTTTGCTACATACCTCCTAGATGGAGGACTCACTACCTTACTGTCTGTTTCGGCCGATAATAACGGAACCCTGCTTGCGGGCTTATCTGTAAAGGGGAGCTCCCCATAATTTGTGGGACTGCAGCCAGGCTCTTTTTGCCTCTGTCCTCACTTCCCAGCCCCACCCCCACTCCAGTCTCCTGGCTCTGTTCCCGCTCCAGAGCTGAGGCATCAGTGATGCAGGTGAGCTAGAGATGGACCCTTGCTAGGTCCCACGTCCCAGGTGTCAGGGCATTGGCCTGGCTTGAGTCAGTCACTGGGGCCACGGGGGAGGGGGGTGTTCACCCATTTTGATAGGACTGTGGTAGGGAGGAGACAGCTAAGGAGATAGGTCACTGAACGCCAGGAGTCCCCTAATTTGACCGCACCTCCATTTTGCAGGAACAGACAACGCAAGCTGGGGACGAAACTGCAGTGACTGGTGAGCATGGCTGGGTCCAGCCTCCAGATCTGGCCCACGTGAGGCCTTGCAGGATGGACGGAATGACAGACAGACGGATGAAGCAGAGACCTCTACAGACCCAAGTCACCAAGTGGAGCCTTTTTTTTTCTTATTTTAATTTTAATGAACAAGGTGGACCAAAGGGCCAAGCCAGCCCCTCAGCCAGGACCCTGGAGGGCCTGCCGCCAGGGGCCACATGGCTGGAGACCCTCGCTGTGCTGCTCCTAGCCCCCGGTTGGGCGGAAAGCGCCCTCGGTGTGGGCGCTGGGGTGCGGGGTAGAGGAGGAAGGCTTGCACCTCTGGTCGGGGCCAGGAAATCCAGGTGGCGTGAAAAATATACACTATTTATTTTTTGGTTTTGTCAAAAGCAGTTGGGATTTGGGAGATGGGGCTGGGAGAGCCTGCTCTGCGTTGGCTGCCCCAGGTACAGATGGGCCCAGGTCAGTTTCCCAGGCCCTTTGCCCTGAGCCCAGGGGGCAGATTGCCTGTCCCTGGGTCTGAGAGGTGGCCTGGGGGTCCAGGAGAGGGGGAGCACCTCTGTGCCCTTCCTGCCACCATTGCCATTCCAGAACCTCGTTCAGTGTTTCCTTGTCTGGGGGCCGGGGGCCAGAGAGAGCGCGCGTCTGGCCGCTGCTATCCTTGTGTCCTACCCCCCTCCGTCCCCACCCTACACCACAAGGGCTTTCTCTGGTCCCCTGTCCCCAAGACAGCGGTCCCTCTCCGACAAAAGAGCCTGCACATGTGGGTGAGCAAACCCAGGTTGTTTACAGCTCTTTCTTGTCCTGCCATCCAGCAGTTAGTCCTCATCTCCATGCGAACAAAACGCAAAGGAACCGGGAGCCGGTGAGCGGGGGGCAGTGGGCGCCGCCCGCCCCTCCCTCTGTGCGCTCTGAACATTCCTTGTCCGTCAGACCCCGTTCAGACCCCGCTTGGGATCACCCTTGAGCCTGTGTCTGGAGTGTGGGTCACAGGTCCCCAACTGTCCAGGTCAGGGGATGACAGCCTCGGTCTCTAAGTCGCTCTTAAAAATGGAGTTGTGGAATAGACATGCTTCCAGCTCTTGGAAGTTTCTAGAACTGACCCAGGCTGCTTGGGACCTCCTAACCCCCCTCTTTCCTTTATGGAGGTTCCCAGTCTGCTGCTGAAGCACAATATTTTGGTGCTTTCTTTTCTCATTTGTTAAAGACAGTGTCCTAAAGCCATTCCAGATGCCAGGACCAGGGGCCTATTTATGGGGAAGGTTGGTCAGTCCCCACATTTTCTCCCCCTTCCCTTCTTATTTTTAACTTTTTGCCTGAGACAAGCCAAGTGTGAGGTGGTTTGATTTAAGAAAAATCAATGAAATTGTTTACTATTGTTTTGAAATAAAACCTTGAACTCTGATAGCTTGGGCGCATGTTGGCTGAGCTCATGGGAGGCGGCTGGGGGCAGCTGTGGGAACATGGGACCCTACAGAGCAAGGGTATGGTTTAGACCATAGATATCATAAGCATCTCTGAGGCATCTAGTTCCTTCCAGCCCCCAAAGCCACAGTTTGAATGGCTTGTGTGACATTTCCCACCAGAGCCTGAGGAGACCCACTGCCACGTGGCGTGAGGTTCCCCCTTTTTCAGACCCAGTCTGCCTCCCTGTGTGGTCCTGGCCAGCTATGATTCACCTCTCGGTAAACCTGGTTCTTCCTCCATATGACAGTCCTGGAGGACTAGGGACAGCCAGTGTGTCCTTCCTCAGCCTCTGCCGGGATAAACACCTCCAATCTTTGTTTAATTCAGTATTTCTTGAGCATGTGCATGGGTGAGGATCTAGCTTTGGAAAATAATGCAAACGGAGCTGAGTTTTTGGAGACCTTGTGGGAGTGAGATGAATGTTAAGTTGAACCCAAGGGCTGGCCAAGGTGGGGCATCTAATCCTTGATTCACTGAGCTAAGAACTGCTACACTGTAGGGTGACGGGGTCAGAAGTAATCCTGTCCTCATGTGAGGTTGAAGGCTCGGTTAGGGCCCCCAGCAGTCCACGGAACCTTGACATTCAGTTAAGGTGGCCTCACCCCAGGATGAGGCAGAAACAAACATATCTGGATGATGGAGCCTACGTCCTAGACTCCAATTCTTTGTATGAATAGTTTTTAAATTACAATGAACAGAATGTGGATAACGATGGCCAGGCACAGAAGGAGATGACAGTGTGACGGAGACCTAGCAGAAAACAGTGGGAACGACGCCGCAAATACCTCAGGTGCCGGAATGATCAGGCACAGACTGTAAATTTTATGTTTTAAAGACGTGAAAAGACACGCTTGAAAATATCTGCAGAGAATGGGCAACTGTACATTGAATCTTGGCAGATTTTAAAAAGAATCAAAACAGAAAAATCCAATAGCTGAAAAATGAGCTCAACAGGTAGGCTTCCTGGCAGCCCAGACACAGGTGAAGAGGAGTAAACTGGAGGGGAGGGCAGAAGGAGTCCGCGTGGAGGGAGGGAGGGAGGAGCTGGCTGCCCAGTGAGCCCCGGGTATTCCCTGGGTCCCCGGTAAACCCACTGCTTTCACCCCAGTTGACACCTGTGCGCGCCCACCACCCACCTTCAGGTAGCCTAGCTCCTCCTTTTCCTGTTCAGTTGGTCTCCAAGCCTCGTTCACCCTGCCTCCTAAGTGTCTTTGAAATGTCCACTTCTGCCTCCCCGTCCACTCTGTGGGCCCAGCCCCCCTCTCCCCAGTCCCTGCCTGGAGGCTGCAGGGTCTCCCACAGGTTTCCCTCCTCCCCATCATCAGCCCCCTTCTACCCCTTCCTCAGCATCTTCCTAAACACCCTCCTCCATGTCTCAGATAAAGCCCCTTTAACGGGGCCTGTGGGCCTGTGAGGTCTGGCTCCCCGCCATTGGCCGGCTGGCACTGCCCTTTTCCCATGAAGAGAACCAAAGTCAAGTTCACGCTAACCTGGATAGACAAACAGAGGATCTAGTAAAAGCCGAGTCATCTTTAGTTCATTAGTTTATTACGTGTTCAAATTTCAAATAATGTATTGCACAAAATATATTAATTTAGAATAGTTCTTTTTCACTCATATCTTTAAAAAAATAAATTAAGTTCTTCCTCTGCATCATTGGCATCAGGGTCTGGTTGCCCCAGGGGCCATCTCTGGGTCAGCTGATCAAATTCCTCTGGGTCCACTGGCTAAGTGGTTATGGATACGACAGCACTTTTTGGATTTCATGCACAATTCAGTCACTGGAGTTTCTGTCCCAAGCCACAAGTGCCCATTGGCATAACATCCAGACAGTGGATCTATTTTTTTTTATTTAATTTTTTTTGGCGAGGCAACCTTTTGACCTCACAGATTGCAAGGACCTTGTCAGTTTACAATCCCCCCCCCTTTTTTAAATTTTTTACACCTACAGCACCTGGTCTTCCTGGGTGGTCTCCCATCCAAGTACTAACCAGGCCCGACCCTGTCTAGCTTCTGAGATCAGACAGGATTGGGCTTGTTCAGGGCGGCGTGGCCATAGACCCAGACAGTGGACTTTAAAAATCAGTCCCATAGGTGTATAATCTCAGCACTTACCTCCTGTGTGTCCAGAGACCTTTAAAGCACCTGCCTGTCCCACATCCAACACTTCAAAGTATGAGGTCACAGGTCACGACCTCAGGAGTAATTACTAAATGTCATTGTTCTTTGCCTTTTCTTTCCCTCTCCTCCGCACTCCATCCACACTGACGGGGGCGTAGGTGTCAAAGTGCCTTCCCCAACAGCGCTTTGCGCGGGCCTTCGGGCCTTCGTAGGCCAGCAACAACTGAAAGGCGCCGGATGCCCTCACTCACGGTGAGTGTTGTAGGGAAAATCCTGCTTTATATTCGGATCTGTATGGTTCTCGGAACTCGAGTTTTGGGGGTCATGTGTGTCTGTCCGTGCAGTGTCTTGGCCTGGCTCGCTCTCGCCTCCCCTGTGGCCCAACCTTAGTGCTGCTCGCCCAGCACCCACTCAACTCCTGCTGCGGGTCCGTGCTTCCTGGGACTCCCAGTAACCCCTAGAGGGGGCAGCATCACCTCTGCCATACGGATGACACCCAGGCTGTGTAGCTCATGGTGTTCCTTGCCAGGTCCTCCTGCTCATGGCCCCTGAAGGGCATTACCACACCCCGCCGGCCCTGCTGGGGGCCTGAGTGGCCAGGCCGAGGGCAACACCCTCATCTGGGTTATACTCTATGCTCCCTGGGACCTTGGGCAAGTGGCACACCCTCTCGATGCCTCATCGGAGAGCGAGAGCGCCCCGAGTGCACACTCCTGCATGGCTGTGGGGAGATTCAGTCAGACCCAGCAGGTCCCCCGCCCAATACTGGTCGGTTCTACCAGGTCGACATCCTGGCCCAGCCAGCACCTCCCGGTGCCTCCCAAGCCATGATCGTCTCCCCTCCTCACTGGCCTGTGGGCCCAAGTCTGGGGCAGTGTTCATCCACCCATGGCCTCCCTCCTTCTCCACCCCCACTTGGGTCATCTGGGTGGGTGTGGCAAGGGGCTGGGGGCTCAGCTACAGGGGCTCTATACCCCGGCCCGAAGGAGATAAAAATGTGACCTCTGAGATCTCTGCTCTGCCATATAGTGGCCTGGTGACCTTAACCTCTCTGAGCCTCAATTTCATCATCTGAAAAATGCGAGAAAACCACAGGACCCATTGTCACGTGCCTGTCACAGGTCAGCCAGGCCACGAGGCGCCTCTCCCAGGCCCACCCCCGGCAGCTGCTCTGGGTGTTCACATCCGCCTTAGGGCCCGAGTGTCCCTCTTGGAGGGGGAGACCCCTCTCTCTACCAACAGCTCGCTTGGCTTTGGCAGGACCCCCTGCGTGTGCCGGGGGCACGGCGTTGGCGGCAGGCCGATTTCGGGTTCGGACCAGATGGCCACGTGATCTGGAGCACCACTTCTGTTGGGCTCAGTGGGAGGCAGCAGGATGAAGCCGTGGGCCCTGGGGGTCAGCCACACATGGCCCACCAGGCCCAAGCCTATAGGGCCCCAAGGCCCCTTGGGAGAGTTGTCCCCACCCACAGCCCATGGAACTGGAGAGGCCCAGGTCACGGGTAGGTGGGAGTTGCCTGTGAGGATGTAGTCTTGGACCTGGTGCCCCGCTAGCCCAGGGCCCTGTGACTGGAGCTGGCCCTTGGCTCCACTCTCAGGCCCACAGGCTGCTTGGACGCCGGCCCGCAGAGGCAGGGCAAGCTGCAGGGCAGCCAGGCGCCCACCCCCACCTGCCTGCCTCCTCAGCTGGAATGCTTCTTCAACAACGAATTCCCCCTTTATTAATTACCTTGTGTGTTATCGTATAATCAGAAATGTGGTTCAGGAATCAAACTGAGTAGAAGCGAGAGAGCCGGGGCTCTTGAGCCACATTCTCCAAAAGAGCACGTCGGCCCCGCGGGAGATGGCCGCACAGGCCAAGGCGGGCTGGGCAGGGCCCCGGGCGTCCCCTTCCCTTTTCCAGCACACCCTGCACCCTGGCCTCTCAGCTTGGAGAGGCCTGGAGCCCCCGCCCCAGGCAGTCCTGTCTGTAGGTCCTTGGGAGCTCAGGGACCCAGGTCAGACCCGGCCTGGCCGTGCAAAGGGCAGGAACTGGCCAGAGCTGAGCCATCAAAAAAAGGACTTCCATTCTTCCACCCTGGTGGGGTATGGGCCCAGCTGGTTCCTTTGCCCAGAGGGAGGCCTGTGTGGGTGATGCACCAAGTGCCTTGGCCTACGTCCTGCTCAGCCTCTGAACACAGCCCAGGACGCGGACCCTGCAGGTGCTGGGGATGACCCATGGAAGGCACTTGGCAGGGCCCCACTGAGGGGTGCCATTCCTGGCTCGGTCTGATCTGTGGGGCCCAGGGAGAGAAGGAGCAAAGAGTGGAGCCCTGGTGGGTGGCCCCCCGAAGGTGGCTTGGCTGTGGCACTGGCAGGCCCGAGCTCGGGAGGCTCAAAGCTTGGCCCGGGGGTGGCTCTGCAGCAGAGCGCGCATGTCCAGGAGAGCCTTCTCCAGGTAGTGCGCCAGGCGGGCAGCGTTGGTGTCGGCACAGCTGTTGAAGGCCGACACGGAGAAGTTGATGTAGGCCTCCATGGGGTTATAGCACACGCCATAGCCGTCCGGGACCACGGGCCCGAAAAGCATGACGCAGTCTGTCTTGGCGGGGACCTGGAGCGGCACAGGATGGAGGCGCTCGTCCCGACCGCACCAGCCCCCTCCAGCCCCGCGGTGCCGCTAGCCTGCTTTTCCCGTCTCTCTTCCCGCTGTGCTCTGCCTGAGATGCTTGCCCCTCCTCTCCGCCGACAGGTAACTCCCTCTTGCCCTCTGGGGGACAGTTCCAGCATCACCCCTCTATGGAGACTCCCCTGACCCCCGGGGGGCTTTGAACTGCTCCCTCCTTGGGGCTCCCCTGACCCCCCAGCACTTCCCGGAGGGCTGTCATTGCCTCAGCCCCTGTGCTTCCCGCCTGCACTGGGAGCCCCTGGGGGCGGGGACGGTAGTCAAAGTCGCATCTCAGTGCCCAGCACTGGCTGGCATGGATCAGATTGCTCCTTCATGTCTGACCAGTGAATAAATGAAGCCACTCCTACCCTGGGGGTGGGGCTGACCCCTCCGCGGTCTGCCTGAGCCGCAGTGAAGCCCCCTAACCCCAGCTCCTCGGCTACTTTGGTAGTGGCCTGGGATGGCCTGCACGGGCCACACCGCCACCAAGGTCTGACCACGTTCTAGACCTCGGCTCTAGTTAGGCAGTGCGGGCTTTGTTCCACTCCTGCTCCCGTAGGTTCTGCTCCACCCCACCGCGGGCAACGAGGGCAGGGGCAGGGGCCCAGAGGGGAGGGCCCACCTGGCTAGTGGAGAGGTTGAAGTGCATGGCGATGGCATAGGAGGTGTCCATGAAGATGTCAGGCATGCTCACCAGGTCCTCGATGGCCTGCAGCTTCAGGCCCAGCAGGTGCCGGTCAAAGGCCTCCCCGCGGATGGCCTGCAGAAGGGGGTGTGGTCAGGGGCAGGGGCTATGGGCCTGCAGGGTGCCACTGCCCTCCCCAGGAGCCTGTGGCAGCAACACCTCTTTCATTCAGTGGCCCCAGGGACCTGCGAGACCAGCGCGTCCGGGCAGGAGAGCCCTCACTGCACAGGGAGAATGAAGCCCAGCACCTGCCCGGGAGGCAGGGCACTGTAGGATTTAAAAGCACAGGCCTGGAGCTGGGGGGCCTGGCCCCATCCTGGCAGTGGGCACTGGGCAGGTCATTTACATCTCGGAAGCTCGGTGTCTGCATCTGTAAGGCGGGGGCTCACTGACCTTCTCTTGCAGGGCGGCAGTGAAATCTAAATGGCTGGCTGTGTAACGTGGGCAGAGCCCGGCACACTGGTGCAAGAGACGGAGCTGGAATGGGAACCCGGCCTCCCCCTGCCGACTGCAGCCCAAGATGTCAGACGGCAGGAACCCTGCTGTCTGTCTGTCCAACTGTGTGCACCCCTAGCATCCGGGGCTCCAGAGCCGGGGAGAGTATGACCCAAGCGACAGAGGCGAGCCTGAAACCCGGGACCAGGGCAGTCACTGGGCCCAGCTTCGATTTCTCCACTTTTAAAACTGGGATGTTCAGCCTTGCTCCAGGTCCCCAAGGCTCAGGAGAGGGTGGTTCAAGCTACGGGTAAGCAGCCATTTGCTGTAGAGATGGATAGGCAGATGGACAGACAGGTGGGAAAGGCCAAGGGTCAAGCAAGGAGGGACAGGAAGGGCTCGTTCACCTGTTCAGTGTAGGATCGGTGGGCCTGCACGGCCTTCCGCAGCAGATCAACCTTCTGCTGCTCCTGTGGGGGTGAGGGTGAGAGGGAGCTGAAGCATTGTCCTTCTCTGTTCCTGTCACCCATCTCAGTAGCCCAGTCCCTGCCCAGCACTACATTCTGAGCCCCCTGAGAGGAGGAAGTGGAACTACCATACTCTAGGGAAGAAACTCATTGCTGATGAGTGAATAAAGCAAATAGTTCCCTTTTCCCTTTGGCTGCCGGAAAGCTCAGAGCTAAATTCATAGCTCCGTCTTCTGTTACATTCTTAGGTCCACCACAGGGCTGGAATACAGTGGATCGCTCAATCAGTGTGTGTTGGCAGAGTGAACAGCACAGTTGGCAGCTCAAGCCCAGCTCACCCACCCTTGCCCCGAACCTCTCACCGTCACACTGGAGTCGTCCATGGATTTGACAAAGGTCAGCGAGTCCACGGAGGCCGAGCGGATGGTGTCGGTACGGCCCAGGTGAAACATGCGCAGGGAGGCACTCTCATACGTGGCACATGCGTGCCCGTAGATCCTAGGCGGGAGATGGGGCTGAGCACACCCCTGGCAGGTCATCCCCACCTCTGCCCGCCACCGCTCTTATGCACCCCCGCCCCTTCATGGGCAGGGCGGAGCACACCTGTAGTAGGCCAGCTGCAGGGCCATCTGGATGAAGGCATCGGGGCTCATCTTCTCTGACTTGGGGAAGTCCTTCCCAAAGTGGTGGAAAACCATCATATTGATGTCCAGGTCCTGGATCATGCTGAGGGTGGGGGAGGAGGCGGGTGAAGCGCAGGCACTGGGCGGCCCCTGCCAGCGCCATGGGGGGCCGTCTCAGAACCAGCGCAGACCGTGACAGACCCGGCACGGGAGCTGCCGGGCCCGAGGCCACCGCAGCGCCCGGCACTCACATGCTGAGGTTCTGCTTGGCCTTCTCGATGTCGCTCTTGACCTCAGGGGTGATGTTGAATCGCAGCTTCTTGGGCATGGGCAGGGGCACCATGGGAGAGCGCACGAGCTCGGGCTTCTTCCTGCAAGGTCACGGGGGCCTCAGGCTCACGCCGGTGCTTGGGGTGGGGGGCGGGTCTGGGTGCATCCCTGGGACTGGGGTGGGGAGGATGGGTCCCTGAAGCTGGAGAGGGCCAGCTCAGGGAGACTCTTGGGTTTGTTCTTCTGAGACTGCCTTCATTCCAGCTTTCTAGTGGCCAAATGGAAGAGGCCTGGAGAGGGGACGGGACTTCTCCAGGGTCATGCACCTGGGAAGTGGCACAGCCGGAATTCCAACCAAGGTCTCTTCGGCTCTAAAACCTATGTCCTCTCCTGGCTTCATTTGAAGAAACAGATTCCCAGGCACAAGGGAGAATGCCATTCCCCCAGAAACTAGTCTGTCACCTGTGTGTCACTTGTCACTGGAACTTGGGAAACGGGTAGAGAGGGAGGGAGCCACACTCACGTGTACGCAATGACATGGTCCACAAGGGTGATGATGGGGGGGCCCTCTGCTGCTGCATGCTCATAAACGAGCCCAAAGGAGCCATCTTCTGCCACGATGAACTGTGGAGGGGAACAGGGACCTGTCAGCCCCAGGTCCCTGGAGCCACTCTCTGGTTGGGTCCCATAGGAAGAGCCTCTCTGAAGCCATCTCAGGAGTTATGCTGACTTACTACTGTTATTAAGAGCTAACACTCATCAGAGCCCTTGGGCCCGCCGCATTGAGCCCATATACCTCATTAAGCCCCCACAGCTATTCTCCCAGGGCGTCCTACCACCACCCCACTTTACAGGTGCAGAGGGGGAAAGCCACGGCCAAGACTGTGCCGCTCTGCCTGGCCTCGCACCCCAGGCTCTTTCTGATGCGCCGAAGGGGTATGTTGGAGGTGACAGCAGTTTCTGAGCCAGGCCCGGTAATGATGGGCTGACTGCCCGGTAATTACAGTGGCGCCCAGCTGATGGCTTCCACCTGATTTATGGGCTGGGCGTCCAGGGACGCCCGCGTGAGAGGCAGGAAGTCCCGAGGCTGTCGGGGGGCCTAGTGTGGGTGTCTGTCTGGGCTGGGAGTCGAGGCCTGTCAGGTCCTTACCTGCAGTGTCTTGTCAAACCAGCGGTTGCCACTGTTGAGCTTGCTGCCACCCCCGTGTAGCATCTGGCCAGCCACCTGGCTGCGGTACACGTCTTCCGAGACCCGAGGCATGGGCGCGTCCAGGCACACAATGAAGATGCTCTTCTGGATGGAGCGCACCGAATCCCGGTTCACCTTGTCTGCAGGTGGCACGGCAGGGGGTGGGTCACAAAATGCGGTTGTCAGGCCTGGGGCGGCCTGGGAGGCCTCCAGAACATTCACTGAGTGCTTCACACTCAACAGGGCCCTGCAGCCCCAAAGCAGCCCGTGATGCAGGGCCCAACACCTGGTCCACTTTAGACATGAGGAAACGAAAGGCCAGGGCCTCACGGGGAGCCAGTGTGGCAGTCAGGGATCCCACACAGGGGTCTGACTCGGGGACAATGGCCCTGACTAACACGGGGTTTGGAGGGGCTGTGGCAGCAGGGGTGGGCTCCTACTTATTAGAGGGAAATGAACTTAACCCCACGGAGCTTCCATTTCCTCATCTGTGAAATGGAGCCAAGGACACCTGCTCTGAGTCGAGAGGATTCAGTGAGAAACTGAATCCCGCCCCGGGCCTGGTGTGGACAGAGGTCGGGATGGGTCCCCTGACCCCGGGGGCACCTTTGATGAGGGTGCTGTACGCCTTGGCCCAGGAGTTGCGGTGGTTGGAGGTGAGGATGCCCACGGGCTCTTTATTGGTTTGCAGTGACGAGTTCCAGATCTTCTCCAGCTGCACGAAGATCTGATCCGAGGTGAGAGGCGTCCCATCGCTGTGGTACACGTCCAACTCAAAGAACTGTCCGGGTGCAGAGGCAGGTGGAGAGACGAGGGGCCGATGGGGGTCTCAGACTGGCAGCAGTCGCCTCCCACCCCAGCCTCCTCTGGTCCCGGGGACGCAGAGGTCATAGCCAGTGCTGTCCCGGGCCCAGCGGAGGGGACAGGGTCAGGCCAAGGGCGAGGGACAGGAGAGGATGTCCTTACATCGCTCTTCCCAGGCCGGGCAGGCCCACGGCCCCTCGTGGCCTCCCTGAGGCCGGGGCCTAACTGGGCACCCGGGGGTGACGTCCAGGCCGTGCCTGTTCCTGGGGGCACCCGGGCACACGTGTTAGGGAAGCGGACCTTAGGCCCTGCCCCCCACTCTCCTGCAGCAGCGTGCGGGCGATGCGTGGGGCCCACACACCTGGTAGTTGTGCACCACCGTGATGTGCGTGGGTGACTTCTTGGTCTTGAAGTTGATGACTGAGTCCTGCTTGGGGCCCGGCACACGGCAGGAAGACAGGATCTGATAGTACTGGTTCATGCACAGCGGCTTTCCCCCCAGGTACTCCACGGGCAAGGTCTCACTGCGGGGCAGGGGGACAGAGAGGGGACCGCTGGGCAAGTACGAGGGGAGGAGGGGGAAGGAAGGAGCTTCTGGGTACAGCAAGGGGCTGGGCCAGGCCGAATCAGGGTTCACGTGAGCAATGCTGGAGACCCTCGGGTCCCTACTTCCCCTTGGCCTGAGCCACGGGGCTGACAGAGCTGGGCTGGGGTCAGGAGGTCTGGGAAAGTCCCCGCCCCTCTCCAAGCTCTAGTTTGCCATGGGGAGATGAAGTAGCCAGTCAACCCTCAGGGGCCTCTCTGGCTGGGACACCAATTCCAGGGGCGTCTCAGCATAGGGTCACCAGGAGGAAGTCCCAGCAGCTGGAGCAGAGGACCTAGACATCCTAATCCCCAGGCTCTTTCTCTCCAACCTCAACGGAGGCAGGGCCAACAGGAAGTGAAAGTGGCTGAGCTCAGAGCCTGCCAGGTACCCAGGGCCTGGGGTCTCACAGAGCAGGGCGGCAGTGGCTGTGTTAACCAGGCAGTAGGGTGGGGATGGGGGCCGGGGTGGGGGAGTGGGGGGAGCTGCTCACTTGTCAATCATTGTCTTGAAATCCAACACGCCCTCGATTAATTTGGCAGCAAACCTGGAAGAAATTAGAGATCAGTAGCTGCATGCTCCGGGGTAAGGAACACCTGCAGGGTTAAGGAAGGGGCTGATTACTTCACTCCTCACTGCTGGCAGGAGCCTTGACTGAGTCAAAGTTAAGGACCTGTGTTTGTTTAATCCCAGGTCCCTCTTCTGAATGTGCTTTCACTCAATCTCTAGGCGGAGATGAGGAGGGCGCAGGAAAAGGCTGTTGGCCAACGGCCCGCAAAATTTAGGTGCCAATGAGTGGCTGTAGGATCATGGCTGGATTAGGGGTCAGTGCCGGCCAGTTCCACCCACAAAGGGCCTGAGGCCCTGAACCACAGTCTGGAGTCTAGACAGTGGTCACCCTTCTCTCAGGCATCAGTTACAGAGAGAACTGGGACCCCAGGAAAGGGAGACTGTGAATGGGAGGGCAGTGGCTTGAGGTGTCCCCTCTGCTAGGTTCCTGCCTGTCTGGGCCTCCGTGTCTCCCAGGCCACCTTGCAACCCGGCCTTCCTCTATGGACTGTCTGGGCCACAGTGACCATGCCTGACGCCTGGGCTGCCCCTGGCCCCCCACATGGGAACCAGCAGTTGGAGTTCCTGGACCTGAACCCCCAGACCTTCCCAGGGTGCCTTGGTGCCTTTAAGAGAAGCAGGTGGTGGCCACCGGTGGCTGGTACTTGGGCAGGAGATCCCTGTCACTGGTATTTTTATCCTTGGTAGGATTGGAACAGAGGCCAGGGCAAGTGACATAGCTGAACATGGAAAAGGAGACTGTGTACAAAGGTCATCCCTGTGGTCAACTGAAGAAAGAGGGAAGGAGGGGTGGAGTGCCAGGACTGGGGTAGTGGACAGCCTCAGGTTTAGGGGGAGGGAGGGGACCCAGACCATGGTGTGGTGGTGAACAGTTATGAAGCTGTTTGGAGCTGAGAAGACCCGGCTTCCTGTCCCAGGTCAGCCAGTCCTGAAAGGTGATCTTGGGCATTTGTCAACCTCACTGCTCTGAACCTCAGTGTCCCTATCTGTAAAACATGGATGATGCTCCCTACTTCATAAGGCTACTGGTAGGCATGAAAGATAATGAACAGGGCTGGGCCCTTTCGATCTCCTGGGGGAAGTGGACTTTGGGGCCACTCTGTAAACACCTGGAGCCCTGCCCCCCGCCACCTCCTGGCCCTGTGCCAGCCTCAGCCACTCACCGGAGCTGTCCCTGCAGATCCACAAAGTCCTGCCTGGGCAGCACTAGGCCGGGGCTGGAGTGGATGACAACAGGCTGGCGGTACTGGAGGTAGGTTGTCTTGAGCCACCACTCGGAGAGCTGAGGAAAGGACCAAAGCCTGTCAAGAGGGGTGGGTGGGGACCCCGGTGCCCCTTCCTGGTGAGGGCCAGGGGACCTAGCTGGTCCCCCTGCCGTCTCTGTGGAGCACAGATTCTCAAAATGAATGCTCAGACCCAGAACCTTCTGCCAGCTTAAACCCACAGTAGTGCCCCATCGTGTTTCCCTCAGCTTATGCCAGTTGGTGCTAGCGAGAGAAACCAGACACCCCTGCCAAGAAAACGATGGAGAGGAAAGAAGACTGGCAGGAAACCGGGGGTGTGGGGGGAGAGGAGCAGAAATGGAAATCATGTTTCTGTATCTTACAAATCTTTGCCCAGGGATTTCACTACTTTTAGACATAAAAATGTATACTTGATAGAAAGAAAAGAAAGGAAAGACAAAGAAAAACAGAGTCCGATGAACCGAGTGTTCGCTCCTCCTGAGTGGGCGTTCTCCAGGAAGGCACGCGCTCAGGGTTCAGTGTAGCACTGGCGACCCTGGGCCCCTGTAGCCTCGGGTTTGCTGGTATCAGGCTGGGATCACTCACTTGGATCTCAAGGTCAGGGCAATCTGGGGGGAGCTCACTGTGAGGATAAGTCATTGCACTAGTGACAAGAGGGGTGACACATCCTGTGTCTCCACCTGGCGCCGCCCTTCAGCCAGGGGTCCCACACGACCAGGGGTCTGAGCCTCCGCCCAGGGCTCAGGAGACAAGGGGAGCCCCTGCAGATGTGGGCTTTCCCCCAATGAGAGTCTGCTGGGCAGAGTGCCTCAAGAGCCCTGTGACTCTTGAAACGGGGTGCCCGCCCCGTTAGCCATAAGATTCTATCAGAAGGAGTTGTGACTAAACAAGATTGGAAAACGGCCAGACCCCAGACTCTCAGGTCCCGATTCCAGAGTCCGAGGCCCTGACCTGCTGAGGCTTGATGTGGCCCCCCCACCGCCTGTGTGCAGCCCCAACCCTGTCCTGGGTAATCGCCTCTCTCCCATCCTACTTGAAAATCAGCTCCAAGAGCCACCAGCTATGTGTTTCTTGCTCCCCCGGCACTCCGCCTCGGGCCAGGCACAGAATAAGTACTCAGGAAACTGCGGCACAAATGAATGCACCGGAGTAGCGGGGATGGGAAGATTTTGTGTGCAGTGCGACAGGCCACAGTATGGGATGCTCACAACAACCCGCGACCTCCAGGAGGACCCCTGTCACCCCGGCCCTCCGTGGGGACTGGTGTACCCTCAGCTGTCACTCACCCAGTTCTCCATCTTCTTGGCCCTGCGCTCCAGCCCCTTCTGCAGGCGCTCCCCTACGCCCCCTGCGGTCTGAAATTCTTCCACCATCTGCTTAGTTTGGGCCCACTCCTCCTCACTGATGATGGGCTGCAGCGCCTTGAGGTAGTGGTCCAGGGACTGCTGGAGTGGAGGCACGGGCAGCCGGGGCAGGGAGTCCTGGTGTGCCTTGAAGCGGCTGTAGACCTTCGTCAAGGAGGAGGGCTTGAGGAAGCCCAGGGGCTTCACCTGCAGACAGGAGAACATTCTGCTCATTCTCTCGCCAGCTGTGAGAGGCCCTGGCAACCCCAAGGCACAGTCCCCAGGTACTTATGTGCCCAGCCCTGGGGTCAGAGATGGCCTCTTGGGAGGTGCCCGCCCTAGCTTCCCAGCCTTCGAGCTATAGGCGTGTCCACCTCTCAGAGGCCTGGAGATGCAGGTAGGAATGGGGGAGGGCAGTGTGTGGCTACTGGTTTTGACAGGGCCCAGGGCGTTGGGGATGCAGAGGTGACAGGGAGGGCCCCTCTTTTCTCACCCTGGGGTGATGAGTCAGCCAGCAGTGAGGTGACTGCTCCGTCCCAGAGGTCCCCACCTCCTCTTCTCCCACCCTTCCCAGGTTGAGAAACAGGAGGGAAGAAGAGAACATCAGGGAGAGCCAGGTGATTACAGCATCTTTGGGTGGGGGCGAAGCCATAGGTTTTCTCTTGCCTGTGGGTGGGGGTAGGGGGAGCGTGGGGGCAGCGCTACGGCAGGAGAAAGTTGAGCAGCCTGGCAAGGAGGGTGAGAGGTGGCAGAGAAAGAGAGTCCGGGAGACTCTGGAGGCGAGCAGAAAGAGACAGGAGGGTCCGAGGCCACTGGCAGCAGGAAGCAGGCGAGTGGCAGAAACTCCGTTCCATACCTTCTCTTTCTGTTGCCTGTCCTCCATGGCAGGACTGAGGTTCTGGGCCCTGTCTGTCTGCCTTGGGCTGGAGCTCTAAGCCTAACTGTGCTACGGAGTGGGCGAGTAGACCTTAGCAAGAGGGAGCCACTTGCCTGGGCTGGAAAGAGAAGATAAGAGCCAAGATTTAGGGGGAGGCAGAGGTGGCAGGGGTGATGGCTCTGGTGGCTGTGGTGGCATCTGGGGTTGTGGCTGGGGCAGTAGCAGCTGCTCCACTTGCCCTAGCTTCCAGAAGTAAGAAATGGGAAGAGCCTGAGAGGCTGGTGGTGGGTACTGGAGTAGGAGGAGACCTGGAAAACCTTTTTTTTATCTGGATGGGCCCAGAGCCAGCGAGGCAGGCCAAGAAGTATTAAAAAATCCACCTGTCCCACTCTGCGTAGGTCTGTGTGATGAGGGAAAACCTGGCTGGAGGGCAGAAACTGCTTGGCTGCTGAGTATACTGCAACTCTAAAATCAGTCCAGGAAACGGGGGCTGGAGCAAGGGACCAGACACTGGGAAAGACCACGGGTGGATAGTGGCTACTGAGAGCCCTGCCTATCCCGATTCCTTCCAGGATTCCTGGGGGCCCTTCTAGGCCACCCTTCCACCAAAGCCTGGTTCTCTTGAGCTGTGGCTCATTCAGCAGGGGCCAAGGGGGGAAGTCTTTAAATACTAAAAATAAACCAAAGGATAATGGCTTTAGGATTGGGCTAGGTTTGAGTCACCAGAAATGGAATTCTAGACAAATCTCTCCTTGCCTCAGTTTCCCCAGCAGTAAAGAGATCCAGTCACCCAGCAAGTCCTGGAGGATGACCTAGAGGCTGTTTGTGGGATGGGGACACAGCTCAGGTGGCAGTGGTGTGGAGCTTTAGGATCCCGGAAGAGCTTGTCTACCATAGGCCGGTGGACAGGTATCTTTGAATTTCCGCCTGGTAATTCCTGTTTGAACATTCTTCTTGGCACAGACAGAGGTAAATATAACCAGCCAATGATATGCTTAGAGTAGAGAGTAAATGAACCCAAATCAGGATAGCAGCACCTTGCTCCAGGCTGCACTCTGGGAAGGACTGAGGGATATATGTGGGCAGGTTGCGGGAGGGACTGATAAAGATGGAGGGCTGTAAGACTGCCACCTGCATCCTCCTGCCAGTTCTCAGGCCTTTCTGAGCAGCTCAGCTTGATGTCTCCACGTGAGTTTCTCTGGCTACACACAATTCCCCAGGGGCCATTTGATAAACCCAAGGAAGCTGACCAACTGGACTGGGTTGGAGAAGTGACTTTGGCCTGGGCTGAGACGGCTCAGGCTGAGCTTGCAAAGGGTGCATGAATCAGAGAATAACCATGGGAAGAGGTTCCTGGTCGTCCATACTTTTGGTTCCCGGTCTAAGGGTGGGGGTGCTGCCTGAAGCCAGAATGTAACTGTCTTTTCAGGGTCGCTAGAATTTAGCGCTACAGGACACGGGCTCCCTCTGGCCTCTGACCTTGAGCCTCAGTCTCCTCTGTCAGACGGGGGAAGCCCACCTACCGACCCCACACCAGCAGCTTCAGGCCGGGCTGGACAGCGGCCTCCTGGCGGTATTGCCTCGACAGCCTGTGTGCCTGTTTCCCCATTTGGGCACAGCTGCGTGGCTGGCCCAGCCCACCGCCCGCCGCGTCCAGGGCCCAACAGGCCGGGTTCCCGGCGGCACTTACCACGGTCCTAGCGGCGAAAGCCAACATCTCTGCAGATCGCCCGTGGGCACACAGTCTTCTCTGCTCCCCGCGATGGGCAAAGGCTGCACAGCGGCTGAGCCTCCTAGCCAAGGTCGCCGAGGCACCTCCACCGGCCAGTAACGGCAGCCCGATGCCCACCCAGCGGGCCGGCGGGGGCCGGCTGGCTGCTCTGGGAAGTGACTTCTCTGGGCGGGGCCACGGGACAGTTGCTAGCGCCCACGCTAGCCGCGAGCGCTCGGCCCGGCCACTGCGCGGGGTGGGCCCGGAGGCGGGGCCACAACGCGGGGAGGGGCCGGGGGCGCAGTTAGAGGTTGGGGTACGCCACGAGGCGGTGGAACCGGGAAGAGGAGGGTGCGGGGACCGCCGCCCACCTCGCTCTCTCCCACTTCCAAATGCCGTCCAAACTGTTGGAGGCAGTGGCGTGCCCCCATCTCAGTCCGTTTGGTGTCCTTGAGCGCTACTCTGAGTGGTAGGAAAACACAACCATGTTGACAGGGAATGTCTTCTAACATCCCTTAGAATAGGATCGGAGCCACGCACAAAGATGACAGGTGGGGAGCGCCCCGCAAAAGCATGGCGGCGCAAACGTCTCTCGCCCGCCGCGCAAAGACATGGCGGCCGTATTCCCAGCGCCCAGCGCCGGGCCGGCGGGCGGTTGGTGCGCATGCGCCGGGTGCCCCGCACCAACATGGCCGCCGCCCCCAGTGAACGCTGCAGCCGCGAGCCGGCCGTTGCTGGGCATGCTCCCTGAGTGCCCCGCACCGACATGGCGGTTCGTCTTCGCCGGGGTGACTTTAATTCTAGTTTTCGTTATAGCCGGCCGGTGCTCATTTCTCTTCAAAAGATCTGAGCGCGGGGAAAGGAAGGGTGAGTGCGGGGGTGAAAGGTGAGGAGACTGCAGGCGTCCGGGCCGGCTCCTGCAGGAAGAAGATGGCTGAGGGCGAGCGGCAGTCACCGCCAGGTAGGACGTGCCGGCGGGTCGGGGTGGAGGCGCGGGGGCGGTGAAAGGCGCGGGGACCGGGAAGGGGTGTGGTGCTGGGGGCTCAGCTCGGCGGTGGGGGTCGGGAGATAGAAGAACTCGATGGGTAAGAGGCGATGGGCCCTGAGGACGAACTGGAGTTGAGGGGCCCTGCGGGAGAAGTGGTGAGGGGGGGGCAGAGCAAGAACCCGGGGCTACGAAGGTTTGGTGGGTGGCGCGCAACGCCCGGACTTCGGGGGGCCCGGCTGCCCGAGGGGTCGGGTGGGTAGCGCCTTGGCCAGAAGGGGAGGCCTTGGACATGTCCGCGCTGCGCTGGTCTCGTGGGGAAGATGCCAGGGATCGGGGCTGCCTTCTTTATCAGACCCTGCCCAGGGTTTGGGGGATGCTCCGTCGGCCTGGGCCTGCTGGACCGCAGTCCCAGCCTCCTCCACACCTGCCCGCCCCTTATCCACCTCCCTCTCTGGGAAGCCGGCCTCCGGAGTTTCAGTGGCTGAGAATTTATTGAGAGAAACTAACCTTGGTCATCTAAACCACTAATTTAAAAAGGCTGGTTGTGCAAGATGATGAGCGAATCTCTCTCTGGCACCGCCATCTGTAACTTTTATTTACACTGTAGCCTCTTTTTAGTTCATCTCAAATGGCTAGGGAAGGATCTTCTTAAAGAGACCTGTGACCTGGAGAACGAGAAAGCTGTTTGCTGATCCCTCCCCCATCCTCCACTTGAGCTAAGAAAACTTTAAAAATTCTGTCAGGAATAGATAGGTTGGCCGAACCCAGCATTTGATATTCCTTCTACCCTGTCTTACATTTTATCATTCCTGGAAAGGTCTCAGAAATTTTGAAGGTCACTAGAGGCTCCCCTCCTTTCAGCAGATGGACATAGAATTGGGTGTGATCCATTAGTGCATTTGAAACCAGACGTTTCGTTTAATTTCTGTACGTGTTCCCTTAGAAGTTCTGATAATGACATCAAGAGCTATAAGGCAAGCAGAGTTACCAGTGAGATGAATGTGTCTCTGAAGATGGGGGGCAGGGCGTAGGGCAGGGGAGAGAACCTGTGCTCTGAAAGGGATAAAGGCTCAGGAGTTTAGCTATGGTTGGGAGAGACCCGAGTTCCCTGGACTTGATCCTTCTTTGAAGTTTGAAACAGGATGTTTTGGGACAAATGGAGAGAACTGCTTAACTCACACAGTATAGTGGTGAAAGAAAGCCTTGGGTTTTGGAGTGAAACGGGTCTGGCTCTGCCTGGCAAGTTGCAGCCACTGTGAGCCCGTTTTCTTATCTCTTAAAATGGCCCTGCTACACTTTCTTCAGAGAGCTGTAGAGTGTGTGCCTTTGATGGTGTGGGTGAAGCATGGGACGTGCCCGGTAACTCCATGTGGATTACTGTTATCCTTTTCACATGGGAACCAGACATGTGAACTGGTTCCCAGATGGTGGATGATAAGACAGTATATTCTCTGGGAGTTTTTAGAAACATTTCTCAAACGCTGGATGTTTCCGTCTTATACTGAGAGGTTTTAGTGGATCCAGTTGTCCAGTGGTGCCTTTGTCAGAGGCAGAATCTGATGTTGGAGAGACTGTGGGTCTGACTTTTGATTTAGGATTTTATGTTTTGGTGGCTCGCGTGTGTTTCATCGGTGATCTGTTGCAGTGCTTCCTATAGGATAGACTTTTCCCTAGGAACAGGGTCTGGCCTGGAGGTTTTCCTCCTTGTCAAATAAAGTCAGGAAGGCTATCTGCTTTCCTGTAACAGTTCTCTTCAACTTAGAAGAGGACTGTGTTCCCAATAATCATTTGCAAGTTGGTTATTTAGAATGTGGAACACATATTCCCATAAAAGCAATGAAGTTAGGTTAACCAGCCTGACTTACAAAGCTTTTTATTTAGCATCTTACTTAAAGTAGCAATTTCCTAAGAGTAGGGGGTCTCAATTTAGGGTTCTGGGACCAGGACTTGCAGAACAGGTGGGAGGAAGAAGGGAGTTTCTGGTCTCTTTCTTGGGCCCTGGTTAATTTTGAATTGGGCAGAGGTTTGCCTTGCTCTTATGTCAGGTCCTCTATCCTACCCTAGCTCTCCAGGTCTCGTGGCATTTTTCTCCCTCAACAATCGATGCCTTACTTTCTTTGCAGAGAAAGTAAAGGCAGGAGGCCAGAGGGTTTGGTTTAACAAGACAATACTCTGTCCTGGGAGTATGTGTCTGGTTTACACTAGGGCTTGGATATTGTAGTCTTGGTTTAAATTGTGTGTGTGTGTGTGTGTGTGTGTGTGTGTGTGTGTGTGTCTTGGGAGGATTCTATTTATCTGTTTGCTTTTCTTTTTTTTTTCCAAGCTTCTTCAGAGGATACCCCTACAACCCCTCAGAACTTCATCATTCCAAAAAAGGAGATCCACACGGTTCCAGACATGGGCAAATGGAAACGTTCTCAGGTACCAGTGGTGTCTGCACTGTAGGGTCAGCACTGGGATGAGAAACCTGAGCTTTTTCAAAGACAGTGGTTCTCTAGAGGCATGACTGTGGCTGTGAGCCCCTGACCCTCTTGCTCTTAGAGTCACAGCTGTTAGGAGCTAAGGAGGGAGGGGACAGGGGAGATGACTGTCCATCCCTGTCGGGGGCAGCACTCAGATGCTGGGCCCCGGGCAGTCCTGGAGATTTCTGCTCTTGGTTCTCATACACCATCGCTCGAGTGTTATTGTATTTGTTGAACACAAGTGTCCTAAATGATGGAAGAGGTCACTTTGATCCTTGGTTACCAGTAACAGCAAGTCGGGGAGCCAGTGTATCAAAGGGAGAGGTTATTGCGTGAGAACCTAGGCCAGGGAAGTGGCTGAGCCTAAAAATACCTGTGAACTGGGACCTACAGCACTGTGGGGCAGACCCCTTTCTGTGCTGCTCAGTCCGTGTGGTGGGCAGAAGATAACAGCTTCTACTTCCTGGGCTGTGGTCAGGCCATGGAAAGACTGGGCCTAACAAAAACAATGCTAATTTCAGATTCCCAGAGAGAGCCTTTGGTCCAGCTCCAGCCAGTGCCTACACCAGGTCTGGTCAGCTGGGGTAGGGAGTGTCACTTGTAGAGAAGGGCAGGCTCCTCGGGTCCTGGCACGCTTGGCAGGTTCTCTTTTAGGAGTCTGCTGTGCCGACATTGGTCTAGGCTACAGGTCAGCAAATTACCGCCTGCTGGTGTGATCTGGCTTTCTTCCTGCTTCTGCAAATACGGCTTTATTGGAACACAGCCTCGCTCATTCGTTTATCTCTTGTTCATGGCTGTTTCCATGCTACAAGGGCAGAGCTAAGAATTTGTTAACTAGGCTGTATGGGCCGGGGAGCCTAAAATAGTCACTGTTTGGCCCTTTGCAGGTAAAGTTTACCACCCCTGCCCTGGGCACCAGCACTTCTGGGAACTCGTTGGTTACTTTTCCTTTAGGTGTGCATGCTGAACAACACCCGAGAGAGGCTTTCGCTCACTCTGAGGCTCTTCCGTGAAATGCATGGACTCGTTGTGACCGGACAAGCGACTCTGTGCAGTGGCCCACAGTGTTTCACTAGGCAGCACAGTGCCGTGGCCAAGAGCATGGGTTTGGGTCAGAGAGGTCAGGGTTGAGGCCCAGGCTGCCAATTTCCTCTTCTTGTGACTTAGGCCGTGTATTAACTTGGCCGAGCCTCAGTTGCCTCTACTGTGAAGTGGGATTGTTTGGAGGCTTAAGTGATTTAAAGCCCAAAGGCACCTGGTCCAGTGCTAGGCATGTAGTGAGCCTTACTGAGCAGCAGGTGTGATTTTTTGCCGTTAGTGAGGATGAGGATGAGGATGAGGATGATGACGATGGCGATAGCATCAGTGGAGACCTTGCACAGTCATGTTCCTGAGGCTGTCCTGAGTGTTAGTCACTGAGACACCCGGCCCCATGTGAGAGCAGGGGCTGTGGATGGTGGTGACACTGCGCCTTGCTGCTTCCTCCCCTCGCATCCCAGTGTACTTCGCAGGGGTGACTGTGGACCCTGGCCAGAGTCAGGCCGAGGGCTCAGACTTGGCCTGGGCTGGGAGAGTTGCTGCGGGTGATCCACTGGGTCTGCCGTGTGACCCCTCATTTCTTCCTGCAGCCATCGTGTAGACCGGCAGGAGGATCCTGCCGTGGGCATGCTCCCTTCTAGATGCGCGTGCGCGTGCTTGTTTGTCAGGGCTCATCTCGCCGTGCCGGGATGCCGCGGCATTCTCAGGGCTCGAATAGGAGGAAGGCGAGGAGCTGACGGATGAGGAAGAAACAAGGTCAAACAGAAGTCGCGTTCCCAGGAACTGCCTCTCCAGGGACCTGCACCTCAGGGCTCTTTTATCCTTGTGCTGGGTGCATCCTATGCCCAGCAGGATATAGGGCGCCCAGCTGGGAGCCGGGGGTGGGTGTGGGCATGCCAAGAGACCTGACCATGAGCGAAAAACGCTTCCTTCTCTGGGGAGCAGGCCATCTGCATTGTAGGCAGACAGTCTGGCCTGTTTAGTGGGGGAGACATATTCCCAGGGGAGGGACCTTGGTGGCTTCCTTGGTCTCCTGGCGGCATAGTACAATGGTCAAGTACTGGCCCACTCCTGCTGTAGAGTTTGGCTGGCTGGGTCCCACTCCGCCTCTACTGAGATCTTGGTCTCAGGAGACCTTGCGCAAGTCACTTCTCGTGAAGCCTGGGTTTCCTCGTGTGTGTAGAATGGGGACAGCGATGGCAGCGGTCGCGTGCGTGCAGTGAATTGGTTGGAGGCCCGGGTGCATTGGCTTGTCAGGGGTTTTGGATGGAGGGTAGGGGTAGGGCAGTTCACATTACTCCTCTATTGCTCCTGCTACTGGGTTGGGAGCCAAGGGCAGCTTGGAGCGGTTTGGTAACTGGATGGAGCTGGGGGACCGGCTGGGAGTAGAGTGGCGGGGGGATTGACAGCCGTCTCCTCGTCCCACCCCTCCCTCTCTTTGGTAGGCGTATGCTGACTACATCGGATTCGTCCTCACCCTCAACGAAGGTGTGAAGGGGAAGAAGCTGACCTTCGAGTACAAAGTCTCTGAGGTAGGCAGGGCAGGGAGCCTGCTGGCAGCGCCCGTCCCAGAATAGCTCCACGGAGTCACCGTGTGGCCCTGCCCACAGCAGGGCCAATGCTGGAAACAAGATCACCCAGACACGTGTGTCGCTGACATTTTGGTGTCTATATTTCTATGTATAGTTGTTAAAATGAGATCAAGGTGAGTAAATATGCTGTTTTGTAGTTTGCATTTTTGCTAACTGGTATTTTTATGTAACTTTTTAAATTGAAAAAGATCACAAAGGAAGTAAATGTGCTAACCGAAGAGATTACTGATAGAAACGTGTATAACATTAACGAAAAAGCTACCTTCCCCATGTTCCCCCTCATAGCTGACTCCCGGGGAAGCCATTTGGGAAGTGTCACCCAGGCCTGCCCGTGACACCCCCCTCCTGCAGAGGAAATGCTGCCTCATCTGTTTAACACCCACCCCACACAACTGTAGACTTTTAGGTTGTTTTCCCAAACACTGCTGCTCCGAATGCCTTTGCGCCTAGATCTGTGGGTGCTGTTTCCTAAGGATTCATTCCCAGCTGAGGAAACGCTGAGTCGAAGGGCACTCACTGCTTGGGTGAGGGTGGGGGTGCTCTCTGGCTGTGTTCCAGGGACAGGCTTGTTTGTATAAGGAGGGCACGAGCTGTGGGGGCGCTGATACCCATGGGAATGTGTGGTCTTGTGAGCTGTTTGCTCTGCTGGGCGCCGTCTTCCAGGGCTGGGTCCCAGGCCTCCAGTGCCCTCTTAGGTTCCCATCCTAGTTAGTCTGGACCCACCTCGAGCTTTTCATCTCAGACATAAAGGCCTGAGGCGGTTCTCGAGCCACAGCCCCGACCTGTTAGGTAAGGCCCTTGCCCAGCCCCTCTGCCTTCCCTGAGGCTCACATTGCCCCAGTAACCTTCATATTCTTGCGCCCTAGCTGGGTGCTGGATGGCCAGGGCCCTGGTCTCTCTCACTTACAGGGAGCCAGGCCTATGCATGGGATTGACAGCTTCTCTTGGAGCTGGCACACCAATGACTTCCCAGGTTCCTCTTGGTCCCACCCAGTGCTCTGGGACTTTGGCCGTGAGTGCAGATGGCTGGGGGAGGAGAGGGCTCCCCCTTGAGTCTGGCGGGCTGGGGAGTGTGTGGTGCGGAAGGCTAATTAAAGGGGCACGGGTTAATTACCCCAGCAGGTCCTGGGCTGCCAGCCCCTCTCACACCCCTTAATTGCCCCTGAGCCTTTGATGGCGCTGTCCACGGCAGCCAGGTGTTGTCTTAGCCCAGGGGCTGCTCCTTTGCCAGGGCTGGACGGGGTTAATAGTTTGGGTTCTGGAGTCAGGCTAATCTGGTTTCGATGACCTCTCCCTTCTGAGCTGAGTGGCCCTGTTCCCTCTGACCGTCGATGTCCTCATCTACAGAGTGGGAAGAGCCACAGACCTACTCGTGGCCCTGAGAGGATTTGCCGAGATCTCACAAGTAGGGCGTGCTCTGCACAGTGCCTGGCAACACACTAGGTCACATTGTCGTTATTAATTAATTTGCAGTTGAAATTTCCAGTACTGTTGTTGCGTCAGGTCGGGCTCTTCCTGAGCTGAGGCTCATGCCAGCGCCGGGGCAGCGGGCTGCTCCTCACTCGGTGGACAGAGGTGACTAGCGTGGTCTCCTCTAGAGGTCTCCTAGTCTCTGCCCACAGCTGGCAGGGGAAGCAGGAGGCACGGTCACAGTGCGTAGCTCAGCCCCCAGATGGGGCCCTCCTTCAGCATGGGTCTCCTGTTCCTCCTCATTCCTGCCTCCCAGTGTGGGGTGAGGGCTGTAGTGGGGTGAGGGCTCTAGTTGGGTGGCGACCTCCGGGGCTACCCACAGCAGAGGGAACTAATGAGGGTGACGGGGTGAGCTTATCGAGTCCCATGTTTAGAGGCCGCTCCTTTTGAGATTATGTCTATCCTGTTCTCTGGGGGTTAAAATTTTTGACTTTTGCGAAATAACGGTGATGGTAGATAGGAAGCTTATTTTTTATTGTTGCTCTGTTTGATTTTTAAAATGAGGGCAAAAGGAAGAAATTGTTAAGTAAAATACTTGTCCATGAAATCTAGAAAAGAAGCATTGGCCTCGGAGCGGTGTAACTTCAAAGTATTCTGCATGCTTCCTGGGGGGTTCCAGGCCACAGTGCCCTCCCCTTGAACCCTCTCCCCCAATTAGCCAAACAATAGAGGCAGCCCCCTAAACCCTCTCCAGAAAAAGGAGCTAGGAGCCTTTTAACTGTTTATTGGCCCAGCTGAGCTAGCAGCTGGGGCCTGGCTGCCGCTGGCCTGGGCACCGTCTTTATCCTGCTCAGGGCCTCATGGGGCTGAGGTCTCCGCAGTGGGCCTTTCTGGCACTTCCTGGGGCCCGGATTATTGTGCCATCCCTCTTAAGTCCCAGGTGCTGCCCAGGGTTAGGTTCATTCTGTCCTCCTCGGTGTTCCTGGCGACCCCATTCTTCACAAAGCAGGCTCTGTCAGCACTTTCTGTCACATTTTGGCAAGGTAGCTTTGTGTCACCCTCACCCTCTCCTCGCCTCAGCCAGGTATAAGGGGAGCATTCTCTCCTTACAGGTGTCTTTTTCCATCTTCCCAGGCCTCAAGCATAGGGAAAGGGGAGGTGAGGGAGGCCACTGTCACATGACACGATGACCGGAGGCACTCTTTACATGGATGGGGATGTGGTTTGTGCCCCCTGGAGCGTGCAGCTGGGGGCACTGGCTGGCATGTGTCTCGCTGGCTCATGCCTGCCTTCCCCCCCAGCATGTACACAGCTCTGGGGTCGAGTCCCTGTGGTCTCCACGGCAGACCTGACGGGTTTCTTCGTTGTAGCTTTTCCTGTGGGCGCTGTCCTGCTGGTTGCTGCCAACGTCAGGCGCTCCTTGAGGCGTCCCCTCATGCCACTTGTGCCCAGCAGATCCAGGCACTCTCTGCCTCATGGCAGGGTCCCTCCCTCCAGGGCGGCCTGACTCGCAGAGTCCGCTGCATCGTGCGCCCCGCGAGCCCTTCGTTACCCCTCATTTGGTCCATTTCTGTCAGCCATGTCTGGAAGGAGCATTTTTCTAGTCGTCCTCACAGACCCGTGATTTGGGCAGACAGCCTCACCTGACTTCCTCACTGCATGTTTGTGTGCCATGCTGCCCTGGCCTGTGACACTGATTACACTCTTAGTCCCTGCCTTCTGTGGCGGGGGGTCGGGGGGGGTGGGCTCTTGAACACAGGTGGCCCTCCAAAGCCTTCCCCACTTCATGCCTCTGATCCAGCATTTTCACAGAGAGTGAGTTGCCAGGTGATTTATCATGGTGTTTGTGGTAGTGAACAATTGGAAATAGCCCAAACATTTAACAGCAAAGGATTCAGTAAATAAATTGCAGTGCACTGGTACGACAGAATATTATTCACTTATTAGAGGCCGTCATAAAATTATGTTTACACGTCGATGTGGAATGAAGTTCACGAGGAAATCAGCTACAAAGCAGCGTGTGCCCGGTGACCCACATTTAGAATCTATACGTGATAACTATCACTTCACCTTATGCAAGGCGCTGCTCTGGGCAGCCTTCTCCGGGCAGCCTTCTCAGTTGCCAAGTCCTTGTGACAGCCTTAGAGGACATTTATCATCGTGCCTGTGTCTGAGATGAAGAAACAGGCTCAGGGAGTTAAAGGCACTTGCTCAAGGTCTTGCAGCAGCTAATGGTGCTTTAGCTGGGATTTGGATCCAGGTCCATCCGCCTTCAGACTTCTCACCACGGTCAGCAATGCAAAACGCCACATAAAAACAAAACAGAAGAGTGTGTTAAAACGTTAATAGAATTTATTTCTGGGTGGTTTCCTTTTGAGGGCAGAGGAGAGGAGGGTGGATGAAGTGGGGTGGAGCGGAACTTCTCAATTCATCTCTTATAACGTGATTATTCTTGAATCACGGGATTACTGGTCATTCAAGTCGGTATTGTGTACCAGTCAGAAGCCCCAGGCAGGTCTGTGGACGAAGGCCTTATAGAAGCTGGCTGGAGGACTGGGGTGCCGAAGCCACACCGTCCCTCGGCTTAGCGCCAGTGCCTCTCTGTAGAGCTCCGCCCCCCGGCCCCCGGCCCCCTTTTCGTATTCAGGATGGTTAGGAAGAAAGGGGAGCAGCAAGGAGGGTGCCAGTGAGTGTCATGCCTTGTGGCCATGGCTCAGCAGCAGCTGGGACTTCCCCCTGTGGCTCTAGGGCCGCCGGTCATTGTGGCTTGGCCCCCTCTGTTTTGCCTCCACAGGCCATTGAGAAACTGGTCGCTATTCTCAATACGCTGGACAGGTGGATCGATGAGACTCCTCCAGTGGACCAGCCCTCTCGATTCGGGAACAAGGCCTACAGGACCTGGTATGCCAAACTCGACGAGGTGAGACGGCCGCAGACAGGCTTCAGGGCTGGGCCGGGGCAGCGTTCGGGCATGTCAGAATCGCTGGGAGTTTGTTAAAATGGCGGTTTTATTTACCAGAGTACAGGTGCATTTCTTCTCTGCCCTAGCTGTTCTGGGAATCACTACGTGGGTGTGTAGTCCTCTCACAGGGTGTTTAGTAGGTCATCGTTTGTATTAACAACACATCGAAACATCCCGAGTGTCTCTCTATAGGAGATCAGTTAAATAAACTAATATGTCCACCCCTGGAGCCCTGCGCAGCTGTACGGGAGAGTAAAGGAGTCTGGCAAGGGAGCTCAGGGAGCGATGGCGAGTCACAGTCAGGTTAAGAGCAGCCAGGCCTGTGATGCACATGGCAAGCTGCCTTTGGGTAAGAAAGAGGGAGAAATAAAAAGTTGTTCGTATTGCTCAGTTTGCACTGACAGAGTCACATCACTGGAAGGGCACACAAAAGGCAGAGAAAGCAGAGGAGAGGAGGGTGGATGAAACGCGGTGGCGTGGAACTGCTCAGTGCATCTCTCCTAACGTGATTATTTTTGAATCACATGAAGGTGATACCTGTTCAAAGCGAACAAATGCAGGGTCGCAGCCCCATGCTTAGAAAGCAGAATCTGGAGGTCTGGAGTAGGGCCCAGGAATCCAGGTTTCCAGTAGGGCTGGAGAGTCTCATGCCAGGGGTCCATGGACCGAACTTAGAGAAACTTGGGTCTGAACTTCTCTGGCCCGTGGAGCAGAGGGGCCTCCTAAGGACCCAGCAAAATACTTTTGTGTCCTAAGAGTGGTCTGGGCTGCCTTTGGAGTCTGAGATGGCACATGGGCTTGTTTTTTTGGTTGTGTTTTTTTTAAGACTTTTATTGAGCTATAACTTAAAACTGACAAATGATAGCTATACAGCATAACGTGTTTTTACCCTTGTGGCCACCACCAATATCGGGCTGTAGAAATTCCAGCGCGGCCCTCGTGACCCCTGCTAATTGAGATCCCCACCACTTCTCCTGACTTCCGTGCCATAGGTTTTGCCTGTATTTGGACTTCGCGTGAATGTCTGGCTTCCTTTGCCCGGCGCCATGTCCGCGTGACGCATCCACATGGGCGTGCACCGCAGCGGCTCTTTCTCATGATCACGCAGTGTTCCAGAGTGTGACCGCGCCACACTCGCTCCGTTCTGCGCGTTCCAGAGTGTGACCGCGCCACACTCGCTCCGTTCTGCTGTTGGACATTTCATTTGTGGGTGGTTCCCACGTTGTGGCTACTAGAAGTAAATGCTGCTGTGGAATCCTCACGTGTGTCTTGGTGGACACATGTCTGAAAGTGTGACGCCCGAGGGAGATGGAGGGGCTTCCTTTCAGATGCCTGTGGTCTTGCCACAGGACCTTGTCACCTGGAGGAAGAGTCAGTGGGTGAAAGGCCACCCAGCGCAGTCTCCGTTGTGTGGGAAGAAATGCTCTCCCTCGTCTTCCTTCTGCGGCCGGAGTGGGGAGCCAGGCCGCCTGGCGTGGCAGCCTGGGCCCTGGCCAGCTGCTGCCGCTGGGCGCTTGCCTACCTGGATGTTGTCTAATCTGTTGCCACCACTTTGTGTCTCTTTTGTTATCAGGAAGCAGAAAACTTGGTGGCCACAGTGGTCCCCACCCATCTGGCAGCTGCTGTGCCCGAGGTGGCTGTTTACCTAAAGGAGTCAGTGGGGAACTCCACGCGCATCGACTATGGCACAGGTACCTGCTGTTCCTGACACTTATTTGGCTTCACTGCCTTCTCTTCTTGGGCTTCTTCCTTTTTTTCTCCTGGGTTGTCTGAGGGATCCCTGAGCAAGCAGCCCGTCCTGGCCAGCTGGGTGGGGTGCAGCGCTCCTGGGTGCCAGGCCTGGTGGTGGGGTGCCGCGCCTGGGTGCCAGGCCTGGTGCTGCTCCTGCAGCCCTGGCTCGTCCACCAGGGGGAGCTGATGCCATACGTGCTCCTGTGCGCGCAGAGCTGATGCCTATTCTTTGTAAAGGTGGTCTCTCTGTGAGCTCATCATCACCACGAAGATGGTGATTTACTGAGCACTCGCTGCATCTCAGGGAGTGCTTACAGAAGCCTTGAGAGACGAAAGAGCTTATAGCCTCTGGCAGCATTGTGGGCACCCTCTCCCTCCCACCCTTGCTCTCAGCCACATTCCCTGTGTTCTCGAGTTCTCCAGGAGAGGGCGCATGCCCCAACAGGGGGCATGGCACCGAGGTCAGTGGCCCAGCAGGCTCCCTGCTTCAGCAGGCCTCCTTTCCTTTCTTTTCTACACTGATGCAGGCAAATTCAAGCGCTCCACTCTCTCGGGCCCTCCCCTTGCTTGGGGTTTAGGGGTTGGGATCCTCACGAGGAGCCCAGGTTACAGAGGCAGACCTGGAGAAGGGTGCTCTCGGACTCAAGTCCTGGAAAGTTTTGTGTCTGCTCCTTCTGTTGCTAGGGAACAGGTTTATTAAGTATTTTGAGACTTTCAGGGGTAAAGCTTTCACTTAGACTGACAGGGAAAGACACGGGAGGGGAGAGTGGTCAGGTCTGCGCGGGGGGGGGGGAGTCTTCTTCCATTCTCAGGTGCTCTCAGGTGTGCAAGAGTGATGATTACCTCAGAATGATGGTGGCTTGGCTCTGGCTGGTCATGATCAGAAACTGTGCAGGTGACAGTAACAGCTCGCACATTTCCAGGCCCTTGCAAGGGCCTTCATTCTGCAGAAAAGGACAGGAAGTCATTGAAATATTCTCTCTTCCCCTTCCTCCAACTGTGTTTTCTATGACGTGGATTCAGCCCAGAGTCCAGTGGTTTCTGTAGTGTTGACCATGCCTACCTGACGTGAGTGGGAAGGGAAGGGGGCTTGCCTTTTGACCCTGCAATGGGACCATGCTTAGAATATGACCTGCTCACAAGCCTTCGGGAGCTCCCCATTGTTCTGAGGAGAAAGCCTGAGCTTTTTACTGTGGCTGTTAAGGCCTATCTCATTTGCAGCCTCATCTCATTACCTCTCCCTTGCTCTCTGCTTTAACCATACTAGCCTTCTAAGAGTTCTTGAAACATATCAAAAATTGTTTCTTACTTCAGAGCCTTCGTACATGCTGTTTCTTCTGGCTAGAATATTCAGATGACTATTACTCCCTTAGGGAAACCTTGAATCCTTATGTCACCTTCTCCCTGTGACACCTTGCAGTTATCACCCTACCTTCTCCTTTAGAGCTAGAATCACCGAAGTGATGGAATATTTAATGTCTGTCATAAACTGTAAAACAAGGGAATGGACTGTCTCCTTTTTGCCTGACGTAGTAGGTGCTCAATAAGTAGGGTGGACTTGGTGAGTGAGTTAAACCTGCAAAATAAAGTGTAAGTGCTCGTTTAAGAAGTCAACAGCCTAGGCCTTTCAGGGTTATTTATTTTTTTATTTTTTAGGGGCGGCAACCCTTGGTTGACCTCACAGATTGCAAGGACCTTGTCAGTTTACAATCCTCTATTGTTTATTTTTTACGCCTACAGCACCTGCTCTTCCTAGGTGGTCTCCCATCCAAGTGCTAACCAGGCCCGACCCTGCTTAGCTTCCGAGATCAGACGGGATCAGGCTTATTCAGGGTGGTATGGCCATAGGCCTTTTAAGATTAGAATTATTGTACTGTTAGTTCTTAAAAGGGCCTAGATCTTTCCAGATAGGGAAGAGGCCTCATTGTCCCCATGTTGGCCTCCCTTCTTAGAGGGGCAGTCATCAGTGATTCAGACACTAACGAGACTAAGAACAATCCCACTCCTTCTGGGAGACTCAACCTCGGCTGTTTTTACCCCCCAGGACACGAAGCAGCCTTTGCTGCTTTCCTCTGTTGTCTCTGCAAGATTGGGGTGCTCCGGGTGGACGACCAAATAGCCATTGTCTTTACAGTGTTTAACCGGTGAGTGCGAGGAGGGCAGGAGGGGTGGCTGTCCGTGGGAGGAGGAGCGAGGGGGTCTCGTTCCCTGTCACTGTCAGACGGGGGACGGCGTGCTGGAGGGTTCTCCCAAGTGGCCATCGGTTCTCTGGTCCTGTCCTAATCAGGCTCTGGCTGTGGACGGCGTGTCCAGACTCACTTCTTCCAACAGGCTCCAATTCAAGTAAAAACGGGGGAGAGAATGGTACAGAGTGACAGCCGCGGCTCCCGTGGCGTCCACACGTGGAGGCACGTGCTGAGCGCCTGGCACACAACGCGTCCACGGGGCCGCGGCACGTCGGCGTGTGTGCGTGCATCCGGGGTGGTCACACGATGACGAAATCGCCTGACGACGCCTTTCTCAGGACGAACCCCCGTCACTAAACAGCGCAGGACTGTGATTCTCACAGCCCCAGGAAGTGGCAGCTGTCCTTTCCATTTTATGAATGAGGAAAGAGGCACAGGGACACGAGAGCTGTTCTCTGAGGTTACCCAGCCAGGTGAACCCAGGCGGTCAGGCTGTGACCTGCTCCCCTCGCTGCCCCAACCACCTCCCTGGCAGCACGGGCGTCGTGGCCCCCAGAGAGCGCTGACAGCGCCCGTGCCAGGCCCCGCTCTGGATGCCGACACTGGCGCTCCACGGTGACTCGGGTGCAGCCGCCCGGTGACCGCATCGGAGGCTGGCACCGAAAGGACGTAGGGGACGAGCGACTTCAACCCCTGCCAACTCTCTGATGGGCAGAGCCAGAGTTAGGAAGCTGAGGCTCCTGCCACGGGTCTTATGTCGTCAGGAGTTGGTGGCACTAACCCCCTTTCCCAGGTGGCGTTTTGCCCCTTTGCTGAGCCTAAAGAGGGCTGAGTGTGGACGAAAAAAGTGAAGCTCCGTTATTCTGAGCGTGCCGGCCGGTCATAGCTCGCGCACACGGGCTTTCACTGACGCAGCCCAGTCCGCGCTGAGTGGGTTGAGACTGATCCCTTCTTTCACTTCCTCCCCTCTCTTCCCCACCCTCCTGTGCAGGTACCTTGAGGTGATGCGGAAACTCCAAAAAACATACAGGATGGAGCCAGCAGGCAGCCAGGGCGTGTGGGGCCTGGATGACTTCCAGTTTCTGCCCTTCATATGGGGCAGTTCACAGCTTATAGGTACCGACGGGGGCCATGTACCCCCACTCTCCAGAGCATGTTCTGTGTCCCTCCCTGAGGCCCTCCTCCTGCCCAGACAGTGACAACTTGTGAGGCAGGCCTTAGACCGGCTATTGATGGAGGCCGCTTGCTGCCGACCTGCTGCTGTGTGCCAGCGTGGCCGGCGGGGGTGGCGGAGGCAGAGCTCCGCCGAGATAATGGAGGGTGACAGGGCCTGGAGCAAGGGTCCTTGCCCGGTGCATGTGGCCTGGTGTGAAGTGCGCCCCAGCTCCTGGCAGCAGCTGCGGGGTTTTATGTTGAAAATCAGGGGCTCTTTTGACTCAGCGACCAACTCCTCCGCCATCATTATCGAGCCGTGTGCATGGAACCCATCAGGGAGCTGCCACCAAGTGCCAGGCAGTGGGCTGCTTGCTACGGCCCACTCTGGTGGTTCCCCCACTTCCCATGGGCAGGCCAAGTGCCTGAGGGTGCGGTGATAACTCCTCTTTTGACATAGGGTCGATTACCTGCCTACAAAATAGCATTAGCGAATGACCATTTGGTGAGTGTGGTACAGGCACTGCTGTAAGTGCTCCCAGGTGTGTTACCTTCTCAGTGACCCTGGGAAGGTCTTTGTCAGCATCAGACCAGCCACCCTTAACACACACCTGTGCAGACAGCATGCCGAGTGCTCTACTGTGCTCATGATCGCCAGGTGGCACTCAGCAGCCCTGCTAGGGAGGTAGTGTCCTTATTCCCACTGCACGGATGAGGCGACCGAGTCACAGGGCTAGAAAGCAGAGCCAGAGCTTATTACGCTACACAACACCACACACGCGTGCAAGGCCTTTATCTCCTTCGAGGTCCAGTGTCACGGCCTGTGGGCAGGACTGCGGCCCAGGCGGGGGTGCACTGCGTGGGCCGAGGTGCCCCGGTGGCACGAGCGCCTGGTTCTGAACCCCGGCGCACTCTGTTGTTCCCAGATCACCCGTATCTGGAACCCAGACACTTTGTCGATGAGAAGGCCGTGAACGAGAACCACAAGGACTACATGTTTCTGGAGTGCATCCTGTTCATAACTGAGGTGAGCGGAGGGGGCGAGGGGCGAGTGCACCGAGGAGCCAGCGCTGCTGCCCACAGGTGGCAAGGTTGGCCCCGGAAGGCAGGTTATGGAAAAGGAGGCCGCGCTCTTCCCCTGAGAGGTTGTCAGCTTCTGTCCGTCCAGGATCTCCTTCCCCAAACTGCGGTCGGGGGTTTCTGCTTGAGCCGAGGGACTGACTTGCTCACTCGCTGGGCTTGGTGACAGATGCAGCAGGTCTGAAGGGTGGGGGTGGGGGTATTGTTGGGGGTGGGCGACTGTCAGCATCTTGAAGGTGGGCCCCACGAGGTCTGTAGAGCTACGTGTGTGGTCACATAGGACGAAACCATTGTAGGAACTGGAGAGACTTGGGAGTGGACAGCAGGGCAGATCTCTGTTGAGGGACACATCTCAGTGCCTGAGGACGTAGGCCGGGAAGTGCGGAGGTGACGACAAGCTGGCCCGGGTCCCCAGCCCACCCTGCGGCTCGTTTAACTGACCTTGTTAAACGACCTTGTTAAACTGACCTTGTTTAACTGTCCCACTAAGGCTGGGTCTCCACAGTGCAGCCTTGGACCACTTCCCTAGGGGACCTTGCCTGGGGACCTTGTCAAAATGCACATTTCTGGGCCACACCCCAGCTTTCTGAATCAGAGTCTTGGGCACAAGAGCCGGGAACCTGTATTTAGACACACTTCTCAGGTGGATGCACACGAGTGTGAGACCCACTGCTCTCAGGACCTCTTTCGTCCTCCTGCTCCTGCCCATCCGCCAGACTTCCAGAGGGTGCGCTGGCTCTGCTGTTTGGAGAGGCGCTTGTCCCCGTTCTCTCTCCCGCAGGCCCGCACGCATGTCTCCTGGCCCTGGCACACCCGTGGACCCCTGCCCTGGGGGGGCTGCCGCCTTGGCTGCAGAGTCCGCTGCAGCGCCCCCTGCAGAGGGGTGAAAGCCGGTTCAACAGCTGCAGCGCCAGGCTCCTCCTGGTCAGCATTCGGCTCAGGCTTGCTCCAAACTCCAGAGGCCAGAGGGGCACGACACGCTTTTCCAAGTCAGCAAACAGACCTGGGACTGACTGCTGGGCGGCCACCCCTTCACACCTAGAGATCTGCTGCCTTCAGCAGTGGAGCTGGCCCAAGGTCAGGAGGACTCCGGGGCAGCCTGGCTTGCTGCCAAGAAAGCCAGTCACGTGCTGCTCTCCGGAGTGGAATGCCAGGGTCTTCCGAGCCCTGGGAGACCCCTGGGGGAGCTGGAGGAGCAGGGTGGGGGAAAGGGGTGTGCACATTCTATGCTTAGCTGTGGCTTTGCTCACTTGTGGGTAAAAAGCTAAACTGTTTTGGCTCCCCCTGCTGGTGGGCCAGTCCCCTCATCCCTGTCAGTAACTAACAAGGGGAAAAGCCAGGTGAAGCTTCAGGGAACATGGGAATTGACTCCGGCTTAAAATTCTGTATTTTTGTTTGGTTGCTTATGCTGGTGTAAAAACCCAAAAGCTTTCCCAAAGTTTGGGACCCAGTTCCTCTGCTAAGGAACAATCCCACAGTGGCCGCTAGGTGGCGCTAAAGGCACATTGAACTTGGAGAGGGTTTTAGTAACCTGTAGTTGGGGAGAGGTGGCAGGCCCTAGTTCAGCACCATCTCCGCAGGGCCTGCTTTCCACTTGAGGTCGAGGTGCTTGTGTATGGTGGTCAACACTCGGACGCCTGCAGGTGCATGCCCCAGAGCCGAGGTGACTAGTGAGGGCCCCCTTTTGCCCACTTGGCCTGGCTGCTGATCGCAGCACACATTATTCTAGTTCTGGCCTACCCCCAGCTCTGTCCCCTTCTACCTCAGGCCAGCATTCGCATCCCCTAGTTGGTGAGCAAGCGACCTGGCCTGGCACACCCTGACATAGGGAGGCCCGAGGCTTGACACTGGGGACACTGGGGCCAGGAGGCCGGTGCGGAGTTCTGTGTGCTTTGGCGTGGAAGGGAGCAGTGTTCCCACTGTAGACCTGGGGATCCCTGGGGCTGTTGGAACTGGGAGATGAGACAAAACAAGAAGTTGGCAATGGAACCAGGCTTCCCCCTAGCTCCTTAGGGGCTGGGGGACCGGCCTGTGACCTGCCCTGGTAGCCCTAGGCATCCCGGGAGAAGGGACTCATCTCACAGGGCTTCTGCAGCCTCGGGAAATATAGCCCTGGCGCCTTTAAGAGCCCAGGGCAGGCAGGAAAAGAATTTCAGTTTCAATCTGGCTTCTAAATTTGGAGTTTTGGGAAGGGAGGGATCAGATTTCAGCTGGAAGGGAAGGAGCTGACAGGAAGGCGCTGTGCAGAGCCTCCCCCCCTCCCGTGCCCCATCCCCCCTCAGTTACTGACAGAGGAACCATTTACAAAAGGCCGATTCTCTTGGGAGTGGAGAGGCAGGAACGCAGCGTCTGTGAGTAATTTCCTGCTCAATATGGCTGCTCTGACTCACACGATTCCCCTGGGGTCACTGCGGGACTGCAGCTTGCTTGCTTGTTCTCGCTCTTTTTCTTCTCCCTTTGTGGCTAGAACGAGCTAATTTTTTTTGTCTTCTCGCCCCCATTCCTTTTTCTCCCTCATCGGTTTTCCTCTCCTAGAGTTGCAGAGTCTCCTTCTGAAGGACTTAGCGAGGCCTTGGGACACGAAGGCCTGGCTGAGGGAGTGGGGCAGCCCCTACAGACGAACAGCATCTCAGGCTTTTCCATGGGTGGGGGACAGGGCCTCCCCCTGGCCCTGCCAGCAGGCCGGAGAGACCTATTGGGGCCCCTTCCCGCTCTTAGTGGATGAGGCTGGCCAGGAAGCAGAGCCTCTTGTTTCCCAGTGTCCATCTACGCCTTGCTGCCCGTCCCCTGGAGCTGCTGCCGTGGCATGGAGCCAGGCTGCTTCCTGGGTGGTTTGCTTAGAGGCTCTGACCAGAGTGAAACCGGCCACACCGCTCACAGCTCCCGTGATCCCTGAGCTCAGGGCCTGGCAAGTGCAGGAGAGGGCTGGAGACTGGCCCAGGGGGCAGAGAGCCTGGGGGCGGGGTGGGCAGAGGGTGGGTGGAGCCTGCTCGAGTGGGACAGTGGAACAAAGCTCTGTGAAGGCCAGGCCTGGGCGCCTTGGGTAGAAGAGGGGAAAGATTCTGGGTGAAGGGACTGACCCAGGAGAACCCTGCAGACATAGGGTGGCTTTTGTCATCTGGTGCCTTGGGGCCAGGCCTCACTGCTGAAAGAAGGGGCTGTTGTTACCGAACCTGGGGGCTCAGACTGGGTTGGGGGCACTTGGGCCAAGGAGGGAGATGACGGGGTAAAATGGCTGTTTTGTAGGACTTGCCCTCATGGGAGAAGTGGAGTGGCCTATGGGAGCGGACCACAGCCGAGGGGCCGGAGGTGGGGTGGGGTGAGGGTGGGGCCCCTGGGCCTTTATTCTTCTGATGCCCATTACACAGAAGGAGCTTTGGACCCCTCCATTCTCCCTGAAATAGCTTTCCCTCAGCCCTGTCTCTATGCACATCCTCTTCTGGAACCTTCCACACACGCAGGGTTCAAGTCTGTGCTTCCTTGCCAGCTGAGCCTCTTTGCTTTTCAGACTCTTTCTTCTGAAGCTTGGGGCTCAGGGTGCTCAACCTTGTTTGTCAGCCGGGGAGAGGAGCAGTGTTGAGGGGGACCAGGCACTGCTCGTTCATAAAAACACGTGCTGGCCTGTGTTGTCCAAGGGCCACGCTCGGCCACACCGACTTGCCTGCCTCCGTGCCGTGGCTTCTCCCATGATGGAAACTCCGCTGGGCTCGCTGCACAGTTTCTCTCTTCCTTCCCGGAGGCCAGAGGAGGGACGGGGAATGGAGCCGTCCTTGCTCCCGCCTGTCTCTTGCTCCTGTAGTTGCCATCCTCTCACACTTCCTGGCCGGGTCACGAAACAGACCTTCCTCCCGAATCTCCCGCCTGCGGGTTGGTCCCTGGGGTTGGGCTCACCCGCCTTGGCCCTTCTCCAAACCGAACCCTCCCTCGACTCTTTCTGCTTCGCTAGTGGCGGGTGCAGACCAAGCGCCGTGTGGCAGAGCCCACCGGTGTGGGTCTGGGTTGGGGAGGGTCGGGGTCCAGGCTGCTGCTGCCATCTACCGAGGGGGTACCTGTGCTGGCAGGTACCCCGTGACTCTGGGGAGTTGGTGGGAGCCACAGCAGGGGCTCGGGTGAATTTTGTATTTTTCTGAGGCCGCCGGCTTTGGTGGGTGGTGGGAATCAGGCCCCTTCTTTTTTGGCTGTTGAAGAAAGAGGGTGACTGAGGGGCTTATGTTTTCCTGCTGGGTCTTGCAGGCCGAGAGGGGCCCTGTCTCTGGCACTAACGTGTGCCTCAGTGCGTGCGCGCTCCACAGCCGGATGCTGTGCCCTAGTCCCTGTGCGTGTGTGTGCGTGCGTGCGTGTGCGCACATGTGGTGTGGTGTGGATGCTCGCTTGACTTTGCTGCAGGGGAGCAGGGGCTGGGCTCCCAGTGGCACCTCGCCAGCTCGTGGACTCTCTTTTCCAGATGAAGACGGGCCCCTTCGCAGAGCACTCCAATCAGCTGTGGAACATCAGCGCTGTCCCTTCCTGGTCCAAGGTGAACCAGGGTCTCATCCGCATGTATAAGGCAGAGGTGAGCGGGGGTCGGCCGGCACTCTGGGCCCCGGGGCTGCTGCTCCCCGCCCCCACTCCCACCCCACTGTTTGGCTCCGATTCTTGGCCAGCCCCGCTGACACTTGAGGCCTGGAACCTCGTCCGTGGGCCGCCTGTCAGGAAAGCGCTGGACTGAGGCCCACTCTGCCCCGCGGGGGGGGCAAGGCCCGGCCCTGGTTGGAGGAGGGGTCTCCGCCCTTGACAGCCGGCTGGAGGTCCCTCCCAGTCCTGTCGCGTTGGGGACACAAGTGTGAAGACGTGCTTGGGAAAGGGTTTTGTTCTTCGGAGGCATCATCCAGAGTGGTGCTCCTCAAGCTTTCCTGTCTGAAGGCTGGGCGGGTGGGAGCTGGCGGTTAAGGACGGCTTCATTCAGGTGGTCCTCCCTGCTCCGGTCAGGAAGGCAGAGGTCAGCTTCCAGAGCGCCCCCTGCTGGGAGGCGGCTGCCAGTCTCCCGCCCGCGGAGCTCGTCCTAGACACCCTGCTCCCCAGCCACCGAGGGGGCTTTTTTCTGCAGGTGGGGAGGGGACAGATTCTGTTTCCGCCCTGTCCTTTCCACTTGCTCCTTCCGCACCTGGGCAGACCAATTCTGAAACTGCTCGACCGTGGCCGGGGAAGGGCCTGGCTACGAAATCCCTTGCCTGGAACAGTGGGTCCCCAAAGGCCCCTCTTCTCGCCTCAGGCGGGGTCTCAGGTGTCGTCTGTGGTGCCCATCCCTTGACCCTTGGCCATTGCTCCCCCGTGGGCGGGATCCTCCGGGCCTGCTGCTCACTCCAGTCCCGTCGGCAGAGGCGGGAGCACGGAGAGGGCTTGGCGTGTCCGTGGTTCGGTAGCACACGTGCTTCCTGTTGGCCTGGCTCGCTCTGCGTGGCCCTGAAGGGGTTAATGACGCTGGGACTGACCGGGCCTGGGGCCTGGCCCTCTCCTTCCCTTCCGTCCCTCCCCCCTCCGGCCTCCATCCCCTTCCTCTGGACTTCACATCCTGTGTTTAGGTTCCAGCCCACATACCTCTCTCTAATCTGAGAGGAGCTTCGCAGCAGCCAGCGCTCTCTGCTCTGGCCCGGTCACCGCCCTCTGGGTGTCCTGTTGTTCCTGACGCCCGCCCCCGCCCCCAGGCCCACCATGGGTGCTGATAGGGAGCTCTTGTCGCCCCACTGAGCCCGCCCCACTGCTGGTGGCTAGGTACAGTAAGGCAGGGACACAGGTCCCCTCCAGCCTCCCGCCCCTGCCCCTGCATGTCATGGGCAGGACTCTGGTGCCTTTTCTGCTGCAGGTCTTAAATGCTGTCCTTGCAGGCTCTTGCTTGAGTGGCTAAACTTATTTTGACCTGGGCTCTTAAGGGAGACCAGGCCACCCTTCCCTGCTTGCTCCTTCCAGAGGAAAAAGAACTGGGTTGACAGAATGAAGGAGGAGCAAATTAAGATTCACAACGGCTGTAGTGCAGCAGGGACAAAACAGTCCTTGGTGCAACAGTTGTCAGTGTCTCTGTGAACACTGCACACAAGCACGGTGACTGAAAGCCGCCTGCAGCTCAGGACGGGGTGGGGGTGGGTGGGGGTGGAGGGGCACGAGCAGATAACAAAGCAAAGCGCCCTTCCTGAAAACGGGAAATTCCAGCTCTGGGTGCTCGCAGGCGCAGTGTGAGCTTGCAGCCTTGCCAGGGGCTGTGTGGCGGCAGGACTTTTTTGTAGGACAGCGCTGGAACTCGAAGACTTTAGTCCAGGACACCAAGTCTTTGCGATGGTCGATGGTCGATGGTCGGTACCCTAGCAGCTGGCTTTTAGGCCTTTGGTGTCTGGGAGCCCTGGGATCACGTGCTTTCTGCCACCGGTCCAAGGGAAGGACTTGGTTTTTCAGATGAGTTTTCAGTCTGTGGGGCGATGCCCACCAGTCTCGAAGTCCAGAATGGGGTTAGCAAGGCCAGGGCCCGCCAGCCAGAGTTGGTTGCTGAAGGGGACTTTGTGCCTTGAGCTGTCACAGACGCCTGACCTGGCCTGGCCTCAGGATTTGGGACCAGTCATCTGCAGCTCCAAGCTGCCGGTCTGGACCTTTCTGAGCTGAGGATGCAAATGCTTTCAGGGCCCCGGGCCTGTCTTTCCTGAGGGCTGCCGTCCCCTTCAGAAAGGCCGCCTCAGGGCGAGACAGCCCTTCTCCCTGTTGAGTCCAGTGAGTCCAGGCCGGGCCAGGCCTCTGGGCCGTGGGACAGGCTGAGGTGCGCTCTGCTTGGAGCACAGGTGAGACCCGGGGACAGTTAGCTGGGAGAAGGGACTGACCCAGCCCCCCATCCACTGTCTCTGCTGTCGCCCTGAAGCCTCAGACTTTCTTTGTCCCAAACAGCCTCAGGCCTTAGCCCAGCCCCTCGCCCTTTCTGTGGCCCAGGGGCAGAGTGGAGCGCACTTCTGCCCCTGCCCCTCCTCCTAAGCCTCGTGCCTTTGCAGCTTCTCTGTGAATGAGAGCCAGGAGAGGGGTGACCTTTGACCCTTTCTGGAATTCCAGGGCCCTGCCCCTCCCCTTCAGACTCCCACCACTTCCTCCATGACATAAGCACAATGGTAGTCACTTCAGCCTTTGCCTCTGGCTTAGAACCGCTGTTGCTCCTCCCTCCCCCACCCTGACCACCCCTCGCTGCCTGCTCCCCACTTTCTCTGCCCTGGGCTGGGGAGCCTGGATGTGGCCTAGAGCTCTGCTCCCACACTGAGCCAGGCTCCCTGCCCTTCCACCGCACAGACTTCCCTTCCCTGCGTGCCTGCCGGCCTCTCCTGTCCTCGTGGTCCCCGCACCCCGATGACCTCGTTTCTGCAGCCGGCTGCTGGGGTGAGGGGACCTGGGCCGGGCAGGGCATGCCTTCATCCTTCTGCGTTGGGGGTTGAGGCCATAATCACAGGACGGGACTCCCACCCCCTCGGAGGCCATGTCTTGTTCCATCCCGGCCAAGAGGTGCCCAGCACATTCTTGGTCATTTCTGTGGCCAAAGGTGTGAGGGGAGGCACATCTCAGATGCCTGGAGCCGTTGCCCATGAGAGCTGGGTGCTGACCAGGACCTGTGTGGGGGGCACAGCGGGGCTGGCCCTGGGAGCTGGGGTCCCCTCCTCTTCCTGGTCCTGCGTGGTGCTGAAGCCGTCCCCCCGCCAGAGGGCAGAGGGGTGTGGGCCTGGGCTCTGGCCGCCTGTGGACCAGGCCATTCGATCGCTCCATCTCCCCTCTGCCCGAGCTCTAGGGCTGAGGCCCTGGTGGGCGGGGTTGGGGAGCAGGGCTGTTCCCCTGCTCCGGGCTCTCGTCCTCTGCCCCATGAACAGGACCGCTGGGAATTGCCCCCAAAGGGGGCTGTCAGCTGGTTCTTATTGTCTCAGTCTGAGTACCAAGATTTCTTTTTCAGTCCAAAGAACTGAAAATTAGGGAAAATGGGCCTTGGACCCTTCTCTGACTTGTGCCCCAGTGTTTGCACACCTCTTGTTCAGCACTGGGACCTGGGCTCGGAGGTCCCCAATGATCTGGATGGTTCTTCTTTCTTCTGGGCCCAGCTGCCTCTCTGGGCCAAGTGATATCACTTGGCTGCCTCTTTCTGGCTTTTGTTTTGTGAGGCTGGGCTGCCTTCTTTTCCTCTCCTTTTCTCTCTCCTACTCCTCATCATTCGCTGGGTCTGAATGTTGTGGGAAGGTCTTTGAATGTGGGAGGGGTGGCCAAGGAGTAGCATGCCACTTCCTGGGCCTTGGATGGCCGCCTTTTGGAACCGCCCCGGTCTGAGCCTCCGGAGTTGTCCAGGGGTCCCTGGGAGGCCTGTCAGGGCGCGGTGCCGCCCTCACCTCTCCGCTCTTCCCCCTCCTTCCTCGCAGTGCCTGGAGAAGTTCCCCGTGATCCAGCACTTCAAGTTCGGGAGCCTGCTGCCCATCCATCCTGTCACCTCGTGCTAGGAGGGCAGAGCAGCCAGGGCCGTCCAGGCTGCCTGCCACTCCTGTGCCTGCCCGTCCCGACCCCGGCCACGGCCCCCTCCGGCCCCCTCCCGCCCCCTCCCTCTGTTCTTTCTGTTTGATGAGAGGCTGTTTACTGGGGTGGGCTGCGAGTGTGGGCTTGAGGAAGGCTCAGGGCATTAAGGCTGAAGGTTCCAAGCTGGGGGAAGTGACCAAAGTGCGGCCAGTTTCCTGCCTTCCCCTGTGGTGGACGGGCAAGGAGAGGGGGGCGGGGACAGGCTCCCTGGGCCGCAGCCCCGCTCCTGGCCTTCCTCTCCCCGCTCTGGCCAGTCCCGTTCGAGACCCGGCTGTTCCATGGCACAGTGGGGCCAGGGAGGTGTTTGCTGTTCCCATCGCTTCCCCTTCCCGTGTCCCGTTGCCTTTCCTGGGGTTGGAGCAGTTGCTCTCCACGGGTCAGTTTCCCAAGCCACGTTTGGGTGGGCGTCTGGGGGTCCTGAGGGCCGGAGGCTGAGGCTGGTGGCCAGCCTGGGCTGGGGCGGGGCAGCGGGAGGCATTGGCCTTTCTGGCCGGTGACCCTCACAGCTGCCTCTGGGTCTGTGGGGTCCTGTGTCCAGTGTCTCATCCTGGCTTTTCTGTTTCCTGGCCCTTGGCTTTGCTGGGGTCCTGCCATAGCCAGACCCGTCCCCCTCCTGGAGGGTAGTCTCTGGATGCCACCCCTTGGATAGGCGCTGGGCTCCGCCACCTCCCCTCCCCCGCCTCCCCTCCCCGTCCCCCTTCCCCGTCACCCCCACCGCAGGGCTTGCTCAGGGCCGATTGGGTGAGACCTGCCTTTCCAAAGCTCTTTCTGGCTGGGAGGGGATAGCAGAGACTCGGGGGACGGCCTTGGGGCCATCGCGGTTGGGGAGGACCCCAGTTCCTTCAGTACATCCTGTCCCCCTCCTCACTGCTCCTCGTTCTTCAAGGCCCTCCGGACAGCAGGAGAGCAGGCTGCAGGAGGGCTCCAGAAGGCCCACTTGTCGTCCCACCTCCCCAGATTTGCCTGTTAGTCCTCCAGGGTGAGGTAGCGATGGCCCCCCAAGCCTGGACTTGGGTTCTGAGGGTGGGCAGGGGCTGGGCTGGGCAGGCCCCCCGGGAGGTAGGGAGTGCTGGGGCAGCATGCTTCCAGAGTTTTCTTCCAGGGCTGCTCCCGGGCCTGGCTCTTGCAGACTCCGCCTGCCCAAGCCCAGGCCTGCCCTACTCCGCTGTTCCCTCCTCGTATCTGTGTCCCCATTACCCTTGGGAAGGGGGAGCACTGAGAAGCACAGTTCAGGGGCTTAATTCTAGCATCTGGGCCGGCCGATGGCCTGGGCAGAGGCTGGAACAAGAGTCACAGAAATAGTTTTCAAGGTGTGGCTCAGTGCCCCGCCTCCCTCCCCGGCTCCTCTGGGCCCATCCCCCCTCTCCCCAGCCCCCCCCCAACAGGCCCCCGGCCCCTCGCGCCCTCATCGCTGTTCTGATTAAAGCCTCTGTTTTGCACCTGTTATCTGTGTCTTTTCATGCCACATGCTCGTTCCATCTCCACAGGACTCTGTGTCCCCTGTCCAGCCCCTTCCCTTGGGCCCAAGCGGATTCACTAGGGCATGGGGTGAGCCTTTCCTGGGCAGCAGGAAGGCACCCATTGACCGTGTCGTGGTTGCCCGAGCAGGCATGGGAGCAGGGACCTGGGCTCAAACCCAGTTGTCTCCAACCCCAGCTGTAAGGTCTCAGCTTCCTCATCTAGAAAATGGGGACAATCACAGCGTGACTGTCGGGAGCGAAGGAAGGACGCGAAGTTGCCAGCCCCAGGGCCTGGCACACAGCAAGTTCCTCGTGCCAGCTGCGGCCGCTCTGCGTGAGGGGGCCCCTCTGAACTCCTGGGGGAGCCTTTGGACTGGACTCGGCTATGAAACACGCCCCTGCAGTGTTTAAGGGGGTGCCCTCCATTCTCTCCTCCACCCCTTGGGTCCCTGTTGTGGAGTGGGGGGGGGGCTGCTGTGACTTCTCGGACACTTCCTTAGACACTCCTGTTCCTGGTCTTCTGTCTTCAGATGAGTCTTCAGAAAACAGGAACCCTCAGTCTATCTCCTGGCCGTGGAGACCTTGCAGGAGTCGGGTTGGCCTGAGTGCACCCCGAGGCCCGCTGCCTAGTAGCTGGGAGAACCCGAGAATCGACTTCGTCTCTGAGCCTCAGCTTCTGGATCTGAAAAATGGGCATAATGATATTTAGATCACAGGTCGTGAGATTCAGTCATTTCACAAATAGTGGCCGTGTATTCCTCGTTCTAGTGCGATGACAGCAGTAAATCCCCCGATGCTGGAGTGTTAGGTAGAGGTGCGCATTATGAGAAACTAACAGATGTTGGGGTGGCAAGGGGGGTTTACTCGACTTACAAGGGTCAGGAAAAGTCCTCGGAGGAGGACGCCAGAGCTGAGACCTGAGGAGGAGCCGTGCAGAGAGCTGCAGGGAGGGGCAGGGGCGGGGGCGGCTGGGGCGAGCGTGGGGAGGGAATGGGGCAGACTGGAGCTGGCCCCCAGAAGCACAGAGGTCCCTAGTCCAAGTCCAGCATCCTGGAAGCAGGAACGCGGAGCTGGGCAGCCTGGTGGCAGAGCTGTGCCCTTTCTATCTGGACCTTTCACTTCCGCCCTCAGGACTTTTATGAAGGGAGCAGAGGCCAGACCCGGGGGTGGGGGTGGGGGACTTGAGGTCAGGAAGGCTTTTGAAGGGGGCGATGTTCAGGCCAGGTTGCGTGCTGCGTCCTGTGTGTTGGGAATGATCCAGGAGCGTGGAGAAGGCTGTGATGCAGGAGAGAGGATGGATGGGCATGAGCTCTTGGAAAGGGGCCAGGCTGCTTCTCCATTCTGCAGGGGGGAAGGCAGGCCCCAGCACCTGTGTGGTGCACAGTATTGGGTCTGCTTCAGACAACCATACGACAAGGCCATGGCCACCCAGGGGGCAGGGTGGGGGAGGGGCAGGAGGAGATGGGTGGGGTGGGTTTGTGGAGTGGTCCAAGGGGGCAGTAGGACACCCTGGATGTGGGCAAGGGCTTCGGGGTAGGGTGGGGAGCCTGCTGAGAGGCTGGGAGGCAGGACATGGTGAGGATTCACACTTCCTGTCCACACCGCTCAGTGAAGGATGGCTTCTGTGCTGTCATCCGCAGAGGGTCCGTTGGTGGGTCCCCAGAGCTGGGGGATGGGGGGTGCTTCTCACTATCCTGGGCCAGAGGCCCCAGGGAACAAGGTGAACTCCAGCTGTGTTTCTTCCTGGCTCTGGGGGGGGGGCACCCAGACCACCATGCTCACAGCAGGTGAGGGCAGAGGGACCTCTCCTAAGAGACAGACACCCTGCTAGGAGGAGTTGGGGTTGGAAGGAGGGCAAAGGTGAGTCCAGCACGTGTTCATTAAGCGTATGCTGCATATGAGGCATTTGGGGGAGCATGGAGGTGGAAAAGGTGAGAATCCAGCCTGGCGGGGAAACGGCGGCCGAGCTGTGGAGAAAAGGGGAAAATGGACCCCGGGGGCGGCTTGGGGAGGGCTCCGTGGAGGAGGCGGCCTTAGAACGGGACCTTGAGTGATGGGCACGGACGAAGGGCGTGGGGCGGGGGAGAGGGTCACAGAAGCGGCGCTGGCAGTGTGGGTAGGGGCTGGCCCACGGAGGGCTCCGAGCCACCTCTGGAAGAGACTCCCAGAGCTCCACGCAGCCCCCCCGACATGAAACGCGACTGCCTTTAACCAGCGGCACCACGTATGCGCTTAATGTCCGTCTCCGCTAGAGAGCCACAGGGAGGCAGGGACATGCTGGCCGCTGTGCCCCAGTGCCGGCAGATACTGGCATGCAGCAGGCACTGGGGAAGGTCGAGTCAGGGCCAGGGAAGATGGTTAACGGGTGCCTCCGTGTGTGTGCGCGCGCGCGCGTGTGTGTGTGTGTGTGTGTGTGCGCGTGTGTGCGTGTGTGTGTGTGTGTGCGCGCACCCACACACACATCTGGCTTAGCGTTTGGGAAACGTGGGGCAGCTGTCTGGGTGCTGGATCGGAAGCTGAATGTAGGTGACGAGGGTGGGGCCTCGGCCCAGGTAGGAGGTGGCGAAGGCCCTGTACAGGGCTAAGGGGGCCCTGGGCAGGGAAGGGAGAGATTCAGGTAGGATTTGCAGCTGAGGAGGAGTTCTTGGCAACCTTGGGGACTCCCCCTCTGTGCCTGGGAGGAGCCCAAGGGAAGGGGCAGGCCTGGGGTGGATGCTGCTCAGCTGGGGTGCTGAGTTCCATGGAACTCCGTTGTTGGATAAACATTTGCACCTGGCTGATGATGGGGCTGGCGGGCTGAGACCCAGCCCCAGGGGAGGGGAGCCCAGGTTGCAGGGACGTCCAGGAGCCCCTGGGCCCTGCCCGTGCTCCGGCCTCAGGCTCCCCTGCCTCCCGCGGTCTCTGGTTCCTGCCACACTGGCCTTCTAATCTGTTCCTCGGACTTCCTGGTCCACGTCCCAGGATCCTTTTCCCCAGTGGGAAGCCCTGGTCTTTCTTCAGGGCTCAGCTGAAGCCTTGCTTCCCCCGAGAGTCCTCGCCTGGCTCCGTAGACCGGCGGGGGCCATGGGTGTGCTGGCACGGCTCCCGCCTGCCCGCGGCCTGCGCCCTCCGCACGCCCTGGCTGTGGGGCTGCGTGTCTCTGCGGTGTCAGCGGCTCCAGACTCCACAGGGGAAGCTGGAGACGCAGCCGCCTTAGGCGTTGGAAGATGGAGGGGTTGGGACTGTTTGCCTCGCAGACACAGCCTCCCTTACTTGGGATTCTTTGGTGGGGGGCTGAGGCCTGTCCCCCTACAATCAGCACCTATCATGTCCGTCCTAGGAGGGTGCAGGACACAGCGGGAGCACAGGGCATATTCGTGAATGGCTGTGTTAGAGTGGGGACCTCCCTGTCGAGGGGTGATGGAGGTGCGGAAGGGGGCCGATCCCCACCAATGCAGAGTCCCTCAGGAAGGAGGAGAGGCAGGTGGCTTGCGGCCTGGAGGCAGGGAGACACTGTCACATGTGTGAGGGGGGGGGCGGTGCTCAGGGGTCCACCACTGCCCTGAGGCCAGCAGGCCAGCGCTGGAGTTGGGGTGTGCAGGGACCTCAGAGGGCAGTTCTGAGGGCAGTGGGGTTGAGGCGGAAGTGCAGCGGGCTGGGAAGGAACGAGGGTGAGGTGAGAATGGCAGAGAAAAAAGGGGTAGGAGGAAAGAGCAGAGGACAAGGCGACCTATGAGGGCAGCCTTGGGGAACCTGCAGGCTGAGGACCCGGAGTCCTGGTGGGGACAGAGGGGCCGGAGAGGCCCAGGTCGGGGTGGCCGTGGCTCCGCGCCCAGCGGACGTTGCCAGAGCCCTCTGTGTTCCGAGCTCTGAGCCGGGTGCTCCGGTGCTGCGGCCGACACGCCAACCCGGCCCCCCGTCCGCCCGGGAGCACATCCCCGCGTGGCCTATGCCGGCGAAACCGTGGCAACACACTGCATGCCCAACAGCAGGTGGCCGCGTGGCGCAGCCTCACAGTGGTCTCCGGGGCACGCGCGTACCTGTGTGTTCCGGAAAGGTGCTCATGACCTGCTGTTAAGCAGAGAGAACGACCACAGTGACTGTGGGTAAAGTGCCACCCCTATTTGTGAAGAAGAGCAAAACTCTACCATTTTGGATTCGTCACCTCCCTGTCCATCTACGTGGGACAGGGGACCGCAAAGCTATTCCCCGAGGTCGTGCTGTGCTTGACTCTGGACGGTGGGATGTGAGGGATTTGGGGAAAACCCTGATCGCTTCTCCTGCCGCCTAAAGATGGTTATAAACATGCCAACGTTACTGAACCACAAAAGAAGGAGACTGGGGGTAAGTTTTACTTTCCTTCTTGTTTTTCGTATTTGATTTTAAAATCTACGTCCACAGCCATTAATAAGGAAAAAAAGGAACTGATTAAAATTTTTTTATCTGCTGAAAAGCCCTGGAGTCCTGTATGCCTCTGGCTGGGAGATACGAGGGAGTGGGGAGACTCGTCCGGATATGTCGGGGTGAAGGACTGCGAGGGGAGTTCTCACTGGGAGTTGGGCTCAGAGCCCCAGGAGTAAGAGCTGCGGGGGGCCGGTGATGGGGGCTCCCCAGCTGGACCCAGCGGTCAGGATTCGTCACAGAGCCTTCGAATGGGGACAGCCGAGGTGGACCAGCAGGTTTCTAGTGGCCACCAGCAGCCTCCCTGGCCTGGCAGTGACCTCTGGGACCCGGAGTTCAGTCCTAGAGTTGAGGTGCCCTTTCTCCTGCCTCTGGCCTGGATTCGAGGTGGTGGCAGTGCTGGCCGTTCCAAACCAAGGGACAAATGGTTCCATTTTCTCCAAGGCTTGTGGTACTGCAGGGGCCAGTTTCCCAAGTCCCAGTGAAGGGCAGCGCCCCTGGTGGGTCCTGCTTCAGGGGCGTCGAGGGCACCGTGCCCAGCACCAGGGACGCCTGGGACAGCACGAGGTCTATGGAACGTGCTGGTGGAAAGGACCCGGGAATCAGGCCGACCGTGTGGCCTAGTCGAGGGTCTTTACCTCTCTGAGCCTCGGTTCCCTCACTGCACGTGCGGGTGGCCTTCTAGAAGCATGGCGCTGAGGCGGAGTGTCCACAGTGCCTGGCGCGAAGTGGGAGCTCCAAGCAGGAAGAAGGGGGGGGGCCCCCAACCCCCGCAGGCTGCGGCCCTTGTTCCGGTCTCACACCCCCACCTGTAGCCTTCGCTCCAGGCCGTTTCGCACCCTCTCCAGCTGGACCTTGCTGCCCTTTAGACCGACCTCTCGGCCTGACCGTGGACACCTCCCTTGTCCTCATTTGCTTGGGACTAGGTCGGCGACTTTCAGAAGGGACCCTTCATACCGTAACGCACATCTGGTCACTTCTCCTTTACCTTCCCTGCGGCCCTCTCACTCTCGGCGGCCGTCAGGCCCCACCAGACCGCCCCACGGCCCCCGCTCTGGTCTCCCGGCTCGCTCTGCCCTCCGCACCCGGGTTCCACACCGAGCTGCCCGTCACGAGTCCCATCCTCCTCCTCACGTGGCTGCTCACCGCCACAGCGCAGCGCGGTCCACGGCGTGATCTGACCCTTGACCCCGTCCACGCGCCCCGCACCCCCCGCGCTCCCATCACACTGCCCTCGCCCCGGGGCCTCTAAGATGCCAAGCTCATGGCTGCCCCGGGCCCTTCGCACCTGCTGCTCTCCCTGCGTGGGTGAGTCTGCTTGTTGGGGGCTCGCTCAGGTGCCACCGCCTCCCAGGGGCCGGCCTGGCCTTCTCTGAGTCGCCGCCCGAGGCGCTCTCCACCACGCCCGCCGTGCTCCGTCCCGCCCTCTCTTCTAGTTGCTTCCGCGACGCTCGTGGTGATCTGAAAGTTTCTTATCTGTCTACTCATTCGCTTGGCTGTCATCTCCTCTCTCGGTGGGATGTAGGCTCAGTGAGGGCAGGGGGCCTGCCCGTGGGGTCACCACTGACGCTCCAGCCCCTGGAACAGTGGCCGCCCCAGGGTGGGGCAGTGCCCGAAGCTACGCGCTGATTGAACGAATGCACGTGGCTCCCTGTCCCTGGAGCTATCTGAGGAAAAGCCGGAGAAGGGTGCCAGACAGGCCTTGGGTGCCAAGTTGTCCCCCCCCACACACACTCCAACGTGGGGGCCCCACGGAGGGTCATGCTGGCAGGACAGTCCCAGTGCCCCAAGCTCTGAGTTTTGTGGATCCGTGGTTCTCTCCCAAGCTTGAGGGTGCTGCCCTCGATGGAGGCAGGACAGACCCCGTGGACGGGGCATTGGGTAAGGCTGAGGCAGGGCAGCAAAGGAGAGAGACCAGTCTTGCTCTAGATAGAGATACCACCTGACAGCAAGGGAAGCCCCAAATGGTCACCTGACCCCCAAGCCCTCTCGGGGACAGTTGGGTCCCCTCCACATTTCCAGGCCTCCCCCTGGGGCCTCCTGTGTCTCACCGATGGGGGCCACAGCTCATTCATGGCCATCGTCGCAGGGTCTGCCTGCCTGACCACAGGAAGTGGGTTCATTCAGCCAACAGAAGTTTTCTGAGCACAGACTGTGCGAAGCGCTGTTCTCTCCAGGGGCTGGGGACAGAGCCGTGAGCCCTTGTGAATTACATCCTAGCGAGGAGACAGACGAAGGAACAAAGAAATACACAGTAAAACACCGGGCGACCGTGAAACCTATGGAAAGAAGAGGGCGAGTGGGGCGGATTATTTTTGGGGGGGGGGTCCGGCCTGCGTTTGAGCAGAGACTTGAGGGAACCACATGGAACATTGCCAGCAGAGGGAACACGAGTGCTAAGCCCCTGAGGTGGGAACGGCCTTGACAGTTGGGGGACTCCGAGTGGGAGAGTGAGCAGAAAGGCAGCCAGGCCGGGCCGTGTAGAGCCATGTACGTGGCCATAGTGAGAACTTTGTATTTCATCCTGGGCGGGATGGGAGTGGTGACAAGCTGGCAGTCCCCTGAGCTGGCTTTTCAGGCGTGAATTGTGCATGCCTCTTTCCCACGTTCAGTGACATCACATAGGTAGCTTGAAATTGGCCGGGGGGAGCGGAGCGGGAATGTGGGGGAGTATTTACACCACAGAGACCGGCAGATGCTACAAACACACTCTCCCCCACTGGTTTTAAACACTTACTGGGAGGGAGGCTGGTTGCTAAGCTGGGAAGATGTTACCTCCTGTGTTGGGGAGCATCAGGATCTGACTGAAACGTTTTCAAATGGAAGAGAGCCGGAGAGGAGGGGAAGGGACGGTGGGAGGGCAAGGGCAGAAGCAGGAAGACAGGGCAGGAGAGGAGGACCGCCCGGACACAGCGCAAAGGCAGCAACGGGGAGGAAGGCGGGTCGCGAATCTCTTCGGGAGGTGCGGTGCCGGGGTTTCCGATGGGGTGGGTCAGGGTTTGTGAGGAAAGGAAAGTGTTCTCAAGGTTTAGGCCAGAGCAACTTACTCGTGGGTGGAGGTGCCATCCATGGGCTGGGAAAGACTGGGGCAGAAGCAGGTGTTGGGGGGACTCTCAGGGGTCTGGGTTCAGACGGGTGAGCTCTGAGATGCCTGGTACCCCAAGAGAAGAGGTCAAGCAGGACTGGGACCCCTTAGTTGCGTTTGGCGTAGAAGCCCAGCTGGAGACGCAGCTGTCGGTGAGTGGGTGGGACTGCACGAGCTTCGAGCTTCGCTGGGAGAAGGTGGCAGGAAGGGAGAAGGGACCTGAGGCTCAAGCTCGGGTCCCCAGCATTCACAGGCGGGGTGCGGGGAGGACCCAGCAAAGGACACTGGGGAAAGCGGAGCCACAGGAATGGAGCTAAATTGCTCTCTGCTCAGCTGTTGTTTTTTTTTTTCAAACAAGGGTTATGTAGAGGAAGGACAGCGAGGGTTGGTGGCTGTGCAGACCCCATTCCTCTGGAAATAGAACCCCACATCCCTGTGGAGAACCCATCAGAAGGGGCTAAGGTGGGCTGACCAGCTCCCTAGCCTTAGGGATGGACACATGCCCAGATCTGGCCAATCAGAGAGTCCCTGCCTCCCCACCTGCTGTGATTGGTTCAGAAATGAGCATGAAACCCAGGCTGTGCCAATGGGTGTCCTCTCCGGCACTTCCTGTTGGTGCTGCTGGGAAGATGCACCATATATCAGGGTTGCTAAGCTGGGAAGATGTCCTCCTGGGGATGCTAGTGGCAGGGGTGGCTGCATAATTATGGGGCTCGGTGCAAAAAGGGAATGCAGGACCCCTTACTCAGAAAGCAGGAAAAAAGTGCCATTGAAGAAATACGGAATGCTTTTCCTTCCTTCCGCAGGCTCTCTCTCAACTGGTCCTAGTGTTTTTTATTTGCTATTTCATAGCTTTCTATGTAAAGAAAACTTAAGATTTTAAATGATTAGCATAAATTTTACCATTTATCTTTACATCGTACCATACCGGTTTTAAGTGCAAGTATCTGATTCATGTGTGGGATCACCAAAATGACACAATTTATATTTTGTGGCTTGTCCCTGAGGGTGCCTTGGACTGACCAGAAAAGACCCACACCACCAGACTCTGGAAGGTTATGGGAGAAGAGAGCGTCCCGAGGCACCGGGCTGCCGAGGGGGGCTTCCGGGCTTGGGGATACTGTGGACCCTCCCAGGCACCCCTCCACCATGCCGTGTGTGCCCGCGTGCATACTGCCTCACTCCCTTGGGCTTGACAGTTGCAAATTACCCCTCCCGCCAAGCACCAGACTGATGTTTTGAGCCCTGGACCAGGGGTGGGGCCTGGGGAGGTTGACCAGGCACCTCCCCTTTCCAGAGGCCCCCACCTCAACCTATGGCCCGAAGATCTCAGGCCCCGGATGAGGAGTAGATGAGAGGCTTGCACCTGCCATAGACATAATCTCAGGCTGGCTGCCACCAGAGCCACCTGTGTTGCCTAAACTCAACCCTCTCTGTGCCAGTGTCCAGGGAGGAGAAGGCCAGGCAGGGCCGAGGTGCCAGGGGTAGGGTAGCTGGGGCCAAGAAACTGTCCCATTGGGGGGGGGGTGGCAGGAGGCAGGAGGCAGGACAGCACGTGAGTCGGAGCTCTAAGTCCTCGGTCCGCTTCCCACTGTCCCATCAGACTTCACTTACAAAACACAGATGCAAAGTCAAAACGAGTTTGGATTTTAAGACAGCATTACGTTAAACCCCCATCAAGAGAGGAGAGTATTAAACCCCAAGCATCAGGGGTCTTTTGAACATAGCCCTGTGCCACAGCCCTGGTCACACGCCTGTGGAGCTGGCCCTGGCCAGTGGCCATCTTGCTCACTCCCCAGAGAAAATCTAAGAAGCCAAGGCGAGACAGGAAGTGCCAAGAGACAGCGAGCAAGCCCTGATGACATCATGTGAACCTCTGGGTCCAGCTGTGCCCAGGGCTAAAACACCCAGGGACTTCTGAGTTCCTGAGCCGATTAATGTCCCCTTTGCTTGGGCCAGTTCTAGTTGAGTTTCTGAACAACATGGGACTCACAGAGTGAGGGCTCAGGCCTGGGAGTCTGGATGCCGGGACTCCTGTCTTGACTCAAAGCATTCCCGAGCTGTCCATCCCGTCCAAGTGTCAGCCTGTCGCTTCGAGACCTAACTGCCCCATCGTCTCCTGGACCTGTTCTGTTCTCAGCCAGGTCCTTTACCTGGAGGTCTTTAGACCTCCAGGTCGTTCTCGGAATAAAGGGAAGCTTTATTCCTCCGCCTTCCCAGCATGCCTCACGCTGGTCGATCTGAGTAGCAAAGAAGACCCTTGAGTTGGTGGAGGGTGTAGGGTGTGTGTGTGTGCGTGTGTGGTGTAGTGGCCTGCCAAGTGGCTGGGAGCTGGAGAGTGAACGTGGGAAGGTGCATGGAATGTTCCAGAAACCCAAGGAAATGACCAGGTGGGGGAAGGCAGGAGGGAGAGGAATTAGAGACCCCGGGGATAGGGGTGGGGAAAGGCCTGATTGGCAGACAGTCTCTCACCAACCATTTCTCCTTCAAACGACGCCCTGGAATGGACAAATAGTCCATTCATTCGCCCCTCTACCATTCATTCATTCACTTGTCAAGTGTACGTGCTCAATGAAATTGCTAAACACGCCCGATAAACGTTGACCATCAGGCATAGCCAGGCTCTGAAGCTACCCAGATGGCTTCCTGGAGATTAACCTTTTGGAAAAGAAGAGTGCCAATTTACAGAAAGACAAAAAATAATAAAAAAAAAAAAACCCAACCAAGTTTATAGGGCACTTTGTCTCCTCTCCTCCCTCAGCCTCAGAGTAAAAAGATCTGGATTGGGTTTCTCTGGGAAAAAAAAGGAGCATCTTTTTATTGCTTAGGTCGACAGTTTGGGATCTAGAGGACCAGAAGGGAAACCATCTTGCATCATGCAGTGAAGAGTTGTTATCTGGGCAGAGCTGACTGGTGACAAAGTCGCGGCTTGCGTTTACGGGGCCCCCAGGTGGGCACTCACACACATCCTTGTTTATAGACCAGGCGCTGGTGACTCCCAGGGGGGAGGCGAAGAGCCCATCATCACCCAGAACGCGGCAGCGCCCGGTTTTCACTCAGGTCCGTGTGGCTCTGGTGACTGAGCTTGGAACCCTGAGCTTCAGAAGGGTGCTCCGGGTGCGGCGGGGGGGGGCCGCGGGGGCGGGGGCGGCCCAGGAGACTCGGCATCTGCCTGGTGGTCCGCTTTCACTCATCTGATATGTCACACGAGGAACTTTCTCGCAGTCCTGGAACAACCTTCCCCACCTCCTGTTTACTGAGGGTCCCTTGGGTGGCATGTCCCTGGGGCTTAGACCACTGGGGAGGGGGACAGAGCCTGGGCTGGCCTGGAGACTCAGCCTGCCTGGCAAGACCAGGAAAACAGGTTGGGGCAGCTGTCCACACTCTGCTTACATTGGTTTGTCCCCTCCCTCTGTCCCCCAGGCACTCCTCTCTTCTACTGACCTGGGGAGAGGAAGGAAGTTCCTCTAACAACCCCACGAGAATTGCTACCGTTCCTGAGTGCTTGCTGTGTGTGCCAGGCACTGGGACAGCCAGGCACTGGGACAGCCAGGCACTGGGTGAAGTCCCTTCATGGTTGTTGTAACCAACTCTCCTTGTTCCTGCCTCCCTTTCTGGCCCTCTCTCCTGCTGCTCTCCCCCTGGTCTCTGGCTCAGCCACTCAGCCTTCTTCCAGTTCCCTGAGCATGTCAGATTATTCCTTCTTCCTGGACCTCTCTTCCACCATCACTCGTCCAGCCGGGATGGCAGAGGTTTCTAGTGCTCGTCCATCTGGCTTCACCTCTCTGTCCCAGTCACCCAGGAGCACTGCCCTTCCCAAGCCCCCCGCAGTTAGGCGGGTCGTAGAACGACTTCCGGCTGCGTGTGTAAGTGAGAGAAGCACCTCTCTCACAGGACTGTCTAGCTCCTGAACTAGTGAGTCACTGCGTGCAAGACAGCAGCAGCCTGGGAGAGTTGTCCCATTTGGTCAGACTTCGCACGGTCAAGGTACCGATCTTTGTGGTGATAAATCTCTGAGATGTGGAGATCGATCTGTTATAGCGCATAGCCTATCCTATACTGACTCATACAGCTGGCCCTGTCAGGTCTCAGCTCGAATATCACCTTCCCTGATCACTAGATCTAAAATGGTGCCCTCTGTCTTCATCAGTCCTCCCTAGCCCTGTTTTAATGTTTCCTTCATACTGATCTAATTACTTATGGGTTCATCTGCTTGTTGTCTCCCCCACAGAGTGTCGGCTCCGTGAGGGCAGGGCCCTTGTCTGTCTCGTTCATGTCTGAATCCGCGGTGTCTACTACAATGCCTAGCATGTGTAGGTACTCAATCTATATTTGAATGAATGAATGAGTGAGTGAAATAGGCAGGTGACCATGCGCATAGGTAGATGTGGAATATGATGCTGCCACCTGTTATTCTCACTGTGATTGGACACGAGGCTCCAGTGGTCAGAAGACTGGAAGCAATGGCTGCTTTTCGACGGCCAGAGCATCAGTGCTGGTTTAGGACCTTCCTTCTTCTCTCTTTGCACAATATCTCTTCGGATGAGGGGATGTGGGCCTGCGAGGAAAGTGACTCATCCCAGGTCCCAAAGGCAGCCTGAGGCTGAGCCCGGACTGGCCCCTGGGTCTCCAAACTCCGGATCCAGTGCTCTTTCTGTCGAGCTTGGCCACTTCCTCGTCAGTTTCTGCCTAAGTCGCTGAAAGCATTTCCCGTGCCCACTTGCCTCACACTACCCACCTCGCCGGGCGATCTAGCACCTCCGAGCACCTCATTCTGTGATGATTGATGGTCGGACTGGGCAGAGCTGGGACGAGGGTCAGAGATGAGCGTGAACAAGGCTCCTTCCAGAACGTCTCCTCCACAACATCCCCGAGATGAGCTTGTCATTTGTCTTATACTTCTTTTAACAAAGACAGAGTGCAGGAGGGTGAATTCTGGGGCATCAAGGCTTTTTGGTTGAATGTTCCGTCTCTCGGGGGTTGAACCTGCCCCAGACAGGTTGAACATCGCTGCTCCCGCCCCCTGCTCTGTAGCACGCTGTACATCGATGAGAACACCTGTCACGTCACACTTCTTCTCTGAAAAAATGTACTGTTAACTTTTTCTTCTGAATAGAAAAGCGACACATGCTCATTGTAGAAAATTCAAAAACTATGGGAATGCGTGAATGATAAAACAAAGGTCAGCTGTAAACCCCCCATCGTTTCAATATTTTCGAGCTTCTCCTCAGCCTTTTTCATCTGCACATGTGAATAGGTAGTGTCACCTATGCTCTGGATGTGCCTGGCCTGCCAGCTGGGGGTACAAAGGTGGGCACGTCACCCTCGGCATGGCCTCTCTCCGTCCTCCCGTTGGCCAGCACCGGGCTCTGTCCCTCTCCCCTCAAAGCCTGGTCGTTATATCTGGGAGTGCCCGGAGGAGCCACATATGAGCTCCAGTTAAGTCCCTCCACTTTGGCCTCCTTGCAGACATCCACTGTCCTCAGGCCCCTGAAGGTGCCCCCTGTCACTAGCTCTGCTGGGAGAACCTGACCCCTTGCCCGGGGGCTGCCGCCTCCCCTCCCCTGGGGAGTCCTGAGTGGCAAACCTGGGACTACTGATAGGCGACTACCAAACCCCCTCTAACCCTGGCCACAGGTTTGGGACAGGACAGTCTTTCCCTGAGATTTTCTGAGTTGAAAATAAGAGCAGCGGCTAGTCTCTCCCGGGTGGTGAAGCTGTGAGGTGGACAGCCAGGAGCTGCCTTCGACAGCTATAGTGAGACGTGGGTCTGCCATAGGAGAGTGGGAAGCTCAGGTGCAGAGAAGGAAGTCACAGGAGGAGAGAGGGAGAGAGAAAGGGAGAGAGAGAGAGAGCTATTGGAGATTTGTGCCTGGATCCAGTTGTACCTGAAGCCAATTGCAGTCTGCTCACTGCGGTTTTGAGCCACGAGTCAAGCAATTCGACCTTCCGCCCAGGCTGGTTCCAGTTGGGTTGCTGTCCCCTACCATGAAAAGGTCAGTCCCTGACTGGGTGGGGTGGGACACAGGCAGTATCGTCCTCTGTCTCTCTTTATTCTTGGATCCTAGGACCCAGGGCATGAAGCATTGGGGCGAGGTGTGCTCCAACCTGCTAGTTTAGGTTTGGCTGGATCTTATCAGTATTACCATTTAGACAACATCAGGGTCATTTGGCGCTTGAAGACGTTTTCGGTTCTTCCCCACTAGACTGTGAACCCCTACATGAGGACTGGCAACTTCTTAGTTGTGTGACTCGGGGCAAGTTTTCTCATTTCTAAAACAGGGATGCTCATAGTATCTATTTCAGAGAGTAGCTGGGAAAGTTAATGAGTGAATCCATTCAGAGGGCTTCACTGTTCTTTTATTTGCTGTTGTTTTTTGTGGTGGTTAGCTCAGTGCTCTGCACACAGGCCAGGCACTCTGTGTGTGCCCAGTGAGTGGAGATGCAGAAACACAGAGCTCCTGATGTGCACGCACCACACACACACACACACACACACACACACACACACACAGTGCCCGTACAGGGGTCCCTCTGGGTGCCCCTGGCTTCTCCGGAGGGCAGCCTGCAGCTCTCCCAGGCTCTGGGCTGTCCTCTCAGCAGCTCCACGTGGCTAGGACCACAGCTCGGAGCCTGAATCAACCCTACAGCATCGGTCAAGGGCAGCAGGACCTAAGGTGTTCTAGGAGTTGGGGCAAGTGGCTGTGTGTGTGTGTGTGTGTGTGTGTGTGTGTGTGTCAGGGGGTGGGGCACTGGTTAATCCGGGGGCACCAGGGGCGTACTGAATCTCTTCTTCTAGAACTCTATTCTGTGGAAGCTCCCCCTCATCCCTGTGGGGCCCCCAGTCTCTTCCAATCTCCCTACCTCCCCAAGCAGCACCCCTCAAGTCCTGCCTAGGGTCTCTTGTGGGGTCTAGCTTGTCCTTTTTAGTGGAAAGAGAAGGGCTTCGTTGTGACCTGGGTCTGTGGACTCCTGGCTTGCCAGCCTGCCTGCCTCCTCCCCCTATTAGGACGCCCTCATGACCAGGTGTGTGTCCTTGTCCCCCACCCCCACCCCACTACTCCCCTATCTCGCAGCCTTTCAGGGGTGCTCTGTCTGGGAGCATTAGTCTCTCAGGGTGTTCTGGGCAGGTTTGCTGCATGCTGTGTCAGAACTGGGGTGGGGAGGGGTTGAGTGAAGCGAGGATGCTCCTTAGAGCGCCTGTGTTGGGGACAGTGGCCCGCGTGGCCCCAGTGTGGCGCGCAGCGTCCTATCAGGGCTGGGCTTATGTTACTATTTTGTATGGAACGTCTCAGTGAGATGCAGATGGTTGGTGGGTTGTGTTTTGGGTTACTGCGGATTATCCTCAGGGCTTCAATCCTTTGTGTGGCTGCCCAAGGCCCTAGGCCCTGAAAAGATAAGCGGGGGGGGGAGGGCACCCCTCTTCTGGGTGCTTCCAGAACCGTCCATCCCCATCCCTCCGTTTCACCAGATCTCAAAGCGCCTGAGTCTCGTGGCGGAGCTGAAGCTCAAAAAACCTGGCAGAGGGGAGAAGAACCCTGGTCCAGGGTCCTGTTGAGTTCAGAGCTTTTCCTTCGCAGCCCACCACCCACACTCCTTTGCCATGGGGTTCCGGAGACGGATGGGGAGTCCCCAGGTCCCTTGGCTAGTCTCTTCCGTGCCCAGGTCCGCGCTCCCAACAAAGGCGGCCGACCACGTGCCCCTCCTCGACGCGGGCCTGGAGTGCGGAGGCGCGCGGCCCCGAGCTCCCGCTCCAACCCGGGCTGCTGGACCCCGACGCGGCGCTGCGCCTCAGGCGGGCGCGGGGCAGGCCCCCACCCCCGCAGCCCCGAAGCCCGGGGCAGTGCCTCGCCCACTCCCAGCCGCAGCCGCTGCAGCGCCCTGGAAGCAGCACTAGGGGGAGCTCAGGCAACTGGCTTGGTGGATTGCATCAAAACCATGCATCCACCAGCGATTCCTTAGATTTGCAGGGGAAAAATGGGGAGTGGGGAGACACACCGTTCCCCCTCCTCTGCAGCTCCCGACTCTTTCCGTGGGAGGCCGAGGAAACAACCCTGGGGAGTGAAGGTGCCTTTCCTCCCCGTAACTGAAGCCTCCACAGCCTCCCTCTTCCCCTAGCCCCAGTGCGGACCTTCGCAGCCCCCAACGCTCTTAAGTGGCCCCGAGAACTTCGCCTTGCGCGACACCGCGACCTAGAGCCCGGTGGACCCCTGGGACTGGCTTGCATCTGCCCCCTCGGGGTCTTAGGTGGGGTCCTCTCGGCAGCAGTCCCTCCTCTTGCTGCGGGAGGCATGAAGGCTGGGGTGGGGGCGTGAGTCGTCCTGCGGGGGTGGCTGGTGCAGGAGAGGGGCGCGCGGGGACGAGAAAGCGAGCGCGTGAGCATTGGGGAGAAAGCCAGAGACAGAGAGACGCCGAGAGGGACACGATCAAACAAACAGAGAGCAAGCACTTTGCTTTTTCCTTTCTAGCTTGCTGGGTTTTTTTTTTTTTTTTTCCTGTCTTTCTTTCCTATCCCCTCTTTGCAAAGCTGGAACCACCCCGCGCGCCCCCGGGCCCGAGCCGCGGCTCCAGATGTGAATTTGGTTCCAGTGGGGAGCATGCGAGCTTGCTCGGGGCCTTGGCACATTCTCCCACTCTGAGGTCATTCCGTAGGTGGTCAGAGGGGAGAGCGCGCCTGGAGCCTTCCTGCCTCCATCCACTGGGGAGGGAAGAGAGGCGGGCGGGCGGGAGGGGAGAGGGAGAGGGGAGGGGCGCGAGGAGGGAGGGAGACGCCGCCAGCACACCACCAAGTGGCACCGAGCAGTGATAACAAACTCAACTTAAAAAAAAAAAAAAAAAAAAAGGAAAAAGAAAAAACTTCCCCAAGTTGCAGTCTGAGACGTGCGGACGTGCGGGCGGAGGCGCGGAGTAGGGAGTGTGGGTGGCCCCCAAAGCCCCCCAGCGTCCCCAGGCTTCTCTGCCCTGCCGCAGAGAGCTCGGAGGCGAGGCCGACCAGGCCCTGCGCCTCTGGTTGGGCAGGAAATGTGCTGGAGGTTGGCTCGGCTTCTCGCAGGAGACCCCGGGGCGGCCGGTTCCCGTGGGGGGCAGGCCTTTGGGCTCCGAAGAGAGCAGCACTGGCTTCGACCCCAGCAACCAGCACCCCCTCCCCACAATCCTGCTCCCACCCTCAGCGTTGCGGATGTGGGCATATCCCTGCCGCCCGGGGCCCAGGAAAGCTGGGATTTGCACGAGGGTAGGGGTCTCTTTCCACCTCCGCCCTCCCCGCTGCCTCCACGCCAACCTGAAAACATGGCACCACCATCCGCTATAGTCGATTTTTTATTAAGATTATAATTTAAACAAATAATCTGAACAGTTTACCCGGTGATATACAATTCAGTATGCACGAAAATACAAGGGAATGAGGGAGAAGGGCCAAGAAATGAGGGGTTGGCAACTTGTTTTGGAGTCTACATGGTGCTGATGGCAGAGAACCAGAGGGCCTGCAGAACTACCCCCCCACACACTTTTTTTTTTTTTTTTACAACAAAAGGCTTTAAACAAAATCTATCCAGTTTAAGACACAGGACGGGGTTCTCACAGGCTCGAACAATGTTGGTTTCATGAAATGCGACCGAAGGCTGAAGCGGAACAGTGCAACTTAGAAGCACACACACACAACACATCTGACCAGGAACTTAGTGAAAAGTCTCCGACGCAGTCGGCGGTCCCGGCCCCTCCCTTCCTCGGGGCCGCGGGGGATCCAGGTGAAGGGATCGACTTCCTTTTTTGTTTAGTGAGGACCGCAGTGCTGGGCATGATGGGAAATGTAGTCCGCGGTGCCCGCCCCCCACCCCTTCCCCAAACAGTGTCCGAGAGTGTTGGGGTGTCCGGCGCCACCCCGATTCCGGGAGACGGGTGGAGGAGGGGAGGAGAACGGAGCCAGAGGGGCGGGAAGAGGAGGGGTTCAAGACGCCCGCCCCGGGAAGAAAAGAAAAAAAAAGTTGAAGTGTTTTCATTTCTGCCTTCTCATTTTGCGAACTTTGTAGGCCGCCCCTAGAGAGGAAATGTGACCCAAACGTCCCTTTCAGAGATAGAGTTTGCCTTTGTTTTTGCTCAGGATTTCACAAGACCCATTCCTCACCCCACGGAGGGACTCGGGAGAGCCGAGCGCCGGGCTTCCTGGGTCTGACAACTGATTGGGATCGGCGTCCCGGGCCCCGCGCCCTTCTGCGCTGCGCCCCCGGCGCGCCCCAGCGCCCCGAGCGCCCTGGCTCGGCCCCGGCTGCCCCGCACCGCCTCCGGGCAGCAGCCCTCCCTCACGTGGCTGGCTTCTCGCTAAACACCACTGCAATCACTACAATAAAAAGAAAAAAAAAAGAGAGAGAGAGTAGGAGAAACACAAAGCATACTTAAATAGGCGCTTTTTCTCTCTGTAAAAATAAAGTCCAAGATCTTAGATTTCTTTTTTTTATTTTACAATTTATAAAACATCGGCCGCCTCCCCTGCTCGCCCCCAGCGCAGCCCCGAGTGGCCGGGCGCCCGTTTCTTCCCTCCTCTCGCCCCTTGGCCGAGTCTTTGTCTGGCCCTAGCCCCGCGGGGCCCCGGGGCCCCGTGCCCTCGGGGTCCCTAGAAGGCGACAATGGCTCGAGTCCAGGCGCCGAGGCTGGCGAGCGCCTGCTTGGCGCACAGCTGCCCGTTGAGCGGCGGCGGCTGCTCCGAGGAGTCCGGCTGTCGGCTCACCAGCCCCGAGAAGCCCGAGCCAAAGATGGAGATCAAGTTTGAGATGTTGGACGCGTCCGGGGACGAGTCCGGGCAGAAGTCCTCGAAGCGAGCGCGCTTGCAGGGGGCGAACGCGGTGACCCCGGGGGCTCGGCCCCCAGGTCGCCCGCGTCCTCGTCGTCGTCGTCGTCTTCCTCCTGGCCAGGGTAATACTTGCGCTTGCAGCCGGCGGCGGACGCCAGGCCGGGTCCCGGGGCTCCCTGGCCACAGCAGGGGCAGTGGGCGGAGGCGCAGCAGTCCTGGTGCAAGTAGCCGTTCTCCACCGTGGTCACCACGTGAGTGTCCAGGTCCAGCACGGTGGTCTGGCTACTGCAGTGCACGCCGAAGTCCGAGGGGGCCGGGTACGCGCTCCGGTAGAAGCCGGGGGAGGAGGCGGGGACCGGGGAGGAGGAAGAGGAGGCAGCGGCAGCGGCTTGAGGGGCAGCCCCTGGGGGCGCGGAGGGCGCGGAGCAGGCAGCCGAGGCGCGAGGGTCCCGCGGGCAGAGCGCGGCGGGCGCGGGCGGCGGCAGCGGCGCAGGACCCGGCTGCAGCGGCTCCAAAGGCTGCCCGCGGTGGGGCGCGCCGTGCGGCGGCTGGAGCGAGGCGCACCCGGGCAGCTCCGAGAGCGCCCCCGCGCCGCCCGCGGGCGCCCCGGCCGCCGCCGCCGCGCAGCCCCTGGGCGCCGGGTGCTGGTGCTGGTGCAGCTGCTGCTGGAGGTGCAGCTGGTGGAGCTGGTGGAGCTGGTGCAGCTGGTGCCGAGCGACCGGTTTCGCGCGCCTCCGCGTCCCCGCCGCCGCCAAGTTGAAGCGGACCGAAGTCGGCCGCGCTGGCCGGCATGCCCGGCGCCGCGTACGCGAGGTGCTGGTGCTGGTGGTGGGGCGGCTGCTGCTGTTGCTGCTGCTGGCGCCGATATAGCTCGGCGTAACGCTCGCTCAGGTAGAGCTGGCGCGCGTTGCGGAGCACGTAGGACACCAGGAGGTTCTTGTGCAGCTTGATGCCGCCGCGCTGGGTCCGGGAGCTGTGGATCTTGCGCAGGGAGATGCTGATCAAGCTCTGGGCGTCCAGGGCGCACTCCATGCTCTCGCGGAGACGGCGGCGGCGGAGCAGCCGCGGCCGCCGCTGCTGCTGCTGCTGCTGCTAATGCTGCTGCTGTTTCGGCCTCCAGCCGGCCGCCGGGGCGCGCTGAGCAGGGAAAACGGAGCCCGGGTCAGCGGGTCGGCTGCGCTCCGAGAGGAGCAGCCACCATGCGCTGCGCGCCAGCCGCGGGACCGTGCTCCCCAGACGGCGCCAAAGCAATGAGCCTCGGCCGGCCCCGGCCCCAGCTATTTAGCTGGGCATCTGGACCCCGCCCCATGCCCGATGAGCCAATAGAAGTGCCCAGAGCCTCCCGAGTGACAGACGCTGCCCGCCCCAGGGCCACTCGGCTGGCCAATCAGACCAAGGCGGTTCCTTTGTGCTATTCAAATACCGAACGGACCTGGGGCTTCTAACGCCGCTGCTGCCTCGAATGTTCTCCTGGGGCCGCCGCGCAGCGCGGGGCTCGGAGGCGCTGGGGCTGCTGTCTGCAACATGGGTCGCCTCTCAGCCGCCACGTTGTAGCCCGTGGCCGCCCTCGGCCCAGCTTCTGGGAGCTGGGGGTCGGCGCACCTGTGTGCTGCGGCGACGGCTCCTCCCCCTTCCCCGCACGACTGGGCCTCACCTGCGGCAGGTGCGCACGGCTCTCCGCTCCTGTCCACACGACACTTTCTTTCTCACCTTGTCCCCTCGGGTGACCTGCGGGACCCAAGGCCTTTGAAAGAGGTTAGGGAGGCTGTCGGATTGGCCCTGGGGGACCCTTAAGGGAGGAGGTTTTGGAGGTACGCTCAACCGCAGAGAATGTTAGGCCTGACACCTTGACTTTTTGGCCGAGGGGCCTCAGGGAATCCTCGGGGAAGGGCTGTCCTCATTTGTTTGACGGGAAAAGCCAAAACCTCCTGAATTTGGTCTCCTCTGATTTGGAAGGCTTCCCGTCATGCCCCACTGCGGGCACAGGCTTTGCAACCTGCTGAGGCCAGTAGTTGCTGTGAGAGCAAACACCAAGGGTCCTAATCACCAGTTCTGTAACTTTTCCTTCCCAACTACTAATAATGACAATAGGGACTATTCTTATGTTCCTAGTATGGGGCAGGCCCTCGTCAGAAGCCGCCCAGGAATCCCTCCCTGTGACGCTTGCAGAGCAGGGACCTGAATCTCAAAGGAGTGAGATGATTTGGGAGTCACAGAGCTCTGCACGGGCAGAGCAGGATTTGTGCCAGGACCGTGAGGGCTGAGGAACTGGGCAGTGCAACTTCTGTTGACATTGTTGTCCTTCTTGTCCTGAGTCATTCATGGGCCACCTTCTCTGGGCTGGAGACTGAGACTATTGGGGAACAGAGGGATCGGGTCGTGATCTCTGAGGCGCTCCAGACTGGGAGTCCTAAAAGAGGGGTGACTACTGCTCTGAAAGCAGGGCCCAAGGTGCCGGGGTGGGGTCGGTGTCCTCCTTGAAGTGATCAGGAGGTTGGCCTGAGAAAGGGGGGTCCTTGAGTTGGCCCTCAAAGGAGGAGAGGGCTTCACAGAGACTCTGAGAGCTAGGCGGGCCCCACGGGCCAGGGGTGGGGACGCCCAGGGGCAAACTTCCTGCTTTCATCCTCCCCTCGGGGATGTCTTCGGAGTCTCCTCTTTCCTTGGGCCCGTTGTCTTCAGCACCTTCTTTGTCCCTTGGCGGGAGTAAAGAGACCCAGACAGCCCATTCTGCAGTTTCTGGGTCACCCTTTCGTCTTATTTATCCTCCAGGTTTGTTTCCTCAAAGAGTTTTTCAGCACCTACTCACTGCCAGGCATCAAGGGTGAAAGCAAAGTTAGGGAGTGTTTACCTCATTTTCTGATAAGGAAACTTGGGCACCAACAGCAGAAGGGACTTGCCCAAGGCCCCATAGCTCCAGGTCCAGTGCTCTGTCCTTTCCATTCTGGCCTCAGGCACCCTCAAACTGGTCTGAGTCCCTGTGACCGGTAGCAGAGTTCCCCACCCCCACCCAGAGAATCCAGGGTTGACATTTTAGGGGGGCTACAAAGAAAGAAAGGGCATCTTTATTCCATTCAATTGGCGATCTGGTGATGCGGACACACAGGCATGGAACTTGTAGGGTAACACCTGTAGGAAATAAAACCCTACTGCCCCTTACTTCCTGAGAGCCCATCTTAAAGACCCGCAAAGGCTTTATTTATTTATTTATTTTATTTATTTATTATTATTATTATTTATGTCTGTAGCACCTGGCCTTCCTAGGTGGTCTCCCATCTAAGTACTAACTAGGACCGACCCCGCTTAGCTTCTGAGATCAGACATTAAGCTTGTTCAGGGCAGCATGGCCATAGACCATGCATGGACTGTGGCTCCACTGGGGCATGAACCCAGGACCTTCTGCGTGTAAAGCAGACGTGTTAACTACTACACTATGGAACCACGTCTACAGTTATTTATTTTTGAAGTTCACTTTTGAGACCTCCCTGGCATGTGGAGGGAAGCAGGAGGTCCCATCTGGCTTTATAGCTGTGAGGACTCCAAATGCAACAGTCAAGTCTGAGATCCATGGGGTCCGGCCATTGTAAAAGCCCAAGGATGTATTATGAATGTTGACTTTGGCCTTCATTTTGTCCTTGCCCAGAATTTATTGGGGAAACTCAGACTTATGGTTTATGTATCTTGCTCAAGATCACATAGCCAAGAAGGGGTAGAGATAGGATTTGAATCCAAGTCTATTTCTAAGACCAGAACTCACTCTAGGTTCTTCAAAATCACCTCCTTGGTGAATCTGAGTCCAGTTCTCAGGGCTCAGCTCATGGCAAATGTGACCCTGACGTGACTGACATCTCAACCACTTTCCTGCCAACTGCTCTGAGACCAGGGTCCGCAAGAGTCCACGAAGAAGTCAATATCTGTCCCAGCCTCAGCTCATCATTCACAGCCATTCTTAGAGCTGAACCCCGTACTCTGGGGGCCGAGATGGGGAATCAGGCTAGGGGCAGAAGTGGATTCTCTAGCCATAGGCTGGGTGCAGGAAAGCCAGGCCCTGGCTCCCTGGGCAGCACCTCTGGGCACCTCCTAGCCCACCAGCTTCACCTCTGCCCCAAGGTGAGTTTGAGCTGTGCTAAGGCTCTTTCCCTCCTTGGGGCCAGCTGACAGGTGGTCAGGCCCATGTGCAGAGCCCATTCTCTGGGCCCTCCTGTCTGGGGCCCACGCTCGCTTGGTCTCCCCTCCTTCTCAAGAACCAAGAAGCGGGCTAGTAGGGAGGGCTAAGCAGTTGTCTAGTAATAAAAACCCTTGATTTTTCGGGTGGCCGCAGCTGTTGTGAAAACACTTGCTGAAGGAGGCGATGGAACAGCTGAGCTCTTCGGTGCCCCTGGGAGCCGTGAAGCTTGGGGGGCACACAGCAGGAAGTCACAAGTGTGTATAGAATGGGTGGGTCGTACTCAAGCCTGTGTTTGGGTGCACGGGGGCTCAGAGCAGGGCACCATAGATGCTCAGGGCAGCGAGTGTGCATGTGTGTGTAGGAGATCCACGGGCACACCTGTGGGGAGGAGGGGCCCTCAGACCTGCCCCCCTGCATGGGGCTTCTTGGGATGAACGGCTGGGTACCTGAGAAAGGTTGCAGTGCCGACCTATCCCCCTGGAGCTGGGAGGTACCATCTGGCACTGAGTCAGCGCTCCCTGGAGGAAGTTAATTAATGCTTAAATATTGACTGAGTGTCTGCTGGGACAACGTGGAGCAAGGCACAGGACCGGTTGAGACCTGGGTTCCCACCAACCCCGAGGTGCTGTCAGCCCCACACCAGAGCAGTTAACACCTCACAAATACCACCTATCCCTTGTGGGCACCTTCGGGGCGCTTTCCGGTCATCCAGCTCCGAGGCAGGAGACATGTCCAGGAAGGTTTTGGTCGTCAATGGGAACGGCCTGGTGGGCTCCTGGGGACGGGGTTGGGGAAGAGAATTCAGAGGCAAAAAGCTTAACTGAGGGTGTTGTGCTGGGAGGTGGGTGGGGGAGAGATTTGGAACTTGTGTTTTCATTCATTCGTTCATTTCCCCGAGAGATATTTCCAGACCTTTACTTGGAATCCCCGTGGATGGTTTGGAGGACAAGGCATGGTCCTGCCCTGGGGAGGCCGCATTCACAGCAAAGCAGACAGGTAAATAGACCTCCCAGATGACACAGTCTGTGACAAGAAGGATGGGGCGGGGGGCAGTCAGGGTAGGGGCCCAGAGCTGGCTGGGGGAGGCTTCCTTTGGGAAGCTGAGACTTGGAGGCTGAGGAGGGGGAGGGGCCTTCCAGCAGAGAGAAGAGCCGGGGGCCCAGCACCGGGCCTGCTACACAGTAGGCACTTAGTAAATACTTGTGGAATAAGTCGGTCAGTGAATATGAGTATACAGAAGACTCTTGGAATTGGAAGGAGATCAGGCTGGCCCCATTCCTAATTCCAGATGGGTAAACTGAGGTACAAAGAAGAGGAGGGATGTACCTCAGGTGTTGGCCCAGAGCTGGGGCTGGAACCCACATATCCCACCGCCCAGTCCAGCCTCCGGTTGCCCCAGCTCACTGTGCCTGTGGTTTGGAGTGGGGGTTACTCTGTGGGGACTGAGCCCTGGGACTGTGGGCCGTGGCGGAGAAGTCGGTGGGGCGCCTCTGACCGCAGGGGCCACTGTCGAGTGCTCTCTGAGGTTGTGGAACCAGTGGTGCTTAGATATGAGGGAGGCTTGCGCTGCACCCCAAGGAGACTGTTCTGTACCTGGTGGGCTCTGGGGAACTCAGCTGGGATCACAGAGTCTGGGGCCCCCCACCTCCTGCCTTACAGAACCTGCACCCTGTCACCATCTCTGGTGGAGGTTGATGACCCAGCATGGTCTCCGGAACAGGATCGGCAGCCAGAAAGACATCATGGCCCCAGGCTTCAAGGTCCTTAAGTCTAATGAGAGGGATTGATAGCACCTTGGCTTTTCAGAGGCTTTCTCTGCGCCGGGCCAAGTGTTTCCTGTGGGGGTGTCCTCGAATCTCACGCCCATCTTCGAGGTACTGTCAATTGCAATCCCCATTTTAGGGATGAAACAGCTGAGGCAGAGCTTTGGTGACTTGCCTGGGGTCACACAGCAGGAAGGAGAAGTGAGTCCAATCCCAGGACTCTGGGGACGAGGAGCACCATGAGCAGCAGGAGGGAATGGAGACCCCCCCCCACCGCCCCTGACCCCGTTTTGGATTCATTGACCTTTCGAACGATCTGTATTTAGCAGTGGAGCGAGGGGAGCCTAGCAGCACAGAGGGCAGGTGTGATCTCTCAATTGGGGGTCTCTGCTCGAGTACCTGGCCCAGGGTGGCTGTCCACGTGTCCATCTGCTCATTCATTCACTCTATCACCAAGGCTTCAATGCTGGCCAATGTGCAGGAACTACGCTAAGCCCTGGGGAGAACACCGGGCAGCTCCCACTGCCCAGGGCAGGGCTGAGGATCCTTTCCGTCACCCAGGTCAATTCCGATTGATTGGTAGTGTCTGCCTGGAGTCCAGGTCGGAAGGGATTTGGCATGTGCCCCAACTGATTAGTGATGTCTGCCAAGGGCTCAGCTGGGAGCCTTTATGGCAACCTGCTGGGTACCTACCTGCCCCTGGGAAGAGGATGGAGTAGCTTGTTCAGTGCTTTGGATATGGGGGTGGGCGGAGTCTAGCAGACAGAGTGGGGTCTGGGGGTCAGAAGAAGCAGGTTCTAGCCCTATTGGCCTGTTATCCTGGGTAATGCATCACCTCTCTCGGGCCTCAGTTTCCTCATTTGACACCTTCTTCCAGGTGGCATTGTGAGCATCAAATGACTGGAAAGGGATTTGAAGAGTTGAGGGGGTGAGTATAGAAACGAAAGGGCAGACCTCTGCCTTCTGGCCTTTCTCCTGTCTTAGAGTCCTCCCAGAGGCGGGATGCACTGGCCAGACCAGGGTTAATCCTAGCCTGGCCCCGCGTGGGGGCGTGGGGGGGGGTTGCAGCTGAGCTGCTTCCTGGCTTGGAGTTGTTTTTATAACTCACTTAGTACAGACCTTTGTCCCCACACAGGGCTCAGCTGGGAGTTTCTGAGGAGAAGCTCCTTGGATCTTAGGAACTGAATCTTAAAAAAAAAAAATTTTTTTTTTCATTTGAGTGGTGGGAGCCGGTGCGTGTTCTCCTGAGCCCCACACCGCCCCGCTCAGTGAATCAAACTACAGACCACTGTGCCAGACACAGACTTAGGTTTACCAGTGATGTTTCATCACTGCTCAAAGCATGTGGTGGGTAGTAGAAAGGGTGCTGTGTTACGGCTGAGGAAACTGAGGCCCACGGCAGAGGAGTGCTGGGGTTGCACATCTCCTGGCCACGGTGTGGGGACCAGCCTCTGGTCTGAGTGAGGGAGAGGCCGACCCCGGCCAGCTGCGTCTCACCCTGACTCTTCTGTCCATGCATTTAATCGTCCATTTACCACCTCGTCCTTTCGTTCTTTCACACGTATCAAGCGCCTACTGTGTGCACCAGGCTTCGCCTCAGCTCCTGGACCGCAGCAATCCCCGCTCTCATGGGCCTCGCTTACGTTCCAGACCAGATGGGGGACATGCAGAGAGCAGCAAGCTGATAAATAAACAAGATTACCATGAGGGCGATAAAGGAAGTAAACAGGGGACACGGGGGGAGGGGACAGTGACCACCGTCCTGTTTCGTTGGACCCGAACCGTCCCAGAGGCTGTTCCGAGCTCAGGCTGCACTCCCGTCCCTCTTGCTTCCCACGACTGGTGAATTTTTATGCCGCTTACATGGAACAAAGCAGAGTTTCTGTTTTGAGAGCTTTTCTCAAAAAAAAAAAAAAAAATCGTTTCTCAAGTGTCTGTGTGAAGAGCGAGGGAGCGAGAGACAGCCCAGCGAGGACCAATTGTCTGTCCTCAATTCATTTCCTGAGCTCGTTTTCAATATTTTAATTTTTTTAAAAAATGGGGCCAAATGAAATTTCATCATTTCTGGACCTCGTGCTGGTAAAAGGTCACCTGGTAGGGCCCTCGACCTCCATGTCCTCAGTGAACCCACTCAGGCCCTTGGGGCCCAGGTGCTACCATTGCCTTTGTCGTACAAATGAGGAAACTGAGGCACAGAAACAAGAAACTTCTGTGAGGAGTCTTCCTGCTCACCAGTGGGAGAGTGGGGGGCAGGGTTCACATTTAGGACCCTAATCCAAGCTCTTTCCACTGCTCCACACTGCCTGCCCCTCACAGACACAGACACACACACACACACACACACACACATGCACGCACACTCAGGACCAAGTGAGTTGCCCGAAGGTGCAGGTCTGACCTCAGGAGGGACGGACGTGAGCGGAGGAGCCCTGTGATTTCCAAGGGGCTGGCGTTAATCTGCCTGGGAGGAGAGGGGATGTAGTGGTTTGTGCCAGGGTGGGGGGAGCATAGCTTTTCCCGAGAAGCGACCCGAGGGTGTAGCACACGGGTCTCTGGCTTGTGTACCCTCCTCAGCTTATCTGTCGAGCACTGTGTACTCGCTCAGTTCTGTACGTGACTCAAATCACCTTGCTGAATCCTTGTGATAGAGGCTACGACCCAGGGACAGTTCTTATCACACCCATTTCACAGACGAGGTGAGACTCAGAGAGGCGAAGTGACCGCAGTCCAGGCTGCTTTGCCTCCAGAACTGCTCTTTTAACCCCGACACCTGGCAGGCAGTCGGCAGGAGGAAGAGAGTGGCCTCCAGGACTCTGAGAGCTGATGCCCGTGAGCTTCCATCCCAGGGAGCCTGAGACACTTCCATGCTGTTCTGGGTTATCTTTCCAGCCTGATTTCACTGGATTTCAGCGCTCAGGGTGGGGACGGTGGTTCGGGCCGTCGTTGTTCCTCTGGGCACGGCGATGGCTCCAGCCTGGAGTCTCGTCTCCCCTTTGCGCTGCCTCTGTCCTTCCTCGGGGCCGGGTCTCTCCCCAGTGCCTGGTTTTCCTCCTTGGCAGCAGGGAACATCTTTATGTCTCACTCACGAGAAATGCGAGTGACTTTTATAAAAGGCTGTGTGAGTTGAACTGTGCTCTGTGGTGGTAACAAGTAACTCCTGAAATCTTAGAGACTCGACCCAATAAAAATTCCTTCCTCCTCGGCCGCAGTCCAGTGCGGGTCTGACAGCTTTCCTCTAGGCTCCTCCTACTGTCAGTACCACCATCCCAGATGCTTTTGCAGACAGGAGAGGTAGAGTGAATATGCGTATGAGGCCGCAAGATGTCTAATGGTGAAGACGGAATCGGCAGTCCTCCCTTTCATTGGCCAGACTGGAGTCACATGGCACCAGCTAGCTGCAAGGGAGGCTGGCAAGTATAGTCTTCAGGTACACCCAAGAGGCAAATGGCTAGGCTCAGTGAACATATAGCTTTGCCGCTGACACAAAGGCCTTGAGGAAAGTAAAATGGGAACCTTGACCCATTTGTGGGTCACAAAAATAAGCTAAAAAAGCCCTTATTTGGGGCACAGGGTAAGGAAGTCTTCTCATCACATGGCTACTAAGAAAATGTTTTGGGGTTTTTTTTACGTGTCTGTCTGTCTGTCTCCCCCACTAGGCTAAACCCTCTGTGGGCAGGGCCGTAAGTATCTGTGCTTGGCAGCTTATCTAGTCCCTAGCAGAAAATAGGTGCCCAACTACTGTCTGTTCGATGAACAAACATTGTCTGTGTAAAAGGATCTTGATGAACAACTGTTCTAGCTTTGCATGTATCAGATACGTACAAAAATATATTTTAACATCAGCCTAGCATGGAAGGCCCTCTTGAAAAGAAAAAAAAAAAAAGCTTTAACTAGTCTTGCCCTTCTCCTACTGGTGAACACAGGTTTTTCATCAAAAGGTGTTATTCATTCATCAACTGTTGATTCATTCATTGATTTTTTGATGAGTGGAGGGAGAGATTGAGTCACTCTTTCAACAGGTATTAGTTGAACATCTACTTTGCTAAACCCTTTGCAGGACATTAGAGAAGGGGGAAGGACAGTCCACAGGAAGACATACTCAGGAAGACAAAGCTACCCCAAAGTAGTGAAATCAGACACCATTTAATTCGGTGAAACCACAGCTTAATCTCTCACCTGTAATACCACAGACTGAACTGAACCTATACAAGGCACCACTACCCCCGCTCTCCTACCCCATACCTCACATCTCTGACATGGGGTTGTGTCTCGCCATTGATAACATCTTAGATTTGACGAAGTCTGGTATTGCATTCATTGGATGAATTAACATTTATAAGGCATAGCATATGCCATACCCCATCATCCCACATGAGTAACTAGTTCTGTCGATTAAGGCAGCCTCTTTGGTATGTTTCGGGTCACAGAGCAGCGGCGGGGGCGGGGGACATTCTTTACTGAGAACTGACTATGTACTAGGCACGGTGCTTGGTGGTTCACAACACAGAAGTGTTATACACCCCGGCAGGCAGCTCCTTGTGTCATTCCCAATTTACAGGTGAACAGACCAAAGCTTTTTCTAGAATCCCTCATTGGAATCACTGGGGCTCCAACCTGGTGCTGTCCCACTCCGGAGCCATGCCCTGAATCATCCCTCCACCTCTCCGTGCAGATGCCCACCTGCGATGTGCTCACCAGCCCTGTTTCCCAGGTGAGGGAACTGAGGTGCATGGGGCTTACCTGTGTTGCTTAAATTTCAGAGTCAGAAAGTGGCAGAGCTGGAGTTTGACCTTGAACCTTTTCTTCTCCAGAGCCCAAGTGCTTCCTGACACTGCTCTCCTGCCTTAGGCTTCCCCGTGGTTTTGAAAATGAGGCTGGCCTGACAGGAAGTCTCCCTGAGCCAACCCTTGAAGCGAGTCTGTTTGAGCCCCTACATCCCCAGGGTTCTGGATGAGGGCGCCCACCAGGCTAGTCTTGGGCCAGAGGGACTCAAAATACTGATGGAGCCAAAAAGGTGGTGGTAAACTTTATGATGCCAGCCTCTCTTACAGCAGTGGGTAATGGGAGGTGGTTCCTGTAGTGAACACTTTAGTGGGACTTAAGTAATTTTCGGCTTAGGAACTAATGTTGATGGCTAATAAGAACATATTTAACAATGGTAGTGGGCTTTGTGGCCAAGTTCCTAATTCAGGTTCCTATTCTTCTCCATCCAGGAACAGACCTGTGGTTTGGGTGGCCTTGGCTCTACCCCCAGCTCCAGGCCTGGCAACCCCATCTCCCCACCAAGTGGTAGTGGGACATAACCCAAGTCCAAAGCCAAAGAATCCAGGTGTCAGGTATGGTTAGGTTAGAGCAAAGCTCAGGACTTCTGTTCCTGTGAGGTAGGAATTTTCATCAACCCCATTTTATAGACAAGAAAACTGAGGCTAAGAAAGTAGGGTAGCTCGGATTATTGTCCAGCAATCATTCACTACCCTTCTACTTGAGACAATAGATTTTCCTACCCTATGGCTTTGGCCTTTGGCCACATAACTCGCTTTGGCCAATGGACGTGGGTAGAAAAGACAGCATGCCTCTTAAGAAGAGGCCTTAGGAGATATCACATGTTTTTACCCGATGTCTTGCATACTTGGGATCTGGCATGACAAAATATATTCCATTTAGCTTCCGATCCAATAAAGAATATGGAGACACATGGGGGCAGACTTGAACCCAACCTACAGCCTTGAGCCGAGGTCAACTGATGCACAGCCTGAAACAGAACTGCCTGGTCGAGTCCAGCCTTGACCAGCCAATTGCCATCAACCTACAGAGCAATGAGCGTGAGAAGGAATATTTGCACAGGAAGCCCTGAGAGTTTGAGGTTGTTTGTTACGCAGCATCATTATGACAGAAGCTGATTATTACATAAATGTTAAGTGACTTGATTAAGCTCATACAGCTAATGAGCGGAAGAGCCAAGGTCTAGAATATTGGCCTATCCAGTACTCATCTGAGGCTTCAGGTAAAGGCATCCAGCAATGAGAACACGACAGCGAGGGAAGGTTTTCTATAGGCATTATGGACTTTCTCGGCTTGATTTCTTTCTCTGTCTAATGGAGATAGTAAGTCCAGTGTATATTGACACATCTCTTCTACTCCTGGAATTTTACCACCATGCATCTCAAGTTTGGAGATGGAGAGTTTTTAGAAAGAAAACCATGTATTAGCAATCTTTCTGTTGTATGTGCTTTAAGAAAATGGCAAAATGATTAGACAGAAGTTTCTCCCTTTTATCAAGGGCTGTTTGATGGATAAGCCAACTTTCTGTTAAAAGAACCTCTTTTTTATGAACTTAATACCTTTAGGTATATTTATGGATATGAATTTTCCTTTGAGTATTGCTTTGGTTGCATCCTCTAAGTTTTAGTATCCAATTCTCTCATTTAATGTCTAAATAGTATGAAATGTCTGAGTAGTATGTAATTTCCTTTGTATTCCCTCGTTATCTATTTGGAAGAGAGTTTTCAAATTTCTACTGTTAGGTTAAAAAAAAATCTCTATTAATTTAAAACTTTTACTTTGCTAGGTTGAGAATGTGTTTTACTTTGGAATTTGAAATTGTCTTTGTGTCTATACTATGATAATTATTCCAATGTTCTGTGGGATTACTATTTTCCAAGAGAGCAAGCTTTTGACAGCGCCACATATTTGCAATCCAGGTAAAACTAATCACTCGCCCTCCCCACCTCTGCTCCTTGGTATCATATGCTAATACCTGAAAACTTGGGTGTGTTTGTTTGAAGAGAAAACTCCCCAAGGTCCAGCCCAGCCAGGTTTCTGTTCTGTCGGTGACTTTGGGCTCCTCTGAAGGGATGGGTTTTGTTGCTTGTCTCCTGCAGCGTTTGTTGTAACAAACATGAGTGAGTCCTGCAAACAGGGGGTCCAAGTAGAACGATTTGTTAATTAATATCTGACTCCTGCTATGCGTGTTTATGGTGGGGAGAAGGCTGATTTTTGGTTTGTTAACTTTTCTGCTTTCCCCTCTGCTAATTACTGCATTAGGCTCTCCTTTTTGTTGATAAAATTTGCATTAAAAAAAAATGATCTAGGAGATACTGAACAACTCTTTGGCTATGATGAACTTTGCACAAATAAAATGATCTTCCAGCTTCTTACACAGCCTCTTGGCCATTTCCTGGGCTTTGTAGAGGTCAGGGCTATTGCCTCATTGCTGTAGCCAGTTACTGGTCCAGCATGTGGAATAATAGTTCCCATCATTTATTTGCAGGGCTCTTCTTCTATGTTAAATGATCACCATTATCACGGCTATGCTACGGGGGTGGGACTTGTACTCCCCCATTTTCCAGTTAGGGCAACTGTGGCCTCTACAGGTTCAGTCAAACCTAGCTGTGCCTCAGAATCACCCAGGGGCTTAGTAATCATGCAGAATCTTGAGTGGGAGAGCGAGGTCACACTGACTCTGACATGAGTCAAACCGTGCCCCCTAGACTCCCCTCTGGCCTCCTCTGCCAGCCAGCACTTCCTGCCTCCCAGGGGCAGCTGGGGACTCCCTGGCCCAGGGCGAATGTCATTGGTTTAGAAGGCAGGAAAGACAGGAACAAGTGAGAGCCCATCAGTGAGGGAGCCTCCTATACACCATGCTGGGACCTTCCAAGGGCTCCTGCCCTCACTTGCCACTCACTCCGAGGAGCCCTGGGACCCAGCTGAGCCTCACCCAGCCTCCTGCCCTACCTCCTCCTCTGTCACATCCACAGTGGCCAGACACCAGCTACCCTCCCTCCCCGGAGCCCCAGCCTGTGCCAAGTACTGAGGAAGACTCTGGAGGAATGCGTGGTTTGATGTGGGAAACTGAGTCACGGGCTGGCTACCTCTACAGTCAGCCTCCTCACACTCAGAAAACACAGTGGAGTAAGCACCCTGTTCTCCTCTGGGTTCTGCAGGCATGAACTACAATCCCTTCAAAATGTTCCTTTTTGATGCTGCTTCCTCCAGGAAGCCTTCCTTGATGTCCCCATCAGGACCATTCACGTCTCTTCGTCCCCATGACTCTGAGCACTCTGTTTAGCAAATATTCCATGGGTTGCGTTTACATGGGTGTCTGTCTATTCTAACCTTCTCCCAGATTGACGGCCAGCTCCTTCCAGGAGGGGGATACAGTGCTCAGGGGCACCTGCTCTGGAGGCAGAAAGAGCTGGGGCCTGTTGAATTTTCCTCTGAGATCTTGGGGAAAATGACTTCACCTCTTTGTAGGATCCCCCATAACTGGGCATTGCAGTTGTGTCTGGCCTCATCCATTCAGCTCTCTAGGCCTGGCTCTGCCACATTCTCACCCTGTAAATTAGGCCAAACTAGTTAACTCCTGAGCCTTAGTTTATTCATTTGCTCGACAGAGATAATAAGAACAACCCAGTTCACAGGGTGTGAAGATTCAGAGAGGACGCACGATGCTTGGTGCAGAGGGTGAGCTTGGTCAAAGCCCCCTGCCCATGAATCTGGCTGCTCCTCTTGCAGACCCACCCAAAGACCACCAAATCCCACACACTAATTTTTCAGATAGCAAAACAGGCCCAGAGAGGGAAAGGAACTTGCTCAGGGTCACACAGCATGGCTCAGGGAGGGCTGGGCCAGGAATCCAGGTCTCCCAGCTCTGATGGAATTGTCCAGTACTTCCCTTTTGAGACTGAGCTCACAGTTCAGGTCCTGCGGTCTCCGGGTCATAAGGCGCCTCAGAGATCTGGTCAGCCTTGCCCATCTATTCCCTCTGTCGTTCATGTACGTTTTTTTAGGCAGCGGCTCTGTGCTGGTTCTTCTGCTAAGAGCACCGTGAGGGTCTCTGAGGTGGCCCAGCGATGGTTCAGAATTTCGGCAAGTCACAGAAACATGACCATAGTGGCTGAAACGTAGAACCCATAGAGTCCTGCAGGAGGCAGTCAGAGCTGTGGCAACCTTTTGAAATGTCCTTCTGGCTTTCTGTTCCACTATTCCCAGCACATGGCTTTCATCCTTATGGCACAAAATGGCTGCCTCACCTCCAGGTAACACGACAGCATTCCAGGCAGGAAAATTGATGTGAAGATTGGGGGAAAGTGAAGGGCAAAGGACAAAAGGCCCCTGCCAGGTGATTTCTTCTTTTTATTGGCAAAACAACGGATTTCCTCGACTTTCCTAATTCCATCTCATTGGCCAGAATTGAGTCAAGTGGCCCAGCTAGCTGCAAGGGAGTCTAGGAGGGACATATTTTCATCTGGGCATATTTGCTCACTTGAACAAAATCACTAAGATTCCGTTGGGAAGGAAGACGGGGGTGAAATGTTCTCATCTGCTGAACTGGATCTTTGTCCTCAAAGAGCCCACATTTGGGGGTCGTCACATAGGTTTGAACCTTTTCACTATAGTATGAAGCAGGAAGCAGCTGGTATGTGCCCTGGAGAGACCCCGGTCCCCTTTTATTATCCTTGGAGCCAGTGTCCTGTGCCCAGCGCAGTGTGCCTGTTGCACAGTAGAGGCTCATTCGATATTCGTTGGGACAAAGGGGAGGAGCTTCTGGAGACCTGTGTTGCCAGGATTTTTACCGTGAGCCAGGCTAGCTTTAGCAGTGGTTTACGTGGTATTCTCTGGGCTTTTAGTTTGGGCCTCTATTAAATGCCTCCTCTGTGGATGAGATGGTGTGGGGTGTGGAGGCGGGGATGGTTAAAGCAGGCCTCCCTCAGGGAGAAGACTACCACCCCCACTTTTTGTGGGGGGCTTCAGTGACACATGAGGCTTAGGTCTCTATTAAGACCTTTGCTCAACCTTTGCAGCAGAAGCTGGAGCGGTTGGGAGCTTCCCCTTCTGCGGAGAACAACGCTGACTCCCACGTGCCAGGAGCTTTTCACGCCTCATCCCACAGACAGCGTACCCCACCCCGAGAGAGGCGGTGCCCATGTGGCTCCATTCTACAGATGGGGAGACAGAGTCTCAGTCACTTGCCCAAGGTCCCTCAGCTTGTAAGTGGCAGATCTGGGATGGGAACCCAGGGAGGCAGGTCATCCAGCCCCAAAGTACCGCCCTCTGTACCAGGTGGCTGACACCACCTGTCTTTTCTCAGGAGGCAGTGGTCACCTGCTCCCCGGGCTGCGGCTGTGTGCGGGGGTAGGGATGGCTGAGAGAGTGGGGGAACTTCCCCGTGGTAGAAGAGCAGGTGGTCAGGAGGGAGGAGGGACAGGAAGAGGCGCCAGGTTGCTGGGGGCCATGCTCCAGCTACTACGCCCCCTGCCCGGCCCCGTGGAGGGCTTGGGCCCTGGGCAGGGCACGGAAGCTCCTGGTGGCACCTCCCAGAGCCTGGCTTCCCTCCGCTCTCCTGGTTCTTGGCGCTGACAGTGGGCCCAATGCTGCTGCTGCTGCTCGCCAGAGGCAGCGTTTCTCTCCTTCCTCCTTCCTTTTTTTTTTTTTTTTCTGAGACACAGTGATCTTGGCTGTGGCGCCGCGTTCGCTCGATGGGAAAAACTTGTTTTTGTCGGTAAACTCTGGCGCTATGACTCAGAAGACACCCAGGGAGCAGCCTCCTGGTGTCAAGGGGCTGCCTGCTAATGAGCCAATGTTTATAAAATGCTTTGAAGACGAAAAATTGCAGGCGAGGGCTGAGGTTTGCACTGTTATTTGGGGGAGAGGGTGAGGAAGGAGGATGGGATGGAGGGAAGGGACAAAACCTTCCCGAGAAGCGGCCCCGGAGCCCCTTGGGCTGTGCAGCCGGATGGCTTCGCGCGGCGTTGCTGATGCAGGCGCCTGTCTGGGCAGAAGCGCCAGCTGCCCCTTTGTTCCGAGCAAGGCCGATCGGAACCTGACACGCTGCTTTGATTTCGTTTTTCTCTTGGCAAGAGGTGGGGGTGGGGGTGGGGGGATGGGACATGGTGGTCCCTGCCCTGAGACAGAAATCATCTAGGCTGGGCCAGGGAACCAAGTCATCCAAGTAGCCCCTTCCTCAGTGCTTGGCACACAGTCAGTAAGTAGCCTATTCATTCATTCATTCATTCATTCATTCATTCATTCAACAAACACATCTACCTGGGCCAGGCACTGGCCTTGGAACAGAGAACAAGGGAGACAGTTCCTGCCCTCTTGGAGTTTATGTCCTGGGTGGGGAGATGACCTGTAACAGATGAAGATGTCTACTACCCTGCAGTTATGAGTGTGAAAGGGCAGAGGAACAGAAGACACGGGAAGCCGTGGGGACGGGGACCAGACCCGTCCCGGGCCATGGTCTGTAGCACCAGGAAGGCTTTCTTAGGAGGGGGGCAGCTGGAAGGAGAGCGGGGATTTCCAGTTTCCAAGAAAAGAGGGAGAGAGAGCACATGGGCAGGAGGGCAGCATTAATCAACACATTAATTAGTTAATCCAACAAACCTCCAGTGAGCGCCTACTATGTACTGTGCACGGGGAGACCGAGGCGAGTAAAGTGGACAAAAATCCAGACCCTTTCCCGTGAAACTCACATTCTGTATGCATGAAGAAATAAGTGTAAAGGATCAGATAGCACTAAGGAATGTGGTAAAGATAAGCACGGTGACATGTTAGAGGTGCCTGGGAGGCCGCCTCAGATTGTGCTGTAGAGAAGGAAGGCCTTTTGGGGGAAGTGGCATTTCAGCTGACACCTGAAGGGTGGATGAAGCCAGCCACGAGTCGACGAGGGCCGTGCAAAGGCCCTGAGGCAGGAATGAACTCGGCATGGTCAAAGAACCAGAAAAGGCCAGTACAGAGGCTGGAATACAGTGAACCCCAAGGAGAGCAACAGCACTCAGCAGGAGCCACTCATGCAGGGTCATGTATCACCGTCATTGTGTTCACTGCAAATAAAGAAACTGTACCACAGCGACTTAAACAGATAGGGGATTTTGACTTTGATAATAATAAGCCTGGAGCGAGTAGTCACAGGCCCATGAGGTGCCTTATAAATGACACCCTGCACCCTGGCTCTTTCAATCTTCCTTTTCACTATCCTCAGCATGGAGACCTTGAGCTCACATTGCTGCCTCATGGCCACACTTTGGCTGCTGAACCGCCAGGCCTCATGTCTGTATTCCAAGTGGGAAGAAGGGGAAAGAGCAAAAGGCCAAAGAGCAAATGGTGAAAAGGCCCTTTCCTCATCAGACTCCACCTCTTTATTCAGAATGGGAATTGCTCCCCAGGGATTTCTATCTCATTGGCTGGAACTGGGTTCCATGGCCATCTTGAACTGCAGGAGAGGCTGGGAAAATCAAGTTTTAAAATTTTGCTTATCTCGGTAGTAGGGAAGGAAAGGGAGATGGAATTGGAATGCCTTTTGGGTTGCCAATCCATAGCTTTGGCTAAAGGCCTGTAAAGGCTCCTAGGAAGGGAGGGCTTGGTGAATTCTGGGGCAGAAGGTCAAGGGGTGGGCAGGGGTCAGGCTGAGGAGTGTAGACCTCATCTGGAGCTCCACGGGGAGCCACGGATGGCTTTTCAGGGGGCGTAACATGGCCAGATTAGCACTGAAGGTCTGCTATTTAAACCGAGCACCTGTGATGGGTCTCAGAGACACATTCCATGTGCTCCTTGGAGACTTAGCTGGGGAGTCGTCAGGGCTCAGATGAAACTCCGGCTCCTCTGAGAAGGGCTCCAGCCCCCAGGGTCCCTCTTTGTCATGTGCTTCCCTCCCTGGCAGCTGTCCCCACAGTTGGCACTCAGCAGCGGTCCATGGATGGCTCCTGGCTGCCCCATAGCATCTCATTGGGGCACAGAACAGAAAGTGACTCACACTGGCACTCTTCTGAGTGTAAAACGCCAGTTCCATATCCATTGCCTGTGGTTTCTCTGCTAAAACTATTCCATGAGGTGGTGTATGGTGTCCCCCTTCCATCGATGCGAAAACAGGCTCAGGGAGGTGAAGACCCGCACGGAGTAGGGGCTGGACTTGGCCACATCGAGGGCTGACACAAGGCATTACATGTCTTTGCCCCTGGACCTTCCTCACACCCACCTTATGCAAAACTGGGTGTGAAGTGTGTGTGTGTGTGTGTGTGTGCGTGCGCACGTGCACACGTGTGTGTTTGTATGTTGAAGGGGGCTCTAGAAGATGCATAAGACCCAGGCCTTGTCCTCGGGGAGTTTAACATGTGGGTCTGTCTCCTTAAACCAACTTCTTCTGACTTGCTGTGCGACTTCAGGCAAGTCCCTTGTCGCTCTGGATTTTCCCACCCCACCCAAATTCATCCTTTGAATTTCAAAGATTCCAGTCCATTGTCTACTCTCTGTTTGTGTCTGTCTTTGGTTCAGGAAATCGTCGCCATCACCTTCCCTGTCACCCCCTGCTATGACAGCCGCATGCTACACTGCTTTGGACTCAGCACGAGTAATTAAATATTTGTGCGACTGAAGGTCCTATGTCTGTCTCCCTGCCTGAACTATGTGCCAGCAAGTACAGGGACCACGTCTGTCTTTGTCTCTGTCCTCCAAGAGATTAGCAGAGGGCTTGCCACATAGTAGGTTCTCAGTGAGTACAGCAGCTGTTGTGATGATGGTGATGATGGTGATAACGGTGATGATAGTGATGATGACGATGAAGAAAAACGAGAAACAACGCCGGGAGACACAGCTGCTGGCGTGAAAGGAGCCCAAGCCGGGAGGCAGGCAGCCAGCCCTCGGCTCTTGCCCACTAGCGGGACGTCGAGGTTCCCCATGTCGCCCCCTCTGAGAGAACGCATAGACGCCCAGTCTTCTGGCCGCGCCCCTCTGGGGAAAACTACAGTCCCCAAGAAGCCACGAGGGGCGGAGCCTCCGACGCTCCCTCCGACCCGGCTGCCGCGGAGCGCGGCATCATGGGAGTTGTAGTTTAGTCCTGCGGCCCCGGAGTGCTGCAGCCGGTGCAGACGTGCGCGGAGCCGCTGGGCTCCCGCGGGGCTCGCGGTTGCTGCGAGGGGCGCAGGCCCCTCTCTGCTGTGGGGTCCTCACCCGTAGATAAGCCCTTGAATTAACCCCCACGACACCGGGCGCCCCCCAACAGCTCCGTCGCGTTCTCTGGGGAGCCCTTTAAGGGGCGGGGCCGGGGGGCCTGCCCCATCCTTGACTCCTCCACCCTCTTACAAACGTCAGCCCCCGGCGGCGTCTGATCCCGAGCCTTAAAACCCGTGATCTCGCTGAAACCTTTCCAGCCTCCGTTGACCAAACATTGATTGGCAACTGTGTATCTAGTCCTTTTGGGGTACAGCACTTACTGTCAGAGAGGGCGTGAGAGGGAGGTCACATTCAATCATCATCACACCTGACGACCCATTCTGAGTCATGGGGTGGGCGGCACAGGGTCCAGAACGAGGCCTGGGGTGTAGGCAAGGCTTCCGGAGGATGTGACATGCAGAGTGGGCCTGGGTTGGCCAGGTCAGGAGCAAGGAAAGGTGTTCTTGTTGGAGGGAACAGCATGAGGGAGGGCGCCGGCGCCAAGGGGACTTGGGACTCTCCAGAAGCCAAAGAAGTGGGTAGGGGGCTGGAGAGCATAGATCATTGAGGAGGGGGTCAGTGAGAGAGGTGGTGCGTCCAGTCTGGGCATTCGAAGGACCTGGAGCCATGGCCAGGAGTGTCCATTTGATCTCTAATGAATGGGTGACTGTTAGGCAGGATGGTAGCCTAAACTTGACTAGGGGTCGGTGCAGGGCCTGGACTCAGTCCAGGGCCCTATTTCCAGGTCCTGGCTTGTCTCTAGGGGCAGGGGGTTTCCCAGGACAGGGTTGCAGCAAGAGCTGGCCCACGACTGTCCTGGGAGCCAGGCAGGGAGTGGGAGTGGAGGAAGCCACAGCACCCTGGTCCCTTGGAGAGAAACTGAATCTCCTGGCACATTCCCGCTGAATGAGCTTCTTGGTGAGATCTGAGAAAAGCCTTTTCCTCCTCAGACTCTTCAGCCGTCAGGAACCAGCTCTGGGAAGTAGGGGAGGGTCATTTTCATACCCTACCCCCATCCCAGATGTGGCAGAAGCGGGAAGGATTCAGGCCAGATGTTGGGGTTCGCAGGCCCAGCGAGTTGCCTGGGGGCAGGAGCGGCTGTGTGTGGAGTTCGGCTGTTTCCAGTGAGTCCTAACTGGGCTGCTGCTCCAGTTTTTCCTTCTATGGCCAAGAGACCCCCAGGGAACATGCTGTCCGGCTTTGGTCTCATCTAAAGACAGAGACAGGAGGCGCATGCCTCAATGCTGACAGTCCTGGGTTTTGTGTCCATGGGAACATTGACAAATTGTTCTCAGCCTTCTCTCCATCCCCTCTGCCCTGAACGCAGGCATCCTACCTGGCAGGATGGACTTCTAGGGAGTGTTCTGGACACTTGAGAAAGCCCCTCAGGAGTGAATGAAGCCCCCACGCCCCATCAGAGACATCAGTGTCTGTGCTCTGGGCGAGGATGGCACTGTCTCGGGTGGCCTCGTCCCGCAGATCAGAGGCCTGACTGGCTGTGGTTTGTCTTTGATTAATAAAAAATGGGGAAGCAAATCAATTACCCCTTCACAAATGCAATTCAGACGGTAGGAAAAAACATCTCTCAAGGCTTGGGGCCTCTTCTTCATGAAAAGAGTGGAACGCACAGAAAGTGTTGGTCCGAGAACCATCCCCCCCCCCCAAAAAAAAATCCTGGTGGGAACTGCACATTTACACCTAAAGTGGGAGGGAACTCTGAATATCTAAGTTAAAAACTTTGGGTATGTAGGGCCACAGGGAGGGGCGGGGAAGGACGGGAGGGTGGAGAGGGGCATTGTCCCTGAAGAGGTCCTTTTCCCATGGGCCTCTTGGGTTTCTGAGGAGTTGAACTGTCTCCACCTGAATCCTTACCCCTTTGGTGAGAATTTTGGGCTGATATTCTGGAAACCAAATGTCCCCCTTCCTCCCCCCCTTAATGCCTGCTGGTCTGGCTGTATGAGAATCTCCAGGGAAGCTGGTTAAATGCAGATTCCCGGCCCCTCCCGCCCTGAGATCCTGATGCAGCTGGTCGAGAGGGGGGGCCCAAGAATGTGGATTTTTAAGCAGCTCCTAAGGCAGTGGCAGACGCTGGGCGTTGGAGTCTGGAGACGGCTGCTCCAGAGTGAAAGGAGGCAGCGAAGCATCGAGGACGCAGCCCTGGGATTGCCCAGCCCCAGGCTCCCGTTCCGGCTCAGCTCTTAACCGTCCCATGCTGGGCAGGCGACATCTCTTCTCTCATCCCCGGGTCCTCGTCTGTAATGTGGCTGTGACGCCGGCCATGTCCCAGGGTTGCACAGGGCGTACATAGTGTTCAGTACGAGGCAGCGTTACCGTTATTGTCCTTGTCGTTGAGAGAGAAGAAGAGGCAACGGCTTCTGAATTTATTGCCATCCGCATGACTCCATCCCGCCTCAAGTACGCACTCCGGGGTGCGGTGCCCTTCCCTTGTAGTCGGAGGAAAACCCCCTCCAGAATCGGGGCCAGCCAGAGCTGGAGGCTCCTGGCCCCCCACTGTGGGATCTGGGATGTGGCTGGAAACATCTGCCCGGTGGGGGGGGGGGTGGGTCAGGTTATCCCTGCGGGAGGAAGGTCCAGGATGCGTGGCCAGGATGGGTACCATGGCCTTCTAAACCCTGCTGGCGTCTCCTCCTTGGGACAGCCCCCCACCACCGTCCCCCAGGCGGAGGGGCCGGCTTCCAACGAGGACACCTTCTGTGGGCCATCTGCTCAGCACTGATGGCTGCACACGCGGCTGCCGGCGATGTGTTAACTGGTCGGTTTCCTCTTTGGGGGCCGAGTCCTCTGCACAGGGCCCTGTATCTACTCTTCGCTCTACAGCCTGAGCAGTGGGTTGCACTGCCCCAGACTGGCAGATCCACGCCGGTGTGTGTGTGTGTGTGTGTGTTGTGTGTGTGTGTGTGTGTGTGTGTGTCAGACTGGGATCCTGGGGTGCGGCTGTTGTTTCTACTACCCGGCTCCCCCACCTGCACCCCGGTTTCCTGGTTCAGGGGGGTTCCCTGTCCTCTGTCAGGGTTGAGCCTGTGATCCTGGCCTGGGCTTGGCAGGTGCTGTCATGTGACCCAAGGCAGGCCAACAAGAGGCTGTCCTGGGACCCAGGCTCCGTGAGGGGGAAGGTGCAAGCCTTTTCCGCTGCAGCCCCGGCCGTCAAGATGAAAGGCCAGAGTCAGCCTCGTGGACAGCCTGGGGGAGGATGGAGCCAGCGTGGCAGAGAGCAACGCTGGGTGCCTGAGCCAGGCTGCCTGCTTCGGCTTATGGCAGTCTGAGTTGGGTTTCTGTATTTGCAACTAGTTCTGACTCATGTAAAAAGCTCGTTCCACCCATTTGTCTGCCCGTTTGTCCGGCCGTCCATCCCGCATTTGCTGAACTCCTGCTCCATAGCAGCCCCTAGGTTGGGACCAATGCCCTCACAGTCTGTAGGGGCAAGTGACAAGGGACATGAGCTTTTTAGCACATGGGAAACTGGGAGCTGCCACAGAGGTGAGCCCTGGGAGCTGTGAGCCTGAGAGTTTGTGTTGTGGAAAGGGGAAATCTGGGCAGGCTTTACGGAGGCGGTGACCTTCGGGCTGGACTTTGAGGCACAGCAGGATTTCACTGGTTTTAGAATCAGGGAGGGGACCTTTCAGAGCAGGAGTCAGAGGAAGGCAGGTGGACGAGACCAGGAACACTTGAACCCTGCTGCCCAGAACGGAGGGCTTGGGGTCTTGCGAACTGTTGGAGCATATGCAATAGGAATACTCAACACCACTATCGACAACAAATAGCCACCGTTTGTCATCAGGCACTGGGCTGCTGCTGGGTGTTTATTTTCTCACTGATTCTGCCTGCCTCCTTGTAGGGGAAGCACCTGCATTTGCTCCAGTTTACGGGCGAGGAAACTGAGGCCCAGAGAGGCTTAGCGAACACCAAGTGGCCCAGGGGGTCTCTCCGACTTCTGTGCCAAGTTCTTAACCACTCAGGCCCACATGGACTCTGCAGCGGCTCTGTGATTTTAGCCCCGTCTTCCCGAACGCCTTGGCAGGATGTTGGGGCGAAGGCCAAAGAAACAGCCCCGGAGATTTCTGGAGTTTCCAGGGCTGGGGATGGGGGAAGGGGTCTTGCCCGGCAGGCAGGTTCCCAAGATGGAGATGGAGACGCTGGCCGTGATTATCTGATTACCGTGGGACCCTCCGACCCCTCCGCCCTCCTCCAGCCTGCCCCCTTTCCACTTTCCAGGGCATCTCTGCTCGGGTCTCTCTGTTGCTCAACCATCTTCAGTTGGCTCCCTAGTGCCCTGGGGTAGAATCCAGACCCTTCCCCTTCCCTGCAGGCTCTCTGTTCTCTGGCCCTGCCCACCTTTCTCAGCCTCCTTTTGGAGCCCAGCTTCACACGGAACCGTGGGCGCCTCCCCTCTGCGTCCCGGGAGCCACGCCACTCTTCCATTCTCTACGAGCTGGCCGAGGTCTCCCCTTTCAGTAGGGTTTGGGACTCTTTCTGGACCTGTATGCCCCCCACCTCACTCCCTGCTGCACTGCCATTTGGGGTGAAGACCTTGGCACGCAGGGACTCACAGCGAGTGGGGAGAATGCATGGTCCTGGCCATCTTGGGTTTGAAGGAAAGCCATCAGCACTTCAAAGACGACCCTCCTTTCCCGGGCATGATTAGGATAATGGAGGGAAAGGGACTCCAGGTCACCCTTAAGGCTTGCCTGCAGGTTCTTCTCCTGTGAAAGGAAGGGTGACCTCCTGAGTCTTGCAGGCTGGCCAGGGCCGACAGCTGAGGGTGCCTGATTCCTGTGCTCAAGGAGGGGACAAGAGGGTCACTTTCCATTGATGGGGGTGTGTGGACTGACGCCACTGTCGTGCTTTGCTTGGCTGGTGAACTTCTTAGTCCTTGGCATGCACCGTCCCCTTTCAGCCCGCCACCCTGCCGGAGCTCCTGAAAACGCAGGCCTGACCCCACACGCCCTGTGCCTCTGCCCTGAAGGCCCTCTGACCTGTCAGGCGCCACCGGACAGGCAGCCCCACTAGGGCCAAGGGCATGTCCGTTTCCTCACCATGGTGTCCATAGTGTCTGGCATGGCGCCTGGCCTTCAGCAGGTGCTTGACATATTTGATTTTGAGCGTTGCAGGAACGTCAGGCTATGAGTTCTCACTTCTGCTTTGGAAAGGATGGCTGCCATGATTAGCTAGAGACATTAAAAAAAACACCCCAGCTATGTGTTCACGCCTGGTCATGGCGGTGTCATTCACAATAGTCAAAATGTGGAGGCGGCCCAAGCGTCCATCGACAGAGGATGGATTAACAAACCGTGGTCCATCCACACAATGGAATACTATTCAGCCTTGAAAAGGAAGGAAATCCTGACCTGTTACCACACTGAACCCGGACATCGCACTAAACGAAATAAGCCAGACACAGAAGGACAAATATTGTATAATTCCACTCATACAGGTCCCCAGAATTGTCAAATTCATAGGGGAGGAAGGAGAATACTGGTCCCCAGGGCCTGGGGGGGGGCGTGAGGAGTTAGTGTCTAATGGGACGGGGTTTCAAAAAATTCTGGAGACTGATGTGTGGTGATGTGTGGCACAACTTAACACCCATGAACGGCACACTGAAGAAATGGTTAAGGTGGTAAATTTTCTGTTATGTGTATTTTACCACAATCAAAAATGGGGGGAAAAATCTGTAAGTTTTTTTTTTATCATGGGACTTAATTTAACTTTAACTTCCCATGATGAAGGTTTCAAACATTTACCAAAAATGGAGAGAAAGTGTGTATATGAGCCCCGTGTGCCCATCACCCCGCTGTACCAAGGATCCCTCACGATCAGTCTCGGTTCACCTCTGTCCCCACCCTCTTCCCCTCCCTATTTACTTTGAAGCAAATCCCAGACATCACATTGTTTCATCTGGAAATACTTCAGCGTGCAGCTCCAAAAAATAAGGGCCTTTTTCAAAACGCAACACGAAGCTACAACACCTGCAGAAAGCAAACCAATATCATCGCATTTCTCCTAAGTGTAAATTCCACACATACGTATTTCATACATAATCATATATGTAAAACACCTATGTGTTGTCATCAAATTTCCAGCGGTCTCAATTTATATGTGTATTATAAGTATATATTTATATTTGTAAGTATATTATAAGGATATAATATAAATAGAATATATAGCTCTATTACTATAAATAGAAATAGAATGTATAACTCTCCATAGCTCTGCTATATAGTCCTATTCTAACTCTATTTAAAATAACATTTAGCGTAATCATATGTAGATATTTATATATAACGATATTTATGTATTTATGCGATTCATGTCATACAACATACATACACCATGCACGCACCTGTGATTATTTTAGTTTGAACCAGGATCTAGACAAAGGACACACATTGAAATTGTGTGTTTAAAGTCTCTTCTTAAACAGGCACCCCCTGCCCCTGAGCCCCGTCTTGCTTCCCTTGCTATGTGTCACCCCGCGTCTCCCTCAGTCTGGATGTCGCTGACTGTCCTCCTTCCTGGTTTCTAACCTGTTTCTCTTCCCCGTATTTTCTGTAAATTGGCATCGGATCTAGAGGCTCGTCTGGATGCGGTGTTTGCTGGGAAGATGACTTCACATGTGTGGTTGGTACCCTTCTCCCCACGGCACAATACCCTCTGGTGTCCTCCTTTTTGAAGGTCAGCAGCCGGTCGCCTATGACTGCTGGACCTGTTCATCCACGAGGGCTGTGAGGTGGCACAGCCCAGTGCTGTCTGTCCTTTGCGTGTTAGCTGGGATGGTCCCCCTCTCTGTTTGAGCACCAGGGGATACGGTGTCCAGGACAGGTAGGACAATGCTCCATCTTTTCCCTTTAGTCACCCCCTTCCCCCAACCCTTTTTTGTGTGTGTGTGACTGAAGAGGAAGCTGAGGCTTTTGAGGTGATGCATGAGCCAAAATCTGGGTCACAAAGCAAAGGGTTGGAAGGGCTCCGCTGGGCAAGGGCTAGCAGCTCACTATTTTCCACTAGTCACTACTAGTCACTATTGCAACCCAAGAGAGGAGAGGACAAGCATCATTTTGGAACTGTGACCCTGGACTATCGCCTTGACCCTCTGTCCTGAATCCCGCAGCCTGCTGCACGCTCACAGCTGTTCTGGGCATGTCCCCCTCTGGGCCTCCCAGCGAGCAGTGGACCCGTCTCTCTCCTCCAGACTTGCTCACTCTCAGCCTCTGGTTCTTGAGAGGACCTGGGCCTCCCTTTGGCCTGTCCCCCAGGGACAGACTCGCAGTGTAGGCCTGACCTCCCTCGTCCTTGGCCAGGCCCCGTGGAGGTCACTGGTTCTCGTGGCGGACGCCGAGCTCCAAGCCTTTGCTGACATTCTTCGAAATCAAGTCTCGCACAGGCGGTAACATTTCATTCAGCGACGGATCATTTTTTCCCTTTTCTTTAACGTTTCTCTTTAAATACAGTTTAACGATTTCCCTGGATATAACTGACATGAAATAAACTGGATCTCTTTGAAACGGACACTTTAACAGTTAACTGAGCACCTGCTATGTGCCAGGGACTTGCCCGACGACCTGTAGACAGAGTGGAGCAGAGGGGCATTTGGGTCAGAATCCTGGCTGGAACCACAGTAACGCTTGAGCCACTTGCGTCCCTGTGTGAGGCCCTGGCTTCTCATCTGTGTCATCTCAAGCGAGTAGGTTGGATATTATCCTCAAGTGGTCATTGCCTCCTGTGACAGAATTATACATCTGTGCTCTTTGCCATGTGACTTCCCTCTGGAGCGGGCAGAGTTTAGTTCCCCAACCCACTGCGGTGTGGGCTCGGCCATGGGACCGCTTTGGCCAACTTGATATTAGTCGGTGTAACAAAAGTGTTGGCTTGAAATATGGTTAGGTTTTTGCCTTGGCTGCTTGATCTTCTGCCATGTCCTGCAAGGCCCGCATATCCCAGGTAAGTCGATGGTTCTAGAAGAAACATTAGTGAAGTTGACCTGAATCTGACCTGCGGCCTGAAGCTAAATCAAGGTGACCCACAGAAGGAAGCAGAGTCCCCCCAGCTGCCCTGCAGACCTACAAGAGAGGAAGAGAAATGTGGACTGGACTGGTGGTACTGGTTACACAGGAATATCGTAGCAGAAACCTGACTGACCCTCGTGTATACCATAGTGCCCATTACAGATTAAACGAGATAATACCTTTAAAAATATGTATTTAATGTATTAACATATTTACATAGCGTTGGGTATGCAGTGACTCCATGAAATAATAGCTATTATTATTATTATTAACTATTAACCCAAGTTTTCTCATGTATAAATAAGTGCGTGTCTCAATGTATCATGACTTGCTGATACATTTATTTAACTCATTCGGTTATTTTGTCTTTTCCAAGCCTTGAAACACACAGTACCTGTGTTGCTGACAGAGACCTCGACCCACGGCTCACAGTCGGGGATGTGGAGCACAGAACTGAAGCGTCTGAACATCGAGACCCCAGCCTCCCTCTAGGTCACTCCCACCCCCACCCGGTGAGGTGCGGGAACCCTGCCATTCTGGGGGTTGCCCAGCATCTGCCTGAATGTTTCTAGCGATGGGGGCGGGGAGGGGGCACCCAGCTTCATAGACCAGCCTGTTTTATTTCTGAATCTTCATCAGGAAGAAGAGTCTCGGTTTGACCCTGATGTGGAATGACTCTCTCGGTCAGGCCCGGAGATTACTAACAGATTATTAAAAGCAAGGGCACAGACTCTGGGGTCAGAACAGACCTGGGTTAGAGTTTGTGAACTCGGGCGAGTGTATTCACCTCTCTGAGCCTCCGTGTCCTTCCCTGTTAAGTAGGGTTGGGGAGATAGTAAAACATCCACCTCCCAGGGTGCTGTGTGGATCACACAGGAGTCGCCCAGTAGGTCCCCAGCAGAGGAGGGCATGCAGGGACGTGTGTTTAAACCAAGATTCTTAGGATACAGAAACTCTTTCTGGCTGTACATCTCATCTTCCTCTCCGCTTCACGTTCCCTAACTTTTCACAGCACCCACAGTTTTCCAGGTTGCTTTGAAATGTGGCACGGAGAAGCTGTTCGTGCCTCAGTGGTGGTTTACCAAGCGCTCATGATGTGACAGGTCTTGACTGGGATGTCGCTGCAAAGCCTTTGCCTCACAGGGTGCACCTTCTGGGGGTGGGGGGATGGGCATCAAACTAACCAGTATGGCGTGGAAGTTAAGTGTCATGGAGAAAATTAAGCAGGAGCGCGAATAGGGAGTGGGATGTTCTGGAAGCCTTGGGGAATCCGTCTTAGAAATGCTGTCTTGAACAAGGAAGGGGGGCTGTTCTCTCTCACTCCCCCTGCTCCGGCCAAACTGGCCTGCGGGGCTCTGTTCTGAGCACCCATTGCCCCTTGGGGATGACAGCAGCGTAAGGGCGTAGTCCAGAGAGGGGAGACCTGGATGGAGAAGGGACAGGTGTCGGTACTCTCGTAGGAAAGGTCGCAGGAGCGAAGTGACAGGAGCTGGTATCGACTGGATGTAGGAGTCGAATGGGCTCCAGATCCTGCAGCTACAGATCTGAGGGTCCCAGGATGCTTGAGGACCCTGTGGAATCCTGGCCTGGATCTGCTGTTCCTTTACAAAGACCAGCTCGAGTCAGGTGCTGGTACCCTCTGCCCTCACGGCGTCGTCCGGTCTGGGAGGGCTGGTCTCAGAGGCAGTCACCGGCCACGCCCATCGAAGCGGGCTCTCGCGCAGGTCAGGAAAGGGCAGGTGGCCTTGGGAGGCAGGGTCTTGTCATAGCGAAGAGCGCTGTGGTCGGAGTCCCGGCCCTGCCACTCACAAGCGTGTGACCTTGGGTGTGACACCTGCCCTTCCTGGGCCTCAGTTTCTCTCTCACACAAATGCGGAGCTGGGGCCGATGAGCGCGGGGGTCCTCGCGGCTTGGACCGTCCTCCATCACTGCCTCGCGTGGGAACCCAGCCACACGGTGCTCCTGACTGCACACGCCCCCCTGCCTCTCCTCACACTGCACTGCTATTTAAAGTCGCGGTGGTTTGGCTCACTCTTTTTTTAAAAAACCATTCCCGTACTTGAGCTGAGTTCCACAAGGCCAGCTGTCACCACTAAAAATGTCTGTCGTGTGACAGCCACCAGCGAGGAGGTGGGAGGAGGCAGGAGGCCCCGGATGGGACCACAGAGTGGCTGGATTAAAAAAAAAAAAAAACAAAAAAAACCCCAAACCAAAAACCAATACTGCAAGGAAGAAAGAAAAGATGGGAGGGGGTGCTTTTTCCTCTTGCTCCGCCCCTCGTTTGCAGGCTCCGCGTGGCCCTGCTGGAGGACTGATGGCGGCAGGCCCCGTGCCGGCAGGGTGGGGCACCACCCTGTCGCTGGGCTGGTCTTTGCTGCTGTCAAGCCCCGAGCCCCTCCCTGGGGCCGCTTGGTGAGCGCTACACCCCTGCCGGTGCTCCCAGGCGCCCCCACCATCCTCACCCCACTCACATGGAGACCGAGGGAGCGACCCTTCCCAGGTTGTCTGTCGTCCCAGTGAGGGGCCGACACAGGGAGGGGAGGAGATGGTTTGAGCCCCTCGTGGGTTGAATCCTTCCGTGAGTCACATTTTAAGTGATTAAATGTTCACAATGAACTTGAGAAGGAGCTTCCATTTTCCCCCCTTTTAGAGAGGGAAACTGAGGTCCACAGGGGTGGAGCATCTGGCCTAGGGCAGCACGCTGTGGGGACAGGGCACGGGTGGGCTGGGCGTGACTCCTGGCTTGGAACAACCTTGCAGTATGATCTTGAGCGAGTGAGTCTCTGGCCTCAACCTTCCTAGCTGTGAAATGGGGCCGTAACACAACTGCTTCCCAAAGACCAGGTGTGTCAAGTAGTGGGTAAGGTGACTGAGGTGTAGAATGTGCTGGAAGGTCAGGAGCTGGCACAGGATCCAGGGTTGTCAGATTCCAGAGGCTGATTCTTTCCATAGCATGTCGTGGCCTCGGAGGGCTGCTGGGGGCGGGCCTGGAGGAGCCTTGGGGTAGGTGGGGGGAGAGAGGTGGTGACTCCCTGCTCTCCCCACCCCAAGCACCCAGGTGTGGCCCATTGGACCCTGGGGGACTGTGAGCTTACTGCCCACTAGTCTGAACCTGTAGCTTGCCTGATGGGGGCTCCTGGCCCTCGAACTGTCTGGGTGACTTACGGCAGGGAGGGCAGGCAAGCAGAGACCCACACGAACAGAGACTTTCGAAAAGAAAAAGGAAATTATGCAATTATTGGAGAAACACTCCAGAGAAGACTTTGTACCTCTGCAATTGTTTCCTCCTCTCCTCTCAGGGCTCTCTTGGCCTCACTCCTTCCTCCTACTCACAGAAAGAGGTCCAGGTAAGTCATTTACACTTTAGTGATAATTAGAGTAGCTATTATATATTGAACATCTACTCTATGCCCGGAGCTTTGCGAGGTGTTTTCTTCTTAGAAAGCTTTGCTCGTCCCTCTGGAATATATGTTCGTGTATTAAAAGGTCTTTTAGACATCCATTCCTTTATTAATTCAATGAACATTTATTGGGTACCTATGGTATCCAGGTTCAATCCTGGGTACAACCTCAGAAAGCCCCGGGCAGTGTGCAGAGGTACACACAGCTGTGCAGCTAGGATCTGCCCTGTGATGATTTTCACTCTTCCCCCGGGAATCCAGAAGCACGTCTGACATGGCGCTGGGACAGGACATGGCCCTGTGCCCACAGGGTACCATTTCAAGGGGAGGGCTACACAGTAATCAGTCAAATACACACTGAAAATGATGGCAGTTAGGGATAGGATTATGAATGAAAATAAAGCAGGAGAGGGACAAAGCGTGATGAAAAGGGGGCCGTTTTAGTAAGGCAGAGCCTCTCCCGGAAGGTGGAGATTCAAAAAATGCATCCGTCCATTTATTTATACTTTTTTTTTTTTTTGGTGAATCTATAGAGTGTTCACATGGTTCAAAACTCAGAATAGGGAAAACACTGTCAGGGGGAGCCTCTCTCGCCTCTGTCCTTGTCTGCCTGGTTCCCTGTCGCCATCATCACTGTTGTTAGTTTTTGAAGAATCTTTCAGAGTTTCTTTAGGCAGATAGAAGCAAATACGAATATTCTCTTCAAACCAAGAAGTCAGCACCCAATAGGTACCAACATTGGGACTGACACCTGAGTGAAAAGGCGGACCTGGAGGGAGGGCGAGCGAGCCCAGGGCCAGGCCGGCAGTGGGCAGGGCTGAGGGCGGGGGGACAGGCTGGGGTTTGAGCACCTGGGGCCAGTGGCCCACGGTGAGAAAGAGGGCTGCTGGCCAGGAGGCTGCTGCGGGTTGGCACTTGGGGAGGGACCCAGAGGGACACGGGGTTTAACAGGATCCCTTGGCTGCTGCGGAGGCAAGGGCAGGTGCAGGGAGACCGTTGGGAAATTGAGAATTCACGCACAAGAGCTGTGGTTCGTTGAGTGTTTGCTTGGGTGCCGGCACACAGGTATTTTCCACTAACACTCTTGGGAGGCAGGTGCTGGAATTAGCCTCCTGTGCAGGTGAGGGAACTGGCAGAGAGAGAGAGGGGGGGGGGCAATTAGACTGCGCAAGGTCACGCAGCAGTGAGTGGCTGAGGAATGGGACTCGGGCAGTCTGACTGGGGAGCCTGAGCTTTTAAACCCTGTCCCCACCAGCCTCGCTCTGGCTGCACCGGGTGGAAGGCCAGTATCAGGGAAGGGGCGGGACTGTCCTCACGTCTGTCAGGCTTCGCAGCTGGCCTGCTCTGCCGATAGTCTTGAGTGATGAGCCTTTGCTGGGCCTGCTTGCTACGCCAGAGTCGCCTGGGCTGCTGGGAAAATGCGGATTCCTAGGCCCAGATGTGTAGACTCAGAGCCTCTGGGGGTGGGGCCTGGGAACCTGCATTTTAAACCAGGAATTACCTTATATGCATCCGAAATCTGAGTGAGTGGGGATGGGACCCGTCACTCACGGAACTCAAACCTTTCCCCCGCCCCCAGAGTCTAAGCCCTGCCCAGCCCAGCCCTTGCTGCAAGGACAGGACAGGAGGCTGTGTTAGGTGTTGGGGTGGTCTCTGCAGGCCGGGGCGGACTTCGGCCTGGCATTGCCCCTTGGTCCAGCAGCTGATCCCTGATCGTGGGCTCCTCCTCCCCAGGCCGACGCCCCATCTGCCTGGAGCACAGCCCGTCATGTCCGCCTTGAATGATGCTTCTTCTTGGCTCACCTCTCCCACTGGGAATCCTCAAGGGTGGGCACGCCCCGCCCCCGGCCCTGCCGTCCGTGCCCAACTCTGAACCCCACTCCCAGCCCAGGGCCTGCCTGGCACTGTGGACGTCCGGCTCAGCATCCTCCCCAATGAACCCAAATCCGGGGCCCCCACCGAAGCACGTTCAGGCTCTTGGGCATGTGGTAAAGCCCTTGCCAACAGCCCCGGTGACTTTGACACCCTGGCGAGCCCACTCTACCCCGAGCACCTAGCTGGGGCACCCAGGCTCTGTGCCAGGGGCTTCCCCATCCCAGCTTCTGGTGCCGCTGCCCTGACACCCCCGAGCTCCACCCTCCGCGCTGGGCACACAGCTTTGCCTCTGCCCCTCCTCCCATCGCCCTGGGCTCGGACTCGCCCGCGTCTCCTGGCTGAGCTTGCTCTGTCCAACGCTGCTCCCTTCGCCGACCTCTGTCGTATGTGGAACGTGGGACAGGGGACTCACCGTTGGGGACAGGAGCTGGCAGTGTTGCAAGGCCGGGGGTCCCCTAGCAGGGCTGGCCCAGATAGACCCAGGCTCGGCCTTGGGTTCCAGGGCTCTGTCCACGTCTTCCCGAGTCAAGTTTTTAGGTGTATTTTCCCTTTCCAAACTGAGACCTGTCACGTGATCTTGGCACCTCGGTGTTCTCATCTGTGAAACAGGGTCACAAATGGGGTGTCATCAACGGGTCACATGGTATGGAAAAGGCCTTGGCACCAAGTGCGTGCTCCACAAACTGTGGGTGCTGTTATCCTAGTTGTCAGGGTGCTCGGCTCCTGTGCCCCCAAGAGAGAAGGTACTTCAGACACCCCGGAAGCCTCACTCCCCGGGTAGGGTGGCCTGACCTGGTTTCGAGGCCAGGAAGTGATAGAACCAGCATCTGCAGCCAGGGCTGCTCCCCTAGGCCCTGTGTTCCTCCCTGCGGTGTTAGAATCAGGAGGCACTTTCTCCGCATTCATTCTCTCATTCGTTCCTTCATTCAACAAGTGGTTATTGAGTGCCCACCATGTGCTATGTGAATGGCTCGTTCCCAGTGGGGGCGGATGGCCCTGAGCCAACCACATGTTCCCCTCTGCACGAGGGTAAGGGGTTGCTGAGGCCCGGAGGAGGCTGCAGAGGCCGGGACCACCCAGGGGCTCACGGGTGGTCCGGGCCCCTCCCCTGGCCCAGGTGCAGCGGCCCATCCTCCTTCCCCAGAGTCGTGGCTCTGGAGCAGGGCGGGACAGGGCCAGGAGGCCTGGGGAGAGAGGGCAGCTGGTTGCTGCGTGCCGGCAGACGCAACCCCTCTCCTCTGGGTGCTCCCCTAAATCTCGAAATAAATTAGGCAGAATCAAAATCAGACCCTCTTCATCAGGAGAAATTACTCATTTCAAATATTTGCAGCCGCTTGAACTGAAATTTAGCGAGATGAGGACTTAGATGAATAATCTGGGGCCTTTTCAAAGATAGCTTTCGCTCAGCACTTTTCCTGATTTCAGAGTCCTCTCCTCCCGCCAAGCCCCCTCCCCAGCAGGAGTCCCCTCCTGGCTTCTCTCTCGGGCTCCCTCCTGTCGCCCCCAATCCTGGACCGTTTTTCCTCCTTTCAGCTCCCTTCTCCTTGATTTCATTCGCTAAACCTGCAAATATTTGCCCGGCACCAAGCTTGACCTGGGGTCACAAAATGGTCCAGCCCCTGCCCACGTGGAGAGCCAGCGTTCCTTGACTCAGGGCCTACCCAAGCCCCAGGCGGGAGTTCACCCCGTTATCTGCCTGTGTGGCACTTCTTAATATTGGTGAAAATTTCCTTTCCACACTTTTTAAAAAGAAACTTATACAATCATCTCTCTGGAGCCCTTCAGAGGCCAGAGAAGATCCGGAGAATTCCGCCCCCTCCCCCAACCCATCCTCCTCCTCGTGGTCATCCTCCATCTCCACTTGGGCTTGAGACCTCCCCAGGATGGGCGGAGTTTGGGGAAGCCAGGCCTGAGCTCGACCACCGGAGCCCTGCAAGGAGTGACCAGGCCTGTGTGGGTTACCCAAAGGAGGGGTGTGGGCTGTGAAAGCAAGGGGGCCAGAGCAGTGATGCTGACACACCGGCCACCTGCCCCTCCCCCCAGCAGTGGGGGAGGCAGACCTTGAACATAGCATTTCCCAAATAACGAAATAAAACCCCGATCTTCTCCAGGGAGGGAAGCGCAGAGAAGCACAGGGTCACTTGGGGACCTGGCCGGCTCTGGGGGGGCGGTGAAGAAAGGTCTACTTGGAGCAAGTCATAAATGACTGGGTGACAGAGCTAAGCATATAGCACCCAATAACACTGACTGTCGCTGCTCTCGTGCCTTCTTTAGGGGCCTCCTCCCTGCAGTGCCCCCGAGTCGCCCCCAAGCTGTCCCGCTGTCAGCCTGAAGGTAGAGAGAGCCCTGTGGCCTTTGGTATTGGTCCTGGATGCTGGGAAGTGTCTCTGCCCTCCCTCCCTCTGCTGAGAGGGCGAAGGCCGGGCCAGCTTTGCCCGGTGACCCCCTCGGGAACTCTAAGGCAACGGTTCGGCTTTGGGGTCAGCTCGAAATGCCACGTGAAGTTTTGGGTCCTTTTGACCTGACACCAGGGGTTTTCCACCGGTGATGAAGAGGAAGTAGTGAGAAGGTAGAGGCTTGAAACAGAAAGAGGTGGCTTTGGGCTGAAGCCAGGGACGGGGATGAAGCTCACGGAGGAAACCTCGGGTGGCCACAGCGGGAGGGGGACCAGGCGAAGAGCTGGGCTGGGTCACTGCGAAATGAACGGAGGGGCCACGTGTCGTCCTTCACGCCCGCTGGGCTCCACCATGTCCTTTCGCTGAGACGGGCTCAGAGGCTGTCGCCACACCACACAGGCCTCGCGTCCCGCGTTCAGCCGGCCCGACTTTGACCGAAGGCGCTGGGGAGCCGTGGGTGGACCCTAAGGGAGGACGTGGCACAGGCACGTAGGACACAGCGCACCCAGTTAATTTCAGCTTCCGATAAACAGCAAGGACGTTTTCTAGCACGAGCGTGTCCCGAACATTGGAGGGGACGTGTCCGCACTAACATTTTGACTCCCTGTTTATCCGAAATCGAAGTGTGACGAGGCGTCTTTTATTTTTGCTTGCTAAATCTGGCAACCCCAAACGGAACGAACTGTTTCCAAGCCTTCTCTTGACCTCTTGTAGTCCAGGGGCTGAGATGCAGACAGCGAAGAAGGCGAGGTGGCCAGAGGGTGGCCGTGGGGTGCCAGAACTCCGTGGGGGGTGCCTCGCGCCTATCCTTGGAGTCGCCGCGACTGGAAGGGTCGTGGAGCTGGGAGCAGGATGAGAGGACTTTCACAGTGTGTGACCTCACGGACCCGCCCCAGAGCCCGGTGACGCGGGTACCACCCTGAGCAGCCCACCTGTCAGACAAGGCTCCAGAGGCTCCGGGAGACCCCGACTCGCCCCCGGTACATAGCTCTAAGTGGGGGCCGGAGCCCACCCAGGTCTGTCTGATTTCAGGGCCTGGGCCTCTCCATCCCAACACCCTTTGCTCCTTCCCAGCCTTGGGGGTCTTCCCTCTGACCCCTGACCTCTTGCTGGCCTGGCCTTGGCCTCTGCTTTGCCTTTCTCTGCCTGCCTGTCCTGGGCCTGGGGCTCTGTCTCCCCACATCCTGCCCTCTGAGACCAGTGCCCGCAAGATGCTTTTGATTTCCTGAGTGTCAGTCCATGGTCCCTGGAGTCTGCAGACATGCTGGCCAAGGCCATTTCCCCACTGAGCCCATCACGAGGGGCCAACAGACTCCCTGCTCTGCCTGAAGAGTGATGCTCACAGCTCGAGTCTGCCAACACTTACCACAAGGCAGGCCTGGACCACCCCATGCACCCCACTGAAGCCCCACACTGACCTTATGTGGGAGGCCCCCCAGAACCCCCGTTTTACAGATGGAGAAACTGAGGAGCAGAGAGGTGGGATCACCTGCCCAACCTCAGCCAATGGAGAAGGTCGGTGTGCCCTTTGGGTCTCGGTCCCCTTCATGGTGAAGCCCTCTCCTGACCCCTCAGGCTGGGCTCCCTGTCACATACATTTCTTTGGCACTTACATTTCTTCCTCTGTCACAATTGGAACTGGGTCCTTAGTCAGAAGGGCGGGCGCTGGGTTTCTGTCTGTCCCCTGCTAGTGGTGACCTCTGTGTCTTCTTAACGACTCTGACACCTGCACCAGCTCAGTACCAGGCACATGGCAGGCGTATTAAGGCATGAGGGAGGCTTCAGAAAGGAGGTACCATTTGAGGGCACCCTAGATGACAAGAGGTTGGTACCCAGGTGGACCAGGTGCAGCCTTGGGAGGGGCTGTGCACCGAATCGTGTCCCCCACGAGTCCAAATGTTGGGGCCCTAACCCCAACGTGGTGGCATGAGAAAGCGGGCCTTTGGGGGTGATCAGGGCTCGAGGAGGGCACGAGGGTGGGGCTCCACAATGGGATGAGTGTCCTTATAAGAGGGCGACAGGCCATGTGAGGACACAGCGAGAAGGTGGCCTTCTGTAAGCCAGGACGAGGGCCATTGGCAGAACCCGGCCGTGCTGGGACCTGACCCCAACTCCCAGCCTCCAGGACGAGGAGAAGCAAACGTCTGCTGTTCAAGCCCGATGGGGCGTTTTGCTACAGCGGCCGAGCTGGCTAAGACAGGAGGGCGGCGGTCACTAGGGCACCGGTGGACGAAGCCTCGGGGGTGGGACGCAGCCGGGCGTGTTGGAGGAGGCTCGTGTCATGGCGAACCGGAGTGCCGCGGGCTGGCGGGGTGGGGTCCTGCCGACGGGGCCAGGGTCGCGGGGTGCGTTTGCCCTAGATGCCACTTAGAAACACTCTTACTTCTGATTTTCAGATGATGTGATGAAAACATTCTTGGCCTCAGTGGAAGTTGACTCGCTTTTCTGAGATGGCTTCTAAAGGCAAAGTCCCACGTTCTGTGGGACGTTGTATCCCTCAGAAGCGCCTTCAGCGGCAGGGGTCAGGAAACCTAAGCCCAGAGGCCGAAACTACAAGACCATTTGAAGTTTGCCCCCAAGAGACCAGGGCTGGGGCTTATTCAGCCACAAGGTCAGGGTCAGGGCCCCGGGTTGCCTCTCCGCGATCCTCTTGGCCCGTCCTTCGTGGTGACAAAGTGGCTGCTCAGTTCCAGGCCTCACCCTCATGGTGACAACACGGCTGCCAGAACTTCATGTCTTCCTGGACCGCGTCCCCAAGTGGGAAGGGAGAGGGTGTGTGCGCGATCCCCTCCTGGCCTCTCCCCTTTTGTCAGGGAGCAACCGCCTCGTTCCTCGAAGTTCCCCACAGGCCTTGCCTAGCACTGTGGGTCCCACGGCCCCTTTGGGCTGCGAGGCGGTCCGGGGAAGGAAGCCGTGCCTTTTCAGCCTCTACGATGGGAGGCAGGCGGGGAGAAGGGGTTCGGGAACAGGAGGGGCAGAGCCGGCCTTCGAGGCCTGTTAGCGCATCCCTTTCTCCTGACGGGTTCACCCTGTCGGGCCGGCCCCGGACGCCCCGCTTCTGTGAAGCCAGCTTTCCCTGAAGCGTGTCCTTCCATTTTTCTGTCACGTCACTTCGGGTTTCCAGCCGGTGCTCTGGGTGACACCCAGAGCTCGTCAGAAGGAAGGTCAAGGTTCGTGGCTCTTGGGGGGGAGGGGTCTCTCTCCTGACGTTGTCCTCAGCCACGTCCGCCTGCGAACCACCCCGCCCCCGCCTCCGCCCTTTTTGCTCGTGGCTCTTGCGTTTTTTAACTCATTGTTATGAACTAAGAGAAGACGCCATAACGTGTTTTGACAGTTCCCGCTAATAATCCCCGCGGTGAAAGACGGTGACGAAGAACCACGAACATGGCGACACCCGTCTGAGTGCCAGGGCAGTGGGGTGCACTCTGCCGGTTCCACCTCTTAACCGCCCACCCTGCCTCAGTGAGGCAGAGGCCACCCTTGTGCCCCTTCTCCCAGTGAAGAGCTCGGGACTCTGAGAGGTTAGGCTGTGTGCCCAAGGCCACCGGGTCTGGAACGCCACCCTGATCAGCCGATGGCCACTTGTGCTCAGCGCATGCTCCGTCTGCACGCTCACACCTCCTGGTCCCTTGGCATCTCTGGCTGATGGGCCGAGAGACAAAGTGACATGCACCCGCTCCGGACTCAAGTGCTGACTTCCCTGTTGTCTCTTCCCCTCTTCTGGTGGCTCGGAAGCCCACCTGTTCCCGATGGGAAGCTCCAAAATGGGGAGCCCTTCCCGGACTGGGTCCCCGAGTGACTGTGTGGAGCAGAGCAGTGGCCATGTAGCGTTAGGGAGAGACAAACTCCTGTTGTGTGGAGCCACTGAGATCCGGGGCTGTTTGTTTCTGCGGCAGAGTCGGCCTTGCCTGACGGACACACTCTCTCCCATCTCCAAGGCACCACCGCTGTGTGAGAGGATGGGTGCACGCCGCCCCGTATCCCTGCCTTGTGGGGAGGCCCTGGGAGTGCTCGGTCATGGCTTCCTGGAACCGTCCGGGGGAGGCCGAACTGCCCGGCTGCAGATGTGGCGTCTGGTCCATGCCAGGACATTGGCAGGACTTCAGCTGGCATAGGACAGCCTCCCTTCTCTGCTGGGCCTTTCTGGACCTGGCAGAGCCACATGGAGCCTGGGCACACCTGGGGTCCCTCCTGCACGCACCCCTCTGGAACCAGGGACTTCCACGAAAGCCCCAGCTGCTGCTGGCAGGTTGGAGGGACATCAGTGCCACAGTAATCCAGGTGTTTCTGCCAGTGCCAGCTCCGAGGCCAGTGAGGGTCTGGCTGGCAGGGACGCGGCCTGCTGGGAGCTGAGAGCGCGTGGTGGCTCTGGGCCTCCCCGGCCTCACCCCGCCCACCCCCTCCAGCTTCTCCCACCTGCTGCCGTCTCTGTTTAGGGACCTTTCCTGCCTCGTCCACCCTGTAAGCACTCACGCCGCCTTCCTCACGTCCAGAGTGCCTTCTCCCCGCCCTCGTGCCGGGGACGCAGGCACCCCACTCACGGCGCCCCGCGCACTTCTGCCTCTCTGACATGACTCTTGTCCCTTGGTTCTACACCCTGGGTGGACTTGTCTGTCTGCCGAGGAGACTATGGCCCTCGAGGGGGCGGGGGGACCGTGCCATTCCTGGGGCCGAGCCCGGGCTTGGCACGAGACTGGATGTTCCCTGAACCATGCGTGGAGTGCGTGCATGGATGCCCCCACCAGCCCCGTTAATCGAGCACCTGCCACTCGCTGGGCCTGTCACGCACCTGCCGTGCTCGGGCCCCACCTGTGCCAATCAGCGATGCGGTTGCCGCGTGTGCTTATGAGGGCTGCTGTTCCTTTCCTCCCTGCGTGAGCCCGGGGTGCCCTGGAAACAATGCCCAACGAGGACCCAGGCCCAGCACGGCACACAGGACACAGTGAGATGGCACCTCCTTGGGGTTAGGGTCCTGGTGGCAGGGGGAAGCCCAGGGACCGACCCAGGCCTGTGTGAGAGCTGCTGAAGCAGCTGCTGGACCCCGAGTCTCCCCAACAGCTTTCCTTTTACTTATCTGGCTCCCACCTGATGTGGGACTGCCACCCCAACTCCGTCGTTTCCCTGCCCCCCCCCAAAGGAACCAACCCAGAGGCTGCTTCCAGCTCAGCGCCCACAAAGACAGTGTTTGACCAGGATCCAGTTTGGGGGGGGGTCCTTCCTAGCTCTTTACCCCTCAGAAACTGGGGTTTCTCTTCTGCATTTCAGTGGGGTCTGAGGCTTGATAACATGGCTCAGGCTGGATTCTAGCCCATCTCCCTGCCTATCCAGTCCTTTCTCTGCCCAGGTAGTGAAATTTTAAGCAGGCACATTCCTGCTGCCCAATTTTCATTAATTGGCTCTAAAAAGGTTTCTATTTTCTCCCCAAACGCTGATTGATCCAGCCGAGGTAAACAGCACCGCCAAAAATGGGGGGGGGCCTGCTGAGGGAGATGGGATAACTAATGTTACTTGACATTTACTCAGAGAAGAAGGGAGAGAGAGGGAGGTGAGTCACACAGCCCACAGATTCTGCAGAAATGAGCAGCCGTAGGCAGGCAGAGCAGGAGGGCTCAGAGAAGCTCTGGTTCTCCCAACTTCACAGGCGTCTGGGACCCCTAGGGGTTCTCTGCTCCCCGGAGGAGAGGCTCTCTGTGTCCTTAAATAGTTGTGCATTTAGCTCTGGAGGTGGGACCCCTGAGGACACCAGCGAGGCTGAGCTGATGGCTTTCTTGTTTGTAACAGGAAGTTGTGACTATATACCGTCGCGGAAGCCCTTTGTGGACCGGGGGTGGTGGGTGGCAGAGAGAGTCAGCAAGAGAGGTCGCGTGCTTCGTCACGTCTACCGATCTTTGCTTCTGACTGCCTCAGTTTCCCAACTTGGCGCGACACCCACTGGAGTTTACAGGAGGCGCAATTATGATTTGGGAATCCAAGCCGAAGGGGAGCCGGTGTGGTTCTCTGCACCAGGATGGGGAAGGGAAACGAGGGGCAATGCTGGCCTCCCCGTGGCCATGTTCACCGGCTAGGTGAGGGCTGTCATTCCTGCCTTCGTGTAGCAGCGTTGGCTGAGCACCTGTTATGAGCCAAGCCAGTTCCTGGGGCTCCGGGAGGGAACGCCCTGCCCGCCCGGCCTCCCTGCCTGGCCTTGCTTTCTCCCGTGGTCTCCCGTCCCCCTCGCTGCATTCTGGAGTCGTGGGTGCTGTGCTTGGTAGGCTGGCCATCTTGTAGATCTTCCCCTTCCTGCCACCCGCCGGAACAGCTGACCGTGTGACCTCTTCATCTGGGAATCCTTCCTGTCATCTCCTGCCCAGGATATTCTTCTTCCTTTGGGTAGCAACGGCCTTGATTTTCTTAACAACTATGTTCAAAACTAGGCCCGCCTCCTTCCTCCAACTGCTACTTCTCTTCAGTCTCATCTCACTGGGGCCCCTCTGGCCCAGCAGCCCCTTTGAGCCAGACCTGGCCTTCACCTTTGCCTCCTCCCTCACCTGGTCCATCATGAACAGTCCACTACCAAGTCATCTTGGCTCTGCTTCCTCAGCATCTCCCAGGCCTCCACTCCTCTCCTTCCCCATGGCCCCTGATCTGGTCGAGGCCACCGTCATCTCAGCTTCTGGCTGGTTTCTTGGCCTCTGGTCCGGACCCTGCACGCCGTTCTCCACCCAGCAGCCGGAGTGTCCTTGCGTTGCACGCACACGACTCTGGGCGGGCAGTATTTCCCATGGCTTCTGGCTTCCATTGTTGCTGCAGTGAAGTCAGTTGTCAGTCTTACTAGGGTTCCCTTGAAAGTGAATCTGGCTTTTCTTCTCCGACTGCTGAGAAGTATTCCTCTCCTTACCTTTGGTTTTCTGCAGCTTCGCTGTGATGGACTGAGGTGTGGATTATTTTTATTTATCTTTCTGGGAACTCTTTGGGTATCTTTCATCTATGCTTTCGCGTCTTTTATCAGTCCCGGAAAATTACCAGTCTTCATCTCTTATACATTGCCTCTGCCCATTTCCCTCTCTCCTTGGACTCCAATTAAACTATCTTTTCTATCCTCTCTGTCTCTTACTCTCTCTCTTTTCCCATCTTTTTGTCTCTCTGTAATGCATTCTGGGTATTTCTTTTGCCCTAATTCTTTCTTTGGCTGCATTTAATCCATTGTTAAACACATCCACTGAGTTTTTTTTATGCTTTATTATTTTGAAATATATCCCACATGCAGGAAATACATAAATTGTAGACATACAGTGTTGCAGAAGAGTGAAAACTAAACGTGCAGTTTAAAGAATGATTAAAAACCAAACATGTATCGGACCACCACCAATAAGTCAAGAAATAAAGTCTTTGCATTTTAAATCGCAATCATCATAATGTTCATTTCCAGAGCTTCTGTTCAGTTCTTTTACCAATGTGCTATGTCACGCTTTATAGTTTTATATTCTCCAGTGATGTTTCATGCATGTCTTTTTATCTTTTAAAACATAGTAAGCATAATTGTTTTATGCTAATTTCAGTATCTGAAACATATTTTGCAGTTATGTTTCTAGTGTTGTTTTTTTTTTTCTCACAGTGTCTTATTTCATTGTTGGCCTAGTGGTTTTTTTTTTTTAATTTGTTTATTTGTTTGTTTCTTTCTTTATTTTTTTTTGACATTGGTTATAGTATGTGAAAAATGAAGCACAGGAATAACTTAAGGCATGGATGACGTTACTTTCTTCCAGACAGGAGTTTGGTTTGCGTTGACCACACGCTTGGATGTATTACCTGTCCGGATCCATCTTCATCCAAACTTGAGGTTTCCTGGGTCACTTAAAACCAGCTGTGCTTCCTCAGAAGGGCTGGTCCCCTTCTGATCACCCTTTTCCCCGAGGAGGTAGCCCTTGGGGTTCCAGCTAACTGGGTCCTGTCCTTTTGTTTCTGTCCCGTTCTTCTCCAGGTTCGTCTGAGCTTGTACAAGCTCCTTACGCAAAAGAGGCCTCTAAATCAAGAACTGGGGGGAGTTCCCAGAATTAGGAGAATAAACCAGAGAGGGCAGTTTTAATTCCAACTAGGGACACCTTATTTTATGTAAAGTTCATTCCTGTGCATACAAATTCTAAAACCCACTAAGAGAAATCCAGGCGGGGAGGCGTCCAGTCCAGCAATGCCATCCAAAGGCTCTGGGTCTCTGGCTTGGGTTAGGATCCCTGATTGTGAACCTTGAGGAAACAATTTAACATTTATTGCCTCAGTCTTTACCCACCTGTAAGATAGGGAAAACCGTATTATTTCTCTCAGAGTGCAGGTGGGGGCCGGGAGGATGGGGAATTCTCACTAGCTCCTACCTACTGGTTTCCCACAGACCGCATTCCACCTCCATATCCCTTCCTGCCCCTCTGCCTTTCCTGGCGCTGTGCCCCTTTCCAGAATGCCCTTTCCCGCCCCCTGACTCATCGCATCGCCTCATCCTGTCAGGCAGGTTCCGCATCCTCAGGACGGCTTGCGCTGACCACCGCGGTCCCTGTAGGCCTTTGCCGCATCACCCTCAGCGAGGCCAGGGGCAGCGGGTGGGGTGAGGCATCCTCGTCCATTTGGAGCATTGATTGGGCTCCTCCTGTGTGCAGGGTCGTGTGCCAGGAATGAAACAATGAGTGAGACCTTCAAGTTCCCCGTTCTCTTGTTCTTGGGTGTGTCCCAGCTCAACGGCAGAACAGGGGTTCCTATAAAAGAGGCTCATCTGGCCTCCTGGTGGTTCCTGCCTCCCCTGATACCTGGCTGTCAGTTGGAGGAGAGGGGGTGAGACTCGGGGTGGGGGGATGTATGTGGCAGAGAAGCACGTTTTCCTACTGGGATTCGTAAGGTGATGGTAACATTCCTAAATATTATAAAGTGCTTCAAAATACATAAAAATGCTTCTCTTTCATTCTCATACCTGATCTCAGTCACGGACGGCAGGTGGACTGATCACTTTAGAGACAAGGAGACCTGAGACCAGAGGGGGACAGAGACTGCCCAAGGTCACACAGCTGGTTGGCTTCCCTTGACTCAGGCTTCACAGCCTGAGCCTGGCCCCACCGAGCCCCTGGGGGTGGGAGGGCGTCTCTCCTGCCAATGACTTCCTTCTAAGAGCCAGAGATGTGGTCTGCCCGGTGCCCAGCTCAGGACTTGGCATGCTGGGTAGAAGGGAGATGAGTTCAAGTGCAAGGGGAGCCCAGGAAGAGTCTGTAGTCAGGGAGGGACAGAGTCCAGGAGGAACCTGTCTGACTAGGGGCACAAGAAGGCAGGACAGTGAGGAATCTAGTTTTGGCCAAGATACATTTGGGGCACCTCAGTAGGGATGCCCAGTGTCCACTGAGGTGGCTGAGATTTAGGGCAAGTGATGACCGGTTGATGAGCCCTGCCTCTAGCGACGTAGGGACTTGGGGCCTGGTCCTTGGGGTCTCAGGAACACACAGACCTCATTTCTCTCCCAAAAGCTTCCCAGGAAAGAAAACACTCAGGGGCTTGGTGAACCTGGGGATTCATTTCGTTCACAGTGTAGCCCAGGTGTCTGATCACGTGGGCCTTTCATTACAAGATGACTTAATCACATGCTCCCCCGAGAGGAAGGAGGCTCCGCCCCAGGCTCGTGGGCGAGCTCCGAGGCCCACCTGCAGTTCCTGCGGCCCGCCCCGCCTGGCAGCGCGTTTTGGGCAAGTCCCTTAGTGTTCCTGGCTGCCTCGGTCTCTCTGCCTGTCTGGGAAATCCGGACCGTCATGGCAAGAGGGGAGACAGGGCAGTAGGTACCACAACCCTGATTTCCGGTTGCAAGAGACACACAGCGTTGACAGGTCCTGTTCGCACCGCGAGGTGCTTGGAGTGGGAGGATGTGTGAGCTTGTCCCCCTTGGCATCTGACATCCGGCAGGCTTTCCTCGTTTGCTGTCGTCTCCCTCCTAGGACGCAAGCCCCATGAGGGCGGGAGTTTCTGTCTTTCCTTCGTCAGTGCCTAGAATGTACCTGGTACATGACAGGCTCTGCGGGAGTTGGATGAATGAATGAGTGAATGAATGATTTCCTATTTGCCTTCAACCCGGGCTGTGGCCCTTCCTTCTGCTTCTTTCTGTGTCTCACCTGAGGGCCATGAACAGCTGCCAGTCACCCACCTTCCCGTAAAACAGGGCAGCCTCTTGTGGGACGAAATGTGACCATCCATGTAGGTCCCTGGGCATGGACCTGGACACAGCAAGGGCTCGCTGGTGTCTGCCAGGGGTGTTATTTGAGGGTTTACTCCCCAGCCCGATTTTGGTGAGACTTCATGGCTCAGTTTCCCTTCAGCAAGAGGAGAACGTTGCACGGCTCCACTAGGCACTGGGAGGGGCCCCACGGCCCAGGGAAGCTCGGGAATAAATGCTAGGTGTGACGCAGAGCGGTTTCCTCCTGGGGTCTGAGGCCGATGGCGACATTCTTGCCCATTGTAAATGCTTTAAAATAGATTATAGGCTTCCTCTCCATTCTCATACCTGGTCTCGGTTACGGAGGACAGGGTGGGGCAGGTTATTTTACCAACCTGAGTCCAGAGAAGGACTGTGACCGCCCAAGGTCATGTAGCTCGTTAGGGACCAGAAGCCACATCTCCTCCCCCTTCCCCCGCCAAGTGGGCAGCAGGAAAGAGGGCGCTGGGAGCGTTTGCCTGCCTCTCCAGCCGGTCCACTGTTTGTTTTTTTGTTTGTTTGTTTGGCGTGGACATGGCCTGAAGTTTCCGAAGCATCTCTGGCTAGAAGAAGTAGCGGAGGCAAGACGTTTGCTCTAGGATTCGGCCGTCACTCCAGACAGAGACTGGGGGCCATCTCTGCTTCCCCTCTTTTATCCTCCCCCCCCCCCACATCTAGGTGAGTCCTCACCATCTCCCTCCTGGAGGACACCATGCGGCGGCCCGAATGAGTGTCTTAAGTGGACAACAGAGCACGTCGTGCCTCTGCTTAAACTCCCAGTGACCGCCATCCCCGCTTCTGCTTACAGCCTAGGCTCCCCCCCTGCACGCTCTGGCCAGCCCTCCTGGCCTCGTCACCCCCAACCCGCTCCCCTGATCGCTGCACCCAGCCACGCCAGCCTCGGGGCTACGCGTGGGTGGTTCCGCTCCCTGCAATGCTTTTCCCTGTGCCCCGCAGTTCTAGAGTCCCCTTCTCAGGGGCGTCCCCCCCCAGACAGCGTCCTTGGCGCAGGTCCCTCCCGTTCCTTTCCCCTTCTGTGTCGTCACCCGCAGTGCTGACAGCGTTCTCTGGCCCCCTTTCCTCCCTCCCTGGTCTTCCTTCTTCGAAGTCTGCCCCGGCTACTGAGAGAACCTTGCAAGGAGGCAGGGACCCGGGGAATATTTGTCATCGCGGTGCGTGCATCCACCCGCTGACGCAGGCCAGGCTTTAGCACCTGCTCAATGCGTATTTTTTGGATCAAGAAAACACCCTGCCCGTGAGGTAGTGGTAACCCGTGCTTCGTGGGGTTGGGCTGAGTTTTCAGGGGGGACTGTCTTTGAAAGCTTTAGGCATATGGCTTCTGCCGCAGAGTAGATGCTTAAAACGGTGGCTCGTGTCACCCACACTGGACTGGAGGGGCCCAGAGCCCCAAGTCCCCACCCCCCTGGCACAGCTAGGCAGCCGACCTGCTGAACGAATGCTCCAGTGAGAGATTTACAAGACAGGACTGGGATGAGAGTCTTCTGAGCTCAGCAGACGGTTTTTGTTGCCTAGGAACCCCACCCCCACCCTCAGGGTGAGTGACTTGGTGGGTGAAAAACAAGGAGTGAATGACCCAGGAAGGAGAACAGCCTCTGCCAAAAACCAGCGGGGGGAGAGAGGCTTTGGGGTGCTGGCTCTGTAGGGCCCAGAGCTGGGGGGGGGGGCTGCTGCTTCCCTGTTTGGGCAGAATTAAGGTTCACAAAGATTCCCTGGTCCCCGACTTACAACCGGAGTTTGACGTAAGGAATGTGAACTTCTGCATTTTGGCTCCAAAAGTCAGTTGAAGGATGGGGGTAGATAGGATCTAAGGACAGGTCGTCTAGAGGCTCCAGGCGTCTGGGGTTGGTGACAGAAAAGCGTTGGCCCCCAGAGGTACCCAGGTGGCCCCTCAGCCCCTGAGAGCCACCCAGAGCAGGGTCTTTGTGGGTGCTGGGCCCGGTACGGGGGTCCTGCTGCCAGTGTGCGCTCTGCTCTGCTTCCTGTCCTGCACCCTTCCGGGAGCACTTTTGGATGTTGACCCGGCTCCCCTCCTCCTTGTCTCAAGGTGACTTTTTGAACTTTCCAACTTGGCCGGTGGCTGGGAGGAGGGCGTACGTAGCCCAGTGGGTAAGAGCAATGACCTAGATTCAAATCTCGTCTCCATCCCTTAAAAGCCGTGGAAGCTTAGATGATTACTGAAATCTCCGAGTCTCAGTTTTCGACAAAATGGGGACAATGATGATCATTCTTTTCTAATGTGGTGAGCATTTCATGTGGCAGCATCTCTGGGATGCTCAGCATGGGCTCCATGGGGCCACTGGGCGCCTTCTGAGCCGATAAGGAAGCATTGGTGGGCTTCTTCTCTCAAGCTGGGTCCTCTGCGGGTGCAGCATGCACCAGGACTCAGGAGGTCCAGGGCCACTGGGAGTCACCAAACAAAGGCTAAACATTTAGAAAGGTTATTTCTCTCCTGGGGATCCCGGAAGAGCCACCATCATGCCAGCGGCAGTAGTATAAGTGACAGTAAGAGTAACAATGACAATCATAAAGGCAACGATAACCAGAATTTATGGAGTGCCAAGAATATACTTTATGCTGTCCTGAGCACCTTGTAAGAATGATCACATGTCATCTTTACAGTGGCCATAGGCAGTGCATTTTGTTATTATCCCTATTTTACAGTCACACTCAGGGAGCTGAAATGACTTGCCCGAGGTCACCGGTACACAGCGGGTACAGGGTATGGGGGAGGGGCAGGCTCGAACCCGGAAGTCCAGCTCCCAAGTCTGTGCCCTTAACCTCTCCACCTGGCTGACTTCTTTTGGTCCGTCTTCTCCCTCCTCCCTGTGCTGATGTTCACTGTCTCCACTTTCTTTTCCCATGGGCCTTCTGCCTCAGCAGGATGGGAGGTGAGGGGGTGCACGGTAAGGGACCTGAGCAATGATGGGGCCGCCAAGGGCTACGATACAGATCTTCCCACACTTGTTCTGCCTGGTCGAGGACTCTCTGTGGCTGCCGGGTGATGGAGCCAGGGCCTACTAGCAGTGGGGCTTGGTATTCCCTGATGGAACCAACTCATCCAAACTCATCCCGACCCCCTAAGCCCATCTGGAGTTTTGACAGCTCTTCGAACCTCTTCCTTGAAGGCCACCCTAACCAGGTTCACTCGCCTTATCTCCTAGGCTAGAAAGAAAATCAGGGCTCTGGAGGCTCTCCATCTGCCTTAAAATGTTACCCATGTGCATCTATGAAAAACCAAGGCTAGCATCACACTTAACAGTGAAGGCCTGAAAGTGTTCCCTCTAAGCTCAGGAACAAGTCAGGGGTGCTCACTCTCACCACTCCTGTTCGATGTTGGATAGGAGGTTCTAGCCAGGGCAATTAGACAGGAAAAAGGAAAACAGGTCATTGAAGAAGGAAAAAGGAAAACTCTATTTGCAGATGACATGATCTCGTATCTAGAAAACCACAAGGAATCCACTAAAAATCAGAATGAGTAAATGAGCAAGGCTGCAGGATACAAAAATCAATTGTATTTCTATACACTAGCAATGAACACTATGAAAATTGAATTAAGGAGATAATTCCGTTTGCGTTTGCATCCAAAAATAAAAATAAAATACTTAAGAATAAATTTAGCACACGAAGTGCAAGATTTGTATACTGAAGATGATCAAACATTGCTGAAAGAAATTAAAAGGAGACTGAAACAAACGCATAGACATTTTTAATCCATGTTCATGGATTAAAAGACTTCATGTTGTTAAGATGGCAATACCAAAAGTGATCTATAGATTTAATGCAATCCCCATTAAAATTCCACTTGGCATGTTTGCAAAATTGACAAGATGATCCTAAAATGTGCACAGAAATGTGAGACGCTCAGAATAACCAAATGATCTTGAAAAAGACAAAATTGAAGAACTCCTACCTTCTGATTTCCAAACTTACTACACAGCTACGGGAATTAAGACTATGGCACTAGCATAGAGACAAACTGTAGACCAAGGAAACAGAATTGGAAATGGAGAAATAAATCCATACGTTCAGGTTCAATTGATTTTTGACAAGGGTGCCAAGACCATTCAATGGGGGGCGGGCATAGTCTTTTCCACAAATGGTGTGGGCGGCTGTATTCCACATCGAAAGAACGAAGTTGAATCCCTACCTCACACTGTGTACAAAAATTAACTTGAAATGAATCATAGACTTAAGTGTAAGAGTGAGGAATGCAAACCTCTTAGAATAAAACATAGGGGGAAAGCTTGGTGACCCCAAATTAGGCATGTGGCACGACAGAATAAACAGATAAATGCTGTGCTTCAAAGGACACCAAGAAACAAAGACAACCCGCATAATGGGAGAAAAATTTTGTAAATTATGATTCTGATAAGGGATTGTTGTTCAAACATACAAACGTAACTTAATGATCAAAGACGAATAATTTAATGGAAACAATAGGCAAAGGATATGAATAGATATTCTTCCAAAGAAGTTGTACAAGTTGCAACAAATGTATGCAAAGATGCTCAACACTATCAGTCATTAGGAAGATGCAAATCCAAACCACTTCATCCCCACTCAGATGACTACGATAAAAAAGATAGACAATAACAAGTGTCGGTGAGGAGGCAGGGAAATTGGAATCCCCATCCGTTGCTGGTGGGATTGTAAAATAGCGCGGTTACTTTGGAAAACGGTTTGGTGGTTCCTCATACCTCAGGTAAACATAGATTACAGACGACCCAGCAACTCCACAGCTAGGTATATACACCCAAGGGAACGAAAACATATATTCGCACAAACACTGGCATGCGAACGTTCGTGGCAGCATTATTCAAAAGAGCCCCAAAGTGGCAATGGTCCCAATGTCCATCAACTGATGAGTGGATAAACAAAATGTGGTACATCCATGCAACGGAATACGGTTTCCCAACCAGAAAGAACGATGTGCTGATACATATTCTACTGGGGATGAACCTTGAAAATATTATGTTAAGTAAAAGCAGCCAGTCACCAAAAAAGAACCACACATATTGTATGATTCCATTTCTATGGAATACCCAGAATAGACAAATCCATAGAAAAAGAAGGTAGGTTGGCGGTTGCCGGGGGCTGGGGCGAAAACAGGATGGGGGTGACCGCTGATGGACACGGGGCTTCTTTTTGGAGTGATGAGAATCTTCTGAAGATGGATGGTGGCACTGGTTGTACGACTCTGTGAAGATACTAAAAGCTATTGAACTGCACACTGTAAAAGCACGAATTTTATGTTATGCAAATGACATAACATAAAACAACTCTTTAAAAGGGAAAGGGCTTAATTTCTCGTTTACAGGAAATACAGGGGTAGAAACACACATCAAATGAAGCCACGAGGAAGCGCAGAGACAAGTCCGGGGTGTGGCCCTTGAACAGTGCGGTGGACTCGGTTTCTTCAACAAGCCAGTGGCATGAAAATACATTAAAAAAAAAAAAAGTAATGGGACGCGACCACAGAACACCACGTGGAGACCTCATATGGATCCGAATTCACTTGGAAACGGTCTTGATAAGAACATCAGGAAAACTCGATTCTTCACTGGGCATTCGGGTAACGCCATAATTCGCCGTTAATTCTGCCAGGCGTGATGATGCTATTATGGTATTATGAGAAAATGTCTGTATATTTCGAGGAACACTGAAGTGTGTTGGGAGGCGAAATGACACAGCGACAGAAATGAGAAAATCGAAAGGGGTAGAAAAGACAGGTGTGGCAAAATCTCAGCGGTTATTGATTTGAACGATGGGCTGTGGGAATTTATATACTCTTTCCTTTTGCGCATTTTTGAACTTCCTAATCAACCCCTTTTTAATGTGAAAAAAAAAAAATCCTGCCTGTGTGGCCCCAGGCGAGCCACTTCTCTGGGTTTGCACGTCTATTAAATGGGGGTGGCACCTGTCCCATTTTGCAGATGAGGAGACTGAGTGAGCCTCAGAGAGGTGGCTCGGATGCCCGCATCCTGTGGCCAGCCCTGGAGGAGTCAGTATGAGAATCCCGGCCTGGCCCGCTCGAAACCCTGGCCCTCACCTCCTTGCTTCCCTGTGGTGGCCGTCCTCATAGTTGTCACCTCTGGAGAGTGCGTGTGTGCGTGCGCGCGCATGTGCCGTGTGTGGCCTCAGGGCCTCTCCGAGGCCAGCCGGAGACCCTACCTCAGGTGGAGTCTGTTTTCTTTCTTAAGAGGGCAGAGTGGACACTGGGGTGTCCTTCAAGCCGGCTATAGCTCTCACACAGACCCCTCAGTCCGCCCTGCTCTAGGTCACCCTCTGCCCGACTCCAAATGTCTAGGAGCCAGGCTTGGGGGCCCAGGCAGCTGGACAATGGGCCCTTTGGAGGCTGGGCCAGGGCCTGAGCCTTGGCTGTGGGCTGTGGCCGAGGCCATCACAGACGGCTGCTTGTGGCCGGCCCGACTGCAGCCAGAAATAGGTTCTGCTGGGCACCAAGCTCCTGCAGGCCCCACCCTGGGTTCGGCCTGGGAACGTGGGTATTTACGGAGCCGAGGGGAGGAGGCCTTCGTCAGGAAAGCAGGTCTATTTTGGGGCCTTTGGGAGGCAGGGAGAGAAATGACCCCTTGGCTTCCACCATCAGCTCATGTCTTTAGTACAGAGGCAGAAGCACAGGCCCCTGAGTCCCCCTGGGTTCTCATCCCAGCTCTGCCCCAGCTGGCTGTGTGCCCTGCATGCCATGTGGTGGGTCATGTCCCTCTCCGAACTTCGCTTTGCCCATCTGTACGGTGGGGACGAATGGTGACAAGTCCTCCCGGGGGTGTGAGGATCCCGGATGATGCGTGCATGCCCCCTGGGACAATCTGTGCTCATCAAGTGCCTACTACTAAAGTTCTCCCATCGCCTCCCCCTCCACCCCCGCCACTGCCTGGGGGTGCTTCCTGCCCCTGAGGCCTTTCCTGGCCCAAGAGTGGGTTCTGCAGGGCCTGGTTTGGGTCACGCACTTAGTTGTTGGTGGGGATCAGGGCACTGGAGACCTGGCCAAGGCTTGCAAGCCATCTGTGGGGCACCCCCCCTGCTCCCCGCTGCCCAGCTGGGCTCCCTGGTGACCCTGCAGGCTCCCCAGGCTCCACTCTGGCCTGCAGCCTTCCGGTCCTCCCATCAGGCACTGGGCCCTGCTAGAGCCAGCGCTGGGCTCAGGGCTGACGTGGGAGGCCGTCTCGGCGGTTTTCCCGCAGGACTGACGCATCTACCTCTCTTTGCCCAGAGGGGTGATGGGGGCTGCTGACTAAGAAGCTCTGTGAGTTTAGGCCCACGGCTCATAGGCAGAGAGAGACCCAGGTTCAAATCCAGGGTCATATGGGCAGCAGGGGCCCCTTAGAGAGGGAGAGATGGGAGTCGTGTGGATCCAGCTCTTCTGGAAGCCAGGACCAAGGCTCCCCTCTCCAGCCCCCCGTATGTCCTTGGAGCTATTTTTATGTGTTGCTGGAAACCAGAATTACGGCTAGAGCCAAAAGCACTGGGAGGTTTCCCATGAGCCACGGGTCTTGCCAGGGGAGCAGGGGCTGTTCCCAGCAGACTAGTGGAGGCTGTCCAGATGCTTCTCTGTGTGGGAGGAAGAGCCTGTCCCCATCCCCTGCGAGCGTGGGGTTATCGTTGTCAGGTTTCTGGCTGACTGGCACAAAGGTGAAGAGTGAGGACTTAGAGGGCGTAATTGTCTGAGGGTCCCTTAGGCCTGCATGAAAATCCAGAATGCTCATGCAGTTCAGGAATCCATCCACCCACCCATCCATCCACCCACGCTTCCATCCGTCCCTCCATCCACCCACCCTTCCATCCATCCATCCATCCATCCATCCATCCATCCACCCATCTATCCATCTGACCGGCCACTCGTCACTAACCTCTTCACTCAGCATATAGTTAACCAGGATGTCCTAGGTGCTGGTGGAGGGTCACCCACAAAAACACACAGAGACTGGCTCCCGAGGAGCTCACAGATCTGACCACTTTACTCTCCAACTCAAACCCTCCCCTGGTTCCCCACTGTCCACTGGAGATGGTGCAATCTTTATACTATGACAGGGACAAGTTACGGAACTTTCCCCACCCACCTCAGCCTCCTGGAAGAGAATCTTGACCTCACCTGTCCAGCCCTTCCTTCTGCCCTCTGCAGGAGCTCGTCTTTCCCGGTCTGCTTCCAGGGGGGCGGAGATGCAGAGCAGGGAGAAGGGGCCAGGTTGTGCACTTGCTGGGTTGTTCTGGGCTATTCTTATTGGGGGCTCTGTGAAGTGGGAAGAATAGAGAAGGAACAAAGAAATTGAGTCCCCGAGGCTGAGTTAAGTTGTATAATGAAGAATTGAGAGAGGACGGGGAAGCCACATGCGGGGGACACAAGCGAGGGTTTGGGGAACAGACATGACATAGGAGCCCCGGAGGGAGAGGTGAGGGCATTGAAAAGAGTTGCCGAGGGGTAGAAATTGGACCCTCCTTAATGTTCTTTGCAGGAAAAATAAATAAATAATTTGTAGTGGGCGTCTTGAGCTTCTCTTAATGAGACCTGAAGAGATGGGGCCACAGGGGCTCCAGGCGTCACTCGAGTTGCATTTATACGGTTTCTAATTCCTTCTGTAATCTGTGTTCTGCCTAACATTTTAGCTTTATTGCTCACCTTTTCACCTTTATCCTTCCCAGCTCCTCTGAATCCTACCTTCCCGAGCCTGATCTCGTCCTGTGCCCCCATCCCCCATCCTTGCTGTGATTTCCGCCAGAACCCACCTCTGGCCCCCACATCTCGGCTGTTTCCAAGTATTTGGTGTCCTAGCCCCTTTGTTTCCCGACCTTGGTCACCGGCTCGTTTCCTACACGGCAATGCTTTTAGTGTAGTCTGAGAGAGAAGAATATGAAGTTAGTGCCTGGCGAGTTTTACCAGACTGTTTACACTTAGCAAAACACAGACAAATGACCAGAATGTCCAGGGACATAATGCTACTGGCCACTTTGTTTTTCGAGTGCACAATAAACCACAAATTGAGTCATTAAAAATATTCCTTGCCCACCTACCATGTCCCAGATTTTCTGTTGGGTGCTAATGATATAAGTATATTTAATGGAGCTCAAGCCCACAATCCAAACCAAACCCTACACCAACCCCAAGCCCATCCCTAACCCCTGAGCCAACCTTAATCCTGAGACTAACACTAACCCTCATCTAACCTCAACCTTATCTTAGCTCAAACCCAATTCCGACTCTACTTCTAACCTCAACCCCAACCCCAACTGAAAACTCAACCCTAACCTCAAACCCAACCCTAACCAACGCTCAACATTTAACCCCAAACTCAACCCCAAACCCAAATCCAACTCCAACCCCAACCCTGATTCGAACTTTTGTGCCACGATTTTTCCGTAAGTGTGCGTGTCTTTTCTGTCGTAGTGAGTGAAGCACACTGAGTAATAACAAATCACATCCAATTCTGGATAATCCAGTGCCTTCAGACTGCAAAAGGTAGAAGGCAGGGAAACCTGATGGCATATGAGCCAAATCGAGGGGATAACTTGGAAAAATTGGGGTTTCTGTTTTCATGTAAATTCCCGTGAGTCTGTTTTGTGGCCATATTTTAAACATCGAGATCCTGAGTGTCACCCTGTCTGACTCGGCCAGCGTCAACCCCACTCGCTGGCCTCTGGGCCACACGGACCCTCTCCTTGCATGGGTTCCCATAAGCCTCACGGCACCCCACTCGCCGTTCCCCTTGCCTGAAATACTGCTCCTCCCATGCTCACCAGACTGACACCGGCTCCATCCTCAGTCCCCTCTGACATGTCACTTCCTCAGGGAGGCCTGCCCTGCCTGCTCTCGCCTCCAGACTCATGTTTTATTTCCTTCATGCTCACGGCTCCTGTGTTCTCCTTTTAGAGCATTCATGGATATTTGTGGGCACGTGTTTGTTTGCATGTTTATTTCTTGAACGTCTGTCTCCCAGCCAGATGGTGACCTCTTTCAGGGCAGGGGCTGTGTTTTATTCACTGCTATAGCCACAGTACCTAGCCCAGCGCCTGGCACATAGCAGACCCACAGGAAACTATGTTCAGCGAACGATGAATGAATGAATGAATGCATTTTCCATTTGCTCATAAACGTGAAAGAAATGTTCTAGTTCATTGAAGCTCCTGGCTAGGGGACGTATGTCCCAGGCCCTGCATAGAGCCCTGGGGAAGCCAGGAGAGAGACTCCGGGTCTGTCCCCGTGCAGTCTGCCATCTGTTTCTGCTTTCATTGACTTCTTCCAGGCTTACTGGGAACAAATAGTGTTTTCGAGAATCCATTTCCTCATTTCCGATTCTCCACCACGCTGAGTGGGAGGCCAGCAGGTACTGGCCTCACTGTTTTACAGGATACTTTTGCCCAGAGAGGTAAAAACGCATGCATCGGTCACCAAGCTGGTTGGCAGCAGTACCCAAACCTTGCTTCCTGGCCCTCAGCTCTTGTCACTGAAGCTTCCTTTCTTTCTGCCCCTGCTCCTGGAGGTGGTCAGTGCTGTGTCCACCTCCAGGAACTCAGCAGCCAGCGATGAGGCTGCCATGGGGACCTGTTTGTTGACAGGCACTGCAGGGGGCCGTCCTTAAAACCAGCCAAGCAAAGGAGTCAGAGGTCAGCACCCTGGGAGCCCCCAGCTGAGAGGGTGGACTCTTCACACCCCTATGGGGTTCCTTTCCGGAAGGTCAGGGAAAAGACCTTAGTCATAGAGTCATTGCTGTTGGCACCACCTTCTGTCGTCAGGCTCGTGCAAATTACTTATGATCTCGCTGGAGCTTTCCAATTGCTCCATTTATCAGATGAAGGAACTGAGGCACGGAAAGATTTAGTTACTTGTGCAGAGCACACAGCTAAGTGCTTCCGGTCGGGTCTGAACCCAGATCTGCTGGATTCTAGAATCTTATCCTTATGACTGAAGGCAAGGAAAATCCCATTCATGCCAAGGAAGCGCTGTCAAGACCCGACCAAATCTGCGCAGTACAGATAAGGGCCGGGCATCCCGGCAGGGCACACTGCCCAGGGGCCGCGGGTGAGACCTGGCCCCGCCCTCAGTTTTTTTGACGCCTTAGCCCCGCCCCCCTGCTCCGGCTGCGCTCGGTTCCGCCCCTGCGGGCACGCGGGCCTCCCATTGGCCGCCGTTTCCATGGTTACGCAGCCCCTCCCCCCTCGGCTGCCTGCCTTCCCGACACGTGTCCCCCGGAGCGCGCCGGAATTTGACAGGAGACCATGTGCGCGGCAGCGCGGGAGCCAGACAAAGGGCCGGGGGAGGCGGGGGACGAAGCCGGCGGACAGGCCCGCGCGGCCTGGGCGGAGGAGAGCTCCGCGCCCCTCCTGCGAGCAGGAGCCCCCCACGCCTGCCTTTTGTATTTTGAAGGAAAGAATTGCTGGGGAGGTGGCAGAGGTTTGCGGCCAGTGCCACTTCCTTTCCCTCCTCCAGGAAACCCAGGTGTGTGGACTTTTCCCACCTGAGAGCCCTCAGTGTTCGTAGTTATGCCCTGCCTCTAACCCCGCCTTGCCCTCTGCCCTCCAGGTTTAAATTCTTTTTCTCTGGCTCGTGGGTCAGGAAGCGAAAGCTTACCAAGTGTGGTTGTTCTGATCCTTAAAGAATGAGACCCAAGGAATTGTGGGGATCTCACCACCCCTCTATCCTACAACGGCTACTGCACCCCAGATATGATGACGGGCGGGCCGCCCCTCCTTCACTGGGATCCCGGGCTCTGTGCCCCATGGCGGCCTGGACTGGGCTGCTCAGGTCAGGTCAGTGGAAAGATTCCTCATGCCCTGTGGCCTCTCACGATTGGTGGCACTGCCATCTTTCCAGTCCCCAAGCCAGATGCGCTTATGCTCCTTTCTCCCAGCCCCCATTCCCACCTATCAGTTTCCTGTTACTGCTGTAAAAATTCACCACAGACTTAGCCGCTTAAAACAACCCGGATTTACCCTTTCACAGTTCTGGAGAGCAGAAGTCCCACACAGGTCTCCCTGGGCTACACGCACGGCATGAGGAGCCTGGCGGCTCTTCTGGAGGCCCTGGGGAGAGGGTAATTTCCTTGCCTTTTGCAGGTATCAGGCTGTACACACACCTCGGCTGGTGACCTCCTTTCATCTTCAAGGCTAGGAGTGGCCAGTGGAGTTTTCCTCCACTATGACTTGGATGCTTCTTCCCTCTCCCACATCTAAGAGCCCTTATGATTATACTGGTCCACCCAGACGAGCCAGAATATTCTCCCCGGCTCAAAGTCAGCTGATCAGCAACGGTAATTCCCTCTGCAGCCTTAATTCTCTCCTGCCATGTAAGATAATACTCACGCGTTTGGGGATTAGGACGTGGGTGTCTTTGGGGATGTTATTTTGCCAACTGCACCAGTCCTGACAGTTTTACCTCCAAACTCTCTCTGTGGGCCGCCCCTTTCTCCTCCCTGGCTGTCCACCTGTCTCCTGCGTGCCCATGGCAACCATCTGTCCAATCATCCTCATCTCTCTCACCCCATTCTGTCCACAGCCCTCAGGGTGAGTGCTCCAAAATACACCTGCTGCCACTCCCATGGCCCCAGTCACCTGCAGGTGACCAAATCACGCACTTGGGCACACAGGCCCTCGGCCTGCCCTGCTGGCTCCTCCAGGCCCATCCCTGCCCTCTCTCTACCTCATACTCTCTGCCCCTGTGATCTCACCTCACTGCTGGGTCTCTATTCCCCAGGGCATTTGACACCTCCTGGCCTTTACCGGTGAGGTTCCTGCTCTTGGACTGTCCTGTCCACTTTTATTTATCTTCCGTTGGAAGCCCTCCCTGACCCCTCAGTCGAATTGAGGGTTCTTTCCTGGTCCTTCCCCAGAACCTAAATCTGCCCATCACTGACGCCTTGGTTCAAAGACATCCCAACCCCTGTCTGCGTCCTCGTGTGCTGGGGAGCTGTGGGCACTGCATCTGGCTCGCCTCCTTGGCGACCCTGCCCAGCGTGGCATCACTCGGTGGCTCGGTCTGGGGTTGGTGAGGAGACCCGCTGGGTTATTCTGGAATGCAGAGGATAAAGTTGGGTGGAAAAGCCTTTTTATTCATGGTGCATGAGGACCTTTGCTCAGCTTCTGGCTGTGGGGCGGAATAATAATAACTCAGCAACAACCACAGTGGTGGCCCACCAGGCATCTCTCTGCTGAACGCTTGGCATGCGTGTTGCCGACGAATTCTCACGACAGCCTTAGGAGACGCCGATCATTATCTGCATCCCCGTTTTATAGACAAGAACCCCGAGGCTTTCGAAGATAACCATGGTGGGCTCCGAAGAGATCTTGGCGAGCAAGGTGTCGTGGTGGTTCTGGCCCTGCTTGGGGGGTGGTGGGAGCTGGTTGTTGGTTCAACGGAGAGGTGGCCCTTCCTCTGGCAGGGGGCTGTGGCTGGCCATGCCTTGGGTGGGGTTGGCCTGGCCCCCCAGCGGCTTCCTGGATGCATTTCCCTGTAGCCTCTCTCTCTCTCTCACTTCCTGTTTCCTTTCCTCATTGCTCTGCCAGGCTAGTGTCATCTTCTCCCTTCCTCACCTGCCCAACCAGGATGTGTAGGCAGGAGGTTCATTTTGAAAAGTGAAGGAAGGAGAGTGGGGAGGTCATGTTTAGTGGGTAGAGTTTTCGTTGGGGAAAAAGAATCGGGCTGGGCGGAAGCGTAGATGAGAAGGAGTTGTGTTTGGGATCGATTTTGAAAGTGGAGCTGCCGCTTTGGCTGATGCTTTGGATGGGGCGGGGGGGGGGGTGTTGAGAAAAGGCAGAGTCGAGGATGACTAGAGTGAGTTTTGGGCTGCAGCTGCTTGCTGGATGAAGGGCCATTGACCGAGAAGAGAAAGCAAGTTTTGGGGAGGAACAGAAGTTCTACCTCAGGCACGCTACCTTGGTGTTGCCAGTTAAACAGCCAGCTAGCCATTGGCAAGCGGAGTCTAGGTTCCGTGGGGAGGGCTGGTTAGAGAGGTAAATGGGGAGCCCCCGACTATAGAGGGGTACTGACGGGCACCAGACTGGACGGGGCCTGTGAGCCTCCGGGGGCTGCAGGGACAAAGGACATTTCTTTGTGGTTTTGCTTTCCACTGTTTCAGTCGCCAGCGGTCCACTGCAGTCTGAAAATAATAAATGGAAAATTCCAGAAATAAACCACTCATCAGTTTTGAATTTCGAGCCATTCTGAGTAGCACGATGAAATCTCACCCCATCCTGCTCTAGTCCTGCCCGGGACGTGGATCATCCCTTTGCCCAGTGTCCCCACCCGTTAGTCACTCGGTAGCGGTCTCGGTTATCAGATCAGCTGTCCGCCATATGGCAGTGTTTGTGTCCAAGTGACCCTTATTTTACCTAATAACAGCCCCCAAGTGCAAGCGTGGTGATGCTGGCAGTTCGCCAACGAGAACCATCCAGTGCTTCCTTTATGTGAAAAGGTATGCACTTATAGGGAAAAAAACACAGTATTTATAGGGTTCAGTACTATCCGTGGTTTCGGGCATCCACTGGGGGTCTTGGAATGTAGCCCCTGCAGGTAGGAGGGCACTACCGTATGTCACATGGAGTTGTTGGGAGCATTAAATGAGAAAATGTGTGGCAATGTCCTTCGCACGGTGCCTGGCGGGAAGTCCATGGCGAAGGGCATTCACACGTCCTTTCTTGGTCCATTCACACGCCACCCCCCCCCCCCCGTAGCTTACTATTCTGTGCTTTCTCCGCCTCCTCCCTTCCTAGACCATCAACACCGACTCCCCTGACTCTCTCAACTTATGACCCTGCTTCCTATTTCAGAGGGACTGCCACCACTCCCCTCGGCACCCGGCCCGCTCCTTCTGCCCCTCCTGCTTCAGAGATGCCCAGCCTTGCCTTGGGCACCAGATCCCATCTCTTGCCCTTAAGGACATGTCCCAGCCACCCCACCCTCTCTCTGTCCCACGTCATCGGATATCGCCTCCCTGCTGGAGAAACGTGATGACACGTTTATCACCACTGTCGTCTTTACGAAGCCTCTGACTGCACGTCCCGCTGCCGCTATCACCCCCTTTCTCCGTTCCCTTTGGCAAATTTTGATGAAGAGTTATCTCCCTGCTGCGTCTGCTGCTTCTCATCCCAGTCTCTCAGAACTTACTCCAGACAGGCTTCATTTCTTCTGTGCCATTGACGTCGCTCTTGCCGAGGGCACCAGTGACCTCCCCCGAGCTAACCCAATGGCCCGTCTCCATCCTCCAGCAGCGCAGGAACCGACCATCCCCTCTCCCTGGTCCCAAGGGCTCATCCCCTTTGACTCCCTCCCACCCCCGGTCACTCTTCAGCTGTGTTGGTTCCTCCTCATGTCTATGGCCTCTTAACTTTGGAGTGACCAAAACTCCATCCTCTGGGTCCGGTAATGGGTTGAATTGTGCCCTTCCCCCCCCCCAAAAAATATGTTGAGGAATGTTATTCAGCCTTAAAAAGGAAAGAAATTCTGACATACGCTACAACACGGATGAACCTTGAGGACCTTACACTGGGTGAAATAAACCAGTCACAAAAGGGTAAGTACCATATGATCCACTCATGTGAGAAGCCTAGAGAAGTCACACTCATAGAGACAGGCAGTGGAAGGCCGGTTGCCAGGGGCTGAGGGGAGGGGGCAATGGGGAGGCAGTGTTTAACTTGTACAGAGTTTCAGTTTTGCAAGATTAAGAGTTTTGTGGATGGATGGTGATAATGTGACTATACGTAATGCCCTAGAACTGAACACTAAAAAATGATTAAGATGGTAAATTTTATGTCTTGTGTAGTTTCTCACAATCTATAAAAAAAGATAATGCAAAAAAAATTTTTGGAAGTGTTTTTTGTTTACTTCATGTGGTATGAAGGGTAATTAAAGGTGATAATTTGAGCAAGCAATATTTTGGAAGTACAATTAACATACATCATCTTAGTTTCAGGTGTACAACATAACGATTTGATATTAGTGCGTATCATGAAATGATCACCACAGTAAGTCTAGTTCACATCTGTTACCACACATAGTTACAGAATTTTGTTTTCTTGTGATGAGAACTTTTAAGATCTACTCTCTTAACATTGAAAGATGCAATACAGTATTATTATGTGTAGTACTGCATTCATAAATAAAATTTTAAAGATACATTGAAGTCCTAACCCCCAAGGCCTTAGAATGTGACATGATCTGGAAACAGGGTGGTTGCAGATGTGATTGGTTAAGATGAGGTCACACATAAGTATGATGGCTCTTTATCCCATACTACTGGTGTCCTTAGAAGAAGAAGACAGAGAGACATAGGGAGAACGCCAAGTGATGAGAGAGCGATGCGGCCATAAGCCAAGGTGTGCCAGCCACCACCAGAAGCCAGAAAGAAGCCAAAAAGGATTCTGTCAGAGACTCAGAAGAAGCACGGACCTGCCCACCGACACCTTGACTTCAGACTTCTAGTCTCTTGAACGGTGAGAGAATAAATTTCTATTGTCTTAAGCCACCAGCCTTGTGGTATGGTATATTTTTATTTTCTATCTACAGATGTGGACACCATAAGGTTTAAGAAGGTGGTGTAACTTTCTTGGATCACATAACCCGTAAGTCTGTCTCTGAAGCCTGACCACCACGTAAGCCTGTCCAAATCCCAAAGAAGCCTGGAGACTATTTTGTCAACTATTAAATCACATTGTTTCCTCTCAGAAAAGTACTAAATGTTTATTTCAGAAAACTTGAAAATTCAAAGCAATATAAATATGCCAAAGATTAAATACCCACAATTTCACCACCCAGAAATAATTATTGTTAAAATACGCTGATTTCTTTGCAGTATTTTGTGCTATTAGGTATTCACTGTGGCAGATACAATGTATTCAGTAGATCCTGTTTCCTTTCTTTTCCTGGCACGCGGCTAAACTACATTTCCCAGCTTCCCCTGTGGCTAGGGCAATAGAATGTGAGAGGAAGGGATACCACCCACTTTTAGGCCTGGCCCATAACATCTTCTGATCTTCCTGGTGTGGCTCCCTCTTTTCTTGCTGTTCATGGGATGGGAAGGATGCTGTGAAGCATTCCAAGACCCAAGGGGGCAGCCAAGTCACTAGGTGAAGGCACCTGGGTTTCTGAATGACCCAGTGGGGTAGAGACCCCACCTTGCCCTGATAGTCCCATGAGAGCGAAGTAAACCTTTGTGGTGGTATCATTGAACTCTGGGAGTTGTTTGTTACAGCAATTAGGCTGATACGGTATCATCACATGAATATTGGAATAATACTGTAGTATTTTAGGATGATTTATTATTATTACTTAGCATTTATCATAACCTTTTCCCTATATTATTAAACAATCTGTGACAACATGATTTTAATGGTAATTCATTATAATTATTTATCTGCCCAATCTCATATGGTTGGGTATTTAGTTGCTTCCACCAGTTTACTTTTGTGTCATGCTCTGGTGAACGTCCTCATGGTAAATCAGGTCACCCCATCCGGAGATGCACCAATGCACCCCAACTCAGTTTCCTGCCCCTGAGCCTCTTCTCTGCTGATGCTTAAAGAGATGCCCTAATTCCATGGACACTATTCAAAAAAACAAGTGCCGTGGGATAAAACGTACGTTCTTGGACAAAGGTATGTGAAATACCTTGGTTTCCTATAAGTGGTCTCATTTTTCCCTTGCGCCCCTTTCCTGCTGAAGTCTTGGTGGTGGGGAACTAGGGGTGACCAAACTGAAAGTCAGCCTCTTCCTTTGTAAAACGGTCTTTTCCAGGCAAGTATCCGGTCGATTCCAAACCCTCACTCCTGGTAAGGGCGGTTCGTGGCACTGGGGTGTCTCCCTTCCGTTTCCGTTCACAGGTGGCATCCGGCTGCGTGGCCTGAAGCTTACATGGCCCAAAGGCATTGGGGAGGGTGTGTCTTATCCTACTTGCTGTCACTGCACCTGCTCAGATGTGGCTAGTTTGTCTGCACTGGTTGACTGTGGACCTTGTTCTTCCCGAACGTCTCGTCGCAGGGTCAAGCCTCTTACCTACATCAGTTTTCTGTGGCTGCTGTAACACAGTGCCCCAAACTGGGTGGCTCAAAACAACAGACATGTATTGCCTTAAGGTTCTGGAGTCTGGACATGAGTTCAGGCCGTTGCCAGTGCCGGGATCCTCCCTTATCTCTCCCCCACCGGGCTCGAGCTTCTTCACTCCCATCTCTGCCTGCACCTTGCATGGCCTTCTCCTCTTCTTAGAGCAGGTCCCCAACCTTTGTGGCACCAGGGGCGCTCCTACGAGAACCTAATGCCTGAGGATCTGAGGCGGAGCTGAGGCGGTGATGCTGGCGCTGGGGAGCGGCTGCAGATACGGATGGAGCTTCCCTCACTCACCTGCTACTCACCTCCTGCTGTGCGGCCCGGTTCCTAACAGGCCACAGACTGGGGGTTGGGGACTCGTGTCCTATAGGACACCAGTTGCACTGGGTTAGGATCCACCCTCATGACCTCATCTTAACTTGATTACATCTGCGAAGACCCTGCTTCCACATAACGTTACATTTGCAGGTCCTGGGGTTAGCACTTCAACATATCTTTTGAGAGACGCAGGTCAACCCGTAATACCATCCCCCGGGTGCTCCCAGGTCCTGGGCGTCCTCGGCTTGGCTGTAGCAAGGGTCTGGGTGAGACCGTCTGCCTGCTGGGGGACCCTCAGCTATCTCTGCTGCAGCCTTGCCATATAGGGTACAGTGTCAGGCCCAATGTGGACACATCCTGGGGGCCACGGGCACCAGCTTGAGGGTCCTCCTATCCCCTAAGCCTGTCAGAATCTCTCTGCTGCCCCATCACCCTCCAGCCTGACCTTCTGCCTCCCTCCCCTCCTCCTGCCCACCCTCCCTCTCCTCTCTTCCACCCCACCCCCACCCCACTGTTTGCTATCGAGCACAAACTCCCATGCCCAAGCCTCCTTCTTCCCTGCTCTGTGGTACAGATGTTATCCACTGGCCTTTCAGGGGGCAAAACTGTCCTGGTTTAGGTTTTATGGTGGTGGCCAGAGAGAGAAAGAAAAAAGATACCGAATTAGCAAACGGGAAAACAGGGCAGGAAAAGTTTCAAAGATTCTCCGCCTATTAAAATGTTTTCGACATTCAGCCCTATTTGCCTTGACTTTGGAAAGTCTAAGCAGAGGAAAGCCTTGCTCTCCATCTATCTGCCAGCCTGTCTCCTCCCGCAGTGAACCCAGGTCACGCTTCCCATCCGTTTCCGCGGTGCCTTCCGGCTCTCGTTTTCCTCCCGGGACACTTTCCTCCCGTCCCCTTGCTGGGGCGATTCCTGTGCGCGCTTTGGGCGTCAGCTGGAGCTGAACTTCATCAGGGACGCTGTCGCCGGTGCCCCAGACACGTAACCCCCCACTACGGCTGCCTTCACCCATCGCTCTCGTGACTGTGTGTTTTACGTGTGACCCTCAGCAGGTCACAGGTCCAAGGGGACAGGAGCCACAGGTGTTTTGTTCCTCTCTGTGTCCCCACCGTTGGGCACTTGGTCGGAACTCACCAAATGTTGTTGGGTGAAGGAATGAAAGCCAGTGGAAGTGACATGACATCGTTTCGTATTAGGTTGAACCAGATGAACTTGTCAGCACAATTTGGCCATGTTGCCCTACAAAGATTGCGATCGCCTGGGACTGAAGCCTTCCTCGAGCTCTCCTGTTTCTGGGGGAGAAGCCCCGTCGTTAGGAAATGATCAGCTCGTCTCTGGGGAAGGAGGCTGTGGACCAGCTGTGATTATCTTGGGATCCCCTCTTGTCTAGCCTGTTGGCAGTTAACCCTCCCAGGCCCGGCAGATTCTGTGCAGAGCGAGGCTTTGTGTGTGTGCTAAAATAGTCCACATGGTTTAGCCAGTTTCTCCGATTTCCAATTGTTCTCCAACTTCTCCGCATTCTGATGAGTTGGTTACCTTTACGCATCGTGTGTTATGGCAGGTCGGAGAGTGACCGCTATTTGAGCTGGTGTGGAGTAGCTGTTAAGAGCCGTGAATTTGGCGTCAAACAGCCCTAGTGTGGGGCTGGCACATAGGAGGTGCTCGATAAATGCGTGTGGGATATGGGAAACAGATTGGAGTTTGCATTGACTTACTGGCTTTGAGACCTTGAGCAAGTTACTTACACTCTCTGAGCCTCAGTCTCCTCATCTAGAAACTGGCGCAGCCACGTACCCACCTGACCAGGTAAGCCGAGGTGACGGAGCCAAAGGGCTTGCTTGGCCAGGGGCTGGGCCCATGTGAGGCCTCGATGCAGTTAGAGCTGATGGTGGTTGGGGGGCTCTTTGCAGTGTCCCCTCTTCTCTTCCAGACCGTTCTGAGCATTTCTTATCTGGCTTCCCCACCTGTCCCTTGCCTCCAATCACCGTCTACTTTTCACCCAAGGATTACTCCACGTTCACATATGGGGTCCTATCACTTTCTGCTCAGAGTCCTGTAAGTGCTCAGGCTCCTCCCAGGGCACCCAAGGCTCTCAGGGGTCTGTCTCGCCAGGCTTGTCCCTCTCTGATTACACTCCTGTCCCTTGGCTAAACTTGTCCCTTGCCGTTTCTGCCTCCAGCCTCACCCAGCTTGCAGGTCCCTTGTCCCCTTCCCCCTGGGATGCCCTCACCTCACCAGATGAAACGATGCGTGTCAACGAACTACTGTCCAATAAACGCAATAACAAGTCTCGGCGAGGATGTGGAGAAATCAGAACCGAGTGCACTGCCGGTGGCCATGTGACATAATGTGGCTGGTGGGGAAACGGGATGGTGGTTCCTCAAGAAGCCAACCAGGGGCTTGCCATAGAATCCAGCAGGTCCACGCCTGGGTATGTAGCCCAAAAGACTGAAAGGAGGGTCTCGAAGAGGTATTTGTGCACCCATGGTCATGCAAATACTTCATGATTCCGCTTACACGAAGTCCCTGGAGTTGTCCAGATTCATAGAGACTGGAAAGAGAATGCTGGTTGCCAGGGGCTGGGGGGGGGCGTGGGGAGTTAGCGGCCAATGGGACAGAGTTCCAGTCCTGCACGACAAAAAGAGTTTTGGAGATGGATGGTGGCGATGGTTGCATGACAACACGAATGTACTTAGCACTAGTGAACTGTACACTAAAAGTGGTTGAGATGGTAGATTTTATATCATGTGTTTTACCATTTAAAAAAAAAAAAAGGAAGAATTCTGAAGATCGTCCTTGCCAGAAGCCGCCATCAAGGGATATGCTCGCTTAGTGGGACAGACGATGGTCTGCCTGGAGCCCAGCCACAGGGACATTCCCAGACCTCACCCCTCCCCCACGGAACAGGCAGAAGCACCTGACAACGAGCCTCTCTGTCCTCCCCTCACCTGCCTTCACCTCTCAGTGCCCCGACCTCCTCTCCTCCAAAGACATTTCAGCTCTTACCTCACTGCCGCTCCCACGGCCACGCCTGGATCTCGGCTTTGCCCCTAACGCCCTCCCCATCCTGACGTCCATATGCAGCCTCTGACTCCCGTCTTTCCACACACTCCCTCGGCGACCTTGACTCCCATCATTCTTTGTCCCTTTTCCTTGTCTTCCCTCTCCCCTGCCTCTTCCTCTCTTCACACTCCCGCTCCAGACTGACCTCTGTTGTGTGCTCCCTGGGCCCCCTGCCTCTCCCGCCACCCATCCTGGTGGAGTCCCGGGACCACCTCTTGTGCTCCGGGGCTCACACAGTGGAACTGGCCGGGGCCATGTGTACCTTCTCATTCTCCTTCGCCTTCTCGAGGCTTCTCTACTTCTCTCCAGTGTCACCAGCTGTCACCAGCTGTCTCCCCTCTCCTGGACTGTCACCATCAGCATGCAACAAGCATGCAGGAATGCCTCCCACGTTTAAAACCACACCGACCCCGCAGCCCCCTCCAGGTTTGCCCGGCTCGTTCAGCCCCTCCCAGAGCACCTCTTTGCCAGATGGTCTAAATGCTGTCCTTCCACGACTCTCTTTCGCCCCTGATCCCAGAGCCCCCTTTCGTCAGGTTCTCCACCCAAACAGCCCTTGCCAAGGTCAGTGCTGACCACTACATTGCCAACCCCAAAGGTTACCTTTGGTCCCTGCATGACTCCACCGGTCACTCTGTCCATCTCTAACACTCCCTTCTCTTGGCTTCTCACCTTTCCAGCTGCCCTTCCCAGTGCCACTTGCCACTCGCTCCTCTTGCTCCTGTCACCCTGGATCTGCCCCCGAGCTCCATCCTGAGCACTGTCCCCCCTTCTGCTGCATGTCCGCCCTCTCCCTGGGTGGTCTTTTGGTTCCTGGGGCTGAGAACGCCCCCACCCCCACCCAGAAGCCTGCCTCCAGCTCAGCAACTCCAACTGCAGGCCGACACAACTCCCCAAGGTGCCTCATGGCTCCTCATACACAACCCATCCCAAACTGTGTCTCCCCATCTGCTGACCCCCAAACCTGCTCTTCCCACAGTAACAGAGGCTCCATGCTTTCATTTTCCCAGACTCTTGGAGTTGTCCTTGACTCCCATCTCTCTCTCATCCAACTCGGAAACACACCCAGAACCCGCCCTTCATCAGGTCTCCTGGGACCCCTGGGCCAGCTGCCACCCCAGATCCTGTATTGACTGACCTTCTCCGGCTTTACCCTTGTTCCCCTGCAGTCTGTTCTCCACACTGAAGCTCAAACCATCCTTTTAAAATGCGAGTCAAATCACGTCTCTTGCCAGCTCGCGATCATCCCGTGGCTTCTCATCACAGGGAGAGAAGATCCAAAGTCCTTGCTGGATCACCAGGTCCGACTTGCTCCCACCTCTCAATCACCTCCCTGACCCCTTCTGAGACCCTTGGGGGCAGGGCCGGTGCGTTTGGTCATGGTCATTTCAACCTGAACCCAGGCCATGCGTGGTACAACTATGATGAATGAGTAAGTAAGGGACAGGTGATTGTACCTTCCCTGGGAGGCTGTGCCCTGCCCTGGAGCCGGCCCAGCTTCCTCCTGTCCCTGCCTGCCCTGGTCTGCACCCGGCTACTGTCCGTCCCCTTGGCCAGATGTGTAGCCTCCAGAGCTTTCTTTCTGGTGGCCAACGGCCCTCAGCAAAGGGGCTGCCCCAGGGACCGAAGTTGTGTGGTGTCCCTTGATCCACGTGACCCCATGCGAATTTCCATGCTGTCCTGGTCACCTTCTCCCGGCATTCCTTTCAACAACCAGATCCTGGGGGCGTGGCCGAATGAGCAGAAGCCACGCCTTATTGTGGCCACGCCCCCTCTTCAAGCCAACCAGCGCCAGAAAGCCAGAGATGTGTAGAAAAAGCTAGTACCACCCAAGTCGATCCCTCAGGCTCCTCACCTCTGCTGAGGAACAGGTCATTGTCCGGGTCTGGGAGTTCGAGGTACTGGGATTCAAACTCCGAACCTGTGCCGGGCTCAGAGCCCATCAGCGCCTGCTCCTGCCCCTCCCCCACGTCACAGCCTTGCTTCCCACTGGTGACCTGACGTTGCACCCGGAGCCAAACAGAAACAGAGCTGCGGGATCCTTTCCAATCTGCAGACGAGGCTGAATCGCTGCAGAGAAATTCTCAGTTTCAAGTTTTTTATTTAAAGTTTTCTTATATGTTTAACATCTGCCAATACTTGTCTGTCTGTGAGGTTCAACGATAATGGCTGTCACCTATACGACCTTTATCTACGTATCCCAGGCATCATGTGCTTTCCGCACAAATGTATGGAAATTTACAGAAAACGTGTGTTTGGTCGGTGCTATTGTTATGCCTCTTTGGCTGAGGAGGAAGTTGAGGATCAGAAAGGAAGTCACCTGCCCGGTCACCGGGAGCAGGGTGGAGCTGGGACTGGAGCCCGGGTCTGGGTGAGACGAACACCCCTGCTCTGCCCACCAGAGCACCTAGATGTTTTAGGAGAATGCTTTTGCCTTCCACCTGGCTCTGTTCATTGCCCTTGCTTCTCAACAGCGCTGCTCTAGGGAACCCTTGTGAGAGGGGGTTGTCTGTTTTGCTTGCCTGGACATGACCCTGGGGCTAAGACCAAGAGGAGGCAAGGTGGCAATTCATCGGGGTGATCTGAGGGGCCGGGTGGGGTGCCTGGGGGCTGCCCTGCCAACCACGGCCCTCCTGCTCCTTGACCGTGGGGCTGGGATTCTGGGACCGAGTGTTTCTCTGGGGCACGTGTATGTGGTGAGGGCTCTTCCCACAGCCCCCAACCAGGCCCTTGCTTCTGCTAGGCTGTAAAGGGCTAGACTCACCTCCAATTCATCTTGCAAGTTGGGTCTAAGGTCAGACCCTCCCCAGACCGAAACGGAGAACCCCAGCCCAGCGGGACCAGACCACTGCTCATGAGCCCCTTTGAATCACCTTCTCTCTGCCCAGGGCTTGTCACACTGTCTGGAGGGCCCGGATGGGGGGGCACTTCCAAGTCTCCTGGGACCGATGAGAGTATCCAGGCTGCTCTTCTGACTAGAAGGGAACCAAAGAAGCTGTGCAAGTGGGTCATGGCTGAATGGGGCCTTGGGGACAGAGGCCTCATAGCCCCCATGGGGCCAAGTGATAGATTTGCTGCCTACAACCTATGCCACCAGCGTACACGTCTGGCCCCCGACTCTGCCAGCCACGTCAGAGCATAGCCTGTTTCTGGTTTTGTGGGGACGTGCCAAACAGCTGCCAGTCCTTGCGTGGGTGAAATGTCACCTCCATCCCGGCTGGCCGCCTGCCCAGAGGACCGTTTGGGGACCGTCCTGCCGCCCCATGAGTTTCTTCTCCCCTTCTTCACCACGGCTCATTTCTTTCTGAGACTTACAACTGCATCCTCTTAAAGGGACTTGTTAGCGCATGCGCTGATTGTGATCTGACTTACCTGCTTCACTTGAAGCCGTGGTTGGTGAGGATTCGGGCAGTGGTCCTCCTGCCCCTTCGTCTCTGGGCCAAGGCTCCGGGCTGCAGTGGAGGGAGGTGACGGCCATTAGGGTCCTGCTTACGAAGAGTCCTAGGTCCCAAATAGCAGAGTATCCTTGTAGAGCCGCTGTGGGCTGGAGAGGTGGCCCCTGGGTGGGCGTGGTGAAGTGAGGGGTGCTGGGTGGAGAGGGCGTCCCTGAGGAGGGGAGCCCCAGAAAACATGTGGAGCCTTTGTAGAGAATAGACTAATTATGCAGGGGGCTGAGGGCTGCGGGCTGTGGTCTGCCCACTTCTGGAAGAGGCTGTGGGCCAGGCCCGCGCCCAGTGCTTGGGTGTCCTCGGGGAAGTGGACCGTGTTGGTCCCTGCCTCGTGCCCGGAGGTAATGACAGTGCCTGTCAGCATCAAATGAGATCAGGTTCCTACCTTGCAGGGCGCCCCCCCTGGTTCAGTGGCCTGGGGATGTCCCCCACGGCTCGCGGTTTCCAGGTGTGGGTGGGCAGCGCTGCTGACGCAGGAGGGGGTGATTCCGGGAGCCACACAGACTCACGCCACACCAGGGCGCGTCCCTTTTCCGCTCCTCTCGGCCCCTCTGGTTTCCCGGAGGAGCTCACACTGCCCAGCCCTTCCACAACAAGGAGGCAGCAATCGCCAGATAGAATTTAATAACATCGTTTATTTTCATGGTAATTTATTTTTACTTTTATCTTCTCTTTATGGCAGGGGACCTTCGTTTTCCCCTTAAAGTAGTCATAGGAAGTTCCCTGAGACATACATTTATTTAAGTAAAAAATAGTGAATCCCTTAAGCAAATAAGACAAGGGGTATGACCCCGACACACACACACACAAAACACCATGAAGGTGGCTCCGAAGGGTCAAGGCCAGGATCAGACCGACCCCTGCGTGGGGTCTTCATACGCGTCAGTCGGGACACACAGCTGACATGCCCCAATGGAAAAGGAAACCCTGGGTGGTGATGATCTGGCAGGAAGCATTTGGGCCCCGTCATCTCTCCCCTGGGCCCCTCCTCACCCTCTCAAATCCGTTCATGGCGTACTGTCCTTGAGACAGAGGTCTCCAAGGACACTTTGGCTTTTGAGGAAGTACACCCCACCGCCTCCTCGTCCCTGAGCTCCCTCGTCCCTGGGGTGCCTTGGGTGGCCTCCTCTGTAGGATACAGGATCGGGCTGGTGACCCCTGATGACCCCTCCCTGGGCCTGTCCCAGCCTGGCTGGGGGCCTAGGTTTGGGGGTGGGGTGGGGACTGTGAGGGGCTCACTGACTCTAGGAGTGTGAATTCCAAGCTCCCTGCCTCTAGCTGCAGGCCCGGGGCACAGGGGTGGGGCGCGGGGTGGGGGTGGGGCGCTGCTCTCATCTCTCTGCCAGGCCCACCCCACTGTTCGCCCATAGTGGCCCCAGGAGCCGGGAGCCGCCTCCCACCTGTCCCCATCTGCCCCTGGCAGTCAGTCCAAGCATGGGAACTTCAAAGCCCACGAACCTTCCCCTGACAGAGGGAAGGCGTTTGGAATCACATGAGGAGTGGGGGAGGGGCGGGCTGGGCACGGGGTCACATAGCTTCGGGTCCCTGAGCGCAGCTGCACTTGGCCCCAGCCCCTTTTTTCCTAGGGTTCCTGAGAGCAGAAAATACCACTATCATTTTTTCGCAAATGGCATTCACCTGAGGGTGAGCCGCCAAGGCTGGGGTCCTGGGCCCCTCCTGCCAGGGGACCTTGTCTGGGAGGCATCCAGAGCCTGACTCTCTGCGCCCCCCATCCACCCCCACCCCACGGCCTGGCTTTCTCTGCAGCCCCCCATCTTTCTGCCCCATTCTTGGACTGCCGGCTGCCTTAGGGGCAGGGAGGGAGGGAGATCAATGCAAATTCCTGGGCCCCCTTCGGGAGTCACTCTTAGTGGGTCTGGGGTGGGACCCGGGGGGTTGCATTTTGTTGGGCTCCCCATGGATCTGGTGTGAGTGTTCCTTCTGGGGCCACACTTTAAGAAACCTGGGCTCCCTAATTGTTAGCTAGCAGATGAAGCTGTACTTAGGGGTTATTGTCAGGTGTTTAAGCACAGAGCGGGTGGGGCTTTGGGGTGGGAGCCAAACATTGCGCTAGGAGTCGGGTGGGGATGGGGGGGCCACCCGCCCTCTGGGAGTGCCTGTGCCTGGCATGGAACAGGTCGACCCCAAACCACTGTGGATCAGTGAAAGGTGGCATCTCCACAACCCATCCCCGCTCCGCAGAGGGGATGCTGAGGCTCAGAGGTGAAGCCACTTGCCCAAGGACACACAGATGGACAGCGGCTAGCGAGACACCAGTCTGTGTGGGATGGCCTCCCCCAGGGCCCCTGCCTCCGCCGCCCCTGGGAGACACAGCGTTTTAGACCCTCTGCGGGCCCAGAGGGCTGGGGACTGCTGTTGGAAGCAGTGTGGCCCATCTCTCCTGCTGCATTGAGTGGGCGGCTGGGCGGGTCCAGCCGGCCAAGGAGGCGGCGGGAACTTCCAAAGGCACCGATTTTTGTGGCCTCAAGAGTGATGACTCCATCAGGAGGCAGGTTTCTTTTCTCGATGTTTTATTAACTTCTAAGTCTGGGACCAGTGGTTTCTGGATAGAGTCCTGTGAACGTCACATCTGCTCCATTCGTTTGTGCATTCATTCATTCGTTCGTTCGTTCGTTCATTCGTTCATTCATTCAGGTACTCTCAAAACGGAAAGAAAACCATGCGGGAGATGCCCGTACTTCCCCTGAGTTTGTCTGCGGACAGGAACGCTATGACTCAAATTGTTCCCGCATTTATCGAGCGCCTACTACATGCTCGGTCGGGCGGCCTAGTTCGACACCTGCAACACCATCTTTCTGTTTCGTGTCTGGCACTTGTTACTGATCATTCTGCTGTGTGAGTCTCCCACGTGCCAAAGGCCCTCCTCATAAGGGGCAGCACCTGGGACGGGAGACGGTGTGGCAGGGGCCCGCCACCTGGGTTACCCCGGAGGGGAGACTGCCCCCTTCCCAAACTGGGGCCCCTCGGCAGCCCTCCTCGCTGCCCAGCTATTTTGTGCTCCTGCTTCAAGGCTCAATGCCACCTCCTTCAGGAAGCCTGCCACACCCTCCCCTTCTGGCCCGGGCTCTTTTCTCTGAGGCTTCTCTGTGCCTCAGCTACTTTGCCTCGCCCAGGTTCCTTACCCTCTCCTCCTCTTCCTAGAATCTAATGGTTTTTTTTTCTCTTCCTTCCTACGCTTCAGGTCTGAGCGTAAAAGTCACCTGGTCAAGGGACCACCCGATGCGTTTGTCTTGTGGGCTTGTTCCTCCTCTATTTACCCCTGAGTCCACAGGTCTGGTTGTTCGGGAGAGAGACTTTTGTGGAAGATACTGGCTAAAGGCCGAAAAGCCTGCTAGATTTAGCAATAAAAATGAAATAAAAGCACAGCACGCTCAGTTAAATATGTATTTCAGATAAGTGAGAAATAGTGAGTATAAGTATGTCCCAAATATTGAGTGGGATATACTCATACTAAACTATTTGTTTATCTCAAATTAAAATCTAACCTGGCACCTTCTACCTACCCATCTTTGCCCCCTTGCTGGACACACTCCATAGCTAGACCCCCCAGCAAGTGTGGGTGGGAGTCTCGTCTGCCTAGGCCATGGCCCGCCCTCAGCAGGGAATGTCACGACACAGATGCTGGATAAATCAATACTCATTGATGGGACAAGTGTGGGGGAACTTGCCCAGAGCCTGGTACAGGGAATTCTCCCCGATCTCTGTGAAGACCAGTGAGAATAGGTGAGGAGCCTGAGATGCAGGCTCTTTGATTCAAGTGGTACTTTTTGGTTATCGTAAAACAGCTGTGAATTCCAGAGGACCTACCGCACACCGAGCCTCACGCTGTTTTTATACACATCACCTGCCACGGCCGTTCTGCGGGGAAGCCATTCTGATTTACGCTTTGGATGGGAAACTGAGGTTCAGAGAAGGGGCTTTCTGGCCTCAGGTCGCATAGCCGGGAGCCAGGAGCCGGGAGCCGAGGCAGGTCTTCCTCCAGCCAGACCCAGGGTGCCAGCCCAGCGCCTCCTGCTTGGCTCAGCGTGAATTGGGACTGCAGAGGCTCCAGCAACTTCCATGAAGACCCTCGGTGAGTGGGGTGGGTACCGAGAGGATGCTTCTGCCTCCGTGCACGCCTGGCGTTTTGGACCAATCTCTCTTCCCAGGGGAATCGTGTCCCCGTTAATTTTACTAATGCAGCTCGTTTATTAAGTAAAAAGCCCGCATCCCTCCACATGTGGTGCAAAGGAGAATTCCGCCTCTCAGGAATTCTGAGTCAAGGCGGCTTTGAATGAATGAGACTCTGCTGAGCTTCAGTTCCCCATGGGACAAGGAGGTGAAGGGGCACTGGCCAGGCACGCAGATGGAACAGGAGTTCAAATCCAGCGTCCACCTTTTACCGGCTCTGCTCCTTGAGTCAAGTCACTCCCTCATTTTTGCCATCTCTAAAAAGGGAGTTAAATGAACTCGGCCACCCCAAGGCTCCCAAAAGTGCCAGCTACTGATGTAGCTGCTGATACCGAGGGTAATTAGTACAGGGCATGGCCACCCTTTCCTGGGGGACCTGCTGGAGTGGAGCCCAGAGCCTTGTGCCCTGAGGAGCCCTCAGGCATCTTTGCAGGTGGGGCCTGGTCTCTGGCTCCTTTCCTGGAGCTGCTGAGAAGGGAAACCAGTCTCTCCACCCGGCCCTAGGGCACCATGGTCAAGGTCAGCCAAAAGGCTGGGCCTCCACTGGCCTGCCTTAGTCTGAGGCTGGAGGCTGTCTCTTAGTGTGTGTGTGTGTGTGTGTGTGTGTGTGTGTGTGTGTGTGTGTGTGTGTGTGTGTGAGAGAGAGAGAGAGAGAGAGAGAGAGAAGACAGACAGAGAGAGAGATAGAGCAGAGAGAGACAGACAGAGACAGAGACAGAGAGAGACAGAGCAGAGAGAGACAGAGCGAGAGAGACAGAGCGAGAGAGAGAGCGAGAGAGAGAGAGAGAGAGAGAGAGAGAGAGAGAGATTAATCTATAGTCTGGATGGGGGGAGGCTCACATGTTTTACTTTATCACCTGGCTGGGGAAAGGTGGCTGGCCTTGCTCCTGGATTCTGCTTTCCCAAAGTGTCACCACTGTGTGTGCTTGGAATAAAATGCAAACTCCCGAGCTCCCAAGGCCTGCTTGCTGGCTCCTGCCACAGTGCCCACCCTTCCTTGACCCCAGCCCCACGGCCACGGTCACCCCAAGATCTGCTCTCCCTCTCCCTCCGCTGCTTCCTTCTGCTTTCGGACTCCAGAGTTTTCCTCACTGTCCATGAACACTGGACATCCTCATGCCCTACTCCATGTCCTCTCAGCCCCTTGTTTATTTCTTCCACCCAGAACAGGGCCTCCTCTGGACCAGGTCTTTCCCTCTTGTCCTGCCAGCCCCGCCAACCCCTCCAGTGTCTGTCGAAAAACGAGAGTAAGTAGGCTGTGTCATTAAACGCACATTTTTGCTCAGAGCATCATTCTCACGGTGCACATGTGCATTCATTTATTCGCTCCTTCGACAAAATACACCAGGCCCTGGGGCTTTCCGAGCTGATGCTGGCCCTGCCCTTATGAGTCTTTCCGGCCAGGTGTGCGGAGGGGGGGAGCCGGGAGACAGGTGAGAACAGAAAGGAAACACCACCTGGCAATTTCTCTGGGATCTTCCAATTCCAGGTCGACCTGCTTTCTCCCACACATCCTCCCTTGTGGCTGTTAAGAGATTAATATATGCAAATACCCTTTTATAAGATGGCTTTAGCCTTGAACTCTGTGGATTAAGTTACTTGATTTAAATACGTATTTGGGTACACCCACCCCCATGACATATACATGTATAAATCCCAAGCAGTAAATAAAATCCCCTCGCCCCTCCTGTGCTGTGTAGAGCTGCTAATCCCGAGTCCTGTGGGCATTTGACAATTACGAATGCTCCTTAATGGGCCTGGCTAACACCGGCCAGAGGGGGACAGGGGATAGGCTGGTGCTGGAGGTGCGCCGGGAGGGGGCCTCTGGAGGGACACAGGCCCATTAGCAGGAGAGGAAGGGGGTGTCTCCAGCAGGACTGTCAGCAGCCAGGCTGGGCCCTCCTGGGAGGGGAGAGTGGTATAGACGGACAACTGGGTTTGGACTCACGTCCCCTAAGACCAAGTGGCCTGGAGATAAGTCCCCTCCCCACCACATTGTTCCTGGCACCTTCCAGGCCTCCGTTTGTTCCCTCTGCCTGATTGGGGTGGCTGCCCTCTCCTCTCCTTCAAACCGTGGCTCAAACATCACCTCTTCGAGACGTCTCCCCAGAGCAACCTGACAGCCCTGCTCACCGCAGCCCTTCACGCCACACTCCTGACTGCTCCAGTCATTCCTTCTGACAAACTGTATCATTTACTTGTTATGATGTTTACTGTTTGCTGTTTACTGTCTCCCCTCCTCAACGCACCTTAGAACGTAAGCCCCCCGAGGCGAGGGTCTGGGTTTGCCTCGTCTGCTGATATATCATCCCCAGGGCTGGGCACAGGCCTGCACACAGTAGGTTAGTGTGCAGCAAATATTTTGTTGCTGGATGAACTCAGGCAAACATCGCCTGAATCCTTCTGAACCCCTGGCTCTGGCCGGAAGCTGGTATACCAAGGCAGTTACAGCCTTAGGAAACAACAAACCGCCTAAGAACCCATAGAATCTGTGAGTCCTCACCAAGCACCCGGCGGAGGCGCCAAGTCGAGGCCAGGGTTCCGTGGTGGGTGGAGCGGTGAGACAGGAAGACCCAGCCTGGCGGAGGGCAGAGCCTGGCTTCATACAGCCCCCACCCCCGTGCCCAGCACCCGCTCCTCCCACCTCACTGTGGTATCATGGAAGGCTCCCCAGTGAGGGGACACCGGACAGAGCTGGGAGTGAGGGTAGGGAGTGGGTCTGGTCTGGGACAGAGCGTTCGTTGCGATGATGTTGATATAATGCGCCAGCCTCCCTTGCCTCCACTGGTTGCATGTGTTTCTTTGTTCATCCATTTATTTTCGGTCTGCGCCTTTATATTTAAAAGGCAACTCTGCATGTTGTTCCTCTGTACCTCCTCTCCTACCTTCTCTGCATCACCATCATCATTATTATTAATTATTATTTAGTGATTGCTTAAGGGATTAAAGTCTACCTCCCGAACTTTTCAGTTAACTTAGAGTTAATATTAAACCACCTCACATAAAACATAGATTCCTGCGCCTGCCTTGGTCTAGTGGCTCACACTTTGCTGTGTTGTCGTGTGTCTATGTATTGTCATACGTTGTCATATGTACATGTATCTAATTTTGCTTTAGATGCTCCTGTATATTTTACAGGAATTAAGAGGAAAAAAAGTGATCTTTTCTGTCCACCCAAGTATTAATCGTTTCTAATACTCTTCTTGACAATCCGAATTTCCACCTTGCGCCCTTTCCTTTTCAGCATTGCTTTATAGTCCCAGTCTCTGGTGAAAGAGTTTCTTGATTTGAAAAAAAAAAGGTTTTTTTGAATCTAAAAATGATGATTTTGCCTTCATTCTTCAAGGATATTTTGCTGGATATAGAATTCTTGGGTTGCATTACTTTCTTCTTGCTCTCTAAAAGGAAAGACACGATGTAGTTTGAAATAATTGCAGATTTGCAGAGAGTTCCCAAAATAGCGCAGAGAGCGCCCGGTACCCTCTGCTGGTTCCCCCGGTGGCGATATCTCACACGGTAGTACAGACAGCGAAGCCAGGAGGTTGACGTGGGCACCTTGCCTGCAGTTCTATGCTGTTGAATAACATGGGCAGATGCCTGTTAACGACCACAGAAACCGAGATACAGAACATCCCTCGCCACAAAGGTCTCTCTCATATCGCCCCTTGGTAGTCATCCCCTGCCCCGACCCCAGCCCCTGGCAACCACTCACCGGTTCTCTATCTACACTTGGTCATTTAGAGCTCTCCATCTTTTCAGAATGGCCTTTTCACTCAGTGTGATGCCCTTGAGATCCATCCAAGTTATGTGTGTTGACATTTCTTGTTATTGCTGAGTACTATTCCATGGTCTGCTTAACCATTGGCCTTCTGATGGGCATTTTGGTTATGTCTAGTTTTGGGCTATTATGCATAAAGCTGCTATGAACATTCATGTACAGGTGTCAGTAATGATATAGTTTTCATTTCTCTGAGATAAATGCCCAGAAGCTTGATTGCTGGGTTATATGGTAAGTATGTGTCCAGTTGGTGTTTTGTTTGTTTGTTTGTTTTGTTTTTTTTAGAAACTGTCAAACTGTTTTCCTGAGCAGCCTTACTCTTTTCCATTCCCAGCAGGAATGCATGAATGACCCAGTTTCTCTGCATCCTCACCAGCATTCCATGTTGTCACTATTTTGTTTTTAAATTTTAGCTGTTTTAATAGTTACGTAGTGATCTCTCATTACGGCCTAAAATTGCCTTTCCCTAAAGGCTGGTGATGGTGAACATCTTTTTTATGTGCCTATGTGCCATCTCTATATATTCTTCAATGATTTCATGTGTTTTGCCCATTTTCTAAGTGAATCATTTATGTTTTTTACTGTTGGGTTTTGAGTATTTTAATATAATCTAGATATAAGTGATTTGTTAGATAGGGGAATTGCAAATATTTTCTCCAAGTCCGTAACTTGTCTTTTCATTCTCTTAACAGAGTCTTTGTGCAGAGCAAAAGTTTCAAGTTTTGATGAAGTTTAGTGTATCACTTTTTTTTCTATTGTGGATTATACTCTTTGTGTTAAGTCTAAGAACTCTTTGCTTACCCCAGTTACTGAAGATTTTCTCTTATGACTTTTTTTTCTAAAAATTTAATAATTTTACATTTAAGTTCTCAATCCATCCTGAGTTAATTTTCATATAAGGTTTGACGTTTAGTTTGAGGTTACTTTTTTCTTTGGTCTATGATGTCCAATTGTTCCGGCACCATTTGTCGAAAAGGCTATCCTTCTTGCATTGGATTATTTTGCACCTTTGTGAAAAATCACTCGGGTATATTTGTGTGAGTCTTTTTCTGGTTCTCTATTCTGTTCTGTTGATCTACGTGTCTAACCCTCCAACAGTGTGACACACAGTCTTGGTGACCATAGCTGTATGTTTTAAAATCATGTACAGTGATTCCTCTCATTTATTATTCTTCAAAATTGTCTTAGGTATTCTAATTCTTTTGGTTTTCCATATACCCTTTAGGGCAATATTGTCTATATCTAAAAATTTGCTTGGATTTTGATAAATATTGTGTTAAACTTATGTATGAATTTAGAGGAATTGACATTTTGACTGTGCTGATTCCTCCAATCCGTGAGCAGAGATTTCCTCTCCATTTATTTAGATCTTTTAAGAATTTCTTTCATCAGTATTTTGCAGTTTTCAACACACAAGTTCTATATATGTTGTATTGTTTATATCTAAATATTTTATTTTTTGAACAATTAGAAATATTGTATTTAGAATTCCAGTTTCCATATGTTCATTCTAATATACAGACATACAATTGATCTTGTGTGTGTGTTGATCTTGTATCTTGTGACCTGGCTGAACTCACTTCCTAGTTATGGGAGATTTTTTGTAGCTTTTTGGGATTTTACATAGACAATCGTATCATCTGCAAGTAAGGGTGTTTTTATTTCTTCCTTTCTTTCTGATCCATGTGCATTTTTATTTTCCTTTCTTACCTTATTGCTCTGGCTAGAACCTCTTAAACAAGCTAACCATAGATTGTTAAGAGTGAGCACCCTTACCTTGTTCCCAATCTAGGAAGAAAACATTTAATCATTCACCATTAAGTGTGTTATTTGAGATTTTTTTTTCAAATGTTCTTTTTCAAGTGGAGGACATTCCCCTCTATCCTAGTTTTCATAGAGTTATTTCATGACTGGGTGTTGAATTGTGTTAAATGTTTCTTTCTGCATCGATTAATATGATCGTGTGATTTTTCTCCTTGAGACTGTTATGTGGTGAATTACACTGATGGATTTCAAATATTGAACCCGTCTTATATCCCTAGAATAAGCCCCACTTGATTACATTGTATAATTCTTGTTATATGTTGCCAAATTTTGTTTGCTAATATTTTGTTGAGGATTTTTACATTTATGTTCATTAGGGATATTGGTCTGTATTTTTCTTTTTTGCACTATCTTTATCTAGTTTTAGTATCAACGTAATGCTCTCTTATAAAGTGAATTGGAACCATTCCCTTCTCTTCATATGAATTTGCTATCTTTTTGATAATTATAGTGTTATTCAAATTATTTATTTCAGATTGAGTGAGTTGTGATAGTTTGTGCTTTCCAAGGAAGTGATCCATTTCATCCAACTTGTCAAATGTGTGAGTGTAAAGCTATTCACAATATTCTCTTATTATCCTTATTATTGTTGTTGTTGTTGTTATGTTTTCAGGGTCTGTAGAGTATCCCCTGTTCCATTCCAAGTATTGGTGACTTGCATTTTCTCTCTTTTTTTTCTTTGCTAGTCTTGCTAAAGTTTTCTCAATTATATTGATCATTGCAAAAAACTAGCCTTTTATTTCTATGATTTTTCTCTATTGTTTTTCTGATTTTAATTTCATTGATTTTTGCTTTCATATTTATTATTATTTCTTGCCTTCTGTTTGTTTTGGATTTATTTTGCTCTTCTTTTTCTAGTTTGTTGTTTGTTTTTCTCTCTTTCTTTTTTTTTTTAAATTTCAGCAGTATAATACTATTAGATCAAAACTGGATTTAAAGTTCATACTTTCTAGGTAGGATATTTCATTCACATAAAATTGTTTCAAAGTCTGGTGTCTTAAGGTACAAATTCGCTGAATGAATTGAGACTATCTCTTTCTAAAATAAGCATTTCAGTGCTATAAATTTCCCTCACCACACGGCTTTAGCTGCATCCCACAAATTTTGTTCCAATTTTAGAATTTGTGCTGCTGAAGTGAGCACCACAAATTTCGATATGTTGTTTTTGTTTTCATTTAGATCTATGTACTTTTTCAATTTCCTTTGAGACTTCTTTGATCTATAGATAATTTAGAAGTGCATTGTTGAGTTTCCAAGTGTTTGGAGATTTCCTTCTTATCTTTGTGTTCTTTATTTCCACTTTGATTCTCTTATTGTCAAAGAACACATTCTGTTTAGTTTTAATTCTTCAAAATTTATTGAGATTTCCCATATACCCATATAACCCCTGTCCCCACACATGATTATCCTCCCCCATTATCAACATCCCCACTACAGTGGTACATTTATTATAATTTATGAACCTACATTGACTCATCATTATCACTCCAAGTCCATAGCTTACATTAAGATTCACTATTGGTATTGTATATTCTATGGGTTTGGACAAATGTATAATGACATGTTACAGTATCACATAGTGTATTTTCACTGCCCTAAAAATCCTCTGTGCCTCATCTATTCATCCCTCCTTCTGCCTAACCCCTGGCAACCACTGGTCTTTTTACTGTCTTCACAGTGTTTTTTTCCAGAATATTATGTAGTTTGAATTATAGAGTATGCAGTCTTTTCAGATCGGCTTCTTATGAATTTAAGTTTGATTTCATCAAAATTGAAAACTTCTGCTTACCATTAATAAAATGAAAGGGAAACCACAAAATTGGTAGAAAAAAATTTACAAAACATATAGCTGATAAAGGGCTGGTATCTGGATTATATAGGTAAGCCTACAATTCAAAGGACAGATGCCCAGTTAAAAATGCCAAAAGATTTGAATAGACACTTCACAAATGAATATAGACAGAAGGCCAATGTGCACCTTTAAGCGCACTCAGTATCGTTAGTTCCCCGGGAAATGCAAATTAAAGTCCGTAAGATACCACCACAGTATCTTATGATTAAGATATTTTATGATTAAAATTTAAAAGGCTGACAATGCCAAATGTTGGTAAGGATGTGGAACAAGCAGAACACTCAAAAATTGCTGATGGGAACACAAAATGTTACAAGTATTCTGGAAGAAGTTTTATCGGTTTCCTATAAAGTGAAACACACCTACCCCATAACTTGGTAATTCTTTGTCTAGAGATTTTCTTGAAAGAAGTACGTGCACATGTTCACGAAAACATTATATGTGAATGTTTATAGCAGCATTATTTATATACCCCCCAACTGGAAACAACCCAAATATCCATTACGAAGAGAATGGATATGCAAATTGTGGTATAGCCATATCATGGACTATTACTCATTCATAAAATGAGGATGCACTGTGAATACGAACAACTCAGGCGAATCACGCAGACACGATGTTGAATGAGAAAAGCCTGGGACAAAACCCCACAAACTGATGACTCCATTCGTACGAAGTTCTGCAACAGGCAATACTATACAATGACGAAAACAAGAATCAGAATGTTGGTCGCCTTCAGGGAGCAGGATGTCTGGGAAGACACAAAGGTACTTTACGGGGTGATGGAATGGTCCTCTGCCTTGGTAAGTGTGTGGGCTACACAGGTGCATGCATGTGTCAAAACTTAAATTGCACGGGTGATACTTGTGCATTTCATTATGTGTAAATTTCACCTAAAAAAAAAAACACTCTCCAGACTGAAACAAACAAACAAAGAGCACTAACTAGGTCATTCGGCATTACAACCAACCACGGCCACTGTTCACGGAGGATCCAGCTGGTGACGTCTTCATCTGGCCACTCCCAAGCTCGGGCAGGGCAGAGCTTTCCGCTGCCCTGACTGCACTTGCTGCAGCAGTCACCAGGAAAAGTTCTCCCACATTTCGGAGACGGGAGGCGTCCCTTGGCACTGCCACAGCATGGCTCTGCCTCTCGGCGGCCGGCACGGCTCCCACCCACTCTCCTTCACAGGCCGCGCCTGCTCGATTCATGTCTCTTCTGACAGACGGTCCTCCGAGGTGGCAAAGACAAATGTTACGCCTCCATCACCCTCTCCCAGGTGACCTTCAGGCCCCAGCAGGTGAGAAGCCACGGCTTGCTCCCCCCAGTCAGAACTGGCCTGGGAACTGGGCTCCTCGGTTCTAGTTACAGTGTGTAAAGACCTCCCTGTGGAATTTACAGTGTTTTCATTCATGTATTCACACATCGCCACGTAGTTATTGAGCTCCTACTGTGTGCCGGGCCCGTTCCAGTTTCTTGGGGCACACGAGTGAGCAACTCAGGGAAAATCCTTTGTCCTCAGGGACTCACATTCTCCTGGAAGGACATGAAAAAATGATGACCCCTCCCTCTCCCATGACATGCATATCCTAATCCCCAGAACCTGGTAATACGTTATTGTGTCAAGCAAAAAGGATTTTGCAGGTGTCATTAAGTTAAGACTTCTGAGACGGAGAGACTGTCTTCGATTGTCTGGGTGGGCCCACGTCCTCATAGGGTCCTTGTAGGAAGGAGGCAGAAAGGTCAGGGTCAGAGAAAGTGGTGAGGACGGAAGTCGAGAATGGCACGATGCATTTGGTGGGAGGAGTCCACGAGCGGACCACGCAGATGGCCTCTAGAAGCTGAAACGGGCATGTGAACGAATTCTCCCTGGGAGCTTCCAGAAGGAACAGCAGCACTAAGTGTGCGGTAATTTGTTACAGCAGCAACAGGAAACTCATACACTGACTAAACAGCAAACCTAATATATAAGCGGATAATCCATGACGTGTTAGAAGGTGATGGGCCAATGATCCGGGGCTCTCCTTTGCTTTAGGGGGAGGCAGGAAGAATACCTATTTGCACATGTGGTAAGTGGGCGGCCAGTGCTCGACAGTTCTTTGTGTTCCGTTAAGGAGAAGCCTTTTGTTTCTTGATAGAGGCGTGCCTGACCACAGCGATAAAATCCCATTGCACATGGAAGTGGAAGTAAAATCCCGAAGGCAAAATGGAATTCCTGGTGGACTGCTTTGTATGTAGACAAATGATCATATGTAGAAAACTCCCATTTACCAGATGGAGAGACCGAGGCAGGAGAGCGGACAGAGCCCGACTCAGGGCTTCATGGCGCTATGGCGAACCCGCCTCCATTGGGCTGGCAGCTTGGGCTTGGATTTCCCCTCCACGTGAAACCCAGAGTGTCTCTCTTGCACACCACACAAAGGCACCATACCCGCTCACACACTTTCCCCAGAGAAATGACCCAGCCCAGCAAGCGGCTGACTGTCCAAGCCGGAAGGAGGGGTGAGTTCACGGGAGCCTCGTGGGGCCCCTTCCATCGCTCACGGTGCATCTCAGCCTCCTGACTGTGGTCCTGGCGGGTCCTCTCCCAGGAACGCCCTTCCCTGGTTTAGCAAACTCATGTCTCTTTCACCCCAGCTCTTTTCCTTTCCTCGGGACCTCTGTAGCTCTCCAGGTCCCCTGGAAACGTCACAGGCTCTCTGGAGTCGCCGTACATCTGTCATGCCCCCTCAACTGTAATGGACACTCTCTGAGAGTAACGGTTCTGTCCCTCACCCTCCGTGAAGCCACCTGGATGTGTGGGGGCCGGATGTGTGGATGACACTAGCCTGTGTCACTTGAAGGCAAACCTGGAATCAAGTTGCTGCGTCGTGGTGGCCGTATGTCACGATGCAGATGCAGGTGCTGTAAATAACATAGCCCCAAACAGCAGCAACCTGCACGTGATAACCAGCCCCCAACATGCACAGCCCAAGGTTGATAGGGTGGCTCCACAGGGTCAGGGCCCCAGACTCCTGCTAGCTGGCCGTTTGCGGTCCTCAACACACAGCTTCCACCTCGTGATCTGAAATGGTTGCTCCTGGTCCTGCTACTGTATCCTCTTTACAGCCAGCAGGAAGGAGAGGACAGAAAGAGGTCCCCTCTTCCTTGAAGGGCAGGACAGGAGTCGCACACGTCACCTGCAGTCACATGCCACTGGCCAGAACCTGGTCACATCGGTACCCTTAGTTGCAAGAAAACTGGGAAATGTGATCTTTTGTTGGGTGGCCAGGGACAGCCCCGCCTTGGAGACTGGCCACCATGCCCTGTAGCAAGTCCGCCGTATTCACCTTGGGTTTCCCCTGCACAGGCCTAGCTAGGGCTGGGGGTGTGGAGTCTGTGCTCAATAAGAATTTGTTGGAAGAACTAATGAATGAATACAGTGTCTTATAACAACAGCACCTCCCTCTCGGGGCTGTTGTAAGTGGGATAATGTGCAACATCCTGAGTGTGGAAAGAGCTTCATGTCAGCTCTTGCTGTTACTACTAAAGATGTTGTCTAATCGAACCCGATGCCCAGAAAAGTTATTGTGTAGATATGTGATTCATTTCATCCCATTATCCCATCGGAATCTGGACGATGGAGGGTCAGTGATGGGTTAGGGGATTTGGGGATGGGGGATGACTGTTCCCAATGCTTTAGGCACTGACAAGAAGGGGCCTAACAATGAAAAGCTTTGTGATGACTACATGGGATGAACGAATAAGTGGATAGACAGATGAATGAATGATTGCATTGGAAACCCTGAGGAATTCCCTGCTTGACAGTGCAATTCTGTCTCCTTGGTGTCTCCTGGACCTAGAAGGCTTGGGGAGTGGAGCGCTGGGCAGAGCAGCTGCAGCCAGGCCCAGGGAGGGCAGAGCCAGCGAGCCGATGACAAGTGTGTTCTCCCGGCCGCGAGAAGCTCAGAAAGAATGGACAGTGGTACCCGGTGGCCCCTGTGTCACCAGCTGGGATTGTCCGAGGACCCAGATGTCTTGTTGATGCTGGTGGCCTCCCTGCTTCATATGTGATCTCCTAGGCGCCTTCTTTGGGGCTGGGGGCTCCTTCCCCGGCCTTTGGTCCCTGCACCCCTGGGAGAGGCTAAATGTTGTTTTGCACAATCCGGGCTCCATGGAAACCGCCCAGACTTAGTTAATCCTGCTTCCCGTGCTTCAAGCAAACCGGGTTTATGGAAACCTCTGGGATCTCAGTGACGGTGAAAATACAAGCTGGCCTCAGGGTCTGCCTGCGCAGGAGGCTGGCGGTGACACCCGCCGTCTTTCACACCGTGGGCAGACCTTGCTGGTGCAGCCTCTCGTTTCTGTCTGAGCATTGTCAGGGTTCGGGCAGATAAATAGCTGGGGAGCTCCGGAAACGCCTCTCCGGGGGAGGCAGGGCCGTGCTGAGCCCAGACAGACGTAAGACCTTGGACAGGGTGCCCCGCTTCCCTGCGCCTCGGTCTTCTCATCTGAAAAGTGGGGATGGTGACGACGGCATGTCTCGGAGGGGTGGCGGGGTGAGGGGTGGTAGACTCTCAGCCTGGCACCGGCACACTGCGACGGATGTCACTGGGCGCTGAGTTAAACGCCACCCAAGACTTGCAAAGCCCTGGTGGGTTGCAGAGACACGTCCTGCCCCTGCTCTGGGGTGCACACACCGCCCCCCCCCCCAGCAGCAGTGAGTGTGACTGTGGGCCTGCATGTCTGGAGGGGACCGGGTGGGTGTGGAAACAGATCAATTACACCACAGCATGAGGTCTCTGTGCTTTCCAGACTTTCCATCAGGAGTGTTTATTGCTTTGATAATAGGGGGTGGAAGCCCAAAAGACCAAACAAACAAGCAGTGTAATGAGAGAGAGAGACAGAAGACAGAGAGAGAGAGGGACAGACAGAGAGAGAGAGAGAGAGAGAGGGACAGACAGAGAGAGAGAGAGAGAGAAGAGAGAGAGAGAGAGAGAGAGTTGGGGGGGGGGTGGAGCAGGGAATGGGGAGAATAGGCCAGGGCTGGCGAATATGTACATAACAGGAGACAGGGAGAATCACCTGGACTTGAGGTTTTTCCATGATGCCCAAGGGAGGGGAGGCCTCCTAGGGGCAGTTTGTTTAGAGGCCCTGAAGAAGGCAATGTGGACAGTACCCTATGGCTTTGGGATTGACCAGATGGGACTAAACCAGAGAGCACTGGATGCCACCTGCTGTTTGCCAGCTGTGGGGCCTTGGGTAAGAAGTTCATCTCCCTGTGCCTCAGTCTCCCCCTCTGTAAAATGGGGGTGATGGAGATTGTCACCTTTCCACCTGTCATCGAGGGGCCCTGAGGATAAAAGCGGTGGGGAACCACCGATGCCCGGAGCGGAGCCTGGCAGGGTGGGCTGTCTGCTCATATTTGGTCAATGAATACAAGTCCTGCCCACCACAGCTCGTCCCCAGAGGCCCGCAGGCCCAGCTGCTTGCTGAAGCAGACCCGTGGTGCAAAGTTAGGTGTCTCCCCTTTCTCTACACTCTCCCCCGCCACCCGCCTTGTTGGGGGGAAGGGGCCGCTGAGCACTCACTGCTGCTGGTGGCCTGAGGTCCCTCCGAGGCGGGTGGGGGTTTTCAAAGCTGCTCCCTGTTGTCTCCTGCTAACACGCTGGGGAGAGGCCGTAGGTGCCCGAAGGCCCTGGAGACTCCTGGGCTGGCGGGGAGAGGCTGCAGGGATGGGACCTCTTCCGGGTCAGGCCCTGCCCTCGCCGGAGCACCAGTGGCCTGACCCGGGCGGGGCTCTCCCCGTGCAGGTCAGGAGGCCACTTGGCAGCCATCCTTCCGCCGGGCCAGCCCAGACCGAGCGGCACCACTGTGAGGGGGCTGCCTGTCCCGAGGGCACCTCAGCCTCTGCCCGTGGCATCAATGGGCTGGTCTGGAAGAGGGCCACGTGTCGAGAGAGGTGGGGGTGCAAAGAGCTCGGGGACCGTCTGGCCCCCAGACAAGTGAGCGAGTCCAGCCCTAAATCTCCTGATTTGCCTAAGGGACAGTGTACCGCTCTACTCTGCCCCAGGTTCCAAAAGTCTGAGAAAGTAGAGGGTCAAGTGTCTGTGACCCAGAGGTCAATGATGTGTCTGTGACACAGGGGACAAGGGACAGAGGACAGGACTGTCAGAGCACTGAGCTACCTTTCCCAACACAGCTACCCAGGGGCTGTGTGGTCCCGACAAGGGGCACTGTCTTGTCCCCCAGCTGAGCTAAGGGACACGACCCGGTCAGCACTGGTCTGTAATATGTGAATGTCTCCACCCAGAAGTGCTCCTGGGAACCTCCCGGCTGTGGCCCTGTACCCTCCCCCTTCCCATCTGCCTCTGTCAGGCATCAACTGGGGAAACGGAGCCAGCAGGAGATCTATGTTGAGATTAATTGCAAGGAATTGGTGATGCGATTTGGGGGCTGGCTAGACATGTCCGAAATCTGAAGGGTGGGCGGGAACTCTGGGCCTGGGCTGCAGCCGCTGTCCGCAGGCGGAATGTCTTCCCCATCAGGAAAGGCTCAGTTCTGTTCCTAAGGCCTTTCAAGTGACAAAGTCAGGCCCACCCAAAGTATTGAGGACAATCTACAAGTCACCGTCACAGTGACATCAAGATCGGTGTTCCATTGAAGAGCGGGAACTATAGCCTCACCAAGTTGACACTGACCATCACACCAGCCCTCCGTCCATGGCTTCGAGCCTGGACACCCACTCTCAGCCCGTGCCCCCGCCCCCGCCGCCCCAGCCCTCCCACGTCTCCTGTGATGAATTCTCCCCTGGACTGTGTCATGTGTCCCTTGCTTGTGAAATCGTTGACCAACCTAGTGAGCCCCAATGTGAGCCCAGCCTGGCGTAGAGCCATCAGCCTGCTTTCCGCCCTCCTGGGAGAAATGCAGAGCCGGGAACAGTTCGATTTCCTGGCCCCGCAACCCTGCTCCGGGCTGGATTCCCCGGTGAGACTCTGGGCTGCGGAAAACCAGTCCCGTGGTGGTTTGGTTTCGATTGCCCAACCCTGGTGCAGGAGGCCAGAGAAAACATCTGCTGTTTTGGCCAGCCCAGCACCCACCCCCCATTTCTGGTGAAAGCCCCCCAGTTTCCTTGTGGGGAATTTCCCCTATGTGCGCAACCTGGGGAATGGGCTGTCAGTCCGGATGTTGCTGTCCTTCCTGGTCAAGGGATAAGCCTGTGGCCCTGGCTGGGTCACCAGCCCTCCCGCGAGGGCAGGCACTCATTTCTTGTCCTGACGGCCAGTCGTGAAGGTAGTCACAGAGTCTCTCCCACTCTCCAAAATGCCCTGGTTATGTCCTCGCCGGGGCCTGCCCCCTCTCCCCCTCAGTCTGGCAATGAAGCCCTTTTCTGCTCAAGGCAAACAGTCCATTTCTGTTGCTCCAACCTGACTGACTAAATCCAAATGCCTATCCTGCTCTGCCCAGACTCGCTCTGTGACCCTGGGCAAGATGACTCCTCGCTGGGCCTCAGTTTCTCCACCTGCATGTCTAAGCTGCTGCTATCCTGAACGTCCTGCCTCGTGGCTGTGCGGCCGACTGTCATGGACCAGCTGGGGCCTTCTCAGCCCTGATCTAGGGGTCTCTGGGGAGTGCGTGGTGGGGGAGGGGAGATGTTGGTTTGGGAAAGTTCAGTTCTATCTCCTGCTGTGGTTAGTGGGGCCATGAGGATCGAGGCACTCTGTACCAAGGCCTTGCGAAGTCAACTTTGCACAGCCAAGCCGTTGCTTTAATAGGATAGCGGTCCACGTCTCTTCAAGCCATTATGCCTGAAAGCTTTGAGAATCTGGTGAATGCTTTGGATGCTCTCCCTACACTGAAACATCTCTCTATTCATGTCTCTCCCTCTCCCTCCCTCTACCCATGCCTTCTCTTCCACACACACACACACACACACACACACACACACACACACACACACACACACTCTCTCTCTCTCTCTCTCTCTCGCTCGCTCACTCTCTCTCTTTCTCTCTCTCTCTCTCTCTTTCTCTCTCTCTCTCTCTCTCTCACACACACACACACACACACACTTTAATGTAAAATTTCAGAAGCAGGATTAGGAACAGCCTTCAGATACCAGTCCTGACCCTCAAGTGAGCTACCCCTGAGTTCATATGACACATAACCAACTTCAGCACACATGTCAGTTGGCCAGACCCTACCCGAGGTGCTTTGTGAGCATCAGCTCATCCACTCAAAGAGGAGAGCATTTGTAGTTGAGATTGCTATGTTTTCACCAAACCCTGGTTCATTATTTTCCCCTTGGGTATATAGCTGAACTACATTTCCCAGCCTCCTTTGCAGTTAGGCATGGCCACATGACTGTCCTCTGGCCAATGGAATGTGAGCTGCAGTAATGTGCGCCCCCCCCCTTCCTAGCCTGGTCCATAAATTCTTTCCAAGCCATCCTCCACTCTCTCTCTTTCTCCTTCCACAAGATTACTGCAGAAGAGGCTAAGGCCCTAGCCACAAGTTGAAGAAGCCTGGGTCCCCGAGTGACTGTGGAACAGGACCCGGGTCCCATCCCTCCACCAGCCCAAAACAGACTATACCGTGAATAAGAAATGAACTTTTATTTCGGGACTATTTGTTATAGCTGTGAGTGCGTCCTAACTAAAATAACATTTTTATTATCCCCATCCAGCGAGCATCTTTTCATTCTAAAGGACTTCATCTGAGGTTTCCTTTAAAATAGTAAGCTTCCCCGCTGCCCTTAGCCCAGGCTGGAGCATGCGCACAGGGCCCCATACCTGGTGCCCATGTGAACTCAAGGCATCGCCTCCAGGACCCCGATTTACAGCTTTACCCCACCCTCAGGCCCCTTCACCCCAGATTTCCTCCTTTCATTATGTCTGGTTTGTGGCTTTCTTGTTCCATCCCGTTGCCTCTCATTACCTTGGCCATTGTCAGGGGTCCAAGAGAGATTCGGGGGTGCTATATCTGTGTTTTCCTCCCTGACAAGTAGCTCCCTGAGGCAGGGTCTGAGGCTGGTTTGCTACCGAGTTTCCTCGCGCCCAGCAGATGAGCACAAGGCGCTTCCGAAATGCAGTGGCCTTTGTCATGCCACAGTGTGCGAGGCCCCCTGAAAGGGCCGTTCCCAGAATCCCATTTTCCTGGGGCACCTGGATTCCAGAGGGATAAGCTGACCTCTGTCTGTTTCTTAAATGAGCTCTAGCCAGGCTCAGGAAGGTGGGGGCTAGGAGCCTGGTTGCCTTGCCCCAACCCTGTACCCCAATCACAAATTGTACCCCAGCCCCTGCTCCGGGCCCCTGCATGCCAGGAGACAGACAGGTCAATTATACCCCCACCGTGGGGAACCCTTTCCAGCACTGTCCCTTGGAGGAAGAACGCTCCTACCTCTTTTAAATAATTCAATGGTCTCCAAACGACCTTTAGCCCTTAACAAACCTTTAGCCTTCGGTTATCTTCGTAATAATAATATTAACTCTACTTGTGTGAGCGTGCCAGGCCCCAGGCTAAGCCATCTACACCCAAGGTCTCTCTAATCCCTCGCTCCATCTCTCGGAGGTGGATTCCCTCATTGTCCCCATTTTACAGATGAGGGAGCTGAAGTTCCAGGAGCCCCTCCCAGTAGCCCCCAGGACTAGGTGTGAAGGCAGCAGCCAGCCGAGGTCTGGACAGGCAGGCATGTTACAGTGACAGGGCTGCCCAGGCCTGGTTTTCCCATTCGGAGCAGTGGGCTAAAAGCTACTGGGAGGAGGGGGGGGGGATGATGGGGGGAGCTCCCAAGCCCACCCCCACTCAGGTCTTTCCCTTCCCTTGCTGCTTTCCGTGGGTCCTTGACCTCCGCCCACACCAGCAGCCGCTTAGACCCCACCCTGGGGCTCCGCTCATCTCCTCCTCCTGTTCCCACCATCGGAAGCTCGGCTGTTCGTTTTCTCCCCGGCAGACCCAGCCGGCGACGCTTCTCTGAGGTTGTGTGTTCACTTTGCAAAACAGCAGAAATTTATAGCCCAAGTAATTGATCGCAGCGCCGCCACCTCCTTCCATCCCGCTCGGTCCCCCCATTCCCTTCTCCCTGCTCTCCTTTCTCTCTTTGCTCAGTGCACCATCTGTGGTGTCAGGGAAAAGGAAGCCAAGAAGGGGTGTGTGTGTGGGGGGGGGAGGTTCCACTCCCAGCTCTGCCAATTAAGAGTCACAGGAACCTCAGTTTCCCCTTCCACAAAACGGAGACGCTAATAATACCTGCTCACGCGTGTGCCGGGCCGCGTGGATGCTGGAGCTGTGGGGAGCACCTGTCCGTTGTGACGTCACCCCTGGAGCAATCCTGTGAGGTGGATTGGCTTTAGGGCCCACCTTCCAGATGGGGACCCTGGGGCCCAGAGAAGTCGGGGCATCTGCGCAGGCTCCTGGAGCTGGAGAACAGCAGCCCTGGGGCTTAAACCGGCATCAGTTGTGCCGCGAGGTGCAAACCATTAGGCCGCACTGCATCCTTTTCCCCACAGGGTCGATCAGAACAGGTGATCCTCGCCGGGCCTCTCCATCCCTATGTCACTTCAGCCTGGGGCTCACTACGGGGGAGAAACGGGGGGGGGGGTGGTCTTGAGAGAGGACAGTGCTTTGTAAACTGTAGAGTGCTGTGATGAGCGAAGGAAACTTCACAGTCATTTCCATTCCTCACATGTCTGGGAGACTCTGGGACCTAAGAGCTTGCCTTGGCCTCAGAGTCCTCCCTCCTTTCCTTCCAGAGACCCCGTCTGAACAGGAGCCTCCTGCCCATGAGACCTCCCACCCCTGCCAGCCTCATAGTGCCTCCGGGGAGGGCCACAGAACCTTCTGGAATGACCCACAAAAGGGCTCTGAAGAGCACTTCACTTGCCCTTCCCATGGTAGATGAGGCACGCAGGCCAGGGAGGGGTGGCCCAGATCCCCCTGAGTTTTGCAGGCCTGGCTGGAAGGCCCCCTCTGGACTCCCACTCTAGTGCTCCCGGGGCTGGCAGCCATTCCTGCTTCCTTCTGTTCTGTTCTGGGGAGAAAATATTTCCAGAGGGCTAGAGCTTGCCTTTTTAGCTTCCACTCCTTTCTCTTTCTAGTCCTCGGCCTAGCTTTCTCTCTGCGTCTCTGCTTGTCTCTGTGTCTCAGCAGCCTCTGCCTCTCCCCGCTAGCCTCTAGCCTGCAGGTGAGGACTTGCTTTCCTCCCATGCCTGGCCGCAGGGCCAAGTACAGCTCCTCTCCAACCCCCTTAGCCCCCACGGTGCCTCTGCATGCAGCCCCCAGCCTCCTCCTTTCCCCATCGCAGCCCGGGGGCGGGGGCGCAGCTGGGGGACAGCGGTGTGTCTGTGTCCCTCTTTCTGGACGGACAGGAGGCTTCAGCCCCTCCGGCTGCCCGCTCCCGTCTGGCTGGTGGAGATGAGAGCTGGCCGCAGAGCTGGGAGCCAAGCAGCGGCGTACAGAACAAACAGAATTTTTTTTTGCAACTAGAGGGGGAAGCACAGAGCTAAAAATAAAACGAAAAGATCAGTATCTGTCAGTCTGACAGCTGATTGGCTGCTCGGAGATGCATATAATTACCAGCAACTGGCGCTGGGTAGGCAAAGCCGGGAGAAACTGCTGAGACGAGGTTAGGATTTAACCTTTAAATTCTGGAGCCACCGGAAGCCGAGGGGAGGACGACGGGCGTCGGTGCTAATGAGGCTGGGGGGGGAGGGGCGGGGGGCGGTGGGCCGCCGAGCTGGGGCAGGTCGGGGGTGGGGGGCACCCTCCGGGAAGGCCTGGGAGCCCTCCGCCCTGGCTGCCTCCCCCATCAGGCTGGGAGTGCGTCTGATTGGGCAGCCAGGAGGCGGTGGTCCTTCTGCCCGCCCAGCTGGGGGGTGGTGTCTTCCGGGAAGTCGGGGTCTCACCCCGGGGAATGAGTGAGGGGGCTGCCTAGGGCCCTGGGCCCCACCCTGACTGGCCTCCTGCAAAGGCCCACCCCATCCCCACCCATATTCCTCCGCCTTTCCCTTCTTGCTGTCTGTTTTCCAACCCATCTCGGCTTCCTTTCTTTCTTCACGGGAGAGTCACCCGGAGTTTGTTTACTGCCCCACCTGGGGAGGGCATCCTGGCACCTCAGACTTGTCCTAGGTTCCCACAAAGTGGAGAAAAAAAACCCCAGCAGTCCTGGAGGGATGTTGTGTTTTCAATACACCTCAGTTTCTTCATCTGTAAGGTGGGGGTGACGATAATAGGCCCACCTGAGCATTTGGCAGATGTATTGGGCCCAGTCTTGCATCTTGATTCTCTCACCTGAGCCAGGAGTCAGGCGATGTGGGCTTTGGTCCCAGCCAGGAATTGGCGCTTTCTTTCTTAGAACTGATCTCCCCGCATGTGGGTTGGGAATGAGAGCTCCTGCCTCCTGCCATCTGACTTCTGTGGGGGAGGGGCTGTGGGTACCAAGTGAGAATGTGTGGGTCAGTGCTCCCCAATCTTTCTGGCACCAGGGACCGGTGCTCCTATGAGAATCTAAAGCCTGATGATCTGAGGTGGAGCTGAGGCGGTGATGCTGGCGCTGGGGAGCAGCTGCAGGTACAGATGAAGCTTTGTTTGCTGGCCAGCAGCTTACCAGTGGCCATTCCTAACAGGCTACGGACCAGTACCAGTCTGTGGCCCGGGAGTTGGGGACCCCTGGTATAGGTGAGGGTGCTAAACTGCGCCTGTTGGAGGAGGTGGGAGAGCTTATAGCTGTTTGAACCCGCCACTCTCTCCCTTCCAGGCCTTTGCCCAAGCGTGGCCTCTGCCTGGATCTCCTTCCCTTCCTCCCACTCCAGCCCTTCGCCTCGGGGCCTCTTCCCCTGGAAGCCCTCCCTGACACCCCAGCAGGTCCTCTCCTGCGGAACCCCGGGTGTCCCACCTCATGATCAGACCCCGATTACCTGCCTCACATGCAGGACTGTGAGCCCCGTGAGGGCAGGAATGAACACCTGGCAAGGGCCTGGCCCGACATCCAGATATCTGATGCGGAGCCTGTGACCCCGGGAGCCAGGAGGGCAGAACCACGCGACCTGGCTTCAGGCAAGCAGCAGCCTCGGCTGCCTTTGCCCCGTGCCAGAGGGCCCTGGATGCCTGGGGAACATCTGGCCCTGCCCTGTGAGCACTGACATTTTGAGGTGACACTGCCCTGGGTGTGCTTGCTTTCCTGCCCAGGCCTGGCCCTCTCCCTGTGTTCGGTGGGGCAGTGGGGGAATGGCCCTTGGGTGCTAAGATCTAGAAAGTTATAATAACTCATTGAAGGCAGCGCTGCTGTTATCGACATTTTGCAGATGAGGAAACTGAGGCGCAGAGTGGGTAAGCAACAGTCTCCCGTCTCCCGAGGCCAGGCCCAGCAGCCCCTGCATCTCCGAGGAGGATAACAGGGAGGTGACGGGAAGGGAGATGTTTCTGGAGCAGCTGCCATGAGACCTCGCGGGCAGATAAATTGGCAGAGAGTCTTGAGACTGCTTTCGTGTGCGGTGTGCAAAGGAGGCCTCCTTGGTGTCTGTCTGAGAGATCAGGAAGATTTAAACTGCCTTCTAATGGGTTTGGGATGTCAGACTGGTGTCGCTTTTGCATGTGACATGACGATGAGACTGGGCCCCAAGGCAGCCCAGTTTTATTCAGGTTTCAGTCATCATGATAGCAACAGCAGCAACAAAAGCATCTTCCCAGACTGAGCGCTCGCCATGTGCCCAGTGCTGGGCTCGGCCTTGACTCGGTGCACACTCTGAGCCCTCACCGCCAGCCTGAGATAGAGATTATGTAGTCCCCGCATCATTCCCTGATAGCTGGTGTCTGAATCTGTTAGTCGCCGCAGTCGGTCTCCCCTGTTAGGCAGTGAGCTTGGTGAAGATCCCAGTTTGGTCTCTCCCATTCATTGCCAAGTCCCCGGCACCCAGCACCAGCTCCACAAGGAGCAGCTGGACAAGAAAGCTTTGCTGGACACATTTCAGACGAAGAGACTGAGGGTCAGAGAGGTCCCCCCAGGTTTCTGGAGAGCTCAGATTCTAATTACCATCTCACACAGCTCCTTGAGAGACTGTCTCTGAGACCTCTCCCCACCTCAAGAAAGCCATGGAGCATGACTCCCCTTACCCCGGCTCCACCCACCTTTCTCAGGCCTTGAACTAAGACCTGGTAGCTTCTGAACTGAACCCGCCCCCTCCCCATTGCTTCTTGCTTGCGGGGCACCTGGATGGAAGTTGGCCAGAGTTGGCTCAGTCTTGGGGAAGCTGCACTCTCTGGAGTTGCCCAGTTGTTTCGTGTGACCTGGTTCAAATTTTCCTTCCTTGTCACATCGGTTCCCATTCAGAGAAGTCTTTGAAGTGGCTATGACGGTACCATGTGATTTCTGACCTGATGAATTCATACGTGCCGTTATTCGATCACTATTTCTTATCTCTGTGGTGGTTCTAGTGGTTTAAGCAATGGTTTTAGGCTGGGATTATGAGCCGGAGACCCTGATGGTTAAGTGTCTGACTCTACCACTCAGTAACCTTGGGAACCTCACGTGACCGCTCTGAGCCTTGGATTTCTCATCTGTAAAATGGAGACAGATGAGATGCCTGGTCCTAGGTGGGGAGAAAGAGGTCCAACTGTCTCTTTAAAAAAAAAAAAAAATCACATTTTCCACAAATAATATACAATTCTTAACCCCGTACTTTTAAGAAATGTTGGTTTAAAAAAAAAAAAAAATCAGTCTGAACGGTGATTGATACCTGAGCGCCCGCCGGGAGCCCAACGTTGCACTGAATCCCTGGAAGGCAGGGTGGTAAGACCCCACTTGTGGGCGTGTCCTGTGAGAACCGCTTCTCCTGCTCAGGCCGTCCTCGCGCAGCCGCAGAGGTACGGTTGACGGGGCTCGCCATTTCCCAGGCGACAACAACGAGGGACAGGGAGGGGAAGTGACTTGCTTAGGGTTCCACAGGGAGACACTGAGGACCCTGGCTTTGGAGCTTGCTTCCAGCTGGGCCTCAGCTTCTTGGTAGGGGACACGTCCTCCGGACTTTGAGTCCTGACTTCAGGGCACAAGGAGGAGCCAGGGAGAGTCCCTGCCCTGCGTCTCCTAGGAGAGGGGGGACACAGCGACAGACCAGTGAAAACATGTGGTGTAACGGGGGCATCCTAGGCTGTGTGACCGACTCACCTCATAAAGAATTGCTGGAAAGATCCCACAGGGCCTTGCTTTTAAAAAGCCCCCTGGTTGGTGCGTGAGATCAGCGTTCTAGACCTTCTGCTGTGGTTGATGGATGGATGGTACATTCTTTATGTCGAAACGGCCTCCTCTTGGGCTGTGTTTGAAGTGCCGTTGGCTTGTCCTTCCCTGTGGTGTTCTAGCCCATGGCATGGGGCTTCTGGCCTGGAGTCTCCAGCTCCTGCTACTCAGACACATGAGAATCATTTTTAAGAAGCAACTGTACCCCTCCCCTGCAAACCCCGTGCCCAGAAGTGACTTCAAGTCCCAGATGGAAGGATGCCTTCAGTAGGCATAAGCTCTGGGGTCCCCACCACCACAAAGATGTCTTTAGACGGAGACAGCATGTCCGGTGAGGCTGTGAGGTGAAGCTGTCAGTTGATTGCGGGCCCCACCACCCCCCCCCACCTCCCGGCCTGCAGGGGACCTCAAGCCACCGGCCACTGATCTCTGTGCTCTCTGCACCAGACCTCCAAGGCTGCAGACCTCCTGGGGGTGTGGGGGCGGGGCTCCAGGGCTCCTCCCAAGGGGATCCAGGAAAGCCCAGGAGGCCTCACAGGCACATTTGGCCACACCCAAGGTGAGAAGGAAGGTGCCAAGCCCAATGGAAGCCGCAGGCAGAGGCCCACACCCGTCTTGGAGCAGCTTTCTACAGAAATTCGTCTGTCTGTGGCTGGCTTCCTCCAGGCTCGCCTACAAACCTGCAAACAAGAGCCCACTGGTTGTCCTCAAGGTCAGCTTTCGCAGAGGATGTGGAGTGAAGAGCATCTGGTGGAGGAGACCTGGGACGTGGCCCGGTCTGCCCCTTACGGCACTGCCTCCCTCGGGGGGCTGCCTCTGCACCCCCAGCGCCGGTGGGACTGGGTGGGGGTGGGGGTGGGGAAGCGCTCACTTCGTTTTAAAGAAAATATAACGAAGCGGTGCCACTGCTGAAAAATAATTGAGACAAATGCCCCCCTTCGCTAACTCAAGTCTCTAAATGAACGTCTCTCCACACTCCTACCGGAAAAGCCCCCTGCTGTTTTTGGCCCCGAGGCCTGTGTTTGCCCAACATGCAAACTGCATCCGTTGAGTAATAGGCTCTTTCCCATTTGGGGTCAATCAAGGGCAACGCTGATGCCTGCTCAGTTCCCACCAGCCCGGAGAGTCTGACGGGCACAGTGGGGTTGATGGAATGAATCCCAGCCAAAGCAAGGGAGTGCGATGTCCTATGCAGGTCCTCAGTAAATAGCGGCCATCATGGATTTCAAAAGACTATAAACAGCATGGAGCCCCCACCCCCCGCCCCAAACAGCCTTCGAGAGCCCCCCAGGGAAATCCAGACTGGGAACCACTGGGCTAAGCCAGTCAAAATGGGGGTGCAGCTCTTTGAGAATCCCCACAGCCACCCCATTTCCCCATCAGGGAAGTCCTCGAGCAGCAGAGCCTCTGGGGGGATCTCAGTGGCTGTGGGGTCAGCCTGACTCTGCCATTTGCCAGCCGTGTGACCTTGGGTAGATGGCTTCCTCTCTCTGAACCTCTGAGTCCCAGTGCCTCCCTCCTGGGCGTGAGTGTGCTGTAAGGACTGGGTGTCATTATTGTTGTCACGACCTCTTGTTCAGGTCTCCTGCCCTCCACTCTGCCACGCCCTGATCATCTCACTGGCTTTCTGTGATAAAAGGGGGATCAGGGGTACAGGGAGCACACAGAACCCCTCTGAGAAGCTGTCTGTGATGGGACAGAGAACCTGGAAGGGGAGCAAAGATGGCGGGCATGGCACCCCAGTAAGGGGCAGGCTGAGGGTGCCTTGAGACTGCAGTTCTGGGGTGCATCTGAGCATTCCCCACCTTTAACATGCCTCAAATCACCTGGGAATTTTATTTAAATGCAGATTCTGATGCAGAGGGCCGGACTGGGGCTCCCTTATGAGGAGCAGGCCAGCCAGGACCATACTCCAAGTAGCGGGGTGTCCACACTGGGACCTCTGGCCCGAGGGAAGAGGGCAGGCCACTCAGTGTCTGGAAGTGATAGTTCTAGACTAGCGTGAGGGCCCCAGAATGTCCATGCTGGGAAAGATGAAGACATGAGGGTAAAATTAAGTTTTCAACCAAAGGAAAGACCTCTGCTTCCTATCGAGTAGCAAGATCTCTGTTCCCACCCCTATGCAGCCCCAGGGGCCTGAAAGAATTTGGTTTTCTGAGCACAACCTTTCCTTGCTGAAGGGGGTGCATTTGCTCTTAAATAGTTGCCTGTAAAACAGATTTTTCTATATCAGATGCTGTTTTCCAGTGGTTCGTGTTTTAAGACCGTGGTTGCATTCTCACAGAGAAATATCCAGCTCAGAGGCATTGGCGTTGAGGGGGGGTATAGAGAATTCAAGGGCACAGCATGGCCCATGTGTTATGAGTTTTGGAGCTGATGAGAGCTGGAGCTACAGAGTTTGGAAACCAAATTTGAATCCCAAATGGACTGAGATCCACGGGCAGACCCTGGCCATGAGCCCTGACCAATACTACTGATTGTGAAGACAGGTGGGACCGGAGGGGACCCAGGGCAAACCAATCCCGCAAATGGAGACAAGGACCCCAGAGAGACCATGGATCGCAGTTGGCCGGCCTTCTCGCCTTTGCACGAAATGCCACAGGCCACACTCTGACTCTCAGGCTGGGAGTAGTTTTGTTTTTACATGGGGGCACAGTTTAATGCGCTGGAGAAGCCAGCTGCCATGGCAGTGTGGCTGGTTTCCCCAGGATGCTCTGAAGCTGTGATGCGACAGTTCCCTGAAGACTGCTGACAGGCGCTGGCTTACGAGACTCCTGGGTGTCCCAGCCCACCGAGGTCTGCACTGAGAATCTCAAAATAAGAGGCCGAAGTCCACAGTCTGCCCTTTACTAGACGGACCGTCGCTTTTCCTGAGCATATTCCAGGATCGGTGTTCCAAGGAACACACTTTGGGAACCCAGTCAGCAAAGGCCCCCCCATAACCAAAAGGCCTCTCTGTTCTTGTATCGGTTACCTAATTAGTAATTAGTTACCTGCATAACAAGTCGCCCCAAACGTAGTGGCTGAAAACAATAAGCATTTATTATCTCACGGTCTCCGTGGGAAGGGAATGCCGAAGGGTATAACTGGCTGGTTCCAGCTTGTGGTCTCTTTTGAGGTGGCAGTCCAGACGTCACCTGGGCCCTGGGGCTGCAGCCATCTCATGGCTTGACTCAGGCTGGGGGACAGACTTCTAAGAAGGTGCACTCACTTGGCTGGCCAGACGTGCTGGCTGTTGGCAGGAGGGCTCGGTTCCTTGCCGTGGGGACTTCTCTGTAGAGCCGCTTGAGTTTCTTCTCAACATGGCGCTGGCTTTCACCAGAGAGAGCGATGCAAGAGAACGAGACTAAAGCCGCAGTGTCTTTTATGACCTAGCCTCAGACCACACATGTGGTCATTTCCACCATGCCCTATTGGCCAGACAGGGCCGGCCTAGTCCTTGTGGGAGGGGCCTACAGCGACATCAATACCAGGAGGTGGGAATCATTTGGAGACCACCTTGCAGGCTGACTGATGGTAACCGTCGCTTCAGTACAAGGACAGGTCACTGACCTCATCCACACAGTTGGTTTTATACCATTTAGCGCTGGAGAGAAACTCTGAGACGTGAACCTGCTCACCTGTGATGTGGAGGGTGGAGAAGAGACTAGGAATTTGTCAGCCGCGCCAAATCCCAGTGAACAACAGCAAGAAGAAGAATCCAGTCCCATTTGTCAAGCGCTCACCTTTGCCTAGTGCCTCTTGGGCATCATGGCACCGTGCCCTCCCTGTCCCCAAGCAGTAGGTTCCACCAAAATATCCAAGTTAGGCCACACATGTCTATGAAATACATAAAATAAGATGTGTGTGTGTGTGTGTGTGTGTGTGTGTGTGTGTGTGTGTGTGTGTGTGTGTGTGACCAGTACAGCGACTGGTCTCTGCCTTCTGGAAGTTCAAAGACAAAACTGGTGACTCAGGTGAACCCACATGGAGAAAGTTGGAGTAGAGAGTAGACAGGATGGATGAATGGATAAATGCCGAAGATAAACAAATCACAAATAGGTGAGATCAAATATTTATTTCAGGTACGTTAACAAGATGAGGAATCGGAGTGAGCCAGGGGAGACTTCAGTTTGTGAGGGACTCATCGCTGTGACAAGTGGTCACATTTCCAGGCTGGGAGGCAGTGAGGCCTCTCATCATAAGACCATGCATCTAGGTACCCGAGACACCTGCATCCCAGACCTGCCCAAGTCTGTCATGAGCTATGTGACCCAGGCAAGTGACTTCATGGTCCTCAGTTTCCCATCTGTAAAATGGGGTGATAACTGGTGAACTCTTCCGGTTGTGATGAGGGTTCAGAGGGCCAATTCCTGGCCCAGCCTAAGGGTTCTGGAATGCTTCACTGTGGCAAAGCTGATGGCGGGTCACCAAGGTGGTGGCACCCAGGTTTGAAGAACCCTTGGAGAAGCACCATCTCCTGGAAGGAGCCTTGCTCTGTAACTGAGAATGGACCCAGAGCCACAAAAAGACATTAACTGCTGTTGTGCCTCCTGCGGGGGTCACCCCAGGAGACTGGAAGGACCTCGGAGCCTCATTCCTGGGGGCATGTGCAGGCACGGAGCCGGCCCAGCCCCTTCCTGTCCTGTCTGTGCAAGATTTCAACACGGGGAGCGTCCTGGGCGTGTTTTCTCTTCGGAAGTCTCAACCCCCTGAGCAGGACTCGGGGAGCCCTGGCTGCATGTACTGTCCCAACAAACAGCCCAGGCATAGACTCGCTCAGAAAACGGAAGACAGGCGCTGCTTCCTGATCCTGCAGCCTGGGCCTGAGCCGACAAAAGCGGTCTGGGGGTCAGGATGGCCTGGGAGCACCTGCCTGCATCCCTCAGGGCTCTGGGCAAGTGCCTCCTCCTCCCTGGGCCTCCGTTTCTCCGGACCTGGGCTGGGCTTCCAGCTGGGCTTCGGTCTGTTTTGAGGAGCCCGGAGCTGGCCAGGTGGACACAGAGCCCACGTGAATTTGCACGGGGCCGGTCCGGGACCACCCCTTCCTCTCCAATCTGGACAGCTCCGTTTCATCTCTTTGGTACATTTGTGTTTTGAGTAATACTTCACTTAAAAAAAAAAAAGAAAGAACAAGAAGAAAAGGAAACGAGTCCACAGTGAAAACAATACACTCTAGAAGTTTCCCACCAATTTACTTTGTCCGCTGGCTCGTTCCTTCAGGCTCTAAGGGGGCTGCCCATTTCCAAACAGTTCTTGGTTTTCTGGACTTGCATCTCTTGTTTCTTTGGTCCCTGCCTCCTGAAGAGACCTGAGGTCTCAAGAGGTGGGGAAAGGAAGGAGGCTTTGGTTGGGGGTGTCTCAGAGATTTTGGGGTATCCTCTGTGAGTGTCAAGGTCACGGGCAAGCTGGCTTCCTCTCTGGACATGAGCCGTGGGCATCTCAGATGCACCCCTTGGCCCCGCTGTGTCCGAGGCACATGCACCAGCCGCTGCCGCCTCTGGGGCTCAGTTTCTTCTGCGCAGTGAGGAGGCTGTGGGCCCGGATGAGCTCTCAGCCCCTCCCGACTTCAGCACGGTAATTGCTGCATTTATTGAGCTCCAGCTGTCTGCAGAGTGGTGTCTAAAGTGCGGGAGGGGCGGATCCCATCCTGGGAGGAGGAGCCAAACTAAGCCTGCTGCCCCTAGCTGGCCCCAGGGCTCAGAGTGGCCACCGGTGCCCCAGGAGAAGGCCGTGCCAAGCCCAGCTGCCAGGCTGCCATTCGAAAGACTTCCTGTTGGTGGCACTTTGGCGTGGTTCAGGTGTTCTGGTCTTAGAGTATATTGGTTTATATATGAAAATGTGCTAGTTCCCCTCTCCGTTAAGGTTCTGTTTTTCACTTGAGTAAATCTCAGCGCCTAGAGCTGGACTTGACCATGTCGTTCCCCAGGTAAAACCCTCCCATGGCTCCTCTCTGCCCTTGAAAGACAGTCCAAGCCCAGGTGTGGCCCCAAGGCCTTCTGGGGCCTGATGCAGAAGCTCTCCCACCTGGGCGCTCCCCACCCCTCACCCTCTCTCCTCCAGACACACAGGTTGGACTGTACCAACCTCTTTCTTCTGCTTAGAGCCTCACGCTTGCTGCATCCTCCGCCTGGAACACTCTCCCTGGCTTCTCATGGCTCACTAAGTGTCATTTTCTCCAGGAAGCCCTCCCTCCCTAATTGATCCACTTTAGTCGGCTCCGGCTCACCCTGTACTTCTCCTTTGTAGCACTCACATTGCAATGATCTGAAAATGCCTGTTTATCTGATTCCCCCTCAACCCCAGTGTGGGCCCCACAAGAGACTCCCTGTTGGATTTTCATGCCGAGTGCCAGGCACGGTGCCCAGCACCCAGGGGCAGCTCTAAAAATGTCTGCTGAGTGAATCCACGGCTAGAGACTGTGTGAGCCTGACATACAGCCTGTTGATCCAGGTTAGTCACCTGGGGCCAGCCGGGGCTGCAGCGAGTCACCTGGCTGGGGCAGTCAGGGCCCGGGAACCCTGGCACCGCCGCCCAGCCCATCCTCCCGCCTGAAGGCTCTGCCTGGGAGCAGGGAAGGGGTTAAGTGTTTCTGGTGGCCTCGTGCTGTGTCTGCGGCAGTTCCCCCTTCCGGGGCTGCAGCAGCCCGAGGTTGGCCAGGAATGTTTGCAATGCAGAGCTAGGAGGGAGGGCGGCTGGTGGAAGTGGGGGCCTGTGGAGGCTGGCCCGGCCAGGCTCCCCAGTTGAGCAATCGCCTAGGCCCAGCCGGTTCCTGTAACTCCTGCCCCTCCCGCCTTTTCCCGCCCTGCCAGCTCCTCCACCCACTGCCTGCCTGGCAGTGGGGGAGGCCTGTACTCTGGGTCCTGTAGAGGGAGGCGGAGGGATGGAGGCCCAGAGAGCCTGGAGGCCAGGGGTGACAGGGAGGGGCTTCCAAAGAGACCGAGTACAGAGAGGGTGAGGCCTTGGCCCAAGGTCACACAGCAAGGCACCACAGAACTGGGCCACACCCCGGATTTGGCCTTTTTTGTTCCCAAGGCACCATGCTACAGGTTGATACCACAGGGAGGTCAGGCTGCCACCAAGTGGGAAGCTCCGGGTCACAGGGGACCTTCTCTCGACTGAAGGCAAAGACCACCCAGCCCTGGCTGTTCACTCAAGCCCTGGGGTCTCAGAGAGGGTGGCGGCTGTCATCCAGCTGGGTGCAACCCTCCCCCACACCCTCCCCAGCACTGCCCACTGCCCAGCCCGTCCTGGGCACACTGGTCACCGCCATTGCTCGCCTGCAGGAGTGTGGAGTGAATGGAAAAAGGCCGAATGACTGGTTCTTTCTTCCAGTTGGCTTCAAGGAAGGGCCTTCACGGGCGCTGGATGTTGTTTTGAGCTCAGGCACAAGCCGATTTCTTTTTTTTTTCTTTCTTTCTTCTTTTTTTTTTTTTTTTTTTTTTTTTTTTTTTTTTTGAGGGAACAGTGTTCCTTGATCCTGCAGAATGAGCTCCGTCTGCGGACAGAATTTACAAGTGACCTGAGGAGGCCTCTGCAGTCACGCAGCCCCGGTTCGAATCCAGCTCCGCCACCTTCGAGCTTCGTGGCTGTGGCACCTCTTTCTGGGCCTCAGTGTCCTCACCTGGAAACTGGAAGAGAGGGTGGGGGGAGTGGCCGCAGCGGTCTGGCTCTGCCGAGGGTCGGGGTCGCTCGCCTTCCTGGTACCACAGATGTTTGATCTGTTTGGGGCTTGTCGGGGTGTCCCCTGCCCAGGCTTTGCCTAAGCTGCCAGGCAGGAGATGACAGGGCTCGGCAGCCCTCAGAGGGGCGGCCATGTGTGGCTGGAGTCAGCAGTGGAGTTCCTGGGACCCCACGTCCCTGGAGGGCGGGGCCGGTGATCCTTGTGAGGTAGTGGGGTCCTGTGAGACTCGAGATCCCATTTACAGGAAAGGAAGCTCATGGGAGATGTGGCTCACCCAAGGGAGGGATTTTAACCCGGAAACCTCACCAGTAACTGTGAGTCTTCTCTCCTACAATCTGAACTGCCGCCGTTTACTGAGTCCTTGCTGTGTGCCAGGCGGTGACTGATACTTTAATTCAACATACCTCAGTGGGAGGTATCCTTCCCCCCCCCAGGAAACAGAGAGATTGATGCACTTGCCCAAGGTCACACAGCTTGCATAGAGTGGAGCCTATGACTTTGCTCTTGTGCCCTTGGCCAATCTCCACATCTCGCTTGGGATCCAGGCTCTGTACAGAGGGACTGGGCCACCTTGGGTTAGTGGCTTAAGCCCCAGAGCCACAAAGCACAAAGCCAGGGGAAAATCTCCAGCACCCGCTAAGATGATGGTGATAAGCTGTCAGTATCGCCAGTGTAGGGAAGCACAGAGGGGCCCAGCCTCTCACTCTAGGGCACACAGCCGGCTGAGCCAAGACTCGCCCTGGGAGATGATGGCTCCCCTTCCCCTGGCTCTCTGTCGGTGGCTCCAGCAGGCCGTGCGTGGTCGGGAAGACCGCCACAGCTGACTGGGCTCTGGCGGACAGTAGGACAGATGATGGCTGCCCCCTCCCAGGGCCTGCGGGCTTCGCGGCTCCGCCGCCTCCCCCCTGAGCAGGTTTCCTTTAAGAAAGCAGAAGATTGATTTCCTGGCCGGCTCTGCGCCGAGGAGCCCGTCCAAATGGTTTGCATGTCTGCATTTTTTACTGCTCCGGTTTAATATGTATGCAAATGCCGGCCGGCTGCGCCCGCGCGGCGCAGTCACACGCGGCGCCCCATTAAAGCGGCCGTCCGGGCGCGCACCTCATTCGAGGCGACGGGCTCGGCGGCCTGATAGATGGGGTGCGGGGACGGAGACAAATGACAGGCTTTTGTAATTTCTTTCTCTCTCTTTTTTTTGGGGGGAGGGGCGCGAAGGGGGGCTCAAGACTGGAGACAGAAGAGGAGATTTAAATATATGCAAAATTGTTTGTGGGTTGAGGGCGGGGAGTGGGGAAGGGAGCCGGGAGGAGAGGGTTCAGCGCTCTCCTCCGTGGGAGTCGGGCTGGAGGCTGGAGGAGGAGCCGGAGCCCCCACAGTCCCCTTCTGGCGCAGGGAGCCGCTTTGCTCCTGATAAGCAGGCGCGGTCCTGTGGGGAAGCTCGGCTTCGGCCTCGGAGAAAAGGAAAACGCAGCTTGTTTTCAGCCGCGTTTGCCAGGGAGGCCGCCGGCTGCCAGTTTTCCCATCCCACCTCCCACTTCCTTCTCTTGGGCTTCCGGTGCTTATAACTTTATAGGTGTGATATCATCTAACTCTCCCCGGAGCCCGGAGAGGCGCATTCCACCCACTGTACGGATGGGGAAACTGAGGCTCGGCAGGAGCAGAGTCCCTTGGGGAAGGTTGGGGAGTAGCTGGACGCTCAGAGCCTTATCTTTGACTCCCACAGCCCTTAGCTTAACCATCTCTTGCTCCGTAGAGTTTGCTCCCAGCTCTGGGGGCGGGGCGGTGTGGACCCCCACCACAACCCCATGCTCTGCATCCTACCCCCTGCCAGGGTCCTATCTGTCCCTACTGCCTGGTAAGAAGCCCAGGTCAGACTCACTCAGCTAAAGACTGAGCCCCTGAATTTCAAAATATTGTGTAAGCCTAAAATCTGAGGTGTGAATTTTAAAGGAATGTTTCCTCCTTTGTCAGGATTTTAGGCGGTGGCCCCAGGGGGGACAGCCCGGAGGCTTGTGTGAAGATGGGACTTTCTCAGAGAAAGCTCCCACCCAAAGAGAGGGCCGTTCAGACCAGCAGCAGACCGGAGTTCCCCGTTTCTGTGTGTGTGTGAGAGGCAGTGTGTCAGTGTGTTAATCCGTGTGCCAATGTGTGTGTCAGTGTGACAGCCGCTGAGGACTCTCGTCCTTGGCTGCTGAGCAGCTGGGGTGCCGACTTCCCTGGGGGTTAGGCCCCCCCTGTGCCCCCCAGACGGTTTCTGCTCCCCTTTCCAGCAAAAGCCTCTGTCATTTCAGCTGCGGGGTGGGGGTAGGACACCTCACCAGGCAGCTGTGAGTGAGGATCCCCAAAGGGTGAGGCACCCCGAAAGCTCTGCATTGTTGGGGGTGGGGTGTAGCCTGGGGTCTCTGGGCAGAAACCGAGGGGCACACGCGACTCTCTGAGAAGCTGTCCGTGTGTGTGTGTGTGTGTGTGTGTGCGTGAGTGTGACAACCAGATTTTCACATGTCGCTTCATCTAAAATGCTGGCCACCCGGATGGGGGGATTGCTCTCCTCACCCAGCTGCCTTCCCGGTGAGGGCGAGGGCCTTTTACGTCTGACAGGCCCCTCTGGGGCAGACTGGGCTTCGGGGCCGCTGATTCAGAAGTGGCCCTCCTGATGGCCGGGCATCCGTGCTCGGTCATCAGCCACACAAAGACCATCCTGGGGAGGGGTTCCTGAGCCCTGGCGGGGATGTGGGGTGTGTGTGTGCTTCAGTGAGCGGGTGTGAAAGTGAGGGTGTGTGCACGTGCGGGTGAAAGGGTATGTGCTGGGGGGTGACCGAGGCGGTGTGCCCGTGTGCCCGGGCCAGGGGAGGGGGACACGAGAAAGGCTCTACCACATACATCTCTGAGTCGCCTTCACAAAGAATCAGACTTGGGTGGAGCCTCTGGGATCGGTGTCCCGTCCGTCCTTGCTCAGGGAGATGGCAGCGGGGCCCCCTACTTCACTGGTTGCCTCAATGTCCTTTGTCATTGACCTTCCCTTTCTCTCATCTCTGCAAATTTCATGGCTCCAATCAATCCCATTGCTCTCTCTCCCTGGGGACCCCACCCCGCCTCCCATCCAAACCTCCCCGCGCCCCACCCAGCAGCCAGGATGGCCCCTGGAACCAGTACCTCCCAGAGCACCTGAAAGACCCCCTCTGACCTTGTTCCCACTCCTCCTCCCTCCCCCACCCCTACTCATCCTCTCTCAAGTTCACCAGCCCTGGCGTCCCATGAGCCATCTCTCCTGAAGTTTCTGCCCAGACATCCTCACTGCCCACCCCTCACGCCCCCAGCGCTCTCCGACCACCCCCCTCCCACCCCCTCCCTGCCCACTTGCTTAGTTCATTTGTCTGCTCTCATCTACCCCACAGGAATGTGAGCCCCATGAGAACCTGGAAAGTGGGGTGCTCAGTAAGTTTCTGGTGTCTGTGAGCATCCCGGGCACCCAGCCGCAGGCCGGGCACCCTCTCCCACGTGCTGGCCCTTACTGAGGGCAGGGCTCATTCACCCGGGCCCAACCAGAGACCCCGAGTCCTAAGTCTTCCCTCAACCTGCCTATGTCTTGGGACAACTGTCCACCCTTCCTCCAGGCTGCCTGAGGGTGTCTGTCACCTTCCCTGGACCGGCCCCTACCACAGTCACGGCACCAAAAGTGGTAACAGTGACCGTCTCTTGTAGTCTATTTGCTCCACCCCGTCAAGAAAATTCCTTTTTAGTGGACATCAACACTGCCCTTCTCCGAAGGGCCCTGCTGTAGCACCCCGTAAAGCCAGCCCCCCAGCCACAGGCCCAAAGCCCAGAGAACCAGGGTGATGAGCCTGGTGCGGCAGAGCCCTGAGTCTCCCCGAGAAGGAATTACCGTGTTTCTGATTTTGCTTGTTCAATTCTCTCCTTCTGCTGTGGGGAGGGCAGACCCTAGGCTCTGCCCGACTTCCTCAAAGCCCCAAACCTGCCGAGCACACAGTGGTCACTCAGCCAGGCTCTGCCAAAACAGACAAGCGAGAGGGTGGAGGAATCCACGAGAGGGTGGAGGAATCCACGAGAGCGTGGGCTGCGGCAAAGCATCTCGGGGCCTCCCGCCCCGCGGCCCCCTCGGGTCCACATCCTCACTCCCCAGCTGGTCAGGGGGCTGCCGTGCGTGGGCCAGCTGAGTCAGGCCCTACCCTGGGCAAGGGGCCACCACCAGCGGCTCTCGCTGACTTTGCTGACGGGGCTGAAAATGCGCCTGCACCTCCCGCGACCCGCCATTACTCATGGCTGGCATTTATCCCCAAGCAAGGGGTGACCCGCGGAGCAGCCCGAAGCCTCCCGTGCGTTCCGAAGGAGGGGCGGCCCGAGGCTGGGCTGCGAGGAGGCGCGGCAGGAGTGGCAGCAGCTGCTCTGAGCGCAGTGACCACGTATTTCTGAGCTGAAAAATTAGGGCACGGGATGTAGCTGAGGGTTTTCTCCGATTTGTTCCTTTAATGAGTCGGAAAATCTTACGACGGTATGAAAGTTACGCGTATTTGTTTTGGAGGTAATGGGTTGTCTTCGTTGAAAAGAATCTCAGTTTCCCAAACCGGGGAAATTCTGGAAATTAATGATTCAGTGTGACTAATATCTCGGGAGCTTCTGGGTCAACGCTGTGTCCTTGGCGCTGGCACTACAATGGGGGACCGAACAGGCGAGCCCTGGCCTCACAGAGCTGACATTCCTCATGGAAATTTGCGAGCCGCGGGAGGAGAGGTGCTATGGGGGATTTATAGGGCTGTGAGCTCCTGCAGACAGGGGGTGGGGATGTCAAGGGGAACTTTGAAGACACAATGTTTGAGGCGAGACAGGGCCTTTTAGGAGTGAACTCTTGAAGGGATGGGAGTGGAGTGAGGAAGCACATTTCCGGCGGGAAGAAGAGCACTGCAAAGGGCCTGAGGCAGAAAGGCTGCTGGGTGTTTGAGGGCAAGGAGGGCACCCCGGGTGACTGGAATGTGATGCGTGAGGGGACGAGGAGGTTGGAGGTGTTGGCAGGGACCAGTCCAGGCAGTGCCCACCCGTCCATGAGGGTGTGGCGGACTTCCTCCCGCTGGCAACGGGGCGCTATGGATTGTCTGATAGAGATGTGGCCGGCTCTTACGTCTGGGTGTTGATGATAATGAGGATGATGACAGTGTTGGTAACTACGGAAGTGTTTACTGAGTGCTTACTATGTGCCAAGCACCATTTCAGCCATTTGAGAGATGAGGTAAGTGAGGGCTGGGAGGGGAAGTGACTTATCCCGGGTCACACAGGTGTCAGGTGACAGAAATGGAGGTTGGACTGAGCCTGTCTAGCTCCAAGGCCCCTGCTTTTGTCTCACACACAAATCTGCCCTTTTCTGGACGTGAAAGGTCAAAAGACATGCAAGCGGCCACCCTCCCACCCCGTCCCTCCTGCGTTGCTGTGGTTCTGCCTCCTCTCTGCTCTGTGTCCTAAGCCTGGCTGAGGACTCTGGGTCACAGGGTCAGCTGGGGCTGGAAAGGCCCAGCTCAGTTCTAGGCCCGGCAGGGGAAATCGGGGTTGCAACACCAGAGGCTGAAGTTCTGGAGAAGCTGGGACTCCAGCCAGGGTCAGGCCTCCACCCCAGCCTGTTCAATGCGGTACCGGTCACACCACAGCTTCAGGAGCACAGCCCACTCACCTGTTTGGGAGGTGGGGCCTTTGAGATGCAGCCTCACCATCCCCAGGGGAGGGCAGCACCCCGGCCCCCTGCTTCCTCCCGTGGAAGCAGGTCCAGGTGGTTGCACCAGTGGCCTTAAAAAATCCTTATTCAGGGAAATGCAAATCAAGATAGCTCACATCTGTGAGAATGGCTACTATCGACAGCCAGAGAATAACAAGTGTTGGCGAGGATGTGTAGAAATTGGAACGTTGTGCCCTGCTGGTAGGAATGAATAAAACAGTACAGATGCTGTGGAAAGCAGTATGGCGGGTCCTCGTCAGTTTGAAACAGAATCACCGTATGATCCAGTAACTCTACTTTTGGTTATAAACCCAAAAGAATTGAAAGCAAATTCTCGGGTGCATGTACACCCGTCACTGCAGCATTATTCACAATGGCCAAAAGGTGGAAACAACCCGAGGGCCCATCGACAGACAAACAGATGGACAGAATGTGGTGTAGTCATATAATAAAATACCATTCAGCCTTGGAAAGGAAGGAGATTCGGACACTGCTATGACCTGGCTGAACCCTGAGGGCGTTATGCTAAGTGAAATTAGCTGGCCACAAAGGGACAAATACCGTACATTCCCACTGAGATGAGGTACCCAGAATGGGTAAATTCATAGAGACAGAAAGTAGAATGGTGTTTGCCAAGGCCAGCGGTGGGGCGGGAGGAATGAGGCATTATCATTTGATGGGTACGGAGTTCCGGAAATGGATGGATGGTGATGGCGGCTGTACAAGAATGTGCATATACTTACCTGTCCACTTAAAAACGGTTAAGATGGTAAATTAAAGAAAAGAATCCTTATCCTAAGTTCTCGCAAGTTGTTCGCGGTGGGCTTCCTTTTAAGTTGCATTTATAGTAAATTAAAGTACCAGATGGCAGCTGTCATTAGAGCAGTTTAGAAGCGAAGGTGCTGGTGCTCCTGGGGAAGTGTACTCATCTCTTGGAGCCTCGATTTCCTCGGGAGGAAATGGGGATAATGCTGGGGCCACCATGAGGGTTCTGTGATGCCCCCGAGGAGGTCTGCCCAGCAGCTGGTGTCCAGCAAGCGCTCAGCGCCCCTGAGTACTGGTGGATATTCCTCAGCCCTTGGGTTTGGGAACATGAGCAGCACGGGCCCGAGACAGAGGAGAAAAGGCTCCTCGCCCCACCGTACAGCGTAGGTACACCATACGCTGGGGACACAGAGGCCTGGAGGATTCAGGGGACTTGTCCCAGGTCTCTTGACTCCTCTTGAACCACTTTTCCAAATCTGTATCAGTGAACAAGGCTGAGTTGTGCTGCAGTAACAAATGAGCCTCACATCGAAGTGTCTCAACTCAGCCAAACTTTGTTTTGCACCCAGTCTGCCACAAGTCCAGGTGATTCACCAGGGCTATTGCCCTCCACGTGAAAACTCAAGGATCCAGGCTGCCTCCATCTTGGAGTGCCTCCATCTCCAGGCCACTGAGGCAGAGAAAAAAGCATCACTTCCTCCCAGAACCCACGGGCCAGCACTGGTCCCGGGGTGGCGGGTCCTGAGAAGGAAGGAGAGGGGAACTGGTTGTGGGTGAGCCCTGGAAGTTCCTACTCACCATCCGAGTGGGGTGAAGGCCAGTGGATGGCTGTTTCCAGGGCCTACGCGCTCACAGTGAACTGAGTCCAAGAGCAAAGGGCTTAAAGCTAGAATTATTCCCCCGCCTACCCAACCCCCAGTTCTCCTCTTGGGCAACCAGTTACCAGGGCTATTCTGGGGGGGGGGGGCCGCGGCGGTGGCTTAGAGCCAGGTATGTATCCGAGGTGCTTCTCTTGAAATGCAAATAAAGGTTTATCATTCTTGTCCCCTCCTTGGAAAAGCAGGCAGGGATTTTTCACAGCCCCTGCTCTTCCTTTGGGCAGCGCCTCTGCATTTATACAATCAGTCCCTGGATGGGCGTCCAAGCACTTCCGAAAGTCTGTTATTATAAACAGCGATGCAATGAATCTCCTGTACCTTTTCTCTCGTCACCCAAGTGAGTGTTTCTGTGGCATAAGTTCCTAAAAATGGAATCGCTCGGTCAAAGGGCACCGAACAATCTGACATTCTCTGCCGGCAGGTGTGGGCTCCGGGGTCCCTAGGAGCTTTTAAGAATAGCTGCGAATGGAGCCCAGTGGATTCCAGGGACCTGGCAAGTTCTCTGTCTCAAGGGGTACCAAACAGGACACTGAGCTGGGGAAGTGGGAAGAGAGGGTGTCCTTCCCATCTAGACTCTGTGATCCCAGTTCTAACACCGGTGCTCTGCCAAGCCCATGGCACAGACAGCAAACACCGGGTTCCGAGAGGTGGAGTCACCCACCGCCTGCAGCTGCCCAGCAAGCAACATCTGAGCTCTGGTCCCAGCCCGGGCTGAGTCCTCTTGGGCTCCAAGATCCCAGTTCCTGGCTGGACACCTCATGGATACTTTCTTTACTGGCTCCTCTCGAGGGCATTAATGTACCCCCAAGAACTTTCTTTTGGCAAGCTTCTGAGAGTCGTCTCGGCTTCCTCGGGACGCCCCGGGTCCAGTTCTTGGGCCCGTGTCCAGTCGCAACACGATCGGCCTCTTCCTTTTTCCCTTCGTCGTTTTTCATCTCTTTGCTTCATCTCTTTGCAAGAGCATCTTGGTGTTTACAAAGTTTGGTCTTGTTGATTTTTAAATTTTCTTTCTTTTTTGGATGACATCACTGTTGTTTGTGGGGGGCGGGAAGCAAAACACCCTTCTTGTAAAAGAAATAAATAAATTCAGGCAACACTGAAACCTGCCAGCAAGAAAGTAAACACCCCCAACACTCCCCGCCTGGAGATGACCATGGTTAGCGGTTGGATGAACGAAAGTCTGCAGATTCTAAATGTTTCTACCTCCCTCCCCCCCCCCCGCCCCAATGATAATGAAAATCTCTACCTTTCTCACCACGGGTGGGGTGTATGAGTCACCAGGGCAGGTCTGAAGATCTCCACTAGGTCCCTCCCCTCCGAGCCCGCCCCACATCCTTTACCCCCAGCCTCGCCTGGGCCTCCCCTGCTCCTGCTTCCAGGTGCTGCAGGGTCGGTACCAACTGCGCAGGTGGTAGTGATGCCCCACCTCCGAAGAGAGTTCAGTCTGCTCCACGCCTGTCGCCTTCCAGACCCCAAGAGGCTGAGACCCGGCGGGAAGGCAGGGTGGCCTCTGTCTGCTCTGCTGCAGTCTCTCTCCCACACACACCACCACCCAACACAACACTGGCTTTCTAAGCGCAGGGCGGGCCCCAGCTTGGGCCTGGGTGCTCCCAGTGTCCAGGTCTCCTCGGTGAGGTGGGGGCGGCCATCCTGTGGCTGTTTCCATCCATCCACCGGCCTCCTGGGAGCATCCTCTAGGAAAGGAGGAGTCACAGCTCAGGACTGACCAGCGCCCGGCCTGGCTTGGTTTCTCCTTGAGGAGTCGTGACGTGGGTGGCGGCCCCAGGACCCAGTGTAACACAGACGTGAGGGTGGGGGTGGGGGCGAGAGAGCTATAAGGGCAAGGGGTGGGTTATAAAATGGCAGCCCTGCTTTGGGGCCCCTTGGAGGCACAAGGGCGTGGTGTTGGGAGTGGCCAACTCCCCACCAGGGCGGGTATGGGGAGGGCACGGCAGTGACCTTGGGCAAATCACCTTAAGTCTCAGAACCCCAGTTTCCTCATCCACTGTTTTAAAAAACTGAATGCAATGACCTCGTAAAGCATTCTGGGCTGGGGGGTCCTGGGAGGGGCCTCCTCACAGCACAGTTTCGTTTTTGTCCCCTTACCCTGGGGTGGCGGCCAGGGCCAGCTGAGTTACATAAGTGGAGGGGCCGCAGGAAACCACAATTCTCCATCCTAAATGGCTCCTAATTATTTACAATGGGCATTTCAAACAGGTTTTTTTTTTTTTTACACCCATCTTTGCCTTCTCAACCTTATGCCTTGTTCTTTCTTAAAATAAATCTTACCCAAGTGATCAACCCCGAAGAAGGAAGCAGGGGGAGGGATGAGAGCCCACCCACCTGGCCCTCTCTGCCCTTCCTCCCTCCCTCCCTCAAAGCCCCCTAGGATTTATGAAAGGCTTGAATCACGATTTTAGGCCAGCAAGGGTGACGACGGCCAGAGGAAGTAGAAGGGGCAAATAGACCTCCAGAGGGGTCATTTCCCCAGCATATTTCTCACTGAGCTTACTAGAAAGACAGAAAGAAGTCTTCAGATCAGAGATGGGTGTGTCTGAAAGTCCTATAGAGCTGGGGTCACCAAGCTAGTGCAGGCTGGGCAGCTCTGACCCCACAAGCCACCCTCCCTCTGAGGGCTCTGAGATGGCCTAGGATGTCCCTGTGGAACGCACGGGGATATGGATGAGGTCACCCCTCTGCATTGCCAGAGCCAGACCCAGCCAGAATGCCCATCAGCCTCTGTCCAGTCACCTGGCCCCGGGGACGTCCCCAGTGCTGAGCCTCAGCTTCCTCGTCTGTAAAATGGGACAGTAAGTCATCGTGCTTTAGATGAGAGGGGCATAAGGAGGATGCAAGGAGCCATAAGGCCTGGAGCACGGCTCTGGCACGTAGCAAGTAACACACTGGTAGCAGTCACGGCTCAGATAGCAATAATAAGGATCCTAAGCAGGTGAGGGCTGAAAGGAGCCTTGGAACTCTGAGACGGAGCAGGACTGGGTGAGGGTCCAGCATCAGGGTCCAGCAGCAGAGTCCAGACTCGAACCCAGAACCCGACACCAGGGCCTTTATGCCTTCCAGACTCCCAAACATCATGCCTTTATGACTGGTACCCTGTTCCTCCTTAGAGCTAGCGCCTAATGAGCTGTGGGAATTGGTCCAAGGGGCCTTGACACCTTCCAGACTCCCAAACAGACGGGAGAGAGGGTTTGGCCCTAGAGAGTAGTGAGTCCCTGGCCGCATCCCAAAGCGGGAAACTGAGGGGCTGGTCCGGGTCTCGGGGGAAGCAGTGTGGCCTCTGCCCGGGACCCTTCTGGGACCGCAGTCCCCTCCTCGCTTGGCTCCCACCTTTCCCCCAACTCCAGTGTCCCCAGTCCTCTGGAGGAAGATTTCTGTGGTCCCGGTTGGGGGTGCCAGACTGCCAGCGACGAGTGTTTTTTTAATCCCAGCCACGCTGACTTGGGCGATTATTCTTATTGAAGGCAGAAGAAATTCGAGCGCATGGCAGCTGGTCACCTCAGGGCGGCGGCCCACCTCGCCTGCCTTGGTGCCCAGCTCAAACCTGAGCCGGAAAGGGAGGGGGAAGGTGGGAAGGAGGAGTAGGAAAGAAAGGAGTGGAGGAAAGGGGAGGCGGAGGACAGAGGAGGAGGAGAATGGAGGGAGAGGATGTGGAGGGGGAAGAACGGGGTAGGGAGGGTAACGGGGTAGAAGGGGAGGGGAGGGGAGAGAAGAGGGAGTAGGAGCGAAAGGGTAGGAAGGAGAGGATTCGGGGGTTGAGGAGGAGGAAGAGGAAGCGATGGACGGGGAGGGGAGAGAGGGGGGGGAGGAGGGAGGTAGAGATGCGGATGAATAATTTACTACGAAAATGCCAAAAGAATTTAGAAACTCTCAATTTATAAATATTTATTTCCACAAGGTCGCCCCCTCCCAACGCTCGCCCCCTTGCTGGCCCTTGACTGTCCCCTTTGGGGGCCCCCTCCCCCCCCGCCTGCCTCGTCTCCCTCCTCGGTCTCCATCCCTCGGGCTCTCGGACTGCGGTGGGGGAGGGGCGCGTCTTCGCGGCAGCGTCTCGGCTCCACTGCCACTGTCCCTGCCGCCTGCGTCCCTCCCTGCGCGTGTGCGTCTCGGTGCCCGTTTCCCTCTGCCTCTCGCAGTCTGTCCGTCTGTGGGTGGTCTCTCCGCGCCTCTCCGATCCCGGGGCCCCAGCTCCCGCCCGCCGGTCCCGGAGCAGGAAGACACGGGGCCCGGAGGGACAGACATGACATGCGGGGGGGGGGGAGAACCCCTTTGAAGGCCCGGAGGGGAGAGGTCGTTTCCCCGGCAACTGGCGGGCGAACGGCGGCGCCGCGGGGGCTGCGGATTAGCACGCGGGCTCGGGCGGGCGGGGGCGGGGAGCGGCGGGAGCCCCGCCCCGGCCCCGCCCCCGGCCCCGCCGCGGGTTGGGGCGCACCTCGGTTGGGATTTCGGAGGCTCTTGGACTCGGCAGTGGGGGAGGGAGGTGGGGCCCTGGCAGGTAATCAGTCAATCAGCGGATCAATGAGCTGATCAGTCGGTAGGTCAATCGTTTACAGGTCCACGCCGCAGGGAGGTGTAAGCCCGGGTGCAGAATGAGACAGCTGAGTTCTAACCCCCTGGCAGTGTGGCCCTGAGCCAGTCAGTTCCTGCGCACCTCGCCAGCCTCGGGTCTCCCGTCTGTGCGAGGGGCTACCGCGGGAAGGGAACTGGGGGGCTCGCCAGCCATCTAACAAGCTCGACAGCACCGACTCCCCCGGCCAGTTCTTCGTGAGCTGAGACCTGGGCTCACAGAGGTCATCCTGCTCTTGACAGCGTTGGGCTCAGTGTCTGACCCGGAACGGGTCCTGGGCTCCAGTCTCCTCTCCTTCAGGTGTGGGGAAACTGAGTCTCAGAGAGGTGAGACGCATGGCATGGTTACCTACATCCTGGAGTTGGATGCCAGCCCTCCTCTGAAGCCATTCCTGAGCCTCAAGAGGGCTGGGGACGGGGAAGCATGTCATTAAATGACGGAGAACTCCTCAGGCAGGATGCTCAGGGTCATCAGCTGGAAGGGCTTCCTGGCCTAGGCCTCCCTTTCCTGCAACTTAAAACCAAGCGTGACATTTAATAGGCGAACTCTTTGTTTGTTTGTTTGTTTGTTTGTTTGTTTGTTTGAACACAGCCCTTCTGACAGGGACCAGCTCCTTGCCCACCCATGGCTGGACTGGAAGATGGTGAAGGGGTTGATAAACCGGTCCCCCGCCCCCCACCCCACCCACAGTGAGGACTGAGGAATCACCTGGATGGTAGCTATTTATTTATTTCTGCGGCCCCTTTAAGCCTGGGCTGCAGGCACATTGCCAGGCGGGCTCTGTTTGAAGCTCCCAGCTCTAATCTGGCTGCAGCAATCCTCCCAATCAGGGTCCCCAGGTTGCTCCAGGGGCAGGGACAGGCCTAGCCCGCAGAGCTCTCCCAGGGCTGGGGGCAGCTGCTGGGCCATCCCTGCCCCCTACACCAGGCAAATGCACCACACACACACACCTCTCTGTGTGGCAAACACACTCATCTTTCTCACACCCAACACTCTCCACGTGGACCAGCATTGTGTGTCTGAGGCCTGTGGGCCCCTGGCCCAAGGCTCAGCCCACTCACCCAGGCCATTTCTCCTCGTGGGAAAGATTTCTCCAGAACCCTGTGGTTCTAGACTCTATGCCCCATTCCCTCCGTGCTCCAGGCCCCTCCCCTCCAGGTGAGTTTAGAACCCTGAGCCCCCATAGAGGCTGAGGTTGGGAGAGATAACCCACCCAAGACCCCCAGCTAGTGACAGGAGTGGCTGGGATCTGAGCTGGTCTCTGGGGTCCTAGACTCTCCCACATTATGCTTACAGGCTGGATTAGTGAGCAACATCCAGCCATCTTTTCCCTGACCCTGGTTTGGGCATTTCCCAAGGCCTTCTGGGGTTGGCGGGATGACTTGCATCTCTGCCTGGCACACTCTGGGGGTCCAGGTCACACTCTCTGGCTGATTGCATCAATGGGAGAGAACAGGTGATCTCACAGTGGAGTTACTTGCATCTCAGTTATCTCCAGGGGCAGGGAGGGCACGAGAGAGATTAGAAGGGTCTGAGAGGACCAGTCCCTGAGACTCAGGGACGCTGGTGTCAGGCAAGGTGTGGAATGGGGTCCCGAGGTCTGGGATACAGTTCCAGAACTGTCTGTGTGTGACTGTGGGTGAGGCTGTCTAGCTCTCCAGGCCTCAGTAAAAATAAGGGGGCTCAGTTCTCTAACTCCAAGAATTCTTCCAGGTGAAACGGATAAGGATTCTCTAAGCCTTTCATCCTCCCCCAAACCTCTCTTGAACACCGGCAGCTTCCCAAAGGCTGTGCTGGCCTGTGGGAGCAGGTGAGCTCCGAGGACTAGGTGCCTGGTCTGGGGGAAGCCAGATGCAAACTACACTGTCCAGCGCTCGGCCATGTGCCAAGGGAGGTGTTGGGCAGCTAATTAAAGTCACTATCTTTTCAGCACCTACTAAATGTGTTACCTTGTCATCTTGTTTCATCTGCACAAGAGCCTCACAGGAGTGACCGTCGTTATTCCCATCTTCCAGATGAGGAAACTGAGGCCCAAAGGGCAGATACCCCACCGAGTTCATACAGATGGCAAGTGTGAGCCAGGTGGACCCCAGCCTTGGGGCACTGCGGCTGCCTTGGTGGTTGTTAGATAAGTCTTCAAAGTGGAGGCCTCCTAGGAGCTGAGTCTAGAAGGATCTTCCCAAGCGGTAAAGGAGGCAGAAGGACACTCTAGGCAGTGGGCACACCCAGCCAAGGTGTGGTGAGGCAGGAGAGCGCCTGCCTGTGGTGAGGACTGAGGGGTCTGGCGTGGTGGGCAGTGAGGTTGGGGTGCAGACCCCCGTTAGCACCCAGAGGTTCTACAGCAGTGATCCCCAACCTTTTTGGCACCAGGGACAGGCGCTCTGAGAATCTAATCCCTGAGGATCAGAGGCGGAGCTGAGGCCAGGATGCTAGTGCTGGGGGAGCTTGGCTCACTCGCTGCACACTTCCTGCTGTGTTGCGCTGTTCTCAGTAGGCCACGGGCCAGCACTGGTCCGTAGCCTGGGGGTTGGGGATTCCTGGTCTACAGGACATGGTTCCAGTTACCAGGTGCTGGGTGACAAACCTCCCAAACGCAGTGGATTCAAACAGCAGTTTACGCTTCTCTCTCGTGATGCCGAGGTTGGGATCAGCTGGGCGGTTCTTGCTTGGGGTCGCTCATGCGGCTGCAGTCAGCAGCTGGGGTTATCCGAAGGCTCCGCTGCGCCGGTGTCCAAGACGGCCCCATCTTGGTACCTTATATACCTGAGACTGGATTACGTATGTTGCAGCCCAAGCCTCTGAGAGGCAGGGCATGAAGCTGCCAGACTGCTTAAGGACCACTCCTGGACTGTCCCAGGGTCACTTCCGCCATCCTGTACTGGTCAAAGCAGATATGTGGCCCACTCAGATTGAAGGGAGGGGAGACTAGATCTGCTACTGCTCCAGGGGGCCATGCCCCACGGCTCGATGTCCCCAGGGCAGAGGCCGGCAGGGGAGGGCTGACCCCGAGAGCAGGTGTCATGAAGCACTCTGGCTCCTCGGCCCTTGTTCCCTGGCCTAGACCAGCACAATGGCCCCGGGGACAGTCTCTGAGTCTCCGACAGGTTTCATCACTCTTCAGCTGCATGTGACACCAGGCACGTGACACTGGGCCTCAGGTTCCACTTCTGTAAATCACCCCAGTGACGTTCCTGTCTCAAGAGGCCGGAAGGAGGGTTTGTTAGAGGCTGCTTCTCTCTCAGCTCCAGGTGGCTTCAGCATCATTTGGGGGCACTTTCCCTCCATCTGGGGCTCCAGCTAGAGCCCGTGGCTGGGGCAGGGGGCTGGAGTCACAGGAGCAGGATCAGAGGACCAAAGCTGGGGTGTGGGACATCTAAGGCACCCTGGAGAGTGGGGGATCCCCGGGCTGTCCACAGACATCCCCACAAAGCCAACGAGTCCCCCCAGACTCCATCCTCCCCTGTGGGAACCATCGCCCACCAGCTGCTCCCAGCCAGCCTGCTTGCTCTCCTTCTCTCACCCCGCACAGCCTGCGCTGCGGCCACTCTTCTCTGACAAGGAAACGCACATCCGCCCACTTCCCCCAGCCGCCACCCACCTGCTCCTCCTTCATCTCCTGCCTGGATGGCTTACCAGCCTCTTCCAGGGCCCCGGCCTCCAGGATGGTCCCCAAGGACCCTCACTCCATGCGAAACCCTGTGGGTCTGATGAGATGTCACCCCCAACTCACAACACCCTGGTAACTCCTGATAAAGTCTGCTCTTTCCCCTGGCTTTGAAGCCTCCAGAGACCTGGTTCTTGCCCACACCTGCAACCTCCCCCCCCCCCCACGCCCCCCGTCACCCCCCTACCGCTGCTCCAACCAAACCACCTTCCAAGCCTCTGGGCCCTGCACATGCAGTCTGGAGGCCTGGAATGTCCTCTCTTGTCACTGGGTCAGCTGGTCATTCTTTGGGACTCAGCAGAGGGCTTCCCCTCCCCCAGGGAGTTGCCTCTGGCCCCTTTGGCCACAGTCTGATTTGTCTGTTGCCCCACTAGACTGTCCCGGAGGGGTGTGTGTATAAGTTGTCTCTAATCTTCTAGCCCAAGGCCTATGGAGAGGTGTGGTCCCCAGTGCTGGTGGAAGCATGGCTCAGTCCCACCTGTCCCCCTCCGGCCCCGCCCCATCCCTACGCCCCTCTCCTTTCCTGGGGCTTGTTGGTCTCTTTCTTTTCTCCATTCTCTCTGCAGCCTAGCATTGTGCTAAGAGCACCCAGACTGAAGTCACACAGAGTCCCCAACCCAGCTGCGATGCCTCATGGCCCTGGGCCTCAGTTCCCCCATCTGCAGGACGAGGAGAATCACAGCACGACTGTCCTGAAGCTGCTGTAAGGATTCAGGGAAGAGTTCGGTAAATGTTAACCGTTGCTGTTGTCGCTGTTGTTGTTATGTACTGTGCAGCCCAGCCTGGCCTGGCCTGTTGCAATCGCCTCCGAGCCCATGTCTGGGCCTCCTGTCATTGCAGCTCTCCGCTCCAAACGGCACACAACTTGAGTCGTTTTTTCTTCACTTAGACACTCAGTAGTGCCCCATCGCCTCCCTGCTCCCCCAACAACGTAAAAACTCCAGCAGATTTCGGAAGCTCTTCATTACCCATCTTTCCGGTTTTTCCTGTGAGGCTGCCCTGACTAGCGGCCACACAAAGGGCTTCAAGGAGGAAGGCGCTTCCTCCCCGAGGGCCCCGCACTCCAAACTCTCCACAAGGAGCTGGGCACTTGCCTCCCAGAGCGCCTAGCTCCCTCGGCTGAAAGGTGGCACCGATACCAGTCCCTATGGTGGTGGTCCCCCCCCCAGGGGTTGTGGGGGACAGGGGGACATGGTGCAGAGGGCTTAGCCTGGCGTCAGGCCGGTGCCGAATGCCAGAGCATCGTGGTCCGTTCGGTCCAGCCCATGGCCCTCCACACAGGCTCTGGAGTGATCCTCGTCTCTTCGCATTCTCGTCTTTTCAGGCTGAATATCACCCTGATTGTGTTGTAGAAAAAGGAAGAGAACGTTTGTCCTTTTTAAAAAAAAATAAAAATAACATTTTTCTTCATTTACAAAGGTAATCCATGTTAATTGTGGATCATTTTGAAGTTAAGATAAACCAAAGAGAAAATTCTAAATTATCTGTAATTCATCATCCATCCAGAAGCCTCTAACCTGAGCTTCCTAATGAACGTGCAGCTCTAGAATAGGAGCAGATCACGCTCCGTTCCGCCACCTGATCCTTCTGTTCACCCGAAGAGCCCCAACTTCTACAGCACTGTGGGTACTCAGAGAATGCGCCCCGACCAGCAGCTGTGAGAAGCACAGGCTCTCGGCCCTGGATCCCAGGACCCACATTTGCCCAGGACTCCCGGGGGTTCCCAGGCACAGTGCAGGGGGCTTCAAAGCCCCCTTCCAACGCGGCCGAGCGCCTCACTGTGTGGACACGCTCACGCTTGTTAAGCCAGGCCCCTAGCACTGAACACGGAGGCGGTTTCCAAGCCGGTAAATCACAAACAGCGCCACAGCGGCTGGTGCCATGAGTGTCTGAGCCCCGGGCACGTCACGGGTGTCCTCCTGGCCCTCCCCTTGACTTCCTTCCCCCACATTCACCCCCCTCCTCCCCAGAACTTTCTAGTAAGATAGAGGGATAGGGACCATCATCACCCCTGCTCTGCAGAGAAATAAACTGAGGCTGAGGACAGGATGACTATGCTCTGTCTGATCCCAGGAACGGTGGCCAGGCCAGGACTCAGCTGGGTGTGGCCAGGCCCTTTCCTCCATGCCCGTCCTCCCGGCCTGGGCTGTGGGTGAGCTGCAGGCATGCTACTGCAGGCATGCTGTGGGTCTCATGTCTGCTCCAGGCTGGGTGCAAGGCAGCTTCCGGCCTGGCCTGGCCTTGTCCGTTGGGACCAGTTTGCCCTGGTGATGGATGAGTGACAGCACCACGCTTGGCTGGGCCGGATGGGGCAGCGTCGCTGGGTACGAGATGGTAGAGGGGCAACAGGGTCTTCCAGATGAGGGGAGAGTGGGGCTCAGGCCCAGAAGAGAGGAGGGCGGGGAAGAACATCGGCAGGCGGACGCCCGGCTTCCCGGCTTCCGGTGCCCGGCGCTTGTGGCAGTAAACACAGCCACGTGAGCTCGTGAGTCCTTTGGGGGGATACCCTTGGCGGGGAACAGAATGCGGTGATGGCAGCAGATTCTATTAAAAGCCATTCTCATTACTGTACCGTTAATTATTAATAGGATTGGGCAAATAAAGGATGGGAAAACCCAGCTGGGCCTGACTCAAATCTTGCCTCCGAAGCAAATGGCTTTTGGTTCACGTCCAGGAGACCCAGCCATGAACGTGCCTGTTGGAAAAGCGATGACAGCTGGAGCCTGCCACCGTGGGACAGGCACCACTCGAATCTGCTCTAAAAAGATAAGGGAGAGCGAGGAGGCCGACGGAGGGGAGCCAGAGGGGGCGCGCGCACAGCCTCTGTTCACTCTCCTGGGCTCAGCTCTTGGGCCTAGACAACGGAGGCGTCTTTCCTTTAGGACGCGACAGTCCGACGGGATAAGCATTGCAGACCTCGTCCTCGGAGCAGCGCCCAGGGCCTGGGGCTCTTCAGCCTCTGAAGAGATCCAAAGAAGAACTTTCCCCTTACAGTGTGGCAGAAGCCCCAGAGAGAACGAGGCCAAGAGAGTGTCAGGTGTGGACCGAGGAGACCTCAGAGAGCGAGACCGCACCCCGCTTTCCTGCCTCCACCTGCCTGTCTTCCTCAGACTCCTATCCACCCTTCAAAGCTCGGCTCACACGGCCGCTTCTCCAGGCGGCCTACCTGGTCCCAGCGATGCTAACAACCAAGGGTGCGGACACCGTCTCTGCCCACCCCCCACGTCCCCGACAGGAGTCTAGCGAGACTATTAACCAAAGAACCATCGCAAACTGTGAGGACAGACGGACACCATGCTATGAAGCAGGGAGCTGGAAGCCAGGCCCCAGGAGAGCAGGAGACCCTACGATACTAACTCCCTCTTCCTTGGAACTACTGGGTGCCTGGAGCAAAGCTGGTGCTCAATAACCCTGTCTGATTTCACGACGGTTAATTTGGGGGCACCAGAATGAAGTCTCGAGATGCAGAGACCCCTGGGGAAGCCAGCTTTGCAGAGCAGAGGGAGGAAGGCCGGGCCTGGGTTCCCCCTCCACCCCTCGACTCCTCCATCCTTTCAAAGCTCTCCGGTTTGTTACCTGACTTAGCATGGCATCCACCATGAAGCCAGGCAGTGAAGGCAGTACCTTTTGGGGGGAATAAATAAATGAGCGAGTCAGGTTAAAAAACAAAAACAAAAACGCTACGAACCTGTGGCTTTCTATGTAAAAAGGCATCTAGAAACCCCTTGATACGACCAGTCTTCTTTTCCCACTAAATGCCCAAGAAGACAGAGAGAAAGACGAGACCTGACTCAGCATGGGAAACAGCGGCCATCTTCAGGCCAGCATCTGGGAGGAGCCACACTGATGACGACCGTGGGGGACAGCGTGGGAGAGAAACCCCAGGACGCAGAGACCGGGGCAAAGGAAGGAAAGGTGCTCAGAACCTCGCTCATCCTTTGCCCCCACTCAGAAACCCGGGATCCGTGCCAGTCTGAGGACCCGACAGTGTTCCCTCTCCCGCAGAGGCTAGGCTGCGACGTGACTCGAATAATATCCCCTGGTCATTCAGAGACTGTGGGCAGTGCAGGGGGCTTTCTGGGTGCATGGGATTCTGGGGAGCGAATATGATGCGTGTAGGGGTCGCGGGGGGAGAGCACCGGCAACAACGCATTCTGAGACTTTTGCTTATTTCATCCATTTGGAATATTCTAGAACCAGCAAGTGGGGCAGGAGTGAATGCTGCCCTCACTCCGCTGAGCTGCCGTTGGCAGAAGCCTGCTGGAGCAAAGCCGCCTGGATTCTGCTGCCCAGACCAAACGCTGAGCCTAGGACGTAGCCATCGAACAACTAATAAAGAATAGGACCGAAGGCAATCTACGCACCCCCGCTATTTATAATCATGGAGCGCAGGTTGCCATTCTGTGTCTGAGGGACAATCCAGAGGAAAAAGCATCAACAATAACAGCAACAAAACAAGACACTGGAAAAATACAAGAGAACAGGGAAAAGAAGTTGGCATCTGAAATAGAAGCACAGGCTGTTGATAGCAATTTCCTGAAGGAACAAGGAGAAGACGTCAGGAAACTGAGCGGCGACTTCAATGGCCAGACGGGAGCAATAGCAGCAGCCCCGACTGATGGGAAAGGCAGCGTAAGAATGTGGAAGGGGGCACGGATGGTAGAGTGGGCTGAATCATGGTCTCCAAAAAGCTACGTCCAAGTCCCAACTGCCGGTTCCTGTGAATAAGGAAGGCCTTGTTTGGGAAAAGGGCCTTTGCAGATATCATTAAGAATCTGAAGATGAGATCGTTCCGGGTTAACGGAGTGTGCCCTAAGCCCAATGATAAGGGTCCGTGTAAGAAGCAGCAGAGGCGCACACAACAGGAGAAACCAGAGGGAGGCCACGTGAAGACGGAGGCAGAGATTGGAACGATGCCACCACATGCCAAGAAGGCCAAGGACAGCAGCCGCCGGACGCCAGGAGAGGGGCGTGGAGCAGAGTCACCCTCAGAGCCACCGGAAGGACCAGCCTAGCCAACACCTGGATTTCAGACTTCCGGCCTTCAGATTTCTAAGTGAATAATACATTTCTGCTGTTTCAAGCCCCCCACCCCAGGTGTGGTAATTTGTACAGCAGCCCTAGGAAACTAATAAGACAGATAAGGTGAGGAAGGATGGCAAGGAAAGAAAGAAACACAGTAGCAGAATTGGAATCCACACTGGAGGCAGCACAAAGCAGGGACTGTAATGCAGAAACAAGTTAGCGATAGGAGCGGCCAACCTTGAGACGCTTTCTGGAAAGCGGTTCGGAAACCCAGAAATGAAACCAAAGCATGAGAACATGGTGGGGATCAGGACGCAAGAAACGCATATTGCGGTTCTTGGAGAAAAGGTCAGAATAAGAGATAACTTGGAAGAATATGAATGAAAGCTCGCTGGTGCCTAAAAGGGAAACAAAAAGATCCAAATATACAGCTTGGGAAGACACGGTGCATTCTGGGGAAATGAGCAGAGACTTCTACAGAGACTTGTTCTGGAAAACGGTGGGAAATAGCCAAATAATGACAACAGTCTGTGCCTCCAGGAAGAAAAGCCACTTTCTTGTAGAAGAACAAACCCAGGCTGGTTTTGATTGTGTCATACTGGGTGCTAAGTGATAAGGGACACATGTTTACAGTTCTGGGGAAAGACTGAGGCATTTATTAGTGGGAAGTATCCTCCCATCAGCTGGGTGTCCAAGCATGAGAATCATGGGGCTTAGAAAGCCAGGGTATTGGCTCTCTAACCAGTGAAAAAGACAGCGAGCCTTAAAGAATGAGTGTAAATATCATGTCCAGACTAAATACACATGTTAAAAATTACTCCTTAAATGACAAATCACATAACGGAAAAATAACGATCTAACTGCGTGATCTAAAGTGTTAAGTCACAGCAACATGATCGTAAGGTGGATGGGACCCAAAAGGCAGAAGGGACTCAGGAGGCCTTTTTCTGCGTCTACTCGGACGATCAGGCAGCTACGTACGAGACTTTTTCATTGTTAAGATAACTTCTACTGCAATTAGAAATGAAATATCTACTAACCAAAGTCTGGAGAAGACCAAAGCAAAAATTCAGAGTCCATAAGACCAAAGGAAGCAGCTGTGAAGAGAAACAGAAGACTGAGCCAGCTTTCTCATGGAAGTGAGGTTCCTTTCGGGTCAATGCTAATAATGAATGTAAATGCATGATGTTTTCCTAGTAAAATACCAGAGACGCTCAGATGGGACTAAAACGTAAACTAAGACGGAACTCCAACTCTATGGCGCTTACTAGAAATAAACTTAAAACCCAGTTACGCGAAAAGGTGAAAAATAAAAGATTGGCCAAAGTTACACGAGGCAAGTTCAAGTCAAATGAAAGGAGAGGTAATAATGCTTAGATAAAGAATCACAGGCAAAAATTATGAGATGGGACAGAAGGTCATTTTTATTGATAAAGAGGACAAGTCAGATAAAGATTTGATTTGTCATGATCTTTTATGTCCTGTACAGCATTAGACCCAATCAGGGGAAGTGACAACTTAGACATACATAGAAGAACAAAAACAAAACAAAACAAAACAAAAACACCAGAAGAGACTTAACCACTTCTGTCTTTGACATATTTAAATAGTGCGCTTCCCATGTTAGAATAGGATCAGAATCATATAATTAATAAGGCTGATTTAATAATTGAACTTTGTTCCCCACAAATAAAAGATTCTCATTTCTTTGCCAGAGCCCATCAAACATTTATGAAAATTGATCATATACCAGCCCATAAAGAAAAATTCAATATAATCCCCAAAGCAGATATAGTGAAAGCCTCATTCTTCGACCACAGTGCAATTAAGCTAGAAATTATAAAAGTTTAAATGAAAAAGCCGACCATTTGAAAAGTAAAAACCACTTGGTAAAAAGCTCTAAGTAAAACCTATAGGACAAACTATTAAAAAGAAATAGCACTGCAAATATCACACAACCAAACATATGGGAAGGTGGTTAAAATGTTACAAGGAGGAAAGTCATAGCTCATGTGTGAGTTTCTTAAATAAGAAGGGTCGGAAGTCAATGAAGATAAAAAACAATTTAATAAATTAGAGAAGAGAAAACAATAGAAATAGAAGATCAATGTATCACTTCGTGTTTTGGAAAGTCTAATAAATTAGGTAAACTTCTAGCAGATCCAACGATAATAAATAGAGAGAAATGAATACCCAACAATAGGAATAAAAATTTTTAAATTAAATTATATTAAGTAAAGCCTTATGATAATAATTTGAAAATATGAATAAACAGATATTTTTATAAGAAAACACATATACCAAAACCAATTCAACAAGTAGAAGAAAACCGAAAAACCTATTACTATAGAGTAAATTGGGAAGTAGGGGGAGAGATCGTTCCTAGAGAAGTGTTCGGTCCTGACACTTTTACTGGCAAATATTCAAATATTTCAAATATTCTGTTTCAGGACACAGGAAAGATGGAAAGCTTCCCCAACCATCTTAAGAATGTAGCATAACCCGAAAACAAAGAGTTGACAGATAGCACAAAACTACACACCTGTCTTGCCTAGAAATATGATAAAAATCCTAAATAAAGCACAGGCAAATTATTCTGATTGAGACTCTCTGGACCCAAAAAAACAGAAATCTGCTTAAAAATGCTCAGGAAAGGGAAGGAATTCCTCATAAGGATTCGGAGACCTTAAGGAATTAAGGAGGGAAACACATAGCCTGGCTCTGGTAGAGACAGAGGCCATCGGGGCCCATAAATCCCTTCTTCTCTGTTCTCATCAGACAGCTAAGGCCCAAGGACTTTTTGAGTTAACTTTTAGGGTCTTCCAGGGTCCCAGGTCTAAAGCGAATAACAGAAGGATATTTCCTTAACATGGTTCTGGTGACATGTGCAATGCCTGCCAATCTTTCCAGACCTCTTTCCAGGCATGTGACATAACTTCAACTCAAGTCGAAGTAATGTCTGCCATTTCTAGGTAGAAGCACTTAACGGCTAATCTCTTCAGTTCTATTTCCCTTGCCTCAATAAGCATGGGAGCATTTGGTGACGTGGAGGTGCCACGCTGAGCCAATCGCAGCTGTAATTGAGAGAGAGTTGCTGGACCCGTAGCTGACTTCATGTGAATAATAAAGAAACCTCTCTCAAGCCAAGAGATTGTGACTTGTTGTTGTTGTTACTGCAGCATAACCTAGCTTATCCTGACTAATTCAAGGACAAAGAATATTTATCTCAAGCCAAGCACCGACATCAGATTCAATGGTGACATACTGGACGTTTTCTCAGCGATATCTAGATTAAGGCAAAGATGTTTAGTATGCCTCTCTCTTCACATGGTCTGCGAGTTCTAGGTCATGCAATAAGATGAGAAACATAAATTAAAGAACAACAACTAAAAAGGAGACAAATGATCTCTGTGGATAATATCATTGCTTAATTAAAAACCCAGGGTAGCAAATGAAAAACTATTAAATAATAGGAGAGGTCTACAGAAATGGTCAGTTATAAAATAAAAACACGAAAAATCAATCAAGGTTTTCTTCCCTCCTTCCTCTTCTTTTTGCTTTCTATTGGTCTGATTGTGGGTTCTTATTCCTTTTTTCCTCTGTTGGTTTAAAAGCTATGTATTCCATTTCTGCCTATTAGAAGTGACCCTTAAATTTTGAGCATACATAACTGACTTAATACAATGTGAATAGGTATTCTCCAACCTCCTCCTGGACGGTAAAAGGTCATAGGGTGACGAAGTCCCATCGTATCTTCCAATCACCATGTACGATTGTCTAGTATCTTAATCCATGTTGTTTGGAGCCTGCATTTGTCATTATTATTATTATGGATTTTTAGAGCCAACTCTCCCTTGATTTTACTCATGTTTTAATATCTTTGGTCACTGCTCATTACATCCTTGATACAGGGCTTGATTTCCTTCCTTCTTAGGCAATCCTCCGTCAGTTCATTCAGCAAAGCTCTGTGAGTGAGTAGTACAGCTTCCTGGTCTTCCTCTGAAATGTCTTTATTTTGCTCTCACTCTTGAAAGATGATTTAGCTGAAAGACAGCTGAGGTGGACAGGTATTTTTTTTCATCATCTTGAGGATATTATCATCGCGCTGCTTTTGGCCTTCGTTGCTGCCTGTGGGTTTTATGGTGGCATGTGGTTACGGTGTACGTTCGAAGGTCCTGGCCCTGCCATTCATCACTGTGTCGTTTTGTGCCCGGTTGGCCACTGCTCACAATTCTGCTATGTGGGCTGAGCTCAGCTGGGCAGTTCTGCTGGTCTTGCCTAGGGTCGCTCATGAGGCTCTCTCACCTGGGGTTTAACTGGGATGGAGGGCTCGGGATGGCCTCACTCAAAAGCCTGGCAGTTGGTGCCGGCTGTCAGGTGGGTCACCTTGGTTCTCTTCCACCCGAAGCCTACGCTGGGCTTCTTAACACAACGGTGGACATGATCTAAGATTGCAAACGTGGAGACTGCAAGGCTTCTTAAGGCTTGGTTTTGAAAGCCACACAACAATGTCTCTGCTGTAGTCCACTGGTCAAAGCAAGTGCCAAGGGCAATCCAGACTCAAGATCAGGGAAACAGACTCAGCATCTCCCTCCTGCCTCTTGAAGGGAGGAGCAGCAAAGTCATATCACAAAAGGGTACGGTCACAAAATGATTCTTTAGGCACCACTATTTTAACCAGTATTACTTAAGTAACACGAAAGAATGAAAGTTATTTGAACTTTCTGTGCCTTGGTTTCCCCATCTTTAAAATGTGATAATAATAATACTGAGTGTTGTTTTGAATATTCTAGAATATTCTTAGACAGTACCATGTTGAATATGATCTCTCCTCCACTCTCTTCATAATCTATCTCCTTCCAGGTCTTCTCTAAGACATACGTTTGGACTTTTTCACTGAATTTTATTTGTTTCTGTTTTCATTCTTTCTTCTCTTTATCTTTGCAGGCTGCATTCTAGGTAACTTCCTCAGTTCTATCTTCCAGTTCATGAATATTTCCTCAGCTGTGTCTGATGTGCTATTCAACCCACCCAATGAAATCTGGATTTCGATGACTGTGTTTTTCATTTTTTAGAAGATCTTCATTTTTCTACAAGTCTACTTCTTTTTTCATGGTGTTTTTAAAATTTGGGTTTTTCTTTATGGTTTCTTTTTTTTTTATCTTTTAATACTTTAAAGCACACTTGTTCTATAGTCTCTTCTGGACTGTGCTATTAGCTTCATTTCTTGGTGGTTGAATCTTCTTCTTGTGGTAGGTCATTTCATCCTGCGAGGGCCTCTTCACTGAGGACTTTGCCCTCTCGTTGGGTCCTCCATTATGGAAAAGCTTCTGGCTCTCATTTTCTCCTCCCAACCTCCAGCATCTAGGAGTTTCCTGTTTTTTTTTTTTTAAGACTGAGTATTTTTTTTTTTTTTTAATTTTCTTGACATCCCTCAGCAGGATGGGGGAGGGGAGGAGTGAGGAGTGTCACCATTAGTCAGTCTGCTAGGTTACTGGAGTCGAATTAAATAGATTATAAAGGAATCATTTAAAATCAGCGTAAAAGGGAAACGGTAAGAGGTTCGATGAAAAATAATGTGAGTGGGAAAAGCCTGTTTAATTATTCAGCTGGTGGTAAATTCCTCCCGAGGCTCTGACTATGAAAAAGTTGAAAAGTTATGTGTGTTGAAGAAATAGCGAAAAAAATCTAAAAGTAAGTGTGCGATTAGGAAGATATTACAAGATATAACAAAGGTTCGACATCCTTCATCTACAAAGGGCTCTCGCACATCGAGAAGATGATATCTAATAGGGAACTGGGCAAAGGACGCGAATCAGTAAGAGAATAAGAAATACAAACGACTGATAAGCAGAAGAAAATAAATTCCTCTACTAGAAAAAGAAATGCACGTTAAAACGAGATATCCTTTTTACCCGAATAAATCGGCCAAACATTTTTAAAAAGATGAGAATATCCTCTGTGGTGAGGGAAAAAGGAATTCTACCCCACCTCCTCCTTCGGTAGGAATGTGTTATTGGTTGAAGCCCCAGAAGATACAACCATGACCTAATTCTCAGAACCAATGAATCCAACCTTATTTTGAAAGAGGGTCTCTGGCACCATAATTAAATGAAAAATCTTGAGCTGAGGAGGTCGTCCTGGATTACAGGACGGTATCCTTGTAAGAGACGCACAGGGCAGAAGACAGACGAGGAGATGCCGTGACCGCAGGGGCGGAGAACAGAGTGATGGAGTCACTCATGGAGAAACGTGGCAGCCAACGGAAGCTGGAACACGCAGGAAGGATCCTAACCTGGCATCTTCGGGGGACCGGGGCCCTGCCACACCTTGGTTTTGGATTTCTAGCCTCCAGAACTGTGAGAGTACAATTCTGTTATTTTAAGCCACCAAGTTTGGGGTCCTGTTACGCAGCCCCGAGGAAACTCACAAGTGTCATCAGAACACTTCCAGAGGGCGGTCAGAGAATATCTAGAAACCATACGCACCTTCCCTTAGCACATGACTTTCCTCCTAGAAATTACTCAAAAGTAATGGTTGAAGACTTGTCAGAGATTTCAAGGATATTCACTGAAGCCTTCTTTCAGGGAAACAAAGGAAAAACCCTCCATGTTCAATAACCAAGGGTTGGCTAAATAATGGTGGATTCCCGGTACCATGACAAAGATAGAAAATAGCAACGCCCACAGCCGATGGGATGCTTTTCCTGCGGGCCGCCTGGGATGAGGCTCTGCCTCTGTCCGCAGGTAATTCTCATCACGCGGCTGTGAGGCAGGCACCAGCACCCCCACCACCACACAGAGGGTGCGCGGGGGCAGAGGGCGTGTGGGCCACCCGCCCGAGGTCACACAGCCAAGGGGCCAGGAGTCTGACCCCAAGCCCTGGTGCCGTGTACGCCCCACCCCCCACCCCCCAACTCAGGTACAGTGATGTGGCAACGGGTAAGGACAGGAGGATGTCGGCGGCAGAGTGTTAGATGAATAAAGCAGTTGAGCTCACTCTGATTTTGCAAAACTAAAAAGTGCATTCGCTGTGCAGAGAGAACCGGCTGGAAGGATTTACTGTGCTCGTTGATGGGGAGGTTGCCTCTGGAACTGGATTCGTGATTTTCCTTTTCTACGAGGAACAAAATGCAGAAACACCAAAAGCACTTCACGGCCTGTGCTGACCACGCCCACGCTGAGTTTGCTCTGGGCGAGGGGGTGGGGAGCGCCGGCCACACCGCCCGCCCCACGCGCCTGACTCCCCTGCCCTTGCTCTCCTCCCAGCGCTGTCTGTACCTTCCCTGCACCCGCTCTTCTGCGCATCGATTTTTCCATCCTTCAGAGAAGCGCCTGAGGCAAAGGAAAGAGCATCTTTGGATCAATGAGCAGAGCCCTATAGCCAGGGTCAGGGGGGGTCCACGGGGCACTCTGCTTGTCGCTGCCCTGCCCAGGACTGCGGGGGAGGTCAGCTGGGGGGAGGGTGAGACTGGCTGGACTGCCAAGGTGGTCATGCGCGCGCGGGCACGCACACGTGTGTGCGTGTGTGTGTGCGTGTGTGTGTGGTCTGCGGTGTGGGGAGCGGTACAGGGTAGGTGTGGAATGGATGTGCACGTGCAGAGTGGGGAGCGTGGGTGTGGTGTGAGGGTATATGTGGGGGAGCCCGTGCGTGGAGCGAGATAGGGGATTATAGGTGCAGGGTGGGGGGTGCTGTTGCCACGTGCTGGGCACCGGGCTCCCCATCCTGCCTGAAGGAATGGGGAGCAGCCCAAACCCCCTTGGGAAGCAGTCTCCCATCACCCCACCTCACAGCTCCGTGAGGACACCGCTGGCACCCGCCCACCCATCGCCCAGATAGGGGTACTGAGAGAGAAGGGGGAAGGGAGGGAGGGAAGGAGGGAGGGGGGAAGGGGATGAGAGAGTAGGCGAAGGAGGGGAAAAGGGGGAGAAGGGGGGAAAGGAGCAGAGAAGGGGAGACACAGGGCATTGCTTGCGGCCCCTCCCAAGCTCTCCCCTCCTTCCCTGACTGCAGACCAGAATGCCCTTTAAGGGACTAGGCACTCACCTGTGCTGCAGGCTGGGGGTGGGGGCTCAGAGAGGAGACCCCACCCTTGGGAGCTCACAACCCGGAAGGAGAGTCAGTGGGTGGGCACTCCTGGGCCTGAGATTTGCTGGCTGGGTCGGCAGACACCCCCACCCCATGACCTTCAGGCCTGTCTGAGCCTCCACCACCCATCACATTAGCCTCTTCCTTCCTGACCTGATTTGTCATTTGACCAAACCCTGGTCCCCTCACTCATGGAAACACACCTTCTCTGGAATGGCCCCACAGACCAGCTCTCCAGACCCCTACAGCTCCTCCAGGGCCCCAGTGACAAATGTCCTTAAAGATTTTAGTCCACTGTTTACTGTCTGTCTTCTCTCAGCCCAGGCTGTGAGCTCCCAGGAAGCTGAGCTGGGAAAGCGGGTCCTCTTGGCTGGGTGTGCAGCGCCCACCCCTGGCCAGGCACCAAAAATGGCTCAACATATGTTTGTTGCATGAATGAATGAACCACACGATAACTGCTAAGGAGAGGAATGGCGGATGGCGTGTTTTGAGGTTCTGTGAGCATTATTGTTTGTGTCCGTGTGCATGTGCACTGAGGTGTGCTTGCATGTGCACACGTGTGCACAGAGGCGGGTGCGGTGCATTCATGTGCATGTGTGCACATATGCATGAGTACCTGGTTGTGTGCATGTCTGCACAATGCGTACGGTGCTCACGTGTGTGTGCATGGATTTGGGTGCTGCATGCGCGCATGCATTTTTATGTCAGTGTGTACATGTGTGTATTTACCTGTGTGTACATGCACGTGTGTGCACACCTGTGCCAACCATGCACACTACTTCTTGCACAAGGTTGGAGGACTCAATGTATCTTTCTCTCACATTTGCTCTTTCTCCTTGACCTGCTCACAAGCTACCTTTTTTGCTTTTTTACATCCTTCAACCCTGGCCCCACCTTCTTGGCTTCGGCTACCACAGTCCAGCCGACGGGACATTTCTCTGAGCCCAAATTCTACTCCAGGGCACTTCAAGCATGCTCTCTAAGCTGGATGCCTTTGCCTAGCTCAGTCTTCTCATCTGTGAAATGGGCACTGAGTTCGCAGCCACACACAAACGGCCTGGCCCAGCACCTGTGCACAAAACATGTTACGCACTACGATGCCCCCCACACAGTGAGGACGGTGACGGTGCTCCTCTGGTGGCAGCAAACCAGGGTGATCCAGAGGACACACCACAGGGTTTAGGAGTCACTAGGAAAGCAAGCAGAAGCAGGGCCCTGCTGGGGAGGGCGGGGGTGGCTATATCCCTCCCTCCTGGTCATGGGGCTCCTAGAAAACACTGCGGCCGAAGGAATCGGGGGACAGAGATGTTGAGCCCACTTCTCACCCGGGAGCTTCTTCTCCGGCCCACTGTGGTCAGGGCATGGGTTCTCCCACAGTCCACAACAGCTGTCCCTGCCCTCTCCACACCCATCACACAGAGGCACTCACCTGAGATCCAAGCCAAACGCCTCCCCAACTCAAGGCTGCAGGCCCACCCCACACCCTCTGCTCCAGCGCCTCGGGCTGTGTCTCTGCTCTTCTTTCACACCAGGCATGTTCCTGCCCCAGGGCCTTTGCACTGGCCATTCCCTCTGCCTGGCCAGTACTCTGTCCCCTGCTCAGAGAGCCCCTTGTTAATTGTGCTCTCAGTGGCCCCCAGGCGCTCACAATCACACCACTTAAGCCACGGCTCAAATTACCCTCACATTTTTGTCTGCTAAACTCTTTGGTCTTTCTCGCCAGAATGGAAGGCTTTCAATAAGATTTGCAGCAAGGCAAGGGACACTCATGAGTCCTCACAGTCCCAAACTCCAGCCAGCTGGGTGGCCTTGGTCCACCTCTCAGATCCCCAGTTTCTCTATCTTTAGAGTGAAGGGCAGCCTGAGGCTCTGAGGGATCCTCACCTTTATTTTAATGGCATCTCCAGCTCTCTGGGATCTGCAGCCTCCTGAGCCTGCCCAGCTCACCCATACCCCCGCCTGTACGGGGAGCACCTTCTCAGTCCCCACGTCACCACCTCTGGCTTGCCTGCCTGGCCCAGGCTTCCTCCCAGCTCTTGCCCGCCATATTTTAAGGCCATGTTTTAATCGTCCACCCCTCTCTCTCCAGTCTGGCTGTCAGCTCTGAGAGCACTGGGATCAGGCGTTTCTCTCTGCAGGTGGGGGGCACCCTGCGGGACAGTCTGAGACCTCCCCAGCTAAGACAAAGTCCGGGATGGGTCCTGCAGCTCCCACCAGTTCGCTCACCACTGGGAAGAAGCCACACCCTTCTCTGTCCCGAGACCCTTTGCCACCCACCAAGAGCACCAGCCAAGCCTTGCAGGACTAGTCATGGCTTCCGCCTGGGATCTGTCCAGAACCCCTCACTTGAGTGCCCCGGTATCAGCGCTTTTTGTTGGTGTTGTTTGTTAAGATGGGGCTTGGTGTCTGTGTTTACTTCAGCTGTGAGGGTCCCTGGGGTGCCTCCAAGGAGGGGGGCTGCTGAACACGAGGCGGGCAACCAGCTCGCGGTCTTTACGCTTCCCACCCAAGCCCCAGGGGTTGAAAACAATCCACACCCGCCTGAAACCTGACTACGCAGCCAGCCGAGCTGGAAAAGCTAGTTCTGGAAAGGAAAGGATTGGGGGAGGGGTCTCCCGAGGGCCCAGGGCCGCGACCCCAGAGCTGCTCTTATCAGCCAAGTAGCCCCTGGCCTCCCAAGGCCGTCACTTGGAGGTTCCTTCTCTTGGAGCTAAGGACCACCGCAGGATTGGCGCTGCTCCTGGGAGCACCCCAGGGGAGGAGAAGGCAGGGGAGGGGGGCAAAGGGTCTCTCACGCCCGGGCCCTTAGAGCGCTAGATTACAGCCCAGGCCCAGCTGCACGACCTGGCCGGGCGCCAGGGCCCGGAGTTCGGCCTGGTAGGCGTCCAGAGCGCCCGCCGGGCCCGGAGAGGCGAAACGGGCAAGAACCAGGGAACGCGGCAGTCTTGTCGCCGAAGGGCGTCGAGGCGCGCGCGAGCCCAGCGATGGCCTGGAGTGGCGTTTCCGGCGCGGGCGCCGCCGAGCACGCGCCCAGCGGCCAGGACCGCGCGCGCGCGCGCCCCGCTCGCCGCCAGCGACGCGCGTTCCCGAGCTGCCTGTGCGTGTCTCTTTCTTTCCCGAGAGGTTGCTCACTTTCACGTCTTGGTTCATTTCGGCTCCTGTGCCGGCTCCGTGTGCAAACGTGCGTGTGCCCGCACCCTCCGTGCGCTCGCGCCCCGGCGAGGGCGCGGCAACCCTGGCGGCGGGCGCGAAATGGCCCAGGCGCGCTGCGCCCTAAAGGGGCGTGAGAAGCGCGCGGGGAGCGGACCCGCCCGGCCCTGCCGCTCGCTCGTTTGGCCCCAGCTCCACCCCAGCCTTCGTTGCCAGGAGAGGTGGGTCTCCCAGTGCCTGTTCTTGTAGCTGCATCTGGGGACAGGCACCCCTCTCCCCACCCCCCACCCGCCCGTCTGCCCGCACTGCCTTCGCTCACTTTCAGGGTCTTTAAAAAAGCAACAACTCGCTCCCGAAGCTGCTGCTACTTCTCCTAGCTCCAGAGACCCCGCCGTGACCCCTCCCCTCCAAACAGGAAACCCAGGCCAGGATGGAGGGATCCGCGGCTCGGCTGAGCAGGAAGCCACATCCTGTGGAGGTCGGAGCGTTTGGCTTGAGAAAGTAGGATTCGGATGGGACTGCGAAGGACCCTTCCGCTTGCCCTCTGACCCCAGCCTGCTGGCCGACATACAGTTCTTTTAGTGCACCCTGTGCCGGGGTCCCACCTCGGGGCCTTGGCGCTGGCTTTGGGCTCCAACGGGCCAGAGACCTCCATTCCTCACTAGCTGTGTGACCTGGAGCACCTTACCTAACTCTCTGAACCTCCATTTCCTTGCCTATAAAATGGCTCATACTAGGATGTTTGAGGATTCAAGGTGATGATCAGCACAGAGCACAGGAGTGGGCACTTGGGACACGTGGCGGGTCCAGGGCAGTTGTGGGGACTGGGTAGAAGCTTCCCTTGCTTGGGATCCTCCCTCCTCCCTCACCCCTTCAAGCAGCTCTTCACCTTTCCCCCCATCTCCCTAGTCCCCGCCCAGGTCTTCGCAAGGCCTCATTGACTGCCCTTCGCCCCCAACAATTCCTTGCTCCAATGCCTGCTGTGAGGACAAGCAGAGAGAATAGTGAGGGGACTAGGTCTGGAGGCAGGAGACTGGGTTCAGATTCCGGCAAATACTGCCTCACTGTGTTGCTTGGCCTCTCTGTGCCTACATGGAGGCAGGGGCTGCCTGGCCTGCATCTCAGGGCCCTTGGAGGAGGAAGCAGATTGTGGGCAGGGTATTATCCTAAGCAGCGAAGAGCCTCAGATGAAAGCACGCGGTAGCGGGAAGTCACACCTACCCTGGGAGCATGGACCCAGGCTTGAGGAACCAACTTGTCACCTGGATCCGAGATGTCCCTGCTCCCTGTGCTGATGGGAGGTGGCTGAAAGGCCGCTTCCCAGAATGTGTGGCCACTCAAATCCGGCCTCAGTCATCAGTTCCAACAGTGGGGGTACTTGGGAGCACTGTGACAGCTCCCGAGGAGAGTGTATTGGGGGAGGAAGCATCATCTACTTCACTGATGAGAAAGGCCTTGGCCATGGGCTGTGGCGTGTGACTTTCCTCAGCCCTGCCACCCATCCCCCCTCCTTGACTCACCTTCGCCCCAGTTTCTCCCTCCTGAGCACCAGCCCCTGAAAGTCCCCATGTGGGAGCTCCACAGAGCTAGTCCATGCCCAGGTCAAACCACCATCTTTTCCCCCAGGTCACTCCTATTATTGACACTGCCATCCACCCTGTTCTTCAAGCATCAGACTCGTAGCCAACTTGTTTGCTCAAGTCAGACACGCTAGCACTGATTTTCTTGCACGCTCCTTGTAAAACCACAAGCAGTGTAAGACATGTCCTTTGGAGACTGAAAGTTCCCTCGTTATTTGCACTCCCAGGAATAGCTACTGTTTTCCGTTTGGTGAATCCCTCCAATGGTTTGAACTCTCTCAGTCGCAACAGACAGAAAATCCAGCCAAAGTCGGAGTTGCGGGCTCACGGGATAGAACGGCGTGTGGGCAGGTGGGTTTCAGGCATGGTCCGATCCAGAGGTTCATGATGTTGTTGGCGCTCTGGCCTGGTTTCTCTGCGGTTCTCTTCTCTCTGTCCTCCTCATGGGGCCAGCTGGGTCCGGTTAGGGTAGTAGCAGTGGCTGGGGTCCCAGATGTTATTATCCTCACTGCTCTATCAGAGAAGGCAAGACCAGCTCATTCTCGGAAGGGAAGAGGGTCCCCTCCCAAGGAAGAGTGAGGAACCCTGTTTCTCAGAGGTGTTCTGACCTAGCCTGGAGGGGGTTCAGCGTAAACGTCCTGAGGGAGGTGGGGCCTGAACCGATCTTGAAGAAAGACTCGTAGGGAGAGTTAGGGGTTTTATTTTACTTTATTTTTTTACATATGAAAAAGCTAAGTCCATCTTATCTCTGTCGAAGGTCCACTTTGTAGACAGTTAACTCACCTCGAAGGGAAGGCGGCACCAGGTCAGCCTGGGGTTATTAGGAGGGCCAAGGCCCGGCCGTCACATGCACCCAGTAAAAAGGCTTGTCATTCACATGGCTCTTGTTGCCTGTGTGATCACCACCACGTTGGTGCGCCTGGCACAGGGCCAGCATCAGCAAGTGCTGGGATGTAATAGCTTGGGACCCGGATCATCGTCCTTAGCTTCCTGGGACAGAGCAGGGGTGACTGAGCCCACCGAAACCCGCTCACCCATGGAGTGACACCTCCACCGTCAATGACCAAAGAAGGCACACTGTGGGACAGGCCCAGCCTGGGACCCAGCTCAGGCACAGCGGTCTCTCCAGCAGGGTCCTTCTGCCTGCACCTGCTCATATCTCACCGGGCTGAGGGAGGGGGGATTCCAGGCTGGGGTGAGTCCCCCCCACACACCCCCTCTTTCCATCCGAGCCTGGCTATGTGTCTGGCTAACCAGCCATCCTTCTTCTTTCCCTGGCAGATGAGCCATTAAGCAGCAAGCCCCCAAAGCACCGGCCTGCAGCCTCAGCACTAAGTGCATTCACAGCCATTAGCAAGAGGCCCCAGCCTGGCCAGTCCCGGCTAATGTACAGCCCGCCTCCCACCCCCGCTCCCTGGAGACTGCTTGTCAAAGCTCCATCCTTGATGGGAGAATGGAGGCTGAGAAGGAAAAATGGGGGTTCCAGGGCCCGCGTGGACGTTTGTGTAGGTTGTTCACTGCACAAAGGAGCCGCTCGGGGGCAGGTGGAGCTGCAGCCCGGCCAGCCCTCCGCTTCTCAGGCTGTGGGCCCTGGCGCGGGCGGCATTCCACGCGGGCAGTGGTACCCTTTTCTAATCCAGTCAAAGGAGCTACAGGGGAGCGGTGTGGCCTGCGAGGGCCGGAAGGAGCTGTCCGAGACCCGAGGCCCTGCACGGTTTTTTGTTAAATTGCATTTCCATTGACTTCTTTTTGGAGTCCAGTTCAATGAATTTTATTACGTGTATACATATGTGTGACCACCACTGCAAGCAAGCAGGATAGAAAATAGTTCTGTCACCACATCCCCCCCTAAAACCCCCAAAACCCCCTAGTGCTGTCCTTCTGTGGTCGCACCCTCCCCTTGCCCTAACCCGACAGCCGCTGATCTGTTCCCTGTGGCTATAGTTCTGTCTTTTAGAAAAGGGAACCCTGCAGTATGGGACCGTTTGAGACTGACCTTTGTCACTTAACATAATGGCCTTGAGCTCCATCCGAGCTGTGAGTGTATATATATATAGTTTGTTTCTTTTTATTGCTGAGTAATAGTCCATGGGATGGATGGACCAGTTTGTTTATCCATTCATCCGGTGAAGGACAGTGGGGTCGTTTCTAGTTTGGAGCTAGTACAAACACAGCTGCTGGGGACATTCATGCCTCTGTGTCTACGGGCACACGTGGCTTCGCGTGGACCTGGGTTTTTGTTTTTCTGGGATGTACGCCTTGGAGTGGGATGCATGTATCAGATAGCAAGAGTAGGATTAACTTTTTAAGAACCTTCCAAACTGTTCTCCAGGGAGACTGTACCCTTTTTTCATTCTCTTCGGCGATGGCGAGGCTTCCAGTCGCTGCCCGCGCTTGTCAGTATTTTCATTTTGGCCATCCTCGTGGGCATGGAGTTGTAGCTCATGGTGCTTTTGATTTTCACATCCCCGATGGCTAATAATGTTGAGTCTCTTTTCATGTGCTTATTTGTCATCTGTATGTCTTCTCTGATGAAGCGTCTACACAAGTCTTTTGCCCATTTTTAAACTGGATTTTTAAAAAACTGTTGAGTTTTGATGTTTTGCAATAGTTCTGGATACAAGTCCTTTGTCAAATGTGTGATCTGCAAATATTTCCTCTCGATCTATGTCTTGTCTTTTCATGCCCTTAACAGTTTACTTGCAGACGAAAGTTGTTGAAGTAAAATTTATCAATTTTTTTATGAGTTGTGTTTTATTGTCACACCTAAAAACTCTTTACCTAATCCCAAGTCCCAAAGATTTTCTCCTCATGTTTTCTAAAAGTTTTGTTAGAGATTTTACATTTCAGTCCATGACCCATTGTGAGTCGGAGTTTTTTTTTTTTGGTATATGGTGTGAGGTAAGGGTCAAGGTTCTCTCTCTCTCTCTCTCTCTCTCTCTCTCGCCTATGGATGTCGATGTCCCTCAGTATTTATAAATGAATGAATGGAAGGCACAAAGGATCAAATAGTAAGACCAGGAAAATGAAGGAGAAGATTATGTACGATTCAATGGCTAAAGGATAGTTTTTTCAACAAACAATGTTAGAAGAATTGGACATTCATTTTGTTACAAAAAAAAAAAAATGAGCCTCGTATCGTATACAAAAGCTAACTCACAACGGAATAGATTTCCGTGTGAGATATAAAGCTCACCAGCAACCACATCCATGTCACAGGAGATTCTCAGCCCGGCTCCGCTGGTGGGTGACGTAGAAGTAGTGACGGTTATGCCACACAAAGCGTAAGTCAAGTGAGAACCTTCTGTCCATACCTCACCTGTCTGGCGCTTGAGGATGCGAGTGAGGGAGCCAGTATTCGTCAAACGTGAACTCTGCGCCAAGGACTCCACTAAGTGCTCTCTTCCTACCTCTCATCTAATCCTAAAACAAATCGATACACTTTGCCAGGCTGGTGTTTCTGTGTCCCTTCTATAGGTAAGGAAATTGAGCTCAGAGGGGCTAAGAAACCTGCTTAACGTCACACAGGAAACCAGGGAGCAAGGCTGGAGCACAGGGTGTCCACCTCTGCTAGAGGCAGGCAAGGGACAGCGGGGCCAAGCCAAGGTCTGGATCTACGTTGTTGCCACCTGGTCATGTGCCCTGGGTCAGGGGGGTATGTTGCATGGGATTTTTTCTCCCAGGATTCTGGGAGATCTGATGCCTCCATTCTCCCGAGAGCCTCAGCTTAGGTCCCCTCATGGTGACGCCTCCACACGAATGGCTCTTGATTTGGGGGAACTCACCAACCCCATCCCCAACCATGGGAACCGTCCCAGGCCTGTGACAGTGGATGCTTCCATGGCCCATTAATACATTCTCCTGTTAGTACATAAGCATGAGGGCATATGCCAGGCCTGGGCTGATATGTGCCCTTCCTTGGCCCTGCCCTCGGGGTCCCTGCCTCCTGTGGCTGGTCATTTCAGCCTATTGGCCTTCTCCTTGCCCCTGCTACATTCCCACACCTTTGTCCAGACGACAACCGCCCACTTAGCATGCCCCCTCTGCTTCTCACGTGTTCGAATGGCTGCTGTTTCCGCATTCAGCTCAAGTCATGCCTTCCCCAGCAGCTCCTACAAGCTCTCCCTCTTCCCGCTGCTGATAAACGCAGCCTAGTCCCACATGGTCTGAAAATCTGGCGGTTGGCAACGTAGCCTTCTAGAGATGCGCGGACCCTCTAGAGCCTTCTAGATGTCCCCAGAGATGTGTCTAGAGCAGTCTCAGCCCCCAAGAGATTGTGAGCGCCCTGATGGCAGGGGCTGGGTCTTAATCCCCTCTCTGCTTGGCGCAGAGAAGACCGGCTTCCAGCCGGTGGCTTGGGGTCCTGCAGACCCACCTCTGTCACTTTCTCGCTGCGTGACTCAGTGCCTGGCAAGTCCTACATGCTCGGACAATGGGAAGAGTGGCTCCTGTCTTTTTCACGGCTCTTCCTTTTATTCCCAAGATGTTTTCCGGAGTGCGGTAGCCGGGTATGGAAAGCAAGGGGACTCACTGCTCTCAGGATGGAAGCAAATCGTACTGTAGCAGGAAGCCTTCCTCCTTTCCACGCCCCGGGGCCTCAATCCCACCCTGGCCATGCCCGCCCTGGCCCGCTGGTGGCCTGCTGCTCCTTGTAGCTCACTCTAGCCTCCTCCACTGCGGGGCTCCTGGGGCTGGGGAGGGGGAGGGGGGAGGAGAGAGGCCAGCTTTTCATTCTTTCTCCCCCCACGCCCCATGGCCTTGAGTTGACCCTCAGGGTGGCAGTGAAGGGCTGGCCAGGGGACGCCGGGGTCAGGGAGAGGGGAGCAGGCTCTTGCCTAATGAAGTCTGCCCAGGCCTCCTGCAGCCCGATTAGACTCTGCGATCCCAGAGGAGCCACCCCGAGTCCTCACTCATCTCCCAAGCTCCTCAGCACAGGGCCGGCCCATTCCGGGCTCTGAATCTCAAAGGCAGTCTCCTCTGGCAAGGGTCACTGGCCCCAGCCTCTGACCTCTCCCACCTGCACGCGGGGTCTGTCAGGCCTCCCTGCCCCTCCCCCTCCCCTCTTTCACCGGCTCTTGCCCAATAGCTGGAGACAGCTTTCTAGAACACAAATCTGATTGCGTCTCCCCAACCCCGCTCGGAGACTCCACTCCCTTCAGCAGGGGCATCTCCAGCGTGTTCTATGCACGATCATCACATGGGGACACCTGTTAAAAGGTAGCCACATCAAGAGTAAGATTTTCTGGGTCTAGAGTGGGGCCCAGGAACCTGCATTTCACAAGTTCCCCCCTCGGGGCTGGGGCGAGAGGCCCAGGGCCCAGCTCTATCTGCATTCTCACTTTCGGCTCCGAACTCTGAGGACACAAGGATGTCAACGTGAATCTGACCTTCGAGAGCATCGCGAGGGTGTGTTTGTCAAGGAGGCGGATAGGACAGGTTTTCAGGTAGCAGTCTCTAGCCAGATCACTAACTTGTAAATGTACATGGACCCCCATTTCTACACTTGCTCCGGGTCCCACGAAAGCCAAGGCTGGGCCCGCTCGGACCTCAGCTCTTTATTCCGGCATCTGCAGGACACGCTCTAGGGGGAAGCTGCAGGACAAGCTTCACTCAGTGAGCGAAGACCCTCAGGGCCCGGCTCCCTCTCGGGCTCCTGCTGACCCTGTCCCTTCTCCAAATTACCCTGCAGCGTCCGGCGTATCATTTTTGAACGCACCAGGCAGGTTCTCCCCTCTGTGCCTTATTGTACGTTCCGTCTGCCGGAATGCCCTGGGGAACTCCTATTCATCCCTCAAAACCCTACTGAGATCCCATGGTTCCTGAGGTCCTAATCTCTGGTTGCGTGTACCCTGCTTTGTTATAATTGTCTTGTTCAGTTGCTTCCCCTGAGGCAGTTTATCATCTTTGCCATGATGGTTTTAGAATCAGGAGACTCGATTTTGCCTCTGGCCCCTGTGCTTACCAGGGGTCTGAACTGGAGTGTTGCCCTCTCTGAGACCTTTTCATTACTGATCGAACGGGGATTAAAACCTTAACTCTGTGTTGGGTGACCTTGACGTTTAGATGTGCCGTGCATGTGAGAGGCTTAGCAGAGCGCGTGGCCTAGAGTACGGCTGAGTTATTTTGACATCTTTCTTGACGACGGGCAAGCTCGCTGAGACCAGGGCGAGCATCTCATCGTCTTTGAACAGGACGGGACCTCTCTCTCAGAGTGGACCCAGGAGCACAGGCTTGTGGGTAACTCAGGGCTCTGCTGCTCCGCCTTATCCCTGGGAACTGGCCCCCCTGAGTGTTGTTGTTGACTGGGCCGAGAGAGAAAAGGCCTCATGTTCCTCTCGGGGCCTCCATCTGAAGTGAAGAAAGCCAGCGAGCGGGTCCCACCGAGCGAGAGAAGCAGGGACGAAGATGGGCTCAGCCAGCCGGAGAGACCGGTCTGCATACTGTCAAGTGTGTTGAAGGGTGCCGGCCCTCATCCCATCCCCTGGGGGCCTGCCCAGTGGAGAGAAGGGCAGGGTGCCGGGGAGGCACGAGCAGTGGGCCCAGCTGCAGAGCTGGAGTGAGCATCTCTTGATCTTCCGGCTGCACGGAGAGGCAGAGGCAGCCAGGGCCCTGGAGATGGTCTCCATGACAACCACTGCCACTCACTCCCCATCTCGGATGTAAATTAGTTACAATTTTATTAGTGTGCAGAATTTCAAGAGACCAGATCCTGCCTTGGAAGGGAAAATGATCGCGGGCGGGGGGGGGGGGGCGCCAGGGAGAGTTTCCAAATGCTTCGGACCCCCGTAAGGGCCCCAAACTTCAAGGCAGGTCCATGGAGAGTGAATCGGGCCACACAGCCTCATTTGTCTGGCTCGTCAGCTGGGCCGGGCTGGGCCTGTCTCTGGAGAGGAGGAGACACACAGGCCTGGGGCACCAGCAGTGTCCCTCCTTGCCTGGCCCCCTCCTCTTGGCAGTCTGTCCTCCAAGATGACAGGGAGGCAACTGAGGGTCATGGGAGTCAGGACCTAGCTCGAGGGCGCCTGGCTCACCAGCGACCCGGCTCTCCTTGCTCTCCCGTCTCTGCTCAGCTGCCTGCCAAGGTGGGTCACAGGTCACTGACACGTTCCTGGGCTCTGGGGCTGGCAGGTGAGGACGTAGCCGAAGAAGTCCGGATGTCTGAGCAAACACAGGGCCCTGGCTGCCAGGCGTCAGCACGTGGGACCGCTGAAAATGTGGCCGGGTGACGCCCGAGTCATGGCTTTCTGACATCGATGCTCTGAGTCACATGCGCACATACGCACGTGTGCGCACACACGTTTCTCCCCCCAAGGAGGGGAAACCAGGACGGATTTATCTTTTTCCTAAGGCTGTGTTAAAAATTTGTGCCCCTCCGAGGCACATCCCGCTGTGTGTGCCCCCAAGGTGGCCCTGCCCCTGGTCTGGGGCTGGCTCTGTGATGGGCACCGAGGAGACGGAGGTGCCCTCCGGGGGCAGAGGAGTTGGCAGGGCAGGGAGAGGCCAGATGCAGAGGGAAAGGGGCGCGGTCAGGGACAGCTCCACACAGGTGCGAGTGGCCAGGCCAGCAAGGGAGAGAAAGGGCCTGCCTGGCTGCGGGCACCACGGGGGGAAGCCTCGGATGCGTGACAAAGTCTGAGCCATGGGAGGGTGGAAGGAGGATGGGAACAGATGGGGGTGGGCAAGGGTGTAGACAGGAGGGTGAGTGGCAAGATGGACGGGAGGGCGAAGGAAGGCTGGACAGGAGTCTGGGTGGGAGGTGGGGACCTGGGCTGTAGGACGGTGGACAGGCTGTTGACACAGCACTTAGGCCCGTGTGCCGTGGTGACAGGCGCTGGGACTGAAATCCCAGAGACTCTCTTTAACAGCATGTCCCCTGGATGAGTTTCATGATCTCTCTGAGCCTCAGTTTACTCAGATGGGCAAGTGGACGGAAGGGTTGGCGGAAAGGGCAGCACGGCTGGGGGCTCATCTGTGGGAAGCTCTTAGGACAGGGCCCGACACTCAGTTAAGTGCCTTGTACATGTTTCGTCCCGGTCCTGAACTTGGCCTTGGGGACACGGTGGTGAGTGAAGAAATGCTGGGGCTGCCCTTGAGGGCACAGCGTCCACGGGACAAGGTGGCCAGCCCTGACCCACGGCCTCTTGGGATGGACAGAGAAGGGGCCCCATGGGAGCGAGAAGGAGGGGGAAAGAAGAGGGGGCCGATGAATCAGGGCTGTGGCCTGGGACCGTGTCACTGGGGCTCAGCCCAGGGTCATGGAGTGGTCGATGGAAGGGAGGAGGGGCCAGGCTAGCCCTGCCTGAGGTGCATCGAGGCTGAGGAGGAGGAAAGCCAGGAGCGGGAAGAGGAAGAGGACGGTGTTCATGCAGGGGAGAGGGGCTCCCCGAGGCGGGAGCCACGTGAGGTGCTTTTAGACGAGGGGCCGTTCCAACAGGCTCTCCCTCGCTCAGGCAATAACTAGGACCTGCCCCCACCCCCCGCCACCTCTCTGAACCTCAGTTTCCCCAGGTGTACTAGGGACTGTGCATTGTGATTAGACAGTGGCAAGAGGCTGGGCAGACCTGAAGGCAAATGGGCCCTGGGTGACCGTGTCCTGGAAACACACACTTATGGATAAACCACTGGTCCGACAGTGAGAACGAAGCCCTCTCTAATCCGTGAGGCCCAATTCTGGGTCCCAGGAGGGTGATGGACTTCCTGAGCTTCATCTGGGCTGGTTTCTGGCACCAGGTGTCTGGCAGGTTCCTTGTAAGGAGGGCCGACGCCTAGCTCCCCTCACACGGAGACAGAAGCCCGTGGAGCCAGCGAGGTGGCATCTCCGGCTGGTCGGCCCTATCCCCTCCATCCCCCACATCACAACTTGCCATATTTTGTAGCCTGAGGGCTGAGATTTCTAACAGGCAAAAGCAGAGATGAGACCGCCCACCCAGTTCCAGTCGTGTGTCTTACTAATTATGCCACACACCGGAAAACTTAATTAAATCGATGCTTGGTGTGTAATTTCAACTAGTTTGGAAGTAGGGGGAAATCAAACAAACAGCCACCCAGCCCTGCCAGCCCGCACCTTGGCACGGTCCACTGGGCCCTGGATGCTGGGAACTGGGCACTTGTCCGGCCCTGCTCAGCTGGGGGGATTATGTCTCCTTCCCCCTCAGCCCCCAGAGGAGGCGCCTGCTCCCCTGACTCCCCAATCTCTCTCTCTCTCTCTCTCTCTCTCTCTCTCTCACACACACACACACACACACACACACACACACACACACACACACACACACAGCTGGGCACTGCAGGAGGGAGCCAGGCAGCCCAGGGAGACAAAGAAGGTGGGAAAACCCTAAGAACGGGGGTAGAGGGGGGAATTGCATTAAATAGTTAGCGATTAGCGAGACAGTAGCTTGAAAACATAAGGAAATATAAGAAAGGCCAAATATACATATATACAAAACCTAAATATAACCTACGTCCAGCTTCCAACTCTCCGTGAAATTCACTTCCGGGTCTCTCTCATCTCTCCCTCTCCTCCCCCCTCACACCCCTGCTTTCTGTTTTGTGTGTGAGGAGACCCCAGCGGGAGGCAGGTGGTCATGGTCATTGCCCCACTGGGGGCCTAGGGTGGTCTGGGAGGGGTGGGAAGCCCAGGAAGGGCAGCCACAGAGGAGGACCTGCAAGGTGCAGAGATGAACGGGAAGGGGACAGAGCGCTCGGGCAGGTGACACGTGGGCAGGCAGGAGCGGGCAGGGAGGATGGCGCATTCTTCTGTTTTATCCCAGTGTGGGGTTTGAACTGTGTACTCTGTCGGCAAAGAGGATTTGGAGAAATACCAAAGAGGCATTGTGAGGCTGTGGGAGAAGCTCAAGGCAGCATTCGCTCAGCAGCCTCCACCAGCACCCGGTGTAGCAGGAGCGACGAGGGGCCAGGGGTACACGGGCCCTGGGGTCACCCAGTGGTCACCCAGTGAGGGGGATGCAATGGGCATAAGATGGCTGTGGAGGGGGAACATGCCACAGCCCAGGCCGATCAGCAAGACCCCTGTGCCAGGCTCCGACGGCCGGCAGCGTTACTGCCCACTCCCCGACGACAGCCCCATGAGGCAGGTACCGTCACCAGCAGCCCCTTTTGAGCATGGGGAAACTGAGGCACCGACAGGTAAGTCACTGCCCAAAGGTGCCAGCTGGTGAACAGCGTAGCGGGACCGGAAGCCACTGCCTCTCCTTGGATTTTAAGGGCTGCAGAGAAACAAGGTGGTGGAGAGTAACGGTGGGGGGGGTTGTGCTGAGGGGTGCATCTCCAGGGAGGGGGCTTTTGAGCTGGGACCCAGTTGTACGTTTGCCCTGGGCCGGCCCCAGGCTCTATATGTGAGTTGTGAGGCGTCTCAGCGAGACCTCACTGGAGCCCCATTTTTGAGGTTACAGGACTGGGGCACACAGAGGTCGAGGGACAGGCCTGAGCCTCGGCCAGGGAGCGTGCTGGGGGCTCAGACCGCAGTCTGCCCCAGCGCCCCGCCCACCTTGCGGTCCTGCCTCCCTCCGTGAGGCCGTGGAAGGTCCTAGCTCAGAACGAAAAAGATCGGTGAGTGAAAGAGGCCGTTCTTCGCAGAGCGGTGAGGTGGCTTTCCTAGCGTCACGGCCCTGCCAGGCCTGGCCACGTCTGTCCTAGATGCTGGCGTATCTGCCCAGTGCAACAGGGACAGCCCCGCGGGTCTTGGTGTGCTGGAACTAGGTAGGGCCCCCAGGCTGCTAAGGAACCAAGGAGCCAAGTGGGCCGCGGCCACCCCTGCCACCCCGGCAGTCCACCCAGCCCTGGCTAACACTGACTCAGGGGCTGCGGGCGTCAGCCTGGCCTGGGTTTGACCTTTGCTCTGCTATTTACCACGCTGGACTAGTGACCTCACTGCTTCAGGGCCTCAGGTTCCCTTTGGGACACGCCTCTGGACTTCAGCGGCTCCTTACCACTCAGGTTTTTTAGGTTCCACTCGTCTCCTGAGACAGGCCTTCACGAGCCCCTCCCCCCCATCCCCCTGGACTTCTCCCCCCACCCCTGGTGTTTAGGGGTCTAAGGACAGCTTTGGGGCAGGCACTTTCCTGTCTTGTTGTTCCGCCCTCGGCGTCCAGCACAAGCCCCCAGAGCAGGTGCTGACAGATGTTGTCCACAGAATGAGCGAATCTGTCCCACGGGAAAACACAGTCCCCTAGTATTAAACTAGCCAGGGTGTCAGGCTGAGCTGGGGCCTGGCCAGACCCGGTGACACCATCAGCAAGAGCCACACCCCAGCCGCGGCCCCCCGCTTCAATGATCCGACCAAAGACAAGGGTGCTCACCGGAACAGGCCCAGCTGCTCAACCGAGACACCCCCACAAACTCCCCAACACCCGGCCCCCCTCCTGCCCCCCCTTCAGAGCTCTGCTCTCCTACATGGTTCTCTCACTCTCTGCCTCTCCCCTTCGCTCTCTCCAGCTCCCCCCTCCCCGCCTCACCCTGGCCAAGGGAGGGGCCGCCAAAGGCCGGTGATTTGCGGTTCCCAAAGCTCCCATCTCGCTGCAGCTGCACATCTGGGTCATTAGGACGCTCTGGAAAACCGGGGCCGCCTGAGCCGGGCCTGCAGCCCTGCTCCCCTCCCTCCTCCTCCCTCCTCCCCATCCCCTTCTCTCCCCATCCCTCCTCCCATCCCTCCTCCCTCTGGCACCCACCTCCCTGCTCAAGCCAGTATTTTTAGCTCGCGCTGTGCATTAGTGTGCAGGGGCGCTCCTGGTGAAGCCTGGATGAGGTTTTATCTGTTGTGACAGCCCCAAGGGCAGCTGGCAGACTTTCTCCCTCTTAAGTTGGGAGCTCTCCCTCTCCCGCGGGTCAGAGGCTCAGCTGGATGGGGGCAGGGTCCCCGGCCGGCCGGGTTTGGAGCCCAGGCCCCGGCCAGGCTGCCGGGCTTTCCTCCCCCTCCCCTCCCCACCGCCTCCCCTTCTCCAGCTCCCCTCCTCCCCCACCCCACCCAGGGCCTCTGGGCCTTTGTCTCTGGAAGACACGGACGCTGGAGCCCTGCCCGCTGCACACCGGGCTCCCGCAGCAGCCTCTCTCGAAGCTTTTCCCTCCCTCCCCTCTCATTTACTCTTTTCCTTGGGCTGCTTCTCGCAAGGTTTCAATCCCTCTCCGTTTGTTCCTCTCCTTCCCTGCCTCCCTTTCCTGGTCCCTCTCTTTCCTCGCGCTCTCTCTTTCCTGCCTTGCTGTCCACCCACCCTCTCCTCTCCTCTCATCTCCCCACACCCCTCCTTCTGCCTTTAGGGAATGGAAAGCCCCGCAGTTAGAACCAGACTCTGGTCTCCTTCCCGCCCGATTTCCCCCTGCTCTGGGCAGGCTCCTCCGGCCACAAGACAGGGAATGGCGAAGGGACCCTGGAGCTCAGCATCAGTCTCCAAGCTTCTAGATGGGCCCACTGGATCCCCGTGCCATTCCAGGACTCCCTGGGGTCCAGCCTGGCCCTAGCGGCATGACTGCTGCACCGGGCAGGAGCCCCCAGGACAGCCCTGGTCCTCCTGGTGGGTCCTGGCTGCAGAGTCCTCCCTACCCAGATGGGGGGGTCCATGGGGGGCGGTTCTCAACCGCCTCCCTTTCCCTTCAATATGGCACAAACCTGACCTTGCCTTTGAGAATGACCAGTTAAAATAAGCAACCCATTGTCCCCGGCTCTTGACTGCTTACATGTTTCTCTGTCACAGCGACCGTGCCCTGCAGAGCCTGCTCTATCATCCGTCACGACAGAGGAGGCACCAGCCTCAGGAGGCCAAGCACCTTGGGCACAGGCACCCACCCGCCTGAGCGGCACCCAGGCCTGTCTGGGTCTGACCTCTGCTGCCCCAGGCCTTGCATCTGCTGAGCACCTGCCCCCTGCCTGAGCTCCGCTCTCCTTTCCCGGGGCTGGAGGCCCAGAGAGACAAAGCGGCTGTCCAAGGTCACACAGCTCACGCTGCTGCAGGGAGCAGATCAGTTTGGGGGCTCAAGGGCAGGGAGCTTGGGCGCTAGGGGATCCTCCACGCCCTCCCTGGCGCTGATATCCTCACACCAGTCCTCTCCCGGGCACTGTGGATGAGGTGGGGGCGGGGGAGCCCCCTTTGGCCTCCCCGCCTGTCCCCAGGCTGGCTCAGGGTCTCTCAGGGGTTACATGGAGAAGGCACGGGCTTTGTCCTCCTCGCCCATCAAAGACCCCCAGGCTCCCCAGCTCCTCCTTCCCTCTCCTCCCCCTTTCCTTTTGCCTCCAGCTCTTCGGGGCTCTGCTTTCGGGATCCTGCTGCAGGCCGGCCCCTCGCCGGCGCCCCTCTCCCTTCTGCTGTCGCCCCTTCTCTGAGACCCTTCTTCCCAGCGGCACTGCCAGCTTCCTCCTTCTCTCCATGTAGCTCCGTGGTCGTCTCTCTCGGCCGCCCCGGCCCTCGGCACTGGACCTCGCTCTCTCCCTCTCCTCCACCCCAACCCACACGTGCTCACAGACAGACGGTGACATGCAAAGGCACACGCACAGACCCCTGCCCACCCGCCCTGCAGAGCGATGGTGGCCCCGGGAGGAGGCAGTGCGAGGGGACCCCGTGGCATTTCCCTCTGCCCCTACCCCTGGAGGCACCTCCTGGCTCAGCCTAAGCTAAGGCCGGGCTGGGCTGGCATCCTGGGCTTCGGTGGCTTGGCAGTGGCCTTTTCTGAAACTGGGGGGCAAGGAATACCCCTATGAGGCCGAAGCTTCTGAAAAGCTGGGGTCCCCAGAGTGTCCCCCCAGTGGTCCCCATACTGCAAAGAGCCAGCAGTGGAGGGCAAATGGGTTGGGCCAGGCTACGGCAGCAAAGATGGGGACAGTGCAGTGACGTGAGGTGGCAGTAGCCAGGCTGACCAGCAGGTCTGCCTGGGCATCCACTGGGGAGGCCTCGGAGGGGCCTGACCCTCCGTGCCCTGGTCTGCAGAGCGCCACGTGGATGCTGGGAGGCCTGCGCTGAGGATCTGTGCACCGGGCTTCTCAGGCCCCCTGTTCCCCTAACTCTCCCTCCCATTCTCCTAGGCCCGTGGGAGCCTGGGCCTCGCCATCCCAGGTTCGAATCTCTCCCCCTCTCACTACTTTGCAACCTAGGGAGTGACCCCTTCCCCGGGGCCTCGACTTCTTCACCTGTAACATGGGGTTCATGCAGCTGCTCGCCCTGGGGACTGTGGTCAGGTCCCAATGGGGCCCTCAGGTAGGACACCTGGCCCACCCCGAGCCCGGGCACCTGTGCGAGAGGCTGGTATTCCAGCGCTCACCTGACTCCCGATTTCTTTGCCATTCTGCCAACACCAGCTTCATGTCATCGGCCCTGGGCTGGGGTCCTGGCTCTACCACCTCAAACAAGTCATTGGACGCATGGTGCCTCAGTTTCCTCCTCCGTCAAATGGGGCTAGTGAGAGTTCAACCCTCACAGGCGTGGCTGCACTGAGATCATCCAGAAACACTCTTAGCCCAGAGAGCGTTGAGGGTTTACCTGGAAGCAGCCCACATGAAGTCTTCAGTCTCTGAGGCTGGGGGCTCAGGGGCTCTGGCCCCCTCCTCCACCCTTTGTGTGCCCAGGCGGTAGATGGGTGGGGGGAAGAAACGGGGGCTGGGGCCTGAAGAAGCTGTGCCCGCCCCCATGGCTGGGGACCGAGCTGCCAGGCCTCCCCAGCCGTGACACCGGCCCCTGGGCGTTGGGCGGTTGCTCTGCTCACAGGCCTGGCTTTGCCCCAGATTGGCAGCTGACCAAGGAAAAGAGGGGTGGGCTCAGAGGGAGGGCTCAGCGTTGCGGGGAGAGGGTAGGGGAACAAAGGTTCTGGAGACCAGCAGCGGTGCTCCCCCTCACCTGGAGCCTGCCCATGGCGGTGGGAGCCCTTGCGTTTCCATGAGAAGGGGAGAGGCTGGGCCGGGAGGACCCCAAGACTAAAGGCATCCTCTCGGGCGTGGTCCCCAAGCCAGAGTTAGCATTCCAGCTCCACTTAACCCCTGTCTTCCTCTGGCTGGCCAGGCCTCCTTCCTCCCCATCACGGGCACCTCTTTCTCTCTCTGACTTTACATTCATTTATAATCTTCAGCTCCTTGATGGAGGGACGCGGTCATGTTCCCTGCTGCCCCCCAGTACAGAGTAACGTGCATTGAGTGAGGCTCGACTGACTCATAGTTGTTGAGTGCGTGAATGAGCAGTGAATGAATGACTCGCAGGCCCAGTCGGGCTATTTCCGGATGAGCGGACTCAGGGGCGCGACAGGGTGGACGCTGCTCTGCCCCAGGTCTGCTCGCAAGCCACAGGCAGCCCCGCCTGGGGCAGCCCCGCCTGGGCAGCCCCGCCTGGGGCTTTAGGGCCCAGCCGTGGAGTCAGCCCTGGGTCAAGTGCTGACGCTTACAGCAGAGGAAGGGGGAAGGGCTGGGTCTGGGCCTGGGCCGCCCTCCCCTGGTTTCCACTGGGGTCACGGCCTGCACGCGCCCGTTTCCGGTTTGGCGGCGGAGGGGCTGCCTCGACGTCCTCCTCGGAGCGCTGGGACCTCGTGCCTTGTGCGGCGAGGGCCTCTCGCTCGCTGCTTTGGTTCACGGCCCCGTTTCACGTGCCTCTGGCTCTGCTTGCTCTCTCCGTGTCTGGATTCTGTGGGCACTCAGCCCCCCCACCCCAGCCTCATCTTGGTGCTGTCACCCTGCTCTCCGCCACCCCCCACCCCCGGCCCCGCCCCACCCCGCTCTGCCCCAAAGATCCCCTGCGTCCCCTGTGCCCGTGCTGCAACGCCATTCCTCTCAGCTTGGCTGCTTCTGGGCACGGGCGCTGCTCCGAGGCTCGCCCACCGCCCTGTGCCCTGCGGCGTGCGCCCCCTCTTGCTGCCGCCCCTCCCAGCGCACTCCGCGCAGATCCTGAGCATCTTGTCGCTGTTTCTCCTTGCTCGCCACCTGCCTGTCTCCTCCTGAGAACGTCATTCAGCTGCGTGCAGGTTGGGCCTGGCCCCGCACAGCCTGCCTGGGGCCGGTGCCCGCACAGCGTAGCAGGATGGCGCCTCTGCGTGGGCAGCGCTCCGAGCGAGGCGTGGCGCGCCTGCCGGGCGCGCAACAGCGAAGGGACGGATGAACGAATAAATGAACGGGCGACTGGATGATCAGGAGGGTGCGCTTTGGAATTAGACGACCTGGGTTTGTATCCTCGTCAGGTCTCCCTCTGCCTCTCAGGGCCTCAGTTTCCTCATCTGTAAAATGGGGATAATAGTAGCGTCTACCTCACAGCGTGGTTATATCGACACAGGTGTATAATCCACATGATAGTATCAGGTAGCTCGAGATCCATGACACCTGAGTCATCAAAAAGGCTTTTTGGACACACTGTGTCCAACCGCCGGCTCTAAGCCCCCACCCCACCCCCACTCCTGTGGTCCTTCTCCGGCTCAGGAAATGGCACCTCCTACCACTCACGACACTGTAGTCAGCCTCGACATGTTTCTTCCTTCCACGCCCACATCCGATCCTTTGGCAAGTCCCGATGGCTCTACTTAAAATACACCCCAAATCCAGCCATCTCGAGCTCCCCCACTGCCGCTGTCCCTGACCCGGCCACCACCATCTTTTGCCTGGACTCCAGAGGCTCCTGACTGTTCCCCCAGCAACCCTGCGGCCGCTTCAGTCTGGGCCCCACTCAGAAAGCAAAGATCCTGCGACCACGCAAACCAGCCCTTGGCTCGCCCTTGCCCTCCCCTCTCAGGCACGCCCGGAACACAGTCTGAGACTTCGACGAGGGACGAGGACTGCATATGCTGCCCCCTCTCCTCGGGGCTCCTCAAGGCCTTTGCATTTGCTGTTCCCCCTTCCCTGGACCTCACCTCTACAGGGCTCACCCTCCCCAACTTCTCCCAAGGCTTAGTCCCTCCCAACTTCCTCGCCTCAGTGACCTCCCTAACCAAACTCCAGCGCTTTTATTCTCCGGCCCGGCCGCTCAGCCTGTTTCGGTAAGGAAGTCCTTGGACCCACGCGCTTGTCTGGCTCCCCAGATCCTGGTATCGGCGGTTTCTCCATGGTTCTTGGTCTCTCTCTTCCCTAGAATGTGAAGCCGCTGCCTCCTGGCCCGTAGGACAGTGCCTGGCAGAGCATGTGCCCACTGATTGTCACGACTGGACAAATGAATGAATGAGTGAGATTATTAGTCTTGCTCTGTGAGAGCTGGAAAAAGACAGGGTGAGGCAGGAGTTAATGCAATCGTGTCTAGTGAGAAGAAACAAGTGCCCCCCCCCCCGCCCGTCTTCTGCCGGAGACCAGGGCCAGGGCCCAGTCGGCCTGTGCTAAGGGCTCCAGAAGGCAGGTGAGGCCGGGCTGACCCTGCTGTTCCCTCCAGCTTGTCGCACGCCTTCCTTGAGGGGTGCGGGGTCTGCTAGACAAAGATCACGCTCAGAAACACGTGGCCACCCCCACTTTGTCTTATCTCCATTGTGCCCAGGTGGGAAGGGACGGAAGGCACTTGTTCTTTAAAACAGTCCGAGCCCAATCCGCACTGCAGAGGGCCAGGCCAGGCTCCGAGGGGCCTCGCAGAGGAGCAGACATGGTCCCTGCCCTCGGGGAGGCCTGTGGCTCATGGGAAGGGCCAGGAGGCAGCTCTGTGTGTATAAAATAGAAGCAGTGCTGGCACGTGAGAAGGAGGAGGCAGGTGCACAGGGGGCCAGCTAGAGCGTGCTCACACGCACACCTGTCCTCGCCTTCCTCGGCCGCGCACCCTGCCACGGTCTCCCCTGGCCTGAGGCGGCCTGGCTTCCACTTCAGCAGCAAGGGATCCCGGACTCTCGGCACCCTGAGCAGGTCTGTGGCATCAGGCCCAACATCGAAGCCAAGAGGTAAAAGGGTTTGCTTGAGGACTCACAGCTGGCAAATGGCAGAGCTTCCAGAATGGTGTCTGGCTCTCCCTGTGGCACTAACTGGGACCGTCTTTGACGTCCTGGGACTATCTTTCTCATTTCTCTGCTTCTACAACTGGGTACTCCAACGCGGCTCTTTACTGTCGAGCCCAGATCCCCAACCTCCAGAGGGCTTTGTCAACGGACCGCCGCTCCCTACCCAGCTCCTGCAGAGTTTGAGTGTCCAGGGCTGAGGCTATTACCGTCACTATCTCTGTCACTCTCATCTTTGTCATCAGCATCATCTCCATTGTCACCTCCATCACCTCTGTCACTGCCATCATCGCCATCATCATCACTGTTATGGGGTGAAATGTGTCGCCACACCACGAAGATTTGCTGAAGCCTTCATCCCAGGTACCCAAGAATGTGACCTTACTGGAAATAGGGTCTTTTACAGAGCTCATCAAGGTAAGATGAGGCCATGGGGTGGCCCTAATCCAACACGACCGGTGTCCTTATAAAAAGGGGGACTGTAGACACAGAGACGGGTACACCCAGAGGGACGATGACCTGAAGATGGAGGACCTGAGTGATACACCTATGAGCCCAGGGACGCCTTAGCTGCCAGAGGCCTGGACCGGTTCCTTCCCTGCTGACACCCTATCTGGGGTACCTGCCTCCAGAACACCTAGACAATAGTCTGTTGTTTTAAGCCACTCCGTTTGCAAGTGCTTTGTTAGGCAGCCCAGGGAACTCATACAGACATTGTAAGCATCACTGTCACCACCATTATCACAACAATGATCATCACCCATCCCACCACCATTACCACCACCCCAGTGGCAAAGACAGATTCCCCACTGAATCAGTTTCATGTGGCTACATTACAAATCACCACAAACCTGGTGGCTTAAAACGAGATTATTCTCTCAGAGGCCCAGAGGCCCAGAGGCCAACATCGAGGTGTCACAGGCAGCCTTGTACTCCCTCCCCAGATTCTGGGAAAAGATCTTTCCTTGCCTCTCCCAGTTTCTGGCAGCCCCGGGCGTTCCTTGGCTTGTGGCTGCATCACGCCCACTCTGCCTCGCTCTGCACATGGCCTTCTCTTCTGTGTTCCTGTCTTCTCCTCTGTCTCCTAGGAAGACACTTGTGATGACGCTGAGTCCCCGCCTGGGTAATCTAGGATGATCTCATGTCAATATCCTTAACTTTACATCTACAGAGACCCTTTTTTCCAAATAAGGTTTGTTCACAGGTTCCGGGGGTTAAGATGTAGACGCTGGGTGGGGTGGGGTGGGGCAGAGGGGGGAGCCACCACTCAATACACTACAACCAGCAGCGGCACCACCAGCATCTGCGTCATTGCCAACATAGTTAAGTGTTAGCGTGTACCACGCGCTTGTCCAGTTGCCTTTTCTGCACCATCTTCTTTATTAAGATAAATTTCGGGCAGGTACTGTTATTATCCCCACCTAACACAAGACTTTTGAGGCTAGGAGAGAAGAATTCACCTGTCACTTAGAAGTAAGGATTTGAAGGAACCCAGGCAGTCTGATTTCAGGTCCTCCTGCCTCACCACAGTCCCCTTCCTGTCCCCACCCCTCAGCTTCTGAACTTCTGCTCACACAGATAATTCCACTGAAGAATCGGAGCAGGCAATGAGCTCCCCAATGGGAGGCAAGGTGCCTGGGGCCTGGTCTGGGTTCCACTAACCAGTGACAGATCTCAGTCAGGTCTCTTCTCTCCCTGGGCCTCGGCTTGCCCATCTGTATAATGGGGAAGCGGGAGTGGTTGGGTGTGGATAATCTCCAAGGTTCCTCCCAGCTCTGGAGTTCCGTGATGCCTGGGGTATCATCTGGCATCTCTGTCCTGTTCAAACACTGCCCAGGGGCATGACTTTCATATTAGCTCAACTCCTTTAACCTGCCACCCATAGATGAGTTTTACTTCTAAGGCCAGCCCATAGGGTGAGTGGGTGGTGAGAGAGGAGAGGAGAGCACTACTGGCTTTCCCCACCTTCCCTCTGCCTTCCAGTATCAGATCTGGAAGCAGAGGGCTAGGGAGGAGTGTGGGGGAAGGGCGGCTCTCTTTCTTGGAGCCCAAGACTGTTGGTTCAAGCGTAGGGAGGCCTCGCAGCTGAGCCCTGGGGTGCTGGCAGCAGAGCCCAGGCTAACTTTATCTTGCTGACGCCCCAGACGCAGAGGCCTGAGCGGGGACCTGGTCCACTAGACTCCAGAAAGTCTGGAGAGACGATTCCGGGGGCTGGAAAGCCGCCGTTGATAATCGAAGGCCAAGAGACTGGAAAAGGCCTGGGTGACCAACCCCAAGCCTGGTGCCCTTGGAAGGGGAGGGGAAAAAAACACAGAACAAGCTGGTGTGTGTGTGTGTTGGGGCAGGGCGGGGGCAGGGGAGGCTCTGAAAATTCAGTTTTCCAAACCTGGTCTGTTCATTAAGAATGTTTGTTTATACGTTTTTTAAAACGCTTTTTATAGTGTGAACTCCAGAATCCTTTTTCCTCTGGCTTCTCTGTCCGGAGCAGCAATAGTTTGCATTTCAGCTAATAAGGTTCGAGAGTGGGGAGCTGAATTCGGAACCGCACTGCAAACTGTAATTAGCAGGGTGAGATTAATATCCCAGCAGGGGTTTGGGGCGGGGCATCCTTCAGGCCCATCTGATCCCCGACACCTCCCACAAGCCCCCAGCTGAGGGCTCCAGCGGGCCTAGCGGGACCCAGGCCAGCCAGCGCTTAGACCTGCCGAGTTAATCTCCCGCGACCGTGCTCCAGCTGAGCCTCCCCTTCTTCCAAGGTTCCTCGTCCAGCTACAGGCTCTTGCTCACCAGCCACCGCTGGTTGTGTTCCTGCAGGGTATTTGAGCAGGGTAAAAACTGGCTGTGTGACCTTGGGGCAGTTGCCCACTGTCTCCTGGAGCCAAGCCTCAGCGAGGGAGGAGGGATTTGACCCTCCTCCCTGCGCACCCAGGGCTCACGTACTGCCAGGCTGCCCTTGCCTGGTTTAGGCAAGGCTGAGAATGTTCTGGTCTTTATCTGGTTTAAAGTGCTTCCAACGGCAGTGGGGCTGTTCCACCACAGTCCCCAGGAAATTGGTCCACGTAGGACGGAGCCTTCCCGAGAATGAAGTCATGTTCCTTTTTTATTTTTTGTTGCCTTTCTCCTTCAACACAACTCACCGGCTTCTGCAGTCTCTCCCCGCGCAAACACGCCCCGCCAAGGGGCTTGGCCGGGCGGGCTGCGGGAAGGGGCGCGGAGCATGACCCCAGGGTGCAGAGTCGGCCAGGCACCCCCTCTCCGCCCTGGCCCCGGTCCTTGCGAAGCCCCCTGCCCCCACTGCGACTTCCCCGAGACTGCCCTAAAGGTGAGCCCTCCCAACCCCCCGGAGGCCGCCCGCGCTCCGGCGCGGCTCGCTCGGCAAACAATAACAGTAAATAACGCTCCCTTGTCAACGTAATAAAAACGGAAACGGTTACAATGTTTTTTAATAAGCGTCCCCCATCAATCTCCCTCCCTCCCGGGCCGCGGGCACCAGCGGCAGCGCCGGCAGTGGGGGAAGGACGCGGCATTGGGGCGCGCTGCGTGGGAACGGGGTGCCAGAGGAGGAGGACCCTGGGGGAACCGGGAGCACGGCAAGTGAGAGACTAGGGGGCGCGGGCGGCCGGGGTCACGCGCGCCAGCCGTGCCGGGAAGCGGCCGCGGTGAGTAACACAGTTGCCATGGCGACGTGGCCGCGAGGAACAGGAAGCGGCAGAAATAGCAGCCGCCGCGGCCCGCGCCGCCTGGCCCCTCCCCTGCGAGCCCGTTGCCACGGAGACCGGCCCGAGCGAGGCTGCGCGGGCGGCCGCGGCCTCCTGCGCCCCGGCCCGCGCATGCGCCCCGGGCTTGCTCCGCGCGGGCGTCGTGGGGGCACCCGCCAGAGCCCCGGCGCCGCCCGGATCCCAAACCTGCCCGACCGCCCGCTTGGGTGGAAAAAAAGAAAAGCAAAACTGTTGGTTGTTTGCCTTTGGAAAGCAGCCCCGCCTTTGTTCCTGGCGGATTCGCTGGTTTCCAGGCGCTGAAGGCAGGGAGTCGAGGGGGCAGGGACTCATCAGCCAGCGGCCCAAATGTTTTCTGAGCGCCAGGTGCTGGGCCGCGTCCGGGACGCCGAGGGGACGCGGGTGCCTGGCCCTGTCCTCCCGGAGGCCCGACCTAAGACGGTCTAACCAGGCCCCAGCCTCACCTTGGCTGCCTGCAGCTCTGAGCCTGATCTCCCCTAGGGTATGGGGGGGGGTAGACTTCGCCCACGCCCAAGAGTCCCCCTCTACCCGCCCGCCTGTGTTTTCTGGTCCCTTTCTCCCCATATTCCCTTTCCCAGATTCTAACCAGCACAGAGGGAAAAATGAAGTCCTGCCAAACCCCGGCCTCCCTCTCCACTTCCTGTTCACCAGAAAACTATGAAACAGTCCACCTCCTATCCCCGAAGAAAAAAAGTTGAAGGAAGCCTAAATGTTTCATAAACAAAAGTCACCCTTCAACAACTTGTTTATATGGAAGCCTGGCTGCAGCCTTGCTCGTCGGAGGCGTGTGTGCGTGTGTGCATGCGTGTGTGTTTTGGAGAGGAACATGGTCATCTCTGAAGCTGTGGAGGATTTTCTCTCCAGTTCTTGCTTGGTTTGTTTTTAATAAGGGTCAGAGGTCTGGGCTTCTGTGGGGAGAGGGGAAGGGTCACCTCAGATGGACAGGCCAGAAAGTCCCAGGCGGACAGGTCATGGGGCCTGTGGGCTGGGGCAGAGGGCCTGAGCCAGAGCCACCCCATCTGTGAGTGCTCCTGGCAGGCAGATGGGCTGCTTCCCTGGGATATGGCCCAGAGAGGGCCCAGGCCCAGGACTTGGGGAACCTCTCTCCCTTGGGCAGGACGACTGCCATTTCCCTAGCTCCTGCCCTGACCGTACTGGCCAAGAGGGAAAGCAAGCAGAGCAACCTTGTCTCTGGGGTTTTCTAGAATGGAAACGAGATGCTTTGTTTATTGTTTGGAGGACTTAGATTTTCAGCGTCCAGGCTGAACCAGATGGGAATAACGGGAGTGTGTGTGAGAGGAAGAAGGAGTGTCCTTCCAAACTACCCCCAACCAACAACCAGCCTGGTCCCCAGTGTGGCTTTGTGCATGCAGGCTGAAGGGTTCTGGCCACTCAGCCTCTGCAGAGCTAAGGAAAGAGGGCGGACTTTGGGTGACGGTCCTTCCTCCCTCCTCCCTCCCTGCGACATGTGGAAGCGTGTGGAAGAGACACCTCAGCACTCAAGGGGAAGCTTGTCTGAGGCCTGGAAGACTTCAGGTCCACCATGGTCAAGGCGGGTCATAGTTACCCCTCTCACGGGGGTGGAGGTGGGGCCTGGGAACAGCTATTACAATAAACAAGCCCCACCTCTGTCCGGAGGGCGGCAGCCTGTGGGGAGACCAGGGCTCCAGACCTGCATAGTCCTGGTGCTGAACCCGCTCGGCCAGGCTTGCACATCTGGATGATGAGGACAGCACAGTGCCCACCTCCCAAGGCGTGGTGGCTCTGCGAAGTGATGCATAAAAGCTCTTAGCGAGGTGCCCGTCCCGGAGTAGGTTCTCGGAACGTGGTGGCCGTTATTGGAGCCACAGGGCGTTGACCACTCTTCCCTGGTGTGACCCAGGCTTGCCCTCCCCACCCGAGGGCCCTGTGGCTCTGGGTGTGGTCGCGTCCCAAGGCAGGCCACCAGCCCACTGTGCAGCCCAAGGCAAGTTGCTCACCTCTTTTGGGCCTCAGTCTTCCTATCTGACGAGTGGGACACTAATGACAGCCACCGATGGTGCACTGACTTTGTGCCAGGCACTGCACTGAGGTCGGTGCGTTTGCCTGTCTAATTTCGCTTTCAGAACAACCCCAAGAGGTTAGTACCATGACCCCAATTTCATAGACCGGAGGACAGAGCCTCAGAGAGGCGAAGCCCCTTGCTGGGGATCACGTGGCAAGGGTGGTCAGGTGCAGGACTTCATGCCCCCTCCCCGAGAGCAACCACCATCTTGTTTATATTACTCCCACCCCCACCCTCCCTGCTCATCCTCTGCCCTTTGTCGTGATGCTGACCACAGCCCTTCCTCTGCATTGACCACTTTGGACTCATCTGAGACCAGGGCGGACGTAGCTCTGCAGCGGGGAGACACCCTCAGGGGGAGTGGGGGGGGGCTCAAGGAGAGCCAGTGGGCCCCACGCAGTCCCTGTGGTCAACCCGGCAGCTCGGGACAGTTCTCCCACCCCCCTTGTCCCTCCATGCTGTTTATACTGAAGGGTCGGGGTCCCGATACACCCAGGTGTGTGGGTGGCATCCAGATGGTTCAGTTAATGGTGCTGGAAGCCGTAAATCTCCGTTATTGTCCCAGCCCCACCTCTGCTCTGCCATGCTGTCGCTGTCACCGCCAGGCGCTGGTGGGAGAGGGGCCCCACCGGCCCCGCCCACCTACCCCAGGCTGTGTTCCCATTCTGTAGCCAGGCAGGACATAGCCTAGTTGTGGCGTCCACGGCCTGTATTTGAATCCTGGCCCTGTCGCTTCTTGGCCCTGTGTCTTTGGTCAAGCTCTTAATCTCCCTGTTACCCTCAGTTTCCTCACCTGTAAATCTGCAGTGGTCACAACATCTGCCTGTTGATGGTCACAACACCTGCCTGTTCTGCAAGGGCCAGGTGGCTGATGTGTGTGAGAGCTCCGCCCTGCCTGGCTCCCAGGGGGTCCTCGGATGTTCCTGGTGACATCGGGCGCTCACTCCGTGCAGGGTGGTATAATGCATTAGCTCAACGAATCCTCAAAATGCTGCTGCATTTTACAGGAGGAAGCTGTGACTCAGAGAGGGAAGTGAGTTGCCCAAGGCCACACAGACAATTAGCAAAGGAACTGAGATTAAACAGGCAGGCCTGAACAACTCTGAAGCCCTTCCGGTAACCCTAGGTTCCCGGCCCTCCCCACTAGAACCTCTCTGGGGCTTTACCAAGGTCTGCAGTGACAGCATTGTTAGCCTTGCCCGGCGCTGCTGCTGCAACCCAGGCCTGCCAGACGCTGGGCTAACAGGTCCTTAATAAAGCTGGCGGAGGCGTCTGTATCTTCCCGGGGCAGGGGCCAAGGGCCAGGTGCAGCAGACGTGTCCTAATGAAAATGCTGGGCAGGCAGAGAGGAGGGGGCTGTGGGGTGAACTGCCTGCCCACGCGTCAAAGTCGATCCCCTCCCCCTCCATGCCTGAGTCATTAGATGCCTCCTGGCGTAGGGGACAGTCACCCATCGCTCACTCCGTCCACCTGTTCTTTCTTCCTTTCATCAAACCGTCCACCTGCCCACCCAACCTTCCTTCCTTCCTTCCTCCTCCCATCCATCCATCCATCCATCCATCCATCCATCATCCATCCATCCATCCATCCATCTTTTCTCCCTCTCATTCTCTCCATCCTTCTACCCATGCGTTCATTCATCAGTCTCCTCATTCCCTTCCTTCCTTCCTTTCATCCAGTATTTATGGAGCACCCATCTTGAACCAACTTACGACTAAATTACATTAGTCGCCCAGGGTCCCTCCCTCCATCGCTTCAACATTCTAAAAAGGGCACTAACTAAACAACAGCTCTGTGTGCACAGGACGCCAGGAGAGCGAAGGCACCTTGGGGGCCCTGACACTGGGCTCTGCAGGCGCACCTCAGCCAAGCTCTCTGGGCGACCTTGGGCAGGTTGCTTGGCATCCTCGGTGCGTCCAGAGTTCTGTGCGCACACAAGTGGCAGTTGTCCTGGGATGGCGTCCATGTTTACCTTCCTCTGATTCGCCTTCGTCAGTGTGACTTAGGCACGAATGAGGGCTGTGGCTGAGTCATTTTCTCATCCTCGGTGCCCAGTGCTGTGCCCGTCACACAGTGGGTGCTCCTTAGAGTGAGTTGACTGATCGAAGCCATCCATCCCAAGCAGTGAGCGGCACAACAGAGGACAGCAGAGGACAGCAGACCCCCGCCTCACCCCTTCTGGAGGCCAGTGTTTCTCTGGTGATGCCCACAGGAGAAGGTTCTGTGAAAAGTTGGGGCCTTCGAGTTAGAGCTCGGCATGAGGGGGAGGCCTGGGGCCCCCCCAGAGTGGGAGGGGCCCCCACAGCCTGCCCTCCCAGGCCCTCCCATACCTCCACCGCCTTGCACACCTGGCCCGGGCAGAGCGACTGATCTCAGGGCTGGGGTGGGGAAGGGAGCGCAGGGGGTGGGTGGGCAACAGGTTCCCAGGCCCTACAGGAGCTGCTGGGGCGAGAGAGGAGGACACCCCTTCTCTAACCCCGTAGCTGTCAGTAGTGCAGGGTCCACCCACCCATCTGTGCGGCCAGCCCGGCTGGGCCCGTGTTCTCACCACTGTCACTGTGTCCCTGTCTGGTCACCAGGCCTCGGCCTGCCGCTCACTCCAAGGCAGGCAACCAGCTCTCCCTGTCCTGGCAGGGGAATGGCCGTTGCTGCCACTGGCTGAATGCTCGCTCCTGACCACCTGCACACAACCCAGAGGCCCCTGCAGGATGCCCGAGGTGAATGGAGTCCAGGGAAGTGCTGAGTTCGGCCCTCCCATCTGGCAGATGAGAAAGCCAGCCCAGAGAGAGAAAGGGGCTGTGTCCAAGGTCACACAGCGAACCCAGCGTTCTTTTATAGCTCCCTGCCCTGCCAGGAGAGAAGACCCGCAGACCTTGGATTTCACCTTGAGGAAATGGAAAAACTTGGCCTTAAAGACGGGAGATTGCCATGGCTGAGACGTGGGCAGGCTGTGTGACCTTCGTCACGTTCCCTAACCTCTCTGAGCCTCACGCGCTAGTGAGGATTCAGTGAGATGACAACCGAACAGAGCCTAGCAGGACCCGTGGCACGTCCCAAACTCTCAGTAAACAGGAGCTTTCTTAGAGTTAGGAGGCAGGTAAACCTCACCTTGAACAACACAACTGATGAAATTTGTTGTTATGCAGACACGGCGATTCCTGCCCTTTTTGTAATAATAATAATAATAATAATAATAATAATAATAATAATATCAATAATAATCATCATCATCTCTCTGTTGTAAAAGGAACCGCTGCAGGTTAAACTGGGTAGAGTTGGGGGACCAGGCGTACATCCCAATTCACCCCTAGAAGCTGTGACCTCAAGGGAGGGACTTGGTGGCTGTGGGCCTCAGCTCGCTCGTCTGCAAAACAGGGATTATGGTACCCCTCTCCGGGAGCTGCCGTGGGGCTCGGTGAGATAACCTCAGGGTGCAGGGCCTGGCGATCACTGCCTTCCAGAGCTGCATCTTTCTCTCCTTCTTGGAGAAAGGGCTAGCCCTCCGTTGCGGGCTTGGCCTGGGACACCTGCTCTCGGTCCTGGGGAAAGGGGGTGTCTGGAGCTCCTGAGCTGAGCGATTCCACCCCACTGGAATCCGGCTCCTCCGTGCCGCATGGCTGCTTTTTTTCTATTGGGAGGGGGCTGGGGGTGCACATTTTCCAGGCGCTGTTTCTCTGGCAGCTCTGAAAATTAATTGGCCTTTAATGTGGCATAGAATTTATTTTAATTAGCGGGAGATTGACCAATTTCTTAATCAGGGGCTTGGTGGAGGCTCCGTATTTGGGGTTGGTGTTGTGTGGGGGGGTGGTGTCGAGCGAGAATGACACCACCCGTACAAGAGGGGACTTCCGGGCACTGCGGAGCTCTGGCCTTCCTGGCTGCGATTCCTCCCATCAGGGAGCGGGAGGGACCCTAGTGAGGGTCAGGGAGGTGAGAGGGACAGAGGCGAGGGACCTGCCCACCTGTGGGCAAAGTCGGGAGGCAGTGGGAGGAGAGGGCTCTGGCCAGGACCCCGGAGGGCCAGGTGGCTGGGCCATAGGCCTCTTGGGGATCCTACAGCCTCGAATTCTGCCTTTGACCTTGGTCCATTGGGGTCCTGCGTATAGATCACTGATCCCGAGGTTATGATCGTGCCCCTCCCCATTTGAGAAATTAACGAGGTAAATCAGTGCCAGTTTCTCAGAGGACCAAGTTCCCTTGCTTCGATCTGACGGACTCACTGAGGGTCCCCCAGCCTGGGTGGTGCCCCAGCTCTGATGAGTTTCCATTTTACAGCTGAGCAAACGGAGGCTCGGAGAGGTGCAGGGTTTGCCTAAGCCTCACAGGTAGCCCCCCTCATCCTTCAGGGCGGGGTACACGTGGCCGTCCAGGGCGGGCTGCCCTGACTTCTGGGTGAGCTCAGGGGCCTGGCCCGTCTCTACAGCACTTCTCCTTCAGCGTCTCTATGGCAATGACAATGAGCCTGTTCAGCGTGTCACCTGACCATCAGTCCCCTGAGCACAGATACCGAGTCCGTGTGCTCAGCTTTGTTCCCCGGAACCGGGCCCGGCCTAGTGCTTGGTAGGTGCCATGATATGTTTGCTGAGTGCATGACTGAGTGAACGATGACGGAGTCGGAACTGAAAAAACGACCCACTCTGTGACACCTGGTCAAGAGCTAGGGCCTCGGGGTTCTTCATGACTTTATACAGTAACTGTGGTGGGTCCTCGCCCGCCCTCAGGGGACCGTCTCACTTCCTTTCGTTCCCTTGTGGCCGGACCGGCAGCCTGTGTGCCCACGTGCCCGTTTGGTGAAGGGGAGAAGGGCAGTTATTCCCTCTCCCCGCCTGGATCCACAAGGGGTCTAGGTGGCCTCAGCAGTTCAGCCTCCAAGGACCAGGCCAGGGGAGCTGCCCGGGGTCTGGTGACCCCACTGAGCAGTCCAGGGCTCCCCCAGGATCTGCCTCAGCCACTGGCTGGAGAAAATGAGGCCACGCCTCCTGCCACCCCACCCCCACCCCAGCACATCACCCCACGCCTCCTACTGGGCCAGGACCCACCCAGAGACCCCTGCGGGCTCCTCGCCTGGACTGAACCCACCACGTTTTCCATTTATTTAGTTAAAACCTTTCATACAGCGCGTTCCCCGTGCCAGGTACTGTTCTAAGCCCTTGGGAGGTATTTATCCTCAGTATGACGTAGGTGCCAACGTGTGCCCCTTTTACAGACAAGGAAGCTAAAGCAGAGAGAGGACAGTGACTGACCTGGCCTACTCCCCCTCGGGCTCTCCCTGCTCACTCCTGGGGCGGGGCGTTTGTCCTCACACCCGGGTGTTTTCTGCCTCCCCTCGCCGGGTTCACCCAGCCCCCAAGCCTTTGCTCACAGGGTTACCTGCCCCCCAGATGCTGGCGCGGTGGAGGTGGCGTGATGGATGGTGGTGCAGTGGTCCCTGGCACCCTGGATATAGCGGGGACGCGGCCCCTGCGACCAGCCACACCCGGGTTTGAATTTGGATCTGCCGCGTGGCCGTGAGCTCCTGGGCAGTGGCTTTGTCTCTTCGGCCGCCCTTCATCTGAAGAAAGGGGGTGAAAGTATTTCTTTAAAAGGTTGTAACCAGGAATGAACAAGCCACCCCGTGGACCGGCCCAGCACTGTGTCCGGCATGCAAATTTCTCATTGATCAAGGTCATCATCTCCGTTTCCTCTCAGACCTGTCCTCCTGCCCTTCAGAGCCCAGTCATCCCAGAAGCCTTTGTCCCCTTTGCAGGGCAGAGTCTGCAGTTATAGGTGTCCCCAGAGCACTTTCTGTCCGTGTCACTCAGCCCAGGGCCTGGTCATGTTCACTCTGGTCCCTGGGCCCTCAGAGCCCCAGGCAGAGGACAGACCAGGCCAGCGGATGGCAGAGGCTCTGCTGGGGACAGACAGGGTGTTCTGGGCTCATTCGGTTGTGAGACAAGCATGTATGGTGCACCTACTGTGTGTCAGGCACTGTGAGTGAGACAGCCCTCAGGAAGCCCAAATGGGGTGGGGGAGGCAGACAAATGATCTGGCCCCTGGACTCAGAGGCCATTGGGGCTGGGACCAACCCAGGGGAAGGGACTGTGTCAGCGCGAGAGTCAGAGTCAGGAGCCCTCAGGAAGAGTGACATGCAAGCCGAGGTTGGAAGTAGCAGAGGGAGCGAGCTGGTGGCTGAAGGGAGCTGTGGCGTTCCGGGGGCGTTCCAGGCCCAGGGGTGGAGAGTGAGGCCAGCGGTCTTCAGGAAACAGCCGGAAGTTGAGTGTGGCCTCATGGGTGGGCAGAGGGTGGACCTCGTGTCCTCATTCGCCCCACAGACACGTAGAGTCTCCGCCAAGTGACAGGTGCCGAGAGGAGGATAAATAAAAGAGAGCCCCCTCCCCGCTCCGACCCCCCAGAATCACATTCCAGTGGGAAAGGCAGGGGTGGGGGGGGAGCAACCATCAACCAAGTAACCAAAGACATAAACGAGATCACCACAGAGGGGACAGAGCGAAGGGACCAGTGAAGCAGGCAGGCGGGGCACCAGGCCTGAGGGTTATGGGAGACAAGGAGGCTTTCTTGAAGCAGGGAGCTGCGTGACATTCTAGATGATTCTCCTTGGGTGGATCAGACCTGAAGGGGACGGACCGTGGACTGGGGCTGGCGGAGAATCCAGGCGAGAGGCGGTGGCTTGGGTTGGGGCGGTGGCCTTGGGACGAAGAAGAGGGGGTTTGAGAGCTGGCTGGGAGGTGGGCCAGGTTCGATGATCACGGATGGCTGTGAAGGGTGAGGCAGGGGGAGAGATGAAGCCGAACCCAGATCTCTGGGTCGGGCCTTGAAGGGACGACGATGCCGTTTGCTGGCGTGGAGAGCCCAGGGGCACAGACCCGCTCAGGTTGGCGCTCATCCAGTGTCAGGTGCCTGAGCCAATCCGAGTGGGAAGGTCCTGCCACTGGTGGTCCCAGCACCCAAGCCCCAGGGGAGCGGTGGGGACATTGTTAGACCAGGACAGGGGTGTGGCTTGCAGCTGTAGGCTGGGACCCGGCCGGTTCTGCCTTTCCCAGAGAAGGGTTGGGGTCAGCCTTCCCTTCCGGTGGTCCCGACCCATCGCAGGGTGCCGGCATCACCAGTTTAGAATCTTGAAGATTTCTCCTTCCGGTTTGTGAAGTCCTTCAAAGTTCCTGTCCTTCCTCGCTTATTACCCATTCCTTCCACTGAGACCCAGGGATCAAAGGCTCCGGTTATGGGTGGGGGGAGGCTATGCCCCTGGGGGGAAGGGGGAGCCTGGGTGACAGAGATTCATCCCCCGCTCAGCTCTAAAAAGCCGCATCGCCGGGGTCTTCTCCTGCACGTGGGGTTCTCGAGAATCCCCCACTCCTGATCCAGTTGGAAGTGATGCTCGAGGTGCAGGCTGCAGGGTCTTAAGCCATGGTCCTCATGTGGGTCGGTCTGGGTGTGTGTCGGGGGGGTCCCTGGTTATTCTGAGGAACATTCCTTACTCCTTCAGGGTGGAGACTCTGTGTCTGCTTTGTCTCTACCCCTGGGGCTGGGCAGGGACCCAGCTGGGCTCTGTTGATGGTCCTCAAAGACTGATGGATAAAGTGGTGTGTGTGTGTGCGCGTGCGCGCGCGTGCGTGTGCATGAGAGAGAGAGAGAGAGAGAGAGAGAGAGAGAGAGAGCGCGCGCTAGCCTGAAACCTAATTGTCCGCTGTCTAATCCGTCAGCCAGAGGACAGCTTGCCAGCCCCTCCCCGGCAGGCTGATAAATGCTGTCCGAGGCCCCCCTGCGCCAGAGCTGCCTTAATTGGTATCAGGACGTGCCTGGACTCCATCCTCCCGGCCCCTGCCTTGCTCCCTTCCCACCGCTGCCTCCAGCTTGCAAGCTTCCAGCCCCTAGCCGGGCTCACCTGCTGCCACAGTCCCAGGAGGAGGGTGTGAGATCAGCAACGAAAGCTCCGCTTATCTGGCACCTACTGTGTGCCCAGCCCATGCTGGCGAAGCCCTCCGCCTGCCACACTGCCCTGGCTCACGCTCACACAGCCCCGTGAGGTCAGGGAATCCTCCTCCTTTCCCGTCCTCTTTCCTGAGAGCCCCACGCGCCTGGTCCCTGCAGGCTGGGTGCTGGGGATGCTCAGTAGACAAGACCGCCTGCCCCCAGGGAGCACCCCGATAACTGGCCAGGAGGGGCTTAGTCCCAGACAATTGGCCTGGCAGGACATAAGGGGAGAGGTTGATCACTTCCTGTTTGAGGAAGCTCAGAGAGGTCTGGCAACCCTTCTAAGACTGCACAGCTAGAAAAGGAGGGAGAGAGGGCGAGGTCGCCCTCAGAACCACCACACGGCTGGTTCTCAATGTCTCGGGTGTTTGGAACACCTGGGGTGCCAGTTAGAAACATGCTGCCCTAAGATTTTGAACGAGGTTTTGGGAGCCCCAAGAATCTCCATGGGTACCAAACTCTCCAGACATTCAAGACCCCATTGAAGGTTGGTTCTCCACGCTGGTGGGAAGCAGGGAGGGGCAGAGATGACATTTCATTCATTCATTCATTCATTCATTCCATTGAACCAGCACTTCTGGAGCAATTGCCTGGGGCCAGGCCTTGTTCTGGGAGCTGGCGGGACCAAGCCACATGATGTGCAGCATCCTATGCAAAGGGGCCCCTTGTCCAGAACGTATTTAAAATGTCAAGATGGCAACAAGAGAACATTAAACCAAGACAAGGCCACAAAAGACGGCTCAGGCCACTCGCCCGTGAGGCCGCCCTGCGGCTGGGGGCACCTGCAGGACGAGCCACACCAAGGAGCCTGAGCCCCGGTCCTGATCTGAACCCCGTTTCTGACTGGAATTCCGAAATTAATAAAACGTCGGAAACCCGAAGTTCTCGGGAGATGGTGGCAGATGCATTCGGAGGCAAAACCCGACCTCAGCTCGATGGGAAGCTATTGGCAGTTTTATTTCTCCCCCGTGCGAACATGCGAACATTTCATTGCTGGATGTTCATGCGTGTGACTGAGGGGTCCACTTATACATACCTAATCCATACACTGTGCGCCATCTTAAAGGAACAGCCTTGAGTCCCCAGTGCCTCCGGCCCAGGGGCCAAGGAGAAGCGACGTGGACGTACACAGGACCTGCATCTTTACCCCGTACAGGCCAATTGCCGTGTGGCTCTTTTATTTTATTTTATTTTATTTTATTTTTCCTGCCTCATCCAAACCCAGCAAGTGGCTGGGTGAGTGTCTGACAGTGACCCCAGTCCCTGACCTGCCTGTTCCTTGGCTGGTAGAAAGGGGATTCACTGATCTGACCCTGGAGAGGGCCGGTGACTGTCACGCTCATTATCCACTGGAATATTTTATTTCATATTAAAGGGATTGGGGGAGATGTGAGGTCAAACACCAGAGCAGTTTTCTTAAAAAGAGAATCAAAACATAGCTGTATTGATTATAAATATAATATATGCTCATCATCACAAAAATTAATACGAAAGAAAAAATAATCCCCTGAAATCCACCCCCTCTACAATAGCTACGGTCGGCATTTCAGATATTTCTAGATATACCCTTTTTGGCTGGGCAGGGGTCTAAAGTTGGCCTTCACTGCCCAGTGTTTTGCAACCTGCTTTTTCCCCTGTCACCAAACAGTATGTTATGCCTCTTCCCACGTTTAAGTCACCATTTTTCAGGGGGGAGGAAATTCATCATAAGCACATCCCATACCCAGCACGCCCACCCGCCTTGCTGGACGCTGCCTGATTCCAGTTTTCCGTTCTTGTGCGCATCCCCGAGACGGCATCCCCGTGCGCACACTGCCACACGTCCACGCGTCCTCAGGTCAGGTCTGCGGATGTGGGACCCCTGGGTCGACGCGGGGCGGGGACATCGGGGACATCGGTCACGTTGCAGAAGCTGCCATGTTACCAACACACATTCCTTGCCCCAGGCCTGTCTCTCCCAAATTGCTGATCGTTGGGATGGGGGGCCTGTCCAGGCCAGGCGGAGGGTCCCGAAGCTGCAGGGGAGCAGGGAAGCCAGCAGGGGTACCATGTCTGCTTCGTCGTCAGCTCCTTCAGCCACTTCTGCATGGTCGTCACTCACAGTCCCTCGTCCCGGGACCCTTGGCTTGGCCGTTGCCCCACGGTGCCAGGCCTCTGGTCCTCTTCTCAGCTGGGGACAAAGTCTGGACCTCAGGCTCCTCCACACCCTAATCACTGGAGCTTTCTCCTGATTTGCATGTCCTTAAGGCGCCTTGATTAACGCCCCTTCCTAGGATGGCTGTGCTCTGACCAGGAGGATTCTGATTGCCAAGTGGCCTCCACTTCTTTAAAAATAAGATAAATCCTCTCTAACGCAAGTGGAGCCTACGCTCCCCTGAACGGTGAGATGTGGAGGCCTCTCGCAGGAGCCCAGACATGTTGGAAACTTCTGGAAAGAATCAGGCCAATTCTCTAACCCGCAAACCAGAGCCTTTTCTCGGCAGTGATATTAACCCTCATGGCAGGTGTTGGAAGCGGACTTCCATCTTCCCCATCCCAGAAAGGAAACGGAAACTCAGGAAGGACGTGGGTTAGTTGCTCAAGGTCACCCAGCCAGGCAGGTTTCAGCTCAGCCAGGATTCGAACTCCGCCCTGCCTGATGCCAGCCAGCCCTGTAGCCGACACTCTGCACTGCCGTGTTAAAAGCAGGCTGGGCCTGGAGCTGGGGCTGGGGTTGTGGGGAGGAGGAGGCTGGAAGGAGCAGCCGTGACACCCAGCCCTGGACGAGTTGAAGTCAGGCCTCGCCCCTAAGAGGAGAACCAGGTGCCCTGTGCTGTTCCCCAGCTGGGGGGCTGGAACAGAGTATGTGGGTCTTGCTGTAACAGCCACGGGGCCTTCGGGGCATGATGCCTGGTCCCGTGAGCACAGCCCGCAGGTGTGGCCGTGTGTGTCCCGTGCGGGTCCCATCCTTGGGCGCAGACTTGCCCGCGCCATTCGAGTGAGCCCAAAACGCAGCCCAGGAATTCCGGTTGCTCTTGGCTGTTTGGAAACGCTCTCTGCGGGTCTGTGTGGGGCAGGATGGTCCCCAGGGTGGCAGGGCACGGAGATTGGGCTTTCCACCTCCGAGCACTGCCCCTCCCTGCCTGCCGCAGTTCCTCCCGCTTCTCATTAGGGCAGAGCTGTGGGAGCTGCAGGGCTTACAGAGCTGTGAGTGTCCCGTGGTGTTGTCTTTTATCTTCCTGGCTGAGCAGTTCCCCAACCTGCTGCTCTCTCCTGGGTCCTCTCTCTCCCGACGGTTGGGTCTGCAGGCTCTGTTTTGCCTTTCGCAGGGCCCCTGGGGAAGTCTGGACTCTCCCAGGAGTTCCTGCCATCCCCGGCCACCTCGGGGGCTTTGCTGGGATGAGTGTGGCTGTCTCTGGCCTAGACCTGCCAAGCCGCTGGGCCTTGGAACAGGTGCGCACACACGGTCCACTGGCCCAAGCCGGAACACGCCCTCTCTGCCCTCTGGAACACAGCGTGCTTGTGTGTACCTTCCTGGGGAACAGAACGAGCTGTTCCCGCTCCTCTGGGGAGGCCCCTGCAGGGTGGGGAGGGGGCAGCAGGAGGTGCAGAGCAGGCTGGGAACATCCTCCCAGTGCCAGGCCCCTAGGGCCTGAAGTGCAGGCACCAGGAACCTGGCTACTGCACCATCCCCACCCACCCCCTGCTGCTGGCCCCTGGCAGGGCCCGCCCCTCCTCTCTGTGTTTCCGAGCTGAGGGATTCTCAGGCACATTCCCTAAGCTTTTGGGTCGAGAAGACCAATACGATTTCCAAAGAAAATCTGGGGGACAGATAGGGCGATGCCAATTTTTAATTTTGCTAGGGAAAGGTATTCATGAGAAGAAACAAAAAAACAAAAACATATACACATGAAAAATCTCATCACCAACTGTCACTTCCTTTCATGAAATAAATCACGTTTCAAAATGCAAAAGGTATGAAGGACATGATCTTCAAATGAGCATCGTCCCCCAAAAGGAGCAGCTGAAGACTTCACGCTGTCTCTTGTGCCATAAGACAGGAAGGTTTCCCAGAGCCGAGGACCCGGCAATGGTCCCTAACGGAGCACTTGTGGAGTCTCATGGCCATAAAGTGGCTGCTGCACCTCTGGCCATCACATCCACATTCTAGGCAGGAAGAAAGGAGGCAGCATGAAGCATATTTTCCGTGACATCTTTGCCTTTTAATTCAGGAAGGGAAACCTTCCCCAGGCTCCTCTGCCTTCATCTCCTTGGCCAGAACTGAGTCACACGCCCACCCCTAGCTGCAAGAGAAGCTGAAAAGTTGAATATTTTAATTTTCTGGACTCTGGTAGAGGGAGGCGAGAGGGAAAGCGGTTGGAAGGGGTCTTTGGGAGACTGCACAGGTGGTTTTCTGCAAAGTCTCAGCTTTCAATTCATTTCCTCCCCCCTTTCAGTCTGTGTGGAACCCTGAGATCGTATGACCGACCGTGGCTCCCAGCACCCAGTTCTGTGAACATCCTGAAATCCCAGGCCTCTTCATCGATCCAGATCAGTCTCAGTTTCAGAAACACCAGTGTCGCTCCTGCCTGTTGTTGGATTTCTGGATCGAAGAGCACCCAATTTCAAAGCCTGTTTTCAGAGGAAGGCTCCCAGACAGGGTTGCCAGATAGAATACAGGACAGCCGGTTTTCTGTGAGTTTCAAACGAGTAGTGAGAATGTGGTTCCATAGTGCAGGGGTTAGCATGCCTGCTTTACATGCAGAAGGTCCGGGTTTCATGCCCCAGTGGAGCCACAGTCCATGGTCCATGGCCACGCCACCCTGAACAAGCCTAATGTCTTGTCTGATCTCGGAAGCTAAGCGGGGTCAGTCCTGGTTAGTACTTGGATGGGAGACTAGGAAGATCAGGTGCTGTAGGCATAAATAGTAATAAACTTTTAAAAAATTAATAGAGAATACTTTTTTTACTCTAAGTATTCACAGGGGACATACTTAAACTAAAATGTTATTCATCATTTATTTAAAATACAAATTTAACTGGGTGTCCTGTACTTTATTCGTTAAATCTGGCAACCCGGCCCCAGAGTCTCAGCTTCTATGGCAGAAGATGGAAGAGAGAGGCTCCAGGTGAGTCTAAACCCACCCTGCCGTGTTGCTTTGGGAATATCACCTCTCTGGGTTCCAGGAAGGCCACCCCTTCTTGAAGCTCCCACCTCCAGGGGGACCAGGTCATCGTGGGGCCCACGAGAGAGCCCACGGAGCGTCTATCGATGAAGGAAGGACAGCAAGGCCCAGTCGGCACTTGGCGTCGCTCCAAAAAGCCCTCTAAACCCGGAATTGACCTGACATTGGATGAGCGCTGCTCTCAAGGTGAGCTGCGTGATTCTGGAGGAGTATGTAGGTCCAAACGGCCAACGGTCAGCACTTTCATACAGTTCAGCCTAACAATTTTGCTCATAAAGAACAGACAGGGATTCTGTGACATCTCTGACTCATGGGGCAAAATGGGGTGGTTGTGAGGTCGAGCGGATTTTCTGTCTTTTCCCAGCCGGGAGACCTTGGGCAAGTCACTCCCCTTTCCAAGCCTCGGCTTGTCCCCATCTGTAAAATGGGTGTGTTTGCAGAGAGGGCTCCGTGCCGCATGTTTGTGGGGTATGGAACTGTGAGCTCAGCAAGCGGGATCAGTGTCTTCATGTCGCTGCTGCTCCCCGTAAAGCCTCGCTTACCCCACCTGTCTCCTGGTGGAGGCTTCTCCTGGGGGGCACAGGCTTCGAGGTGTGCGGAGGGGAGCGAGGTAGGGGTGGTCCGCCCGGGCAGAGCCCCCCTGGAGATCAGAAGCCTTCTCCGGTCTCCTCTCCCCTGCTCCCGTGTGCCATGCGTCCGTGAGCTCTCTGAGCTCTCGGTAGCTGGCTCCCAGAGGTGGCCCAGGAAGGGGAGCTGGTGCAACACAGCCAGCAGGCACCCCGAGGGAGGCCTGGCTTCACACCTCGCCGCAGCTCACAGCGCCCCATGAATGACCACCGTGGGGAGTGGAGCCCTCTCTAGCCTGCACCTGAGCTCACCTGTCGTCGCCATCCGTCAGCAGTGTCCAGACTTCAGAGTGAGCTGGACAGCCAGGTGGCCGGGGGAATCACTCAGAGGTGGCCCCTGCAGCTTCAGGGAGGGTTCTCTGTCCCCTGCCCATCCGGCCAGGTTCTGAACCCCGGCCCTCCCTCTCTCCACTTGTGATGCGTGGAGCAGCAGCTCCAGCCTTGCAGACCTGTAAGGGGAGCGGGCTCCTCACAGGTGCGGTCCAGGGTGCTGTCCCAGCCCCCAGCCTGGCGCCCAGTGGTGCACAGCACTGCTGGCCACATTGAGGCGTGTCTTGTGCCATTTTCCAGGGAAACCAAACCCGAGAAAGTGCAAGTCAGAGCTGGCCCTGCCCCTGGGCAGCCAGGACCCCCAGCGATGGGCCACAGCCATGCCAGCAGAATCCCAGCAGAATCCGAAGGAGGAAGATCAAGGCCACAGAGCTGCCCAGGGGGGTTGGGGAGCACTTAGCAGCTCAGGAGAGGGGAGACTGGGGAAGGCAGCCCCTGCAAACTGACTGAACCCAGGGGAGGCCTCTCTTCTCCTGGCTCCTCCCCACTCCTCTCCGCATTCCTTCCTTTTTCTCCTCTTCCTCTCATCCCGACCTTGGTTGGAAAGCAGGCAGAGATCCAGCTGGGCGAGGTGTACGTGTGAGCGCATGTGCATGTGTGTGCTGGGCTGTGTGCACGTGTGCGTGCGCCTCTGTGCCTGCGTGCACGCGTGGTGTGCGTGCATGTGTGCCTGCGTGTGTGCATTGTGCATTTGCGTGTATGCACCGTGGACGTGTGCATGCGTTATGTGTGGCGTGCAGGCGCGAGGAGGGGGCCGCTGAGGCTCTAGAGGGGATTTAAAGCCGCTTTCTCGGCTGCGGCGTGAGCGCTCCTGATAAACAGCCCGCGAGCCGGAGCAGAAGCGCTGGCGGCGGCGGGAGGCTGCGTATCAGAGCTGCTGGCAGCCGCGCAAAAAGCTGTCCCCGGCCCCGCGCGCCGCTCTATCAGCCCACGGAGGGAGGGCGGGGGCGGAGGGAGGGAGGGAAACTGTATTTGCTTCAGCCCTTAATCACGGAATTTGAAATCCCAGCGAGTCGGTGCCATTTATTTTCAGAGGCTGTCAAGGCTGGTTTCAGCATTTAAAAGAAAGGAGGATAAAAACCATTTGCATCTCTCTCCTCGCGCGCCTGCCGGCTCCCTCTGCTCTCTCCTCTCCCCCTCGCTCTCTGCTCACCTCATGGGGAGCTGGGGCTGGGTGTCGGGGAAAGCGTGCCAGAGAAAGGTTTTTCAAGGCGCTTTGGGCACTGGCTGCGGTGGGGGCTGCCCCAGCCAGAAGCAAGGGCGTCTGTGTGATTATGGCGGGGTGGGGGCGGGGGGAGGGGGGCAAGTCTGGTCCAGTGGGGCTTTGAGTAGCAGATGGATAGAGGTGGGAGCCAGACTTGACCAGGACTACCGGATCAAGGATTCTGGGGGCCGTCTCAGGGCTGTCCTCGATCATCCCCTAAAGAGCCTTGTTCCCCAAGTTGCCCCAGCTCCCGGGGGTGGGGGGGGCTCAGTCCTTCCTGGCTTCCACAGTGGAAAGTCTAACATGTTGGACTTGCACAGGGAGCTAGGACACCCCCAGACCTGCCCCCTTTCTGCACAGATAGGGAAACAAGGCCTAGAAACCTAAGAATGACATGGCCAAGGTCACACCCTGGCAGAACCAGGATAAGGGGTGGGGTCTGTATGCGCATCAAGCACGTGTTCTGTGCAGGGGCCAAGGACGAGGGGCTCCGATCAGCCCTGGACGCTGGGCCTGGTGTTGGGCTAGGCAGTCTTTGCCATCAGACAGACTGGGGCTCAAATTCTGCCCTTGCCACTTTCCAGCACGTGCCCTGGGCCACTGTCCTCTCTCTGACCTTCAGATGGAGCTGGTGAGACCTCCTGCAAGGACCAAAGCAACTGTGCACTGCACTGGGAACGTGGGTTGCCCGGTCACTGTCACCAGCATCTGTCCTGTGTCCACCTCACCTGCTCTGCTTCCGTGGCGTCTCTAGCGCTTCTTGGGGGAAAGACTTGGGCTCCGTGGCTGGACGATTCTGTCCCTGAGTTGACTCTGAGGCTGAGGCACGGACTCCCCGGGGTGAGGCCGGGTCTGCTCCCCAAATCTGTTGTCGGGTTCCGCGAGTTCAGGCGTGCGATGTCCCTGGCAGAGCACTGAGTGCTGCTCATTGTGTACTTTCATCGTTGTGATTATGTGCGCATCCATCCCACGGATCCCAGGCTTCTCGTCGTGGCCAGAACCCTGCAGTCCAACTCAGACGCCTCTTGTTCCCCCCTAGGGAAGTGCTGCCGAACCCCCACTCACCCGGGGTGAGGGGTGTCCCTGCTGGGGAAGACAAGGAGATGGAGGCGGGAGGGGAAAAGAGCCCCAGGCCCTTGGAGGACGCTGCCCACTTCGGCCCAAAATGAGCCTCAGAAGTAAAGTTCTGGTATTTTTTGCAGAAACTCAAGATGCCCCGCCCCCAACCCCCCCTTTTTAATTACAAAATTAGCCGTCTTCCTTGTTACAGTACAGAAGGTTCTAAAAAATAGTGAAATTATCCCTCCAACACCTCACAATTCTACTCCCCAAATAATCAGCAACAATGAGCTTATAAAGGTGACGTCTTCCAGCTTTTCCTGTCGATACAAGCGCGTATCAACGGCTTTTTTTTTATAAGAGTCGGGCGATGCGAACGCCCTGGTCTGGTGATCTTTTTTCTTTTACACATGATGGTCTCCTTTCCGAGGAGACTTCCTTCTTTCATTCCTCTTCATGGCTGCATCCTTCTCCCTCTGTGTGCTCGTACCTGCCTGCGGTTATCCAATCCCCAAGGGAGGATCGGATAACGGGTGGGCACAGTTACTGCCAGCAGGTGGGTGGCTGTGGGAGGCTCCAACCCTCTTCCACAGGGAGAGGCTGCTTGGGCTTCTGTGAAGACTGGGCTGGTGTGGGAACCAGGAGCAGGAAACCAGAGTCCCAGGGTCCAGCCCTCATTCCTTCAGGGGCGGCCCCTCACCTGGCCACCCGGGGGCCCAGGGACATTGAGGCCTTCCTTCCCTGAGGAGGTGAGCATGGTCTGTGTTCCCAAGGTAAAGGAGGGGGTGTCTATACCCAGCTCTCCCCTCTTGCCCTTCTGCATCCTCCATGGTCCCCAGTCACCTGCCTCCTTCCCCCTTCCAAACTGCCACTGAAAACCAGAGGGGAACCCCAAACCTCATGTCCACAGACGGAGCCTAAGTCAGCAGGAAGAGGGGGGCGGGGAGCCCAGAGCCCTCTGCAGCAAGGTAGGGCTTTCGCTCTCTGGGGTCAGTGCTGTTAGTTTATCAACGGCACTTTCACAGTGTGGAGCTCTGGACAGGTGGCTGAGGCAGAGCTGAGCCGAAAGGTGGGGTGTGGACTCCCCAAGCAACAGGCTCTTCCAACAGTGCCCAGCAAAAGATGTAAAAGCTGTCCATCTCTCTGGCCTTTTTCTCTGTGGTTACTACGTTCTAGATAGAGGCTGAACATTCAGCCTGAATCCCAGAATGAAGATGGCATGTGAAGCAGATTGGTGGGGCAGAGGGGCAAACCACAGCCAATATTAAATCTGAATGAAAATAAACCTGGGCGATGGAAATCTTATGACATTCAGGGGATGTTTGTATGCAGCATAACCGAGCAAAGTCTGACCAATACAGAAATTGGTCCTTAGCAGTAGTGGCTACAACAAATTTGTTTTAGACCCCCTCTAGAAGCAGGTACCAGGTGACAAGGAAACTATGATTGAAGGCAGGAAAGTCGGCAATTCCTGTTATCCAGTGGGAAACGTTTGGAAAGAGTCTAACTTACAGTAACTTGCAAAGCTGACATTCCACGCACTTGTGTTGGCCTAGAACTTGAGAAACAGAAACATCTAACATGTCTTGGTGGCTATTCACTGCATGTTTGGAGCTGAATCATGTTCCCCTCCCCCACCCCCAATTCATAGGTTGAAAGCCTTAACTCCCAGGACCCCAGAATGTTACTATTTGGAGATAGGGTCCTTAAAAAGGCAATTAAAATGAAACGTGGTCATCGGGGTGGCCCTAATCCAATATGACTGGTGTCCTTATAAGAAGAGGAGGTTTACACACAAACAGGCACAGAGGCAAGACCATGTGAAGACACAGGAAGATGACAGCCACCCGCCAGCCAGGGACAGAGGCCTGGAAGAGCATTTCCTTCGAAGGAACCAACCTGCTGACGCCTGCATTTCGGACTTCCAGTTTCCAGAACTCCGAAACAATACATTTCTGTTGCGCTTTGTTACAACAGCCCCACCAAACTGATACACCGCGTTTCACAAAACACTACAGAAAGGACTTGGGCGCCAAAGGGAATTAGCCTGTTTGCAAGCGGGATGGAAGGGAAAGGGAAAACCCAGAAATTGTGGATTTCACAGCTGAAAAATGCAAATATGTTTCATCTCTATCCAATGAAAAGAGAAGTGATGCAAGACGGCAGCCCAGGGACTGAAAGCCAGGAGCCCATGGGAGGACGCGAAGATGCCCCTGGGAGGAGGCCATGCCGCCTGGGGGAGGCTGAGCTTGGGCACAAACGTGCCAGCCCCAGTGGTGAAAGGTCTGATACCTCCTCAGACCCCCCAGGAGTTTGTCTTCCAGACGACCCAGAGGGAGAACCAAGGGCCATCACTGGAACAGCTGCTCTCTGCATGACAAGTGGGCAAAACAGCCACACTCCCTGCCCCTCCGGCAGTTAGTTGATTCTGCAAAATTCGAGTTACACACGACATTTTAGCAACACTTCTGACATATTGGCGTTCGGAATACGTGATACGATCTTGGAGCAGATATGAATTTTAAATTTAACTATGTCTGTGTCCCCAGAAATGTATTATTTGAGAAGTCTAATTGTGAATTTTAAACTTTCTGTAGAGACTCTTCAAAATGGGTGAGCCACAGTCAACGAAGAATATTCTAGACCTAAGAAAAAGATACTACAACTAAGAGATGCTCTATGCGATAAAATAAGGTAAGACTCAGCCTCTGGGTACAGATCATATCGGGGTGTGGCCCTCACACCCTTTGTTAAAACCTGTCAGCTCAGATGCCTGTTCATCTAGAGAGATGTGTCTACGATCATCTAGAGAGATGTATGTATGAAAAACGTTGGCTGTGTCTTTAGCCTAAGGAGCTGAGTGAAAACATAAAAAGATAACGACGTTCTGAAGAGGCTCGAACAGTCGACAGAGATGCCAGCCTGGACCAAAAGAGGCCGTGACCAGTCACAACTTAAAATAAAAGCACATCTGGCCCCAAACAGGCAAAAGCAGACAGAGAGAGCTGCTCAGGCCCCAAGGAGGTGATGGAACAGGAAGTCCTCCCAGAGGACTGAAGGTGGCTGAAGGGCCACCAAGGACAGAGCACTGGGGACAGTTCTGAGGAAGCACAGTGGGGGCTCATCGAAGAGCGGGGTAGGGGGCCCTCAGTGTCCACCTGGGAAGACTCAGAACTGCCGTACGTGGTGACCACAACTTGTTCGCATCCCTCTCCCTCCTAAAGGACAGTGTTTGGGCCTCATCCTCTTCCTGTTCCACAAAATGCCCCCACAGACTACATGGCATAAATGACAGAAATGATTGTCTCTCAGGTCTGGAGGCTGGAAGTCCAAGGTCAAGGTGACGGCGGGGTTGGCTTCTTCCGCGGCCCCTCTCCTCGGCTTGCTGCCCCCTCACTGTGTCCTCACATGGTCCCTTCTCTGTATGGGCACACAGGAGTCTGGTGTCTATGTGTCTCTCTTCTTTTAAGGATGCCAGTCACACGGGATTAGGGCCCACCTTAAAGGTGGCATTTAACTTGATGACCTCTTGTAAGATCTTATCTCGAAATACACTTATATGCTGAAGTACTAGAAGATAGAACTTCACCATACAAATTTTGGGGGGACCCAACTCAGTCTATAACTCTGTGTGTGGCCAGAATATGTTCTCCCCAGTGTAGAGCATGGGCCGGGGTCACTCATTTCATTGCATTTAGCTGGTGGCTTGCATGGAAGATTCTAGAAGGCTTGCTTTATATGCCTGGCACCTCAGTGCTCCTCCACGGCCCCTATTTCCATGTGGCTCTCTCACTCTTCCTCACAGCATGGTGGGTTTTTCCATGGTGCCGATTTCCAAGAGGGTCACCGCAGGAAGGGTGACCGCCCAAGCCTCAGAAGCACACAGCATCACGTCGGCTCCATTCTGTCATTCACAGCCACTCCTGGGACCAGCCCAGATTCAGGAGAGGGGGAAAAACCACCTATGTCTTGATGGGAGGATGACAGAGAGTCTGCAACCATCTTTAATCCCCACACCAGGGCCAGAGAATGGAGAGAATACTGGTGGCCAAGATGGTGGATTGGTCACTGTTCCCAGTTATTCACCATCTTCACCAACGAGAGGATTATCCATGCCTGTCCCACTGCCACCGCCTCGTGCGGAGGGGTACGGCCCCCACCACCATGTCAGGCTTGGCCACGTGACTTGCTTTAGCAGGTGACTCAGAAGACGTGACAGCGGGCCGTTGGCGGAAGCTGTCAGAGCCATCGTGCCACGTGCTTCGGCATTAGACGAGCTCTCCTCATCCACATGACACGGTGCAACCGCTAAGACTTCTACTTGTCTCGAGACCTTTGTATTGTTATGGCATCTCTCTATTTTCAAATATTCACAGCCCTTAAATTCATTCACTTTTTTAGCAGTAACAGCCAGGAAGTTTGGCTTCTCCGGTCACCATGTATTCTTCCTTCATCCGTGAGAATTCACCACGGGTAGGGACCTGGTGGGTCACCACGAGCAGGTCATCACATCCACACAGGTGCAGCGAGCGCCCTGCAGGTGTCTGGGGATCACCTGCCGGGGTCCTGGCTGGGCTGGGTCCTCACCTCAGGACCCCTCTGGGCCCCACCATGGGATGGGAGCTCAGGTGGCTCAGAGAGGGTAAGTGACTTGCCCAAGGTCACTCGGTTCACAAGTAGCAGAGCCAGGCTTTGAACCCAGGACTGTCTCACTCCCAAGTCCCTAGCCAGCGGGCCCTTCTGCCTCTCACCCTATAAGTGATCCACAGACATTTGTGAAGTGAAGAACATCCAGTGGTTCCTTTGGGAAACTGTAATGTCTGGATGTGGTCACAAGGGTGTCTCAGATGATCTCAAGGATTGACTAGAACTCACAGAAATGGGGAAGCGGAGCAGGATGCCCTCACCTGGGTCCTCTCCCCACCCCAGCTCATCCTCTCTTGCCCTAAGAAGAGAATCTGGTGTTTTTAATGCAAAATAGTGACATCGACATTTAATGAGAAATTGTGAACGCCCAGCCACTGTCCTGAGAAGCTTCCGCGAAGGAACTCATTTATTCCCCCCGAATCTGATGAGGTTAGGGTCCAACGTCATCCCCATTTCACTGATGAGGAAACTGAGGCACAGAGTAGGTCAAGCCTGTGCTTCCCAAGCTATCTGTGCTGAAGGAACGTTTTAGGAAAACATTTCCAACCTGTCAGGAATGATGCTTTGGTCATACACACAGTCACAGTTGGATGGAGGAAGTGCCAAACTGAAATGAACGTTTCTAATTAATCTCGGTTCTGTGCCTCTCTTTCCGCGTCGGCAAACAGTGCGTGGACTGGCACCAGTTTGCAGACCACCCTGTGGGTGGCACGGGTCAAGTGACTGGTCAAACACGGCCTGTGAGGGATGGGGCCAGGATGTGGACCCAGAAACTGGACTTTTGACCACTCACTCTACCTAGACGGTGGGCAGAGGAGGGTTCGGCCACTGAGCATAGTTCAGGGCCGGTCTCTGGGAAAGAAAAGAGAGTGACAGAAAAGCATCGTAGACTGAGGTCAGTTGGCTCAGGAATTGGGACCCGTGCAAAGATCCGGAGCTTCTGTTAAGAGAACTGGGGCGTCAGAAAACAAGCTGGGGAGGACAATTGCTTCGGGGTGTGAATTAGACTCCTCTGAGGTTCTTTGGGAGACCAGTGAGTTCGGAAAACTCGTTTAAATTACTTTTGACTCTGGCTTATCAAGTCACTCAGAGAGAACCACGTGGAACCTCAGCTTTTATTGGGGTTATACTGAAGTTGGCTTAAGCTTCCGTATCCCTCTCTGCACCCCAAAGAATTTAGAACACCGCTAAATGGTTGCATCCTGAGGGTTCCACAGATACTTTTGAGATCAATGGGTAATGAATCAGCAGATAAACGATCAGGCACGAAGTCGTCAGGCATGTCCACGGTGTGCAAGACTCAGAGGAAATGCTGCGTGTAGAGGGCCAGGAGGGGTTCGATCCCGATGTCTAAGGCCACCACCTTCAAGTGATGGTGTGAAATGGCTTTATCTTCTTCACCGAGCTTATCTGTATTTTCTGCAACATCTACAATAAGCATGTTTTATTTGTTGTAATAAACGAGTGAGGTTATTTGGGCGGCAACAAACAGTTCCTGTGGTAAGTTTGCAACCACTGCGCTTGGAGAAAAGATGGCTGGCTCGTTGAGAGAAAGACATGGCAAACAGAAGGTGCTCAATAAATGTCTGAGTTAAATTTCAGTCACACACCGAGAGGGGGAAGGCAGAAGAAGACCCTGGCTGAGAACGGCCCCTTTTCTTTATCCATTTCGTCATGTCTTGCCCCTGTAGGCACCACCATCCGGCGTCTGCAGGCTCATCGTGGGCAAGACCAGGCGCCTGGACCGAGTCCCTCCATGTAGCACTGGGTCTGTCTGTAACTGCCACCGTTGGCCCCCACGGGATGGGAATTTGGTTTCTACCTGGCAGCTGATGTCTCCTTCCAGCTCTCTGCATACCTGGTCTGTTCAGTTTCCAGGGGAACCAAGGGTAGGGACAGGCAGGCAGTGCAAAAATCCAGGGACCTCGGAGGACCCAGATCAGGAGCGGCCGCTTGCGTCCTGTGCTTTGGGGACTCCGTGGACGCGCTGCGCTGGCGGCATCACCTGTCTCCTCCCTCTCTTCTCATTTCCAGTCTCCTGGCTGGTCCCTCCGGGCAGAACGCAGGGTCCTGGGGCCACGGCTCCTGCCTTCCTCCTCGGTCCCCTCCCAGCTCCAGTCTCTCTTTCGGGCTGCCTCATCCCCCGCTCAAGGTCAAGGAACAAACAGATAAACCCTTTCTCTGGAGCCTGCCACAGAGAGGACGCCTCCAGCTAGAATCCGATTCTGAGTCAGGGCCAGGGCTCTCCTTTTCCTGTGAATGTGAAGACAGGAAGAACATTTTTTTTTGTAGCTGTAAAAATCAGTAAAAAGGTTTTGTAGGCAGAGAAGAGGCCAAGCAGCTGGCTTTGGTTTAAGGCACAAATAACAAATGGAAATGGTCAGATCTGGGGAGGGACAGGCCGGGGTGAACTCTAATATTCTTGTAGCTCTTGGAAATATTTTCCTTGAGGGCCAGCCAGGCACTGAGGACACGGGACTGCTCCCTGGCTTAGTGGGACAGAATGTGGGGCCTAGGTGGAGTCAAGTGAGGGGACGCGCAGGGAGTTGCAGATTCAAGATGGTTCTCGGCTTTTGGCCAGTCCCGTGGCTGTGACCAGGACCATAGTAGGCTTTGGAGACCTACTATGGACAGCAATATACTTGATGGATCTCTTATCTTAGAGGAATGAACCTGGAGCCGAGAGGGGTCAACATTGGCCAACTTGGGAAGGGTCTTATAGACAATGACAAGGATTTTAGGACATAGTCCAGAGGGCAATGGGAAGCCATGAAAGCTTTAAGGAGGAGACTAGAGACGTCAAGTTTATATTTTAGAAAGACCTGATTGCACGGTGCACGTGGCCTGGATGGAGACCAAGCTCAGAGGCTGCTACTCTGAGCCAGGTTGGTGGCTGAGCCGGTGGAGAGAAGTGACAGATTCAAGATATGTCAGAGGCAGAACTGACAGGTCTGGGCGTTTGATTGGACATGATGGAGGCACTGGGGAGAGAGGAAGGGGATCCGGACACTACCCCGATGTCAGGGCAGGGTGACTGGGTGTGCGGGAGGGGTCCCCAAGACGAAGAAGGAGAGGATTTGGGAGGAAGGATACATATTTTTTTTTAATCGCCTGGATGTTTTTCAAGCTTTGGCCAACTACCATGGACAGGACACCAAGAAGGACAAGGCATGGCCCTGCCCCAGAGAAGCTGGAATTCATACGTGTCATGGAAAGGCCTGTAAGGTTGGGACAAGCACGGTGGGAATTCAGAGGACAGAGAGGTGAGTGGGAGGGCTCCGGGAACCAGACTGGGCCTGTCTGGGCGGGGGTGTCAGCAGTGTATAGCTGCAGGACCAAGATTTGACCTTCTGTATCCTTCGCTTCCTTTCCCACAATCCCGTGTGCTTGGCTCTATGCCAGGCACGTTGTCCCAGCTGAGTACCCTGGCCCTATTGCCCAGTCCAGTCTGAGCTGGCTTCTACCCGGCTCTCAGGTAAGCCATTCCCTCTTACGCTACAACCAGAACGCTACCTGACGTTCCCTAAGAGGGCTTTCTCTGTCTCTTGCTTCCCATCTCTTTGGGGAACACTCTCCCTTCCACAGTGTAGTGGACCCCTCGATTCCTCCTATGCATTCTTCATGTCTCTGCTTAGGTTGTCTGCCTCCTGGAAGCCTTCCCTGGTCCCCAAAAAGAGGGCAGGTGTACTTCTCCTATGCTGAAGAAATAGTCTCTGGATGGATGCAGAGGAAATGGATGGGCACGTGGATGAGCGAGTGAAGGGGTGACATATGTAAGATGGAGACATGGATGAATGGATGGGGGGTGGGGGGGATGGATCGGCAGGATAGACGACTGGGCAGATCGATGGATGGATGGATGCAGACGATGGTTACCTAGATGGATGGCTGGGTAGATGGAAGAGAGAGGGCGAGTGGGTTAGGTGGAAGTAGGGTAGGTTGGGTAGATGAACGGGTAGGTGGATAGTGGTGGGTGGACAGGAAACCAGGTACGCAGGAAGGGGAAGGTGACAAGGTTGGCTCTAGCGTGGTGAATTCTGTGAAGGCCAAGAGGGGCCGAGGCGAGGCGGAGTGGGAATCTTCCTCTCCCGGCTCTTCCCTCTGACCCCTCGGCCTCCTCAGGGCACTCTCCTCCGTCCACTGGAGGGGCCCGCTCTGGGCACTGCAGCCAGAGATGCCCTGGCGCCAGGAACCTTCTTCCATCTCACCTCTTTTCCATAACTCTTCACCCTGTGGATGATTTCTGCCAACCGGTCTGCGTATAAACAACGACCTGGAGTTTGGGGATGAACTAAGAGATTTAGGACGCTCCGTATCCACTCTCCATATCCATTCTCTTCCTTGCCTTCTGCATCCTCCTTCTCCCTGTGTCCTTCTAGCAGAGAGCCAGATCCCCGGTGGGGCCGGGCTGGGCTGAAGCTGAAAGCACAGCCCCAGCCAGGGACAGCTGCCCAAGTCCTGCAGCCCTCGGCCCCGACCAGCCTGGTCCCTGCTGCCTGGTGCCCGCCCCCGCCCAGCAGCTCCGATTTTCAGCTCGGGTTTGATCGCCTGCCAGGATCTCCCAAATGTCAGCTGCAACGTTAGCATCTTTAAGAGAGTGCCTGAGGCGATCTTTAAGCAGGAAGGCTGGGGCCCCATGCTGATGAGAGGCGCTTGTTCAGAGCTGACAGCTCTGCCTGCTGCCTCCCCCAGCCCGGGCTCTGGGAGCCTGTGGCCCCCACTCTGTGGGCCTGGACAGCACCTGGGTTTATTTTTAAGCCCGGATGAAGCAGGACTTTGCCGGGAGTTAAGGTGTATCCACGTAGCCTCCTCCAAGCTGGGGGCCCTAGGAAAGCAGGGAGGGGGACTCTCTTGTCACTGCTGCACCCCCAAGCCCAACACAGGGCCCCCCGGAGGAGGGGTGAATGCATGAGCCTACTAAGCTGCCTGAAAGAGAGCACGCTGATGGGGATGCTCTCTCCCTCCCCACCCTCCCCACCTTGAGGGGGAGATGCTCGGGTGAGGGGAGATGAATAAATGCGCCACACTCTGGTGTCAGGCCCACGGGCCTGGGCTGGTGTCTGAGGTCTAGCGTTCCTAGCAAGTGGGCCCTTTCCGGCCTCAGCTTCATCATCAGTGAAATGCACAAGGGGATGGACACCGGCCGCGTCCGTTGTTGGGGGATCCATGGGATAATGAGATGGGAACATCGGGCACAGTGCCGGATACATAGGAGGAGCTCAAGGGGCACAGTTCTCACCCTCTCTTCCGCCTCCTCTGCCCCCATGCCTTCGCCCCTGCCATTCCTGCCGCCCTGAAGGCTCCTCTCCACATCAGCCTCCTTGTCCTGCTGGGTCCTGAGTGTGCCCCTCCTCTGGGACGCCTCCTGCCCTGCCCAGGCACATTGACGCTCCTCCCGGATCCCCCAGGACTGAGTTTACACCGGAACCAGCACCACCCAAGCCGAGGGTCAGCACGTTTCTTGAGGCAAAAAATCTTTATTGATTTCTAGATCCCCGGAGTTTTATACAGGTCCTAGTCCACCACAGATGGTGCTGAACGAATGAGTGAATAGCTAGCCGATCCGAGCAGAAGCAAGGGACCTTTCTAGAAGGTTTCAGTAATAAGAGAACGCATGTCTCAAAGGCTGAGGCCTGCTAACCCCTTCCAAGAACTCCCCATCGAGTTAATGAAGGGCCATTGGCTCTTCCACAGCTTCCATGTTCCCTACGATCCTCAGCACAGGGACAATTATTCTCAGGTCTCACTGGGCCGATGTCACACAGCAGGTTGGAGGCGGAGCAGAAGCTGCCCAGTTACTGGTCCAGACTGTCCTACTGGTCCTTGGTCCCTGATCTGATGGGTCTTGGGCCATACCGTGGCAGCCTCTAGTGCCCATGTTACAGTCCCCAGTCTCCTAGTGACCAATATCCTTTGCAGAGTAGTACTTATGGTGTGACCTCCATACTGCAGTTTGATCTTTACGCACATTTTTTTTTAAGGCCCCTCTCTTGGGGCTGAAGTACCCAAATGGGGAGGTGAAGTGACCCAGAAGAGAAAAGGAGAAACAGCATCGAGAGTCGGGACCGGAGTGAGGCCGGAGGAGGGGCAGCCTGCCTCTCACAGCGTAGGTGCCGTCTTGAGGGGGATCGCTTGGGGCTGGCGTGCTGAACCGGGGCGTGGGGAGTGGGTACACTTCTACGGAGAGGACACGATCAGCACCCAGTCACATTAGCACGTTTCAGAACTAGAAGGTGTAGGAACAAGACTCGGAACCGTTATAGAGTAAAAATAAAATAATAGATGATGAATGGATGGTGGGTCAGAGGTAAATGGAGGAATGGGTGGTGGCTGGGTAGGTGATGGCTAGATGTCAGGATGGATAAGTAGATGGGTAGATGGTTGGATGGATGGATGGATGGATGGATGATAGATGAGTGGATGGATGGGTGGCAGACAGATGAGGGGACGGAACTGTAAATGGGAAGATGGACAGATGAATGGGTTCATGAATGTATGAATATGTGGGTGGATGGATGACGGGATAGACGGATGGACAGATGGGAAGTGGATGGATGAGTGGGTAGGTGAGTGAGTGGATGGATGGGTGGATTGGGGCTGGGTGGATGGATCAGTAGATGAGTAGGTGGATGAGATAAATGGAAGGACAGGTGAGTGGGCGGGTAGAGGCTGCACTGGCACTCAGCGAAGAGCACAGTGACTGAGGGCGGAGAATCTTGCCTTTGCCCCGTTTCTGACCCGAAAGCCCTGTGGGTCATCCGGCTTTCTTGAACCTCACCTTTATCTGTCTAACGGGGCAAAAGTCATTAAAGATCCCTGGGCTGTGACTGTCCCCTAGCACCACAGCCTCTCCTATCCTAATGACCCATCTCACCCTGCCCATGTGACTGTCCTGTGACAAGCTTCCTCTTTCCTGTACCCACAGGGATCGTCTGTGTAGTTTCCGTCAACACTTTCTAACAGGGGCCAAGGGAATTCTGTTCGCGGCCTCATCCAACACGGGTAACACCCACACCCTGGAGTCTGGTCAAGCCTGGCTGATACCAGCTGGGGTTAAGAGGCCAAACCTGACATCAAGAAGTAGATCCTGATCCCAGCTCCGGCACTCAGTGGTGACCTAAGCCAAGTCACCAGGTCTCTTGGAGCCTCACAGTTCCATCTGCAAACAGGGACAATAGCAGCACCCACCTCCCTGGGTACCCAGGTGGCTCTGTGACAAAACACGTGGATGCTCAGCCCAGCGCGGGCCCGGGGCGGGGTTCGGGCAGGCACAGCGCCCTTGTCACTTTCTCTGCCACGAGCCCAGGACCTGTCCGTGGGGCTCGCTGTAGAACGGGCGCCCCTTGGGTGAAGGCCGGGGTGCACGCAGGTTTCTGGAACGGGGAGGCTCCAGGGAGTTAAGCCCTGTCACACAGGGCAGCTCCCAGACAGGGCAGCCAGCTCTGACACCGACTCTATGTGGTGGCTTTGTGGCTTCATGTGCACCCTGTCCTGGATGACCCAAGGTCTGGCAGTACTTCCCGTGACCAGCTGGGTGACCCTGGGCAAGTGACCTCCCCTTCCTGAATCTTGGTTTCGTCAAGGGCCTCAGAGTTAGCTGCGTGCTTTGCCCTCTGTGTCTCTATTACCACCGGGTTGGCCTCCCCACGAGGCGGGTGGGGCGGCACCCATCATGGCTGGAGGTCCAGAGAGGTTCTGGAGTTGACGGTGGAGAAGCCAGAGGCGACGTGCAGACTCCTCCTGAGCTCCACTCCCAACCTGGGGCTGAAATCTGGTTCTGGGACCCTCAGCCTGCCCGGTCCCTCCTGCCATCACTCCCTGCCAGCGCCTGGCTCCCTCTGGTCAGCGGTGGAATCCTGGCTGCGAGCTGCGGAGTCACAGGGCTCTCCTGCAGTGGAGCCCTGAGTGACTGCCCCATTGTCCTGACCTCCCAGGGCCCTAACACCTTAGACGCACAAGGGCGTCCACGGAGTCCACAGGGGATGTTCAGCCCAGTGACAGCGTTGTCCAGTCAGGCGCCCCCTCACACCTGAGTGACCTGGGCTTGGGAGAGGTGCCAGGTAAAGAGAAGGAACTCAGGGGCACCCCCCGCCCCGAGGGTGGCAACAGTGCCAGGTCTCACCCCTTCCAGCCCTGGGTCCCCTCCTCCCCTTCCCCAACTGCGGCAGACTCCAGTTAAAACGGCACCTCCACCATCTGTCGTCCCCCCCCCAGTGGGCGGGACTGTGACTGGGGCGGGGGGCGTGGCTCGCCTCCTGAATAGGAGGCTGGTAGGTCTCCAGGGCCGGATGGGTTGAGGGCCTGGTGCTGGCCCAGGGCTGCTGAGCTGGGGAGGAACTGGTGGGTGGGAGGGCAGGATAGCACCCCGGAAGGCTTCTTGCCCTCCCTCAGTGCTGCCCCTGCTCCCAGGGCGCCCCCTGTGGCCTGGTCTCCCATCTGCCCCTTCCCCAAGCTCCTCCAGCAACCTGGGTCTCTCATTATCCTCCCCGGTGTTTAGAGAATTTCAGATCAATACCTGGGCGCGAGAGGCTCCAAGCACCCTCTCTCCAACAGGGGCTGCCTCCCTGGGCAGCGGGCACCCCCACCTCAGGCATCTCTGCTTTACCGCCATGGAAACTGAGGCAGAGAGGAGGGCGGTGGGCAGCTGGGAGTGGACCGAACTCCCCTCTACCTGGCCCTGGCTGCTTCTTGCCTCCCAGTCGGAAGCAGCTGGGGAGGGGGGGGGTCACAGAGGGACCAGAGTCCTGACGCTGTAAACAAGCTTTCTGGCCTCACTCTTCCCATCTGGGGAATGGGGGGAGACGAAACCACACGGCTCCGAGACGGGGGAGGGGAGGAGGGCGTACCATTTTCCCGAAATCCCGACAGGCTTGGGAGGGGCAGCGCTGGCGGGGGAGGGGTGAGACTGGGGCAGGGTGAGGACTGGCGGGGGAGTGAGGACCGGGCGGGGACCCTGCAGGTCAGTCCCCGCCGCATCGCCCCGCGCGGCCCCGCAGCTTCTCCCTCCCGCCAGCAGTGTCCGGCGCCCCTCCTCTCTCCCGCTTCCTGCCAGCTCCTCCCCGCAAAGCCCCAGACCCCAGCTGCAGTGTTTTTACGGCGTTGACCGGCCGCTCAGCCTCCCTCCTCGCCCTCCCCTCCCCCTCCCCTCCCCTCCCCCTCCCCCTCCCCCTCCCCTCCATCTTTCCCCCGCTCTCCATCCTCTCTTCCGTCGTCTCCTCCTCCTCGCCTCTCTCTGGTCTCCCCCTCTCCTCCTCTCCTCCTCCCCATCTTCTCTCCTCTTCCCCTCCCTTTCTCCCCCTCCCTCCATCCTCTCTCCTCCCTCCCTCCCTGCCTCCCTCTCTCCGGGGGAAGAAAGGTCACCGTGCAGCTGATTACTCAGAGCTCAGTTGCTGTAGCAACCGGCGGGGGAAGTGGGACAGGCTGGCTTTGAGGACGCGTGAGGTCGGCCGCGGGCGGGCTGGAGCCGGCGCGGGCCTCTGTGCTCCTGCGACAGAGCCGGGCTCCCCGGCCGCCGCGGGCCGGGCTCCGGGGGTTCATTTTTAATGAAGAGTTCCTGCTCCCCTCCCGCACCCCTCCCGCCTCCGGCCCACCTCCCTGGGGTCTGGAAGGGGAGGTTCGCCCCCTCGGCTGGGCCCTTCTCTCTCTGGTTCTCTGTCTCCTCTCCCCCTCTGCCCGGGTTCTGATGGCTTCTTTCTTTCTCCTTCTCTTTGAGCTCAAAGGGACACACACACACACTCACCTCTCTCACCAGCGTGGTAAGGAGCCCAGGAAAACCCTCGGCTCCTCCCAGCCTCTCCACCCCCCGCCTTTCTCACTGGAGACCTCAGGCCAGACCCCAACACAGCCAGAGACAAGGGTCCACAGAGGGGCCTCTGGCTGCTCCCTGGCCACACTGGCATGGGCGTGACGCCCACTGTGTGCCAGCCCTGCCCTCCAGAGCAGCCGGGCCCCTGGGGAAGGCAGCACTGCTCACAGAGGAAGCCAGACCTGGGAGAGGGGAGGGGGCGCGATGAGGCCGGCTCAGGAGGCGCCTGCTCCTTGTGGGTGGGATGGGGGGAGGGAGGGGGTTGCAACCCAGCTTCCTGCCTTCTGTTGCCTCCTCCTGGGAGCGACCCAGGCAGCAAGGCAGGGTGGGAGACAGCTCTGAGGTCTGGGGCTTGGGCAGGCCTCCGCTGGAAGTCCCCACGATCCTGTGGGACCGTCCTCTGTGGCTGGTGGCCTTGTGAAGTGTCCAGCCACTTCGGAGAACATTTAGCAGCTTTAAAAAGGGGAGCATACACTTCCTGTAGGACCAGGCCTCTCCCCTCCCAGGCATTTATGCGAGAGAAATGGACACCTGGGTCCCCACAGATTTTTACAGGAATGTCCACAGCAGCTGTGTTTGTAACAGGCAAAACCGGAAACAGCCCAAATGTCCATCAGCAGGTTGTGGTGCGTCCCTGCAATGGAACACGGCCGAATTCATACAACAACACAGCAGTCTCAAGGTCATGGTGCTGAGTGAGAGGAGTCAGGCGACAAAGAATGCATACTGTTCGATTCCTTTATAGAACATTCTAGAAAGTGCAAAATAACCTATGGTGGCAAAGCTGCTCAGTGGTTTCCTGGGGACATTGGGGGCCAGAAGGTCCCACAAGGGGGCCCAAGAGAACTTCTTAAGGATGCTGGCTGTGTTCTCTGTCTTGATGGTAGTGATGGTTTTATGGGTGTATACCTAGGCCAAAACTCATCAAATAGTGTGATGTAAATAGGCACAGTGGTTGTATATCCATTATACCTCAATAAATTGGAAACAATTCCTGCTCTGCCTGGGTGGGTCACCTCACTACTCTAAGCCTCATCTATAAAAGTGATTGTGGCAAACTCACAGGCTGGTTCTGAGGATTCAATGATATAATGTTAATCACTCAGCTCCATCCTGAGCGAACCACGGGTACCCCATCCGGGACAGAGAAGAAGGGGACCGTGGGACCTGCCTGCCCCTTGCTGGACTGTAAGATGTGATCTGTTTTAGGCTGTCCCCACTCACTCACACCTTCCCAAGGAGAAGGGAGCCCCTGCTCCATGTCAGGCCTGGCTGCTTCCTGAGTAAACAAGGGAGAAATAAGCCCTAACTCCATCCTGTGGGGATGTCCTCTGGGGCGACAAACACATACCCTGAAGGTCACAACAGGAGGAACACGGGTCCGCGCATGTGCAAAGGCCCTGAGGCTAGTGAGAGGCAGCACGTGGGGCGCAGATAAGCCTCATCGTGTAACACCTCGCGGGCCCCGCTGAGAGTCATGCAGCCTCCCGAGGGCCACTCTACCTCGGGGAGCTGCGCTTTCCTCATTTGTCAAGATGGAGATGATAAAGGAGCAGGTGCAGCTCTCAGCACAGGGCACGGCCATGCTCATCACTGTTGTTATCGCTCATGGCAGCGCCTTCTCCTCTGTGGCCAGGCTAAATCCTCATGGGCCGGTGCCGGAGCCTTGGAGATGGGGCGTTAGATTTGCTGTGCCAGTCACTCCAGGAGACTTCTCGAGCCTCCTCCGCCCTTGAAACTTCTAGAAGCATGCACAACCTACCAAGACGGAACCAGGAAGAAACAGAAAACCTAAATAGACGGATTACTAGCAGTGGAATTGAAGCAGTATTCCAAAATTCCCAACAAGCCGAAGTTCAAGATCGGACGGTTTCACAAGTGAATTCTACCGAAATTCAAAGAAGAGTGAATGTGTATCCTCCAACTATTCCAAAAAAACCCAAACAAACAAAGAGGAAGGGACGCCCCCTTCCCACAACCACCCTCCACTCTCACCCGGTCCAGCCTCACGATCTTCAGCCTCATACCCATCTCCTCAGGACCGCCCTGCCTCCATCTGCCCCTCTGCCTGGGCCTCCTCCTCAGTGTGGCCCCGGGGGCGCCCAGGGAGTCTGCAAAGATTGCACCCAGAGGGCACCCGACCCTGACTGCACTACAGCCCCTGCTGAGGTCATCTCCGGTCACTCGCCCTCCTCCCCTCGCCCCTGCGACCTCTCATGCAGCCTCGCCTCTGCCCCTCCTCCAGGCCTTTGCAGGTCGGGACCCTTGGAACCGCTTTCCCCAGCCCTCCTGGGGACTCTTCTTATGGACCCTTCAGGTCTCAGCTCAGATGTCACCTCCTCGGGGAGGTTCCCCAGCCCATTTCCTCTGCCTTCCTCTTCACGACCACAGCCTTCACGGCGCGTATTCAGCCCGCACTACCTCATTCCCCCGTTCCCCGTTCTCCATGTGTCTTTGGCTGCCCTTGAAGAAGCTCCCTGAGGACAAACACTGGGCCTGTCTTGCTCACCTGTGTATTCTGTTGCCCAGTGAGTGAGTGAGTGAGTGAACAGATGAATGGATGGATGGATCAGCTGCCTCTGCTTTTGGAAGGTCCGCAGGGGCCCCAGGAGTTGGTGGGGCAGAAAGGAGGTGGCTCCCAGCCTCTGGACTGCTGTCCTCTGAAGGACGTCCCTTCTGGTCCCTTGAAGGTAGGTCTCCTCTCTCCTTCCTGTTTCCCACCCTCCAGAGGAGGAGCGTAAAGCACCTGGCCACCCAGGTAGATCCTCTGAGGCCAGAACAGGGAAAAGGCAGATCTCCCACTTGGTGCAGCAGGGGGCCCAGAGTCCTGATGCCTAGAGCTCACCCCACCCCCATTCATTCACCAAGGGACAGAGCAGTGTGGGAGCTGAAGCCAGGCAAAGTTCAAAGCTGTGGGGCCCTGGACAAACTCCCTCTCTCAGTGCCTCTATGTTCTCATCTATGGAATGGGGAGGATCATCGGACCTACCTCTTAGGGGCAGAGTGAGAGTAAATAGATTCATGCCCAGGGCAGGGACTATGAGTGTCTTGTTGACTTTGTGGGACCCATGAGTGAGTGAGTGAATGAATGGGGCCAGAAGCCATCTGCCTCCCAGAGCAGCATCCCAAGAGAAGCTCACTTTGGAACCAGCCTCTTCAGGGTCAGCAGGCCAGGCCCAGCCCCTCAGAGGAGGTTGCCAGGGTTGCCAACAGTTCAGAGGCTTCCAAGAGTCTCTTGACAAAGGGATCAAAGGAAGCAGATGACAGAAGGGCAGGAAATGGCTGCAGGTGGGGTGGGGGCACAGTACCTCCACCCAGGCCGGGATGAAAGAGGCACAGGAAAAGGACACAGATGGACCAGCCGTGGGGGGTGGGGGATGACAGGATGCAGGCAGAGGGTCTCAGCCACTTCCTTTGCACAGAGGATGAACTTGATGGTTTTCTCTTTGGTGCAGGACCCTCCTTTCTGTCCCCAACCACCAGCATCCAGCCTCAGGCCTGGCACCCAGAGGACACTCAGGAAATGTGTGTTGATTCACCATGTGCTTGAATGAATGAATGAATGAGTGAAACTTTTATCAGCCATTCCTGACCTTTCTAGTAGTCGAGAAGAGTGGGTCGGTCCAGGGGATTTTGACATAAAAGTGCAGAGCACACCTTGCCCACTGTTTCAAGGAGGATGTTAACGTCACAATGGCCGTTACTGGATCTGGCACTCACTGAGCAGTGACTATGAGCTGGGTGCTCGGCATTTCTGCGTCATTTCCCCATCATCTCAGTGACTCCTTGCCATGCTCCACGAAGGTGTTGCCAGCCTCATTGTACAGATGGGGAAACTGTGGCTCAGGAAGAAGAGTCTTGCCTCTGCTCACCCAGCACCTCGGTGACAAAGTCGAGATTCCAATCGGAGCCTTTTCACATTTGTCAACGCTGCTCTTAAAAACACATTCTCGGGCTGATGGCAAAATGCCTTATCACTCACCCTTCCCTCCATGGATTCATCCATTCATCCTTTCCACAAGCAATTGCTAGAAGCCTCACTGTGCTGTGCCCTGTGCCGGGCACTAGGTGAACGGGATAATTCCCGTCCCTGCTGCCACAGGGCTCCTCACCTGTAGGGCAGCGCTCCACCCGAATAATGAATTCATCGTGGAAAGTGCTGGGAAGGAAAAAGCCGGAGTGCAAAGCTAGCGCATGCAGGGGACCCGCCCAGTCTGGGGACCTAAGAAAAGGCTTAGCAGTGCAGCCTGCAGCATGGAAGGCGTCACTGGCAGGGAGGTGTGAACAGGTGGAAGACAATCAGGGACTGCGGAACGAATGAAGGAAAATAATAGTCATAACCCCGATCTGAGCAGGCACCGTTCACTGAGGCCTTTCTCCCCACAGCACCTTGCATGGATGGTTTTATAAATATTTCCAATAAATGGAGATACAGATGCCCTTCTCGTCCCCATCATAATTGGAGAGATCAGCTCACGCAGCTGCTAAGAGGCAGAGCCAGGGTCTGTCTGATGCGGGGGTCTCAGCTCCTGACGCTGAATCCAGTGTCTGCAGGAGAAGAGATCCTTCTGCTCAGTGGCTAGGGGTGGGTGGCCCCGCAGGGACATGGTGCCCACTGGAGGTCATGTTCCTCCTGGCCGTGTGAGCCATCAGTTCTCCTTGGGCTGGGAAGAACTTTGGTTCCAGAGGAAATACGTAGGGAGGGAATATTTCTGAGCTCAAATCAGCTGGTGCTGCCTTAGGAGACGCAAAGACACTCAGCAGGTGCTCTGACCAGCGTTTGAGAGCCGAGTGCTGTAAGGAGGACCCCGGCCTCTTCCCCTCGGGTGGCAGAGGTTGCCATGCTCTGTGGAGGCAACCCTGGGGCGGGGCTACAGGCCCCCATGTCACCCTTCTCTCCTTATGGGCCCCAAACCGCAAAGACAAGCCAGTTTTCCTGTATTTTTCTTTGAAGGGAGAGACGAGGCTGAGATCCTCCATGGCCTGGGGTGTGGGCCCTGAGGGGTTGGGCTGGGGCTGCTGTCTCCCGGTGCTTCTCATCACCTAGAGGGTGCAGGACATGACCCACCGAGCAGTCAGAGTGGTCCCAGGGCTTAGGCCTCAGGGGTCAGTGGGTCCCTGTGTCCCTGGGGAAAGGGTAAAGGACTTACCTGTGATACCAACAACAGCGCACACTTCCTGAGCACCAGCCATGCACCTGGCTCTGTGTTGGGCACCTTCCCGAATCATCTCCCTGAGTTGTACAGGGCAGAGGCTGCTGGCTATTGCCAAGTATGTATTCCGCATCTTCCTTTTAGTAACTGCATACCCAATTCTGAGTTTTAATAAGGCTCGCCATTGCCAGGCTAAATACTACATTTCCTAGTCTCCTTTGCAGCTAAGTGTGGTCATGTGATTAGTTCTAGCCAATGGAGCACAAGAGGGTGTGATCTACCTACCTTTCAGCTTGCCCTTCAAAGGAAGTTGCGGTTTCTTCCTCCTTGGTCCTCCCAAAACACCTGGGAAAGAGTGGGTAGGGGGAGGTGGTGGCCATCTTTGACCTTGTGGTGGGAGGCAATCCCCCACGGGATGGGAAAGACACAAGGAGCTGGGCCCTTGGACTGGCTCCGGAGCAGAGGCCCCTAGACCGAAACACAACGAAAATCAGCCCCTCTCTCCTCTAACCCCTGTTCCTTGGGTTCTGCTAGAGTAATTGGGCTGCATTCTCATGACACACTGGGGCTCCAAGAGGGACGTCCATGGTTACTTGGCAGTGGTGAAGTCAAGACTTGAACTCAGGCCTGGGTTTGGTTGATCCCAGAACCCGTGCTCAAAGCTGCTGGGCTGAACGTGCTGTGGCACGCAGCGGATGCTCAGTAGATGATTTTCGGGCGGTTGGATGAAGACATGCATGGTGGCCTGGTGATTTCTAGGGAGGACGTAACCCTGGAAGAACCAACTGATCTGGGCCTACGTGCCACTCGCTTCTGGGTCCTATGCCCAACATTCAAAGATGATCGCATTGACAACGTCTTCTAGTTTATAACGTGCCACTTCATATCCACTGTCACCTTAACCTTGACCCCTTCCTGTGAGGTGAGCAGAGGAGGCATCGTTATCATCGCCATTTTACAAGTGAGAAAACAATCTCTGTACCTATCATAACCTGGCACATAGTAATCGTTCGACACGTGGCAGATCTTCTTGTTCCTTTACTCATGTTTTCATGGTCATAATGCTACTACTAATATTAAAAATAGTTTTAAAGAGGAGTGGAACGGGGGAGAGCAGTAGGAGAAACCCATGTGAAGGGCACAAGAGACCTGGTGGCCACCGGACTTGCCGATGACCTGGAGACATCGCTTCCTCTCTCTGATACCTGTTTCTGATACCTGGTGTAAAATGAGAGAGTTGGAGAATATGGTCCCCTCTCCCCATTCTCATTCTGGGTTCTACTGCCCTGTACCCCCGAGGTTGGGAATGGGAATGCCCCGGGTCCCCCATCATTGAGGGCAGACGCAGCCCTATGTTGCAGGGCAGTGAGCTTCTCCTCGGGCCTCCGCCAGCCTTTCCCAGCTCCCTTTCTGAGCCAGGTTCTGAGTCCTAGGGCTTCAAATGTCAACTCCCTGAGCCTCAGGGTCCTTATCTATAAAACGGGAATGATAGTAAAAGTAAGGACATTGCTAATAGGCTCTCGTGTCATCTGTATGCATTTATACACATAAAGTGCTTAGAATAAAGCCTGTCTCAGTAAGTGCTCAGTTCATGCTATAGGTATTACAGTTATTGATTGTCAGTTATAAGTAATATTATTATTAATCATTATAATGAAAGGCTAATGGGCATTTACAGGTGATTGCAAGAGAAAGGAACACATTGAAACGTCAAAAAATGGCAGTTCTGTTGGAAGGCCAGGGGCTAGGGGCTTGGTTCAGTGCCCCTGGGCACCTCTGAAGGGTCTGTGGGTTGCCCATCTGGGCACCTTCACCTGCTCCCTTTCCTCGCTGTTAATTTTTCCCATCAGCCACACTTGGGCTGGCCAGTTAAATTAGAAATGGAAATTTCCAGAGTCTCAACATTGAAAAATATCTCAAAGTTGCCTAAGCTAATCCTTCATGGCTCTGTATGTGCGCACACGCGCGCGCACACACGCACACACACACACACACACTGCCTGTCCTTGAATATCTCCCCACGTGGGACACTCACTACCTACAAGGCTGCCCTGAATATTAGATAGTTTATCTTGTGAGGCCAAACCAACCTCTCTGGATGGCCTCCCCCGTTCTGCCTTCTGGCTCCTCCCAGAACAAGTCCACCCCTGTGTCTCAGCTAGCCCCTCAGGCACCAGGATCAGTGGCCACTAGATCAGCTCCTCCCCACCTGAAATCTCTGCCGTGCCTTTATCACCCTCCTGGAAGAGGGAAGAGTTAGGCTGCATTTGCACAGAGCACTGTCTCAGGAAAAGCATAGTGACCCAGCCCTGCAGATAAGCCCAGGGAGCCACGCTGGCCTGCAGCGCCCGCCCGCCCACCAATAGCCCTGGTTCTCTCCTCCTGTGGGCCTGACTCCTTCCCTTTTGTAGCAGAACTGCAGGGAGACAAAAGGCAAAGATTCGCCTGAAGCAAACACGTCAAATCCCTCTACCAAACACATCTTTTGGAACTGAGTGCAAAGATACCAAGGAGAAGGGGCCTACTTGATTAGGTTACTTTGGGGCCGTTGCCTGATTTTGTTGCACATCTTTGCTTGAGGTTCCTGTAGTGACTAAAGGGTGTTTGATGTCTCCGAGTCACGCACAAGCTGGTGTATCAGCGTTCATCTCTGGTTGTTCTTGTAATACAGCCTCGGACAGGATCTCAGGCACACAGTAGGTCTTTAATCAGTGTTGGAAACAATTAGCTCTCAGCAGGAAGATGAGCTAGGTACACTGGAATTAGAGGAAATGCATCCCCTTTGCTAGAGGGGCTTCGTCTAGACACAGTTCTGACCCTTTCTGGCTCCTGGCTAAGTGAGTCTCAAACTTTACTAAGCCCGAGATGTACCTGAGAGAGTTATAAGATGCAGAGTCCCAGGACCTCTGCTCAGAGGGCCTGATTCAGTGGATCTGGAGAGGCCCAGGAGTCTGCAATTTAATGATCTCTCTACTGCTCCTGACTTACCCCAGGCCCCAAGCTGGGGATAGATGTTACTGCTAAATGCACCGACTGCTCCGTGCCTGTCCTGTGCTGAGAGCTGGAACGCTATGCCAAAGAAGACAGAACCACCCCTGCCCCCAAGGAGCTCACCACCTAATAGCACGAGTTGAGGAGCCTGAGCTCTGGAATGACCAGGTACAGCTACGGGAATGCAAAGGTTAGAAGAGACCTTCCTCCTGGTACTGGGTGGCTGCTGTCACAAGACAGGAAGTGTCCTAGGCTGGCGTCTTGGGACATGAAGGCCTTGGGAGGGATGGGCACAGGCTGGCCTGGAGGCAGAAGTTGTTCTCCCTGACCTTACCTGAGCTGGACTCGTGATGGGGACAGGTGATGTGTGGCTTGGAGCGGATGAGGCAGTCAGGTTGCATGTGCTCTGAGGCAGTTCATGGTGCTGCCTATTGAGTAAGAGCTGGGCTCGAATCCCAGCTTTGTCCTTTGTATCTGCGTGACCTTAGGCCAGTGATTTCCCTATTCCACGCTTTGTTTCCACCTTTGCAAAGGGATGACAATTGTGTCATCCACCTGCAGAGGTGATTTACCAAGAAGCTAATGAAGTTTTAGCCCCAAGGACTCTTGGCAAGGCCCTGGGCTTAATTGTGCATTCATAACTTGGCATTATTTTTCTTAGAGGGTCCTCAAGACTGTAAACGCTTCTCCCCAAACTTGGATCTGCCCAGGTCGACCTAATACAGCTGTTGCAAGATTTGGTGAGAACCCTTGTCGAGCCTGTGTCTGGACTCAGAAGACTCCTTAGCTTCTGAGCCTTGGAAATACTGGCACCCTGGACAGTGGCAAAGTTCGTGTGGGAACTGCCAGGACCTCCTGAGAGCTGAGCCCCACTCTTATTCTGACAGTCTCTGTGCCCAAGACCGCAGAGCTCCAAACCTCTCTAGCCCAGATGGGAAGTAGGGAGGAGCAGGCTGGAAGGAGAATGGAGAACATGAAATAAGGAAGAGGCTGGGGAGGAGGGTGGGGAGGTGGGGTGCAAGCAGATTAGAGCCAGCCTCAGGCAGACCCCTCTGGCTGCCTTATGCACTAGCCTTTGGAGGCCAGGCTGGTGAGAAGCCAGCCGGAGATGAGAGCCCTGGGCAGAGGCCATGGGGTTGACTTGGCTTTGAAAATACCTTCAAATGTCTGAAACCAGGGGAGGATGCTGCTTATCCAGGATCCACAGTTGAAGGGGGTGGGAGGGAGGGAAGGATCTTGGGAGAGGATCCACATCCCGACCCCATTCTGTGCTATGCCCTGTCCATGTGCCCCATTTCATTGAATCCTCCCCTCCTTGAAGTCCTCACTCTGTTCTCTCCATCCTGCAGAGGAGGAAGTGGAGGCTCAGAGAGGGCAATTCCGTTGCCTAAGGGCACACAGCAGGGGAGACTGTAATACAAACAAGGATTTGGACCAGCTCTAACTCCAAATTCCAGCTCTTACATTAACCCTTTCCTGCCACCATCCATCTTCTTTCTGTGGGCTCAGTGGCACCCAGTGGGCTCGTCGTAATAAAGATGGGAATGAAGAACTCCCAGGCCAGGCTCACCCCACGTCCCCCGCCCTCCGCCTCAGCCAGCTCTTTCTGACCCTTCTCTTCGGCTTCCACAGGTTTCCTCACGCTCCGCCGGGAGCCCACTCCGAGGCAGCTTTCTCACAACAGGACCCCCAGCGTGGGGACGCCTCCCGACTCCCCAGGCCCTGCGGGAGAGCCGCGACCTCAGGCGGGTGGTCTCCGGAGCCCCCTTCCCCTCCCCAGCCTGACCCGCCCCCGCTCTTTCCCCGGCAACTGAATAATTGACTCGACCATAAATAATGGATCTGCGTTGCGCGCGCCCTCTGCGCCCCCAGGGTGCGGGGGGTTCCCCGTTAGGGATGTGGGGAGGCGCGGAGGTGGGGGACGGGGTCCGCGGTGCTTTGCACGTAAGTGGCACAGTTTCGCTCTGCGGGCCTTTCTCTCGCCCTCTCGCTCCCTCGCGCCGGCTTTTCCCCTTTTTCTTTTTCCTTTTTTTCTCTCCTGGAGCGGAGCCCGGCGCCAGGAGTCTGGAACCAGCTTGACAAGCTTTTGAGTTATGGAGAGGGGAGGGGAGGGAGCGGGCGGGCGGCGCGGGGCGGGGAGGGGACCGGAGGGGAGGGCGCTCCGCAGTGGCGTGGGGACTGGGGGGGGTGGGGTGGGGCTCCCGCGGGCAGGGGCGCGTGTACCCCCGTGTGGAGACTGTCGCCAACTTTGGGCAGCGTCGGAGAGGGTCTTGTGGTGGCGGCCGGGAGGGGGCTGGAGGCGGCGGCGGGGGCCGAGGGTGAGTCAGGCCGCAGACCTGCGAGCGGCCGGCTGGCGTAACGAGCCCGGCTTAGAGCCTCAATAAATGAGGCCCGGGGAGGGCGGCGGGGTTTACTCGGCTTCAGGAACCGCGGCCTCCCCGCCGAGCAAGACATTCCTTTCCGCTGAACTGGGCGCCTGGGCCCGCGCCGCCGCCGCCGCGCCCTGCACGCATCGCCCTCGGCGGGCGGCCGGGCCCAGGGCGGGGGACAGCGCCGGGGGTGGGGTGCGGGGCAGCGGGGAGCGAGGCCCGGGGTGGGCCCCTTTGTCCCCCTCTGCTGCTCCTCAACCGCCTGGGAGGGTAGAGACCGCTGTGCCCATTTAACGGTGGGGGCCTGAGCCCAGCGAGGGTCATGAATGCTGCGGGTTGCCCCGCTGGCTTCCCAGGGTGTCTGATCCCCACTCCATTCCTTTGCCTGAGACTCGCCATTCACCCCACTCCCCGAGTTGTGCCTTTGGGCCTGGTGACAGCCCGGGGGCTCAGAGCCAGGCGCACAGCAGGGGCACCTTAGCCACTGGCTGAGTTTGACGGGGGCGCTATGCCAGGAGCCTCAGGAGGGCAGTGAGCATGCGCGCCCGCTGGCGGCCCAGTGCCAGACAGCCCCGGCCCCAGGGCCAGGCAGGAGTGGAAGGTGTCTGGAAAATTATTGGCTTACCAGGACCAGCAGTAGAGAGAAATTTCCAGACTCCTTGAGGTCTCCAAGGGGACTCAGTGTACCCCATGAGGACAGTCCTAGAAGCTAACAGAGACCCTGGTTCCAAACATGCCTTCCACTGGACTGCAGGATTTCTGATCAGGCTGTGGTTCACTTTTTCACACCTCAGTTTCCTTTAGGGGCCCCAGTGCTTCCCCGAGCTCGGCCACCACCGGGCCCATCCAGCCCCGCCTGCTCCCAGCCACTTAGTGTGACCTGGAGCTACGTGCCTGGCTCCCCTGCTATGTAGTGGTGTTTTACCACTCGGAGCCTCTCTCATTCAGCTGTGGGATGGGTGAGTAACAGTGCCAGCCTCGCCTGTGTGCTGGAAGGTTCCGTGGGGCCATGCCAGTCTTGACTTCGCACGGAGCCTGCCACACAGTAAGCAGTCAATGTGGGTCACTGTTGTTAGAGCTGGTTGTTTTTGTTATTTCTGAGGGACTCACAGAGGCCTAGCGAGCCCCCTCCCCTCCGGGCTCCCCCCTCAGCAGAAGGCAGGGCGGGGCGAGAATGCAGAGCAGCCGGCGCCTCCCCCCCCTTCCCCCACCTCCACCCGCTGAGCAGTGTGGAAATCACCCGAGAAGCTGCTGAGCAGAAATTTCCAGTCTCCCTGGCAGGGAAGAGTTAGGGTGGGGCTCAGAGATGAAGTTGAGCAGGCTTTCTGGGGCCAGGGCTGGGGGAGGCCCCCCCAGATGTTCTTGGGGACCCGGGAAGCACCCCGGGCCTTGGGGAGCACCTGGCCTCCAACACAGCCCTTGTCCCTAGTGGTCAGGCAGGAGCAGTGCTAGCTGTGCCCTTTAGTGAGACTTGTACCCCGGATTTGCGTGAGCATCCCCAGAAGATGGGATAATAGGGTCGCTGTGAGCACTTAGTACAGCTTCTTGCACCGCGTTAAGTGGGGGCTGTTTGCTTTAGTGACTATCCCGATTGTAGGGGCCCACTTAGCTGATTCCTTAGCCACCAGGAGGAGCAGAGGCCCCTGGTTAGTTGGTGGGTCTCACTGGGGCTGTGGTCACATAGGTGGCCTGAAAACCCACCTGGGGACCTGGCAAAGAAGCTGACTTTTGCTTCATTCACAGGGCTGTGTGACCCTGGGTGCCCAACTCTGGACTCCTTGTTTTCTCCCTATCTGCAAAGTGGCCTGTGACCCTCACTCCCCAGAGGAAAACAAGGACCATTGGAGTGGGGAAGAGATGGGGTCAAGTCCCAGCACGGCCCCAAACTGCACAGGTGACCTTGGATAAGCCCGAATGAGACTTAAAACACAAAACTGAGTCACACTAATAAGAACATGTCAGCTTCAGGCTAGTGCTGGGTGTTTTGCATACACGTATCTCGCTGTTACTCTTGGAGGGAAGTTTTATTAACTTTATTCTCCAGATAAAGTAATTGAGGCTCAGGAAGGCTGATTCACTTCCTTAAGGACACACAGCCAGGAAATGAAAGAGTCAGGATTCAAGCCCTGACCTGCTGGCTTGGAGCCTGAATCCCTGAAGCAAAGCAAGTTGAATGTTTTAAAAAATAAAACATTTTAAGCACCTACTATGTGTAAGACATAAAAGGAGGTGGCCATAAAAATGACGCATGGCCTGGCCTTTGAGAAGCTCCTGAGTGAGGACACGAGACTCCAACGAGGCCCCCATGAAAGTTAGATTTGAAAAGTACTACCATAAAATATGGGCAGTGCGGTGGAGGCACCAAGAGAGAGGTGGGGTTCAGTATGGTGAATACAGAGAGAGGGCGCTGGGGAGAAGGCACAGAGGCCAGGAATGGCGAAGGCTGGTCTTGAGCAATGAAGAGGAATCTCAGTGGTGGGCACAGGTGATTCCTGGAGGCCGGCACAGCCAGGGCAAAGCTATGGTGGCGTAAGGGGTTGTACTAGCTCGGGGTGGAAGGGCTATGGGGACAGAGGCGAGAATAGTGTTGCTAAGCTGGCTTTGGGCTGTCAAGGCCTTAGAGAGCTACTTCTGCTCTCCAGAAACAGGGAGCCATTGAAGGTCTTTGAGCAAAGGTGGGACATCATGCCATGGGAGGTTTAGAAAGACAGTTCTGTAGGCAGAGAGATGTCTTGAAAACATACATACAAAAAACTAGAAGGACAGGGTCAGGATGCATTGCATGAATCTTGACAGTGCTTCCTTTAAAAGGTTGGGTGGGTTTTTTTGTTTCGTTTTGTTTTGTTTTTGGCCTTGTACATTCAAAAAAAAAAAAAAAAGAGAGAGGAAATGTTCAAAGGAACGCAGGGAGCCTGGAGGCAGAGAGCCATGGGAGGCCGCGGCAGGAATGAGCAGGATTGGTGGCCTGGCGCCTGGCTCTCTGCTGTTTGAGCGACCAGTGTCTGGAGGTCCCATCTCAGATCCACACGGGGTGAGCATGTGGGGCCATGGAGTCTTCGAGATACTCTTCTCTCTGGAGTCTTAGTCCTCCCTGATAGATGATGGTTTCAGCCTGTCCCGGTCCTCACTGAACTCCTCCCCACTGGCTAGGCTGTGGGACACAGGCTGATCCTTAAATCCCATGCTGGGGTAATAACTGCCTGGGAACAGTTATCCAAGGGGCCTCCCTATGTCCTTGGGGACAAGCTGTCCCATGTAGGAGCACCAGGCCCTCTTCTAGGTGCTTTATGGACAGTGTCTCTTACGCTGAATATAATCGAGTAGAAAAAAGTGTCACTTTCCACATCTGACAGAAGGGGAATGAGGGCTCAGTGGCCTGCCACGTGAGGGGACAGTGGGATTCTCGCCTGGGGTGGGCACACCTTTAAGTCCTTCCACGAGGCCTTACTGCTTCAGTCTCTGCAGGAGAAAACCAGTCTCCCAGTGTCCCCCCATCTCACGCCGGTGACCTGCTCTGATCCCTGGAACGAGTCACAGCCACCCCTCTGAGCCATTCCCTCTGCCTGGATGCCTCTCTTCCCTTCTCCCCACCATCCACATGGCAAACTTCACCCTGACCTTTGAAGCCCAGTGAAAACATTACTTTCTTTCCAGAGAGTCCCAGAGTGTACCTCTTGTCCCCTTATCCGTGTTCCTGTGGTACTCCCCCAGGGAGGGGAGAAAAGGCTCAGGGGACAGGGCTGGATTGTGAGTTCCAGCCCAGCCAGCCCCATGTGGGCGTAGAGAAGGGTACAGTCAGCTTGTTCTGGGTGCTCAGAAGGGCAGGCCTGGAGCAGGGTGGACGTGAGAAGCAGAATGACTTTGGCTCAGCACAGGGAAAGATGGATCGGCCAACCCCTGGGATTACTTGGCTTAGAGGCTGGAGGAGGACAAGTTCCAGAAGGAGAGAAAGGCATAGATCCAGGCTGCCTAGCACAGCCGGGCTGGCTGTCCACCAGTCCCAAGAGAACACAGCTCCTTTCCGCCCCATCCCACTCCAGCGCCTGCTCATCCGGACCTCTGTGGCAAGGCTGGCGGTGGCGAGCGGATTTTGTGCACAGGTGCCCTAGACCCCTACCCCTAGTGAGTGTGCACACACAGAGATGAAAACCCCCTTTTAGAAC